>CM040123.1:222696182-223931182 GCA_022559845.1 Amorphophallus konjac | reverse complement strand
TTAGTCCGTACAAGGCCTTTTGGAGCTTGTACACATGTCGTGGATGTTTGGAATCTTCAAAACCTGGCGGCTGCTCTACGAAGACATCCTCCTTGATATAACCATTAAGAAATGCAGATTTAACATCCATTTGAAATAGTTTAAAATTCAAAGAACAAGCGTAGGATAATAAGATTCGGACTGCTTCAAGTCTAGCAACCGATGCAAAGGACTCATCAAAATCAATGCCCATCTCCTGGCTATACCCCTTGGCCACAAGCCGGGCCTTATTCCTCACAATTAATCCGGCATCATTTAGCTTGTTTCTGAAAACCCAACGAGTTCCAATAGTAGGATGGTTTTTAGGACGCAGCACGAGAGTCCACACCTTGTTTCTTTCAAACTGATGCAGCTCTTCATGCATAGCCTGAATCCAGGATTCATTTTGAAGAGCTTCATGAATGTCCTTGGGCTCTTCTTGTGAAAGAAGGGCCATCAAGTCCTCCTCTTCAACCTGCCTTAGAGAGGACCTAGTTTTTACCCCATCCTCCAAATTACCTATGATGTTCATAGCTGGATGATCCTTTAGAAGTGTGGAGGAACTGGGCAAATCAGGATGCTGCACTTGTGATTCTTGCAGTGTCTCAATTGTAGGATCCTCATCTTCCTCATTTTTGCTCGAGGTTGCCTTTAATGGTTCATCCTTAGCTTTGACATATGATGAGTTCCTAGGGTCTTCATCTGCATCCAGAGTGGAAGAAATTTGATTTGTGAGTTTTGAATCGGATTCATCAAAAATAACATGAGGGCTTTCTTCAACGACCAAAGTTCTTTTATTGAATAATCGGTAAGCTCTCGAATTGAGTGCATAACTTAGAAATTTTCCTTTATCACTCTTTTCATCAAACTTACCCAGGTTGGACTTACCATTGTTCAAGACATAGCAAGGGCATCCAAAGGGTTTAAGATAGGAGATGTTTGGCTTCTTACCCTTGTAGAGCTCATATGGAGTTTTCTTCAGAATGGGCCTTACCATTGCCCTGTTGATGATGTAGCATGCTGTACTCACGGCTTCAGCCCAAAAATACTTAGGTAGGGAATTCTCACTAAGCATGGTCCGGGCCATGTCTATCAACGTTCTATTCTTCCTCTCTACTACTCCATTTTGTTGGGGCGTCCTTGGTGATGAAAAATTATGTGTGTACCCCTGCTCTTCACAGAACATGCTGAATTCATGATTTTCAAATTCACCATCATGATCACTCTGGATTGTGGTGATGAGGTAACCCTTTTCATTCTGGATTTTTCTGCAAAACACTTGAAACTCCGTCAGGGCATTACTTTTATTAGCTAAAAATAGCACCCATGTGAATCTGGAAAAATCATCAACAATCACAAAGCCATAGGATTTTCCTCCTAGACTAGATGTTCTAGTAGGACCAAAAAGATCAAGATGCAACAGTTCCAATGGCCTAGCGGATGAAACAATGTTTTTGTTTTTGAAGGAAATTCGTGTTTGCTTGCCTTTCGTGCAAACTTCACAGATTCTATCACTTTCAAATTTTAATTTAGGCAGTCCATTCACCAGGTCATGTCTAGACAACTCAGAGATAACTCCAAAACTAGCATGACCTAACCTTCGGTGCCATAACCAAGCATTTTCATGATTGTTCGCAACCAAGCAGAGATCATCACACGAAACGTTATCAATATCAACAGTATAAACATTGTTATTCCTTTTTCCAAGAAATTTGATCTCATTTGAGTTTTTGTTTAAAACAATGCAGTGGGTTTCATCATAAACAACTTTAAAGCCCTTATCGCACAATTGGCTTATGCTAAGCAGATTATGATTCAGACCTTTCACCAAAAGCACACCTTCAATAAGAATTTCAGAATTCTTACCAATATTGCCAATCCCAACGATTTTACCTTTGTCTTGACCTCCAAAGACAACTGAACCTCCATCCTTATCTTGCAGTGTAGAGAACACTTTCTTGTCCCCTGTCATATGCCTTGAACAGTCGCTATCCAAGTACCATTTGCTCCCCCTGGCTTCAAGACATATCTGCAAGAAGAAAAATTCTCATACAATTATTTTTGGTACCCAAGCTAGTTTGGGTCCGTAGGAGTTAGTCCAGTTCTTGGTATATCTTTTCTTGGTCCAAAAGACATGATTTCTAGATGGGCTTTGTCTAAACCAGCAGTTCACAATAGTATGACCAAATCTACCACAATGATAGCAATTAACAGGTGCAAATTTTCCTTGAAACTGTCGTGGTTTGGGTTGATCATGTTTTGGTTCAGGCTTTGAACATGAAGCATGATTTTTACCTTTTTCATGAGCAAATGATGTGGTGATCCTATGCTCAAAAGATTTTTTATTTTGTGGAGTGTATCCAAAACCTTCTTTTTGAAAATTGACTTTCACTCCCAACAAATTATCTAGGTTTTGCTTGTCCTTTACAAACTTAGACAATGTGGACTGAAGATCATCCACTTCTTTTTCCAAGCTCACAGTTTTCTTTTTAAGTTCTGAGTTTGTGGATTTCAGAATTTGTTCTTCAATTTTCATTTTTTCACATGTCTTCTCTATTTCAATTACTTTGCAAGATAATTCTTCTTTGGCTTTATCACAGTCTGAAATAGTTTGTAATAGGCTTTCTCTTTCTTCCGTGGCTTCAAACCATTCATGTTCCATTTTTTCAAATTTGACAAAGATATCTTCATGTGACAAGTCATCAAGTTTCTTTTTGAGAGTTTTGTTTTCAGATCTGATCTTCTTGCATTTCGTATACAATTTTTCATATTCAGATTCCCATTGTTCATTGGAAATCAAATCAGGGTCAGAGTTTACCTCCGTGGATTCATCTTCATGTGCTATGAGGCACAAGCTTTCCACAAGTTCTTGGATCTCTTCATCAGATGGTTCATCTTCTTCGTCGCTCCATGTGGTGACCATGGCTTTGGGTTTCTTGAAATTATCCTTCTTCAATTTCTTTTTCAGATCCTGACATTCACCTCTCATGTGCCCGGGCTTCTTGCATTCGTAGCATATGATGCTACTTGGCTTGTTCGACTTGCCTTTGGTCTGCGTGGGCTTTCTTTGCCCTTTTCTAAAGTTTCCCTGAAAGTTTCTCTTCTTCCTTAGAAATCTCTTCACTTGGCGAGTTATCATCGCCAATTCTTCCTCTTCATTGCTTCCTTCACTTGATTCACCTTCTTGTAATTCGTCATCGGAGTGATGAGCTCTCAGTCCAATGACCTTTTTCTTCTTGATGTCTTCATCAACTGTTCTCCTTATATTTATCTCATAGGTCATGAGTGACCCTATGAGTTCATCCAAGGTGAGAGTAGACAAGTTCTTTGAGTCTTCAATCACGGTGGCCTTTGTGTGCCATGCCGACGGTAGGGACCTTAACACTTTCCTTACAAGGTTAGAATTTGAGTATTTTTTCCCAAGACTCTTGAGACCATTTGTGATCTCTGTTAACCTTGCAAACATCTCGGAGATGGTTTCTTTAGGTTTCATCTTAAATAACTCATAGTCAGTGACTAGGAGGTTTGCCTTGGTTTCCTTGACTTCTGGAGTTCCCTAATATATGAGTCGCAGCTTGTCCCACATTTCTTTGGACGAGCTGCACATAGAGACACGAGAGAATTCATTCGGGTGTATAGCACATTGCATGATATTCATGGCATTATAGTTAGCGGTGCATTTCTTAATTTCCTCAGGTGTCCATTTATCTTCATCATCCCCTAGTTTATGAGGACCCTTGTCCACAACTCTCCAAACCTCGTACTCTTGAGCCCTCAGAAAGACATGCATTCTGTTTTTCCAGTACGAGTGTTTGAACCGTCAAAGTAGGGAGGACGGTTGATGGAGTGGCCCTCGGGCATCATACCCTTGTTTGCCATTTAACCGGATCTTACTCTAGATCGTTAGATCAGAAAAGGAAGAGACTTTGCTCTGATACCAATTGAAGTCCCGAGATTAAATGGCACCCAAGAGGGGGGTGAATTGGGTGATAAAAAATTTCTACCGAGATAGACTCAAATATGCGATAACAAGGGGACACAGAAGAAAACAAGAGCAAGACAAACTATATCTATCGAAACAATCACTATGAAAATCCTTGGTACTTGACGGAGTTGATAGATCCATAGATTTACCCACGCAGCCTGTTATCTTTCCGGCAAGAGTAACCTTGTCAGTCTGAATCCAGCTTTTGATATACCGCAGGATTTAAGTGAAGAAGATCAAACAACCTAGATCTAAAGGATTCAAAATATCTAGATACACAAGTATGCACAGAAGGGGAATAGGAGATATGGAGCAAACCACAAGGGACGGCGATTTTAAGGTGGTTCGAATGCCACAATGGCAACCTACGTCCACCCCTCACGGACAGTGAGGAGCCACGCACTACCTGGTAACGAGTTACAAGATCAACCACACACAACACACACACTGGGAAGGAGAGTTCCCGCGAAGGTGTAAGAACACCTTAATACACACACAAAGCTACAACAGAGAACACACAAACACACACACACGGATCTAGGAAGATCCACACACACTGAAATGTTTAACGATTACAAGAACCACAGATGAAGCTAAAGAGAAAAGAAAATGAGTTTAGAACACAATAGAAGAATCTTGATTTGCTCCCCCTTAATGGATGATTGGATGCTTTGGATGCAGCTTGAATCCTTGGGCTGATCTTCACTTGACTGGATGAAGAAGGATGAAGAACTCTTCTCGGAGCACTGTTCACGTCTACAATGCGGAATCCCTTCTCTTCCTCTTGGTAGCCCCCTTGATCCACCTTGAGCATTAGGGTTTTCTTCACCCTCTTGTATAAGTTTTATAGGCTTTGAATGGTCCATGGACTCCCCCAGACCAGATCCACAATTTCTGGAGGGTTTGAGTGCTAAAGGATTAAACAATACCAAGTGGAAAGGCTTCTTTCGAAGTGACAAAAAAGTCAACAATATTGGGCAGCTCGGGGCTAGCGGTCGACCTGCAGGGTCTGGCAGTCGACCACCACTGAGAGACCAGCAGGAGGCCGGTCCCTGGGAGATCCGGTCGACCGGGATTGAGGGGGTGGTCGACCGCCACTGAGACAGCCTGTAGAAGTTTCCATTCTGTTATTCCAGGTCGACCGGGATGATGCTGGAGGTCGACCGGGCTGTCAAAAACTTGAAAAATGTAGAGTTTAGCCCAGAAAAATGTGTCCATATGATCGAGGCATGATTTGAACGATTGGTTAAAAATTATTTCAAGTTCATTCCATGTTCTTAGAAAACCATTTGGAATGCTAAAACCTTAAGCAACAGCATGAAGAGTTCCGACCTTGAAGGCTTATGAAAAACACTTAGGTTATTAGATCCAAGCATGTGAGCAACCCTATGTCCTTGGTTTTGCTATCATCAAAACACCGAGATATATATACAACAGGAGGAAGCCAACTAAGCCCCATCCCTTCCGGGCCTTCCCCTGCCTCCTCAACCAGCTCTGCTGGTTTCTTTTTCTTTCTGGCAGCCTCTTTTTCCCTCTTCTGCTCTGCTCCTCCTTTCTTTCACTCTTTGGAGGGTGCCTGCACTCCCTTTCTTCCAAAGAGTTGGCAATTTGGCGGGGAAAATGCCTTCATATGCATTCCCTCTCCTCCTTCTCTTCCAAGTTCAACTTGGAAGGTAGCCTTCTCTTTCTTAATCCCTCTGTCACCTTTGTCTCGAGCTGCCCGAGCCAACGGGGTCAACTATCCTTTATCCGAGCCAGTTTCTACACTAGGCAGAGTCAGTGGCTGGACGCAGGAAGGTCATCCGAGTCGGCCGAGCGACGGGCTCATACGACGGCGCTAGATGGATCTTTTGCTTTTTTGACATGTAATCTATTGGCTTCGGCCTTCCTGATGTACAAACGTGTTGTTTGAATAAAAAGAAAGGACCCTTTTCTTTTATCTCACGTTGTTTGCACAATACTCAGTACTCAGAAGTAGAACTTGTGTAATGTAGCTGCGTTCCAGGTTCGAGGGATGGGTTCTCCTTCCATTGTAGACAGGCGGTATGCTCCTTTTCCAAGCGTCTCGACCACTCGGTAGGGGCCCTCCCAGTTAGGGGATAACTTGCCCGCCGCTTCAAGTGGTCGAGAGGCTTCGGCTTTCCTGAGGACGAAGTCTCCCGGCTGGAAGTGTCTGTCTCGGACTTTGGCGTTGTAGTATCGAGTGAGGCGACGTTGGTACTCCGTTGCTCTGATGTTGGCAATCTCCCGGATTTCATCTGCTAAGTCGAGATTTTCGAGCAGTTTTTGGTCGTTTGCCTCGGACGAGAAGCGGATGACTCTGAGGGAGGGGTTGCCGATCTCCAACGGGATCATGGCCTCGGTGCCATACACTAGTTGAAAAGGACTCTCACCGGTTGCCGTTTTGGGAGTCGTTCTGTGCGACCAAAGTACGTTCGACAATTCCTCGAGCCAGCTGCCCTTGGCTTTGTCGAGCCTAGTCTTGATGCCTTTCAAGATAGCCTTGTTGGCATTTTCGACCAGTCCGTTAGCCTGAGGGTGGGCGACCGAAGTGAAGTGATTGCGAATATTGAGGTCGGCGCATCTGTCTCGGAAGTAACGAGAATCAAATTACCGACCATTACCGCTCACTATCACCCGGGGGATGCCGTAGCGACAGATGATCGACTTCCAGATGAAATTCCAGACGACTGTCTCGGTGATCCTTGCAGTGGCTTCGGCCTCGATCCACTTAGTAAAGTAGTCGATGGCAACGATGATGAACTTCTTCTGGGCCTGGGCCGTGGGGATTGGCCCTAGGATGTCGATTCCCCAGCGAGCGAAAGGATAAGGCTCGGCTAGGGTGATAAGCTCCGTTGCTGGCTGATGCACCAAGTGGTCGAATCGCTGGCAACGGTCACAACGTTGTGTGTAGGTCGAGTAGTCACGCTGTAGGGTGGGCCACCAGTAACCTCGCCGTAGCAAGATCTTGGCGAGTGACCTTCCTCCCAAATGCGCTCCGCATAGACCTTCATGAACTTCTTCGATCGCTCGGTTAGCTTCGTTGGTACCGAGGCACTTTAGAAGAGGGCCAGAGAAGGATCTCCGATAAAGTGCGCCATCCAGGGTGACGAATCACCGAGCTTGGTATCTCAACCTTCGGGCTTCCCAAGGGTCGGGAGGCTCCTCGGAGTCTTGGAGCCACGACAGGTAGGGGGTACGCCAGTCGCCTGGGCAGGCTGAGCCAACAGCTAGGAGCTCCAAATCAATGCTCGGGCGCTCCAGCTCTTCAAGAAGGACCGATCGAGTACCCTCGGGGTCAAGAGAGGAGGCTAGCCGAGAGAGGGCGTCCGCTCGAGAGTTTTCCTCCCGAGCTATCCGGACTACCTCAAAACTCTCGAACTGTTGTGCCACAGTCTTGACCAATTGGAGGTATTTGATCATCGGTGCCTCCCGAGCTTCATAATCACCGTTGACCTGGCTAGCGACTAGTTGGGAGTCGGTGTGAATCCTGACTCACTCAGCTCCTAACCGTCGGGCCATGCGGGCTCCCGATATGAGGGCCTCATACTCGAAAGCGTTGTTGGATGCTTGGAAGTTGAACTTCAGGGCGTACTGTAGCTCTGCCCCTTCGGGGGACTTCAGGAGGATGCCGGCACCGCTCCCAGCTGAATTGGAAGATCCGTCAATGAACAGTTCCCAGGTGGGCCCGGGTGCGGACGGAGATCTCTCTTCAGTCGGGATGGTGCTCTCGGTGATGAAGTCGGTGAGCGCCTGGCCTTTGATAGCCGAGCGAGGCCGATACGATATATCGTAGGCCCCAAGCATGATGGCCCACTTGACGAGGCGTCCCGAGGCTTCGGGGTGAGCGAGGATCTTCTTCAATGGTTCGCCGGTCAACACGGTGATGGAGTGCCCTTGGAAATAGGGTCGGAGGCGCTTGGCCGAGGTAACCAACGCTAGCACAAGTTTCTCGGTTGCGGGGTACCATCTCTCAGCCTCGTTGAGCACCTTGCTTGTGTAGTAGACCGGTCTCTCGATTCTCGAGTCATTTTTGACTAGGATCGAGCTAAGTGTGGATGGAGTTGCCGAGAGATAGAGATACAAGGCTTCCCCCGGGACGGGCTTGGAAAGCACTGGGGGTGAAGCCAGGAACTCCTTAAGCTCGACGAATGCTCTTTGGCATTCCTCGCCCCACGTGAATGTAGCAGATGCCATTTTGAGCCCCCTCAGCAATTTGAAGAAGGGTAGGCATCGTTCAGCCGCGCGGGACAGGAATCTGCTGAGCGCAGCAACGCGCCCGGTAAGGCGTTGAACGTCTTTAATGCAGGTGGGCGGGTGCATGTCCAGGATGGCCTAGACCTTGTCGGGGTTGGCCTCAATCCCATGCTGAGTGACCAAGAAGCCCAAGAATTTTCCAGACTTTACTCCGAAGGCGCACTTGGCAGGGTTGAGCTTCATGTTGTACTTCAGGAGGGTGTTGAAAGTTTCTGCTAGGTCGGCGAAGTGGTCCTCGGCTTTGGGGGTCTTAACGAGCATGTCATCAATATAGGCCTTGACGTTCCGACCGAGCTGTCCCTCGAACATATGGTTGACTAGCCTTTGGTACGTGGCTCCGGAATTCTTCAACCCGAAAGGCATCCGGGTGTAGCAGTGTACGCCGAAGTCGGTGATAAAGGCGGTCTTCTCGATGTCTTCGGGGTGCATTCTGATCTGGTGGTAACCTGAGTAGGCATCCAGGAAGCTGAGTATCTCATTACCTGAGGTTGAATCAACCAATTGGTCGAAGCTCGGTAAGGGATAGCAATCCTTTGGAGTAGCCTTGTTCAAGTCGGTGAAGTCCACGCACATCCGCCACTTTCCCGAAGCTTTCGGCACCAGGACGACGTTAGCTAGCCACGTCGGGTACAGGACCGGCCTAAAAAGGCCAGTCTTCCACCCCTTGGCGACCTGCTCCTTGATAATCGTATGCTTCTCTGGCACATGCTTCCATCTGCGTTGTTGCACGGGCTTCATGGTTGGGTTGAGGTTGAGCTTATGCACCACCGTCTCTTCCGGTATCCCGGGGAGTTGATCATCAGACCATGCAAAGACCTGGATGTACGCGGAAAGGAACTCTTTGTATTGATGTTGAACCTCATATGTTAGGTCAGCTACGATCTTTACTCCTAGGGTCGGGTCGTCGTTTCGGAAAACCGCTAGCAATTCACCTCCAAGTTCGGCGGTTGCGGATTTTTCCTCGACTTCCCGGAGGCCCTTATTTTTCCCGTCCAGCCTTGTGGCTTCGACCAAGATATTGTAGCACCTTCGGGCCATTACCTGGTTACCTCGGACTTCCCCCAATCCATTTTTGGTGGGGAACTTCATCTTTTGGTGATAGGTAGAAGGCACCGCTTTCGTTCGGCTGAGGATTCCTCGGCCGAAGATTGCGTTGTATGCTATCATACCTTTGATCACTATGAAGTCCACCATGACCGTAACGGTCTTGGGTGGGGTGCCAATAGTAACCGGCAGGCTTAGGGCTCCCTCGGGATAGGTGGCCTGGCCATTGAACCCGCACAGGGAGGTCCGGATCGGGCGGAGTTTAGACGGATCCTCCCCCATCTTAAGGAAATATTCATAGGATAATACATCAGGGGCACTTCCATTGTCAACCAGAATCCTGTCTACGTTACAACGGTTTATTGTGGCCGATATCACTAGGGCGTCGTCATGCGGGGTGCTCAGCCCCTCCAGGTCTTGGTCAGAGAAGACTATGACCTGGGGCTCGCTCGGTGGGGCCCTGGGAGGCTCGATGGCTCAGCTCACCCGCTCAGCATGACGCTTCATTCCTCAGCCACTATCTCCTCCTGATGCAGCTCCTCCGGTGATGACGTTGATGTGGACCCCTCGGGGGGTGTTGTCGATCTCCTCTCGGGCGCCTCGGTCTTCCTGGTGCCCGGTCACGAACCGGGAGAGGTGCCCGTGATGAATGAGACGCTCGATCTCGTCCTGGAGCAGGTGGCAGTCGCCGGTATGATGCCCGTGGTCACTGTGGAACAGGCAATGCTTGCTGCGACTGCGGTTCTTCGACTTCATTGGCTCGGGTTGGCGGAGGAGGCCCGAGCCTTTGCTGTCTTCATAAATCTCGTACACTGGAGCGGTTAGGGGGGTGTACCGCTCGTACTTCCATGACGGTTCCTTGCGTTCCCCGTCTCGGTTCCGCCTTTTTCCTGGGCCAAGGCTTGGCTCAGGTGCCCGCTTCTTGTCCCCCTCCCGACCCGAGCCGGTTGCGTCTCGAAATGCACTGAGCACTTCCTCACACTCGGCGTGGCGCAATGCCAGAGTCACTAGTGCAGCAAGGGTCAAGGGAGGGTGGAGGACAAGCTCGCGGCGGAGGTTCTCGTCGTGGGTGCCCCCGGTCAGAGCGGTTATGGCCGAGGCGACGTCCAGGTGGGGGATCCTCAGGGCTTCCAATTTGAATCGGAGGATGTAGGCCCGAAGTTTCTCCCCTTGCGCCTGTTTGAGGGCCAAAAGCCCTGCTACCGACCTTGGGGGGCCGCTACAGGCGAAACTCTCCTTGAATACTCGCCCGAACTGCTTGAAGTATCGGATGGATCCGGGGGCGAGGGCCCGGAACCATGCTTGGGTGCCTTGGACCAGGGTGGCCACGAAGGCTCGACACTTGATGGCGTCGGATGCTCCGTGAAGGGTCATCAGAGCGTCAAAGCTGTCAAAGTGGTCGGCCGGGTCGCCCTGGTCGTCGTAGGGCTTGAAGGTCGGGATAGAGGTTCGGGGAGATACCTCTGCCTTCAGGATATGGTCAAAGAACGGGGATCTCTCCTCGTCCTCTGGTGGAGAGGTCTTCTGCAGGGCTCACAGGGCGCACTCCTGCTCTACGAAACACCTCTCGAATTCTCACAGTCGAAGGGATAGCTCCGGCTGCCGCTGTGCCGTAGGGTTGAGGGGGCGTGAAGGCAGGCTGTCTTGGCGCTCCCTGGGTACTTCGGTCTCCGGGAGGGGACGGCGTGCCCCGTGCCTGCCCCGCTTCGGCGTGGAGGAAGCCTCTTGCTCTAGAGGGGGGGCTTGTGAGGGTCCTCCTACTTTGTTACGGATGAGCTGCTGTCCTCGGAGGGTGAAGCGGCCTCTGGTGGTATGTTGGGACACGTTCTCACTGGGAGGGCTCTTCGGAGGGGCGCATGACCTTCCATCCCTGGCCGCCTGGGTCCTCATGAGTTCCACGAGGACGTCCAGTTTCACGTTGAGGGCTTGGAAGGCGTCGGCGCCGCCGTTGAGCGGCAGCCCTACCGTCGTGGGAGGAGGGGGCGGCAGCTCAGCCGCAGGCGGAGGGGGCGGTCCATCGGCGGGAGTGCTGGCACCAGAGGGGGGGTTTTGGGAGGCTTGTGAGGGGCCTTCCCCCGCCGCCACCATGGCCTTTCCCCTGTCACCAGTGGACCTCCTCCATGTACTTCTTCTCACCATACTGGCTCTTTGGTCGTTCCCACAGACGGCGCCAGATGAAGGGGCGTGATCTCACGCTGGTCCTGAGTTGGGAGGATGATCATCGGATAGTGAACTGCAGAGAAAGGGAAACGAATCAAGGGGCCCACGGATGGTTCCCTGGGGAAAACCCTCTGATGCTTAAGTCAGTAGAGCAATGGTGGAAGGTATTAAGGGAGGTTGAAAGAGATGCGCGAGATTCCCCTACACCAAGATGGTGAAGTGGTTCCTGCTCAGGGAGTGTTAGGCATGTATCTGCCTTTTTTGCTGCCGGAGGGAGTCCTTGGTTTATATAGCGAGCTCCCCCGAAGAGTCCCATAAGCTGAGGAGTTTTAGGCGGGAGTTACATCTTCATCATGGGATCGTTACGTCCTCATCGTGGGCTCTTCATGACCTTGGGAGATCGTGGCACCCTTATCCCGTGGAACTCCTGCTCATAAAGAACTGTCAACGGCTGCATGGATAAGCATTTTTCAGTTGATCCAAGCATGAGAAGTGCTAACCCTGTCCGGGCGATGGGCATAGCTCGGATGCAGTCAGATCGGAGTGGGCGCGTAGCGCCTGCCCTTATCTCGGTGGGGAGATGGCTCGGGCGTGGGTCTTCCTCCGTTCTGTCATTCGGGCCTTCCGAGCCTAAGGTCCGCCGAGGAAGGATGGGACCCCGAGTGATCTTTATTAAGCTTTTCTGCCGAAGTGGGCCCTAGAGGGCTGTCACTCGGATGAGCTGAGCCTCGTTCGGTCCTGATGGGCCTAGTTTGACTGCTCTTAATTGGGCTACAGAAATCCCCCTCTCCAATCCTTAATAAAGAATCTTCTATTGTACAGGTTTAAGAATGTTTGTTCATTTGAATTGGTTTAAGTCTTATGTATTCCTAAGTTTGAATTTGAAGGACTTGAAAATATCTGAATCATATTTTTTATATAAACCTTAACTGACTGTCTCACGTAAGTTCATGTAAGATCTTCCGACATCTGAAAATTGAAACCTTGATTTACTTTAGTTGAAATGCATGTAACCTGTATTGTTTTTAAACAAGTCACTTTGAAAATTAAAAGGGTAGCAACAGCAAAATCATTGTAAAAGAAATGAATATTGTGGCAGAGCAATGACTGAATTGCACTGAGAAACTGAACTCTCAATCGAAGAAATGGAAAGGAATTTATGTCATGAAGTGCTTCATGTTACCACTGTTCATATGGTCAAGTCTATAGGGCTGGTTTCACTTAGTAACTGGGGGTACTGGCGTCTGAAAAACATGTACCCTTAATGTCAAAGGTGTAAATCATCTGTGTAAGTTTTGATCAGAGACAGATATGGTAGTTTATGCTTAGTAACTGGGGGTACTGGCGTCTGACCCACGTGTACCCTTAATGTCAAAGGTATAAATGACACTTGTCTAGTCACTAAGCTCAATGTTAAAAGCAAAAGTGAAAAAGACTTGCTATAACCCTTGCAATTCAAAATTCACTGAGTGTTACTTTGTTTAACCTCAATACTCTTGACTCTTTTTCCTAAAGAAGTCAATGGAATTAATTGTGTAAGATGAAAGGAGTTTGAACTAGAATGTTATATGAGAAATTGGTTCATCTTTATTAAAAAATTGCTTCAGATATGAGTATTGTATTTTATTGACAAACCTTGTGTACATCATTCTTAAACCATGCTTGTCAATCAAAGCCATTTCATAAGCTTTTATAATAGAAGATTCAGAAAATTTAAACATGGATATATGAATTGGGTACCCCACTGAAAATCTTTTCTTCTCATGTACTTTGGCTTGAAGATCACACCTGCTCAGATTCTGCTCACTTGAAACTCATTATGCTTATCTTCTACACTCTTTTACAGTCCACAAATCAAGTTGTGCTTCTGTTAATTTTTTCAATCTGTCATGATCCGAACTGCTATATCAATGTACCAGGTATCAGACTTCCAATCTCACTGATCCTGTGGTTGCTGATCATTCATGATCCTCTTGTTGCATTCATGTTATGTCATTAAGGGGGAGAATAGCTTTTCTATGCCTTCATGACTTAGTCAAAGGGAGAGTTTTTACTTCAATCATTTCCTGCATGCTTGTATTTCTCTCTCAAACTATTTTCTTTTTGCTGACGTCAAAGGGGGAGAATAATTTGCCATGAGAGTCAATGTTGACTCATAGTGTTGCCATCATCAAAAAGGGGGAGATTGTTGTGCCTCTGTGATTTTGATAATAGCAAACACTATAAGTCACCATGTGTTTGCATGAAAGATTGAATGAAAGATTGAATGTTTATGCATCTGCTCTTGCTTGCTGTGCATTGCTTAAGTCAGTGCTGGTGAATAATTGTTGTATGCATCACGAGTTTGATGAGCATTTCATGGGTATGCTTGTGCATGCATCACACTGAAGAAGGTCAGTGCATTTTCTGTCTCGGTGCAAACTTTGCATACTTATATAGCATAGTCAGTGCATGTTTTACTTCGGTGCATATGTGCACTCGGTGCAATATTGGTCGTGAACACAGCATACTTGGGTCGATGCATATAGAAGATCGGTGTAAAGTTTTGCCTCGGTGCAAACCTTGCCTCGGTGCATATTGTGTTCATGCTTACATTAAGGTCAGTACAACCCTGTTCATTCAGTAGAGCGTCCGTGCATGTTTCATCTTATGTGACCGAGCATAAGGTCGGTGCAACCCTTGTTGGTGCACGCTGGATAGGTCGGAGCAAGGCATCCATTGCACGCACCCAAGTCGGTGCATTCTCTTGGCTGCTCATACACAAGGTCGGTGCAGAATTCCAGTTTGTGTAGACTAAAGTCAGTGCATATCTTCGTCAGTGCATTGATTTGTTCGCGTATTTGAGTCCGTGCTCTTAGCAATATTAAGTCAATGCAAGATTTGGTTTCAAAGGATCAACGTCGGTGCAATGCCTTTAGCACATCAGGTACGTCTGTGCAATATTTCTCATAGCATTCACTGAGTCAGTGCAACACTTGCACCAAGCAATTAGAGTCTGTGCATCCCTCTAATACTCGCACACACGGAGTCCTTGCAAGGCTGCTCACGACCCGAGCAGGTCTGTGCAATGCTTGCACATTGCATACACATAGCTAGTGCATCCGTTAGTCTTGTGCTGCAATTAAGTCTGTGCACATCTGGCTTATTCACCTATTGACTACGTGCAGTCCTGTTTAACTCTTTACTATATGTATAACTGTCTCGAGCTGATATTTCTTTCTGACTATATGACAGGTATTTTTTTGAGAAGAATAAGAATGGCATGTGATCCATGAGTGGAGGAGGTGCCAGGATCGTGACACGTGGAAAGCAATGAGCTAGGATGCTGCCACGTGGGCCAAGGCATTTGGGTGGGAATCGTGAAAAGCACACGCGCTACATCTGTTGCTCATATAAAAAAGAAGCCTCTCCTTCCTAAGAAAGGGATCAAAGCAGAAAGATCTAGAGCCAGCACGATCCAGAGAGGAAGAGGAAGAAGGAGAGAGAGAGCTTTTGAGAGCAGAGATCGAGAGAAGAAAAGAGAGAATAGCAGAGAGGGAAAAGAAGCAGAAGAAGAGGAAGAAAGAAAGAGAGTGAAGAAAGAGCTCGAGGAGAAGAAGATAGAAGAATTTCCTGAAAGATTAGTTCCACTGGACCTTGGATCAAATCCAGGCCAGTCAGCTCCCTGAGAGCCACATTGGTGCTATCATCGTATATAGCTTTCTGTCGCTATGATTTCTCATTTCTTGTTTTTCTTTTACACTCTTCATTTCAAGCTGTTTGTCAGCAGAGCAAGCTGTGATGCTCAGCGGGCAGAGGAGGATTCCTCTGGATGGGTTAAGCTGTAAGCCCCAGCGGTTGCAGAGATGTGGTATCCTCTGGTCGGTGAAGCTGTAACGCCCAGCAGTCAAGTTGTGAGTCAGCGGATGGCTAAGCTCTATTGCCCAGCGGAAGCAAGCTGTGATGCTCAGCTGATGTTGGCAAGCTGTGAGGCCCAACTGTTAAGCTGTGTATCAGCGGAATCCACACTCTAGTTGGAGTGTGGGGTGGACGTAGGTCAGTGGACTGAACCACCTTAAAATCTATTGTCTCCGTGGTTTGATTTCTTATCTGATTGTCGATAGATGAATGGCTAGGAGCGTTTCATTTGAGTATTTTATCCGAATGCTTTAAGGCACACGTTGTTCGTACTTGACTCTGTATACGGATTAGACTTGGCTAGGTGTCCATAGTTCAGTAGCCCAACTGATTGATCAAGTGCTTCTATGAATCTCTTAGTTGGAAGATCTTAATTGATTTCTATTCGTTAACTCTGATTGCTTTAAGTGTCAATTGAGCGAAGTTTTGAAGAGGAATTCATTCACCCCCCCCCCCTCTGAATCCATCGCACCAGCTCTAACATCCAACTCGTAGAGATGGGTTGGATATCTACACCAGTATGACTACTTCTGCTCCATACGTGAGGTGGAACGGGGTCTCTCCTATGGTGGCCCTGGCAGTGGTCCGGTGTGCCCACAGTATGTTTGGAATGGAATCTATCCATGAGTCACCTGCTTGCTCCAGGCGGGTCTTGATGCCATGAAGAAGTGTTCTGTTGGCATTCTCTACCAGACCATTTGCCTGGGGGTGGCTTATCGATGTGTAGTGATTCCAAATCCCCAGATCCGAGCACTTTTCTTATAAGGCTGTGCTCGCGAACTGTCTGCCATTGTCGGTTGTGAGGACGCATGGGATCTCAAACCGACAGATGATGTTACGCACGAACTTCCATGTTGCTTCGCTTGTAATTTTTCCCAACGGTTTTGCCTTGACCCATTTGGTGAAATAATCAGTGGCGACAATGAGGAATTTCTTTCTTCCTTAGGCCTTGGGGAAGGGACCTAGTATATCTACCCCCCACCGAGCAAATGGGCGAGGCTCCATCAGGGGGTCCAGTTGTGTCACTGGCTGGTGGTGCAGGTTGGAGAACTTTTGACATTGTGGACACTTCTGGACGTAATTGAGGCAGTCTTGCTGTAACATCGGCCACCAATATCCTTGGCGGATGAGGGTCCGTGCGAGTGCTCACCCTCCTACGTAACTCTCGCAAAGCCCTTCGTGTACTTCCTGTACGCCTTGCTTGGCTTCCGTAGGGAACAAGCACTTCAGCAACGGAGCTGAAAGTGATCACCTATACAGGCGGCCATCCACCATTGTGAAGTGTGCCGCGCGTGTTCGCGTGCGACGGGCCTCGGCGTGGTCGCTTGGAAGTTGTTGTCGTAGGAGGAAGTCTAAGAGTGGATCCATCCATGAGGGTTCATAGTCGATGGCATTCACCTGGGGTGTCGGTTCTTCCGTGCTTGGGGCCGACAGTTCTTCTATCAAGATGGATCTCGAGCCGAGGTTGTCGTTGAAGACGCTAGGCGGGATAGTGCGTCTGCTCGGACACTCTCCTCCCTCAGAATGTGCACCATCTCGAAATGGGAGAACTCCGCGGAAGCGGCTTTAGCCTTCTCGAGATACTTGATCATTGCTGGCACCCCTGCTTCAAACTCACCCTTGACTTGATTGGCGACAAGCATGGACTCGCTGTAAGCCCGCACGCTGTTCACCCCCAGGTGATTTGCCATTCGTAATCCTTAGAGGAGCGCTTCGTACTCGGCCATGTTATTCGTGGTCAAGAAGTTGAAGCGAAGAGTGTATTGCAACTCTACCCCCTCTGGTGACAATAGGACCAGTCCTGCCCCACTGTCGGCGACGCAGGATGATCCATCGACGTAGAGCTCCCATATTGGTCCCAAGGACTGTTCAGGCGAGCCCTCCTCGAGTATCGTGCACTCAGCGATGAAATCGATGAGGGCCTGGGCCTTGATCGCAGTCCTCGGATGGAATTTAATGTCGAACTCTCCCAATTCAATAGCCCACTTGATCAACCTTCTCGAGGAGTCAGGGTTCTAGAGGATTTGGCGTAAAGGTTGATCGGTGAAGACGACGATTGGGTGAGCCAAGAAGTACGGTCGCAGCTTGCGGGCGGCCGTAATTAGGGCCAGCGTGAACTTCTCAGTCTGTGAATACCGGAACTCTGGCCCTTGTAATGCCCGACTCACATAGTAGACGGGCTTCATGATGTTCCTTTCCTCCCGTGCGAGTACTATGCTCATCGTGCTCGGAGTCACCGACAGATACAGGAGCAATTGTTCTCCCTTCTGTGGTTTGGAGAGCATGGGAGGGGATGCTAGGTACTACTTCGGCTCTTCAAATGCCTGCTCGCATTCCTGGTCCCACTTGATCTGCCCTTTCTTCTCCAACGCCTTGTTGGCTTGCTTGATGAGTCGGAAGAAGGGAAGGAATCTCTCAGCTGCCCGGGACAGGAAAAGAGTTAGGGCAGCGACGCACCTGGTGAGGCACTGTACATCCCTCGCCTACACCGGCCGCCTCATCTCCAGTGCCGCTCAGATTTGGTCGGGATTCGCCTCTATTCCTCTATGGGTGATGAGGAACCCGAGGAACTTTCCTGACTTTACTCTGAACGCGCATTTGCTCGGGTTGAGCTTCATGTTGTACCTTATGAGTGTCACGAAGGTCTCCACCAAGTCTTCGAGGTGCTCAGCGGCCTGGAGGCTTTTGACGAGCATGTTGTCGATGTAAACCTCCATGTTGCGGCCGATCTGTGTGTCGAACATATGGTTGACCAGGCGCTGGCAGGTGGCCCCTACATTCTTCAAACCAAATGGCATGCGGGTGTAACAGTATAGGCCATGATCGGTAATGAACGTCGCCTTGTCCTAGTCGGGCCCGTGCATGCTGATTTGATGGTACCCGGAATAGGCATCCAAAAAACTCAGCATCTCGTGCCTGGCCGTGGAATCGACCAGCTGATCTACCCGTGGCATGGGGAAGCTATCTTTTGGCATAGCTTTGTTAAGGTCGGTGTATTCTACGCACATTCTCCACTTCCCGTTGCTTTCAGGGATGAGGACTACATTAGCTACCCAGTCGGGGTACAGGGTTGACCGCAAGAGTCCCGAGCATAATTTATCGCTCACCTGTTCCCTGATAATGGCTCGTCGCTCAGGGTTACAATGCCTCCTGCGCTGCTGAACCGGGCGACAGCTCAAGTCCAACTTTAGTTGGTGGGTGATGATCTCTAGTGGGATTCCGGGGAGCTCATCCTCGGACCAGGCGAACACGTCCTGGTTTGCCACTTGGAAGTTGGTGTAAGCTTTCTTTTCCTACTCGGACAAGGTGGTCCCGATCCTCAGTGTTCTACTCAGATCCTCCCCCACCTGGATGAGGTATAGATCTTCTGCCGGAGTGCTCGTGCTCGGACCTGGGCCTTCCGTCCTTGTCTTCTTTTCGGGCGGTGTTTCCTCGAATTGTCTCTCGCGTGTAGAGATGAGGTAACACCTTCTTGACTCCCTTTGATCTCCTCGAACTTCCACCACTCCGCGAGGAGTGGGAAACTTCAGCTTTTGGTGATAGGAGGAAGGGACGCCGCGAAGAGTGTCGAGGATACCTCGTCCAGTGATGACGTTGTACCCAGTCATTCCGCGGACCACCGTGAAGTCTGCTAAGAACGTCACGTCCCTGGGGGCGGTCCCGAATGTGACTAGCAGTGATATACGCCCCTCCGGGAGGACGGTGGTGCCAGAAAATCCGTACAAGGGTGTGTGAAGTCAGGTGATTCATGACAAATCTATACCCATGAGTACCAGACAGTCGTACGAAATAACATCGGGGCCGATTCCATTATCAACTAAATTATGCCGGATGGTACATTGATTGATGGTGGCCGAGACCACCAAAGCATCGGAATGGGGAGTGGTTACACCATCTAGGTCATCGCCTGAAAAGACGATAGGGTTTTTGAGGTGCTCTCGGGCGGCAGCTTCCCGTCGGCGTCTACTGGAGCCGTCGCCTCCTGAAGCTGGCCCTCTGGAGATCACCATGATCTCCTTTCCGTTGGGTTGGTTGTCAAGTGGTGGAGGGGACCGCTCGCATTGTCGCTTCTCCTCGGCCTTGGCGATGAATTTATCGAGGAGTCCTCGTCGATGAGGTCCTCTTTTTGCTTCTAGTCGTCAGGTCGGACTTCATCTTCGAGGGCAACTTGAGGTAAGGTTCCTCACGGATCTCCATAAGGATTTGGTCGGGTGGAGCCGTGAGGGGCGTGTAGTGGCGGTAGTTGCCCCTTTCTTTATTCTCCGAGCGATCGTGGCGTTCTTGGTCCCGTCGCTCCCGCTTGCTCTGTCCCTCCCGAGGTGAGTTAGCAGATCTCTTCTGGTCGGACCAGTCCGTTCCGGCCGTGTGGCCTAGGGCCGCGGTGTTCTCCTTGTACCTTGCATGCTTCTGTGCTAAGGCGAGGAGGTCCGTTAGGGTTGCCGGGGCTTTGACCCCGAGCGATTACCGGACGATAGAATCCCAGGTCCCCTGGGCAATGGCGATGGCGACGGCGGCGATGCTCACGTCGAGGAGAGGAATAAGGAGGGCCTCTGCTCGAAATGGGACACATAGTCCCAGAGGGTCTCCTCTCGCCCCTGCCTAATGGCGAGCAGGCTTACCGCAGATTTGGCTTCCTTGCGACAGCCAATGAAGTTCTCCTTGAACAGCTTTTTCAGCTCCTGGAAGGACGAACTAGTCCCGGTCGGTAGGGACTTAAACCCCGTCCGGGCATTCTCTCGGAGGGTCGTGATGAATGCCAGACATTTCACAGCGTCCGAGGCCCGGTGGAACACCAAGTTGGACTCGAAACTGTAAATGTGGTCGACCGGGTCGGTGGTGCCGTCGTAGGGGGTGAAGGAGGGAACTGAAACTTCGACGGAATGGGGGCTTCCATGATCTCCCTGGAAAAGGGAGCGTGGAAGTCCTGATCATCATCGATGAGGTCACAGTTCTTGGCAGCGAGCAAGACGTCGTCCAAATAGTGGACCTTGTCCTCAATCTCATCTATACGCTGGAGCCACTAGGCCATCTCTGGGTTGGAGTGTAGCGGACTGCATATCCTTGGTGCGTGCGAGCTGCGCGGTCGCCGAGTCCGTGCAACAGAAGTGTGGGAAGTCTCCTGCACTCGCCAAGAGTCTGCCACGGTCGGGCCCCCTCCGTTCTGATGTTCATCTGACGGGGCGTACTGGGGTCCCGTGGGCCTATTCAAGAGGTCCTGACACAGGCCCGTCAGAGCTTGAATCTGCTGGCACATCTCGATGAGATCATCAGCGTCACTTCCCAATGCGGTCGGGTGGAAGATGAGATTTCCTGTGACTGACGACGGGAACAGGGGCCCTAGTGAGATCCTCAGCCCCGGTTGCTGGCATTACGGTGGCTCCCACGAGGTGCCATTGACTTTTTGATCGAAGTTCCCACAGACGGCACTAAAAAGTGTAGAGGTGAAAAAATGGTTCCTAGCCCTCGTACCACACTTTTCTATTTATTTATCGGGGAAGACCGCTTGGCACTCGTGGAAGCCTGCAATCACTAGAAAGAAGAGTGTCAAAAGGAGCCCTGGGCGTTACCCCAGGGGACAACCCTCCGATGCTTAAGTCAGCACTGAGTCGAATAGAGAATGCAGAAGAGTAGGCAAGAGAGATGGGGGAGGAAGTCATCTGTGCGGGCCTAGGAGAGCTGTTGGCCTTCTAGCGAAGTGCTTGTCGTTGCCAGTGACCACTCAACGAGTGCTCGCTGGGCGGTAAGAGTGCTCGGAAGGGATCTACTCTCTGTAGGTGGACAGCCAGGACCTCTCTAGTGGTAGCCGAACGTGTAGTTCTCTCTAGCCTGTTTCTCCTTGATCTCTCTGTGTGTTTCTTGGTGGAATTCACTATGTCATTGCATGTCCGTCGGAGTCCCTTTTATAGGGGGTTGTCTTGGAGGGGGGAGCCCATCCCTTAGCAGGGAAGGGCACCAGTCGTGGAGTAATGTGCCCGCGATCGTGGGGGGAGTTTCCCATTGAGGGATGGGTATCCCGGAGTTGGCCGGTCCCCTGGCAAGTCTTACGACGCCTATAGGGCGTGCTCACCCTTAGTGGGATCGAGACCAGCGTCATGGGGAGTAACAGTCGGCCGTCGGAGAGTCCTCCGGCGGTCATTGCGCCTGGGTCAAAGCCTTTCATGCTGGCAAATCCAAGGACCGTTCGTCCTAGGCTGTCCGCTGTGGGTAACGGCTATCGAGGCCCGTTAGGCGCGTCGTGGACCGTGAGTCGATTTGGGCTCGGCGTAAATGGGCCTTATATGGGCCGAGTCGATTTTACCCTCCTCAGGTGGTCAAGTAAGTCAAGGTAATGAAAAGGAGAGCAAGTATAGAATGAACAAGTAGAAATGTTAACATCTAATTGGCCATACGCAAGAGTGTACAAGTCAAATATTCTAAGTGTTTCACACAAGTCACGCAAGTGTAAGTATTTATGAGTGAGTGGAATGCCATAGATTAATTTAGCTAGATAATACTTTGGTGTGATGCCACACTGGGGCAATAATAGCTCCCATGGGCATGAGTACTTTTGGGCGCTCCCCACAGGACCAAACTGGGCCCTATTAATACCAGGCATCGAGATTTTGGATCAATGACCCAAGAATGTAAATATCTTGACATCTTCATTAAAATAATAATGATGGCCAAAGAAATTCAATGTAAAGCTCATGAATTAAAGTACAGATCTAGCAAAATTTATCATTCAAGGAACAAGTGGTACAAGATTACAAGTAGTTGTAAGAGAAGTTCAAAGATGATTCAATGCATCATGTTCAACAACATTAAGTCGATAAGAATTGGATTGCCAGATAAGGCACAATTAGCCCTTGCGAAAAATCTCGTAAAACAGGTTTAGATCAAGTTTTTCACGGTCGGGTGCTTAGCTAGAAAACTGAAGAATCACGGCCAGGTAAGAGGTGGGATAGTGGGAGGCTCCCCTCTCATTCGCGAGGTCCTAATTAAAGAACCACTTATCCATTTAAAGTATTTTCTCATGGACCTCTTTCCTTAGATACCAGTCTTCTTTGGAAATCTAGCTAGCTATGTGACTTGTCGAAAACACGGTAACATGAAAATCGTTAAACTCGTATCGATCAAGATTATGCAACTAAGCCCATGCAATTTTAACAGATAATATCTACTCCATTTAACAAGCTAGAAATATAATATAGTCATGGAGTTCAAGGATATCATGAAGGTAACAAGAACTAGAGAGGAAATATAAGCTCATGGAATAGAATTATTATCTTCCATATCCTTAACTTAATCGTATGTGGATTTAAATAATATGAAACATAACGTGACTTAGAACTTAAGATGTAATATATCTAACATACTGGACAATATAATGATTCAGTTAGAACTTGAAAACGTCACGATCGTGGCAGAGATTGTGCATCCGGAACACGGTCTAGAAAGATACCGTGATCCGAGACGGATCTTTTGACGCTTAAAAATCTCGATTAAAACTCATGTCCATTGGTATGGACATCCCCATGGCCTATGTTACCCACAGGGGCTTCTGGAAACAACAGCGTACGGTGATTAACCTAACCCTCGGACAACCCGGGGTTCACTAAGAAAGCGGTCAACAGGAGGCCGCCATTTTCATAAGACGGTCTTGAGGGGACCGCTATCATAAAAATAAATATATATAGTTTTTTTTTGAAAATTTCTCATGAAGATGTCCACCATAGGGGACACATATAAAAGAAGACGTCCATGGGTTTTGACGTGGCTAACATATATAGTTTTTATTTTTAAAAAAATATCTCGTGAAGGCGTCCACTCTAGGGGAGGCGTATAAAAGAAGGCGTCCATGTGCTTGACGCGTTCATGAAAATATATTATTTTTTTAAAACGAGTACAAGAAAATGGTCTGTAGGGCGACCGCTACCAGAAGATGGTCCCTGGTTCAACCGCCTTCAATAACCGACCCCCTTTCGGCGAGCACAGTGATACCCTTCAATATAATGCTTCTAGCATGCGTACTACTCAATAAAAATTGGGGAAAATGGTACCAATGGAAAGAACACTTGAAAACGCACAAGATGACATGAATTATTGAAGGTTTAGTGTCATGCCCCGACGCAGAATATCGAGGGCGTGAGCGAGTCGTAATCAAGCGTGTCGATCAGAGCATGTACAAATTTAATTCTAAGACAAAGATTGATGAGAAAATGATACTTTTATTCATCAAAATAGAGGTTTACATTGCTAATTCATAGGCCATAAAGGTAAATTACAAACTTCCAAATCAAAGTACATGATTCTTGTAAAACACTAATGATCTACATAAATCCTAAGGAAAAGAAAATCACTCTTTCACTCTTGTCCATTCCCTTGTTCAATGTCATTTTCTACAACAATTAAACCAAAACGTAGGGTGAGCAAAAAGCTCAGTAGGATTTTATATCTCTAAAAACTAGGTAATCTTTAAGTGTTTAACAATGTAAGTAATCTTTCCAAGTTGCATCGAAAAGTGTATAACATGAGTAGAATTTCCAAGTAATTGAGATAACAAGATATCAAGAGAAATTTTCAAGTAATAACTTTGAACAAGTAAAGAATTTTATGTAATTGGTCATTTCACGCAAGTTAAGTAATTCATGTAACTTTTAAGTAATCATGTAAACAAGTAACAAGTACGAATAGTGGAATGCCGTAAAAATCTAGCAAGTCATGCACTTCGGTGTAATGCCACACCGTGGTTAATCAACTCCCATGGGTACAAGTACTTTCGGGCACTCCTCCCAAGACCAGATCGGGCCCCATTAATGTCTGGCATTGGGTCGGTGGATCATAAGATCCCAAGTACGTTTAGACAACCACTTAACACTATGGCCAATGAATTTCAAGAATAAGCTCATTTGTAAAAAGTACAGATCTGGCAAAAATCTCAGAAGTTGCAAGAGAAGTGAATAATAATTTTAAGACATCATGTTTAACGACATTAAGTCGTTGAATTCAAGAACGAACGGTAACTAGGAAGAAAATTCAAGTAAATAGAACTAATGGAATTATTTTAATTCCATAATTTAATCTTGTGTTCAATTGATTTAACAAGTGTTTAGGCATGTTTTCAGGAAGTTTTTTATATCCTAGAGGTATTTAAGTTTAGCCAAAACGTGGATTTTATAGTCAATAGGAATTCTGTTATGAACGTGGTGTAGGTAAGCACCATGTTCAGGAAATCATTTCAGAATTCATTCTTAATTCTGTTAAAATTTAGAAATATTAAGTTTTAGATAAGATGTATATACTTTTGAATTAAAATCGTGATTTCACATATTATTGATATTTTTAATAATAATAAGATAGGATAAATGATAATAAGATAGAATAATATATTTATCAAGCAGAAAATAATTTAACATGCTAAAAAGTAATTTTTATACATCAGTTTGATGATAACATGATAAAACAGATTTTTACATGTTGTAGGTAATTTTCATATATTTATTTACTGATATTATGATAGTTATAGATTTTCATACTTAAGAAAATAGATTTATTATGCTAAAAATAGTTTCATCATGCTGAAAATAATTCTAACATGTTAAAGTAATTTTAACATGCTATAAATAATTTTATCATACTGAGTGTAATTTTATCATGCTGAAAATTAATATTTAACATGTTAAAATTAATACTTAACATGCTAAAATAATTCTCATCCATTAACTTACTGATGAGATGATAAAAGAAGTTTACCATGTTGATTACAGAAATTCTCTGATAAGAAAATAAATTTTTATCATTTTGAAATAATTTTTTTATATTTTTTTACTAATTATTTGATGGGAAAATAGATTTATCATGCTGAAAAATAGTTTTTAAATAGCTTTAATATGCTGACAATAGTTCTAACATTCTAAAATAATTCTACCATGCTGGAAATAATTTTATCATGCTGGAAGTAATTTTCATGCATCAATTTACTAATTATTTATTTGAAAATTAGGTTTAGCATGCAAAAAAACTAGTTTTAAATGGATTTAACATGATGAAAAATAGTTTTCATATCTCAGTATGGATAAAATAATTTTATCATGCTGGAAGTAATTTTTAACATGCTAAGAATATTTTTCATGTATTAGTTTACTAATAATATGGTAAAAAGAGATTTTTACATGCTAAAAATAATTTTTATTTTATAAAAATAATTTTTAACATGCTATAAAAATTCAAACATGTTAATATTACTTTTTCTTATTTTTGGTGACTAAATGATTACAATTAATGTGGATTCCAAATGCTATAATTCCTATTGTATAGTGAGTAAACTTTAGTCCCACATTGGAAGTTAGAAAAACTTCCTTGGCTTTATATGTTGGAGAGTTCACCCTTGGGTCAGGACCCAAGGGACATAAGATGTGGGCTCGAGTTGTGTGTGCCGTGCCGTGCCGTGCCGAGGTGAGGTTGGTTGGTATTTTTTTTAAAAATGCGCATAAGTTATATATATATGTATATGCTCACAATATTTCATTCTGACCCCCGAACATTCCAGGAAATTTCTTGAACGCGCTAGCCTCGACTAGCGTGATATGAAGAACGCGCTAGTCTTGGGTAGAGCGATCCTGGAATACGTATATTTATATATATTTTTTGAAAACTGGACTTTTCAGAACGTGCTGGCTCTGGCTAGCGCGATCTGAAGAACGCACTATCCAAGGCTAGCGCGATCTAAAATAGATATATATTTATATATATATATATATTTGAAAATTGGACGGGAGAAATAGGGTCTAAATGAACGCGCTATGTCGGGGCAGCGCGATCAGAACGCGCTCCTGAGGTATAGCACGTTCTGGTTCTGACGAAAGACGGGAATACCCCTCCAATAAAATGATCATAACTTGCTCATTTCTTAACGAAATTTAGAGAAACAGATATCAATGGAAAGAGCACTGAAAAATACACAAGATAACATGCTTTAATTAACATTTAGCCTGAGAGACACCTACCTTTGAGCAGATCTAAGGAAGAGGTAGAAAAATAGCCCCAAAATAAGAAAATCCTTTGATCTCTGAATCTTCCCTTCAAATCCCCTCCAATCTCCGCAGCAGCATAGACTAGGCCACCAAGGATGATTTGAGGGTCAAATAGGGTTCTTTTTATAGTCAAAACTTGGCCAATTTGGTCAAGATTCCTTACCTAATTTTACCAAACCCATTAACTCCGAATTAGAAGAAAATTCTAACTTCTCCTCTTAATCTAGCCTTAATTTAGTGTGAAACCAATATAAAAATGACTGGTCTAAGGTGGCTGGTAGGTAAGGGTTGATTCTTGAGTCAATCTTTTAGAAATGGAGTTATTTTAATCCCTTAAATACCATATTAAACACATGTTACGAATTTAAGGTTAATTTAACCTTTATTTAATCCTTTAACCATTAATTCAGCCCATTATGGATTATCCAATGGGTCAATTGTAATCCTAATCCATTATATAGACTTTTATTGAGCTTACTATGATTTTTCTAAGGGTTAGAGTATTTAATTTCTATTTACCTTAAGTAAATTCAAGTAAATGCATTTATCTAGTTTATTTCATATAGTAAATAAATAATTTAATTATTTCATGAAGATTTTAATTATATAATTAATTGAAAAAATATATTTGTTATTTTAATTTATCGGGTTTCTACATCCTCCCCCACTTAAAAGAATTTGGTCCTCCAAATTCACATTATATAACTAAAATTCAAAAATTCGAATAGAGAAGTCAAATTTCTAACCTGAGATTAAGTCATGATACTTCTTCTTGATGGACTCTTCCAATTCCTAGGTGGCTTCCTCGAATCCACGCTTGCTCCATTGAACTTTTACCATCGGAATGGCATGATTCCTTAGTTGGTGTAATTTTCGATCCAGTATCTTGATCTGTCTTTCTTCATATGATAAGTCCTTTTGTAGCCTCAAATCTTCAAATTGGATCACATGCGAAGGATCGTACACGTATTTCCTCTGCATTGATACATGGAAGACATCATGTACACCGACCAGTTGAGGAGGCAAAGCCAGCTTGTACGCCACCTCGCCGATTCTCTCCAGAATCTCGAAAGGGCCGATAAATCTTGGACTCAACTTTCCTTTGATGCCGAATCTTTTAATTCCACGAGTGGGTGAGATCCTTAAGAAGATGTGCTCCCCTACTTGAAACTCGAGGTCTCTCCTCCGATTGTCGGCATAACTCTTTTGCCGTGATTGAGCTACCTTCAATCTTTCTTGAATCAACTGGATTTTGTCAGTTGTATCTTGGACAATATCGGGACCAAGCAATCCCTTCTCTCCAACCACGTTCCAGCATAGAGGCAATCTATAGCTTTGGCCATAAAGAGCTTCGAATGGTGCCATTTGTATACTTGACTGATAGCTATTGTTATAAGCGAACTCAGTCAATGGTAAATGTTCATGCCAACTTCCGCCGAAGTCTATCATGCATGCTCTCAACATATCTTCAATAATCTGATTCGTCCTCTCAGTTTGTCCATCAGTCTGAGGGTGAAAAGCAGTGCTAAATCTTAGCCTAGTGCCTATAGATGATTGCAAACCTTTCTAGAAGTGAGAGGTGAATCTCGGATCTCGATCCGAAATAATAGAACTTGAAATACCATTCAGCCTTACGATCTCTTTGATATATAAGGTAGCTAGAACATCCACGGTCCATTTAGTCTTGATAGGTAAAAAGTGAGTGGACTTAGTTAACCGGTCCACAATTACCCATATAGCATCAAAACCACTTCGGGTCTTCGGCAATCCAACTATAAAGTCCATACCGATACTATCCCATTTCCATTCCGGTATTTCGAGAGGCTTGAGTTTTCCAGTCGGTTTGAGGTGCTCAGCTTTAACTTGTTGACATACCAAGCATCGACTTACGAACTCGGCTACCTCTCTTTTCATGTTAGGCCACCAGAAAGTTCTCTTGAGGTCTTGGTACATTTTTGTAACACCGGGGTGAATAGTGTACCTTGACCGATGTGCTTCCTCCAAGATTTTACCCTTAATGGTAGAACAATCGGGTATGCAAGTTCTTCCTTTGACTAGGAGTAGATCAAAATATCGTCAATGAAGACAACCATAAATTGATCGAGATATGGCCTGAATACGCTGTTCATTAATTGCAAAAATGCGGCAGGCGCATTTGTTAGGCCAAAAGGCATAACGGTGAACTCGTAATGCCCATACCTACTCCGAAATGTAGTCTTGTGAATATCCCCTTCCTTGATCTTTAAATCATGATAACCAGATCGAAGATCGATCTTTGAGAAATATCGAGCTCTAGAAATCTGTTCGAATAATTCATCAATCCTCGGCAATGGATATTTATTCTTGATGGTGAGTTGATTCAATTGTCGATAATCAACACATAGTCTCATCGAACCATCCTTCTTTTTAACAAAGAGGACCTGAGCTCCCCAATGTAGAAACCCGATAATTAAAAATGAGAAATAATTTTTTAATTTCATTATGTAATTAAAATTTTCATGAAATAATTAAATTACATTTTTACTATATGAAATAAACTAGTTTCTTGAATTTACTTGAATTAACTAGAAGTAAATAGAGATTAAAAGATTTAAACCTTAGATAAATCATAGAAAGCCCAATAAAAGTCCATGTAATGGACTAGGATCACAATTGGCCCATTGGATAATCCAAAATGGGTTGGATTAATAGATTAAAAGATTTATTAAAGGTTAAATTAACCTAAATTCGTAACATGTGTTTAATATGCAATTTAAGGGTTTATAATAATCTAATTTCTAGAAGGTTGACACAAAAATCGACTCTTACCTAACAGCCCACCTTGGACCAGCCGTTTTTACATTAATTTCACACCAAATGGAGGGTAGGTTAAGAAGAAAAATTAGAATTTTCTTCTAATTCGGAGTTGGAAAGTTTGGCATTGTTAGGCAAGGAATCTTGACAAATTTGGCCAAGTTTTGGCTATAATTAGTGTTGGATTAAGTGGATGGTCAAACTAGAGGGGGAGGGGGTGAATAGGATGACCCTTTTTAATTTTTGTGAAATATCACACTCAACTTTTAAGTAGTAGAATATTAATTCAAAATTCAGTAAGCTGAAGGTGTAGAGATCGAACCTAATCAATCATCTAGCGACACTCAAATTTGCAAGAGATAGCAACCCACAAGTGAACACAGATTTTTATGGTGGTTCGGTCTCCCTATGGAGACCTACGTCCACCCCTCACTAAATCAGTGAGGATCCCTGCTGAGCCTTACAGCTTAGCTAAACCGAGGCACAATCCCCTCGACAACGCTGAGCACTACAGCTTGGATAATAAGAGAAACATATCCTCTTAACCAGTTACCCGCTGACAAATAGCTTGAGGGCGTACAAGCCCAAACCCCTTGATCCAAGCACACCCCGCTGGATCAATTCCCCTCCCTCTACTCAAACTAGTATGAGGGAGAATTACAGTAATAGAATTCAAGCTAAAATGAAAAACAAGAAACGAAAACACTGGAAGATGGAAGAAGGAGCCTCAGATCTGGGACAATGCTGATTCTCGAGTCTCAAACTTAAAGATCTGAGAGAAGAGGCGATGATGATCAACTGGCTTTCACTTCCTGGATTGTAGATGAGCTTGCGATGATCAACAGCTAATAGACTTCCTCTGATCTTCAGAGGATGCAACAGCACGCCAGGAGGAAGACGATGATACAGGCGATTCTTCTCAAGAGCTTCTCCTCTGCTCTTGTTCGACTGCTGCTACTCCAACTTTCATCTCCCGTGCTCTCCCTATTCACGTGAATATTCCTTTTGTGGGCCCCAACCAGATTTTCTGGTTAGCCCAATGATTGTTCTCCTCAGAGGCTTCTGGATTCGCGAGGGAAAAAGAGAGAGCATGCTCTTTTAGATGATGTGGCATCTAACGCCACTTACGGCTGGGGTCCACCCAACGGCTGGGGTCCCCTTGAGCATCCTGTGTAGACCTTGTTTCTTCCTTGCATTCAAGAATAAAGCAGATACATGTGTTAATGAATCAAGGGTTAATTATCAGTTTTGTTGAACTCAACACAAACATCTCATAGTTGTCATCATCAAAACCAAGGGCACAACAATCTCCCCCTTTTTGATGATGGCAACTATGAGGTGTATGCCATTGCATCTAAATAATAATGTATTGTTCAAATCAAACAAGGAATTCACTTCAGAGACCAGAACACCTGTTCATGTCATTCATTTCATTTGGGTCCAAGGTCTAACATCAAAAAGATGAACAGAAGAACTTTTCTAACAAAAAGTTGGACATTCTCACAGACAATTTCTTTCGAACATTTCATAAAATATGTAAAAGAAAGAAAACTTCACTCAATCACATTTGATGTAGATGCAATGAAATTCCAAGTTCCAACTTGAGTTCATGTCTCTCCCCCTTTGACATCATCAGGAAGGGGAGCAGGTGAGGAAGAGTGAGACTGAAAGATGTTTGCAGACACAGTGTCCAGTTGTTGCTGAAGTTGAGTTATAGAAGATGCTAAACTGTCTAGTCTGTCCGAAAATTGTGGATCTCTTTGCAGGATAAACTTATGATAATCATGTACTTTGGAAGTGATACTATCAAACCAGCTGTGTAAAATATCAAACAGATAGTCCACTTGAGCTTTCTGCTGAGATCCCCATTCCGGTGCAGAAGAGGAGGCTTCTGTTGGTGGAGGGCAGTACACATCACGCTGATCTTCAAGTGTAGGTGGGAAGTTTTCTTTTAGAATTTTCAAAACATCCATAACCTCATCACCCGCTAGAGTGGATCGTTCAAACAGTTTAGCAAGGTCCTTACCAAAAGATGTAATCTTTTCAAACAAGGTCTGAACCTTTTCACTGAACTCATTGTTCTTGTCAATCAGGGTGGAATATTTCAAATTCAACTTGGACTGGTTTTCCTTGACATTATAGTTATATGTCTGTACAGCCTGTAGCCTGTTCAGAAATTGTTGATGCAAGCTTTTCAAATTGTGCATTATTGACCCAGCTTTCCAACAAACCTGAATGAGAGATTCCATGAAGTTATGAAGCTTTTTGTCTGACTTGAATTTGTCATACTTGAACTGTTCCCATCTGGTGTCTAATTTCTGCTCAAGATGGGAAATCCTCATTTCCATGGTTGAGCTCAAGTGCATTATGGAAGAATCAATGTTCTTGAACTTCATTTCCAGAAATTGGATCAAAGTGGGATTGACACCGGAATTCTGATCATGCATGCCAGCATCACAATGAAAAGTATCTGGCATTTCTTCCTCAGGAAAGTAGGTAGATTCATGTTCCCTTCGAGGAGAGGGTTCCTGAAAAGGACCATGTATGATCATAATGTCTCTAGTGACAGCTGGGAGGGTTGGAGCAGTATCTGTGACAATATCAGCTTGGACAGGATTGGCCTCTTGTTGGTCCACTCTGGCAGGACTAGCCTCTTGTCTGTCTACTCTGGCTGGACTGGCAGCTGGGCTTTCCTGTGCTGTTTCTCTCAGTTCTACAGTAGGTGCCCCAGAGGCAGATGCATGCTTCTGACTTAGCAGTACTCTGACTGGCTGTCCATTCACAACTGTGAATCCCATGAACTTCTGAATGCATGATAAGGAGTATCCATTCCCTTTGGGAATGTTTAGTTTCTTTTCATTTCCAAAGTTCACTCCAACCTTTCTAAAAATTACAGTCAATGGGGCAGCATATGGAAGTGTCCTAGACTATTTCAGACATGTACCCATGGTCTGAATGATAACATCAGTCAATGAAATCTTGATTTGTTTCAGCATACAGTATAGCAAGAATCGTTGCATCTTAGTAACTTGTTCCCTACCACTGCTCTGGGGTGTAATGATGGATGTGTAGATATGATGTAGCAGTCTATTGAAGGGAGGGAACCTATTGGCTTTCAGACTAGACAGATATGTTTGCTTGACATCTGTAGGATCACTAGGCTGTTCAGTCAGAAGAGCATAAGCTTCATGTTCATCAAAATGAAAACTGTGTAGTTGAACCCCATCCATTGGGATTTTCCATGATCTGGCAAACAGTTTATTTGTTAACTCAAAACAGACATTTCGGACTGTTGAAGAAACTTTAGGGATTTGAGGCTCATATTTCAAATTTTGGTAAAATTCCCGAACGAGGGTGGGGTAATATATTCTATGATTTGTGACAAAAGACCACCAACCCTGAAAATCCAAAGTGGGAAATAACTGCGGAAAAACCTCAAGCATCTCAACATCAGTATCAACAATATACCGAGGAATAAAAACTTTCAGAGGTTCTCCAGTATTGGTGAGAAGAGATGAGTTAGGAGACCTTGCTTGCGCATCCGAACTTCCTATAGGTTGTTTCCCTTTTTCTGCAGCTGAGGATGAGGACTTTCTGGGAGCATCGTGAGAATCCTTCTGCTTCGCTGCCCTTGATTCTGAGAGTTTTCTTTTCTTTACCGGCGAGCTCTTCTCTTTCCCTTTACGTTTCCGTGGAGCTGATTGAGACGGCGTCTCCTCTTGAGCAGGTTGAAATTTGGTTTGAGGCACAATCGTGCCCTCAGTTGTGATGGGAGCTCTTTTTTTAGACCCTTCTTCTTCTTCTTGTCCTTTTTCTCTTTTTCCGGAGGAGCCATGGTAGCGAGGTGAATCACACGGCAATAGGGAAGAGAAGTGCCGTGGAAAAAAATGAGAGAAGCGGAGAGGTAGGAGCCAACAGGGTTTGGAAAGAGGCGAGGAGGCTGAAGCGTTTACGCTAAGGGGTTTTAAACAGGTGACCCCCCGGTTTCAAAAAGACAGAACCGGTTCAACGGGATGAACCGGACTAGGTTGATAGAGTGACCACGCGACTGCGTTGACGCATTGAAGGACTGAGTCGACGCCACCAAAAAGAAATATGAAGGGAATATTGAGTTAAGAACCACATTATTGAGGCATTCCAAAGACACTGAAATATGAAAGATGAGATTGCATTCAGGGATTTTTAATAGATAAAGTTCAAGTTCCCTTATGAGAGATATGATAAGAGACCCTAATTCATTTAATGATGTGGAGAAAAACAATCTTAAGAGTTTGAGTTAAGCCCTTGAACAAAAAGAGTATGTGTATGGAATAAAGATAGAACTGTTTGCACACCAGGAACTTTCTCAAATCCAAACCCCTAGATTGTTCAATTTCAAGAGACCCTTATAGAAGTGAATTTAACGAGTATTGAAGATGAACTCTGTAGGATTTTATGTGAGCTTAAGGTCAACCACACATATATATGTTATTGTCATTTTTTTATTATATATATATATATATTTTAATTTTCATTAGCAGTCAAGTGTAGCTAGCATCTTGACACGGGTACACATGTTTATCAGACACTAGAGTCCCCGGTTACTCAGCATAGCTAACTATTCTGCTCCAATGAAACAGAGTTGGCAACTCACATCATGACATGTCTCTCAGCACTTCATTGGTGCATGAAGGTAGTTTCTCAGTGAAAATTTACCATTGCTCTGCAACGAATTATTTTTCTTTGGGAACAGAGATAGCAGCTCACATCATGACATGCTCCTTAGCACTTCCTTGGTGCATAGAGACAGTTTCCCAGTGAAAACTAGCCATTGCTCTTTAATTTATTACATATATATATATATATATATATATATATATATATATATAGGGTTTATTCCTTCGGCTCTTATTAAACCTATTCTGAGTTTAAGGTCAATATAGATATTAAATTCATTTTGCACAAAGTGGTCTCTTTACTTTTGATCATCATGGTTCTAGAGTAGATGAGTTCACAGTTTTATTAAATAGTTCTATAGCTATTCCATATGCAAGGCACTTTTACGTTCAAGAATTTTTAACACTCAAGGATCATAAGATTTATAAGTCTCCAGCCATTAATATTACATAGAGTCAGTTAGTGAAGACCAAACCCTCTCACAAAGAAATTATCATTTTAACTCCCCCTGAATCAATGACATCAACTTAAATTCCAGAGCTCATGAACCTTCCCTCATACTGAAGATTGATAGGTTCTTCAACTACTAGCTAAAGAAATGAATAGATGAAATATGTGAGGAAGAAACGAATTGATGAGAAGTTGAGAAGACTCCAGGCATCAGACAATCTAAGGTACTGGAAGTGCCATTTCAGAACAACTTCACACAGCAGCAGACTTTGACGCACAATAGACATTGTGTCAGCTTCTTCTCACCAAATATGTCCTCAGTAGGCAGAATTTCCAGATTGCGTTGACTCATCTTCAGTACTGAGTTAACCCTTCTTAAGTGAGCAAGTTGACTCCAGAACGGTTTACACGAGGTTTCTGTCAGTGCGTCAACTCAACCACATCACAGCGTTAACTCACTCAACCAATCAGCTGAACTGCCAGCACTGTTTCCATATTATTTCTATCAGTGCGTTGACCCAGCCTCATTACTACGTTAACTCGGACTTCTTCACCAATAAGCCTATTCAATCAACTGTGTGGGCCACACTTCAGGTTCACAAAACATTAATCTCAAGGTGCTAACTTGCTCTCCTCAGCAAGTAAAATCTAGTACAAACTCCCCCTCAGATCATGCATGACAAAAGGTTTTGATGAAAATGCAGTGATTGACATGATGGGCTTTTTATTTATCATGTGTTTTTCAAGAAAGAGAATATGACCAAAAATTGAACTCCCCCTAGATTTATGACTTATTTAGAAACCAAGAGCTTTCAACTTAAGCAAGGCATGTAATCAATTTATTGCTAGGTAAAGTTAACCAATCAAATTCCAAAGAATAAACTGAGCTATCAAGTTAGGCATCAAGATGAGGATTACATAGTCCAAGCTCTCTCCTAAGACAAGTAAATCTTTCATTACTCAGAGGCTTGGTAAAAATGTCAGCAATTTGATGTTCTGAGTCTACAAAAACCAATTTAAAGCTTCCTTTATTAACTTCATCTCGCAAGAAGTGATGCCTAATTTCTATATGTTTGGTCCTAGAGTGCTGAATTGGATTCTTTGCCAGGTTAATGGCACTTGTTTTATCACACAAAATTGGGCACACCCAAGATCAGTTTGATAATCTTGGAGTTGGTGTTTGATCCACAACACTTGAGAGCCACAACTCCCTGCAGTGACATATTCTGCCTTTGCAGTGGATAGTGCCACTGAGTGTTGTTTCTTGGATGCCCAAGAAACCAAACACCCTCCCAAAAATTGGCAATAACCACTTGTGCTTTTCCTGTCAAGTTTGCATCCAGCATAGTCTGCATCAGAATAAGATACTAAATCAAGAGCACAAGATGTAGGATACTAAATCCCTAAATCTCGAGTTCCGACAAGGTATCGAAAGATACGCTTAACAGAGCTCAAGTGGGATTCTCTAGGATCAGATTGAAAACGAGCACACATGCATACAAAAAATTGGATATCTGGCCTAGATGTAGTAAGATAGAGGAGTGATCTGATCATACCTCGATAAGTCTTTGCATCCACTGATTTACCTTTCAGATCTACATCCAGAATTGTGTTGGTGCTCATATGAGTGTTGATTGCTTTAAGATTCTCCATTTGATATTTCTTCAATAGTTCAGAGATATACTTTGCCTAGTTGATAAATCATCCTTCCTTGCTTTGGGTGATTTGAAGACCTAGAAAAAATTGCAGCTCACCCATTAGACTCATTTCAAATTCTATAGTCATCAATTGTGCAAATTCCTCACACATGCTTGGTTTAGTGGATCCAAAGACTATATCATCAACGTAAATTTGAACCAGAACAATGTCATTGTTTCTTACCTTGGTGAATAAAGTTTGGTCCACTTTACCTCTTGAATATCCTTTTTCAGTGAGGTATGAGCTGAGTCTGTCGTACCATGCTCGAGGTGCCTGTTTAAGCCCAAAGAGAGCTTTGTCTAATCTGTAAACATGGTTAGGACAGTCTATGCACTCAAAACCAGGGGGTTGTTCAACATACACCTCTTCTTTTATTAGACCATTAAGAAACGCACTTTTTACATCCATTTATTGTAGTTTTATTCCATGGCAGCAAGCATATGCAAGTAATAATCTAATGGCCTCTAATCTAGCTACTAGAGCAAAGGATTCTTCAAAATCAATGCCGAATTCTTGGTTATATCCTTGTGCTACCAGTCTTGCTTTATTTCTTATCATAATTCCATTTTCATTTTGTTTATTTCTGAAAACCCACTTAGTTCCAATTACTGAATGTTCATTGGGTCTTGGTACAAGGTGCCACACTTTGTTTCTCTTGAATTGATTTAGTTCTTCATGCATTGCATTTATCCAACATTCATCTTTTAGGGCTTCAATTACATTTTTAGGTTCAATTTGAGACACAAGAGCCAAATTATCCATTTCCTCAATTATCCTAAAGTGAGATCTAGTTCTAGTAGGGTCATGCAGATTACCAATAACGCTTGATAAAGGATGATCTCTTAACATTCTAACATTGGTTAGAGAATTACCTTCATTAGCATCTGCATTACCTTGAGTGCTTGATTCTGCTAGACTCTCACCTGGCCTTGACTCTTTCTCCTGAAGATCTTGTTCTTCCTTTACTTCAAGGAACTCCCCATCATCCTTGTCCCTGCAAGATTGTTCATTTTCAGATCTAACATTCATTTCATCAAAGACAATATGTGGAGATTCTTCTACATTTTGAGTTTTGACATTTAGGACTCTATAGGCCCTAGAGTGATTAGAATATCTCAGAAAAATGGCTGGTTCACTCTTAGGTTCAAACTTATCCAAGTCCCGTTTGTCATTATTTTGAACAAAGTATTTTGACCCAAAAACTTTGAAGTGAGCAACAGATGGCTTCTTACCTTTCATTAACTCATATGGAGTCTTTTTGGACAGTGGTCTTACCATTGCACGATTTACAATGTAGCACGCAGTGTTTACCGCCTCAGCCCAGAATTTCCTTGGAAGTTGTCCTTCGATCAGTATTGTTCTAGCCATCTTCACAAGAGTTCTGTTTCTTCTTTCCACCACTCCATTCTGTTCAGGAGTTTTTGGTGACGAGAATTTGTGTGATATTCCTTTTGCCCTGCAAAAGCCATCAAATTCTGAGTTTTCGAACTCTCCTCCATGATCTGACATGATAGATGAAATAGTATACTTACCATCCTGCTGAACTTTCTTGAAAAATGCCTGAAATTCTTCAAACACATCATTTTTATGAGATAAAAAGGACACCCAAGTGAACCTAGAAAAGTCATCTACCAAAACAAAGCCATATCTATTTCCACTTAAACTTGCTGTTCTGGTGGGTCCAAACAGATCCATGTGAATAAGTTCAAGAGGTCTAGAAGATTGGTTTTCTATTCTAGATTTAAATGACTTCCTAGTGTGCTTACCTTGAGTGCATGCATCACAAACTTTGTCATTTTGTTTAAATGAGACATTAGGTAAACCATTTACCATGCTGAATTTTGCTAACTTATGCATGACACTATAGCTAGCATGTCCTAGTCTACGATGCCATAGCCAAGCCAGCTCACTTTTGTTCACAGCAAGACAGAGATTATTATGAGCAGGATCATCTAAGTTTACCATGTACATGTTGTTTATTCTTTTTCCAATGAACTTAACATTTTTAGAATGCATTTCAAGAATGGTGCATACAAGAGAATCAAACGTAACCTTGTGTCCCCTGTCACACAGTTGGCTTATACTAAGAAGATTATATTCTAGTCCTTCAACAAGTAGCACATCATCAATGGAGTTCAAGGGAGTTTTGCCAACTTTACCTTTTCCAATAATTTTGCATTTATTGTTGCCCCCAAACGTGACATGCCCTCCTTCTTTCTCAACCAAGAAACAAAATTTTGCCTTATCGCCCGTCATATGCCTTGAGCAGCCGCTGTCAAGATACCATCTGTTGTGTACAGCTGCAAGGCACTCCTGCAATTCACATCAAACGAGAGATTTTGGAACCCAAATACACTTGGGTCCCATCAGACCATATGATCCTGTCAAGTAAGACAACATACTTTTGGGAATCCATATCTGCTGTTTTGGAGGTTTTTGAGATGTGGAGTTCATAGGTTTGAGAATTTTCTGATTAGGTTGAGGTACCCTTCGGAATGAATTCTTTGAACCAGTTCTGTTGTTAAAGAAGTGTGAATCTTTATTCTTGTTTCCACTCCAATGATTATTATAAATCCAAGAAGCACTGGGGAACCTAAGACGAGAAGCTCTAGTTGAATATTTAATTCCGGATGGAATGAAGCTTTGCTGCGTAGACCCTCTTGCACGGCTGCGTTGACCCATCCACCCAAACCCCATGTCATATGGGTTCTGGTACGCAGGGTGCGTTGACTCACTGTAGTGACTGCGTCGACTCATTCTCTTGTTTCTGAAGGAATACCCATTCTGGAGGGGTATGTGCGTTGACACAGTATAGACATTGCGTTGATGCGGCCAGTGGTTTGTTTTAGCCTTATTTCTGTAGAAGCCCTTAGACATAGGTTGAGTAGACGTAGGATGGCCAGTGCGTTGACGCGGCTATCTTGTGCCAATCCAATGACTCCTTGAATTTCCATAAGCTTGATGCTGGGTTGATGTACTAGGGTCCATGGGTTGATTTGAGATTTTACTTCCAAACTTAGGCATATTTGTGTGGTGATTGGTATTCAAGCCAGCATTCATTTTCTCTTTGCCCTTTTCTTTTCTGGTTTCATCTGTCTGTTTTACTTCTTCTTGATTTTTCCCATGTGGCTTCACTGCAGCCATTGGGTTTTGCTCAGATGTGCCCTGTTCTGGAACAAAGGTTATTAGTCTTATCCCTAGATTCTTCTTTTTAGTTGGATTATATCCAAGTCCTTCTTTTCCAAAATTACTTTTTATTCCCATAACAGCTTCTAGGTTATTTTTGCCTTATGTAAATTTCTCAAGGGAGGCTTGTTTATTTAAGTTTTCATCTTCCAGTCTCTTCACGTTTTCTTGGAGTTCAAGATTTACTCCTTGAATGGCTTCATATTTTTCTTCAGCCATTTTTACATCACTCTCCAATTTTTGCATTCTGAGTTTCAGGTCATCATGCACTTTCAGTAAAAAATTCATTTTCTCTTTTCATCTCTATCAATTGATCTTTACACAGATCACTTTCATCTTCAGAGGTACTCTCTTCTTCATCTTCATCTTTCTCCTCGTCACTCCAAGTACTCATCATAGCCTTTAGCTTCTTGTTCTTCCATTTTGGTTGGACTTTCTTCACATTCTCTAGACATTCAGATTTGATATGACCTTATTTTCTGCATTTATAACAAACAACCTTGTCAGATTTCTTAGAATTCTCTGATTTGAATTTTGAACTCTTTCTTACCTGTGGTCTTCTATTCCTTATAACTTTACCTTCCTTCCTTAGAAACTTCCTGAATTTCCTGATGAGCATTGCTATCTCACCTGAGTCATCATCTGAGGTAGATGACTGACTGTCATCTGAACTCTCCTTGCTGCTAGGACCAGCCTTCACTGCAAGTGACTTTTTCTTTTTCACATCCTCATCAGTTCTTTTGAAATTCAGCTCGTAAGCCATCAGTGATCCAATAAGCTCATCAGGGGTAGTGGTAGGAAGGTTCCTACATTCCTCAACAACCGTGGCTTTGGTGTGCCAAATTGGAGTTAGGGATCTAAGAATTTTCGTGACCAGTTCATAATCACTGTAAACCTTTCCCAGACCTTTAAGACCATTCACTAATAGAGTTAGCCTAGCATACATTTCAGATATATTTTCCTCTGGCTTCATTCTAAAAGCTTCATACTCAGAAATTAACATATTAGCTTTTGTCTCTCTTACCTCTGACGTACCTTCATAGATGACTTCAAGTCTATCCCACATTTCCTTGGCACTGGCACATGAGGACACTCGTGAAAACTCCTTAGGATGCAATGAGCATTGCATGATATTCATAGCTTGCCAATTGATGTTGGACTTCCGAATCTTCTCTTTTACCCATAGTTCTTCATCTCCTTCTAACTGATAGGGTCCTTTGCTCACGACTCTCCAAATCTCATGGTCCTGAGATCTTAGAAATACCTGCATCCGATTTTTCCAGTAAGCATAGTTAGTGCAATCAAAGAAGGGTGGCCTATTCACTGCATACCCTTCCGGCATGAGCCCCTTATTTTCCATTCCACTAAATCTCTCTAGGTTGTGAGACCCTTGACAAGAGAGCCAAGCTCTGATACCACGTGTTGGATTAAGTGGTGTTGTGCCCCTGTGGTTTTGATGATTGGCTTTGGTGTGAGTTAATCATTTGATGATTGGTTTTTGTTGTGAGTTAATCACTGTGAGTCATCTTGCTGTATGAGTCATCTTCATATGTTCAGTCAGTCTGCTGTTCTGTTAGTTTATCAGGTCTAAAAGCATTGCATATTTGATGTTCAGCCATGTTATCTGCTGCATGAAGCATTCATATACACATTCATTAGTTGCTTCACTCTGCTTGTGGAATTCTGTTCAGGCTAAACATCCTTGCATCATCACAGTCAGCTTAGTGTGGGTCGACCCCCCTTTCTAGATGGGTCGACTCCCCAGATAAGTGTAGTCTATACACTCTTCAGTTGGCTTCAACTGAAGTCTATACATCAGCTTGCATGAATTCAAAGTGTGTACATTGAATAGCATGCATTTCATGAAGTCTGTACATCCTGTGTCTCTGTTAAGCTTCAAAGTCTGTACATGGCTCACCGTCTCATGCATAGTCTTCACATCAGTTTTTCAAGTGTGTACATTGGCACATGCATTTCTTGATCATGTCTACACTCTGTTAGCATTGACTGGACAGTTGTGGGTCGACCCCCCATTTCTGATGGGTCGACCCCCCAGTTTCGCAAGTCAATACATTGGCCTTAGCTCTCATAGTATGTACATTGGTCTTCACCTGAAGTCCATACATTGGCTTTCATATTCAAAGTCTGTACATCCTCCGCTAAGCCTTCAAAGTCTGTACAGCCATTCCTTGAAGATCAAGTCCACACAACGGCACTGTAGCTTGCTCAACTGAAGTCTATACATCTTTCAAGGCGCCAAGTCTGCACATCGCCTCATTTCTTCAGAGTCTATACATCCACAGTGGAACCCCAAGTCTGTACATCGCTTGCATCTTCAAAGTCCATACAGAGTCTTCTGTTGCATTTGAAGTCTATACATCCTGTGAACCTTCAAGTCTATACATCAGTCTTTGTAAATCGGTTTCCAAGTCTGTACATCGACTTCAAGCCTTCCAAGTATGTACAGCCCAAGTCTATACATCTGATTACCTTTGCATTGCTCAAGTCTGTACAGCCCTCTCGTTGGCAAGTCTATACATCGGTCTGTTTGAGCAAGTTTGTACAGCGGTTGCATTCATTCGCAAAGTCTATACATTGGCAGCACTGTGCAAGTCTATACAATCCCAGCCTTTACCTACGTTCAGAACTTCAAGTCTATACAGTGGTAAAGTCTGCACATTGTGCTCTGAAGCTCACCAAGTCTATACATTGCTGAGCCATTCGTCAAGTCTCTACATTGGCTTCAGTTCTTCAAGTCTGTACACCCTTCAAGGGCCTCCAAGTGTTTACATCGTTCACAGCACACACGTTCAAATCTGAAGTCTGTACAGCCAAGGCATGTGCTTCGTAAAGTCTATACAACGCTCAAAGTCTGTACAACATGCTTCATCGTTCAAGCTTTCAAAACTCTATACATCGCTGTTGAGCTAAAGTCTGTACAGACGTTTCTTGTGCCAAAGTCTACACATCATGAAGTCCTTACACTCGACTGCCTTGCTTTGCTTAAAGTCTGTACAGCCCTTCCCTCAGCAAGTCTATACACTGGAGTCGTCAGCTGCAGGGACAACATGTCTGTACATTGGGTTCTCATGCATGTTAACAGCAAGTCTATACACTGCATTCATGCATTGTTCTTCACAGCAAAGTCTGTACACTGCGTTCTCTTGCACGCAATCAAAGTGTGTACAGCATGTGCTCACATTGGTAAGTCTATACATGCTTGGCTGTTCATCGTCTGCTACATGCCACTTCAAGTCTGTACATCCATTTGTGCAATGTGCATTGATCAAGCCAAAGTCTGTACATCGATATGTTGCTTTGATGCCGTTGCATAGTCTATACATTGTTGAGCTTCACACACATATCTTCATAGTCTATACATTGCATCATTGTGCATGCATTGCATTCATTAAAGTCTATACACTGCATACAGTTATGCTTCACAAGTCTACACATTGCTGTTCTTCACAGCAAGTATATACACTCTCTCACGTTGTACACACTTGCCTAATTAATGTCTCTAAGTCTATACACTCGATGGCTTCTTACATTTCACAGAAGTCCACACATTCCCCCTTGTTATGATAATGCATTCTTCAGCAAGTATATACACTGAGGTCGCATGAAGACCTACAAGTCTATACACTCTCTCAGTGTACACACTTACTCATTTACTGCTTCTAAAGTATATACACTCGTTGTTATAAGCCTGAACTAACTAATTCGTTTCATTTCGTTTTGTCTCTATCTGCAGATGACTCAGGTTAATGACTGGGTGCGTGAATCGAGGATGATGCCTGGCACGTGATCCAAGGTGCTCTCTGGGCGAGAACCTGAAGGACACACGCCCTAGCACCTGCTGAAGCTGATTTAAATAGAAGCCTTCGTCCACTGAAGAAAAATGATGAGAATAGAAGAGGGCTGATCGAGACTATGAGAAAAGAAGCAGAGAAGCAGAAGAAGAAGAAAGAAGAAGAAGAGAGGCAGAGAGCAGAAGAAGAAAGAAGAAGAAAGAAGAAGAGTGCGAGAGCAGCAAAAGAAAGAGAGAAAAGAAAGAGAAGCAGAAAGAAGAAGAAAGAAGAGGAAGAAAGGAAGAGAGGAGAGAGTGCTATTGAAGATCTGTTCAGTCTGTTCGTGGATCAAATCCAGAACGACTATGCTCATTGAGAGCTATATTTCTGTTTCATTTCCAGCTTTTGTCGCTGTGCTTTTTATGTTTTCTTATCTTTCCTTTTATTACTCTGGTTACTATTGTTCTTCTGATTCTCAGTAGTGAGGTCGGGTTCCTCCTGTGGACTCAGGAGAAGGGAGGATTGGTCCTCCGGTTCTGGGCTTGTGGGTTGCAAGTCCAGGGGTCCCTCCTGGTCTGGAGGAAGAGAGGTCTGCGACCTCTGGTTTGCTGGTGACGGGGAGTCACTTGTGGGTTCCCTCCTGATCTGGAGGAAGAGAGACCTAGTCTCTGGTTTCCAAGTGGCTGGGAGCCACTTGGGGTGTCCCTCCGGTCTGGAGGAAGAGGGGAGGTTGTTCCCCTGGTCAAGCTGTGTGGCAGCATCTTGTTCGCAGACTGAGTCTGCAGTTTTCTAGCTTGTGCTAGTGGAAGCCTCACTCCGGTTGGGAGTGAGGGGTGGACGTAGGTCTGGAGGACCGAACCACCTAAAAAATCTCTTGAGCAGTAGTTTTGTTTTGTGTGTTTGCTCCTTGCCTTCTACCTCCCATTCACAGGTTATGCATGCATGGTTAGTTGTGTTATCCTGGGAGTTAATTTGTTATTGTTGTTTCTATCTGCAATAACCTTAGCATTATATTTTGCTAGGTGAGTTTGGTTTCCATAGTTCTGTCTGCGTTTCTGGTTTGATCAGGTGGCTGCATTGTTGCAGTCCAACTGTTTGATCAAGTGTTGTCTTATTATCTCATCTTGGAGAGCTCACTAGTTTTATTCCGCATATCTGAGCTTTAGAGTTTTAATTTGGGCCATTATTCGTAGAAGGATACATTCACCCCCCTCTGTATCCGGGCCTAGCACCCTATCAATTGGTATCAGAGCGGTGTCTGCATAGAAGGTCCAGCGACCTGCAGATCCGATCCTGCAGTCTTCGGTGCTTATTTGCTTTTGGTGCATCAATATTCCTATTGCATTATATCTGATCTATTTCCATGGGTGAACCACTAGTTTTCAACGGTTCCAATTTTAGTGTATGGTTTGCTAGTCTGAAAAATTATGCTAAATCTGTTAATCCAGACCTGTGGAAAGTGATTTCACACGGTCCTCATGAACTACCAAAGAAAAAGTCCAAATGGACTGACATTCATAAATCAATGCATGAAGAGAATCATATAGCTATAAATCTAATGAAGGCAGCTACTGATAGAGCTTTTCATTCATGTTTCTTAGATTGCAGCTCTGCTAAAGATATTCTGGACATGCTGAAGTGAACTCAGAAGAGAAATGAGGACAGCTGCATGATGGTTGGCAGAAGCAATCAAAGTGGCAGCCAAAATGAAGAAGATGATGATGATGAGGTAAATCTCTTTGAGAACTATACCTTGGATGACTGGGAAAATTCATATGCTGAATTATTAGAGTCTCATGAACAGTTAAGAAAACATTACAAAAAATTGAAGAAGAATATTAGGTCAGACAGTTTCAATTCTCCATGTAAAAACTGTGCTGAACTGAAAAATGTTCATGATGCCTTTATGTCTGATATTCAAATGTTGAAAAAACAAATTTCGTTGCTGAAGATTGAGAATCAAGATCATGTAAAAGAGATCTCTGAACTTGAGAAGAAGCTTAGCCTAACTTGTAATGATTCTGTTCAGAGTAAGAATTTGCTGGAAAAATTTGAATGTGTTAAGTCTGAACTAAGTATGCTAGAATCTGAAAATGACTCTCTGAAACAATCTGTTAAAGATAATGAAGAAAAATTTAGGAAACTTGAGCAAGAGAAGAATTTGGTTGCTGAAAAATTGAATGCCATAAAATCTGTAAACATAGAATTACAGAAAGATTTTGAAAAACAACAAAGAGAAATGAAAGAAATTGAAAATGGAAGAAAGTATGAAGTCAATTCAGAAGACCATCTTCTAATAAATGAATTGGTTCAGAATGATAAGCTTAAAGAAGAAATTGAAAAATTGAAGCTGTTAAACAGTGGCATGTCTGAAAGACTTCTTACATTGGAGAAAGGAAAAGTCATCTGTACAAATGAAACTGAAAAAGAAGATGATCTGAGAAAGGAGATCGAAGAATACAAAATTGCCAACAAGGTTTTGAGTGAAGCTGTCAATTGCAGTGAATAAGAGACTGCAAGTTATGAGTTACATATTGCCTCTCTAGAATATGAAATCCTAGACTTGAGGAAATCTCTGTCTAAATTTGTTGATGGACAAGAAAATCTAGACAGGTTGTTAGGTGTTACGGTCAATACTCAAAAGGAAGGGTTAGGCTACAACAATGTCAATAAAAAGGCTTTCAAAAATAAGCTAATGACATCTTTTATCAAAGCATCAAATGTAGCCACCACCTCAGAAAATAAACAACCAAATGTTTAGAAGAATCAGAAACAAACTGGAAAAATGGAAAAGGTCAGTCATGTGAAGAAGGGATTGAATCAAATTGAAAATGTGCATGCTGTAAAACACACTGATACACCTAGACATGCACATAAAAGAGAAATCATGAAATGTCATTACTGTCACAAGATTGGCCACTTGATGTATGAATGTAACTTAATGAAATCAGATGATCTGAAAGCTAGAGAAAAGCATGGTAGGGATTCGCAGATCAAGTTCCCTGTCCCTAAGAAAAAGAGTGTCACATGTTCAAATTGTGATAAAGTAGGACACACTACTGCTCATTGCTGGTTTGCAAGTGGTAAGGAAAAATCATGTTCATATCATACAAAATACTTTACAAATCAGCATGTTTTTAATACGAACAAATCTGTTTCAAAGAACCAGCACATCATCTGTTTTAACTGCAACAAAAGGGGTCACAGGGCCTCTGAATGCTGGTCAGGTTCTTATAGAAGAAATTCTCTCAATTGCTCTCACTGTGGAAAGCATGGCCACACAGTCAAGGACTGTTGGCATGCTCAAGGGAAAATTTTCATCTCTGAAAGGTTTAAATTCCCTGCAAGTACAAATGCTCTCAGAAAGAACAAAGTTGTTTTTAAAAGGAAAAACTTTGAATGTTTTGATTATGGAAAACAGTTTGGTCATGCAAATAACAGAAATTTCCATGCCAATGCACATAAAATTCATGTTCATAATGATGTGCATAAAAAGAACCTAAAGTCTATTTTTTCATGCTATAACTGTGGAAAGCCAGGTCACAGGACTGCAACCTGTTGACTGGCAGGATATCAAAACCAAACTGGTTTTGGTAAACAGAATTTTTATTCTGTTAACAAAAGATTTCATGCATATGCACATAGAATTCATGCTAACAAGAATGTGCATAAATCAGATCTGAAACATGCTGCTTCTTGCCATCATTATGGCAAATCTGGACATTTGATGGATGGTCATCCTCTGATGAAATTTAATGATCATCAAGTTAAAAATGTGCTGAGAAAATCTGCTAGGAGTGATACTATCAATTCAAGACCCAAGACCTCTTGGGTACCTGTTTGTGCAAAATAAGCTTTGTGTTACAGGTATGCCTTGGAAGCTGAAGAATAAAGAGGGGTAACAATCCAAGACACTCAAGAAGAAAACCCCTCCTGAATCTTTCAGGTAAATTTCTTACACTTCCTGTTCTTAGTCTTATTGCATAGCACATTAGATCTGATTTTTGCATATTCATTCAACATCTGCCATGTACATTAAAAAGGGTTGTCTGCATCTGATGCATACATATGCCAATTGCAATTGTTTGATAATTGTTGTTATGCATAATCTCTGAAAACAAATTGTATTCTGAAATTTCTGAAAAATCTGAACTGCATATGAATGTGGTTTGAAATTTGTCTGTTGCATAGCTCATTGAAAATCTGGATTGCATATAGGACTGCATGTTGAATTATCATGATTGACCTCTATGGTATATAAATGGTAAGCTACCAAAAGACAGGGAAATCTGTCTGGAGGTTCTTACTATGTGTGAGGTGGTCTTTTAGACCAAGTGCTCCGCCTGGTACCATGGGTCACTTTGCTTAATAGGGCAGTCTGATTGAGCATAAGTCATATTGTCATATGTTCAGTCTTCAGTGCAAATCATTGCATATATTTCGGAGTAGTTAATTGCATGTCTTTGCATAGCAATCAATGTTGAGTCTTTGCATGACTTTGCATACATGTAGTTAATTGCATTACATTTTATTGAAAAATACCAAAAAGAGTAATTGAATGCAAAGTGTCAGGGGGAGTCAATGCATTGCATACAGATTGTCAAATGCATACATTTGTCAAAATTCATTGCATATCCTTCCTTATTAATTTTGTTGACAAACCTTGATCATATTCTGAAAACACTGGGCTTCAAAATCTCCTCTATCATTTGATATCTGAATTCCATCAGTCTTTCATGAAGATTTCAATGGGACTATCTCGATCATAAATCTGAAAACACTTGAACTAGGAATCTTCTATTATACGATTTTATGAATGTCTAAAATAACTCATGTGGTTTAAGCTTAATGTACTCATGGAGTTTGACTTTAAAATCTCTTAAAAATATCTGAATCATGTTTAATAAACTTTAACCATCTGTTTCATGCTGTGTCTTGTAAAATCTTCTGAAATCTGCACTATTGAATACATGGCTTTATTTGGTTAAGTACATGAAATTATTATTGATTTGAAGCAAATGAATTTTTATGAAATGTCTAAAGGGTAATTTCTGTCAGGGCAATGACTTTGGTCACTGAGAAACACATGTCCAAAGGACTGTGTCATGAGGTGCCATAGTTATCTCTGCTTAAGAATGAGTGTTAATCAGGCAGAGCAATGGCATGCATACTGAGAAATACAACTCACCCATCAAGAAATGATTTGAAATGTGTCATGATGTGTAAATGATATCTCTGTTCATATAAAGCACGATAATTAGTCACACTAAGTGCTTAGGGATATTGGCCTCTGATCAAGGTATATCCTCTAGTTACAAGGTGTGCACTGAACTAGAGTGCTCGTAAAATTTGTAGCATGAAAATTGTTGAACAAATTGAGATATCTGAATATTGATGCTAAAATCAAATTGCTACAACCCTAGATAAATTCACATGACTTCATAAATGCTTGATCTCAATTCTAGTGCATGTAATTCCGATTGAAGTCAATAAATTTGATTGTGTAAGAGAAAGGGAGGTTAATCAAGATAAAAATGAGGGCTTGGTTCATTTTTATTAAACCATGGTTTTAGATATCAATATAGAATTTTATTGATAAACTCTGCATACATCATGTTTAAACCATGCTGATCAATAAACTTCATTCATAAGCCCTTATAATGGAAGACCTTGAAAATTTATATTTTGGATTTATGAGATTGATATCTCCTTGAAAATCTTGTTGAACTTCTTGTGCTTGGAGCTTCTTTGAAGATCTATAATTTGAAACTCTTCTGCTCACTGTCCTTGATTCATTGACCTGAAATTATCCTTGAATGCCTCTGTGGTCTCCCTCTCACCCATATCAATTGGGAGAAATGCAACAGATGCATATCAATTGGCATCTACTCTGGGGGAGCTTCCTTGTAATATTGAATCATGTTCATCTCAATTGGTAACAATTGTGTCTTTGCATTCATATATTTAGGGGAAGGTATTGCACTTTTAGTTGCATCTGCATTTCTGCATTCATACCTCTCCATGGTTCATCTTGTTTATTGCAAGGAGGAGAAATTGACTGTATTTTAAACATGCTTTAACTTCTCAAACTATTTTCTTTTTTGATGAAGTCAAAGGGGGAGAATAGTTTGTGTCATCAGACATTGTGTCATCAGACATCAACCACAGTGTAGTGTTGCCATCATCAAAAAGGGGGAGATTGTTGTGCCCCTGTAGTTTTGATGATTGGCTTTGATGTGAGTTAATCATTTGATGATTGGTTTTTGTTGTGAGTTAATCACTGTGGGTCATCTTGTTGTATGAGTCATCTTCATATGTTCAGTCAGTCTGCTGTTCTGTTAGTTTATCAGGTCTAAAAGCATTGCATATTTGATGTTCAGCCATGTTATCTACTGCATGAACCATTCATATACACATTCATCAGTTGCTTCACTCTACTTGTGGAATTCTGTTCTGGCTAAACATCCTTGCATCATCACAGTTAGCTTAGTGTGGGTCGACCCCCCTTTCTAGATGGGTCGACTCCACAGATAAGTGTAGTCTATACACTCTTCGGTTGGCTTCAACTGAAGTCTATACATCAGCTTGCATGAATTCAAAGTGTGTACATTGAATAGCATGCATTTCATGAAGTCTGTACATCATGTGTCTCTGTTAAGCTTCAAAGTCTGTACAGGGCTCACCGTCTCATGCATAGTCTTCACGTCGGTTTTTCAAGTGTGTACATTGGCACATGCATTTCTTGATCATGTCTACACTCTGTCAGCATTGACTGGACAGTTGTGGGTCGACCCCCCATTTCTGATGGGTCGACCCCCCAGTTTCGCAAGTCAATACATTGGCCTTAGCTCTCATAGGATGTACATTGGTCTTCACCTGAAGTCCATACATTGGCTTTCATATTCAAAGTCTGTACATCCTCCGCTAAGCCTTCAAAGTCTGTACAGCCATTCCTTGAAGATCAAGTCCACACAACGGCACTGTAGCTTGCTCAACTGAAGTCTATACATCCTTCAAGACGCCAAGTCTGCACATCGCCTCATTTCTTCAGAGTCTATACATCCACAGTGGAACCCCAAGTCTGTACATCGCTTGCATCTTCAAAGTCCATACAGAGTCTTCTGTTGCATTTGAAGTCTATACATCCTGTGAACCTTCAAGTCTATACATCAGCCTTTGTAAATCGGTTTTCAAGTCTGTACATCGACTTCAAGCCTTCCAAGTATGTACAGCCCAAGTCTATACATCCGATTGCCTTTGCATTACTCAAGTCTGTACAGCCCTCTCGTTGGCAAGTCTATACATCGGTCTGTTTGAGCAAGTCTGTACAGCGGTTGCATTCATTCGCAAAGTCTATACATTGGCAGCACTGTGCAAGTCTATACAATCCCAGCCTTTACCTACGTTCAGAACTTCAAGTCTATACAGTGGTAAAGTCTGCACATTGTGCTCTGAAGCTCACCAAGTCTATACATTGCTGAGCCATTCGTCAAGTCTCTACATTGGCTTCAGTTCTTCAAGTCTGTACACCCTTCAAGGGCCTCCAAGTGTTTACATCATTCATAGCACACACGTTCAAGTCTGAAGTCTGTACAGCCAAGGCATGTGCTTCGTAAAGTCTATACAACGCTCAAAGTCTGTACAGCATGCTTCGTCGTTCAAGCTTTCAAAACTCTATACATCGCTGTTGAGCTAAACTCTGTACAGACGTTTCTTGTGCCAAAGTCTACACATCATGAAGTCTTTACACTCGACTGCCTTGCTTTGTTTAAAGTCTGTATAGCCCTTCCCTCAGCAAGTCTATACACTGGAGTCGTCAGCTGCAGGGACAACATGTCTGTACATTGGGTTCTCATGCATGTTAACAGCAAGTCTATACACTGCATTCATGCATTGTTCTTCACAGCAAAGTCTGTACACTGCGTTCTCTTGCACGCAATCAAAGTGTGTACAGCATGTGCTCACATTGGTAAGTCTATACATGCTTGGCTGTTCATCATCTGCTACATGCCACTTCAAGTCTGTACATCCATTTGTGCAATGTGCATTGATCAAGCCAAAGTCTGTACATCGATATGTTGCTTTGAAGCCGTTGCATAGTCTATACATTGTTGAGCTTCACACACATATCTTCATAGTCTATACATTGCATCATTGTGCATGCATTGCATTCATTGAAGTCTATACACTGCATACAGTTATGCTTCACAAGTCTACACATTGCTGTTCTTCACAGCAAGTATATACACTCTCTCACGTTGTACACACTTGCCTAATTAATGTCTCTAAGTCTATACACTCGATGGCTTCTTACATTTCACAGAAGTCCACACATTCCCCCTTGTTATGATAATGCATTCTTCAGCAAGTATATACACTGAGGTCGCATGAAGACCTACAAGTCTATACACTCTCTCAGTGTACACACTTATTCATTTACTGCTTCTAAAGTATATACACTCGTTGTTATAAGCCTGAACTAACTAATTCATTTCATTTCATTTTGTCTCTGTCTGCAGATGACTCAGGTTAATGACTGGGCGCGTGAACCGAGGATGATGCCTGGCACGTGATCCAAGGTACTCTCTGGGTGGGAACCTGAAGGACACACGCCCTAGCACCTGCTGAAGCTGATTTAAATAGAAGCCTTCGTCCACTGAAGAAAAATGATGAGAATAGAAGAGGGCTGATCGAGACTGTGAGAAAAGAAGGAGAGAAGCAGAAGAAGAAGAAGAGAGGCAGAGAGCAGAAGAAGAAAGAAGAAGAAGAAGAGTGCGAGAGCCGCAAAAGAAAGAGAGAAAAGAAAGAGAAGCAGAAAGAAGAAGAAAGAAGAGGAAGAAAGGAAGAGAGGAGAGAGTGCTATTGAAGATCTGTTCCGTCTGTTCGTGGATCAAATCCAGAACGACTATGCTCATTGAGAGCTATATTTCTTGTGTTTCACTTCCAGCTTTTGTCGCTGTGCTTTTTATGTTTTCTTATCTTTCCTTTTATTACTCTGGTTACTATTGTTCTTTCGATTCTCAGTAGTGAGGTCGGGTTCCTCCTGTGGACTCAGGAGAAGGGAGGATTGGTCCTCCGGTTCTGGGCTTGTGGGTTGCAAGTTCAAGGGTCCCTCCTGGTCTGGAGGAAGAGAGGTCTGCGACCTCTGGTTTGCTGGTGACGGGGAGTCACTGGTGGGTTCCCTCCTGGTCTGGAGGAAGAGAGACCTAGTCTCTGGTTTCCAAGTGGCTGGGAGCCACTTGGGGTGTCCTTCCGGTCTGGAGGAAGAGGGGAGGTTGTTCCCCTGGTCAAGCTGTGTGGCAGCATCTTGTTCGCAGACTGAGTCTGCAGTTTTCTAGCTTGTGCTAGTGGAAGCCTCACTCCGGTTGGGAGTGAGGGGTGGACGTAGGTCTGGAGGACCGAACCACCTAAAAAATCTCTTGAGCAGTGGTTTTGTTTTGTGCGTTTGCTCCTTGCCTTCTACCTCCCATTCACAGGTTATGCATGCATGGATAGTTGTGTTATCCTGGGAGTTAATTTGTTATTGTTGTTTCTATCTGCAATAACCTTAGCATTCTATTTTGCTAGGTGAGTTTGGTTTCCATAGTTCTGTCTGCGTTTCTGGTTTGATCAGGTGACTGCATTGTTGCAGTCCAACTGTTTGATCAAGTGTTGTCTTATTATCTCATCTTGGAGAGCTCACTAGTTTTATTCTGCATATCTGAGCTTTAGAGTTTTAATTTGGGCCATTATTCGTAGAAGGATACATTCACCCCCCCCCCCTCTGTATCCGGGCCTAGCACCCTATCAAGTGGATGGTCAAACTAGAGGGGGAGGAGGTGAATAGGATGACCCTTTTTAATTTTTGCGAAATATCACACTCAACTTTTAACTAGCAGAATACTAATTCAAAATTCAGTAAGCTGAAGGTGTAGAGATCGAACCTAATCAATCATCTAGCGACACACAGATTTGCAAGAGATAGCAACCCACAAGTGAACACAGATTTTTATGGTGGTTCGGTCTCCCTATGGAGACCTACGTCCACCCCTCACTAATTCAGTGAGGATCCCTACTGAGCCTTACAGCTTAGCTAAACCGAGGCACAATCCCCTCAACAACGCTGAGCACTATAGCTTGGCTAACAAGAGGAACATATCCTCTTAACCAGTTACCCGCTGACAAACAGCTTGAGGGCGTACAAGCCCAAACCCCTTGATCCAAGCACACCCCGCTGGATCAATTCCCCTCCCTCTGCTCAAACTAGTACGAGGGAGAATTACAGTAATAGAATTCAAGCTGAAATGAAAAATAAGAAACGAAAACACTGGAAGATGGAAGAAGGAGTGTCAGATCTGGGACAGTGCTGATTCTCTAGTCTCAAACTTAAAGATCTGAGAGAAGAGGCTATGATGATCAACTGGCTTTCACTTCCTGGATTGTAGATAAGCTTGCGATGATCAATAGCTAATAGACGTCCTCTGATCTTCAGAGGATGCAACAGCACGCCAGGAGGAAGATGATGATACAGGCGATTCTTCTCAAGAGCTTCTCCTCTGCTCTTGTTCGACTGCGGCTACTCCAACTTTCATCTCCCGCGCTCTTCCTATTCACGTGAATATTCCTTTTGTGGGCCCCAACCAGATTTTCTGGTTAGCCCAATGATTGTTCTCCTCAGAGGCTTCTGGAATCACGAGGGAAAAAGAGAGAGCATGCTCTTTTAGATAATGTGGCATCTAACGCCACTTACGGTTGGGGTCCACCCAATAATCACTTGATGAGATTCAGATGGCGTCAACCCATTTTGACCAAGGGGTTGACGCAGCCTTGAAATGCCCATAGAGCCTTTCGTACATAGACCTGATGCGTTGACGCATAGGGTGCCTGCGTCAACCCACTGGGCTGACCCCGAACACTCTTTTATCTCAAACATGAGCTGATGCGTCGACGCTGCGATGTTGTGGCGTTGACGCACTAAGCTATGCCAGTGATTAATGCTTCTGCCTCTTGAACTGATGCGTAGACGCAATCAGCATCCTGTGTAGACACTGTCATTTTATGCAAACCACCGCGTGGATGCCTTGAGCATTCTGCGTAGACCTTGTTTCTTCCTTGCATTCAAGAATAAAGCAGATACATGTGTTAATGAATCAAGGGTTAATTCATCAGTTTTGTTGAACTCAATACAAATATCTCATGGTTGTCATCATCAAAACTAGGGGCACAACAAATAGAACCCCATTCGACTCTCAAATCATCCCTGGAGGTTAAGGTTACGCTGCTGCAAAGATTGGTAGAGATTTGAAGGAAGATTTGGAAGATCAAAGGGTTTTCTTATATTTAGGGATATTTCTTTAGATCCACAAAAAGTTAGGTGTCTCTCAGGCTAAACTCTAATTAAAGCATGCCATCTTGTTCATTTTTCTGTCCTCTTTCCATTGATAGTCCATTTATTATATTCCGTTATGAAATGAGCAAGTTATGGTCATTTTATTGAGGGGTATTTCTGTTTCGGTCTCGGAACCAGAATGCGCTACTCTTCATGAGCGCGTTCTAAACGCGCCAACCCGACCCAGTGCGTTCAGACAGACCCCGCCCCTTTCACCAAATTTTCAAAATGTACATATAATAATATAAAGATATGTTCCAGATCGCTCTATATGTTAGTCAAGATCGCGCTAGTCTATGCTAGCGCGTTCAAACAGCTCTTTCATCTAGTTTTCAAAAATACAAAATATATATATGTTCTAGATCGCACCACTCACGGGCAGCGCGTTCTTCAAGATCGCGCCAGCAACCTATAGCGCGTTCAAAATAATAACCTCATCGGCACGGCACGGCACGGCATAAATAAATAAATATATTAATAGTATATTATTCATTTCATATAAATAAATATATTAATAGTATATTGTTCAGTTCATATAAATAAATATATTAATAGTATATTGTTCAGTTCATATAGTTTTGTATTCACACACAACTCGATAAAATTTATGTGGGACTAAAGATTAGTCACTACACATTATGAACACAATATGAATTATAACATTGTGAGCCCACATCCTATGCCCCTTGGGTCCTGACCCAAGGGTGAGCTCTCCAACATATAAAGTGTAGCGACCCGGATTCTGGATACCCGGCATACCCGGTTGGACTACCGGATACACGTGATACCGCATGGAACCCGCGAGGTCTCCCAAGAGCGGGAAAGCTCCGAAGGGAAAAAGGCACGTGTAGAGTACATTGAAGCCACAGAGATAGTACAGTAAGCAATTAGATTTCATTAGATAGGTTTGCTAAAGTAGTAGAAATAAAATTACTTTTTAATTAACATTTTCAAATTAACCATTATAACCTAGAGTCAGTCCAAAGTTAAAGACAACAAGTCTAGCACAGTATAGTCGACAGAAAGAAAAGATGTACCAAGAAGTCGGGAGAAGCCCGACACAGGTACTAGCTGGCAGCAACGGTACGCAACGAGCACGCGCACCAGGAACCACGCGGAAGCAGACGAACAACGCTACCCCACCTGAAAAGCAGGGGTGCGCCACGTGTCACTGGCTCAGTAGGGGTCACGCGGATCTCCACTGAAAAACACGCAGTAACACGGAACAACAACAACAAAACAGCAGGTGTAGTAATGCAGGAAACTACACTACAAAGCTGTAAAACTACGCTACAAGCAGTAGTAAACAGACGGGAAGTAGGAGTAGGGAACAAGTAAGAAAGGGGGAAGAATCCGCGCTAGACAAGCGGCAGCCGAACTAACCTCGGCACCCCAAACTACTCCAAGCAACGACAGAAGGGTGACTCTGATCTGGCAAAGTCAGAAGTTACCGATCTGTCGACCCAGCACCAGGTCTAAGACGAAGACCTGCAAGAACAGACAAGAAGGTCTAGAAAAGACCATACAGACGACCGACAGACTCGATCACACACACACGACTGGAACGTCGTGCACACTGCCCCACGCACGACCAGAGCATCATGCATGTGACAGAAACACTGACCTCGGGCACAGCCACGGAAAGGCCAACCCAGACAGGCCACGACGCACAAGAAACGCCGAGAGTCAACGGTCAAGTGATAGGAGTACCCTCACACTAGAAGAACAGCCAGTTGCGTCCACTAACGTCTTACACTGCGCCACAAGTGTCACGTCCACCTGACCATGTGCAGCACGGGGGAGACTAGACACACCAAGAACCAGGTCCAAGGAACAACAGTCCCAAGGAAGAACGGCAACTACAGACACAGGACCGCAGTACCACAACTGCAAGTGACTAGTCAGGGCCACGCCCGTCGGCGCAAGTCCCCAGTCCCTAACTACTGTGTGCACACACTGACCACTACCTAGGCCAGGCCTCTAGCTAGTATTCCCCTCGGTAGGACGCTACTGCTGGCCGGGGCCCACGGAACTAGCTTAAAAACCGTGTAACGGGAAACTGCCCGTCCACCACTCCCGGTGGGTGACGTACTAAAAAAAGCCTACGTCACAGGCTACGACTAGTGGAGGTTCACAAGGCACGGACTCCAAAACACACAAGTGCTAGAGTACAGACAGTCTAAGGAAGCCCTGTCACACGTACTACAAAGCACCACTGGCAGTACAACCATTGCCAACAGACTCAGGACCAGGCAACTAGACCTACCACGTAACGATCCCGAGTCGAACGACTCAAAGGCAAGATCGTCACAGACAGCGGAACAAGCCGCCAATCGGTCTAATCCTAAGCCACAAGAAACGACACTCCGCAAGAAACAACTCACGGAGACCTGAGGGAACACCGAAGACCCTCAGCACACGCCTGGACACGTAAACCAAGGTAACATAGTACCTTGAGGCATCCAGAACCAGTGTCTCGGGCTGGACAAAATCGCCAAGACACCCACACACAAGGTCGCCTGTCAACCCCTGGGTCACCCCGAGTTGACCGGAACCCAACCAAAGACACGCACAAGAGTAGGATTGAGAATCCTACCACAAGCAAGAAGACTCCTGGCTACCTTACAACGTAGTCCTAGCCCTCATAGGACGTCAAGAGACATCCACGGGACAACGGGCAGACCACAAGGCCAAGCCAAGACAAGCAGAAACCGGAACGGTGGGGAAATAACACTCTGGGCATAGACGATCCACCACTCGGCCACCAGACAAACCTAGCAGTCAAGGAGGAACATGCTACGCACACAGAGACGAGAACAATGGCGGTCACAGATGAAGTCGTTAGGGAACTGTGGCAGTCAGGGAGTAGACCGCACTCAGTCGACCTCGAACCGACTCATCTGGAGAACCACTGACACCCAGACACCATCCTAAACAACTCAACAGATAGACACGGGATAGCCATCACGGCCAACAGACTCAATTCTAGACTAGGTCTAAAACCACGATAACACAAAAACCGAGGCAGACCACAAGCTACCGAGACCACTCCCTCAAGACGGGAAGGCAAGGGAAACCATACACACATGCGGGGGAATCCCACCGCACACACGCCAACACACAATGACTCGATCAAGCGTAACACAAATCCTGAGATACACGCACTCAGGGGCATGCTAATCGAAGCCACTCGGCACTTCCCGACATCCCAAAACACGGGCACGGAACCCATGGGGTGTCCGGGACACTCACAAGGCCGAGGGTCAACCATTGGATCACAACCGGGTCGACCAGAGACCAAACCCATGCAATCGAAACAACTTATATAGTCACGGTCACCTGGGGACCGCGACTACACAGTCACGGTCTCATGAGGACCGCGACTAGACAGTAGCGGTCACCCGAGGACCACGACTATCCGGAAGCAAAACGGTGGTAGCGGTCATCTGAAGACCGCGACCAGACAGTCACGGTCGCCATCAGACCGCGACTGGACAGAGGCGGTCTGTCACAAAACCGCGACCGTTGCCGACTCTCTAGACTTGATGAACGCGGTTGTCCTAGGACCGCGATCAGATGAACGCGGTTACTGGCGGACCGCGTTCAGTTCGGAAAATCGTGAACGGCGGGAAAAACAAGGGGAAGGCCGAATCGGCCCGTACCACGCCCCATTCACGCCGTAGTGCAGGAGAAACAAAGCCTCACGACGAATAACAACTTCTGGAGGCGAAAAACCCCACATACATGCATTAAAACAAGAGATTGGGGCGATTTGAACAAATCGACCCTAAATGGGTCACCAAGGTTCCCGGACTCCTACCGGCCTCGAATGACCACCGATCAACAAGAAACAAGCATGGATGGGATCCTAACATCTCAACGGTCAGTTCAACACTAACCGAGCTACGAATCGTTGCCGTTTTCCGGCGAACCCTACAAAACCCAAAAATCACGGTTTAGGCTAAACAAGCCCAAACTCGGCCGTTTCCGCGCCAAACGAAGTGCAAGGGCAGGGAAAACGAGCAGGAGGAAGTGAGGAACCATCACCCTGCCTCCACCGAAGAAACCGTGCCCCGAAGGCACTAAACTGCGCCAAAAACCGCGCCGCGAACCGAACCATCGGCTTTGAATCCACCGTTCGGGATCGCGCCCAAACCGCACCAATCCTCGCTCCATCACGCGCCTCGGCAACTCCCCGACGTCGCCACCTCGCCCCTGGATCGCTCCGTCTGCAGCCGGAGGCGACGGGGTGAGAGAACGAGAGAGAACGGGAGAGAGAGGGAGAGAGCGCGAGAGTGAGGAGAGAGAAGGGGGGTTTATAAGAAAAGAAATTAGAAAATGTGTCTAATTTCCAAAATTCCGAAAATGCGCCGAAAATGCACTAATTCAGAAAAATACGTAAAAATAGTCGAAACGACTGGCTCGACGAATACATCGTCGCTGTAGCATTCACGAGTCGATGAACGGACAAACAAACTCACCGTAGGGTTCCGTAACTAGTACGAGAGAAAAACCCACACGGCTCGTAAAACTCAACTCGGAAGCCACAAAAGCGAACCGAAACTCACCGAAACCAATCCAAAAGATCCAATGAAGATCCAGCAAGACCTACCAAGGATCCAGGGTATTATATAAAGCCATGCAAGTTTTCTAAACTTCGAATGTGGGACTAAAGATTAGTCACTACACATTATGAACACAATATGAATTATAACATTTGGAATCTCCAATAATTATAAGTATTTTGTCACCAAAAGTAAGAAAAGGTAATATTAGCATGTTTTAATTCTTACAGCATGTTAAAATTTATTTTTGTAGAATGAAATTATTTTTACATGTAAAAATCTAATTTTAAACATATTCGTATATTAATGCATGAAAAATATTTCTAGCCTATTAAAAATGACTTCCAACATGATAAAATTATTTTATACATACTGAGATACAAAAATAATAACCTCATCGGCATGGCACGGCACAAATAAATATATTAATAGTATATTGTTCTGTTCATATAAATAAATATATTAATAGTATATTGTTCAGTTCATATAGTTTTGTATTCACACACAACTCGATAAAATTTATGTGGGACTAAAGATTAGTCACTACACATTATGAACACAATATGAATTATAACATTATGAACCCACATCCTATGCCCCTTGCGTTCTGACCAAGGGTGAGCTCTCCAACATATAAAGCCATGCAAGTTTTCTAAACTTCCAATGTAGGACTAAAGATTAGTCACTACACATTATGAACATAATATGAATTATAATATTTGGAATCTCCAATAATTATAAGTATTTTGTCACCAAAAGTAAGAAAAGGTAATCTTAACATGTTTTAATTGTTACAGCATGTTAAAATTTATTTTTGTAGAATGAACTTATTTTTACATGTAAAAATCTAATTTTAACCATATTAGTAAATTAATGCATGAAAAATATTTTCAGCCTATTAAAAATGACTTCCAACATGATAAAATTATTTTATACATACTGAGGTATAAAAACTATTTTCAGCATGTTAAAATCTATTTAAACCTATTTTTTTGTGCATGCTAAACATAATTTCCTATTAAATAATTAATAAATTGATGCATGAAAATTACTTCCAGCATGATAAAATTTCTTCCAGCATGATAAAATTATTTCTACTATGTTATAAATAAGTTTAGCATGATAGAATTATTTTTAGTATATTAAAACTATTTTTCAGCATGATAATTTTATTTTTCTATCAAATAATTAGTAAATAAATATAGAAAAATGATTTTCAGCATGATAAAATTTATTGTTATTAGAGAATTTCTGTAATTAGTATGGTAAACTTATATTTATCATCTTATCAGTAAGTTCTTATCAGTAAGTTAATGTGTGAGAATTATTTTAGCATGGTAAGTATTAATTTTAGCATGTTAAAAATTAATTTTCAGCATGTACAAATTAAACCCAGCCTGAAAATTTATTTTTTATCATCTTATCAGTAAAATAACGTATGAAAATTATTTTCAGCATGTTAAAATTATTTTCAACAAGTTAGAATTATTTTCGACATAAAAATCTATTTTCATAACCAAATTCTGATTTTATAATAAATCACCATTTTGACTAAACTAATGCATTTCTAATGTACAAAAAACTTCCTGTAAACATGTCTAAACACTTGTAAATCAAATGCACACAAGATTAAACCATGGAATCAAATTAATTCTATTAAACTCTAATTACTTGAATTTTCTTCCTAGTTACCGTTCTTTCTTGAATTCCACGACTTAATGTCGTTAAACATGATGCCTAAGAATTATTATTCACTCCTCTTTCTACTTCTGAGATTTTTGTCAGATCTGTACTTTTTACAAATGAGCTTATTCTTGAAATTCATTGGCCATAGTGTTAAGTGGATGTCTAAACGTACTTGGGATCTTATGATCCATTGACCCAATGCCTAGCATTAATGGGGCCCGGTCTGGTCCTGGGAGGGGCACCCGAAAGTACTTGTGCCCATAAGAGTTGATTGACCACAGTGTGGTATTGCACCGAAGTGCATGATGTAATGCCCTGGATCCTTGGTAGGTCTTGCTGGATCTTCATTGGGCCTTTCGGATTGGTTTCGTTGAGTTTCGGTTCGCTTTCGTGGCTTCCGAGTTGAGTTTGACGAGCCGTGTGGGTTTTTCTCACGTACTAGTTACGGAACACTACGGTGAGTTTGTTTGTCAATTCTCAAACTCGTGGATGCTACAGCGACGATGTACTCTTCGAGCCGGTTGTTTCGGCTATTTTTGCGTGTTTTTCTGAATTTCTGCATTTTCGGCGCATTTTTAGAATTTTCAAAAATTAGGAAAATTTCCTAATTTCTTTTCTTTTTATTTCCTTTCCCTCTCTCCTCCCTTCTCATTCGCCGCCGCCGTCTCTCTCTCTTCTGTTCTCTCTCGTTTCGCCTCCTCGGCTACGGCTGCAGACGGGGTGCCTAGGGGCGTGTGCTGGGGACGTGGTGGAGCTGGCTGGGTGCGCGATGCGGTGAGGATCGGATCGGTTTTGGCGCGATCCCGAACGGTGGCTTCAAAGCCGACGTTCGAGCTCGCGAGTGGTTTTCGGCGTGGTTTAGTCCTTTCGGGGCTCGGTTTCTTCGATGGAGGTAGGGTGACTGATCCTCACTTCTTCCTCTCCGTTTTCCCTGCCATTGCATGTCGTTCGGCAAGGAAACGGTCGAGTTTGGGCTTGTTTTGTCTAAACGTTGATTTTCGTGGTTTGTAGGGTTTGCCGGAAAACGACGACCGTTTGCGGTGTAGTTAGTTTTAAACTGACCGCAGGGATGTTAGGATCCCATCCACGTTAATTTCGTGTTCATTGGTGTTCATTCGAGGCCGGTAGAAGTCCGGGAACCTCGGTGACCCATTTTGGGTCGATTTGATGAAATCGCCCGGATCTTGTGTTTTTGAGCTTGCATGTGGGGTTTTTAGCCCCCTGGTGTTGTCTGTTGTCGTTTGGGTTTGTTTCCCCTGCGTTTCGACGTGTATGGGGGTGGAATGGGCCGATTTGGCCATTCCTATGTTTTCCCGCCGTGACCGATGTAGCAGTCGTTTCAATGGTCGTTACTTGGCTCTGATGGCCCTACGATGGACCGCCACTTCTTTTGGCGTTCTTGAGTTTTTGGCTTCTGGGTATGTGACGGCCCTGGAGTGGCGCGTCACACCCATGTAACGCGCCTGAGCCTGTGTGTTAGATTCGCTTTGTCGTTTTGTTTTAGGGTTAAGTCGGTTAGTCTAACGCACTTGACCCAGCGCGTTAGATTGATGTAACGCGCCCTGCCCTGGCCGTTACATTCCGTTTGACCGACGTTAACCATTGGAGGCGGTGCCTCTGACGGTGGTGCCCTTATGCGTTGGGTGAGTGTAACGCCCCTGCCCCTGGCCGTTACACATTGTTTTGGCCGAGTTGGGTGGCTGTGGGCCGTGCTGTTTGCAACGGCCCAGCCCCTGTGCGTTAGGCCTGTGTGACGCGTCCTCTTTGGACCGTTACATGTTGTTTTGGCTGACTTGGGTTGCTGCGCCGTTGGGTGTAACGGTCGGACCCCTGTGCGTCGGGCTTTTGTAACGCGCCTTGAGCTGGCCGTTACATGCCTCTCAGCCTCCGTTTTCTGTTTCGAGCTTGTGTGTAACGCGCTTTGTCTTGCATGTTAGGTGATTGTAACGCGCCTGCCATAGCGCGTTACATTTGCTGTGTTTGTGTTTTGATCGATGTTGGCTCTGACGGCCCCGGTATGACGCGTCAGGTCTGTTTGACGCGGCTAGTGCTACGCGTTACATGTCTTTACGTTTTTCGAGGTTGGTTAGGGCGGTGTGTGTGACGGTAGTTCTCCCGATCATCGCTTGGAGTGCAATGGCCTAGGTCTAGACCGTCACATGCTTGTAGCGGTCTAGGTGTGGTGCGTTACATGCCTTGTGCTCCGATTTCCGTTCCTTCGGTTTCTGCTTGTCTTGGCTTGGCCTTGTGGTCTGCCCGCTATCCCGTGGATGTCTCCCGACGTCCTATGAGGGCTAGGACTACGTTGTAAGGTAGCCAGGAGTCTTCTTGCTTGAGGTAGGATTCTCTATCCTACCTTTGCTTGTGTTTTGGTCTGGTTCTGGTCAACCCGGGGTGACCCAGTGGTTGATAGGTGACCTTGTGTGTGGGTGTCTTGGCGGTTCTGTCCAGTCCGAGACACTGGTTCTGGATGCCTCGAGGTGTCGATTTACCTCGATTTGTGTGTCCAGTTGTGTCTGAGGGTTTTTGGTGTTCCCTCAGGTCTCCGTGTGTTGTTTTCTGCAGAGCGTGGTTTTGCTGGCTTAGGATTAGACCGATTGGCGGCTGGTTCCGCTGTTTGTGATGATCTTGCCTTTGAGTCGTTCGACTCGGGATCGTTACGTGGTAGGTTTAGTTGCCTAGTCCTGAGTCTATCGGCAATGGTGGTGCTGCCAGTGGTGCTTCGTAGTACGTGTGACAGGGCTTTCGTAGACTGTCTGTACTCTAGCACTTGTGTTTTAGAGTCTGTGTCTTGTGAACCTCCACTAGTCGTAGCCTGTGACGTAGGCTTTTCTTAGTACGTCACCCACCGGGAGTGGTGGACGTGCAGTTCCCGTTACACGGTTTTTTAAGCTAGTTCCGTGGGCCCCGGCCAGCGGTAGAGTCCTACCGAGGGGAATACTAGCTAGAGGCCTGGCCTAGGTACGGATCAGTGTGTGCACACGTGGTCAGGGACTGGGGACTTATGTCGACGGGCGTAGCCCTGACTAGTTACTTGCAGTTGTGGTGCTGCGGTCTTGTGTCCGTGAGGTGCCGTTTTTCCTTGGAACGTTGTTGTTCCTTAGACCTGGTTCATGGTGTGTCTAGTCTCCCCCGTGCTACACACGGTCGGGTAGACATGACACTTGTGGCGCAGTGTAAGACGTCAGTGGACGCATCTGGCTGTTCTTCTAGTGTGAGGGTACTCCTATCACTTGACCAGCGACTCTTGCGTTTCTCGGAGCCGGTGTTCTCCTTTTCGTGTTGGCTGGTCTTGGCCTTGTCCAAGATTTGCTACCCTGGCTGTGTGGTCTATTCTTGGCTGTGTTCAAGATGAGCCCGGGGTTACGTGCACGATGTTCCAATTGTGTAGGCCGTCGTGATTGTTTTAGCCGTCTTTACAGGCCTCCGTCTTAGACCTGGTGTCGGGTTGGCAGATTGGTAACTTCTGACTTTGTTGGATCAGAGTCGCCCTTCTGCTGTTGTTTGGGGTAGTTTGGGGTGCCGAGGTTAGTTCGGCCGCCACTTGTCTGGCGCGGGTTCTTCCCCTTTCTTGCTTGTTCCCTACTCCTAGCTCCCGTCTGTTTACTACTGCCTGTAGCGTAGTTTTACAGCTTTTTAGTGTAGCCTTTCCTGCTTTGCCGCACTTGCTGTTTCTGTTGTTGCTTCCGTTGCACTGTGCGTTTTCCAGTGGGGATCCGTGTGACCCCTACTGAGTTTCTATTTAGAGACTCACTCCTGCTTTTCAGGTGGGTTTCGCCGTCTGCCTCTGCTGTTCCTGGTGGAGTGCGTTGTTGTAGCTGCCAGCTGTACCTGCGTCGGGCTTCCCCCGACTTCGGTGTACGTTCTTTTCTGTCAGACTGTACTTGTTGTCTTTCCTTTGGACTAGACTCTGGTGTATAATTGTAAATTTTGAATTATTAATGAAAAAGTAATTTTATTTCTGCTGCTTTAGCAAACCGTTCTAATGAAATTTAATTGCTTGTTGTTATATCTGTCAGTTCAATGTACTACATGACACTCCTTTTTCCCTTCGGCGCTTTCCCGCGCTTGGGAGGCCTCGCGGGTCCCATGCGGTACCACGTGTATCCGGTAGTCCTACCGGGTATATCTGGTATCCGGAATCCGGGTCGCCACAGCTGGTATCAGAGCGTTGTTGTGTGAAGTACATGGGAATCTCAGATATACAGTTTCTAGAGTCCGTAAGGTCCAGTACAGTCTCTTGCTGGCTTAGGTGTTGCGATGGTTTATCACGTTGTTTTCTATGTGTAAGGCCCGTGCCTTAATGGATCCTTCGTGGTATTTGTTCTATTAATTGTTCTGGAATTTCTGGCTATTTTCCTGGATTTTTAGGAATTTGTCTGGTATTTTTCCGGATTTATTTGGGGCTAATTGGGGGTTATTGAAATTAATAAGATTTTTATATATATAATGATTATATTATATATATATTAATTTTATTTTTTTATAACCTCTCCCTCTCTCTCTCTCTCCCTTCCCGTCGATCTCACTCTCACCCTCTCCCTCTCTCTCTTCTCACGATCGTCCCCTCCCTCTCCTAGGGAACTCTGGCGAAACGAGATCGGATTGAGGCGAGGTTGGCACCGTTGGATTCCTCGCGTCGAGTAGTGCGCGTGGGTGTCCACTTCGGCGTGGATCGGTGATCGTAGGAGCGAGGTGGAGCGTGGAAGCTCCGTGGCTCTTCCTCCTTGCATGCGGCCCGTTCGACGGTTTCGGCTTGCGAAAGGTAGGGGGATGGAATCTCGATCTTGCTAGGATCGTTTCCCTTAGCCTGCTTGATGATTAGCACCCCGTAGCATGCGTGATGTGTATATTTCCATTTTTGAGGTTTTAGCCTAAATCTTGAGTTTAATGCGTTTTAGGCCTTGCATGTGCTAGATTTAGATGTTAAATTGTTGTCTGGCATGCGTGGTTTGACAGGTTATCAGGTTTTTCGTCGATACCCGGCGTTTTCAGCCGTCTGGGAGGATTTCGGTTTACAAACCGTACCCGCCCGTAACCCAGGTGCAGTGACGGTCCTGCCAGGAACCGTCACTTGCCTGACGGTCCATAGCGGACGCGTCACTTCCAAATAGCGGCCCATTGGGGGTGCGTTACTGGAACAGTAACGGTGGGGCTCCCATCCGTTACTCATCAACTGTTTTCCGTAGTGTTGGTCAGGCGATGCGCCCGACGGCCAGTCGGCCGACCGTCGTTTCGGTCCGAAGCGCCTAGACCGGGGCGTCACTTCGTCTGCTATCATTTAGAACGCTGATAGGTGGTTTGAGCCTCGGGTGGATGTGACGGTGGTGACCCCACGCGTTGCTTCGAAGTAACGCGCAGGGCCCCCACCGTTACAAGCCCTTTAGTGCCTCTTGAGCTGGAACCCTGAAGGGAGTGACGGATAGGGACTGGGGCGTCATTCTTGAAGTAACGCGCCGGCCTCCGACCGTCGTTTGCATATGGCGCGTGGGTCTTTGACCGCCGCTTCCCTGATGGCTGCAATATATTCCCAGCCCATCTGTTATGCGCTTCTTTCTATATTCATGCCATATTCGCATTGTTTCAAATATATTGTGGCGTATTTTATACCAATAGAGTAGCTTTTCTTTCCATGCAATGGAGCCACTGTCGTTGCCCTAAGGTCTGTTGAGTACCGACCCGCTTGAGGATGGCGGAGGGGTATGTTTCCCATTCACGGTTTGTAAGCTAGTTCCGTGGGCTCCCAGCCAATGGTAGCATCCTGCCAAGGGAGAAAACTAGTTAGAGGGCCTGGCTCAGGCTAGAGTCAGTGTGTGCACACGTGGTCGGAGACTGTGGACTGACACCGACGGGTGCCACTCCGACTGGTCACTTGGTTTGGTACTGTTTACGCGCTTAGCTTGTCGCTTCGTCGACTGCGAGTGCTTGAGACGCAGTGTAAGCCGTCAGTGGACGCTTCTGGTTTCTGCTCCAGTGGTTGTCCTTCCTTGTTGTCTGGATTAGTTGCAGCTCCTTCTATTTGGTAGTTTTAGCTTTAATCGCTTGCATTTAAGTAGTAGTGGCATGTGTTAGCTGTTATACTTGCTTAGCTAGAGTTTACAGCTTTCTTGTGATTAGTTATTCATGCCATTGCCTGTGTATTTATTTAAATGCATGCTTTAATTGCTTTATTTATGCATGTTCGCTTGTTTAGTGCGAGGTAGGGATCTGCGTGACCCCTACTGAGTCTGGCTGTGACTCACCCTTCTCCTTTCAGGTGAGCCGCGCCCGCCGTCTCCCGGACTTTAGTGTGCTGTTTCGGGACCGTTCCTAGCTGCCAGCTGCGCACGAGCTGCCTTTTTGAGGCTTGTGTTGTACTTTTGCCGGGGTATGCCCTGCGTAGTTGTACCTTGAGGACTAGTGTTTGTGACTCTGGACTAGTTATACATATATCACTCTGGTTATTTTTAAATTGCTTCCGCACTTGTGTTTAAATCTTAAATACTTACTGTATTGCGCGCCCCAATTCGCAATTAATTATGCATATTCCTCAGCTAACCCCCACTAACCCTTCAGGGGCCTCATCAGCCTCTTGGGTGGCCTCCCCAGTTCTTGGCGTCGGTGTATCGATGTTATCGGTATATCGGTGTCCTGAACTCTGGGTCGTCACAGATGGTATCAGAGCTTAAGTTGAGGATTTGCGTAAAGAATTGGAATTGACGCTTTGTCCAGAGCTAGTCCTGTTGTCGTCTCATGCTGGCATAGGATGTTTTCCGTATGATTGATGGATTTTATTGTTGATTGTGTTTTTGGCAGCATAGTTATGCCGCCTCGTCGAGGAAGACCTCCTCGTGTTCCTCGAGATGCGCCCAGGGAAGATAGCGGTTCTGCACCCCCTCCTGCAGTTCCCGCTGTTCCTGTCGTTCCAGTTGCTCCTCCAGTGCCGATCGTTCTAGCTGAAGTGCCTGGCAGTCGAGGCAAGGCTTTGAAGGAATTTCTGATGTTCAACCCGCCTGCTTTCGATGGCCAAGCTGATCCAGAAGTCGCGAGGCAATGGTTGGACGCGATAGAGCGTGTGTTTGTCTCGATGGAGTGTGCTGAAGATGAGAAAGTCATGCTCGCTGCTTTTCAACTCCAGGGTACATCCATTGCGTGGTGGAAAGCCGAGTGGCAGATTTCCTTTCGATCCAGACCTCTTCGGCAAATCACTTGGGCAGAGTTCGTTGCTGCTTTTGAGCGTGCCTATACTCCTGCCTGCTTGCAGATGGATAAGATGTACCAGTTTATGGAATTGACTCAGGGCAATATGACCGTGCTTCAGTACAGGAATAAGTTCTTGGAATTGGGTCAGTATGCGCCCCATGTGCTGGCCAGTGAAGCTTTGAAGACCCAGCAATTTTTGCGTGGGTTGAGGCCAGAGTTGAAGATGCCGCTGATAGCGAGTCGTGTTGCGGATCTCGATACTGCGTGTCAGACAGCTGTAGCTTTAGAGCTGGAGATGGCGAGACCGGGTGGATATCCCCAAGCAGGGTCAGTGCAGCCGGTAGCTCAGGTTCAGCAGACTTACCGACATCCCGTGCCTGGTGTTCCTTCGGTCCAGTCAGAGGTTTCCAGTGCTTCCTCTCCTTCTAAGCCCAAGTTTAAAAGGTTCAAGAAGAAGAAGAAGTTTTTTCAGCAGCCGTCCGGTACAGATTCTGTTCAGCAGCCGACAGCGCCTTCTTCTCAGACTCGGCAGAGCTCAGCTGCTAGTCAGCCGTGGACGTGTCGGAGATGCGGTGGTCATCACAAGGGCCAGCCGTGTTCTCTTCCCATTGTTTGCTTCAGGTGTGACCAGCCAGGTCATGTGGTTCGGGATTGCCCGCTGAGGCCGACTCAATTGCAAGCTCCTCAGTTGTCTCAACCTCAGCCGCAGTTTAGACCTCCTGCACCTCAAGCTCCACAACAATTTTTCTCTCAAGCGTCGGCGTCTTCGCAGCAATCTTCAGCTGGTTCCAAGAAGCAGAAAGGCAAGGTTTCTCATTTGACAAGAGCTGATGCTGCTGCGTCCCATCTTGTGGAAGGTACGATTATGCTTTATGGACATTCAGCTCATGTCTTATTTGATTCTGGTGCTTCTCACTCTTTTATTTCTGAGGATTTCATGGCTTGTATTGAGGAATCAACTTCTGAGCTGTCTTGTGAGTTATTTGTGGAATTGCCTTTTGGAGATTTCATGGTTACTCCTCTGTGTTTGGATGAGTCTCCTGTGATGATTGATAATCACCAGTTGCCGGCGAGATTGTATGCGTTGCAGCTGGCAGATTATGATGTTATTCTGGGAATGGATTGGTTGGAGCATTATGGAGCTGTGGTTGACTGCAGATCGAAGAAAGTCTATTTTCAGCCCCAGGGAAAATCAGCCTTTTATTTTCAAGGTATTCGATCCCGATCTTCTCGTATGATTATTTCTGCTATTCGAGCCTATAGGTTGCTTAGCGCAGGTTGTCAGGGATTCCTTGCTTCAGTAGTGGCTGTTGAAAAACCACGACGGGATGTCTGTGATATTCCGGTTGTCTGTGAGTTCCCTGATGTGTTTCCTGACGAGTTGCCAGGCTTGCCCCCAGAGCGAGAGATTGAGATGGTGATTGAACTGATTCCAGGTACTGGCCCCTTAGCAAAGCCGCCATACCGTATGGCTCCAGCTGAATTGAAAGTACTGCGTGCACAGCTACTAGAGTTACTGGAGAAAGGTTATATTCGTCCCAGTTTTTCTCCGTGGAGTGCCCCAGTGCTGTTTGTGAAAAAGAAAGATGGAAGCCTAAGGCTTTGTATTGATTACAGGCAGCTGAATCAGGCGACTATCAAGAATAAGTATCCGCTCCCCAGTATTGATGATTTGTTTGACCAGTTACAGTCTGCTACTGTCTTTTCGCGGATTGATCTCCGGTCTGGCTATTTTCAGTTACGGATCCGGGAATCTGATGTGGAGAAGACTGCTTTCAGTACTCGTTATGGTCACTTTGAATTTTTAGTCATGCCGTTTGGTTTGACTAATGCCCCAGCAGCTTTCATGGACCTAATGCAGCGTATCTTTCGTCCATTTCTGGACCAGTTTGTGGTGATCTTTGTTGATGATATCTTGATATATTCTGCCTCTGTTGATGATCATGTGCAGCATTTGAGGATCGTTCTGCAGACTCTAAGAGATCACGAGCTTTATGCGAAGCTCAGTAAATGTGAATTCTGGCTTCGGGAGATTCATTTTCTTGGCCATGTGATTTCTGGTGATGGAGTGGCAGTAGACCCTGCAAAGATTGATGCCGTTTTGAGTTGGCAGAGACCAAGGACCATCACTGAGATACGAAGTTTTTTAGGATTGGCTGGGTATTACCGCAGATTCATTCAGGATTTTGCGAAGATTGCAGCGCCGATGACTAAAGTGACACGGAAGGATGTGCCTTTTGTCTGGTCGGATCAGTGTGAGGCTAGCTTTGTTGAATTGAAAAGGCTATTGACTTCTTCCCCAGTGTTGACTTTGCCTTCCGACTCGGGTGGTTTTCTTGTTTGTACAGATGCGTCTCGAGTAGGTTTGGGTGCAGTGCTGATGCAATATGGTAAGGTTATCGCATATGCATCTCGGCAATTGAAGCAACATGAAGGGAATTATCCCACTCATGATCTAGAGCTAGCTGCAGTTATTTTTACCTTGAAGATCTGGAGACATTATCTGTATGGTGAGAAATTTCAGATTCTTACTGATCATCAGAGTTTACAGTATATTTTCTCCCAGAAAGATCTGAACCTTAGGCAGAGGCGATGGATGGAATACATGAAAGATTATGACTTTACACTCTCCTATCAGCCTGGTAAAATGAATGTTGTGGCCGATGCTTTGAGCAGGAAAGTGCAGGTCAGCCATTTGTTGCTTCACGAATGGAAATTGTGGGAACAGCTTCCGAGAGAGACTTTGTGTGTAGAGATTCCTGCCGATCCGAAGATGGCAGTTTGTGCTAGCTTGGTTTTGGGTTCAGCTTTGTATCAGCAGATTTCAGAAGCCCAGCAAGCTGATTCTGATTTGGCCCGTGTTATATCAAGATATGATGTGGAATTTGATGACGAGCTAGTTGTCAGTTTCCAGGGCAGATTGTATATTCCTGTTGATGATGATTTGAGGAATGAGATTCTGAGTGAAGCCCATGGTTCCCGTTTTGCTATTCACCCTAGTGTCACTAAGATGTATCAGAATTTGAAGAAACAGTTCTGGTGGCCCGGCATGAAGAAGGACGTGGCTATTTTTATTTCTAAGTGCTTGACTTGTCAGTTAGTTAAAGCCGAACATCAAAAGCCAGGTGGTCTGCTTCAGCCATTAGAAATTCCGATGTGGAAATGGGACCATGTTACTACAGATTTTGTGGTGGGTTTGCCTCGAACTTCTCAATGTTTTGATGGAATCTGGCTGCTTGTCGACAGATTGACGAAAACTGCCAGATTATTGCCAATTAAAGTTACTTGGAGTGTGCAGAGATTGGTCGAGCTCTATGTGCAGAAGATCGTGCCACTGCATGGAATTCCTATTTCACTTGTGTCAGATCGTGACCCGCGTTTTACCTCTGGCTTCTGGCGTAGTTTCCAGAAAGCTTTGGGCACTGAGTTAGCTTTCAGTTCGGCGTATCACCCACAGTCAGATGGACAGTCAGAGAGAACTATTCAGACTTTGGAGGACATGCTGAGATTGTGTTGCCTTGATTGGCAAGGGTCGTGGGGTCAGCATTTGCCACTTGTTGAGTTTGCTTATAATAATAGTTTTCACTCCAGTATTGGCATGGCTCCTTATGAAGCGCTGTATGGTCGTCCTTGTCGTACTCCTCTGAACTGGTTTGATGTTGGGGACCGACTGTTGACAGGACCGGACATGGTACAGCAGTGTTCTGATGTGGTTCGTCTGATCAGACAGAGATTGTTGACGGCTCAGAGTCGACAGAAAAGTTATGCAGATCAACGCAGACGTCCACTACAATTTGAGCCTGGAGATATGGTGTTTGTTAAAATATCTCCGATGAAAGGTGTTTCCAGGTTTGGGAAGCGTGGAAAGCTTAGTCCGCGGTATGTTGGCCCTTTCCCGATTGTTGAAGCTATTGGTTCAGTGGCTTATCGTTTGCAACTGCCGGCGGCCATGCAAGCTATTCATGATGTGTTCCACGTGTCTCAGTTGAGGAAATGTGTGTCTGATGCTTCTCATGTTCTCGATGATTCAGTGTGGCCCGAGGTGACTGCTGATTTGTCCACACCAGAGTTTCCTATCCGAATTGAAGACCGTCGTGAGCAGCGGTTGAGAAATAAGGTTATTCCTCTGGTAAGGGTTGCTTGGCAGCGTCACTCTGGTAACGAGTCTACTTGGGAGCGTGAAGATGAGATGCGTCAGCTTTTTCCTTTCTTGTTCCAGTGAGGTATAAGTCCTTTCTCAGTTTCCTCCTTTTCGGTTGTTGTAAATTTCGGGGGCGAAATTTCTGTAAGGAGGGAGGGACTGTAAGGCCCGTGCCTTAATGGATCCTTCGTGGTATTTGTTCTATTAATTGTTCTGGAATTTCCGGCTATTTTCCTGGATTTTTAGGAATTTGTCTGGTATTTTTCCGGATTTATTTGGGGCTAATTGGGGGTTATTGAAATTAATAAGATTTTTATATATATAATGATAATATTATATATATATTAATTTTATTTTTTTATAACCTCTCCCTCTCTCTCTCTCTCCCTTCCCGTCGATCTCACTCTCACCCTCTCCCTCTCTCTCTTCTCACGATCGTCCCCTCCCTCTCCTAGGGAACTCTGGCGAAACGAGATCGGATTGAGGCGAGGTTGGCACCGTTGGATTCCTCGCGTCGAGTAGTGCGCGTGGGTGTCCACTTCGGCGTGGATCGGTGATCGTAGGAGCGAGGTGGAGCGTGGAAGCTCCGTGGCTCTTCCTCCTTACATGCGGCCCGTTCGACGGTTTCGGCTTGCGAAAGGTAGGGGGATGGAATCTCGATCTTGCTAGGATCGTTTCCCTTAGCCTGCTTGATGATTAGCACCCCGTAGCATGCGTGATGTGTATATTTCCATTTTTGAGGTTTTAGCCTAAATCTTGAGTTTAATGCGTTTTAGGCCTTGCATGTGCTAGATTTAGATGTTAAATTGTTGTCTGGCATGCGTGGTTTGACAGGTTATCAGGTTTTTCATCGATACCCGGCGTTTTCAGCCGTCCGGGAGGGCTTCGGTTTACAAACCGTACCCGCCCGTAACCCAGGTGCAGTGACGGTCCTGCCAGGAACCGTCACTTGCCTGACGGTCCATAGCGGACGCGTCACTTCCAAATAGCGGCCCATTGGGGGTGCATTACTGGAAGAGTAATGGTGGGGCTCCCATCCGTTACTCATCAACTGTTTTCCATAGTGTTGGTCAGGCGATGCGCCCGACGGCCAGTCGGCCGACCGTCGTTTCGGTCCGATGCGCCTAGACCGGGGCGTCACTTCGTCTGCTATCATTTAGAACGCTGATAGGTGGTTTGAGCCTCGGGTGGATGTGACGGCGGTGACCCCACGCGTTGCTTCGAAGTAACGCGCAGGGCCCCCACCGTTACAAGCCCTTTAGTGCCTCTTGAGCTGGAACCCTGAAGGGAGTGACGGATAGGGACTGGGGCGTCATTCTTGAAGTAACGCGCCGGCCTCCGACCGTCGTTTGCATATGGCGCGTGGGTCTTTGACCGCCGCTTCCCTGATGGCTGCAATATATTCCCAGCCCATCTGTTATGCTCTTCTTTCTATATTCATGCCATATTCGCATTGTTTCAAATATATTGTGGCGTATTTTATACCAATAGAGTAGCTTTTCTTTCCATGCAATGGAGCCACTGTCGTTGCCCTAAGGTCTGTTGAGTACCGACCCGCTTGAGGATGGCGGAGGGGTATGTTTCCCATTCACGGTTTGTAAGCTAGTTCCGTGGGCTCCCAGCCAATGGTAGCGTCCTGCCAAGGGAGAAAACTAGTTAGAGGGCCTGGCTCAGGCTAGAGTCAGTGTGTGCACACGTGGTCGGAGACTGTGGACTGACACCGACGGGTGCCACTCCGACTGGTCACTTGGTTTGGTACTGTTTACGCGCTTAGCTTGTCGCTTCGTCGACTGCGAGTGCTTGAGACGCAGTGTAAGCCGTCAGTGGACGCTTCTGGTTTCTGCTCCAGTGGTTGTCCTTCCTTGTTGTCTGGATTAGCTGCAGCTCCTTCTATTTGGTAGTTTTAGCTTTAATCGCTTGCATTTAAGTAGTAGTGGCATGTGTTAGCTGTTATACTTGCTTAGCTAGAGTTTACAGCTTTCTTGTGATTAGTTATTCATGCCATTGCCTGTGTATTTATTTAAATGCATGCTTTAATTGCTTTATTTATGCATGTTCGCTTGTTTAGTGCGAGGTAGGGATCCGCGTGACCCCTACTGAGTCTGGCTGTGACTCACCCTTCTCCTTTCAGGTGAGCCGCGCCCGCCGTCTCCCGGACTTTAGTGTGCTGTTTCGGGACCGTTCCTAGCTGCCAGCTGCGCACGAGCTGCCTTTTTGAGGCTTGTGTTGTACTTTTGCCGGGGTATGCCCCGCGTAGTTGTACCTTGAGGACTAGTGTTTGTGACTCTGGACTAGTTATACATATATCACTCTGGTTATTTTTAAATTGCTTCCGCACTTGTGTTTAAATCTTAAATACTTACTGTATTGCGCGCCCCAATTCGCAATTAATTATGCATATTCCTCAGCTAACCCCCACTAACCCTTCAGGGGCCTCATCAGCCTCTTGGGTGGCCTCCCCAGTTCTTGGCGTCGGTGTATCGATGTTATCGATATATCGGTGTCCTGAACTCTGGGTCGTCACACTATGTGTGGTCTTGTGCGTGCTCGGTTGGCACTGTGCGAGATGGTTTTGCTCTCGTCTGGGTGTGACGAGGTGCTTCGTTCGGTTTTAGTGTCGATCTCGATCGTGTTGCACTTGGCAGTGTTTGTCGGATGGCATGAACCTGTAGTGCATCGTTCGAGATGTTTTCTATGTTTTGCTCAGGTTGCTGTAGACCTTTTGCCTTGGTTTGATGACCGTACACATTCTTACGTTGTCCTGGTCATCCCGGCTTTAGTCTGTTCAGCTCCTGATGTGTTTCGCTTCTGTTGAAGTGCTCTTTTAGATTCTGTGTTGGAGAAGTTGCTCAGGCGAACTAGGATTTTCCCTTCCTGGTGAGCTTTCGTGGTTGAGCTTCCTGCTTCTCGTCCTTCTTGGTGGAATCTTTTCGAGGTTTGCCTTGGAATTGCTGTCTTAGTGAAGCCTTTGTCCTGTGTCTGCTTAAGTGTGGACAGCTTTGCTTTGAGCCTGATCTGCTCTCTGCTTTACGGTTGCTTGGCTTTGGACTCCATGATGGTGTTAAGAGCTGTTGTGCACCGTATTGTCGTGCCGTGTCCAGCGGCCGATGTATCGTGAAGGCTCATTTATCGTTTTCGGGACGTGAAGGTAAGCTGAGATTGATGCTTTCCTTGTGCTTTGTGCTGAAGCTGGTGCTCTTCTCTTGTTGCACTTAGGCCCCTTGTGATTGGTTGTTCGCGGGATCGGTACACGTGACGTGTCGTTTGCGATCTTTGTTGATTGCGAAGGCGCTTGGTGTGTGCTGAGGTGCGACTACCGAGGTTGTTCTGTTGCCTGTGCACGTTGTTGAGAGCGCAGCGGAATTGTGTGGGTTGGCTACCCACTGGTCGAGAGATCTGTTTCTTCTCGATGTGACTTCGTCTTGGCTTCTGGTGCCTCGATGTCGTCTGTTGCCGTGCCATTGTTGGTGGTCTTCTGGTGTTGGCATCGGCATTTGTGAGTGTTGGGGAATTTGTCGGCATTCCTGCTGATTGAGTACCCTCTACTCTGCATGTCTTTTCTTGGGTGTTGTGCTCTCGAGGCGTGTTTGTAGTCCTTAAGGTGCGTTCTCCGAGATTGTTGTCGTTTCTCGTTGTTGTGGGTCTCTCCTTGGTGAGCAGTCCGATGCGTGACCCGTCCTTTTGTGGTCGTGTGTTCCACTGTTCGTGTGCCTTAATGTGACCCTGCTTGCAGTTGTGTTCCATGGTTCTGTGTGCTATGCGGAGCCGGGATCCTGCAGGTGCTGTTTGTTGTCGTTTTGGCGCTGTTTCTCTATGATTTTGTGTCTCTGTGTGGACCAAGTCTTGTCAGTTAGCCTTGCTGTGCTCTTTTCCTAGAGTTAGCTTGCGACTCGATCAGATGTGATATCTGGCTGAGTGCTGACTTGATTGTGGTTGTGGTCCAGTGTTGTCGTTGGCGTCCTGTGTGCCAGGTGTTCCCTGTTGCCTTTGGCACTGGAGCCGATGATATGGTCGAGCTGTCAGCTGTGAGGACTGTGTCTCCTTGTGTAAGCTGTCGCTTGCCGTGTTGTTGTTGTGTTTCTCGATTTGGATTGCCTGTTGTTGTGGCAGTCGTGTCTCCTGTCCTGTGAGACGTAAGCGACGTTGCCTTGCTTCGGAGGTGTCAGATGTGCTCACTTGGGTACCATGCTCGTGTTGCGGACTTGTAACTTGGAAGTTGAGTGTGTACCCGTAATGGTGGTCTGACGGTGTTCCTCTGAGCTGTGTTTCTCGAGATTTGTGTCATTTCTGTGATTTTGTTGCTAGGTTGTTCTCCCTTGCTTCTCCTTTGTTAGTCCTTAATTTCGAGGGTGAAATTTCTTAAAGGAGGGGAGGATGTAATGCCCTGGATCCTTGGTAGGTCTTGCTGGGTCTTCATTGGGTCTTTCGGATTGGTTTCGTTGAGTTTCGGTTCGCTTTCGTGGCTTCCGAGTTGAGTTTGACGAGCCGTGTGGGTTTTTCTCACGTACTAGTTACGGAACCCTACGGTGAGTTTGTTTGTCAATTCCCGAACTCGTGGATGCTACAGCGACGATGTACTCTTCGAGCCGGTCGTTTCGGCTATTTTTGCGTATTTTTCTGAATTTGTGCATTTTCGGCGCATTTTTGGAATTTTCGAAAATTAGGAAAATTTCCTAATTTCTTTTCTTTTTATTTCCTTTCCCTCTCTCCTCCCTTCTCATTCGCCGCCACCGTCTCTCTCTCTTCCGTTCTCTCTCGTTTCGCCTCCTCGGCTCCGGCTGCAGACGGGGTGGCTAGGGGCGTGTGCTGGGGACGTGGTGGAGCTGGCTGGGTGCGCGATGGGGTGAGGATCGGATCGGTTTTGGCGCGATCCCGAACGGTGAATTCAAAGCCGACGTTCGAGCTCGCGAGTGATTTTTGGCGTGGTTTAGTCCTTTCGGGGCTCGGTTTCTTCGGTGGAGGTAGGGTGACTGATCCTCACTTCTTCCTCTCCGTTTTCCCTGCCATTGCACGTCGTTCGGCAAGGAAACGGTCGAGTTTGGGTTTGTTTTGCCTAAACGTTGATTTTCGTGGTTTACAGGGTTTGTCAGAAAACGGCGACCGTTTGCGGTGTAGTTAGTTTTAAACTGACCGCAGGGATGTTAGGATCCCATCCACGTTAATTTCGTGTTCATTGGTGTTCATTCGAGGCCGGTAGAAGTCCGGGAACCTCGATGACCCATTTTGGGTCGATTTGATGAAATCGCCCGGATCTTGTGTTTTTGAGCTCGCATGTGGGGTTTTTAGCCCACTGGTGTTGTCTATTGTCGTTTGGGTTTGTTTCCCCTGCGTTTCGGCGTGTATGGGGCGTGGAATGGGCCGATTTGGCCATTCCTATGTTTTCCCGCCGTGACCGATGTAGCGGTCGTTTCAGTGGCCGTTACTTGGCTCTGACGGCCCTACGATGGACCGCCACTTCGTTTGGCGTTCTTAAGTTTTTGGCTTCTGGGTATGTGACGGCCCTGGAGTGGCGCGTCACACCCATGTAACGCGCCTGAGCCTGTGCGTTACATTCGCTTTGTCGTTTTGTTTTGGGGTTAAGTCGGTTAGTCTAACGCGCTTGACCCAGCGCGTTAGATTGATGTAACGCGCCCTGCCCTGGCCGTTACATTCCGTTTGACCGACGTTAACCATTGGAGGCGGTGCCTCTGACGGTGGTGCCCCTATGCGTTGGGTGAGTGTAACGCGCCTGCCCCTGGCCGTTACACATTGTTTTGGCCGAGTTGGGTGGCTGTGGGCCGTGCTATTTGCAACGGCCCAGCCCCTGTGCGTTAGGCCTGTGTGACGCGTCCTCTTTGGACCGTTACATGTTGTTTTGGCTAACTTGGGTTGCTGCGCCGTTGGGTGTAACGGTCGGACCCCTTTACGTCGGGCTTTTGTAACGCGCCTTGAGCTGGCCGTTACATGCCTCTCAGCCTCCGTTTTCTGTTTCGAGCTTGTGTGTAACGCGCTTTGTCCTGCGCGTTAGGTGATTGTAATGCGCCTGCCATAGCGCGTTACATTTGCTGTGTTTGTGTTTTGATCGATGTTGGCTCTGACGGCCCCGGTATGGCGCGTCAGGTCTATGTCACGCGGCTGGTGCTACGCGTTACATGTCTTTACGTTTTTCGAGGTTGGTTAGGGCGGTGTGTGTGACGGTCGTTCTCCCGACCGTCGCTTGGAGTGTAACGGCCTAGGTCTAGACCGTCACATGCTTGTAGCAGTCTAGGTGTGGTGCGTTACATGCCTTGTGCTCCGATTTTCGTTCCTTCGGTTTCTGCTTGTCTTGGCTTGGCCTTGTGGTCTGCCCGCTGTCCCGTGGATGTCTCCCGTCCTATGAGGGCTAGGACTACGTTGTAAGGTAGCCAGGAGTCTTCTTGCTTGAGGTAGGATTCTCTATCCTACCTTTGCTTGTGTTTTGGTCTGGTTCTGGTCAACCCGAGGTGACCCAGTGGTTGATAGGTGACCTTGTGTGTGGGTGTCTTGGCGGTTCTGTCCAGTCCGAGACACTGGTTCTGGATGCGTTGAGGTGTCGCTTTACCTCGGTTTGTGTGTCCAGTTGTGTCTGAGGGTTTTTGGTGTTCCCTCAGGTCTCCGTGTGTTGTTTTCTGCGGAGCATGGTTTTGCTGGCTTAGGATTAGACCGATTGGCGGCTGGTTCCGCTGTTTGTTACGATCTTGCCTTTGAGTCGTTCGATTCGGGATCGTTATGTGGTAGGTTTAGTTGCCTAGTCCTGAGTCTGTCGGTAGTGGTGGTGCTTCGTAGTACGTGTGACAGGGCTTCCGTAGACTGTCTGTACTCTAGCACTTGTGTTTTGGAGTCTGTGTCTTGTGAACCTCCACTAGTCGTAGCCTGTGACGTAGGCTTTTCTTAGTACGTCACCCACCGGGAGTGGTGGACGGGCAGTTCCCGTTACACGGTTTTTTAAGCTAGTTCCGTGCGCCCCGGCCAGCGGTAGCGTCCTACCGAGGGGAATACTAGCTAGAGGCCTGGCCTAGGTACGGGTCAGTGTGTGCACACGTGGTCAGGGACTGGGGACTTGTGTCGACGGGCGTAGCCCTGACTAGTTACTTGCAGTTGTGGTGCTGCGGTTTTATGTCCGTGAGGTGCCGTTTTTCCTTGGAACGTTGTTGTTCCTTGGACCTGGTTCTTAGTGTCTCTAGTCTCCCCCGTGCTACACACGGTCGGGTAGACATGACACTTGTGGCGCAGTGTAAGACGTCAGCGGACGCATCTGGCTGTTCTTCTAGTGTGAGGGTACTCCTATCACTTGACCAGCGACTCTTGCGTTTCTCGGAGCCGGTGTTCTCCTTTTCGTGTCGGCTGGTCTTGGTCTTGTCCAAGATTTGCTACCCTGGTAGTGTGGTCTGTTCTTGGCTGTGTTCAAGATGAGCCCGGGGTTGCGTGCACGATGTTCCAATCGTGTAGGCCGTCGTGATTGTTTTAGCCGTCTTTACAGGTCTCCATCTTAGACCTGGTGTCGGGTTGGCAGATCGGTAACTTCTGACTTTGTTGGATCAGAGTCGCCCTTCTGCTGTTGTTTGGAGTAGTTTGCGGTGCCGAGGTTAGTTCGGCCGCCACTTGTCTGGCGCGGGTTCTTCCCCTTTCTTGCTTGTTCCCTACTCCTACCTCCCGTCTGTTTACTACTGCCTGTAACGTAGTTTTACAGCTTTTTAGTGTAGCCTTTCCTGCTTTGCCGCACTTGCTGTTTCTGTTGTTGCTTTCGTTGCACTGTGCGTTTTCCAGTGGGGATCCGTGTGACTCCTACTGAGTTTCTGTTTAGAGACTCACTCTTATCAGGTGGGTTTCGCCATCTGCCTCTGCTGTTCCTGGTGGAGCGCGTTGTTGTAGCTGCCAACTGTACCTGCGTCGGGCTTCCCCCGACTTCGGTGTACGTTCTTTTCTGTCAGACTGTACTTGTTGTCTTTCCTTTGGATTAGACTCTGGTGTATAATTATAAAATTTGAATTATTAATGAAAAAGTAATTTTATTTCTACTGCTTCAGCAAACCGTTCTAATGAAATTTAATTGCTTGTTGTTATATCTGTCAGTTCAATGTACTACACGACACTCCTTTTTCCCTTCGGCGCTTTCCCGCGCTTGGGAGGCCTCGCGGGTCCCATGCGGTACCACGTGTATCCGGTAGTCCTACCAGGTATATCTGGTATCCGGAATCCGGGTCGCCACACATGACTTGCTAGATTTTACGGCATTCCACTATTCGTACTTGTTACTTGTTTACTTGTTTACTTGAAAATTACATGAATTACTTGACTTGCGTGAAAATAGCCAATTACATGAAATTCTTTACTTGTTCAAAGTCATTACTTGAAAATTCATCTTGATATCTTATTATCTCAATTACTTAAAAATTCCATTCATGTTTATACACTTCCCGATACAAGTTAGAAAATTGCTTAAATTATTAATACTTAAAGATTGCCTGGTTCTTAGAGATATAAAATCCTACTGAGCTTTTAGCTCACCCTACGTTTTGGTTAATTGTTGTAGGAAATGAAAATGAACAAGGGAATGGATAAGAGTGAGAGAGTGATTTTCTTTTTTACCTAGGTTTATGTAGATCATTAGTGTTTTTACAAGAATTATGTACTTTGGGATTGGAAGTTGTAATTTACCTTTATGGCTTATGAATTAGTGATGTAAACTTCATTTTGATGGAATAAAAGTATTATTTTCCCATTCATTTCTGACTTTAGAAATAAATTTATACTTGCTCTGATTCGACACGATTGTTTACGACTAGTTCGCGTCCCGATATTCCACATCGAGGCGTGACAGTCTTTGTGGTATCAGAGCCTAGGTTACATAAAACCTAGGATTCTTAAACTTAGGTTAGGTTTAAGATCAATATCTAGAAATTGGATAGGTCTTAAAACCTTCCCGGTAAGATTGGGTAGAAACATGGGTTAAGTTTTAAGAAAAATGGAAATATCAGGAAATAAATACCAAAACAAAAATAATAAACCTTGGAATTATGGTTTCATGCTAATTCTCGCAAATGGCCGCCGAGAGAGCTCAATGGCGCGAGATGCAGCGCACCGTTCAAGGCTTAACCCAAACCCTCCAACATGTTGCTCAAGGAGGAGCAAATCGAGGAGCCGGAGACTTGCATAGAAATTTTCGGAGCATGAACCCTCCCAAGTTCGCAGGATCTACGGATCCAGATGAGGCCGAACATTGGATTAAGGAAATCGAGAGGATTTTCTGAGTCGTGCAATGTGCCGACGAGGAAAAGGTCCTACTCGCTACTTTCCAACTGGAAAGGGATGTACATGCCGGGTGGGAATCGGTCGAAGCTACTTTACCGCACAACCAAATTCTATGGGAAGAGTTCGTGGAACACTTCAGGTAATGCCCTGGATCCTTGGTAGGTCTTGCTGGATCTTCATTGGATCTTTTGTATTTGTTTCGGTGAGTTTCGGTTCGCTTTTGTGGCTTCCGAGTTGAGTTTTACGATCCGTGTGGGTTTTTCTCTCGTACTAGTTACGGAACCCTACGATGAGTTTAGTTGTCTGTTCCTCGACTCGTGGATGCTGCAGCGACGATGTACTCTCTGAACCGGTTGTTTCGACTATTTTTGCGTATTTTTCAGAGATAGGGCTAGAAATCGGATTTTTCGAAAATTAGGAAAATTCCTAATTTCTTTTCCTTTTTATTATCCTTCCTCTCTCCTCCCTTCTCATTTCGCCGCCGTCGTCTCTCTCTCCCCTTTTCTCTCCTCTCGAGCTTCCTTGGCTCCGGCTGCAGACGGAGGACCTAGGAGCGAGTGTTGGGGATGCTGTGGAGCTGACTGGGTGCGCGATAGGCCGAGGATGGAATGGTTTTGGCGCGATCCCGAACGGTGGATTCAAAGCCGGTGTTTGAGCTCGCGGCGTGGTTTTCGACGCGGTTTAGTCCCTTCGGGGCACGGTTTCTTCGGTGGAGGTAGGGAGATGGACCGCCACCTTGTTCTGCACATTTTCTCTGTTTCTGTGCATGATTTGGTGCTCGATCGGGGGAGATCGGGCCGGTTTTGTGAAAACCATAGTTTTTGAGGTTTTCAGGGTTCGCCGGAAAACGGCAACCATTTGTAGCTCGGCTAGTGTTGAATTGACCGCTAGGATGTCTGGATCCCATCCATGCTTGTTTTGTGTTGATCGGTGGTCATTCGAGGCTGGTAGGAGCCCGGGAACCTCATTGACTCTTTTAGGGTCGATTTGTTAAAATCGCCCCGATCTAGCGTTTTAACCCGTGCATGTCGGCTTTTTAGCCTCCTTATGTAGTTTTTCATCGTCGAGGGTTGTTTCCCCTGCGCTTCGGTGTGAATGGGGCGTGGAACGGGCCGTTTTGGCCAACCCTCTGTTTTCCCGCCGTGACTGGTGTGGCGGTCGTTCCAGGGACCGTCACAGTCCCTGACAGCCCCACGACAGACCGTCACAGCGTCTGGGTGATTTTTAGTTCTTAGTGGTTTTGAGGGTGTGACGGCCCAGGGGTGGCGCGTCACAGCCCCCTGACGCGTCCGGTGTGACGCGTTACGCCTATTTTAACGTCTAGCGGTTTGGTTGAGGCGGTTCCCCTGACGCGCCTGCCCTGGTGCGTCAGGCTTGTGTAACGCGCCTGCCCCAGGCCGTTACGTTGCGTTTGACTTGGAGTTTGACCGTGAGTCGGTTTGTGTAACGGTGGTGTCCCCGTGCGTCACAGCAGTGTAACGCGCTAGCCCCAGGCCGTTACGTGCTGTTCTGGCTGAGTTGGGTGGCTGCGTCGTTGGCTCTAACGGCCCCGCCCTCGTGCGTTAGGTGTCTATAACGCGTCCGTGATGGACCGTTACATGCCTGTTGGCCAGTGGTTTTCTTGACTTGAGCCTATTGGCCCTGACGCGTCTGCCTTGCGGCGTTAGGCTGTGTAACGCGCCTGGTCTAGCGTGTTACGTGGTTCAGGTGTCGTTTTGAGTTGTGGTTTGTTGGCCCTGACGGCCCGGGTCGGGCGCGTCAGAGCGGTGTAACGCGCCTGGTGTAGGCCGTTACGTGTCTTGTGCGTTTTTGAGGTTGGTTAGGGCGGTGTGTGTGACGACTCTCCTCCTGACCGTCACGTGGTTGTGACGCGTCTGCTTTAGACCGTCACGGTTGGAGTGTAATGGCTTGAGCTAGACCATCACGTTCGTGTAACGGTCTATGGGTGGTGCGTTACAGTCCTTCTGCTCCGATTTCCGTCATTTTGGTTTCTGCTTGTCTTGGCTTGTCCCTGTGGTCTACCCGCTGTCCCGTGGATGTCTCCTGACGTCCTATGAGGGCTAAGACTACGTTGTAAGGTGGCCAGGAGTCTTCTTGCTTGGGGTAGGATTCTCTATCCTACTCTTGTGTGCGTCTTTGTCTGGTTCCGGTCAACCCGGGGTGACCCAGTGGTTGACAGGTGACCTTGTGTGGGTGTCTTGGCAGTTCTGTCCAGTCCGAGACACTAGTTCTGGATGCCTCGAGGTGTTGCCTTACCTCGGTCCGTGTGTCCAGGTGTGCTGAGGGTCTCCGGTGTTCCCTCAGGTCTCCGTGAGTCATTTTCTGCGGAGCGTTGTTTCTTGTGGCTTAGGATTAGACCGATTGGCGGCTTATTCCGCTGTCTGTGACGATCTTGCCCTTGAGTCGTTCGACTCAGGATCATTACGTGGTAGGTCTAGTTGCCTAGTCCTGTGTCTGTTGGCAGTGGCCGTACTGCTAGTGGTGCTTTGTAGTACGTGTGACAGCGTGTCTGCCTGTCAGTACTCTAGCACTTGTGCTCGGAGTTTTGTGTTTTGTACGCCTCCGATTGTTTTTGCCCTAGGCCTTTGAGTGCCGACCTGCCTGGTGATGGCGGAGGGGTGTTCCCGAGGCACGGTTTGTAAGCTAGTTCCGTGGGCTCCCAGCCAACGGTAGCATCCTACCGAGGGAGAAAACTAGCTGGAGTACCTGGCTTAGGCTAGAGCCAGTGTGTGCACACGTGGTCAGGGGCTGGGGACATGCGTCGACGGGCGTGACCCTGACTGGTTACTTGATGCTGTTTGGTTCTGTGCGGGTGTCTGCGACTCTACCGTGGCTTCGGCGGTATTGTAGGCGAGACACCTGTGACGCAGCATAAGACGTCTGTGGACGCAGCTGGCCGTTGCTCTGGTGGGGAGGTGCGTCCGTCTGTGACTCGTGGCTCTCCACTGCTCTTCGCGTTTCTTGCGCGTCGTGACCTTTCCGGGTTGGTCTTTCCTTGGTTATACCTGAGGTCAGTGTTCTGTCACATGCATGATGTTCTGGTCGTGCGTGGGGTAGTGTGCACGACGTTCTGGTCGTGTGTGTGCCGTCGAGTTTGTGGGTCTTTTCTAGACCTTTTGTCTGTTCTTGCATGTCTTCATCTTCGACCTGGTGTTGGGTCGAAAAATCGGTAACTTCTGACTTCGTTAGAACAGAGTCGCCCTTCTGTCGCTGCTTGGAGTAGTTTGGGGTGCCGAGGTTAGTTCGGCCGCCGCTTGTCTGGCGCGGGTTCTTCCCCTTTCTTGCTTGCTCCCTACTCCTACTTCCCGTCTGTTTACTACTGCTTGTAGCCTAGTTTTACAGCTTTGTAGTGTAGTTTTCCTGCTTTGCTACACCTGTTGTTTTGTTGTTGTTGTTCCGTGTTACTGCGTGTTTTTCAGTGGGGATCCGCGTGACCCCTACTGAGCCAGTGACACGAGACTCACCCCTGCTTTTCAGGTGGGGTGACGTCGTTCGTTCTGCTTCCGCGTGGTTCCTGGTGCGCGTGCTCGTAGCGTGCTGTTGTTGCCGGTGATGCTCGCTCGACAGTCGTTGTTAAAATTGCCGTGCCACACAAATTTCAAATATTTATAACCGCACTCACTCACTTATGGATTTGAAAACATGAGTATAATGGTAAGTACGGGTCGATCCCACGGGGAAGGAATTTGGTTATTTTTCTTAGTTGGAAAATATTCTTGTGTTTTGAAAAATCAATTGTTGGAATTTGGAGTGCGATTATGAAAACTTAAATTGGAAAACATAACAGAATTCAAGTGAAAATAAGGGTTGGAAGAAAATGCATAACTTCAAATATAGACAGAATGAGAAGAAGTGTAAAACATGAAAGTTGTAGAGAATTGAAAAAGGAAGAACTTTTATGAAGAACACAGAAACAGAAAATTAAAGGAAGATAAGGAAAAACTTGAAAAACTATGACCTATTGGTTCGGATGAACAGTAATTGATAGAAAACCAGCACCTTGAAAACTTAATTCTAAAGCTCAAAAGAAGAGGAATTTGACAAAGTGCAAGAAGAATAAAACTTAGAGATACAAGAGAGGAACAACTCTTATGAAGAACTCAGAGTTATTTGAGGACTAGAAAGACTTCAAAATGAATGAATGGAAGAAGGTATCACCACGGATGAACAGTGAATGCACAAGACAGCACTTAAGAAAATGGGTATTAACTCTATGAATTTGGATGAATTTGAAGAAATGATGAACATAGAAGTTGAAGAAAACTTAAAAAGGAACAACTTTTATGAAGACAAGAATTTTAAATGAGGATCACAATAATGAGAAATAAGGCTATGAAAAGACTGAATTCTAAAATGAAACTTGTATTGCAATAAATTCAACTTACAAATTTGCCTTCAAAAGCTTGGAAACACACAACTTCAACAATCAAAAACTTCAGAAATGGAAGGAACTTACATTACAAATGCTTAAAGCTAGCTCTCTCTCCCTTGCAACCTTGCCATCTAGTTCTAACTCTAACAACCAACCACTTGCTAACTCTTCATTCAAGACCAATGCACCCTTTATATAGGGGTTACAAAAATATTCCAAACAAGTGTACCCAATTTTAGCCTAAAATGGTAGGCAGGTAGGTTCTGCCCACTTTGCCATTTTTTTCGGATTTTTCTGAATTTGTTTGGCATTTTTTTGGCCTTTTTCTTCTTCTCTTTCTCTCATTCTCTCTCTGCGGCGCGTTGTGCCGACCAGTTAGGCGGGTTCGGCCGCCCGCCGTGCGCCGAACCCCCTGCCGCCTGCCGCGTGTGTCGCGTGGCGCACGTGCGCCAGCGTGCCGCCGGCTCCGCTCCGCCTGCCGCGTGTCCGGGCCCCGCCCGCCTGCCTTCGCCCGGGGCCGCCACGACACCCCCCCCGCTTCGCCCTCCGCCGCATCGTCGCCCGTGCCGGACGGCGAAGGCGGGAAGGAGCGGGGCGGGGCGGGTTTGAACTTTTTATTTTTTTTTAATTTATATATATATATTATATAAATATATATATATCTATATAACTATATATATATCTATACATACTTAGAAAATTCCAAAAAAATAGCAAATAATTTTATTTTTTGTTCTAAAATTTTTTCTTTTCTTTTTGAACCAATCCTCGAGCTTTTGGCCCATTCAACATATAATTTTTATTTTCTTTTATTTTCTTTTTCTTGGAGTTTTCCTCGAACTGCGTTCCTGCATAAATACATAAAAAATGTAATTAAAATTTATTTAATTTCATAAAAATAAATATTTGATACAAAATCAACAATAAGTGTGAGAAGTGTATATTGATCATAATTTAAGCTCATAAAAATGTGAATAATTATGAATTAACAAGGAAAAATACACACTTATCACACCCCCCAACTTACTCATTGCTAGTCCCTTAGCAATGCACTTAATGAAAAATTTCAGGACCAACAAGAGGTTAAAGTATCCAGACCTCATTTTCAGATCATCTTTCATAGAGTTAACTAAAGATCAGGACTCTGGAGTAATTACTACAGATTAGCCTTATGAACATGATCAAGAATTCTAATCAAAATTCAGTAGCACTTGTGCAAGTGGAATACTAAATTCACAGTAGAGACAATTGCATCCTCCAGTTGCTATTCCGAACAAATGCCTTTCAATTCTGCACTTCTTACTTAGAGCGTTCAATGCACACTAGCTTTTTGTCTGCCTTATTGATATGTCCCTTTTGGGATCACTATATATATTTTTTTCTTTTCTACTTTTCTCTTTTTTTTTTCTTTACACACATGATGCTGCACTACCCTTCATTGTTTTACACGAACCTCAACACGTCTCAGGTGAAGTAGGCCCGGTTCACAGATCAGAGTTCCCTTTTCCTTTTGACGCGAACCTCAACACGTCTTAGGTGAAGTAGGCCCGGTTACTCAGAATCGGAGCATTTTTCATGGTGTTTATTTTTTTTCTCATATTTGTGTATGGCAGAAAGCTTCTAAAAGATCTCTTTTTCAAAAGTGCAGAATACCAGACAGTATATCTAAAATAGCAGAAGGCTTGTCCTTCTTGTTTCATTAGCGTGCATCGTGATTTTATTTTTTTTTTGAAAGTGCATCTGAACTTTAAAGAGATTCTTTAAATCAGTTTTCCATGGCTAGAGTAAATAAATTATCCAGCATCCTTTTCCCAGTTGTTTCTATTCAGAATCACTTTTCATGCGACATGAATCAAGAAACTCTAACTGGGGATGTACTGTAAGGGTAAGGGTTAAAACAAAATTTTGGGCGAAAATTTTGGGCGAAAGTTTGGGCGAAAAGTTTAGAGGTTGTATATATGAATGTAGAATGTGCAACATGATGTCCTGTCCCCCCAACTTAAATGACATTGTCCTCAATGACATAAACAATAGAGAATAATAGAACAATGTAAACATGATAGCTTGTTAAAGAACGTGACAACCTGATGTGTACTTCGACAGCTTTGGCGTGTTGAGAGGCGGTATTTGGCTTTGAAAATCGGAGAAACAGAGTAAGCAATCAGCTCTCTCCCCCCAACTTATCCTTTATTCAAACCTGTAAAATAAACACAAAATCATAATAAAAACTTGGGTTGCCTCCCAAGAAGCCATTTATTCTCACACGAAACTATGAAAGGTTTGGGTTGCCTCCCAAAAAGCGCTAACTTTAACGTCTTCAGCCAGACGTAATGTAGCTCATTAACCAACACGTGGCATTCAGAATGAGCCACCATGTGATCTTGTCTTCCTTCAAATTCCAGCCCTTATGCCATTGGAAGACAAGAGTAGACATGTACGGATTAGGGCTAGAAATATGCGGGTTGCGCACTTTATTGAAATTTTTCCGTGTCCTATAGTCCCTCCTGACAAGCTTTGTAGGAGTATCTACCCAGGGGTCCCCTTGTACTATATCGTCCTTTCTGACGAGCTTTTCAGGTACGGCTTCCTTCATGATAACTTGTTCAGGCCCTGGTAGTTTAGGAATAAGATTGTTAGCTTGTGACACTTTCATGTCAGTAACAACCTCATGAGCTTTAAGAGCATTGATCAACTTGTCTGCCTGAGAGAAAGTCAAATCAAATGTGAATGTGGTTGGCACATCCCCCTCAGGTCCTAGAATCTCAAATTGGAGAGGCTCGACTGACAGGGGAATCAAAGTAGAAGGAAGCACTAACTCATCCACAGATTCAGACGTCATTGGAGAGGCTTTAGGGGTTAGATCAAATAGAAAAGTTTCAAATGAAACCCCTTCATCACACTCCTCACTCATCTGAGGATTTTTAACCGAATTGCCCACTAATGGGGTGGATAGAGGAAATGTAAATGATTCGAGTCCGGCCCTTTCATCATAGGTTAGATCAAATTTGAATTCCTCTAAGACGGGCCCATCATCACACTCCTCACTCAACTGAGAATTATCACTCAAATTTTCCAGAAATGGGGTCGGTAGATGAAATGTAAATTTTTCTAATAAGGCCCCATCATCATGTTCTTCCAGATAAGGAGGATATTCAGAATTTGGTTCCATTAAGTCAACAATTTTATTACTTACAACGTAATCCTCCTCTTGATTCATTTCCTCAATTGAGTTGTTTGGGCCATTATCCTTTACCGTAGTATTCTCAATCTCAAAACATTCAGAGAATGAGGTGATATGGTCATCATTATGAGCATCATTATCCGTCAATTCACCCCCTACTTCCTTTCCTTCTCCCCCCAACTTCTCACGATCATCATAATCCTCAAACTCATCATCATCCTCTTCATAAGAGGAATTGGATTCAGGCATCTGAGGCTGCTCTTCCTTTAAGTCCTCCTCATAAGATTCTTCTATGATTCCCTCAAAATCAACAGTGATATGAGTGGTAGATTGGGGATCATAAGTTGATCGTATGGATTTTTATCGTTATCACATCCATCAAATCCAAGAAGTTGGTCTTCAATACTTGTGGAGTTGCTAGACATTGGATCCACTTCCATGTCTATGATGTTTTTAGCAACCCTATTCACTTGGGCCTCAAAGTTTTGCAGTTGTTCCTGAAAGGCTTGTTGTTGCGTTTGGAAGAGCCGTGTCAATTGATCAAACATCTCCTCCTTATTCAAAGTGGGCTGAAAGTCAGATTGAGATGGATAGTAATTTGAAGGGCACTCAGTCTGAGAATGAGGTGGTGGAGAGTGTGTGAGTTGTCCTCCATAATATGGTTGATCATAAGAAGCATTTGGGTATGGAGCCCAATTTGAAAAATCTTGTTCTTGAGGACTTTGGGCTTGATCCTGATAAGACTCCCAAGAAGAATTATGTTGATCTCTCCAACCAAAATGAAAGTTGTTTGGACATGAGTCAAAATAAGGTGGGGAGAGCTTTGGAGACATTTGGGTTTGCCTAGCTTGGTCCATCCAAGAGATTGTTGGTTGATCAGCCCAGCTAGAGTTATGCGTATCGGAAGATGATTCATAATTAGGCTGAGAAAATCGTTGATCATATGGGGCTTGCTCCGGGATGAAAGGTAGATCATGGCCCCCAAACTGAGTGGTTGGAACATGGTCCTGGGTAAACGATGGAAACTGGGCCATCATAGGTAATGTGATTTCATTTTGGGCCGACCACGAATATGGACTGTCATAAGAGGTTGGGTTGTTTGGGGTGAGAAATGAATGTGGATTTGGGCAACCACCTACATAAGGGATTGGGTTAGCCCACATGTGATCGTTGTCCTGGCAGCCAGGTGGTATGAAATGGTTTTGATCCATGGCTAGAAATTGATCAAATTTATGAGCCAATTGGTCAAACCTATCTAAGTTGTGTGCCCAATCCATAGATGAAAGTTATGATCTCACCATTTTTTTTATAGATTTTATTTTTTTTGATTGATTTTTTTTTTAATATGCAAACACAAACAAAGTAACACACAAATTATCCTAATGACCTAGACGTGACTTAGACATACAAGTAGGGTTTCACAAAGTGATTAACGTGAAACTTAAGTTCACCCTCAGTATGTCCACCAGCCAGGTAAGGGGTGGGGAAGTGGGAGGTTCCCCCTACTTTCGTAGGGACCTTATTATACAAAACCACAATCCCGCTTAAGGCGTTTGCCATCAGACCGTCTTGCCTTAGACACCAGTTTTCATAAGAGGATAAACCTAAATATCACAGGAATCACAGTGTGATCCTAGGGCCAACGTCTACTGGCTTTTATTTATGACCTAGGTAATGCAGAGATGCAAGGAAATTGTGATTTTCGGGCTAAGGGAGGGTGATGAAATCCCCACCTTATCTTGTTAGGGGTGTTGCCCTTAAAGTATTTTGAAATGAAATGCACACCACAATTTCAAACAAGGGGTTCTTTATGTAAAAATGAATGCCAGACTGGGATCAGTAGAACGTACCTTGCCCCTCGCGATCTTCAAAATGCAATGCAGAAATTAAACAAAGATAAATTCTAAGCTAAATGATGCATGACCTAGAGCATGAAAGTGTAGTTTCTACTCTTGCAATGAGGTCTTTTATTTGGTACAAATGAAGATTTTTTTTGTTTTTGTTTTTAGTTAATGAACCTAACTAACCAGCATGAAAATTTTTCTTTTGTTTTGATTGTTTTTTATTTTTATAGAGTTTTCAAGAAATTTTCAGATTTTTGTAAAAAAAAATTTCAGAAAGTGGAAAGATAGAACCTGTTTCTTGATTTCAGCCCTTTAGCAATGCTGCCGGGCTATTTAACGACGTTTCATATCCTTGGAATTTCAAATTCGATCTTCCTCTTTCTTTGATTTTCAAATTTTTTTTCGTTTTCCTGCACAAGTAAAGAAAGCAAAAATCAATATACAAATATACAAAGTAAACACAAGAGTATCCAACTATGAAAAGTATCTCCATCCCCGGCAACGGCGCCAAAAATTTGATGCTCGCTCGACAGTCGTTGTTAAAATTGCCGTGCCACACAAATTTCAAATATTTATAACCGCACTCACTCACTTATGGATTTGAAAACATGAGTATAATGGTAAGTACGGGTCGATCCCACGGGGAAGGAATTTGGTTATTTTTCTTAGTTGGAAAATATTCTTGTGTTTTGAAAAATCAATTGTTGGAATTTGGAGTGCGATTATGAAAACTTAAATTGGAAAACATAACAGAATTCAAGTGAAAATAAGGGTTGGAAGAAAATGCATAACTTCAAATATAGACAGAATGAGAAGAAGTGTAAAACATGAAAGTTGTAGAGAATTGAAAAAGGAAGAACTTTTATGAAGAACACAGAAACAGAAAATTAAAGGAAGATAAGGAAAAACTTGAAAAACTATGACCTATTGGTTCGGATGAACAGTAATTGATAGAAAACCAGCACCTTGAAAACTTAATTCTAAAGCTCAAAAGAAGAGGAATTTGACAAAGTGCAAGAAGAATAAAACTTAGAGATACAAGAGAGGAACAACTCTTATGAAGAACTCAGAGTTATTTGAGGACTAGAAAGACTTCAAAATGAATGAATGGAAGAAGGTATCACCACGGATGAACAGTGAATGCACAGACAGCACTTAAGAAAATGGGTATTAACTCTATGAATTTGGATGAATTTGAAGAAATGATGAACATAGAAGTTGAAGAAAACTTAAAAAGGAACAACTTTTATGAAGACAAGAATTTTAAATGAGGATCACAATAATGAGAAATAAGGCTATGAAAAGACTGAATTCTAAAATGAAACTTGTATTGCAATAAATTCAACTTACAAATTTGCCTTCAAAAGCTTGGAAACACACAACTTCAACAATCAAAAACTTCAGAAATGGAAGGAACTTACATTACAAATGCTTAAAGCTAGCTCTCTCTCCCTTGCAACCTTGCCATCTAGTTCTAACTCTAACAACCAACCACTTGCTAACTCTTCATTCAAGACCAATGCACCCTTTATATAGGGGTTACAAAAACATTCCAAACAAGTGTACCCAATTTTAGCCTAAAATGGTAGGCAGGTAGGTTCTGCCCACTTTGCCATTTTTTTCGGATTTTTCTGAATTTGTTTGGCATTTTTTTGGCCTTTTTCTTCTTCTCTTTCTCTCATTCTCTCTCTGCGGCGCGTTGTGCCGACCAGTTAGGCGGGTTCGGCCGCCCGCCGTGCGCCGAACCCCCTGCCGCCTGCCGCGTGTGTCGCGTGGCGCACGTGCGCCAGCGTGCCGCCGGCTCCGCTCCGCCTGCCGCGTGTCCGGGCCCCGCCCGCCTGCCTTCGCCCGGGGCCGCCACGACACCCCCCCCGCTTCGCCCTCCGCCGCATCGTCGCCCGTGCCGGGCGGCGAAGGCGGGAAGGAGCGGGGCGGGGCGGGTTTGAACTTTTTATTTTTTTTTAATTTATATATATATATTATATAAATATATATATATCTATATAACTATATATATATCTATACATACTTAGAAAATTCCAAAAAAATAGCAAATAATTTTATTTTTTGTTCTAAAATTTTTTCTTTTCTTTTTGAACCAATCCTCGAGCTTTTGGCCCATTCAACATATAATTTTTATTTTCTTTTATTTTCTTTTTCTTGGAGTTTTCCTCGAACTGCGTTCCTGCATAAATACATAAAAAATGTAATTAAAATTTATTTAATTTCAGAAAAATAAATATTTGATACAAAATCAACAATAAGTGTGAGAAGTGTATATTGATCATAATTTAAGCTCATAAAAATGTGAATAATTATGAATTAACAAGGAAAAATACACACTTATCAGCCGGCTGGTACCTGCGTCGGGTCTCCCCCGACTTCTTGGTACGTCTGTCCTTTCTGTCGACTGTACTGTGCTAGACTTGTTGTCTTTAGCTTTGGAGTGACTCTGGTGGTGTATAATTGTTAATTTGAAACTGTTAATAAAAATGTAATTTTATTTCTGCTACTTTAGCAAACCGATCTAATGAAATTTAATTGCTTATGTTATATCTCTGTGGCTTCAATGTACTCTACACATGCCTTTATCCCTTCAGAGCTTTCCCGCTCTTGGGAGGCCTCGCGGGTTCCAAGCGGTATCACGTGTATTCGGTAGTCCTACTGGGTACACCGGGTATCCGGAATCCGGGTCGCTACACTTCAATAGTAAATACTTCTCCGACCGAGTACAAGAAAGGAAGGCCGCCGAGTTTTCCACTTTGAAGCAAAGGGGTTTATCGGTGGCGAAATATGAAGCACAATTTTCGAGGTTATCTCGGTACGCTCCATATCTCGTGGGTACCGACAAAATGAAGGCACGGAGATTTCTTAACGGCCTTAAGCCACAATATATTACTCAACTCGCCCCGATGGATATTCAAATATATAGTGATGCGGTACGGAGAGCACAACTCCTAGAAGATGCAACGGAGTTATCGGATCGTATCAGAGGAAGGGAAGCCAAGAGAGAGCAAGTTACTGGGTCCGGAAGTTTCAAACCTTCCTTCGGGAAGAAAAGGCCCAATGACGGACGTAACTTCATCAAGGGCGGGCGTAATTTCAACAAAGGTGGACGTAATTTTCAAGGAGACAAGAAGCCGAGGACATTCGACAAGCAAATTGTCCCTATATCGGTAACATCAAAGGAACTATGCAAATATTGCGAGAAGCCCGGACACAAAGCCGAGGAATGCTGGAGAAAGCTCGGCGCATGTCTTCGATGTGGGAGTCGGGAGCATAGGATCCCGAATTTCCCTCTTCTCAACGAGCAAGCTCCATCGCCGGCAAAGCTTCCTATTATTGCCAAAAAGCAAGGAAGACTTCAAGCTCTTATGGATGTGGAACCTATCGAGGAAGGAGGTATCGTGGAAGGTACTCTTTTCATATACTCTAAGCCTGCCTCTGTCTTATTTGACACCGGAGCTACGCATTCATTTATATCTAGAAGATTTTCTGGTCTTTTACCTATGCAGCCTGTTCCATTAGATTCTACACTCACTATTACTACCCCTATTGGAACGGGAATGGAGATTAAACATTTCTATCCTGCTAGTGAAGTTATAATTAGTGGTTATAACTTACCCGCTGATTTGGTATGCATGGAGATGGACGGATATGATGTTATTTTGGGTGCCGACTGGCTATCTACACATGGAGCTAGTGTCAATTGTAAGTTGGGTACGGTAACTTTTATTGGTTACCCCGACCTTATATTTTCTGGCACCAAGCATTCCAAGCACATATCTCTTATTTCACCCTCAAAGCCGAGAAATTGTTAAGGGTTGTGCCAATTTTTTAGTTTCTATCACTATGACCGAGCACACGGAACCCGTTCTAAAGGACATTCCTATCGTTCGGGATTATTCTGATGTATTTCCGGACGAGTTGCCTGGTATTCCTCCCGAGAGAGAAGTGGTTTTCTCTATTGATTTAATTCCGGGAGTTGCACCAGTTTCTAAAGCCCCATATCGAATGTCTGCTGTTGAAATGAAGGAATTAAAGGAACAATTACAAGAGTTATTGGAGAAAGGGTTTATCCGACCAAGTACTTCACCGTGGGGGAGCCCCGGTCCTCTTTGTTAAAAAGAAAGATGGTTCGATGAGACTATGTGTTGATTATCGGTAATTGAATCAACTCACCATCAAGAATAAATATCCTTTGCCGAGGATTGATGAATTATTCGACCAGATTTCTGGAGCTCGATATTTCTCAAAGATCGATCTTCGATCTGGTTATCATCAGTTGAAAATCAAGGAAAGTGATATTAACAAGACTGCATTCCAGAGTAGGTATGGACATTACGAGTTCACCGTTATGCCTTTTGGCTTAACAAATGCGCCTGCCGCATTTATGCAATTAATGAACAGCGTATTCCGGCCATACCTCGATCAATTTGTGGTTGTCTTCATCGACGACATTTTGATCTACTCCAAGTCAAAGGAAGAACATGAAGAACATCTCAAGAAGGCCCTTCAATTATTAAGAGATCACAAGCTTTATGCCAAATTAAGCAAGTGTGATTTCTGGTTGGAGGAAGTTTCTTTTCTCGGTCACATAATTTCCCGGAACGGTATCGCCGTCGATCCTTCAAAGGTCGAGGCTGTAAAGAACTGAGAAAGACCTACTAGTGTGACTGAAATCCGAAGCTTCTTGGGATTGGCTGGCTATTATCGAAGATTTATCAAGGACTTCTCCAAGATTGCGATATCTTTAACAAGATTGACAAGGAAGGAGAATCCTTTTATATGGTCCGAGGAATGCGAGAAAAGCTTTCGAACTTTAATGGATTGTCTGATGACTGCTCCTATTCTCACATTACCTACGGAAGGAGGAGGATTCGAAGTATATGCTGATGCATCTGGAATTGGCCTAGGTTGCGTATTAATGTAACATGGCAAGATCATAGCCTACTCTTCACGGTAATTGAAGAAACATGAGGAAAATTATCCCGTACATGACCTAGAACTGGCAGCTGTGATCTTTGCTTTGAAGATCTGGCAACATTACCTCTATGGCGAAGCCTTTACGGTGTATTCTGATCACAAGAGTCTCAAATATTTATTCTCTCAAAAGGAGCTCAACATGAGACAAAGACGGTGGTTGGAATACTTAAAGGATTTCGATTTCTCTATACAATATCACCCCGGAAAAGGCAATGCCGTAGCTGATACACTTAGCCGGAAGCCGATGGCTTTATTATCAAGCATGATGGTTAAAGAATGTCATCTACTTGAAGAAATGGCCAACTTAAACCTCAATATGGAGGAGAAGGAAGGCAGAGTCTTTATTGCTAATATTCAACTCCAACCCGAGTTACTCTCGGAAGTTAAAGAACGGCAAGGTGATGATCCGATGATCGTTGAAATCAATGAGAAACTAGATCAACGACCGGATTTCCTTCTGGCTGATGATGGAAGGTTATTATTCAAAGGAAGAACTTGTATACCCGATTGTTCTACTATCAAGGGAAAAATCTTGGAGGAAGCACATCGGTCTAGGTATACTATTCGTCTTGGGGCTACAAAAATGTACCAAGACCTCAAGAGAACATTCTGGTGGCCGAATATGAAGAGAGAGGTAGCCGAGTTCGTAAGTCGATGCTTGGTATGTCAACAAGTCAAAGTCGAACACCTCAAATCGGCTGGCAAGCTCAAGCCTCTCGAAATACCGGAATGGAAATGGGATAGTATCGGTATGGACTTCATAGTTGGATTACCGAAGACCCGAAGTGGTTTTGATGCTATATGGGTAATTGTGGATCGGCTAACAAAGTCCGCTCACTTTTTACCTATCAAGACTAGATAGACCGTGGATGTTCTAGCCGCTTTATATATCAAGGAGATCGTAAGGCTGCATGGTATTCCAAGCTCTATTATTTCGGACCGAGATCCGAGATTCACCTCTCATTTCTGGAAGAGTTTACAATCGTCTATGGGTACTAGACTAAGATTTAGCACTACTTTTCACCCACAGACGGATGGACAAACCAAGAGGATGAATCAAATTATTGAAGATATGTTGAGAGCATGCATGATAGACTTCGGCGGAAGTTAGCATGAACATTTACCATTGATTGAGTTCGCTTATAACAATAGCTATCAGTCAAGTATACAAATGACACCATTCGAAGCTCTTTATGGCCGAAGTTGCAGATCGCCTCTATGCTGGAGCGAGGTTGGTGACAAAGAATTGATTGGTCCCGACATTGTACAAGACACAACTGACAAAATTCAGTTGATACAAGAAACGCTAAAGGCCGCTCAATCACGGCAAAAGAGCTACGCCGACAACTGGAGGAGAGACCTTGAATTCCAAGTGGGGGAGCATGTCTTCCTAAAGATCTCACCCACACGAGGAATTAGAAGATTCGGCATCAAAGGAAAGCTAAGTCCGAGATTTATCGGCCCTTTCGAGATTCTGGAGAGAATCGGCGAGGTAGCGTACAAGCTGGTTTTACCTCTTCAACTGGGCGGTGTACATGACGTATTCCATGTATCCATGCTAAGGAAATATGTCTATGATCCTTCACATGTGATTCAATTTGAAGAGTTGAAACTCCAAAAGGACCTATCATATGAAGAAAGACCGATCAAAATATTGGATCGGAAATTACACCAACTGAGAAATCGGGCCATACCGATGGTGAAAGTCCAATGGAGCAAGCGTGGATTCGAGGAAGCAACCTAGGAATTAGAAGAATCCATCAAGAAGAAATACCTGGATTTAATCTCAGGTAAGAAATTCGACCTTTCTACTCGAATCTTTGACTTTTAGTTATGTAATGTGAATTTGGAGGACTAAATTCTTTTAAGTGGGGGAGGATGTAGAAACCTGATAATTAAAAATGAGAAATAAATTTTTTAATTTCATTATGTAATTAAAATTTTCATGAAATAATTAAATTACATTTTTACTATATGAAATAAACTAGTTTATTGAATTTACTTGAATTAACTAGAAGTAAATAGAGATTAAAAGCTTTAAACCTTAGATAAATCATAGAAAGCCCAAAAAAAGTCCATGTAATGGACTAGGATCACAATTGGCCCATTGGATAATCCAAAATGGGATGGATTAATAGATTAAAGGATTTATTAAAGGTTAAATTAACCTAAATTCGTAACATGTGTTTAATATGCAATTTAAGGGATTATAATAATCTAATTCTAGAATGTTGACACAAAAATTGACTCTTACCTAATAGCCCACCTTGGACCAGCCGTTTTCACATTGGTTTCACACCAAATGGAGGCTAGGTTAAGAAAAAAATTTAGAATTTTCTTCTAATTCGGAGTTGGAAAGTTTGGCATTGTTAGGCAACGAATCTTGACAAATTTGGCCAAGTTTTGGTTATAAATAGAACCTCATTCGACCCTCAAATCATCCCTGGAGGTTAAGGTTACGCTGCTGCGAAGATTGAAGATCAAAGGGTTTTCTTATATTTAGGGATATTTCATTAGATCCGCAAAAAGGTAGGTGTCTCTCAGGCTGAGCAAGTTATGGTCATTTCACGGCACACGGCACACGGCACAAATAAATAAATAAATATATCCAAGGGTGAGCTCTCCAACATATAAAGCCATGCAAGTTTTCTAAACTTCCAATGTGGGACTAAAGATTAGTCACTACACATTATGAACACAATATGAATTATAACATTTGGAATCTCCAATAATTATAAGTATTTAGTCACCAAAAGTAAAAAAAGTTAATATTAGCATGTTTTAATTCTTACATCATGTTAAAAATTATTTTTGTAGAATGAAATTATTTTTACATGTAAAAATCTAATTTTAACCATATTAGTAAATTAATGCATGAAAAATATTTCCAACCTATTAAAAATGACTTCCAACATGATAAAATTATTTTATACATACTAAGATATAAAAACTATTTTCAGCATGTTAAAATCTATTTAAAACTATTTTTTTGTGCATGCTAAACCTAATTTCCTATTAAATAATTAGTAAATTGATGCATGAAAATTACTTCCAGCATGATATAATTTCTTCCAGCATGATAAAATTATTTCTAGCATGTTATAATTATTTTTAGCATAATAGAACTATTTTCAGTATATCAAAACTATTTTTCAACATGATAATTCTATTTTCCTATCAAATAATTAGTAAATAAATATAGAAAAATGATTTTCAGCATGATAAAATTTATGTTGTTATCAAAGAATTTCTGTAATTAGCATGGTAAATTTATCTTTATCATCTTATCAGTAAGTTAATGTGTGAAAATTATTTTAGCATGGTAAGTATTAATTTTAGCATGTTAAAAATTAATTTTCAGCATGTAAAAATAAAATCCAGCATGAAAATTTATTTTTTATCATCTTATCAGTAAAATAACGTATGAAAATTATTTTCAGCATGTTAAAATTATTTTCAGCAAGTTAGAATTATTTTCGACATAAAAACCTATTTTCATAACTAAATTCTGATTTTTATAATAAATCACCATTTTGGCTAAACTAATGTATTTCTAATGTACAAAAAACTTCCTGTAAACATGTCTAAACACTTGTAAATCAAATACACACAAGATTAAACCATGGAATTAAATTAATTCTATTAAACTCTAATTACTTAAATTTTCTTCCTAGTTACCGTTCTTTCTTGAATTCCACGACTTAATGTCGTTAAACATGATGCCTTAAAATTATTATTCACTCCTCTTGCTACTTCTGAGATTTTTGCCAGATCTATACTTTTTACAAATGAGCTTATTCTTGAAATTCATTGGCCATAGTGTTAAGTGGATGTCTAAACGTACTTGGGATCTTATGATCCACTGACCCAATGTCTGGCATTAATTGGACCCGGTCTGGTCCTGGGAGGAGCGCCCGAAAGTACTTGTGCCCATGGGAGTTGATTGACCACGGTGTGGTATTACATCGAAGTGCATGACTTGCTAGATTTTACGGCATTCCACTATTTGTAATTGTTACTTGTTTACTTGTTTACTTGAAAATTACATGAATTACTTGACTTGCGTGGAAATGGCCAATTACATGAAATTCTTTACTTGTTCAAAGTTATTACTTAGAAATTCATCTTGATATCTTATTATCTCAATTACTTGAAAATTTCATTCATGTTTATACACTTCCCGATACAAGTTAGAAAATTACTTAAATTATTAATACTTAAAGATTGTCTGGTTCTTAGAGATATAAAATCCTACTGAGCTTTTAGCTCACCCTACGTTTTGGTTAATTGTTGCAGGAAATGAAAATGAACAAGGGAATGGACAAGAGTGAGAGAGTGATTGTCCTTTTTACCTAGGTTTATGTAGATCATTAGTGTTTTTACAAGAATGATGTACTTTGGGATTGGAAGTTGTAATTTACCTTTATGGCTTATGAATTAGTGATGTAAACTTCATTTTGATGGAATAAAAGTATTATTTTCCCATTCATTTCTGACTTTAGAAATAAATTTGTACTTGCTCTGATTCAACACGATTGTTTACGACTAGTTCGCGTCCCGATATTCCGCGTCGGGGCGCGACAGTCTTTGTGGTATCAAAGCCTAGGTTACATAAAACCTAGGATTCTTAAACTTAGGTTAGGTTTAAGATCAATATCTAGAAATTGGATAGGTCTTAAAACCTTCCCGGTAAGATTGGGTAGAAACACGGGGTAAGTTTTAAGAAAAAGGGAAATATCAGGAAATAAATACCAAAACAAAAATAATAAACCTTAGAATTATGGTTTCAAGCTAATTCTCGCAAATAGCCGCCGAGAGAGCTCAATGGCGCGAGATGCAGCGCACCGTTCAAGGCTTAATCCAAGCCCTCCAACATGTTGCTCAGGGAGGAGCAAACCGAGGAGCCGGAGACTTGCATAGAAATTTTTGGAGCATGAACCCTCCCAAGTTCGCAGGATCTACGGATCCGGATGAGGCCGAACATTGGATTAAGGAAATCGAGAGGATTTTTTGAGTCATGCAATGTGCCGATGAGGAAAATGTCATACTCGCTACTTTCCAACTAGAAAGGGATGTACGTGCCTGGTGGGAATCGGTCGAAGCTACTTTACCGCACGACCAAATTCTATGGGAAGAGTTCGTGGAACACTTCAATAGTAAATACTTCTCCGACCGAGTACAAGAAAGGAAGGCCGCTGAGTTTGCCGCTTTGAAGCAAAGGGGTTTATCGGTGGCGGAATATGAAGCACAATTTTTGAGGTTATCTCGGTACGCTCCACATCTCGTGGGTACCGACAAAATGAAGGCACGGAGATTTCTTAATGGCCTTAAGCCACAATATATTACTCAACTCGCCCCGATGGATATTCAAATATATAGTGATGCGGTACGGAGAGCACAACTTCTAGAAGATGCAACGGAGTTATCGGATCGCATCCGAGGAAGGGAAGCCAAGAGAGAGCAAGTTACTGGGTCCGGAAGTTTCAAACCTTCTTTCGGGAAGAAAAGGCCCAATGACGGACGTAACTTCATCAAGGACGGGCGTAATTTCAACAAAGGTGGACGTAATTTTCAAGGAGACAAGAAGCTGAGGACATTCGACAAGTAAATTGTCCCTATATCGGCAACATCAAAGGAACTATGCAAATATTTCGAGAAGCCCAGACACAAAGCCGAGGAATGCTGGAGAAAGCTCAGCGCATGTCTTCGATGTGGGAGTCGGGAGCATAGGATCTGTGCAAATAGCCAATCGGCGCATGTCTTCGCGGAATGCCGAAATAAGATATATGTGTCTAGAATGCCTGATACCAGAAAATAGAAGGTTGGGGTAACCCATAAAAGTTACCGTACCCAACTTGCAGTTGACACTAGCACCATGTGCAGATAGCCAATCGGCACCCAATATAACATCATATTCGTCCATCTCCATGCATACCAAATCAGCGGGTAAGTTATAACCGCTAATTAGAACTTCACTAGCAGGATAGAAATGTTTAATCTCCGTTCCCATTCCAATAGGGGTAGTAATAGTGAGTGTAGAATCTAATGGAACAGGCTTCATAGGTAAAAGACCAGCAAATCTTCTAGATATAAATGAATGCGTAGCTCCGATGTCGAATAAGATAGAGGCATGCCATGAGTACACAGAAAGAGTACCTTCCATGATGCCTCCTTCCTCGGTAGGTTCCGCATCCATAAGAGCTTGAAGTCTTCCTTACTTTCCGACAATAGGTGGAAGCTTCTCCGGTGGAGCTTGCTCATTGAGAAGAGGATAATCCGGGATCTTATGCTCCCAACTCCCGCATCGAAGACATGCGCCGAGTTTTCTCCAACATTCCTCGGCTTTGTGTCCAGGTTTCTCGCAGAATTTGCATAATTCCTTTGATGACGTAGAGAAAGGAACAATTTGCTTGTCAAAAGTTCTTGGCTTCTTGTCCCCTTGAAAGTTACGTCCACCCTTGTTGAAATTTTGCCCATCCTTGTTGAAGTTACGTCCGTCATTGGGCGTTTTCTTCCCGACGGAAGGTTTGAAACTTTCGGACCTAGTAACTTGTTCTCTCTTGGCTTCCCTTCCTCGGATGCGATCCGATAACTCCGTTGCATCTTCTAGGAGTTGTGCTCTCCGTACCGCATCAGAATAAATTTGGATATCCATCGGGGCGAGTTGAGTAATATATTGAGGCCTTAAGCCATTTAAGAACCTCCTTGCCTTCATTTTGTCGGTACCCACAAGATGTGGAGTGTACCGAGATAATCTTGAGAATTGAGCTTCATATTCGGCTACCGATCAACCCCTTTACTTCAAAGCGGCAAATTCGGCGGCCTTCCTTTCTTGCACTCTGTCACGTCCCGAGTGCGGAAGCTTACCCGCGGCGCGACAGTTCTTTATATAGAACCAAAGCAAGCTAGATTATAAATGAGTTTCTAATTACAATAGAGTGCGCAAAATCTAATTTATTAACGGCGAAATGAGTTTGAACTAATGATTATTACAATAATCAACTGAATTACAACACAGTCATTTATTTAAACTTGGAAATTACAACTGATACATCCTGAAATTTATTTAACACACTAAATTACATAACATAATCACTACACTCATCACTCGGTCTCTTCCCCATCGGTGTCCTGACCGGTCTCCAATTCACCTGAAAGGTTAGAAGAACAACTAGATGAGCGAGTCGCTCAGTAGGGTTTACGTCTCAAATTCTAACAGGCTTTAAATGAATTACAATTGAAATAATGCAATTAACCTATGCATGCTGACAAGAGATAATCAAGGAATTATAAAAGACGATAAGAGCTGAATTTAAGTTTCAATAAGCAGTAAGGATATTAAACAAGGGATAACTGATCATATCAAGAATTTAAGCAATAGTAAGCAATGTAATCCAGATCATGTATAACAAGAATTGGCTATATTTATCAATTCATTCAAGACATGTAATGCCCATTCGGGCCACGCAAGTCAAGCAAGTCAAGTAGAACACGTGAGGGGTGGAATGTCTCAATCTAGCATGTATCCCGGTGCAATGCAAGACACCGGCAAGCAAGAGATCTTTCCCATGGGTTTCGGGTGCTCCTCCCAAGACCAGACCGGGCCCTTTTGCCAGCATTATTAGTCATAATTTTGACATCCACTTTCATTTTATAGCCAATATAGAGTTTCAAGGCTTGACTAGTAGGAAATTGTAAGGTGGAATTTGACTAGAATTCAAGGAGTATTTATACGTAGGAAAACACGGGAAAACCGTATACCCGATTGGTACCCTAGGATTTACTAATCCTTTAATTCCTTTATATATATCAATTTGGCCAAATTCTTTAGCTTATTTTGATTGTCATCATTCATATCATCTATATTTATTAACCTTTTTCATCTATTTTTATTAGCTTGTAAGATTACTTAATGTACGTATTCATCTTGCATATACCTTAACATTTCTTGACCTTGTGAGACCAATTATATATATAAATTGACAATTTCATTTATATATGCTTATTAATGATACTGAAATTTAAAATGGGTTGACAGAAATTTTAATTATTCATTTAGTGCCCTGGATTGACTTTAAACAGACCAACGGGCATTAAGCAGCCTTTGTGGAATTGGCGCCCTAGACCAGGACGCCTCTTTCAGGGGCCTCTGTAAGTGGCGCCCTGGTCAGGGGCGCCTCTTACAGGCCTGCCAATATATATATATATATATTTTAAATTAACGCCCTTGGACAGGGCGTTTCTTATAAGGCTCTTAATATATATATATATATAGGCATACGAATTAACGACTGGGGGTTAGGCCCCCATTTAAGTAATTGGCGCCCTGGACAAGGGCGCCTCTTACAGGCTCTCTGTAATTGGCGCCCTAGGCCAGGGTGCCTCTTACAGGCTCCATTATTTATATAATTTTTGTTTAAATTAACGCCCTAGAAGAGGGCGTTTCTTACTAGACTCATAAAATTTTTATTTTGGTTGAAAGAATTGACGACTGCACATGCAGTCATTTCTCATGAAATTGGCGCCCTTGACTGGGGCGCTTCTTACAGAGTTCTGGTAATTGGCGCCCTTGTCAAGGGCGCCTCTTACCTGAGGCTAATTTCCTTCCGTCTGAGAGTTATCTAAGGGTTCATAAATTTGGGATTTTTCACTAATTAACATCTATACCTGATTCCGACTGATTTCCAATTTAATTGTAACGGATGGCTCTAGGTAATTAAGAGTTTAATGACACTAATTAACTAACATCTTTACTGAAAGTGTGTAATTTAGCTAACAGAGGGTCTAATTAAACATGTAATCTAGCAAGATCTTCTACTTAAACAATCTGATCCTTTAATATGATACTAATGTCATGTAAGTTAACCATCAAATCTTCAATTTAACTAATGAGCCCTTTAATTAATTAACATGCCCTTCTAATAGTCTCTTAATTAACTAACATGCTCTTCTAATAGTTTTTCTTAATTAAACTAACAGGTTCTCTAATTTGACTCACAATATAATGATTACTAGCATGATTACCTATTTAACATATTAATTACTTAAATTAAACTGCATGTATTTGCCCTATACTCAAATAGATAACAGATCATCATAGTGTAAACCCCAAGGGTTATAAATGAAAACGGTAAACACATGGATATGGCATTTAATTCCCTAACTTAACTAGATTTGTTAATTAGTCTATAGGGTTTAGTTAAAAGATGAGACCACCTACCTTAAAGGAAGAAGAAGTGGGTAGCAGAAGGATTCCCCCTCTGCAAGCAACAGCACACCGGGCAGCAGCAGCAGCAAGACTAGCAGCAGCCCTCAGCAAATACTAGAGTCACCGTAGGACTCTAGTAGCTAGGAAGGGGATATAAAACAACCCCATGCTGATTAGTTCGACAGGATAGGGGGGCAAGATCCTAAAAAACGGATCTGGTGCCCTGCCAACGCATGCCAGAGGGGCTATCGGTTGGGGGATCAAAATAATTAACGCCTTAGTAGAAGGCGTGTTTTTGAAAATTAACGCCTTAGTAGAAGGCGTGTTTTCGAAAATTAAAGCCTTAGGTTAAGTCACGTTTTAAATAAAGCCTTAGCTTAAGTCATCTTTTAAGTCCTTTATAGAAATCAAAATAATTAACGCCTTAGAGAAGGCGTGTTTTTGCAAATTAAAGCCTTAGGTTAAGTCACGTTTTATCAAATTAAAGCCTTAGGTTAAGTCACGTTTTAAATAAAGCCTTAGCTTAAGTCATCTTTTAAGTCCTTTATAGAAATCAAAATAAGTAACGCCTTAGTAGAAGGCGTGTTTTTACAAATTAAAGCCTTAGGTTAAGTCACGTTTTATCAAATTAAAGCCTTAGGTTAAGCCACGTTTTAAATAAAGCCTTAGCTTAAGTCATCTTTTAAGTCCTTTATAGAAATCAAAATAAGTAACGCCTTAGTAGAAGGCGTGTTTTTGAAAATTAAAGCCTTAGGTTAAGTCACGTTTTAAATAAAGCCTTAGCTTAAGTCATCTTTTAAGTCCTTTATAGAAATCAAAATAAGTAACGCCTTAGTAGAAGGCGTGTTTTTGGAAATTAAAGCCTTAGGTTAAGTCACGTTTTATCAAATTAAAGCCTTAGGTTAAGTCACGTTTTAAATAAAGCCTTACTCCAAGGAGCACCTCAAATGGTCATTTGACGACATAATGTTTGGGCGTTTCTCATTGAATTAACGCCCTAAGGTTGGGCGTTTTTTTTGTTTTTTTGTTTTACAATAAAGTAAAATTGTTGGTCGTGGGTTTTGAACCCTGGTCACCGGGGTGAAAGGTAAGTTGTGAACCAATATACTAGATGATTTTCCTTGGTAAGTTGATACTTCTTCTGTATGATACCTTAGTGCTCTAGGTTTCATTTATAATTTATAATTATGGAAAATATATTATTTATAATTTTTATTATTCCAAAATAACTTTTATATATATATTTTATAGCTCCCTTTCTTCCAAAAGTGAGAGAACTATTATTTTTATTTTTATTTATTTATTTATTTTATTTATTTGAAATTAATAATTATAATTCAATAATTTGTGAAAATAATATAACTTGACATGTGATATTTATTAGTTAAATATTATTGGTAAATAAAAAGAATTTTTTTTGTAGAAAATTATTATTATTATATTAGTATTCTAATTAAAATTTACGGGTGTTACACCCTCCCCTACTTAAAAGAATTTGGTCCCCAAATTCAACTGCATGAGGGTGGTTCTATTATGCAAAAGAAAAGCAGAGCGTATAGAGTACTTACAATTTAAAATAGCTCTGGATATCTTTTCTTTATAGACTCCTCGGTCTCCCAAGTTGCTTCCTGCTCGGAGCATCGATTCCATTGAATTTTTAGCATAGGGATCGTCTTGCTCCTTAGAACTCGGACTTCTCGATCGAGGATACGCATCGGTCTTTGCTCATATGTGAGATCCTTTTGAATCACCAAACTGGCGTGGTTGATGATGTGAGAAGGATCATGCACGTATTTCTTCAGCATAGAAACATGAAATACGTTGTGTATTTCCGAGAATTGAGGAGGTAGAGCAATACGATAGGCCACCTCGCCCACTCTTTCCAACACCTCAAATGGACCGATGAATCTTGGTGTAAGTTTTCCTTTGACACCAAATCTCCTGATGCCTCGACTGGGAGATACCTTGAGGAATACATGATCACCAATTTGAAATTCCAGGTCTCTCCTTCTGCTGTCAGCATAAGACTTTTGCCTGCACTGAGCTACCTTAAGTCTTTCTCTGATAAGAGTAATCTTCTCAGTTGAATCTCTTACCATTTCAGGACCTAGGAGTTGTCTTTCACCGACCTCCTCCCAGCATACTGGAGATCTACAGCTTCTGCCATAGAGTGCCTCAAAAGGTGCCATTTGGATACTGGCTTGGTAGCTATTATTGTAAGCAAATTCGGCTAATGGTAAGTGATCAGGCCAACTTCCGCCGAAATCTATAGTGCATGCTCGCAACATGTCTTCAACAACCTGATTGGTCCTTTCTGTCTGACCATCCGTCTGGGGATGAAAGGCAGTACTGAAGTTAAGCTTCGTTCCCAGAGAGCGTTGTAGACCCTTCCAGAAATGAGAAGTGAAGCGAGGGTCTCGGTCAGATATCATGGACACCGGAATCCCATGTAATCTGGTAACTTCCTTAATATACAAAGCGGCAAGAATATCAATCGACCATCGACTCTTGATAGGCAAGAAATGAGCCGATTTAGTAAGGCGATCGATGATTACCCATATTCCATCATATCCGCTTCTCGACTTGGGCAAACCCATGATGAAATCCATGCCGATATCCTCCCATTTCCACTTGGGAATATCCAGTGGATGCAGTCTCCCTGCTGGCTTCTGGTGTTCGGCTTTCACCTGCTGGCAAGTTAAACAGCGAGACACGAAGTCCGCTATTTCCCTTTTCATGTTGGGCCACCAAAAGGTCCTTCTTACATCTTGGTACATTTTTGTGGTTCCCGGGTGTATCGTGTATCTCGATCGATGGGCTTCTTCTAGAATCTCCTTCTTCAGTTCAGGACTGTCGGGCACACATGTCCTTTCATGGAATAAGATTCTGCCATCAGGTGCCAACTTAAAGTCGGTCTTCTCGTCCAGTTTTTCTTTGATTTCTACCAACAGTGGGTCTTCTTCTTGTAACCTTTTGATTTCAGTTAGCAAATCCGGGTGTACATGTAAGTGGGATAGAGTAATACACCCGTCATTCTTGCTTATGTTGATGTCGAGTTCAGAAAATTTTTCCAGCAATTTCCATTCCTGAACCATACAGTTGGCTACTAGAACTCTCGGCTTTCGACTAAGGGCATCTGCTACGGAATTACCCTTACCAGGATGATATTGTATAGTGAAGTCGAAATCCTTAAGGTACTCGAGCCAACGTCGTTGCCGCATGTTCAGCTCCTACTGAGAGAATAAGTATTTGAGGCTTTTATGATCGGAGTAGACCGTAAATTGTTCTCCATAGAGATAGTGCCTCCATATCTTCAAAGCCAATACTACCGCGGCTAACTCTAAATCATGCACAGGGTAATTTCCTTCATGCTTCTTCAATTGCCGGGACGAGTATGCAATAACTCTCCCAATCTGCATCAATACACATCCGAGGCCGATACCAGATGCATCGGTATATACCTCGTACTTCTCCCCTTCAATCGGAAGTGACAAGACCGGTGCAGTGGTCAGTAACTCTTTCAAAGTTACGAAGCTTCTTTCACAGTCTTCACTCCACTCATAAGGCACTTCCTTGCGGGTCAATCTGGTGAGAGGAACAGCAATCTTTGAGAAGTCCTTGATGAAACGCCGGTAATAACCAGCTAAGCCCAAGAAGCTACGAATCTCCGTCGCATTCGTCGGTCATCCCCAGTTTTGCACGGCTTCGACCTTTGCAGGATCAACAGAAATTCCGTCTTTAGAGATAACATGTCCTAAGAAGGACACTTCCTCCAGCCAGAACTGGCATTTGCTGAATTTTGCATATAATTTATTGTCCCGCAATACTTGCAATGCCTTCTTAAGATGTTCCTCATGATCTTCTCCAGTCTTCGAGTAGATCAGTATATCATCAATAAAGACCACAATAAATTGGTCCAAATAAGGCCGATAAATGCTGTTCATTAGCTGCATAAAGGCTGCAGGCGCATTGGTTAGACCAAAAGGCATAACAGTAAATTCGTAATGCCCATACCTGCTTCGAAATGCAGTCTTGTAATTATCCTCTTCCTTGATCCTCAGTTGGTGATAACCCGACCGAAGATCTATTTTGGAGAAATGTTTTGCTCCTGATAACTGGTCGAACAGCTCATCAATTCTCGGCAGTGGATACTTGTTTTTGATAGTAAGGTTGTTTAACTGCCGATAATCAATGCATAATCTCAATGTGCCATCTTTCTTTTTAACAAAAAGCACGGGCGCTCCCCACGGGGAAGTACTCGGCCTAATAAACCCTTTCTGTAGTAAGTCCATCAATTGCTCCTTTAGCTCCTTCAGTTCCGCAGGAGACATCCTGTAGGGTGCTTTAGAAACAGGGCCGGCCCCCGGAACAATGTCTATTGTGAATGACACTTCCCTCTCTGGGGGTAAACCAGGTAATTCATCTGGAAATACATCGGGGAAATCCCGAATTACTCTGATGTCTTCAATCTTCTCCTTCTGGACTTCTGTGGTAGTTACAAAAGCCAGAAAAGCCATGCATCCTTTCTTTACTAGTTTACTAGCTTGAAGGGCTGAGATAAGCAAGGTTTTATCCCGAGATTTGTTAAAAACTAACTCGGGATAATCTTTGAAAGCTATTTTGCCATGCCGACAATCTACCGTTGCTTGGTAGGTCGATAACCAGTCGGCTCCTAATATGACATCATAACATTCCATGTCAAGGCATATCAGGTCGGCCGGTAAATTCTTGTCTTGAACCATGACCTCACAACTCGGGTAGTGATGCATGATATCCGATTTGTTCCCAAGGGGCGTAGATATAATTAAATCTAACCGTTCCGGTTCATTAGAGAATGAAGCATTAAATTTCTTGGAAACAAATGAATGAGTTGCCCCAGTATCAAATAAAACTCTAGCAGATTTAGAGCAGATAGTCAAGGTACCTTCCACGATTCCTCCTTCCACAGATTCGGTTCCTTGAAGAGCTTGTAGACGGCCTTGCCTTTTAATTGGACGCTTCTCGTCCTTGTCGGCTTGCTCCTTCATCAACGGACAGTCGGGAATTCGGTGCTCCCGGCTACCACATCGGAGACACGCTCCCAATTTCCTCCAACAATCCTCGGTCTTGTGACCAGCTTTTTCACAATATTTACAAATTTCCTTTGTAACTGCAGCACCAGAGGAAGGCTTGTTGTTGATAGCGAGGAATGGTTTGTGATTCTTCTGGAACCTCTTCTCCTTGGAAGACTCGCCTCCATTAAAAGTCCGCTTCTTGTTGAAGAGTGGGTTGCCGTTTCCCGGACTTGTAACATATTCTTTCTTGTTCTTGCCCTGAATCTTTTCAGAAAATTCAGTAGCGTCCTCCAGTAATTGGGCACGACGAACCATTTCCGAATAGACTTGGATGTCCATCGGTGCAAGCTGAGTAATATATTGGGGCCGTAGCCCATTAAGGAATCTCCTCGCCCTCATTTTCTCCGTACTCACCAAGTGAGGTGCGTAACGGGAAAGCCTTGAGAATTGGGCCTCATACTCGGCCACCTTCCGGGTCCACTGCTTGAGTGCGGCAAACTCTGCGGCCTTCTTCTCCTGCACCCGATCCGAGAAATATTTATTGTTGAAGTGCTCCACAAATTCCGTCCATGTGACATAACCGTCGGGCAGTGTGGCTTCCACGGACTCCCACCAGCTTCGTGCATCCCGTTCCAACTGAAACGTAGCCAATAAGACCTTTTCTTCATCGGTGCATTGCATCACCCGAAAGATCCTCTCGGTCTCCTTTAGCCAATGCTCGGCATCATCAGGGTCCACTGAGCCCGCAAACCTGGGTGGATTCATGTTGCGAAAATCCCGGTGAAGGTCACCGGCTCCACGATGAGCATTACGAGCACCGCCTTGCGCCACTTGCTGTAGCGCCTCCGTAAGTCCTTGCACACTGCGCTGCATGTCGCGCCATTGTGCTCTTTCAGCGGCCATTTTCCTACAAAAGAATTTTAAGAATTTTAAGATAAGTGACATAGGGCTTTAAGGTTAAGGGGATTTTTATTGCATTAATCTTAACCCGTGTTTCTACCCATCTCACCAGGTAGGGTCTAACTAAATTTCTTTTTTTTTCCTTAGTCGTTCCCTAGAACATATATACATTTCCTAAAAGTTTTCTATCCTATTAAAATTTTCTAGGGTTTACCTAGATAAGCAATTCTAGTTGGGCTAATTACGTGTTTTACCTAGGAAAATTTTAAATCCTAGGCTCTGATACCAAGAAAGAGCTGTCACGTCCCGAGTGCGGAAGCTTACCCGCGGCGCGACAGTTCTTTATATAGAACCAAAGCAAGCTAGATTATAAATGAATTTCTAATTACAATAGAGTGCGCAAAATCTAATTTATTAACGGTGAAATGAGTTTGAACTAATGATTATTACAATAATCAACTGAATTACAACACAGTCATTTATTTAAACTTGGAAATTACAACTGATACATCCTGAAATTTATTTAACACACTAAATTACATAACATAATCACTACACTCATCACTCGGTCTCTTCCCCATCGGTGTCCTGACCGGTCTCCAATTCACCTGAAAGGTTAGAAGAACAACTAGATGAGCGAGTCGCTCAGTAGGGTTTACGTCTCAAATTCTAACAGGCTTTAAATGAATTACAATTGAAATAATGCAATTAACCTATGCATGCTGACAAGAGATAATCAAGGAATTATAAAAGACGATAAGAGCTGAATTTAAGTTTCAATAAGCAGTAAGGATATTAAACAAGGGATAACTGATCATATCAAGAATTTAAGCAATAGTAAGCAATGTAATCCAGATCATGTATAACAAGAATTGGCTATATTTATCAATTCATTCAAGACATGTAATGCCCATTCGGGCCACGCAAGTCAAGCAAGTCAAGTAGAACACGTGAGGGGTGGAATGTCTCAATCTAGCATGTATCCCGGTGCAATGCAAGACACCGGCAAGCAAGAGATCTTTCCCATGGGTTTCGGGTGCTCCTCCCAGGACCAGACCGGGCCCTTTTGCCAGCATTTTTAGTCATAATTTTGACATCCACTTTCATTTTATAGCCAATATAGAGTTTCAAGGCTTGACCAGTAGGAAATTGTAAGGTGGAATTTGACTAGAATTCAAGGAGTATTTATACGTAGGAAAACACGGGAAAACCGTATACCCGATTGGTACCCTAGGATTTACTAATCCTTTAATTCCTTTATATATATCAATTTGGCCAAATTCTTTAGCTTATTTTGATTGTCATCATTCATATCATCTATATTTATTAACCTTTTTCATCTATTTTTATTAGCTTGTAAGATTACTTAATGTACGTATTCATCTTGCATATACCTTAACATTTCTTGACCTTGTGAGACCAATTATATATATAAATTGACAATTTCATTTATATATGCTTATTAATGATACTGAAATTTAAAATGGGTTGACAGAAATTTTAATTATTCATTTAGTGCCCTGGATTGACTTTAAACAGACCAACGGGCATTAAGCAGCCTTTGTGGAATTGGCGCCCTAGACCAGGACGCCTCTTTCAGGGGCCTCTGTAAGTGGCGCCCTGGTCAGGGGCGCCTCTTATAGGCCTGCCAATATATATATATATATTTTAAATTAATGCCCTTGGACAGGGCGTTTCTTATAAGGCTCTTAATATATATATATATAGGCATACGAATTAACGACTGGGGGTTAGGCCCCCATTTAAGTAATTGGCACCCTGGACAAGGGCGCCTCTTACAGGCTCTCTGTAATTGGCGCCCTAGGCCAGGGTGCCTCTTACAGGCTCCATTATTTATATAATTTTTGTTTAAATTAACGCCCTAGAAGAGGGCGTTTCTTACTAGACTCATAAAATTTTTATTTTGGTTGAAAGAATTGACGACTGCACATGCAGTCATTTCTCATGAAATTGGCGCCCTTGACTGGGGCGCTTCTTACAGAGTTCTGGTAATTGGCGCCCTTGTCAAGGGCGCCTCTTACCTGAGGCTAATTTCCTTCCGTCTGAGAGTTATCTAAGGGTTCATAAATTTGGGATTTTTCACTAATTAACATCTATACCTGATTCCGACTGATTTCCAGTTTAATTGTAACGGATGGCTCTAGGTAATTAAGAGTTTAATGACACTAATTAACTAACATCTTTACTGAAAGTGTGTAATTTAGCTAACAGAGGGTCTAATTAAACATGTAATCTAGCAAGATCTTCTACTTAAACAATCTGATCCTTTAATATGATACTAATGTCATGTAAGTTAACCATCAAATCTTCAATTTAACTAATGAGCCCTTTAATTAATTAACATGCCCTTCTAATAGTCTCTTAATTAACTAACATGCTCTTCTAATAGTTTTTCTTAATTAAACTAACAGGTTCTCTAATTTGACTCACAATATAATGATTACTAGCATGATTACCTATTTAACATATTAATTACTTAAATTAAACTGCATGTATTTGCCCTATACTCAAATAGATAACAGATCATCATAGTGTAAACCCCAAGGGTTATAAATGAAAACGGTAAACACATGGATATGGCATTTAATTCCCTAACTTAACTAGATTTGTTAATTAGTCTATAGGGTTTAGTTAAAAGATGAGACCACCTACCTTAAAGGAAGAAGAAGTGGGTAGCAGAAGGATTCCCCCTCTGCAAGCAACAGCACACCGGGCAGCAGCAGCAGCAAGACTAGCAGCAGCCCTCAGCAAATACTAGAGTCACCGTAGGACTCTAGTAGCTAGGAAGGGGATATAAAACAACCCCATGCTGATTAGTTCGACAGGATAGGGGGGCAAGATCCTAAAAAATGGATCTGGTGCCCTGCCAACGCATGCCAGAGGGGCTGTCGGTTGGGGGATCAAAATAATTAACGCCTTAGTAGAAGGCGTGTTTTTGAAAATTAACGCCTTAGTAGAAGGCGTGTTTTCGAAAATTAAAGCCTTAGGTTAAGTCACGTTTTAAATAAAGCCTTAGCTTAAGTCATCTTTTAAGTCCTTTATAGAAATCAAAATAATTAACGCCTTAGTAGAAGGCGTGTTTTTGCAAATTAAAGCCTTAGGTTAAGTCACGTTTTATCAAATTAAAGCCTTAGGTTAAGTCACGTTTTAAATAAAGCCTTAGCTTAAGTCATCTTTTAAGTCCTTTATAGAAATCAAAATAAGTAACGCCTTAGTAGAAGGCGTGTTTTTACAAATTAAAGCCTTAGGTTAAGTCATGTTTTATCAAATTAAAGCCTTAGGTTAAGCCACGTTTTAAATAAAGCCTTAGCTTAAGTCATCTTTTAAGTCCTTTATAGAAATCAAAATAAGTAACGCCTTAGTAGAAGGCGTGTTTTTGCAAATTAAAGCCTTAGGTTAAGTCACGTTTTAAATAAAGCCTTAGCTTAAGTCATCTTTTAAGTCCTTTATAGAAATCAAAATAAGTAACGCCTTAGTAGAAGGCGTGTTTTTGGAAATTAAAGCCTTAGGTTAAGTCACGTTTTATCAAATTAAAGCCTTAGGTTAAGTCACGTTTTAAATAAAGCCTTACTCCAAGGAGCACCTCAAATGGTCATTTGACGACATAATGTTTGGGCGTTTCTCATTGAATTAACGCCCTAAGGTTGGGCGTTTTTTTTGTTTTTTTGTTTTACAATAAAGTAAAATTGTTGGTCGTGGGTTTTGAACCCTGGTCACCGGGGTGAAAGGCAAGTTGTGAACCAATATGCTAGATGATTTTCCTTGGTAAGTTGATACTTCTTCTGTATGATACCTTAGTGCTCTAGGTTTCATTTATAATTTATAATTATGGAAAATATATTATTTATAATTTTTATTATTCCAAAATAACTTTTATATATATATTTTATAGCTCCCTTTCTTCCAAAAGTGAGAGAACTATTATTTTTATTTTTATTTATTTATTTATTTTATTTATTTGAAATTAATAATTATAATTCAATAATTTGTTAAAATAATATAACTTGACATGTGATATTTATTAGTTAAATATTATTGGTAAATAAAAAGAATTTTTTTTTGTAGAAAATTATTATTATTATATTATTATTCTAATTAAAATTTACGGGTGTTACACACTCGGTCGAAAAAATATTTACTATTGAAGTGTTCCACGAACTCTTCCCATAGAATTTGGTCGTGCGGTAAAGTAGCTTCGATCAATTCCCACCAGGCACGGGCATCTCTTTCCAGTTGCAAAGTAGCGAGTATGACCTTTTCCTCGTCAGCACATTGCATAACTCGGAATATCCTCTCGATCTCCTTAATCCAGTGTTCGGCTTCATCCGGATCCGTAGATCCATCGAACTTGGGAGAGTTCATGCTTCGAAAATTCCTATGCAAATCACCAGCTCCTTGGTTTGCTCCTCCCTGAGCAACCTGTTGGAGGTCTTGGGTTAAGCCTTGAACGGTGCGCTACATCTCGCGCCATTGAGCTCTCTCGGCGGCCATTTGCGAGAATTAGCCTGAGACCATAATTCTAAGGTTTATTATTTTTGTTTTGGTATTTATTTCCTGATAATTCTCTTTTTCTTAAAACTTAACCCGTGTTTCTACCCAATCTTACCGGGAAGGTTTTAAGACCTATCCAATTTCTAGATATTGATCTAAAACCTAACCCAAGTTTAAGAATCCTAGGTTTTATGTAACCTAGGCTCTGATACCACAAAGACTGTCACGCCCCGACACGGAATATCGAGGGCGTGAGCGAGTCGTAATCAAGCGTGTCGATCAGACCATGTACAAATTTAATTCTAAGACAAAGATTGATGAGAAAATGATACTTTTATTCCATCAAAATAGAGGTTTACATTACTAATTCATTGGCCATAAAGGCAAATTACAAACTTCCAAACCAAAGTATATGATTCTTGTAAAACACTAATGATCTACATAAATCGTAGGGAAAAGAAAATCACTCTTTCACTCTTGTCCATTCCCTTGTTCAATGTCATTTCCTGCAACAATTTAACCAAAACGTAGGGTGAGCAAAAAGCTCAGTAGGATTTTATATCTCTAAAAACCAGGCAATCTTTAAGTGTTTAACAATTTAAGTAATCTTTCCAAGTTACATCGAAAAGTGTATAACATGAGTAGAATTTCCAAGTAATTGAGATAACAAGATATCAAGAGAAATTTTCAAGTAATAACTTTGAACAAGTAAAGAATTTTATGTAATTGACAATTTCACGCAAGTCAAGTAATTCATGTAATTTTCAAGTAATCATGTAAACAAATAACAAGTACGAATAGTGGAATGCCGTAAAAATCTAGCAAGTCATGCACTTCGATGTAATGTCACACCGTGGTCAATCAACTCCCATGGGCACAAGTGCTTTCGGGCGCTCCTCCCAGGACCAGACCGGGCCCCATTAATGCCAGGCATTGGGTCGGTGGATCATAAGATCCCAAGTACGTTTAGACATCCACTTAACACTATGGCCAATGAATTTCAAGAATAAGCTCATTTGTAAAAAATACAGATCTGGCAAAAATCTCAGAAGTTACAAGAGAAGTGAATAATAATTTTAAGGCATCATGTTTAACGACATTAAGTCGTGGAATTCAAGAACGAACGGTAACTAGGAAGAAAATTCAAGTAAATAGAACTAATAGAGTTATTTTAATTCCATAATTTAATCTTGTGTTCAATTGATTTAACAAGTGTTTAGGCATATTTTAAAGAAGTTTTTTATATCCTGGAGGTATTTTAGTTTAGCCAAAATGCGGATTTTATAGCCAATCGGAATTCTGTTATGAACGTGGTGTAGGTAAGCACCATGTTCACGAAATCATTTGAGAATTCATTCTTAATTCTGTTAAAATTCAGAAATATTAAGTTTTAGATAAGATATATATACTTTTGAATTGAAATCATGATTTCACATATTATTGATATTTTTAATGATAATAAGATAGGATAAATGATAATAAGATAGAATAATAGATTTATGATGCTGAGAATAACTTAACATGCTAAAAAGTAATTTTTATACACCAATTTGATGATAACATGATAAAATAGATTTTTACATGCTGTAGGTAATTTTCATATATTTATTTACTTATATTATGATAATTATAGATTTTCATGCTTAAGAAAATAGATTTATTATGCTAAAAATAGTTTCATCATACTGAAAATAATTCTAACATGTTAAAGTAATTTTAACATGCTAGAAATAATTTTATCATACTGAGTGTAATTTTATCATGGTGAAAGTTAATATTTAACATGATAAAATTAATACTTAACATGCTAAAATAATTCTCATCCATTAACTTACTGATGAGATGATAAAAGAAGTTTACCATGCTGATTACAGAAATTCTTTGATAATAAAATAAATTTTTATCATGCTGAAATAATTTTTTTTACATTTGTTTACTAATTATTTGATGAGAAAATAGATTTATCATGCTAAAAAATAATTTTTAAATAGCTTTAATATGTTGACAATAGTTCTAACATGTTAAAATAATTCTACATTGTTGGAAATAATTTTATCATGCTGGAAGTAATTTTAACATGCTGAAAGTAAATTTCATGCATCAATTTATTAATTATTTAATAGGAAATTAGGTTTAGCATAAAAAAAATAGTTTTGAATGGATTTAACATGCTGAAAAATAGTTTTCATATCTCAGTATGGATAAAATAATTTTATCATGTTGGAAGTAATTTTTAACATGCTGAGAATATTTTTCAAGTATTAGTTTACTAATAATATGGTAAAAATAGATTTTTACATGCTAAAAATAGTTTTTATTCTACAAAAATAATTTTTAACATGCTGTAAAAAATCAAAACATGCTAATATTGCTTTTCCTTATTTTTGGTGACTGAATGCTTACAATTAATGTAGATTCCAAATGTTATAATTCCTATTGTATAGTGAGTAAACTTCAGTCCCACATTAGAAGTTAGAAAAACTTCCTTGACTTTATATGTTGGAGAGTTCACCATGCCGTGCCGTGCCGAGTCGAGCCGAGCCGAGCCGGACATTCAGAACGTATATTCCAGCATAAGTTATATATATATATATATATATATATATATGCTCACAATATTTCATTCTGACCCCCGGACATTCTGGGAACGTGCTAGTCTTGGGTAGCGCGATCCTAGAATATGTATATTTATATTTTTTTTTGAAAATTGGACTTTTCAGAGCGTGCTGGCTCTGGCTAGCGCGATCTGAAGAACGCGCTATCCAAGGCTTGCACGATCTGAAATAGATATATATTTATTTAAATTTTCTTTTGAAAACTGGACGGGAGAAATAGGGTCTAAATGAACGTGCTATGTCGGGGCAGTGCGATCAGAACGCGCTCCTGAGGTATAGCACGTTCTGGTTCTGACGAAAAACGGGAATACCCCTCCAATAAAATGACCACAACTTGCTCATTTCTTAACGAAATTTAGGGAAACAGGTATCAATGGAAAGAGCACTGAAAAATATATAAGATAGAATACTTTAATTAAGATTTAGCTTGAGAGACACCTACCTTTGAGCAGATCTAAGGAAGAGGTAGAAAAATAGCCCCAATAATAAGAAAACCATTTGATCTCCGAATCTTCCCTTCAAATCCCCTCCAATCTCCGCCGCAGCATAGCCTAGGCCACCAAAGATGATTTGAGGGTCGAATAGGGTTCTATTTATAGCCAAAACTTGGCCAATTTGGTCAAGATTTCTTACCTAATTTTACCAAACCCATTAACTCCGAATTAGAAGAAAATTCAAACTTCTCCTCTTAATCTATCCTTAATTTAGTGTGAAACCAATGTAAAAACGGCTGGTCTAAGGTGGTTGGTAGGTAAGGGTTGATTCTTGAGTCATTCTTCTAGAAATGGAGTTATTTTAATCCCTTAAATGTCATATTAAACACATGTTACGAATTTAAGGTTAATTTAACCTTTATTGAATCCTTTAACCATTAATTCAGCCCATTATGGATTATCTAATAGGCCAATTGTAATCCTAATCCATTATATGGACTTTTATTGGGCATACTATAATTTTTTTAAGGGTTAGAGTATTTAATTTCTATTTACCTTAAGTAAATTCAAGTAAATGTATTTATCTAGTTTATTTCATATAGTAAAAATATAATTTAATTATTTCATGAAGATTTTAATTATATAATTCATTGAAAAAATTATTTGTCATTTTAATTTATCGGGTTTCTACATCTAGCCTGAGAGAAACCTACCTTGGATCGAATTAAAGAGGAAGGAAAAACGTGACGAAATGTTCAAGAGTTCCCTTTCTCCTTCAAACCACACCCCCAAATCACCTCCAATCTCTTCCTCAACGTAACAAAAGCCTAAAGGGTGATTAGAGGGACTTAGAGGGGCCTATTTATAGGAAAATCTTGGCCAAAATAGTCAATATTCCTTTCCCCAAAAATCAAAATTCTATACCTCTGAATTTAATGTTTTAAGAAGAAAATTCTAACTTTTCCACTAACCTAGCCTTAATTGGGTGGAGAAACGTGGGAAAGATGCCTAATCCATGGTGGGCTACGACATAGGGTTTAAATTTTGTGTCAATTTTCTAGAAATTAGACTAATGTAATCATAAAAAATAGGTGTTTAACATGTGCTACGAATTTTAGCCCTATTTAACCCTTTTAGCCCATTAGCCCATAATCCAACCCATTATGAGTTATCCAATGGCCCAATTTCTAATCATAATCCATTCTAGAAAATTTAATTAGGTCTCCTATAATTTTTTTGAAATTTAAAATGTTTAATTTTGATTTATTTCAAGAGAATTCAATTATTAAATATATTTATGCTTGAAAAAATATAATATTATCATTAATTCAAGAAATTATCATTATTTGAGAAATACAATATTAAAGTAATTATCTCTATTATTAAATCAAAATCCTTTAATTATTTGATATATTTAACATTAAGGAATTATCGCATTTGTAATTACTTAATCTATTTTAGATCTTTAAAACTCAATTTTATTTCTAAATCAGCAATTTCAATCCTTTTACCTATTTAATCCTTTTAATTATTTTATATATACAAAGATCTTAATTATTTAACCTGATTATTTAGAATTTAACCCGCTTATCCAAATTAGAATTTAGGATTTTAGAGGTTTAAATTTTAAGAGATTAATTCCTTCTTTTAAACCCATTAAACTATTAATTACTAGCCCTTTTCTTAATCAGAAATTTTATTTCACTAATTGAAAGTACCCCTTATTTGTTCATAAAATTATATTCATTTATTTATATTTTTATTTTAATTCGGGTTACTACAACCGTCCACCGCGCCCACTGCCATCCTCCGCTCTCCCACCACCCGCCTCCCTCCCATTGCCCACCTCTGCCCTCCCACCGCCCACGGCCGCCTCCTCCACCCTCCCACAGGCCAGATCTGGCCAGTGGGAGGCCGAAGGAGGCGGCGGTGGCTCGACATCCCCACCACCCCCGCCGCCCTCCTCCGCCCTCCCATCACCCCCCTCCGCCTCCCTCATCCCACCTCCCATCACCTCCCATCGCTCACCACCACCTCCTCTGGCCTCCCACCAGCCAGGGAGGGCGGTCCAGCCACCGCCGCCTCCTCCGACCTCCCACCGGGCCAATCGCGGTGGCTGGACCACCCTCCCACTGCCCTCGCCGTCCTCCTCCGCCGTCCCACCTCCCTCTGCCCCCCTCATCCCACTGCCCATCACCTCTCACCGCCCACTGCCGCCTCTTCCGGCCTCCCACCAGGCCGGTCGTGGTGGCTGGACCCCCCCTCCCACTGCCCTCGCCTCCCTCCTCTTCCCTCCCACCCCCCCTCTGCCCCCCTCATCCCACTACCCATCGCCTCCCCCGGCCCACCGCCTCCTCCGGCCTTCCACCGACCAGGTTTGGCCAGTGGGAGGCTGGAGGAGGCGTCGATGGCTACAACCCTGTAATGCCTTAGATCCTTAATAGGTCTTGTTGGATCTTTATGGGATCTTTCGGATCTGTTTCAGTGAGTTTCGGGTCGCTTTTGTGGCTTCCAAGTTGAGCTTTACGATCCGTGTGGATTTTTCTCTCGTACTAGTTACGGAACCCTACGGTGAGTTTACTTGTCAGTTCATCAACTCGTGGATGCTACAGCGATGATGTACTCTTCGAGCCGGTCGTTTTGACTATTTTTACGTATTTTTCTGTGATAGGGCCAAAAATTGGATTTTTCAGAAATTAGGAAAATTCCTAATTTCTTTTCCTTTTTTTCTTTCCTTCCTCTCTCCTCCATCTCATTTCGCCGCCGCCTTCTCTCTCTCCCGTTTCTCTCCAATTTTGCCTTCTTGGCTTCGGCTGCAGACGGAGGACCTAGGGGCGAGTGCTGGGGATGCTGTGGAGCTGATTGCGTGCGCGACAGAGCGAAGATGGAGTGGTTTTGGCGCGATCCCGAACGGTGGATTCAAAGCCGGTGTTTGAGCTCGCGGTGCGGTTTTCGGCGCGGTTTAGTCCCTGCGGGGCACGGTTTCTTCGGTGGAGGAAGGGTGACGGATAACCACTTCTCCCTGCCCATTTTCCCTGCCATTGCACGTTGTTCGGCGTGGAAACGGCTGAGTTTGGGCTTGTTTAGCCTAAACCGTGATTTTCAGGTTTTGTAGGGTTCGCCGGAAAATGGCAACCATTTGCGGCGTAGTTAGTGTCAAAGATCCCATTCATGTTAGTTTCGTGTCGATCGGTTGTCATTCGAGGCCGGTAGGAGTCCGGGAACCTCAGTGACTCGTTTTGGGTCGATTCGTTAGAATAGCCCCGATCTTGGGTTTTAGCGCGTGCATGTGGGATTTTTAGCCTCCAGATGTCATTTGCCATCGTGTAGCTTTGTTTCCCCTGCGCTTTGGCATGAATGGGGCGTGGAACGGCCCGATTTGGCGTTTCCACTATTTTCCCGCCGTGGCCGGTGTAGCGGTCGTATCAGAGACCGTCACAGTCTCTGACGGCCCTACGATAGACCGCCACAGCGTCTGTTCGTTTTATATTTTTCGTGGCTGTGAGAGTGTGACGGCCCAGGTGTGGTGCGTCACAGCTCCCTGACGTGTCCCGGAGTACGCGTCACAACTATTTTGTTGTCTTGTGTTTTGGTTAAGTCGGTTCCTCTGACGCGCCTGCCCTAGTACGTCAGGCTCGCGTAACAAGCCTGCCCCAGGCCGTTACGTTCTGTTTGACCGGATTTGACCGGGTCAGTCGGTTCGTGTAGCGGCTGTGCCCCTGTGCGTCACAGCTGTGTAACGCGCCTGCCACAGGCCGTTACACTCTATTTGGCTGAGCTGGGTGTGTAACGACCCAGAGTTCAGGATACCGATATACCGATACCAAGAACTGGGGAAGCCACCCAAGAGGCTGATGAGGCCCCTGAAGGGTTAGTAGAAAAGTGCTGAGGGGTATGCATAACGAATTGGAATTTAGAACGCGCAAATTACAATTAAGCATTAAAAATAACACAAGTGCGGAAGCAAATCAAAATAACCAGAGTGATATATATATATACTAGTCCAGATAAACCAAAGTACTAGTCCAAAAGGTACAACTACACGGGGCATACCCCGGCAAAAGTACAAGCAAGCCTCAAAAGGCTCCTCGACTAAAGCTGGCAGCTAGACACTGTTGTGCCCCTGTGGTTTTGATGATGGTTTTGTTGATTGATTGTTGATGTGAGTTATTCTATGATGATCAGTTATGTTACATGATAAACTGATGCAATAAAGCATTCATTGATTTGGTTTTGATGATTGCTGTTTGATGTGAGTCACTGTGAGTCATTGCAATTGAACTTTAAGACTGTTATCTGCCACATAAAGCTTTCATATACATTTACAGTCTATGCATTGACATGAATGGGACAATGTAAGAAGATTTGTTAAGCGTGCTTCCGTTCGTGCATACTTAACCCCGTGCACATTTTTGGTTGCCACAATGTTCGTGCATTTCTTGCTTTGAACAATGTCCGTGCACAGTCTGTCCACCTCGTGGTGTTTTCACAATTGTGTCTTCATAGAACATTGTGTATCTGTTCTACGTGTTGTCTCTCCTCACAAACACGAAAAGACTTCGTGTCGTTTAAGTTTATAACACTTCGTGTTGATCTTGTCTATTACCAGGAAATCTGCTAAGAGGTAGTACATTGTGTGTCTATACTGTTACTGTCTTCCTGTTGGTTGGCACTTCATCTTGTTTGAGTATAACACACAGTGTTGTACTGCTTGTCTTCATGTCGTGTGTCCGTTTTGTCTCCACTATATCTCGTATCACTTACTGTAGTTCCTCGAGTCGTTCGTAAGTTCGAGCAGTCCTGTCCTCGAGTCGTTTTTCTTTTGTGTCCTTAAGTCCTCTAAGGATTAAGTGTCGTCTCACTTCGTGTCATTCTCACTCTATGACCATTCTTCGTGATGGTTTTTGATCTGTCTCCGTGTCGTTTCACCACGTGTCAATTACTGTTCTATCTTTGTTTTGTCTTCAACACGTGTTAGTTCTGTTCAGTTCGTATCGTTATCAGTCCGTATCTTTCTTATGTTGAAATCACACATCGTGTTGATTTCTGTTCTCAACTTCGTGTCATTTTCCTTCTTGTCTTTTTGACTTCGTGTCAAATCACTGTTCTGTCTTTGTGTTGTTTTCAACCCGTGTCGATTTCAGATCTCGTCTTCATGCTGTTTTCACTTCGTGTTGTTTTCACTTCGTGTCAACTTTGACTTCGTGTCGTTTTTTCTTCTCAGGTCTTCGTGTCGTGTTTTCCACACCGCGTGTCATTGTCGCTTTAGTAACCTCACCTCGTGTTGGTTACTGTTGCTTCTGTGACTTCGTGTCATGTTTCCAGACCTCATGTCATTTTCGTGTCATGTTTCCACACTTCGTGTCGTTCATGTTTCGTAACCACACTTCGTGTTGGTTACTGTCGCTCTTGTGACTTTGAGTCGTGTCTCCCAGACCTCGTGTCATTTTAACTCCGTGTCAACTTCGTCTTAAGTGTTGTTTTCGTCTTCGTGTCATTTTTCACTCCGTGTCATTTTTGTTTTACTGCGTGCAGAACATTGCAGCACTTCGTGTTACTTTCTGTGCCACCACCTTGTGTCGTTCTCTGTGTAGTGTGTGTCTTTGTCACCACTATACTTCATGTCGTTGTTTTTCACTTCGTGCTGTTTTCACCGTCTTCGTGTTGGTCTTTCTCATTAGACCTCGTGTCGTTCTCGCTTTGACCACACTTCGTGTTGCTTTACGTAGACCTTGTGCCTTACTTGTTTGCAACCACTTCGTGTCAGTTTCTGCTGTCAGTCCGTGTTGTCCTCGTGTTGTTTTTCACCTCGTGTCGGTTATTATTTTCATCTTCTGCGTGTAGTTCTCTTTATAGTGTTATCTCTGTTCTGTGACAGTGCATCTCGTATCGTTCCTCCTTCACTTCGTGTTGTAGTCACCATGTCTATCTCGCGTCTTTCCCAGTATAGTCCATACCTCATGCAGCTTTGTTCTTTGTGGCCATACAGCATGTTAATGGTTTTAATATCATTACAGGTCCGAGGAGGAACGTTCCACACACCTGAGCTGCACGTGATCCGAGACAAGAGAAACCAATCTGATAAAGGCACGTGGCAGGAAGATTCTGGATCAAGCGTGGGAGGCACACGCGTTTTGTGCCCTATCCACCTGTTGTTGCTGCTATAAATAGAACCCTTCGTCCTCAGATGAAGGCAATCGAAGAAGAAGCCAGTAGTGCACAAAGGCCTTCGATCCAGAAAAAGGAAGAAAAGAAAGAAAAGAGGAGAGCAGAGAAGAGAGTGAGAGCGTGAGCTGAAGAAGAAGAAGAAGTGCAGCAAGAGAGTGAGAGATTAGGAGAGTAGAAGAGAGAGAGAGAGAGAGAGAGAGAGATAGAAGTGTGAGCCTAAGAGAATAGAAGAGCAGAGATTGAGAGAGTGAAAGAGAAGAAGAAGAAGAGAAGAGAAGAGGAAGAAGAGATTACCTGAAGATCTGTCTACTGGACCATGGATCAAATCTAGGCCAGTCAGCTCCAATGAGAGCCACATTGTGCACTTCATCTTTCAGCTTTCTGTTTTGCTGAAGTTATCTTCGTTTATTGTTTTTCTTTGTTTTCTGGTTTGCTGTGTTTCCGATACTCTGTGGAGTGGTCGGGGTTCCTCCTGTTAGTTCAGGAGAAGGGAGATTGCTATCTCCAGTTGCAAGTAGCTGGGTGCTACTTGTGGGTTCCCTCCAGTTTGGAGGAAGGGAGATCTGATCTCCGGTTTGCAAGCAGCAGGTGGGCTGCTTGTGGGTTCCCTCCGGGTTAGGAGGAAGAGGGGTCTTCGACCTCTGGTTCACTAGTAGCAGGTCTGCTACTAGTGGGGTTTCCCTCTTGAAAAGAGGAAGAGAGACGTGAGTCTCTGGGTTCTAGTAACTGTGGGTTGCTAGAGGTTCCCTCCGGTTGGGAGGAAGAGGGGAGGTTGTTCCCCTGGTCAAGCTGTGTGGCAGGTTTTGCTGCAGACTGAGTCTGCGGGTTCTAGCGTGAGCTAGTGAAAACCACACTCGGTTTGAGTGTGGGGTGGATGTAGGTCTGCTGGACCGAACCACCTAAAAACTCCTATTGCACTATGGTTTGATTTATCTGTTTTCTGCTTCCGCTAGGTGATTGCATAGGGGCGCTCTAAGTGTTTGGTTTATGATTGAGTGGAAGAGTTGATTGGATTTCTTAGAATACTTTAATCAGTCAAGAGAGCGAAATACCAGTTGAGCTTCAGATTGCCTGATCTGTCTCGTTAGCTTTCTAGTTTTTATATTGAATAAAAGAATTTTAAACGGGCTATATTCATTCACCCCCCCTCTGAATACTACACCGAACCTAACAATTGGTATCAGAGCAGGTCTCTGATCTATCAGATCTAACAATCTGCAGAGGATCCTGCTGGTTTGTTTGGTGCTGTTCAGTGTGTGTGTGCTTTCTGTGTTCGTAGCTTTGATTCTCCGTCTTAGTGCATTGTCTTGCTTATTTGGTTTAGGTGCTTCAGTTTGTCCTGAACCTTCAGATTGTTTGCAATGGAGCCAATTGTGATGAAAGCTAGCTCCAGCAAAGCAAACAGATCCAACCACAGTGGATCATCAAGCGAGAAAAGCAGCCTCTCGCGGTCTGAAAGTGATGGAGACCACATGGCAATGGCAATTAGTGAATTCAGGAAATTCCTAAGAAAAAGAAAAGGAAAGCATGGTGATGACAGAAAGCAAAGAAGGTATACTTCTAATCCTGCCAAGATTATTGACTCTAATGTTTGCTACAAATGCAGGAAGGCTGGACACACAAAGGATGATTGTCCAGAGTTATTGAAACTCAAAGGGAACACCTCGGACATTGATAGAGAAGGAAGAAAGTCAATATGCTTAATGGCCAACCGGGATGATGAGGAATCCTCATCCAAGGTAAATTCTGAATCCGAATCAGATGGATACTCCTTTGAAGAATTAATAGTGATGTATGAAGACTTGTTCAAAGTATCCAAGAAATTAAAATCTGAAAATAGAAAGTTAAAAAAGAGATGTGAACAGATAAATTCTAATGTTTCATGTGAAAACTGTCAGAGACTAAAAACATCTCATGATATGTGCTTAGTTGATCTGAATACGAATAAGGAACAAATCTCCTCATTGGAAAATAAAAATGAAGAATTGAGGTTGCTAAATTCCGCCATGTCTGAGAGACTCCTGACAGTTGAAAAAGGGAAATCTATTCTGAAAGAAAATGAAGTGAGTAATGAATTCACATTGACACTGGAAAATGAGACTCTGAAAAGTCTGAATGATGAATTGCAAAATCAACTTATGTTGTGTGAGGACCACATTGTGTCTTTGGAAAGAGAAATTGAATATCTAAAAAACTCCCTGTCAAAATTTGTTAAGGGAAGAGACAATTTGAATAAGCTCCTTGGTGCGAATGTAAATTTTCAGAAGGAGGGACTGGGTTACAGTCTAGACATGAAGAAGGCTGAGAAGGCTTTTGGAGAAAAATTGAAGACTGTTTTCGTTAAAAGTTCAGAACAAGAAAAGCCCTCTACCTCATCCTCACCTCAGTACAAAAATCAGAAAGAGAATGAAAAATAGAAAACAAATAGAAAGAACTCTTCTATGCATATTGATCACAGTCCTCACCCACACTCGCATACATCTAGAAAGAGAATGATCTGTCACTACTATCACAAACACGGACATTTGATGCATGATTGTAAGTTGATGGAAAAGGATGACCTAGCAGCTGCTCAAAACAATCAGGCTAGAGAACAGGTCCCGTGGGATAAAAAAATTGATTGTTATAACTGTGGAAAAATAGGACATGTAGCTGCACAATGCTGGTCAGGGTCATTTAGAAGAAACTCCCTTCAATGTTCTCATTGTAGAAAGCATGGCCACACAGTCAAAGACTGTTGGCATATCCAGGGTAGGAATGTCAATTTCAAATATGCTAAAATTCCTACAAAGAAAAATGATTTTGGAAGAAATAAAGTTGCATATAAAAGAAAGACTTCTACATGTTCTGAATGTGGTAAGCTAGGCCACAAAGCTGCCAACTGTTGGCTAGCTGATTATGGAAAGAAATTTTTTTTTCATGATAATCAAAGAAATACTCATGCTCATCTACATAGGCATCATACTTCAGCTAATTCGGCGGTGTCATGTAGATATTGTGGAAGGCTTGGTCATTCCATGAATAATTGCTATCAGTTGGAATTTGATGATTATCCTGCTGAGAGACCTTTTAGAACCCCTGCGAGGGTTAATTCAGGACCCAAGGCAGCTTGGGTTCCTGCAGGATCAATCTGATTTTATCTTGCAGGTGTGCCTTGGAAATGAAAGGGGTTAACCAAGGCACTCAAAAAGGGGGAGCCCCAGGAGTCAATTCCTCATGTTAGGTCTGAACCTTGTTTAAATTCATATCCGAATCCGTGAGCATGAAAATTGTGAGTTTCATGTTGATTTACTTAATTGATGTATGATCTTATCTTGTCTAGTTGATCAGTCTGCAGTCCAGACTCAGCTATTGAATTCAATTCTGCATAACTGATGCTCTTCTCTTGATATATGATTGAACTGAATTTGAATGCTTCTTCAGTGTATATTGTCAATGCATGTGTCTCATAGGTACACATTTCGTCTGCATGACTATCATTTGCCTATTGCTGAAGACTGCATATTTTGTTTTCTGCCTCGAGTTGCATTGTCTTGCATAACCCTGGTATATCAAATGGTAAGTTACTAAAAGGCAAGGAAATCTGCCTAAAGGTTCTTACTATGTGTGAGATGGTCCTTGAGACCAGGTTCTCTGCCAAGTACCAAGGGTCTTGTCTTCATGTAGACCAGTGTACTGCATGTTTTCAGGGGGAGTAAGTTGCATATCTTTGCACAGCAATTCAATGTCGAGTCTTTGCATGTCCCTGCATTACATATAGGCTGTCAAATGCATACATGGGTCAGAGTTCACTGCATATCCTCTCTCACTGATTGTGTTGACCAAAACCTTGATCATACTATGTAAAACCTTGAGTCTTACACTTTCTCTTAATAAAGTTAACAATTGGTATTTCTCCTATCAATTGGTATCTTTTGGTCTCAGAACTCCTTCAGTCCTTCATGAAGATTTCAATGGGCTATCTCGATCATAAATCAAAAAAAAAATCTTGAACTAGAAATCTTCTATTATACGCTTTTATGAATGTCTGAAATAACTCATGTGGTTTAAGCTTAATGTATTTCATGGAGTTTAACCTTAAAATCTCTTAACATATCTGAATCATGTTTAATAAATCTTAACCAACTGTTTCATGCTGTGTCTTGCAAAAATTTCTAAAATCTACACTATTGAATACATGACTCTATTTGGTTAAGTACATGAGATTAATATTGTTTTGAAGCAAATGAAAGTTTCTGAATTGTCTAAAGGGTAAAGTAATTGTCAGAGCAATGACCTTGGTCACTGAGAAACAGATGTCCAAAGGACTGTGTCATGAGGTGCCTTAGTTAACTTTGATTAAGAATTCATTGAAATTCTGGCAGAGCAATGGCATGCACACTGAGAAATACAACTTACTCATTAAGAAATATTTTGGAGTGTGTCATGATGGGTAAATGCTATCTCTGTTCATATATAGCATGACAGTTAGTCACACTAAGTGCTTAGGGATATTGGCCTCTGATCAAGGTATATCCTCTAGTTACAAGGTGTGCACTGAACTAGAGTGCTCGTAAAATTTGTAGCATGAAAAATCGTTGAACGAATTGAAATATCTGAATATTGATGCTAAAATCAAATTGCTACAACCCTAGACAAAGTCATATGACTTCATAATTGCTTGATTTCAATATTGATGCATGTAATTCCGAAAGAAGTCAATAAATTTGATTGTGTAAGAGAAAGGGAGTCTTATCAAGATAAATATGAGGGCCTGGTTCATTTTTATTAAACCATGGTTTCAGATATCAATACAGAATTTTATTGATAAACTCTACATACATCATGTTTAAACCATGTTGTTCAATAAATGTCATTCATAAGCCCTTATGATAGAAGACTTTGAAAACTTATGCTTTAGATTTATGAGATTGATATCTCTTTGAAAATCAGGCTGAACTTCTTGTGTTTGGAACATCCTTGAAAAATCTGTTTATTAAAACTCTTCTGCTCATGGTATTGACTCATTAACCTGAACTTCTTCTTGTTTGCCCCTATGGTCTCCTTCTCATAAGAGTCCACTTATTGAGGGGGAGCTTCCATGTCATGCATCACTTGCATGTCAATTCGCATCTCTTCAAGGGGAGCATTCCCTGTCATGCTGAATCATGTTCATATCATTTGTAACCTTGCATTCATATACTCAGGGGGGAGTATTGCATTTCTTGTTGCATCTGCACTTTTGCATTTAACCCTTCCCATCACTTTGATCTTCTCTAACTCATGCTTTTGCTGAAACTATTAAAGGGGGAGAATCATGTTCTAGCAAGGGGGAGATTTTGACTGAACTTTTAAACATGCTATAATTTCTCAAATTATTTTTCTTTTTGATGAAGTCAAAGGGGGAGAATAATTTGAGTCTTTAGAATGCCTCACATCATCAGAATGACTCAATATATTGAAAGTGTTGCCATCATCAAAAAGGGGGAGATTGTTGTGCCCCTGTGGTTTTGATGATGGTTTTGTTGATTGATTGTTGATGTGAGTTATTCTATGATGATCAGTTATGTTACATGATAAACTGATGCAATAAAGCATTCATTGATTTGGTTTTGATGATTGCTGTTTGATGTGAGTCACTGTGAGTCATTGCAATTGAACTTTAAGACTGTTATCTGCCACATAAAGCTTTCATATACATTTACAGTCTATGCATTGACATGAATGGGACAATGTAAGAAGATTTGTTAAGCGTGCTTCCGTTCGTGCATACTTAACCCCGTGCACATTTTTGGTTGCCACAATGTTCGTGCATTTCTTGCTTTGAACAATGTCCGTGCACAGTCTGTCCACCTCGTGGTGTTTTCACAATTGTGTCTTCATAGAACATTGTGTATCTGTTCTACGTGTTGTCTCTCCTCACAAACACGAAAAGACTTCGTGTCGTTTAAGTTTATAACACTTCGTGTTGATCTTGTCTATTACCAGGAAATCTGCTAAGAGGTAGTACATTGTGTGTCTATACTGTTACTGTCTTCCTGTTGGTTGGCACTTCGTCTTGTTTGAGTATAACACGCAGTGTTGTACTGCTTGTCTTCATGTCGTGTGTCCGTTTTGTCTCCACTATATCTCGTATCACTTACTGTAGTTCCTCGAGTCGTTCGTAAGTTCGAGCAGTCCTGTCCTCGAGTCGTTTTTCTTTTGTGTCCTTAAGTCCTCTAAGGATTAAGTGTCGTCTCACTTCGTGTCATTCTCACTCTATGACCATTCTTCGTGATGGTTTTTGATCTGTCTCCGTGTCGTTTCACCACGTGTCAATTACTGTTCTATCTTTGTTTTGTCTTCAACACGTGTTAGTTCTGTTCAGTTCGTATCGTTATCAGTCCGTATCTTTCTTATGTTGAAATCACACATCGTGTTGATTTCTGTTCTCAACTTCGTGTCATTTTCCTTCTTGTCTTTTTGACTTCGTGTCAAATCACTGTTCTGTCTTTGTGTTGTTTTCAACCCGTGTCGATTTCAGATCTCGTCTTCATGCTGTTTTCACTTCGTGTTGTTTTCACTTCGTGTCAACTTTGACTTCGTGTCGTTTTTTCTTCTCAGGTCTTCGTGTCGTGTTTTCCACACCGCGTGTCATTGTCGCTTTAGTAACCTCACCTCGTGTTGGTTACTGTTGCTTCTGTGACTTCGTGTCATGTTTCCAGACCTCATGTCATTTTCGTGTCATGTTTCCACACTTCGTGTCGTTCATGTTTCGTAACCACACTTCGTGTTGGTTACTGTCGCTCTTGTGACTTTGAGTCGTGTCTCCCAGACCTCGTGTCATTTTAACTCCGTGTCAACTTCGTCTTAAGTGTTGTTTTCGTCTTCGTGTCATTTTTCACTCCGTGTCATTTTTGTTTTACTGCGTGCAGAACATTGCAGCACTTCGTGTTACTTTCTGTGCCACCACCTTGTGTCGTTCTCTGTGTAGTGTGTGTCTTTGTCACCACTATACTTCGTGTCGTTGTTTTTCACTTCGTGCTGTTTTCACCGTCTTCGTGTTGGTCTTTCTCATTAGACCTCGTGTCGTTCTCGCTTTGACCACACTTCGTGTTGCTTTACGTAGACCTTGTGCCTTACTTGTTTGCAACCACTTCGTGTCAGTTTCTGCTGTCAGTCCGTGTTGTCCTCGTGTTGTTTTTCACCTCGTGTCGGTTATTATTTTCATCTTCTGCGTGTAGTTCTCTTTATAGTGTTATCTCTGTTCTGTGACAGTGCATCTCGTATCGTTCCTCCTTCACTTCGTGTTGTAGTCACCATGTCTATCTCGCGTCTTTCCCAGTATAGTCCATACCTCATGCAGCTTTGTTCTTTGTGGCCATACAGCATGTTAATGGTTTTAATATCATTACAGGTCCGAGGAAGAACGTTCCACACACCTGAGCTGCACGTGATCCGAGACAAGAGAAACCAATCTGATAAAGGCACGTGGCAGGAAGATTCTGGATCAAGCGTGGGAGGCACACGCGTTTTGTGCCCTATCCACCTGTTGTTGCTGCTATAAATAGAACCCTTCGTCCTCAGATGAAGGCAATCGAAGAAGAAGCCAGTAGTGCACAAAGGCCTTCGATCCAGAAAAAGGAAGAAAAGAAAGAAAAGAGGAGAGCAGAGAAGAGAGTGAGAGCGTGAGCTGAAGAAGAAGAAGAAGTGCAGCAAGAGAGTGAGAGATTAGGAGAGTAGAAGAGAGAGAGAGAGAGAGATAGAAGTGTGAGCCTAAGAGAATAGAAGAGCAGAGATTGAGAGAGTGAAAGAGAAGAAGAAGAAGAGAAGAGAAGAGGAAGAAGAGATTACCTGAAGATCTGTCTACTGGACCGTGGATCAAATCCAGGCCAGTCAGCTCCAATGAGAGCCACATTGTGCACTTCATCTTTCAGCTTTCTGTTTTGCTGAAGTTATCTTCGTTTATTGTTTTTCTTTGTTTTCTGGTTTGCTGTGTTTCCGATACTCTGTGGAGTGGTCGGGGTTCCTCCTGTTAGTTCAGGAGAAGGGAGATTGCTATCTCCAGTTGCAAGTAGCTGGGTGCTACTTGTGGGTTCCCTCCAGTTTGGAGGAAGGGAGATCTGATCTCCGGTTTGCAAGCAGCAGGTGGGCTGCTTGTGGGTTCCCTCCGGGTTAGGAGGAAGAGGGGTCTTCGACCTCTGGTTCACTAGTAGCAGGTCTGCTCCTAGTGGGGTTTCCCTCTTGAAAAGAGGAAGAGAGACGTGAGTCTCTGGGTTCTAGTAACTGTGGGTTGCTAGAGGTTCCCTCCGGTTGGGAGGAAGAGGGGAGGTTGTTCCCCTGGTCAAGCTGTGTGGCAGCTTTTGTTGCAGACTGAGTCTGCGGGTTCTAGCGTGAGCTAGTGAAAACCACACTCGGTTTGAGTGTGGGGTGGATGTAGGTCTGCTGGACCGAACCACCTAAAAACTCCTATTGCACTATGGTTTGATTTATCTGTTTTCTGCTTCCGCTAGGTGATTGCATAGGGGCGCTCTAAGTGTTTGGTTTATGATTGAGTGGAAGAGTTGATTGGATTTCTTAGAATACTTTAATCAGTCAACAGAGCGAAATACCAGTTGAGCTTCAGATTGCCTGATCTGTCTCGTTAGCTTTCTAGTTTTTATATTGAATGAAAGAATTTTAAACGGGCTATATTCATTCACCCCCCCTCTGAATACTACACCGAACCTAACAGACACGGTCTCCAAAACGGCTCACGAAGCACCGGGAGACGACGGGCGCGGCTCACCTGAAAGGAGAAAGGGTGAGTCACAGCCAGACTCAGTAGGGGTCACGCGGATCCCTACCTCGCACTAAACAAGCATACATGTATTAATAACGGCAAATAGAGCATGCATTTAAATAAGCTAACTGGTAATGGCATGAATAACTACTCAAGTAAAGCTGTAAACTCTAAGTAAGCAAGTATAACAGCTAACGCATGCCAAAGCTAAGTAAATGCAAGCGATTAAGATTAAATCTACCAAAATAAAATGAGCCTTAACTAATCCAAACAACAAGGAAGGACAACCACTGGAGCAGAAACCAGAAGCGTCCACTGACGACTTACACTGCGTCTCAAGCACTCGCAGTCGGCAAAGCGACAAGCTAAGCGCGTAAACAGTACCAAACCAAGTGACCAGTCGGAGTGGCACCCGTCGGTGTCAGTCCATAGTCTCTGACCACGTGTGCACACACTGACTCTAGCCTGAGCCAGGCCCTCTAGCTAGTTTTCTCCCTTGGTAGGACGCTACCATTGGCTGGGAGCCCACGGAACTAGCTTACAAACCGTGCATGGGAAACACACCCCTCCGCCATCCTCAAGTGGGTCGGTACTCAACAGACCTTAGGGCAACAACAGTGGCTCCATTGCATGGAAAGAAAAGCTACTCTATTGGTATAAGAAACATGCCACTGAATACTAAAACAATATAAACATGGCACATATATATTATGGAACGCATAACGAGAAGGCTGGGAACATATTAAAACCTACAGGCAAACGGCGGTCGTCTGCCCATGCGTTACTGGCAAGCGACGGTGGGGGACTGGCGCGTTACATCCGAAGCGACGCGTCAGTGTCCCGCCGTTACTTCCACCAGAGTTCCAGCTCAAACGACCCAAGAGGGGAGTGACGGTGGGGGCCCAACGCGTTACTTCGTAACGACGCATTGGATCACCGCCGTTACTTCCACCCGAGGCCGGAAATCAACGAACAGTATTCTAAACCGATAGCAGGCGAAGCGACGCCCTAACCCAGGCGCGTCGGACCGAAACGACGGCCGGTCGACTGGCCGTCGGGCGCACCGCCTGACCGGGTCAACGTAAAACCACGCACGAGTAACGGATGGGGTTCCCACCGTTACTCTTCAAATAACGCACCCTCGACGGGCCGTCGTTTGGAAACGACGCGTCCACCAAGGACCGTCAAGCGTGTGACGGTTCCTGGCAGGACCGTCACACCACCTGGAACACGGGCGGGTTCGGTTTGAAAACCGAAGCCCTCCCGGACGATAGAAATCGTCGGGTAACGCCGTGAAAACCTGTAACCTGCCAAACCATACATGCTAAACAACACTACCAAGCTTAAAACACCCGCATGCATCACCCCAAACCCATTAAACGCTAAGATTACTCGTTTACACTAAAAATGGGAAAATGGCCATAAGCATACAACGGGATCTAAACAACGAAATGAACTACAGGAATGCTCCTAGGGAGCTCAGGATTCCATCCCCCTACCTCTTGCAAGCCGAGACGGACGAAAAGGCCGCATGCACCGAGGTAAGCTCACCAGGCCTTCAAGCTCCACTCCGCTCCCACGATCACCGAACCGTGCCGAAATGGGTACCCACGCGTTCCTCTCGACGCGAGGAATCCACCGGCGCCAACCACGCCTCAATCCGACGCCGTCTCGCCCGCGTTCCCTAAGGAGGAGAGAGGGGCGATCGCAAGAGGAGAGAGAGAGCGTGAGGGTGAATGAGAGATCGACGGGGAGAGAGAGAGAGGGTGAGAGGTTAAAAGAAAAGAAAAAAAAAGAAATTAAAAAATATATAATGTAATTATTATATATATTAAAATCTCATTTTTCTCTAATAACCCTTAAATAAATCCGGAAAAATACCAGACAAATTCCTAAAAATCCAGGAAAATAGCCGAAAATTCCAGAACAAATAATAGAACAAAATCCAATAAGGATCCATTAAGGCATGGGTCTTACAGTCCCTCCCTCCTTATAAAAAAATCTCACCCTCGAAATTTTACAGCAACAGAAAAGGAGGAAATTGAGAAAGGACATATACCTCACTGGAATAAGAAAGGAAAAAGTAGATGCATCTCATCTTCACGCTCCCAAGTAGACTCATTACCAGAGTGACGCTGCCAAGCCACTCTTACCAGAGGAATAACCTTATTTCTCAACCGCTGCTCACGACGGTCTTCAATTCTGATAGGAAATTCTGGCGTGGACAAATCAGCAGTCACTTCAGGCCATACTGAATCATCGAGAACATGAGAAGCATCTGGCACATATTTCCTCAACTGAGACACGTGGAATACATCATGAATAGCTTGCATGGCCACAGGAAGTTGCAGACGATAAGCCACCTGACCAATAATTTCAATAATCGGAAAAGGGCCAACATACCGCGGACTAAGCTTTCCACGCTTCCCAAATCTGGAAACACCTTTCATCGGAGATATTTTAACAAACACCCTATCTCCAGGCTCAAATTGTAGTGGACGTCTGCGCTGATCTGCATAACTTTTCTGTCGACTCTGAGCCGTCAACAATCTCTGCATGATCAGACGAACCACATCAGAACATTGCTGCACCATGTCAGGCCCTGTCAACAATCTGTCCCCAACATCAAACCAGTTCAGAGGAGTTCGACAAGGACGACCATAAAGTGCTTCATAAGGAGCCATTCCAATACTGGTGTGAAAACTGTTATTATAAGCAAATTCAACCAGTGGCAGATGCTGACTCCACGAACCCTACCAATCAAGGCAACACAATCTTAGCATGTCTTCCAGAGTCTGAATAGTCCTCTCTGACTGTCCATCTGACTGAGGGTGATACGCTGAACTGAAAGCTAACTCAGTGCCCAAAGCTTTCTGGAAACTACGCCAGAAGCCGGAGGTAAAACGTGGGTCACGATCTGACACAAGTGAAACAGGCACTCCATGCAGTGGCACGATATTCTGCACATATAGCTCGGCCAACCTCTGCACATTCCAAGTAACTTTAATTGGCAATAATCTGGCGATTTTAGTCAATCTGTCGACAAGCAACCAGATGCCATCAAAACCTTGAGAAGTCCGAGGCAAACCCACCACAAAATCTGTAGTAACATGGTCCCATTTCCACATCAGAATCTCTAACGACCGAAGGAAACCACCTGGCTTTTGATGTTCGGCTTTAACTAACTGACAAGTCAAGCACTTAGAAACAAACATAGCCACGCCTTTCTTCATACCTGGCCACCAGAACTGCTTCTTCAAATTCTGATACATCTTGGTGACACCCGGATGAATAGCAAAACGGGAACCATGGGCCTCACTCAGAATCTCATCTCTCAAATCATCATCAGCGGGAACATACCATCTGCCCTGGAAACTGACAACCAGCTCGTCATCAAATTCCACATCATATCTCGATATAACTCGAGCCAAATCAGAATCAGCTTACTGGGCTTCTTTAATCTGCTGATATAAAGCTGAACCCAAAACCAAGGTAGCACAAACTGCCATCTTCGGATCAACAGGAAATTCTGCACTAAATGCCTCGCTCGGAAGCCGTTCCCACAATTTCCATTCATGAAGCAACAAATGACTGACCTGTACTTTCCTGCTCAGAGCATCAACCACGACATTCATTTTACCCGGCTGATAGGAGAGTGTAAAGTCAAAGTCTTTCATGAATTCCATCCATCGACGTTGCCTGAGATTAAATCTTTCTGAGAGAATATATACTGTAAACTCTGGTGATCAGTAAAAATCTGAAACTTCTCACCATACAGATAATGTCTCCAGATTTTTAAGGTAAAAATAACTGCAGCTAGCTCCAGATCATGAGTGGGATAATTCTCTTCATGTCGTTTCAATTGCCGAGATGCATATGCGATAACCTTACCATGTTGCATCAGCACTGCACCGAGACCTACTCGAGAAGCATCAGTACAAACCAGAAAACCACCCGAGTCGGAAGGCAAAGTCAACACAGGAGAAGAAGTCAACAGCCTTTTTAATTCAACAAAGCTAGCCTCACACTGATCCGACCAGACAAAAGGTACATCTTTACGAGTCAGTCTAGTCATCGGGGCTGCAATCTTCACAAAGTCTTGAATGAATCTGCGGTAGTACCCAGCCAAACCTAAAAAGCTTCTTATCTCAGACACAGACTTCGGCCTCTGCCAATTCAAAACGACATCAATCTTTGCAGGGTCCACTGCCACTCCATCACCAGAAATCACGTGACCAAGAAAATGAATTTCCCGAAGCCAGAATTCACATTTACTGAACTTCGCAAAAAGCTCGTGATCCCTTAGAGTCTGCAGAACGATCCTTAAATGCTGCACATGATCTTCATCAGAGGCAGAATAGATCAGAATATCATCCACAAAGATCACCACAAATTGATCAAGAAATGGACGAAAGATACGCTGCATTAGGTCCATAAAAGCTGCTGGGGCATTAGTCAACCAAACGGCATAACCAGAAATTCAAAGTGACCATATCGAGTGCTGAAAGCTGTCTTCTCACATCGGATTCCCGGATTCGCAATTGGAAGTAGCCAGACCAAAGATCAATCCGTGAAAAGACAGTAGCAGACTGTAATTGGTCAAATAAATCATCAATCCTGGGAAGCGGATACTTATTCTTGATAGTCACCTGATTCAACTGCTGTAATCAATACAAAGTCTCAGGCTTCCATCTTTCTTTTTCACAAACAGCACCGGGGCACTCCACGGAGAAAAACTGGGGCGAATATAACCTTTTTCCAGTAACTCTAGTAGCTGTGCACGCAGTACTTTCAATTCAGCTGGAGCCATTCGGTATGGTGCCTTTGCTAAGGGGCCGGTACCTGGAATCAGTTCAATCACCATCTCTATCTCTCATTCTGGGGGCAAGCCTGGCAACTCGTGAGGAAATACATCAGGGAACTCACAGACAACAGGAATATCACAAACATCCCGTTGTGGTTTTTCAACAACAACCACAGAAGCAAGAAATCCCTGGCAACCTGCACTAAGCAACCTATAGGCTCGAATAGCAGAAATAATCATACGAGAAGATCGGGATCGAATACCTTGGAAATAAAAAGCTGATTTCCCCTGTGGCTGAAAATAGACTTTCTTCGATCTGCAGTCAACCACAGCTCCATAATGCTCCAACCAATCCATTCCCAGAATAACATCATAATCTGCCAGCTGCAACGCATACAATCTCGCCGGCAACTGGTGATTATCAATCATCACAGGAGACTCTTCCAGGCACAAAGGTGTAACCATGAAATCTCCAGAAGGCAATTCAACAAATAACTCACAAGACAACTCAGAAGTCGGTTCCTCAATACAGGCCATGAAATCCTCAGAAATAAAGAGTGAGAAGCACCAGAATCAAATAAGACACGAGCTGAATGACCATAAAGCATAATCGTACCTTCAACCAGATGGGACGCAACAGCATCAGCTCTAGTCAAATGAGAAACCTTGCCTTTCTGCTTCTTAGAACCAGCTGAAGATTGCTGAGAAGACGCCGACGCCTGAGAGTAAAATTGTTGTTGAGCTTGCGGTGCAGGAGGACTGAACTGCGATTGCTGAGGTTGAGAAAACTAAGAAGCTTGCAATTGTTTCGGCCTCAGCGGGCAATCCTGAACCACATGACTAGGCTGGTCACAACGAAAACACACCACAGGGAGAGAGCGCGGCTGGCCCTTGCGATGACCACCGCATCTCCGACACGTCCATGGCTGACTGACAGCTGAGCTCTGCCGAGTCTGAGAAGAAGGTGCTGTCAGCTGCTGAACAGAATCTGTACCGGGCGGCTGCTAGAAAAACTTCTTCTTCTTCTTGAACCTTTTGAACTTGGGTTTGGAAGGAGAGGAAGAACCACTAACCTCTGACTGGACCGAGGGAACACCTGGCACTGGCGGTCGGTAAGTCTGCTGCGACTGAGCTACCGGCTGCACTGACCCTGCCTGAGGATATCCTCCTAGTCTCGTCATCTCCAGCTCTAGTGCCACAGCTGTCTGGCACGCACTGTCCAAATCCGCAACACGACTGGCAATGAGGGGCATCTTCAACTCGGGCCTCAAACCTCGCAAGAATTGCTGGGTTTTCAAAGCTTCACTGGCCAGCACATGGGGCGCATACTGACCCAATTCCATAAACTTATTCCGATACTGAAGCACCGTCATACTGCCCTGCGTCAGCTCATAAATTGATACATCTTCGCCATTTGTAAACAGGCAGGAGTGTAGGCACGCTCGAAAGCAGCTGCGAACTCTACCCATGTGATCTGCCGAAGAGGTCTTGAATGAAAGGCAATCTGCCACTCGGCTTTCCACCACGAAATGGACGTACCCTAGAGTTGAAAAGCAGCAAGCATAACTTTTTCATCTTCAGCACATTCCATCGAGACAAACACCCGCTCGATCGCATCCAACCATTGCCTTGCCACTTCTGGATCAGCTTGACCATCGAAAGCAGGCGGATTGAACATCAGGAATTCTTTCAAAGCCTTGCCTCGACTGCCAGGCACTTCAACAGGAGGAGCAACAATCGGCGCTGGAGAAGGAACCACTGGAACAGCTGGAACTGCAGGAGGAGGTGCAGAACCACTATCTTCCCGGGGCGCATCTCGAGGAACACGAGGAGGTCTTCCTCGACGAGGCGGCATAATTACTCTGCCGAGAAAACAAAACAACAGCAAAAACCATCAATCACGCAGAAAACACCCTATGCCAGCAATAGACGACTACAGGACTAGCTCTGGATAAAGCACAAATTTCAATTCCTTATACAATTCCTCAAACAACGCTCTGATACCAACTGTAACGACCCAGAGTTCATGATACCGATATACGATAACATCGATACACCGATACCAAGAACTGGGGAAGCCACCCAAGAGGCTGATGAGGCCCCTGAAGGGTTAGTAGAAAAGTGCTGAGGGGTATGCATAACGAATTGGAATTTAGAACGCGCAAATTACAATTAAGCATTAAAAATAACACAAGTGCGGAAGCAAATCAAAATAACCAGAGTGATATATATATACTAGTCCAGATAAACCAAAGTACTAGTCCACAAAGTACAACTACACGGGGCATACCCCGGCAAAAGTACAAGCAAGCCTCAAAAGGCGCCTCGACTAAAGCTGGCAGCTAGACACGGTCTCCAAAACGGCTCACGAAGCACCGGGAGACGACGGGCGCGGCTCACCTGAAAGGAGAAAGGGTGAGTCACAGCCAGACTCAGTAGGGGTCACGCGGATCCCTACCTCGCACTAAACAAGCATACATGCATTAATAACGGCAAATAGAGCATGCATTTAAATAAGCTAACTAGTAATGGCATGAATAACTACTCAAGTAAAGCTGTAAACTCTAACTAAGCAAGTATAACAGCTAACGCATGCCAAAGCTAAGTAAATGCAAGCGATTAAGACTAAATCTACCAAAATAGAATGAGCCTTAACTAATCCAAACAACAAGGAAGGACAACCACTGGAGCAGAAACCAGAAGCGTCCACTGACGACTTACACTGCGTCTCAAGCACTCGCAGTCGGCAAAGCGACAAGCTAAGCGCGTAAACAGTACCAAACCAAGTGACCAGTCGGAGTGACACCAGTCGGTGTCAGTCCACAGTCTCCGACCACGTGTGCACACACTGACTCTACCCTGAGCCAGGCCCTCTAGCTAGTTTTCTCCCTTGGTAGGACGCTACCATTGGCTGGGAGCCCACGGAACTAGCTTACAAACCGTGCATGGGAAACACACCCCTCCGCCATCCTCAAGCGGGTCGGTACTCAACAGACCTTAGGGCAACAACAGTGGCTCCATTGCATGGAAAGAAAAGCTACTCTATTGGTATAAGAAACATGCCACTGAATACTAAAACAATATAAACATGGCACATGTATATTATGGAACGCATAACGAGAAGGCTGGGAACATATTAAAACCTACAGGCAAACAGCGGTCGTCTGCCCATGCGTTACTGGCAAGCGACGGTGGGGGACTGGCGCGTTACATCCGAAGCGACGCGTCAGTGTCCCGCCATTACTTCCACCAGAGTTCCAGCTCAAACGACCCAAGAGGGGAGTGACGGTGGGGGCCCAGCGCGTTACTTCGTAACGACGCGTTGGATCACCGCCGTTACTTCCACCCGAGGCCGGAAATCAACGAACAGTATTCTAAACCGATAACAGGCGAAGCGACGCCCTAACCCAGGGGCGTCGGACCGAAACGACGGCCGGTCGACTGGCCGTCGGGCGCACCGCCTGACCGGGTCAACGTAAAACCACGCACGAGTAACGGATGGGGTTCCCACCGTTACTCTTCAAATAACGCGCCCTCGACGGGCCGTCGTTTGGAAACGACGCGTCCACCAAGGACCGTCAAGCGTGTGACGGTTCCTGGCAGGACTGTCACACCACCTGGAACACAGGCGGGTTCGGTTTGAAAACCGAAGCCCTCCCGGACGATAGAAATCGTCGGGTAACATCGTGAAAACCTGTAACCTGCCAAACCATACATGCTAAACAACACTACCAAGCTTAAAACACCCGCATGCATCACCCCAAACCCATTAAACGGCTAAATTACTCGTTTACACTAAAAATGGGAAAATGGCCATAAGCATACAACGGGAAGCCTAAACAACGAAATGAACTACAGGGAATGCTCCTAGCGAGCTCAGGATTCCATCCCCCTACCTCTTGCAAGCCGAGACGGACGAAAAGGCCGCATGCACCGAGGTAAGCTCACCGGGCCTTCAAGCTCCACTCCGCTCCCACGATCACCGAACCGTGCCGAAATGGATACCCACGCGTTCCTCTCGACGCGAGGAATCCACCGGTGCCAACCACGCCTCAATCCGACACCGTCTCTCCTGCGTTCCCTAAGGAGGAGAGAGGGGCGATCGCAAGAGGAGAGAGAGAGTGTGAGGGTGAATGAGAGATCGACGGGGAGAGAGAGAGAGGGTGAGAGGTTAAAAGAAAAAAAATGAAATTAAAATATATATAATATAATTATTATATATATTAAAATCTCATTTTTCTCTAATAACCCTCAAATAAATCCAGAAAAATACCAGACAAATTCCTAAAAATCCAGGAAAATAGCCAGAAATTCTAGAACAAATAATAGAACAAAATCCAATAAGGATCCATTAAGGCATGGGTCTTACAGGGTGGCTGTGTCTGTTAGCTCTAACGGCCCTGGCCCTGTGACGACCCAGAGTTCAGGATACCGATATACCGATAACATCGGTATACCGACACCAAGAACTGGGGAGGCCACCCAAGAGGCTGATGAGGCCCCTGAAGGGTTAGTGGGGGGTTAGCTGAGGAATATGCATAATTAATTGCGAATTGGGGCGCGCAATACAAATAAGTATTTAAGATTTAAACACAAGTGCGGAAGCAATTTAAAATAACCAGAGTGATATATATATAACTAGTCCAGAGTCACAAACACTAGTCCACAGGGCACAACTACGCGGGGCATACCCCGGCAAAAGTACAACACAAGCCTCAAAAAGGCAGCTCGTGCACAGCTGGCAGCTAAGGAACGGTCCCGAAACAGCACGCTAAACTCCGGGAGATGTCGGGCGCGGCTCACCTGAAAGGAGAAGGGTGAGTCACAGCCAGACTCAGTAGGGGTCACGCGGATCCCTACCTCGCACTAAACAAGCGAACATGCATAATTAACAGCAATTAAAGCATGCATTCAAATAAATACACAGGCAATGGCATGAATATCTAATCACAAGAAAGCTGTAAACTCTATCTAAGCAAGTATAACAGCTAACACATGCCGCTACTAATTAAATGCAAGCGATTAAAGCTAAAACTACCAATTAGAATGAGCTGCAACTAGTCCAAGCAACAAGGAAGGACAACCACTGGAGCAGAAACCAGAAGCGTCCACTGACGGCTTACACTGCGTCTCAAGCACTCGCAGTCGACAAGCGACAAGCTAAGCGCGCAAACAGTACCAAACCAAGTGACCAGTCGGAGTGACACCCGTCGGCGTCAGTCCACAGTCTCCGACCACGTGTGCACACACTGACTCTAGCCTGAGCCAGGCCCTCTAACTAGTTTTCTCCCTTGGCAGGACGCTACCATTGGCTGGGAGCCCACGGAACTAGCTTACAAACCGTGAATGGGAAATATACCCCTCCGCCATCCTCAAGCGGGTCGGTACTCAACAGACCTTAGGGCAACAACAGTGGCTCCATTGCCTGGAAAGAAAAGCTACTCTATTGGCTATAAAACACGCCACAATATAGTAAAACAATACGAACTATGGCATGAATATAGAACGAAGCGCATAAGCAATGGGCTGGGAATATATTGCAGCCATCAGGGAAGTGGCGGTCAAGGACCCACGCGCCACATGCAAACGACGGTCGGGGGTCGGCGCGTTACTTCAAGAATGACGCTCCAGTCCCCATCCGTCACTCCCTTCAGGATTCCAGCTCAAGAGGCACCAAAGGGCTTGTAACGGTGGGGGCCCTGCGCGTTACTTCGAAGCGACGCGTGGGGTCACCGCCGTCACATCCACCCGAGGCTCAAACCACCTATCAGCGTTCTAAATGATAGCAGGCGAAGTAACGCCCCGGTCTAGGCGCGTCGGACCGAAACGACGGTCGGCCGACTGGCCGCCGGGCGCATCGCCTGACCAAAATCACGGAAAACAGTTGATGAGTAACGGATGGGAGCCCCACCGTTACTCTCCAAGTAACGCACCCCCAATGGGCCGCTATTTGGTAGTGACGCGTCCGCTATGGACCGTCAGGCAAGTGACGGTTCCTGGCAGGACCGTCACTGCACCTGGGTTACGGGCGGGTACGGTTTGTAAACCGAAGCCCTCCCGGACGGCTGAAAACGCCGGGTATCGACGAAAAACCTGATAACCTGTCAAACCACGCATGCTAGACAACAATTTAACATCTAAATCTAGCACATGCAAGGCCTAAAACGCATTAAACTCAAGATTTAGGCTAAAACCCCAAAAATGGAAATATACACATCATGCATGCTACGGGGTGCTAATCAACAAGCAGGCTAAGGAAACGATCCTAGCAAGATCGAGGTTCCATCCCCCTACCTTTCGCAAGCCGAAACCGTCGAACGGGCCGCATGCAAGGAGGAAGAGCCACGGAGCTTCCACGCTCCACCTCGCTCCCACGATCACCGATCCACGCCGAAGTGGACACCCACGCGCTCTACTCGACGCGAGGAATCCAACGGTGCCAACCTCGTCTCAATCCGACGCCGTCTCGACCCCGATCCCTAAGAGAGGAGAGGAGGTGGCCGCACGGAGGAGAGAGAGAGGGAGAGGGTGAAATGAGAGATCGACGGGGGAGAGAGAGTGAGGGTGAGAGATATAAAAAAATAAAAATAAAATTAATATATATATAATATAATCATTATATATATAAAAATCTTATTAATATTCAATAACCCTCAAACAGCTCCGAACAAATCCGGAAAAATGCCAGACAAATTCCTAAAAATCCAGGAAAATAGCCGGAATTTCCAGAACAATTAATAGAACAAATACCACGAAGGATCCATTAAGGCACGGGCCTTACAGTCCCTCCCTCCTTACAGAAATTTCGCCCTCGAAATTTACAATAACCGAAAAGGAGGAAACTGAGAAAGGACTTATACCTCACTGGAACAAGAAAGGAAAAAGCTGACGCATCTCATCTTCACGCTCCCAAGTAGACTCGTTACCAGAGTGACGCTGCCAAGCAACCCTTACCAGAGGAATAACCTTATTTCTCAACCGCTGCTCACGACGGTCTTCAATTCGGATAGGAAACTCTGGCGTGGACAAATCAGCAGTCACCTCGGGCCACACTGAATCATCGAGAACATGAGAAGCATCAGACACATATTTCCTCAACTGAGACACGTGGAACACATTATGAATAGCTTGCATGGCCGCCGGCAGTTGCAAACGATAAGCCACTGAACCAATAGCTTCAACAATCGGAAAAGGGCCAACATACCGCGGACTAAGCTTTCCACGCTTCCCAAACCTGGAAACACCTTCATTGGAGATATTTTAACAAACACCATATCTCCAGGCTCAAATTGTAGTGGACGTCTGCGCTGATCTGCATAACTTTTCTGTCGACTCTGAGCCGTCAACAATCTCTGTCTGATCAGACGAACCACATCAGAACACTGCTGTACCATGTCCGGTCCTGTCAACAGTCGGTCCCCAACATCAAACCAGTTCAGAGGAGTACGACAAGGACGACCATACAGCGCTTCATAAGGAGCCATGCCAATACTGGAGTGAAAACTATTATTATAAGCAAACTCAACAAGTGGCAAATGCTGACCCCACGAACCTTGCCAATCAAGGCAACACGATCTCAGCATGTCTTCCAAAGTCTGAATAGTTCTCTCTGACTGTCCATCTGACTGTGGATGATACGCTGAACTGAAAGCTAACTCAGTGCCCAAAGCTTTCTGGAAACTACGCCAGAAGCCAGAGGTAAAACGCGGGTCACGATCTGACACAAGTGAAACAGGAATTCCATGCAATGGCACGATCTTCTGCACATAGAGCTCGGCCAATCTCTGCACACTCCAAGTAACTTTAATTGGCAACAATCTGGCGGTTTTCGTCAATCTGTCGACAAGCAGCCAGATTCCATCAAAACCTTGAGAAGTTCGAGGCAAACCCACCACAAAATCTGTAGTAACATGGTCCCATTTCCACATCGGAATTTCAATGGCTGAAGCAGACCACCTGGCTTTTGATGTTCGGCTTTAACTAACTGACAAGTCAAGCACTTAGAAACAAAAATAGCCACGTCCTTCTTCATGCCGGGCCACCAGAACTGCTTCTTCAAATTCTGATACATCTTGGTGACACCAGGGTGAATAGCAAAACGGGAACCATGGGCTTCACTCAAAATCTCATTCCTCAAATCATCATCAACAGGAATATACAATCTGCCCTGGAAACTGACGACCAGCTCGTCATCAAATTCCACATCATATCTTGATATAACACGGGCCAAATCAGAATCAGCTTGTTGGGCTTCTAGAATCTGCTGATACAAAGCTGAACCCAAAACCAAGCTAGCACAAACTGCCATCCTCGGATCGGCAGGAATCTCTACACACAATGCCTCGCTCGGAAGCTGTTCCCACAATTTCCATTCATGAAGCAACAAATGACTGACTTGTACTTTCCTGCTCAGAGCATCAGCCACAACATTCATTTTACCTGGCTGATAGGAGAGTGTAAAGTCATAATCTTTCATGTATTCCATCCATCGCCTCTGCCTGAGATTCAGATCTTTCTGGGAGAAAATATACTGTAAACTCTGATGATCAGTAAGAATCTGAAATTTCTCACCATACAGATAATGTCTCCAGATCTTCAAGGCAAAAATAACTGCAGCTAGCTCTAGATCATGAGTGGGATAATTCCTTCATGCTGTTTCAATTGCCGAGATGCATATGCGATAACCTTACCATGTTGCATCAGCACTGCACCCAAACCTACTCGAGACGCATCTGTACAAACAAGAAAACCACCCGAGTCGGAAGGCAAAGTCAACACTGGAGAAGAAGTCAACAGCCTTTTCAATTCAACAAAGCTAGCCTCACACTGATCCGACCAGACAAATGGCACACCCTTCCGTGTCAATTTAGTCATCGGTGCTGCAATCTTCGCAAAATCCTGAATGAATCTGCGGTAATACCCAGCCAATCCTAAAAAACTTCGTATCTCCGTGATGGTCCTCGGTCTCTGCCAACTCAAAACGGCATCAATCTTTGCAGGGTCTACTGCTACTCCATCACTAGAAATCACGTGGCCAAGAAAATGAATCTCCCGAAGCCAGAATTCACATTTACTGAGCTTCGCATAAAGCTCGTGATCTCTTAGAGTCTGCAGAACGATCCTCAAATGCTGCACATGATCATCAACAGAGGCAGAATATATCAAGATATCATCAACAAAGATCACCACAAAATGGTCCAGAAATGGACGAAAGATACGCTGCATTAGATCCATGAAAGGCTGCTGGGGCATTAGTCAAACCAAACGGCATGACTAAAAATTCAAAGTGACCATATCGAGTACTGAAAGCAGTCTTCTCCACATCAGATTCCCGGATCCGCAACTGAAAATAGCCAGACCGGAGATCAATCCGTGAAAAGACAGCAGCAGACTGTAACTGGTCAAACAAATCATCAATCCTGGGGAGCGGATACTTATTCTTGATAGTCGCCTGATTCAGCTGCCTGTAATCAATACAAAGCCTCAGGTTTCCATCTTTCTTTTTCACAAACAGTACTGGGGCACTCCACGGAGAAAAACTGGGACGAATATAACCCTTCTCCAGTAACTCTAGTAGCTGTGCACGCAGTACTTTCAATTCAGCTGGAGCCATTCGGTACGGCGGCTTTGCTAAGGGGCCAGTACCTGGAATCAGTTCAATCACCATCTCAATCTCTCGCTCTGGGGGCAAGCCTGGCAACTCGTCAGGAAACACATCAGGGAACTCACAGACAACCGGAATATCACAAACATCCCGTCGTGGTTTTTCAACAGCCACCACTGAAGCAAGGAATCCCTGACAACCTGCGCTAAGCAACCTATAGGCTCGAATAGCAGAAATAATCATACGAGAAGAACGGGATCGAATACCTTGAAAATAAAAGGCTGATTTTCCCTGGGGCTGAAAATAGACTTTCTTCGATCTGCAGTCAACCACAGCTCCATAATGCTCCAACCAATCCATTCCCAGAATAACATCATAATCTGCCAGCTGCAACGCATACAATCTCGCCGGCAACTGGTGATCATCAATCATCACAGGAGACTCATCCAAACACAAGGGAGTAACCATGAAATCTCCAGAAGGCAATTCCACAAACAACTCACAAGACAGCTCAGAAGTCGGTTCCTCAATACAAGCCATAAAATCCTCAGAAATAAAAGAGTGAGAAGCACCAGAATCAAATAAGACATGAGCTGAATGACCATAAAGCATAATCGTACCTTCCACAAGATGGGACGCAGCAGCATCAGCTCTTGTCAAATGAGAAACTTTGCCTTTCTGCTTCTTAGAACCAACTGAAGATTGCTGAGAAGACGCCGACGCCTGAGAGAAAAATTGCTGTGGAGCTTGAGGTGCAGGAGGTCTAAACTGCGGCTGAGGTTGAGAAAACTGAGGAGCTTGCAATGGATTCGGCCTCAGCGGGCAATCTCGAACCACATGACCTGGCTGGTCACACCTAAAGCAAACAACAGGAAGAGAACACGGTTGGCCCTTATGATGACCACCGCATCTCCGACACGTCCACGGCTGACTAGCAGCTGAGCTCTGTCGAGTCTGAGAAGAAGGTGCTGTCGGCTGCTGAACAGAATCTGCACCGGACGGCTGCTGAACAAACTTCTTCTTCTTCTTGAACCTTTTGAACTTGGGCTTAGAAGGAGAGGAAGCACTGGAAACCTCTGACTGGACCGAAGGAACACTAGGCACGGGCTGTCGGTAAGTCTGCTGAACCTGAGCCACCGGCTGCACTGACCCTGCCTGGGGATATCCACCCGGTCTCGCCATCTCCAGCTCTAAAGCTACAGCTGTCTGGCACGCAGTATCGAGATCCGCAACACGACTCGCTATCAACGGCATCTTCAACTCTGGCCTCAACCCTCGCAAGAATTGCTGGGTCTTCAAAGCTTCACTGGCCAGCACATGGGGCGCATACTGACCCAATTCCAAGAACTTATTCCTGTACTGAAGCACGGTCATACTGCCCTGGGTCAATTCCATAAACCGATACATCTTATCCATCTGCAAGCAGGCAGGAGTATAGGCACGCTCAAAAGCAGCAACGAACTCTGCCCAAGTGATTTGCCGAAGAGGTCTGGATCGAAAGGAAATCTGCCACTCGGCTTTCCACCACGCAATGGACGTACCCTGGAGTTGAAAGGCAGCGAGCATGACTTTCTCATCTTCAGCACACTCCATCGAGACAAAAACACGCTCTATCGCATCCATCCATTGCCTCGCGACTTCTGGATCAGCTTGGCCATCGAAAGCAGGCGGATTGAACATCAGAAATTCCTTCAAAGCCTTGCCTCGACTGCCAGGCACTTCAGCTTGAACGATCGGCACTGGAGGAGCAACTGGAACGACAGGAACAGCGGGAACTGCAGGAGGAGGTGCAGAACCGCTATCTTCCCTGGGCGCATCTCGAGGAACACGAGGAGCTCGAGGAGGTCTTCCTCGACGAGGCGGCATAATTATGCTGCCAAAAACACAATCAACAATGAAATCCATCAATCATACGGAAAACATCCTATGCCAGCAAGAGACAACAACAGGACTAGCTCTGGACCAAGCGTCAATTCCAATTCTTTACGCAAATCCTCAACTTCAGCTCTGATACCATCTGTGACGACCCAGAGTTCAGGATACCGATATACCGATAACATCGTATACCGACACCAAGAACTGGGGAGGCCACCCAAGAGGCTGATGAGGCCCCTGAAGGGTTAGTGGGGGGTTAGCTGAGGAATATGCATAATTAATTGCGAATTGGGGCGCGCAATACAAATAAGTATTTAAGATTTAAACACAAGTGCGGAAGCAATTTAAAATAACCAGAGTGATATATATATAACTAGTCCAGAGTCACAAACACTAGTCCACAGGGCACAACTACGCGGGGCATACCCCGGCAAAAGTACAACACAAGCCTCAAAAAGGCAGCTCGTGCACAGCTGGCAGCTAAGGAACGGTCCCGAAACAGCACGCTAAACTCCGGGAGATGTCGGGCGCGGCTCACCTGAAAGGAGAAGGGTGAGTCACAGCCAGACTCAGTAGGGGTCACGCGGATCCCTACCTCGCACTAAACAAGCGAACATGCATAATTAACAGCAATTAAAGCATGCATTCAAATAAATACACAGGCAATGGCATGAATATCTAATCACAAGAAAGCTGTAAACTCTATCTAAGCAAGTATAACAGCTAACACATGCCGCTACTAATTAAATGCAAGCGATTAAAGCTAAAACTACCAATTAGAATGAGCTGCAACTAGTCCAAGCAACAAGGAAGGACAACCACTGGAGCAGAAACCAGAAGCGTCCACTGACGGCTTACACTGCGTCTCAAGCACTCGCAGTCGACAAGCGACAAGCTAAGCGCGCAAACAGTACCAAACCAAGTGACCAGTCGGAGTGACACCCGTCGGCGTCAGTCCACAGTCTCCGACCACGTGTGCACACACTGACTCTAGCCTGAGCCAGGCCCTCTAACTAGTTTTCTCCCTTGGCAGGACGCTACCATTGGCTGGGAGCCCACGGAACTAGCTTACAAACCGTGAATGGGAAATATACCCCTCCGCCATCCTCAAGCGGGTCGGTACTCAACAGACCTTAGGGCAACAACAGTGGCTCCATTGCCTGGAAAGAAAAGCTACTCTATTGGCACATAAAACACGCCACAATATAGTAAAACAATACAACTATGGCATGAATATAGAACGGAACGCATAAGCAATGGGCTGGGAATATATTGCAGCCATCAGGGAAGTGGCGGTCAAGGACCCACGCGCCACATGCAAACGACGGTCGGGGGTCGGCGCGTTACTTCAAGAATGACGCTCCAGTCCCCATCCGTCACTCCCTTCAGGATTCCAGCTCAAGAGGCACCAAAGGCATGTAACGGTGGGGGCCCTGCGCGTTACTTCGAAGCGACGCGTGGGGTCACCGCCGTCACATCCACCCGAGGCTCAAACCACCTATCAGCGTTCTAAATGGTAGCAGGCGAAGTAACGCCCCGGTCTAGGCGCGTCGGACCGAAACGACGGTCGGCCGACTGGCCGCCGGGCGCACCGCCTGACCAAAATCACGGAAAACAGTTGATGAGTAACGGATGGGAGCCCCACCGTTACTCTCCAAGTAACGCACCCCCAATGGGCCGCTATTTGGTAGTGACGCGTCCACCTTGGACCGTCGGGCAAGTGACGGTTCCTGGCAGGACCGTCACTGCACCTGGGTTACGAGCGGGTACGGTTTGTAAACCGAAGCCCTCCCGGACGGCTGAAAACGCCGGGTATCGACGAAAAACCTGATAACCTGTCAAACCACGCATGCTAGACAACAATTTAACATCTAAATCTAGCACATGCAAGGCCTAAAACGCATTAAACTCAAGATTTAGGCTAAAACCCCAAAAATGGAAATATGAACATCATGCATGCTACGGGGTGCTAATCAACAAGCGGGCTAAAGGAAACGATCCTAGCAAGATCGAGGTTCCATCCCCCTACCTTTCGCAAGCCGAAACCGTCGAACGGGCCGCATGCAAGGAGGAATAGCCACGGAGCTTCCACGCTCCACCTCGCTCCCACGATCACCGATCCACGCCGAAGTGGACACCCACGCGCTCTACTCGACGCGAGGAATCCAACGGTGCCAACCTCGTCTCAATCCGACGCCGTCTCGACCCCGATCCCTAAGAGAGGAGAGGAGGTGGCCGCACGGAGGAGAGAGAGAGGGAGAGAGTGAAATGAGAGATCGACGGGGGAGAGAGAGTGAGGGTGAGAGATATAAAAAAATAAAAATAAAATTAATATATATATAATATAATCATTATATATATAAAAATCTTATTAATATTCAATAACCCTCAAACAGCTCCGAACAAATCCGGAAAAATGCCAGACAAATTCCCAAAAATCCAGGAAAATAGCCGGAATTTCCAGAACAATTAATAGAACAAATACCACGAAGGATCCATTAAGGCACGGGCCTTACAGGCCCCGTGCGTCACGGCATTGTAACACGTCCGTCGTGGACCGTTACGTGCAGTTTGTCTGAGTTTTCAGACTTGGGTATGTTGGCCCTGACGCGTCTGCTCCCGTGCGTTAGGTTGGCGTAACGCGCCTGTCGTCGTGCGTTAGGTCGATGTAACGCGCCTGCCCTGGTGCGTTACGTGGCTCGCGTTTTGGTTTTGTGCCTGTTGGCTCTGACGCGCCCGCCCTGGTGCGTCAGGAGCCTGTAACGCCCCTGTGGTGGTGCGTTACAGCCCTGTTGTGGCCGTGATGGCCGTTGGGTGGTCGGTGTTCGCCCGTGTGTTGGGCAATCGTAGGTTGGTGTTCTAGGGCTGTGTTTGTGTGGCAGTGGTCTTCTGGATCGGTCGGTTTAGGTGACTGGGTGCGGTCTTTTCCCTGACTGCGACAGTTCCCTAACGACGCAATCTAGAATTGCCAATGTCCTTGTCTCTAGTTGCGTGGCGGCTATTCCTTGACGGCAGGGTCTGCCTAGTGGTTGAATGACGGTCCGTTCTGCCAGAGCATTATTTTTGTCGTTTCAGTTTCTGCTTGTCTTGGCTTGGTCTCGTGGTTTGCCCGTGACCCGTGGGTGTCTGTTGACGTCCTATGAGGGCAGTAACCATGATGGGACAGCCAGGAGTGCTCGTGCATGCCGTGTTTTGTGTCGGTGTCGTCTGGCTCCGGTCAACCGGGGGTTACCCAGGGGTTGAGAGGTGGCTTTGTGTGTCTCGACAGTTCTGTCCAACTCGAGACATTGGTTCTAGATACCTCGAGGTGTTGTCTTACCTCGGTCCATGTGTCCAGGCGTGTCTGAGGGTCCTTGGTGTTCCCTCAGGTCCCCGTGAGTCGTTTTCTGCGAAGTGTCGTTTCGCGTGGCTTAGGATTAGACCGATTGGCGGCTTGCTCCGCTCTCAGTGACGGTCTTACCTTTGAGTCATCCGACTCAAGGATCGTTACGTTGTAGGTCTAGTTACCTTGTCCTGAGTCTGTTGGTAGTTGTCTTGCTGCCTTGGTGCTTTGTAGTACGTGCGACAGTGCTTCTTTGCCTGTTTGTACTACAGCACTCTTGTTTTAGACTCTCTGTGTCAAGTGAGCCTCCGATTGTTGTAGCCCTAAGGCCTTGAGTTGCCGACCCGCCTGGGAATGGCGGAGGGGTGTTCCCGTCACACGGTTTGTAAGCTAGTTCCATGGGCTCCCGGCTAGCGGTAGCGTCCTATCGAGGGAGAAAACTAGCTAGAGGACCTGGCTTAGGCAAGAGCCAGTGTGTGCACACGTTGTCAGGGACTGAGGACTTACGTCGACGGGCATGACCCTAACTAGTTACTTGATTCGGTTGTTCCTGTTTGGTTCACTGCATGTCTGCGACTCTGCCGTGCCTTCAGCAGTACTGTAGGCGAGACACTCGTGGCGCAGTGTAAGACGTCACTGGACACAGCTGGCTGTTCTTCTGGTGAGGAGGTGCTTCCCTCACGTGACACGTGACTCTTCGTGTTCTTCGCGTTTCTTGTGCGTCGTGACCTTTCCGGGTTAGCCCTCTCGGGGCCCTACTCGAGGTCAGTGTCTTGTTGTGTGCACGACGTCTTAGTCGTGTGTGTCGTCCAGTCTGTCCGTCGTCTGTCTGGGTCTTTCCTAGACTTTTTGTCTGTCCTTGCTAGTCTTCGTCTTAGGCCTGGCGGCGTGTCGACAGATCGGTAACTCCTGACTTTGTCAGATCGGAGTCGCCCTTCTGTCGCTGCTTGGAGTAGTTTGGGGTGCCGAGGTTAGTTCGGCAGCCGCTTGTCTGGTGCAGATTCTCCCCCTTTCCTACTTGTTCCCTACTCCTGCTGTTCCCGTTCTTTTTACAGCTTGGTAGTGTAGCTTTTCTTGCTTTGCTACAACTGTTGCTTTCTGTTCCGTGTGCTGCGTGTTTTTCAGTGGGGATCCGCGTGACCCCTACTGAGTCTCTGTTTGGAGACTCACCCCTGCTTTTCAGGTCGGTGGCGTCGTCTCTGTTCGAGGTTCCTGGTGTGGCCCGTCTGTAGCTGCCAGCGGTACCTGCGTCGGGTTTCCCCCGACCTCAGTGTACGTTCTTTTCCTGTGGCCTGTACTTGTCTTTAATTTTCTAGACTGGACTCTGATGTAATTGTTAAATTGAACTGTTAATTAAAAAGTAATTTTATTTCTGCTACTTTAGCAAACCGATCTAATGAAATTTAATTGCTTATTGTACTATCTCTGTGGCTTCAATGTACTACACGACAATCCTTTTTCCCTTCAGAGCTTTACCGCTCTTGGGAGGCCTCGCGGGTTCCTAGTGGTATCAGGTGTATTCGGTAGTCCTACCGGGTATATCTGGTATCCGGGATCCGGGTCGCCACAGATTGGTATCAGAGCAGTGTTCTGAGATCTTCAGAGTTCTTTTCTGAGCTATCAGAGCATTGTTGTGTGAAGTACATGGGAATCCGAGATATTGCAGTATCCAGAGTCCTTCAGGTCCAGTACAGGCTTTTGCTGGCTTAGGTGTTGCGATGATTTGTCGCGTTGTTTTCTCCATGTGTTGTTCAGGTTGCTGTTGACCTTTGGCCTTGGTCTGATGACCGTACATGTTCTCACGTTGTTTTGGTCATCCCGGCTTGAGTCTGTTCTGCCCCTGATGTGTCTCGCTTCTGTTGAAGTGCTTGATTTGATTCCGTGTTTGAGAAGTTGCTCAGGCAAGCTAGGATTTTCCCTTCCTGGTGAGCTTTCATGGTTGAGCTTATTGCTTCTTGTCCCTTCTGGTGGAATCTTTTCGAGGTTTGCCTTGGAATTGCTATCTTGGCGATGCTTTTGTCCTGTGTCTGCTTAAGTGTGGACAGTGTTTATTCTGAGCCTGATCTGCTCTTTGCTATACGGTTGCTTGGCTTTGGACTCCATTATGGTGTTAAGAGCTGTTGTGCACCGTGTTTGTCGTGCCGTGTCCAGCGGCCGATGTATTGTGAACGCTCATTTACCGTTTTCAAGACGTGAAGGTAAGCTGAGATTAGCATTTTCTTTGTGCCTTGTGCTGAAGCTGGAACTCCTCTTCTTTGCACTGAGGCTTCTTGTGATCGGTTGTTCGCTGGATCAGTACTCGTCGCGCGTTATATTGCGATTTTCATGAATTGCGATGTCGCCGTACGTGTGCTGGGATGCGGATACCGAGATATTTTCTGGTGCCTGCATGCGTTGTTGAGTGCGCAGCTGAAGCGTGTGGGCTGGTTACCCACAGGCTCAGGATCGTTGGTGGTAAGATTCTGGCCAGTCGAGAGGTTTGTTCTTTCTCGATGTGACTTTGTCTTGGCTTCCTATGCCTTGACGTTGTTGTTGCCGTGCCGTGCTGTTATTGGAGGCATTTCTGGTGTTGGCATTGGCATTTGCGAGTGTTGGGGAATCTGTCGGCATTCCTTGCTGATTGAGTACCCTCTGTTCTGCATTCTTTCTCTTGGGTGTTGTGCTCTCGAGGCGTGAGCGTGGTCCTTGAGGTGCATTCCCTGAGATTGTCGTTTCTTGTTGTCGTGGGTCCTTTCTTGGTGAGCAGTCTGCTGCATGACCCGTCCCTTGTGGTCGTGTGTTCAGCCGTTCTGGTGCCTTGATGTGACCTTGCTTGCAGTTGTGTTCCATGGTTCTGTGTTTTGTACGGAGCCGGAATCCTGCAATTGTTGTTGTTGTCGTTTTATCGTTGTTTCTCTATGATTTTGTGTCTCTGCCGTGGACCATGGTCGTGTCAGTTAGCTTGCTGTACTCCCTTTTCCTGGTAGAGTTAGCTTGCGACTCGATCAGACGTAATATCTGAGTGAGTGCTGACTTGATTGTGTTTGTGGTCCGGTGCTGTTGTCATTGGCGTCTTTTGTGCCAGGTGTTCTTTTAAGAAAAGTCACCTTTGGCACTGGAGCCGATGATGTGGTCGAGCTGTCAGCTGAGAGGACTGTGTCTCCTTGCGTAAGCTGCTGCTTGTCGTGCTATCGTTGTGTTCTTCGGTATCGGTTGTCTGTTGTTGTGGCATGTATCGTGTCTCCATTTCTGGTGACACGTAAGCGATGTTGCCTTGTTTAGGAGGTGTCTGACTTGTGTTCACTTGTGTCGTGCTCGATCCAGAGCGTGTGCTCGTGATTATAGTCTGACGATGTTCCTCTGAGATGTGTTTCTCGAGATTTGTGTCGTTTTCTTTGTTGTGCTGTTGGCTTGTTCTTCCCTGCTTACCCTTGCTAGTCCTTAAATTTTGAGGATGAAATTTCTTAAAGGAGGGGAGGATGTAATGCCCTGGATCCTTAATAAGTCTTGTTGGATCTTTGTGGGATCTTTCGGATCTGTTTCGATGAGTTTCGGGTCGCTTTTGTGGCTTCCGAGTTGAGCTTTACGATCCGTGTGGGTTTTTCTCTCATACTAGTTACGGAACCCTACGGTGAGTTTACTTGTCAGTTCATCAACTCGCGGATGCTACAACGACGATGTACTCTTCGAGCCGGTCCTTTTGACTATTTTTGCGTATTTTCCTGTGATAGGGCCAAAAATCGGATTTTTCAGAAATTAGGAAAATTCCTAATGATTTTCCTAATTTCTTTTCCTTTTTTTCTTTCCTTCCTCTCTCCTCCATCTCATTTCGCCGCCGCCTTCTCTCTCTCCCGTTTCTCTCCCGTTTCACCTTCTCGGCTCCGACTACAGACGGAGGACCTAGGGGCGAGTGCTGGGGATGCTGTGGAGCTGATTGGGTGCGCGACGGAGCGAAGATGGAGTGATTTTGGCGCGATCCCGAACGGTGGATTCAAAGCCGGCGTTTGAGCTCGCGGCGTGGTTTTCGGTGAGATTTAGTCCCTACGGGGCACGGTTTCTTCGGTGGAGGTAGGGTGACGGATCACCACTTCTCCCTGCCCGTTTTCCCTGCCATTTCACGTTATTCGGCGCGGAAACAGCTGAGTTTGGGCTTGTTTAGCCTAAACCGTGATTTTCGGGTTTTGTAGGGTTCGCCGGAAAACGACAACCATTTGCGGCGTAGTTAGTGTCAAATTGACCGCTGGGATGTCTGGATCTCATTCATGTTAGTTTCGTGTCGACCGGTTGTCATTCAAGGCCGGTAGGAGTCCGGGAACCTCGGTGACTCGTTTTGGGTCGATTCGTTAGAATCACCCCGATCTTGCATTTTAGCGCGTGCATGTGGGCTTTTGAGCCTCCAGATGTCATTTGCCATCGTGTAGCTTTGTTTCCCATGCGCTTCGGCGTGAATGGGGCGTGGAACGACCCGATTTGGCGTTTCCACTATTTTCCCGCCGTGGCCGGTGTAGCGGTCGTATCAGAGACCGTCACAGTCTCTGACGGCCCTACGATAGACCGCCATAGCGTCTGTTCATTTTATATTTTTCGTGGTTGTGAGAGTGTGACGGCCCAGGTGTGGTGCGTCACAGCTCCCTGAAGCGTCCCGGAGTACGCGTCACAGCTATTTTGTCATCTTGTGTTTTGGTTAAGTCGGTTCCTCTGACGCGCCTGCCCTAGTGCGTCAGGCTCGCGTAACGCACCTGTCCCAGGACGTTACGTTCTGTTTGGCCGGATTTGACCAGGTCAGTCGGTTCGTGTAGCGGCTGTGCCCCTGTGCGTCACAGCTGTGTAATGCACCTGCCACAGGCCGTTACACTCTGTTTGGCTGAGCTGGGTGGCTGTGTCTGTTAGCTCTAACGACCCTGCCCCCGTGCGTCACGGCGTTGTAACGCGTCCGTCGTGGACCATTACGTGCTGTTTGTCTGAGTTTTCAGACTTGGGTCTGTTGGCCCTGACGCGTCTGCTCCCTTGCGTTAGGTTGGCGTAACGCGCCTATCGTCGTGCGTTAGGTCGCTGTAACGCGCCTGCCCTGGTGCGTTACGTGGCTCGCGTTTTGGTTTTGTGCCTGTTGGCTCTGACGCGCCCGCCCTGGTGCGTCAGGCGCCTGTAACGCCCCTATGGTGGTGCGTTACAGCCCTGTTGTGGCCGTGATGGCCGTTGGGTGTTCGGTGTTCGCCTGTGTGTTGGGCAGTCGTAGGTTGGTGTTCTAGGGCTGTGTTTGTGTGGCAGTGGTCTTCTGGATCGGTCGGTTTAGGTGACTGGGTGCGGTCTTTTCTCTGACTGCGATAGTTCCCTAACGACGCAATCTAGAATTGCCAATGTCCTTATCTCTGGTTGCGTGGCGGCTGTTCCTTGACTGTTGGGTCTGTCTAGTGGTTGAATGACGGTCCGTTCTGCCAGAGCGTGGTTTTTGTCGTTTCGGTTTCTGCTTGTCTTGGCTTGGTCTCGTGGTTTGCCCGTGACCCGTGGGTGTCTGTTGACGTCCTATGAGGGCAGTAACCATGATGGGACAGCCAAGAGTGCTCGTGCATGTCATGTTTTGTGTCGGTGTCGTCTGGCTCCGGTCAACCGGGGGTTACCCAGGGGTTGACAGGTGGCTTTGTGTGTCTCGACAATTCTGTCTAGCTCGAGACATTGGTTCTGGATACCTCGAGGTGTTGTCTTACCTCGGTCCGTGTGTCCAGGCGTGTCTGAGGGTCCTTGGTGTTCCCTCAGGTCCCTGTGAGTCGTTTTCTGCGAAGTGTCGTTTCGCGTGGCTTAGGATTAGACCGATTGGCGGCTTGCTCCGCTGTCAGTGACGGTCTTGCCTTTGAGTCGTCCGACTCAAGGATCGTTACGTTGTAGGTCTGGTTGCCTTGTCCTGAGTCTGTTGGCAGTTGTCTTACTGCCTTGGTGCTTCGTAGTACGTGCGACAGTGCTTCTTTGCCTGTTTGTACTACATCACTCTTGTTTTAGAGTCTCTGTGTCTAGTGAGCCTCCGATTGTTGTAGCCCTAAGGCCTTGAGTTGCCGACCCGCCTGGGAATGGCGGAGGGGTGTTCCCGTCACACGGTTTGTAAGCTAGTTCCGTGGGCTCCCGGCTAGCGGTAGCGTCCTACCGAGGGAGAAAACTAGCTAGAGGACCTGGCTTAGGCAAGAGCCAGTGTGTGCACACGTTGTCAGGGACTGAGGACTTACGTCGACGGGCGTGACCCTGACTAGTTACTTGATTCGGTTGTTCCTGTTTGGTTCACTGGGTATCTGCGACTCTACCGTGGCTTCAGCGGTACTGTAGGCGAGACACTCGTGGCGCAGTGTAAGACGTCAGTGGACGCAGCTGGCTGTTCTTCTGGTGAGGAGGTGCTTCCCTCACGTGACATGTGACTCTTCATGTTTTTTGCGTTTCTTGTGCGTCGTGACCTTTCCGGGTTAGCCCTCTCGTGGCCCTACTCGAGGTCAGTGTCATGTTGTGTGCACGACGTCTTAGTCGTGTGTGTCGTCTAGTCTGTCCGTCGTCTGTCTGGGTCTTTCCTAGACTTTTTGTCTGTCCTTGCTGGTCTTCGTCTTAGGCCTGGTGGCGTGTCGACAGATCGGCAACTCCTGACTTTTTCAGATCGGAGTCACCCTTCTGTCGCTGCTTGGAGTAGTTTGGGGTGCCGAGGTTAGTTCGGCAGCCGCTTGTCTGGTGCAGATTCTCCCCCTTTCCTACTTGTTCCCTACTCCTGCTGTTCCCGTTCTTTTTACAGCTTGGTAGTGTAGCTTTTCTTGCTTTGCTACTACTGTTGCTTTCTGTTTCATGTGCTACGTGTTTTTCAGTGGGGATCCGCGTGACCCCTTCTGAGTCTCTGTTTGGAGACTCACCCCAGCTTTTCAGGTGGGTGGCGTCGTCTCTGTTCGAGGTTCCTGGTGTGGCACGTCTGTAGCTGCCAGCGGTACCTGCGTCAGGTTTCCCCCGACCTCAGTGTACGTTCTTTTCCTGTGGCCTGTACTTATCTTTAATTTTCTGGACTGGACTCTGATGTAATTGTTAAATTGAACTGTTAATTAAAAAGTAATTTTATTTCTGCTACTTTAGCAAACCGATCTAATGAAATTTAATTGCTTACTGTACTATCTCTGTGGCTTCAATGTACTACACGACAATCCTTTTTCCCTTCGGAGCTTTACCGCTCTTGGGAGGGCTCGCGGGTTCCAAGTGGTATCAGGTGTATTCGGTAGTCCTACCGGGTATATCTGGTATCCGGGATCCGGGTCGCCACAGATTGGTATCAGAGCAGTGTTCTGAGATGTTCAGAGTTCTTTTCTGAGCTATCAGAGCATTGTTGTGTGAAGTACATGGGAATCCGAGATATTGCAGTATCCAGAGTCCTTCAGGTCCAGTACAGGCTTTTGCTGGCTTAGGTGTTGCGATGATTTGTCGCGTTGTTTTCTCCATGTGTTGTTCAGGTTGATGTTGACCTTTGGCCTTGGGCTGATGACCGTACACGTTCTCGTTTTGGTCGTCCCGGCTTGAGTCTGTTCAGCCCCTAATGTGTCTCGCTTCTGTTGAAGTGCTCGATTTGATTCCGTGTTTGAGAAGTTACTCAGGTAAGCTAAGATTTTCCCTTCCTGGTGAGCTTTCGTGGTTGAGCTTATTGCTTCTTGTCCCTTCTTGTGGAATCTTTTCGAGGTTTGCCTTGGAATTGCTATCTTGGCGATGCTTTTGTCCTGTGTCTGCTTAAGTGTGGACAATGTTTATTCTGAGCCTGATCTGCTCTTCGCTATACGGTTGCTTGGCTTTGGACTCCATTATGGTGTTAAGAGCTGTTGTGCACCGTGTTTGTCGTGCCGTGTCCAGCGGCCGATGTATTGTGAACGCTCATTTACCGTTTTCAGGACGTGAAGGTAAGCTGAGATTAACATTTTCTTTGTGCCTTGTGCTGAAGCTAGTACTCCTCTTCTTTGCACTGAGGCTTCTTGTGATCGGTTGTTCGCTGGATCAGTACTCGTCGCGCGTTATATTGCGATTTTCATGAATTGCGATGTCGCCGTACGTGTGCTAGGATGGGGATACCGAGATATTTTCTGGTGCCTGCGTGCGTTGTTGAGTGCGCAGCTGAAGCGTGTGGGCTGGTTACCCACGGGCTCAGGATCGTTGGTGGTAAGATTCTGGCCAGTCGAAAGGTTTGTTCTTTCTCGATGTGACTTTATCTTGGCTTCCTGTGCCTTGACATTGTTGTTGCCGTGCCGTGCTGTTATTGGAGGCATTTCTGGTGTTGGCATTGGCATTTGCGAGTGTTGGGGAATCTGTCGGCATTCCTTGCTGATTGAGTACCCTCTGTTCTGCATTCTTTCTCTTGGGTGTTGTGCTCTCGAGGCGTGAGCGTGGTCCTTGAGGTGCATTCCCTGAGATTGTCATTTCTCGTTGTCGTGGGTCCTTTCTTGGTGAGCATTCTGATGCGTGACCCGTCCCTTGTGGTTGTGTGTTCAGCCGTTCTGGTGCCTTGATGTGACCTTGCTTGCAGTTGTGTTCCATGGTTCTGTGTTCTGTACGGAGCCGGAATCCTGCAAATGTTGTTGTTGTCGTTTTATCGCTATTTCTCTATGATTTTGTGTCTCTGCCGTGGACCATGGTCGTGTCAGTTAGCTTGCTGTACTCCCTTTTCCTGGTAGAGTTAGCTTGCGACTCGATCAGACGTAATATCTGAGTGAGTGCTGACTTGATTGTGTTTGTGGTCCGGTACTGTTGTCATTGGCGTCTTTTGTGCCAGGTGTTCTCTGTCACCTTTGGCACTGGAGCCGATGATGTGGTCGAGCTGTCAGCTGAGAGGACTGTGTCTCCTTGCGTAAGCTGCTGCTTGTCGTGCTATCGTTGTGTTCTTCGGTATCGGTTGTCTGTTGTTGTGGCATGTGTCGTGTCTCCATTTCTGGTGAGACGTAAGCGACGTTGCCTTGTTTCGGAGGTGTCTGACTTGTGTTCACTTGTGTCGTGCTCGATCCAGAGCGTGTGCTCATGATTATAGTTTGACGATGTTCCTCTGAGCTGTGTTTCTCGAGATTTGTGTCATTTTCGTTGTTGTGCTGTCGGGTTGTTCTTCCCTGCTTACCCTTGCTAGTCCTTAAATTTCGAGGATGAAATTTCTTAAAGGAGGGGAGGGTGTAATGCCCTAGATCCTTAATAGGTCTTGTTGGATCTTTATGGGATCTTTCGGATCTGTTTCGGTGAGTTTCGGGTCACTTTTGTGGCTTCCGAGTTGAGCTTTACGATCCGTGTGGGTTTTTCTCTCGTACTAGTTACGGAACCCTACGGTGAGTTTACTTGTCAGTTCATCAACTCGCTGATGCTACAACGACGATGTACTCTTCGAGCCGGTCGTTTTGATTATTTTTGCGTATTTTTCTGTGATAGGGCCAAAAATCAGATTTTTCAGAAATTAGAAAAATTCCTAATTTCTTTTTCTTTTTTTCTTTCCTTCCTCTCTCCTCCATCTCATTTCGCCGCCGCCTTCTCTCTCTCCCGTTTCTCTCCCGTTTCGCCTTCTCGGCTCCGGCTGTAGACGGAGGACCTAGGGGCGAGTGCTGGGGATGCTGTGGAGCTGATTGGGTGCACGACGGAGTGAAGATGTAGTGGTTTTGGCGCGATCCCGAACGGTGGATTCAAAGCCGGCGTTTGAGCTCGCGGCGCAGATTTTGGCGCGGTTTAGTCCCTGCGGGGCACGGTTTCTTCGGTGGAGGTAGGGTGACGGATCACCACTTCTCCCTGTCCGTTTTCCCTGCCATTGCACGTTGTTCGGCGCGAAAGCAGTTAAGTTTGGGCTTGTTTAGCCTAAACCGTGATTTTCGGGTTTTGTAGGGTTCGCCGGAAAATGGCAACCATTTGCGGCGTAGTTAGTGTCAAATTGACCGCTGGGATGTCTGGATCTCATTCATGTTAGTTTCGTGTCGATCGGTTGTCATTCGAGGCCGGTAGGAGTCCGGGAAGCTCGGTGACTCGTTTTGGGTCGATTTGTTAGAATCGCCCTGATCTTGCGTTTTAGCATGTGCATGTGGGCTTTTTAGCCTCCAGATGTCATTTGCCATCGTGTAGCTTTGTTTCCCCTTCGCTTCGGCGTGAATGGGGCGTGGAACGGCCCGATTTGGCGTTTCCACTGTTTTCCTGCCGTGACCGATGTAGCGGTCGTATCAGAGACCGTCACAGTCTCTGACGGCCCTATGATAGACCGCCACAGCGTCTGTTCGTTTTGTAATTTTCGTGGCTGTGAGAGTGTGACGGCCCAGGTGTGGTGCGTCACAGCTCCCTGACGCGTCCCGGAGTACGCGTCACAGCTATTTTGTCGTCTTGTGTTTTGGTTAAGTTAGTTCCTCTGACGCGCCTGCCCTAGTGCATCAGGCTCGCGTAACGCACCTGCCCCAGGCCGTTACGTTCTGTTTGACCGGATTTGACCGGGTCAGTCGGTTCATGTAGCGATTGTGCCCCTATGCGTCACAGCTGTGTAACGCGCCTGCCACAGGCCGTTACACTCTATTTGGCTGAGCTGGGTGGCTGTGTCTGTTAGCTCTAACGGCCCTGCCCCCGTGCGTCACGGCGTTGTAACGCGTCCGTCATGGACCGTTACGTGCTGTTTGTCTGAGTTTTCAGACTTGGGTCTGTTGGCCCTGACGCGTCTGCTCCCGTGCGTTAGGTTGGCGTAACGCACCTGTCGTCGTGCGTTAGGTCACTGTAACGCGCCTGCCCTGGTGCGTTACGTGGCTCGCGTTTTGGTTTTGTGCCTGTTGGCTCTGACGCGCCCGCCCTGGTGCGTCAGGCGCCTGTAACGCCCCTGTGGTGGTGCGTTACAGCCTTGTTGTGGCCGTGATGGCCGTTGGGTGTTCGATGTTCGCCCGTGTGTTGTGCAGTCGTAGGTTGGTGTTCTAGGGCTGTGTTTGTGTGGCAGTGGTCTTCTGGATCGGTCGGTTTAGGTGGCTGGGTGCGGTCTTTTCCCTGACTGCGACAGTTCCCTAACGACGCAATCTAGAATTGCCAATGTCCTTGTCTCTGATTGCGTGGCGGCTGTTCCTTGACTGCTGGGTCTGCCTAGTGGTTGAATGACGATCCGTTCTGCCAGAGCGTGGTTTTTGTCATTTCGGTTTCTGCTTGTCTTGGCTTGGTCTCGTGGTTTGCCCGTGACCCGTGGGTGTCTGTTGACGTCCTATGAGGGCAGTAACCATGATGGGATAGCCAGGAGTGCTCGTGCATGCCGTGTTTTGTGTCGGTGTCGTCTGGCACCGGTCAACCGGGGGTTACCCAGGGGTTGACAGGTGGCTTTGTGTGTCTCGACAGTTCTGTCCAGCTCGAGACATTGGTTCTGGATATCTCGAGGTGTTGTCTTACCTCAGTCCGTGTGTCCAGGTGTGTCTGAGGGTCCTTGGTGTTCCCTCAGGTCCCCGTGAGTCGTTTTCTGTGAAGTGTCATTTCGCGTGGCTTAGGATTAGACCGATTGGCGGCTTGCTCCGCTGTCAGTGACGGTCTTACCTTTGAGTCGTCCGACTCAAGGATCGTTACGTTGTAGGTCTAGTTGCCTTGTCCTGAGTCTGTTGGCAGTTGTCTTGCTGTCTTGGTACTTCGTAGTACGTGCGATAGTGCTTCTTTGCCTGTTTGTACTACAACACTCTTGTTTTAGAGTCTCTGTGTCTAGTGAGCCTCCGATTGTTGTAGCCCTAAGGCCTTGAGTTGCCGACCCGCCTGGGAATGGCGGAGGGGTGTTCCCGTCACACGGTTTGTAAGCTAGTTCCGTGGGTTCCCGGCTAGCGGTAGCGTCCTATCGAGGGAGAAAACTAGCTAGAGGACCTGGCTTAGGCAATAGCCAGTGTGTGCACACGTTCTCAGGGACTGAGGACTTACGTCGACGGGCGTGACCCTGACTAGTTACTTGATTCGGTTGTTCCTGTTTGGTTCACTGGGTATCTGCGACTCTACCGTGGCTTCAGCGGTACTGTAGGCGAGACACTCGTGGCGCAGTGTAAGACGTCAGTGGACGCAGCTGGCTGTTCTTCTGGTGAGGAGGTGCTTCCCTCACGTGACATGTGACTCTTCATGTTTTTTGCGTTTCTTGTGCGTCGTGACCTTTCCGGGTTAGCCCTCTCGTGGCCCTACTCGAGGTCAGTGTCGTGTTGTGTGCACGACGTCTTAGTCGTGTATGTCGTCTAGTCTGTTCGTCGTCTGTCTGGGTCTTTCCTAGACTTTTTGTCTGTCCTTGCTGGTCTTCGTCTTAGGCCTGGCGGCGTGTCGACAGATCGGTAACTCCTGACTTTGTCAGATCGGAGTCGCCCTTCTATCGCTGCTTGGAGTAGTTTGGGGTGCCGAGGTTAGTTCGGCAGCCGCTTGTCTGGTGCAGATTCTCCCCCTTTCCTACTTGTTCCCTACTCCTGCTGTTCCCGTTCTTTTTACAGCTTGGTAGTGTAGCTTTTCTTGCTTTGCTACTACTGTTACTTTCTGTTCCGTGTGCTGCGTGTTTTTCAGTGGGGATCCGCGTGTCCCCTACTGAGTCTCTGTTTGGAGACTCACCCCTGCTTTTCAGGTGGGTGGCGTCGTCTCTGTTCGAGGTTCCCGGTGTGGCGCGTCTGTAGCTGCCAGAGGTACCTGCGTCCGGTTTCCCCCGACCTCAGTGTACGTTCTTTTCCTGTGGCCTGTAATTGTCTTTAATTTTCTGGACTGGACTCTGATGTAATTGTTAAATTGAACTGTTAATTAAAAAGTAATTTTATTTCTGCTACTTTAGCAAACCGATCTAATGAAATCTAATTGCTTACTGTACTATCTCTGTGGCTTCAATGTACTACACGACAATCCTTTTTCCCTTCGGAGCTTTACCGCTCTTGGGAGGCCTCGCGGGTTCCAAGTGGTATCAGGTGTATTCGGTAGTCCTACCGGGTATATCTGGTATCCGGGATCCGGGTCGCCACAATCCCCCCTCCCACCGCCCCCGCCGCCCTCCTCTTCAACCACCCCCCTCTGCCTTCCCACCGCCTCCTACCGCCGTTCATAGCTAGATCCCGCCCTCCCACCACCCTTGTCGTCCTCCACAGCCCTCATCCGCCCTCCCACGGCCCTCCCACCACCGTCCACCCCCCCTCCTCTCTACAAGTAAATAATACAAAAAAATCTCGCTGAAGGCTTCCAGTCGTCGATCCCCGCCGCTTGGACGCTGCTCGCCGGCCTGCATTGTCGCCTGCACCACCTGCACCGCCGTTGGACGCCACCCACCGCCGTTTCACTCGATGCCTCCATCCCCCGCCCATGACCAACTTTTAACGCCGAACTGGCATGAGTCAGATGGCCCGCACGTACTAGGCAGGTCCCACGGTGAACCGGTCTGGTGTGCAGTGGGATGCACAGTCTCGTGCGATCTAGTGTGAACTAGCAGCATGCCACACACTGGCCGTCTCGCCCTCCAGCTGACACGGTCCGGTATAAACAATTCGTCCCATACCAGGTCAATTCGTAAAACCCTCACAAATAGAGATTTCAAGGACATATACATAACTAACTTAAAAAGGTCTTGTAAAGTTTACGTGGACATTGTGAAGAGTTTTCCCACAATTAATTAGAATAGAGTATAAGATCAAAATAAATCATATGTTAGTACCTATTCTATCTCCAAGCAGGCGACCAGCTATAAAAGGTCGCATATTTGAGGCAAGCGGATCTCGCCGGTCCCTTTCCCCCATCCCCCTCTTCTCTCTCTCTCTCTCTCCCTCTCCCTCTCTCCCCGTATCAACACAGTCGGCAAAGAACCCTAGAGAGAGCCTTTCTCTCTCCTCTCTCCTCTCTCCTCTCTCATCCGAAGTAAGTATTCTCTCTCATCTGTCTTCCCCTTTCGCCATGAACATATATATACATGGCGCCTTCGTTGCCCACAGGGGGCTTCCTCTTCCGCCCCGGTTTCTTCAAATCTTTTGGCATCGCGCGCCCAAAGATCTCGCCTTTTGTGGGACCCCAGGGAACCCTGCAATCTCCTTCTGAGAATGCAGATCCTCGGGGTTTCTTCGGTGGGCTTCTTTGGATGCTCCCGAAGCTTCTCGTGTCCGTCTAATGATCTGTTTTAGTCGCATTAGGGTTTGCTCTGGATTTCTCCCCCCGCCGCCTCGCTGTTTTCTGCGATGTGTTCTTCCGTTTGTTGTCTACGATCCTTCTGATGGTCGCAAATGTGGGTTTTTTTTGCAGGCGGCCGTGGAAGGGAAGGCAATGCAAGCAATGGGATGAGAGTTATCGGGCAAAGATTACATCTTTAAGCCGTTTTGCCTCCGAAAATCCCCTTTCTGTTGCAGCAGTCTGTTCCCATGGACGATGGTGGACTGGGTATCAGGAACTGGGGCGGGTACTACGACCACCCGCCTGCCATTAAGGCCCTGGGGCTGAACCTGATGTCAGCGGCCGCGGCCGCCGAGCGCGACACGAAGCCGCTCCTCAACAATGGGGCCTTCCTCCACCGCGACTATGTTCCCGATCATGCCGTCCCCATGGAGTACGCCCGTGACGGTTGGATGCACCCTCGGGAGAGCAACAGGCTCCTACATGTACTGCCCATGAACCATAGCTACACCGTCCTGTCGGATGCCCATTGCCAAGCTTCGGGTAATCCCCACACTCTTCAGATGCTGCAGCCACCTGAATTGGCGTCCAAGGAGGAAAAGGAGCCGGCTTTGGAGGATCCCAACATTAGGAAGGATGTGCCTGTGAAGAAAAGATCCCAGGGAGCCCAAGCAAACAAGCCCCCGAAGCAGAAGAAGGCCAAGAAGGCCCCTGCGGTCAAGGAGGAGATGGCTAATAAGCCTTCTGTTCCACGGGCGAAAGGGATGAGGAGGAGCACTGGCCCCACAGGAGTGGTCATCAATGGGATCGACTTGGATATCTCGGGGCTTCCTACACCAGTCTGCTCTTGTACGGGGAATCCTCAACAGTGCTACCGCTGGGGCATTGGTGGATGGCAGTCAGCTTGCTGTACCACCAGCATTTCGATGTATCCACTTCCGATGAATACGAAGAAACGGGGTGCTAGGATAGCAGGGCGGAAGATGAGCCAGGGTGCGTTCAAGAAGGTGTTAGAGAAGCTTGCAGGAGAAGGGTATAATCTTTCCAATCCCATTGATCTAAAAGCTTACTGGGCGAAACATGGCACAAACAAGTATGTGACCATCAGGTGAAAGATGCTGAATGTGTATTGAAGCTGTAGTAGGCCTGAGCACCACCCTCGGTCTGTTTGTTCTATGTACATAAGTATGTGGCCTTCCGCAGCATTTCCCAAATAGTGTTTGTAGCCATGGAGTTTTCATTTTCGTAGTCATGGTAACATGTCTTATCTTTTTTCTGTTTTCATTTCCCAGCAGGCCCCAGAATAGTTTGTAGCAATGAATTTTTTTTGCAGCCACAATGACATGGAGTCTCCTCTCTTTCTATGTTAGTTCCTGGTGTTCAACTATGTGGGAGTGTTTGCTTTTTTATTTCCAAGATTTCTACTGACTTTAGTTTGAAGGCAATTGGAGCTTACTAACTTAGATGGTTCCAATATTAATGAAATGAACATTTGTTTTTATGTTCTTTAGTCGTCGCATTTAGTTTTTCCCATCCCTAGAGCAGTTGTTATCGTGAATTGCCTTGGGACATGTATTTGGTATCACTTTCAGCAGTTAGATGTATGCTAATCATACCATTCCTTTTTGTTTCAAGGGAAATGTATATCTTAGTTAATTCTATATTTTTTATCATAGGGCTCTTTCGTTCATTTTTGAAGTTCACATTAATCCACTCATCAAATCTGTTTAATCTTAAAACATTCTTCCCAATATCTGTGCCTCTACGTAGGCATACTTGCACGGCACATTGTCCTTGTGTCTGGAGCTTTCTGTTTTGCATTCCTTCGAGCGCCTTGCTGTTGAATTTCATATTATCAATTTTTTATTTTTTAAGTTAATATTATCTTATTGTGATCGTAAAACCCAAAATGTTGATGGATTTCATGAAACTCACATCTGATGAGTGTCTGCTTTTGAGTTAGATCCTTGCGTAATCATCTAGGCAGTTGACATGGGGCATAAACTGCAAGTTTTTTGTGTGCCCCTTGTCATTAATTTTGTTGGTTTTGTGTGCTATCCTCACTGGTTTGTATGTCTTACAAGCATGAAACATGATATATGTTCATTGTGACAACTGGGTAAGGTTTGTTTTTGTCAGCATTTAGCTTGTGCCATTCACCAGAGATAGTATAAGTGGAGCTAGCCAGGTACCCCAATCATGCCCAAACAAAGGGGTGAATGTAGTATCAAAGTGACTAATACCCTAGTGGAGAATCGTCCTTTTTTGTACAAGTGCAATATCTGAGAGATTTTTTCCAGTCCCTTGAGGTAGAACATATGCCTTTCTAAAATGGGCTTGTTTGAGCATATGAAGATGGATGGACTATTCTTGTGCGTCTCCTTTGTTATGGGGTTGATGGAGTAGGCTATTTCTCTGTAAGCTTTGGTGTATCATCTCCTCTGCCTGTGGAATCTAGAATTGTGTAACCATTCACTCCATGTCTGATAATTATGCTAGGAAAGATCAGATATCCATCTGTCCTTGACTCCCTTTTCATGGGTTTGCTTCTCAGTTGTGTAAGTTCAAGAAGAACTAGTTGCATGCAACTTTGGATAGATCTTCTTCTATCAAAAACATAATCTTTATCAGGATTTTGCTCCACCCTGTCTGGATATCAGCCACAGCAGCTAGTCAAAGATTTTGCCATACGTTTGGGTGCTTCATGCAATCTACCCAATGCCAAACTGACTGTTGTATTTTCCACTGAGCGGAGTCTTACAATGATAGATCATAGGGCCTCAATAGAGGTGGGGTCTTCTTGTGATGGATTTGACATGCTAGACGAAAGATTAGACCATATGGGCATTTAACTAAGGTAATTGAAGTAGAGTTTTAAACTTTTACATCATTGCCCATGCGGATGGAACATGTGTCCACTTGTGAATTCACATTATATGTCAGTTTTGAAACTTCAATGATATGGTGGGAGTGATGTCAGAGATCCCCCATTTCCACAACGGGGCAAAAAAATAAATGGAGAAGAGAGGAAATTTTGCAACACAATAGTAATGGAAAGTATATTTATAATATATATAGGATAATTGAAGCATCTAAACACCATTTATTTTTCACTGCAGTTTATTTTCTAATGTGTCTTTGCTATTTATTGATCGACAAGACTTCAACCCGGAGCCAGTCCTTTTTGGCCGTTGAGCAAGCCTAAAAGCATAATTTTTTAAAGATTATTCTCTTTATTTTGATTTTAAGGTTCATCTGTCCCACAGAAAGGAAAGAAGGAATTGGACCAATGGGATGACAAACGTAGTCAAACCAGTCAGTTATTTGGATATTGCTAGAGTCCATGTTTGAAAAACAAAGGATATCAAACCAACGACCAGGCCTTCTACGAAGAACTCTTAATGACTTTTGTATGTCCGTCAAAACCAAATGAAATTATCAAAGTGACAGTTACAGTTGTCCATCAGTGATGCAGACAATTTCACATTTCATCTCGTTCAAAATTGCATGAGATATGTAGGGATGGTAATGCAGTTAGAGGTTTAGTGCGGGAGCCTGACATCATGGCCACGGCTTCAAAGCCAAGGAAGATGAGATATTGTTAAGTGGAAGGGAAGGTTCTGAGAGGAAAGGGGAGAAAATGAGAATGAGCAAGCAAAAATATCTGCTTTCAGGCCTATGTCCGCTGAATTTATGTGTCATATCCACTAATTTTTGAGTTTTGCTGTTCTTGCAATTTTTTTTGAAAGTGTATTCTTGCAATTATTTTGAAAGTGAGCAAGATGTACTGTGGCTCCTACTCTGGAACTGAACTTCTTTTCAATTTCAAGCCCAATGTTACTCTAGTGAATCTTCAGAAAGGAGGCTACCATATCAGAGTGTCGGGGATTTTATTGAGGATAGGGTGAGGGAGTGGGCTATTCTTCACTGTAAAGCAAATACACAACTCTTCTCTTTTGCCATTGTTGTGGGGCTAGAGGGTGGCACATCTTCTTGGTGTGACTCCTTTTGTATGGCGATGTATAAGGATGTTTTGAGAATTCACAGCATACATTTGTAAATCCACTTTAACACAAATTAGCATTTACATTTCCTAATGGTTGCATGCAATGAGATGGGAGACTCACCGTTTGTGGGGCCACAAACAATAATAAAATTCCTATACCTTTCTTGTTGCTCCTTACTTGGCTCCAGCCGTGTGATGATTGATTTCTTTGATTCTTTTACATTTATGGCGCCACAAACATTTTTAGTGATGGAAATGCTGTGGGAAAAGGCTAAGATCTGGTTTTCCTTTTTCCAACATTTCTATCTTTGCTAATTTGGTTTAGGTCAAGAAAGTACATGGATGGTAGAGTTGATGATCTACTGAGAAAACTGGATTTATTGGTGCTGCCATTTTTTCTTCGGGAACAAGTCATGATAGAATACATCTTGTTTATCTTGGGGAACAAGTAGTGATAGAATATATCTTGTTTATCCTGGGGGAACAAGTCATGATAGAATACATCTTATTTATCCTGATAAAATTAAAATGGGAGGGATATGTATTCCATTGCCAGGGACTTTACCATGTTCAGTAGTTTTTTAATGGCTTCTCTTGCATTGGCAGGAATGAGTGGTTGGCTGTGGAATCAGTAGTATTTTTTTGAATAATTACTGGTCCAAACTATCTTTTAATACCAAAGTATTAATTACTTTGTGACAGCAATTGGAATGCTGCACTGTTCCATAGCCTGATATGAGTTGGCTGAAATTGAACATCACATATGGAGTGCACTGCAAATAAATTCTAAAATCACTTGTATTCTGGACCAGGTCACAACCTGTATACAATTTGCATTCATGTTGTCTGAAAAAGTTTTTCTTTGATGAACATTCTTTCTTATTATTTTCTGGATTATATGCTTAGGATCTGATCCTAGTCATTTCCAAATTTTGCATTCTTTGTAGGTTGTCCCACATTTTCTTGCTTTCTTTGGGTCTTGAAGCTATGATGCTGTGTCTAATGAGTTCAGGCGGTAGGAAATGTTTGAGGACTTGAAACTCTGCTATATCATTAATTAGGTTCATAATGCCCCATTGCTCTCCGAATCATCATTCTATATTCTTACCATGATATTTAAATATTTATTGGGCATTAATTGGTGATTGTAGTGAGTAGTGTGACTTCTGTTAAAATGGTCTACGCTGATCAGATTGATGTCTGAGTGACTCGTAGTTCCTGACATCAGCATGTGGATTTGCCGAGGCCTCATTTTGGATGTCTTTCCAATATTTCCGAGTAATTGGTATGTGATGATCCATAATTTCTTTAATAGAGAATTTCTTTGAGAATTTTAAATAGATTAGGACTTTCATCTCATTTGTTTGAGAAATTTGACGCATTCTCAAATGTGGACAAAACCATGCTCAATCTGTTAATTGGTAACCGGTAAAGGGACTGCTGCGATAAATACCCCTAGGAATGGGTTGGGTTTTGAGTTTCTTCTTGTGGAGATGTGAATCAAATCAGAATGCGCATTCAGACTACTATATTTGATGAATTGCAGTGGCTATCAAGTGGCATGTTCTTAGTAACTACTGGCAAAGTTCTTGCATTATCAAAATCCATGACTGGAAGGGCGTGATTTCTCCAGCATGTGTTAGATAATTTTAGCATGGTTTTAGAAATATTTGGCAGTACCATGAGAAGCAGAGGCATGTAAATGCCATGCACTCCCTCTGAAAACTTAAGAGTAGTTCAAAGACATGATGATGTGGGAAACCCATATGTGATTAACTTGGCATGATGACTAACTAATGTTATGTTTGAATCCCATCACACCGCTAGACGATAGGGGCATAAAGAGCAAGCAGTGATGTGGGTAACCTAACTGGGAGTCCAGGTTAAAAACTGTGGATGACTTCTTTGAACAAAGGTTTCTTGTCGCCCCTTTCTCCCAGAGGACCTCTTCGTTGACATGATCGAGTTACTAAGGAATAAGGATGGTTACTCATATACAGTAATAGTAGATAGAGTTTTACTTGGCTGCACGGCGGGCTGTGCAACAAGGATGAGTTGGATTACACGGCACAATCATGAGCTGCCATCTACCTCCGAAACACTTCTAAATGCATTCTGACTATGCATTCATTGTAAGTGTACTCTCGACTCCACTCACATGTCGGTGCACATGAGGTGTGTCCTATTTTTAAATAATAAACTATTCACCTCTCAATTTTTGAAGAGTACCTATACGTGCACTCCTAAACAAGTTGGTGTCTCCGAGGCACGTTTGTTCGCCTCTCAATTGTATAGTATATAAGACGTTCTCTCTAGAGTAATGTTATCATAATTGTATCGGTTTTTGAACTGGTCAATGAGTTAGTTCGATTTAAATTGATTGGACCGTTCAATCGAATCGGTTTAAACCGTGACGTCATTATAATAATGATATATAGTCTGACTCAATTCTATAATCTAAGATAATAAGAAATAAGATATAATGATCAAAATAAAAATATACATGTATAATTATTAGTCATAATTATATAACTATACAAGTAAAAAAATAACAATAACATGGTTAAATAAATTAACTTTAAAATTTTGTAATATTTTATTAGTCTTCACTCTTCACAATTGACATCTATACTTTTTTAAACATTTAAAATTTAAATATATCTGAGGAGGGTAAATCTAGTCTGGCCCACATTCGGTCCAGTAACGATCGGCCCATGCCAAAGAGCTCTCGATAAACGCACCCAAGAAGCGACTGACATATGCGGCCCGTCAAGGAGCTGCTCAATCCGACCCGACATTGATTCTACAGTAAGGGGAAGTACAGTCCTCGTCGGAGAACACTCCGACGATCGACCGTTGTCCCCACGACGTTGGCCTTGACCCCGTAACGGGCGAGCACGCCCCATGAGCGATGTAAGACTCGCCCAGGGATCGGCCGGCGCCGAGGCTATCGCCCCCCAACGGGAAACTCCGGCCAATATAGCGGGGGAACATTACTCTACTAAGCGGACCCTTCCCTCTCAAGGGATGAGGCCCCTCGCTCCAGGACAACCCATATAAAAGGGACATCGATAGAGGGAAAGAAAAAGGGTGGATATTTCAGCCATAAGATTTCCTACTGAGAATAGAGCAACCAGACCTACTACAACGACATAGAGGCTACCCACTACGCCTAGAGAGAAACCTCCTCCTGCACGGCCTTACCACCCAGCGAGCACTCTCAGAGTACCCACTGGGAGCGGCGAGCACACGTGCAGATGACCTACACGTCTCTCGGATCAGCTACTATGAACTCTACTTCTCTCTCACTTCGCTCTTCTCTATTTCTCATTGATCCCTTGCTGACTTAAGCATAGGAGGGTTGTCCCTTGGGGTAACACCCGGGACTCCTTCTGACGTCTCTTTGATTTCTTGGTGTTCGCAGGCCTCCACGGGCGCGAGACGACTTCCCCGACAAATAAATAGAGAAGGTGGTACGTGGCCTAGGAACCATTTTCCTGCCACTACATTTCTTGGCGCCGTATGTGGGAATCAGAGCGAAAGGCTATGGCGCCCCGTGGAAGCCTCCGCAACACTAGCAACCAGGGGCGGGGCTCCCACCAGGGACCCAACTCTCGCCGGGGATCGCAGGAAGCTTCTTCCGCTCACCCCCGACAAGAGGTCACCCCAGGTGACCTAGATGAGCTTCGCCAAGAGGTCCGGGCCTTGGCAGAATTCTGCCGAGAACTTCGAGACCAGAGGGTGAGGCCCCAGTACGCCCCACCCGAACGACGGGAGGGCGAAAGAGGCCAGGCCGGAGAAAACCTTCGACAAGTACGGGAGGCATCCCATGTGATGCGGGACGGTCAGCGGACTCGACTCCAAGTTGATATGAGATCCTTGGACTCTAGATAAGCTCGCGATCGTCCCTAAGCGAGGGAAGCGTCAGACGTGCGCGGTTGAGAAACCGGCAGTGAGCTAGGGTGGTCGGCTCTCTCTCGTGCCTAGATCGGGTCACGGGACGGGTTCTCTCTCTCGCTCGCAGCGGTGAATAACAATATATGGTGACCTAATTACCCTATAATGCTCTCTAGCAGCAGCATATACAAAATTATACAGGTAAAGCAAATACCGAGTAAGGTAGCGAACACGATATCTCCACGCTCCGGGCGTGGGGAAGGCGATCCCGGCCAAGTACGGTAACTCCCGGTTAAACAATCAATCAATAATTTACAAAAATGATTTCTACTGCCCACTCCACGCAGGGAGGTAATGGGCTACAAGTGGGGCCCGGGAGGATCGATCTTGGGTTGACGGGCAGCACTTTGATCCGCTCCGGCGGTGCCGTCCGGAAGACGCTTGCTACGGGTGGTGGGGCCCACGGCTGCTCAGTGGGGTCAAATGGGTCCGGAATGGTACCGCTGTGATGGTGGCTCCTGGGGGGACGCTCCCTAGGATGGCGTCGTGCTAGTTCGCCTCGTGGAAGGCGAGGCAGCTCCGATCCTCCGGTGTTGAAGTTGCTGTCCACGGACTGAAGCTTCTGTTTTGCAGCGCGAGACCCGGCGAGAACGGCTGCTGCTCAGACCCCTTCAAATGCTCTTCGGCTCCCGCCTGAAGGACCTGGATGGCCTCTAACTAGCGGGCGAGATCGGTGAAGTGGTGCCTCCACAACCCGAGGGAACTAACGACCAGACACGCGCTCCTCGTTGCGACAGCCGTCAACTCCATTGTGGTCTCGGGACCAAACTCCCCAACGTGCTCGTGCCAGCGAGCACTCTGCACCATGAGGTCAACGACAGTCGCGACCCCGAGCAGCCCCGCCGTCAAGTCCTCAGGCTATGCGGACTGACCACGTGAAGGGACCCTCACTGGGGGGAGAGAACCAACTTTGGCAGCAGCATGAGCTTTGCCTCTTTCGCGCCCCCGCCCTCCAGAGGCGGGCACTAGAACAGGAGCTGCCGGCGCCTTAGATGATGGCGACGGAGGAGCACTAGGGGGAGGCTCCCCAGACGAAGAAGGAGGCGGGACACGACTTCTGGCCGGGGTAGAACCTCTCCCTCTCTTCCTCGACCAGCGGCGACTGTCCATCTCCGCCAGCTCGTCATCAGTCAGAAGGGCTCGACTACCGCCAGCCATGGCGAGCTCTTCACCAGCTGCACTAGAGGTGGCTTCGGGAGAACTCGCCGAAGACTAGGCCCTCCGTTGGCCATGGATGCTTTAGGCGAGCGTATTAGAGGAATGCCGACAGGAACGGGATACGGTAGCCTTCCCGGGGTGAACGCAACCTCGGCCTGGGGGGCGACGATCGACACCTGAGCGGTACCCGGAGCGACGTGATCCAAAGGGCGGGGAGCAAACCGCGGCAACTTGACGACCTCATAGCTCCACACCGGGACCTCAGGCGCACCTGAAACTAGAACAAGGTCAGCTTAATCCAATAGGCCGCCAGCACAACCCGACGAGAAGTCGAGACCAGTACCCTGCGGCAACAGAGGACTCAACCCCAGCTCTCGGAGCAGCGCCGGGGTAAGCACGAAGTCCGCGTCCACAAGATAGTACCGGAGGATGGCATCTACCGTCTTCCGATCTTCGGCCCTGAGCGGTGGTTTCCTATCGGCCCAGATAGGGTGGGTGCCCCCAAACCTCCAACTCCCAGAGTGATCGTAACCACTCGACTCGACGACGTACACATACCGCTGTGACCACCCTTTGAGGTTGGCCGCAGTGGAGGACACTAGGATGAGCTTCCGGCCAGTCCGAGCCTTGAAATAGGCAAAGGCCGTATTAGTCGGGTAGCGATGGATGAAGTAGAACTGCTGAAAGAGATGGAGGCTAGGCTCTATTGACGCTCTCTGGCACGCATAAAGAAATCCATTGAGAATGTAGTAAGAGTTGGGTGACAACCCTCCATGGCGCCATCCATAATAATGAAGGACGGACGCGATGAAGGGATGCGTAGGAACACGGAAGCCCACCTGGAAGGACGCTATTGGGATTGAAAATCCCCCTGGAGGAAGACTCAACATATCATCGTTGACTGTTGGGAAGACGATGTCGTACTCGGGGGGAATTTGGAAGGCTTCCCGTAATCCATGGATCACCTTATAGGCAACTAACGGCGGGGAACTGGGTCGACTAGCGCTCACACCCGATGTACTCGGCGCACCACTGCGGCCAGGAGCCGCCTCTTCTGAAGAGGAAGAGCTGACTCGAGGGATCCTCCTAGGGGGAGGCATACTTGCGAAAGAGGAAAAGGTGCAAGGGAAGAAGGATCCTCACCGGGCAAAGGGGGGAAGACACCTACAACGAAGTGCGACAACCGGCAAGACATGGGTATAGTTTGCGGGAGACATCGCAACAATTCTTATAACCACCCATTACGGATCGACGCTATCCCCTGAAGGGTAGGTGAAAGGACGTCGGCCGCTATGGCGGTACGGCTACCGATGTCAGATGACCGTTCGGAGCCCACGCTCCCAGAACGAGACAAGACTTGGGGTCATGATTACCAGCGTGGCTTCTGCCACCTCAGAGGCACCTTGCGCGCCAAGCAGGCTCTCGAAGCCACCAACTCCCGTTGTATGAGGAAATCGTCCTCGGATCTTACACTCCAGAAAACCCTCTCTTGGAGTACTCTTAGTTCCCTGCAGAGTGCTCTGCGACTGAGAGTAGGGGGGAAGTGAGGAGGGTAAATCCGGTCTGGCCCACATTCGGCCCAGTAACGATCGGCCCATGCCAAAGAGCTCTCGATAAGCGCGCCCAAGAAGCGACCGACATATGCGGCCGGCCAAGGAGCGGTGCAATCCGACCCGACATTGGATTCTACAGTAAGGGGAAGCGCAGTTCTTGCCGGAGAACAATCTGACGACCGACCGTTGCCCCTAAGACGTCGGCCTTGACCCCGTAACGAGCAAGCACGTCCATGAGTGCCGTAAGACTCGCCCAGGGATCGGCCGGCGTCGAGGTTATCGCCCCCCAACGGGAAACTCCGGCCAATGTAGCGGGGGAACGTTACTCTACTAAGCGGACCCTTCCCTCTTAAGGGATGATGACCCTCGCTTCAGGACATCCCATATAAAAGGGACATCGACAGAGGGGAAGAAAAAAAGTGGATACTTCTGCCATAAGAGCTTCCTGCTGAGAATAGAGCAACCAGACCTACTACAACGATAGAGAGGCTACCCACTACGCCTAGAGAGAAACATCCTCCTACACGGCCTTACCACCCAGTGAACACTCTCAGAGTACCCACTGGGAGCAGCGAGCACGCGTGCAGATGACCTACACATCTCTCGGATCAGTTACTACGAACTCTACTTCTCTCTCACTTCGCTCTTCTCTATTGCTCATTGATCCCTTGCTGACTTAAGCATCGGAGGGTTGCCCTCTAGGGTAACACCCGGGACTCCTTCTAACGCCTCTTTGGTTTCTTGGTGTTCGTAGGCCTCCACGGGCGCGAGACGACTTCCCTAACAAATAAATAGAGAAGGTGGTACGTGGCCTAGGAACTATTTTCCTGTCGCTATAATATCTAAAATAAAATGATAAATAATAATAAATCAATAATAAGAAGATAATTTTGTTCACACATAAATATCATTTTGAATATCTAAATATTATTTATTTATTTATTTTATTTTAAAGGGTGAATCGAGTCGGATCGGAGTTTGTCCGGTTCTTTAACATTAGATCGGACCAGCTTTAATCGGATCGATTAACGGTCGGACCAATCTGACTGGCCGATCTGATCTGATTCTGATAACACTGTTCTAGAACATCCAAAAAATGCTCAAAGCAAAAAAAAAGAGGGAAACAGTCCAACCCCCCCCCCCCCATGTGTTGAGGGGGCGAGCGTGAAGTGAGGGCACATTTAATTTAATAGCGGAAGAGTGTCGCGATTCCTATGTGAAGACAGAGTCAAGTGGTGGTGATGCATGGTCAACCTGACTCCGCCTCCACCAGTGGGGACCGTAGAAGTAAAAAAAAAGTTAATAATTTCTAAACTGTAGTGATATGGCCAAGAATTTTGTGAATTGGGATGAGATGTAGGGGTTGTTCCATCATCATATACTGATGAAGAGGTGAAATCTCGCGCTGCGTCCTGAGCGGGCCGTGGATCACCAGGAGATGAACTGTAAGACAGGGAAACGCGTCAGAGGGCCCAGGGGATTTCCCTGGGGCGAAACCCTCCGATGGCTAAGTCAGTAGAGCTGTGGTGGAAGCAATGAAGGGAGGAGGACAGCTGATGCGCGAGACTCCTCTCCACCAAAAGGGGGTGAAGCGGATTGCTCAGGAGTTTTACCTTCCTTTTTTCTCTTACCTTCCACCGGAGGGTAGCCCTGGTTTTAAGTAGTGTGCCGCCTTCAGGAGTCCTGTCAGCTGGGGGGTCTCCGGCGGGAGTTACGTCCTCAACGTGGGCTTTCATGGCCTTTATCGTGGGGGCGTTATCACCTTGAAACCCGGTGGCTGGTTGATTCCCCTGTCCGTTGGGGACTCTTAAAGGCAGCGTGAACGGCTAGCGTCCAGTCCGAGCTCCTGAAACGCCAGCCCTGTCCGGGTGAGGAGGATAGCTCGGTCAAAGGAGGGGTCGGATAGGTCGGCTGGCGCCTGTCTCTCCCGAGCGGAAAAACGGCCTGGGCCGGACCTTCCTTGTGACCTGACCATCACTCGGGCCCTCCGAGCCTAGGGGCCGCCGGGGAGGGTTGGTTCCTCGAGTGCCTGTTTATTGGGATTTTCTTCCCTGAGTGGGCCCCGTGGGCTATCACTCGGGTGAGCTTGCCTCGTTGGACCCTGTTGAGTCTTGTTGGGCTGCTCTTTGGGTGGGCTACAGAAATCCCCCTCTCCACTTGTCCCCCTCCTACTCCCGAGCCATGGAGGCTCGGTTGAGTAGTTTTTGAGGCTTTGGACCGGCGTGGCTCAGGTGGGTGGAATTCCGTTGGCGTTTATGGTGCCACGGGGAGTGGTCGCCTGGGCCCGTAATAATGATCATGACGGATTTGAACTGAAGGGCCCCCCCTTTTTCTTAGAGCACGGAACGACGCGCCGCCTTCCTCCAGGGTTTTATAGGCGTTAGGCACTGTTCGTCGTTCTAGGCTTCCAGGGTTTCGGGCTTTCCTTAGTTTCTTGGCTTTCGGAGCTTCTTGATGCGCCGTGAGGGCACAGTGGAGGTGCGAAGTCTTGCGGCGGCGTTCGAGGAGTTGGCGAGGACAACCGCGAAGGCGGTCCGGCAACTTCCTTCCCCTCCGGAGTCTTCGAGTTCTTGCGAGGGGTCCTCTTCTGGCTCGATGGCTGATCTGCCGCTGGAACTCGGGCAGGTGAGGCGGGAGCCTGTCTCCCACTGCAGTGAGTTGGGGGAGGCAGAGGTGAAGAAGCTGGAGCATCGCTTTCGCTTGCCTTTCAGGTATAGCTTTGCCGCCGCCACCCCGTTCGAGACGAGTTTGGACGACCGAACGGGGCACATCTGCACGTTTCTTCTGGCGTGGAAAAGCGGGTTCCGCCTTCCCTTCGAGCCCCTCGTACTCCAGATCCTCGAACTTTTCCGGTTGGCGCCCATTAAACTGGTGGCCAACTCGTACCTCCTCCTCTCTGCCTTTCGGATCCTCTGTCGCCAGCATGACATTTTCCCTTCCTTGGACCTCTTTCATTACTTTTTCAAGTTGAAGGCGCACCCGTCGGCGGGGAAGGGCTTTTACTTTATCCAGGCAAGGAGGAACAGGAGTTGCATCGCCCTCGCGGCGAAGGACTCCTCGCTAAGGGGTGAAAAACCCAATTCTTCTGGGTGAAGGCGGAGGCGACGGATGAACTCTGGAGATGCCGGATCTCGCCCAATTTCCATCCGAACATTCCTCCTTGCCAGGAGGAGTTCCCTCCCCATGTGGAGCAACAGGCCGCCTGTCTGCTGGAGAACCGCCGAAGTCGACCGAGGAGCTGGTGACGCCGGAGAACATCGAACGGTGCCTGCTTACGCTGTTGAAGTCGACAGGTACCGCCCTTTAGGTTGTTCCCCTGGGGTGGTAGTTACTTTTTTTCTCCTGACCGGGTCTTCTTTCTTTGCTGTAGACGTGAGGCGGGAACCTCTGGAGGATACTGCTGAGGTCATCGATCTGGGAGAAGATGACTCGGCGGCCGACGAGCCGGAGGCTCATGTGGGTCGCGCCCAAGCCCGGGATAAGGGCAAGGGGGTGACCCCCGGGGGGTCTTCACGGCCGGCTGGCACAAAGTGCAAGGATCCCATGGCGGGAAGGTTGCGGGAGGCCGCGAAGGCCAAGAAGCGTGCCAAGAAGGCAGGTCTCCCTCCTACCGCTGGGGGCGACTTTGGCTCGGCGGCACTTCCCTCCCGGGGGCAAGATGGGGCCGACCCCTCGAGGCCTGCTCCCCCATCTGCCGGGCGAGAGGGGGCCGAGGAGACCGGGGGCCCTTCAGAGGACGGCGATAGGTCGGCTCTCCCCCCCACGGGGGTAGAGGGGGCCGATGTTGAAGTAGCAGTCACCGAGGCTAGGGGGTTGGCCGGAGGCGGTGACGTCCCGGTCGCCGAGGTGCGGGCCGAGACAGGCGAGGCTGGGGGTTCGCCCGCGAGGGCGTTGCAGCCCCAGATGCTGGGAGCTTCCGATGCGGTTGGACCTGCGACATCGGTCGAGGTTGGAGGTTCGCCCGGGGAGGCGTTGCAACCCCAACCGACCGTGGCGCGAGAGGTGGCCGGTCCCGTTGCTCGAGCAGAGCCCTCTGGCGGAGTGCCCCAGGCAGAGCGGTCTCCTTTGCCGGAGCCCTTGGAAAGGCTCGGCATTATGGGCGACCTATATCGGGTCTGTCGATCGATTGCCGCGAGGACGAAGGGGGGGGGGAAAGGCGCAATACCCCCCCAGGCTCCTCGATGTTCTGATGGAAGGCGGCCTGGTCATATCTCGGTCGGCGGCTTTGATGGCGGAGGCGCACGCACGGACGGAAACGGAGCGGCCGAACCTTGCCTGGACCCTCGGGGGATGCGAGAGGAAGCTGGCCCGACTCAAGGGGGAGCATGAGGGACTCCGACAGGAGTTCTCCGCGTTTCGAGAGGTGGCACGGGCGAGCCGGCTGGAGGCTGAGGTGCTGACCGAACAGCTCGCCAAGACCCGAGAGTCTCTTGAGGGGGCAAGCCGATCCTTGGAGGAGGAACGTCTGTGTCGCCTCGATCTGGACAATCGCTGGGAGCTCGAGCGTGCCGAGCTGCTAGATCGGGCGGAGATGGCGGAGCATCTCTGAGCTGAGGCTGAGGTGGACCGGGCTCGGGCAGAGGATCGTGCGTCCGAGGCGGAGCGGGCGCGGGTCGAGTTCGTCGGTAGGGCAGGACAGATCGAGGCGGAGGCAATCGAGCGCTACAGGAGCTCGGATGCTTACTCGGCCGACCTGTTGGAAGCCGCCCTACCTTACTACGAGGTAGCGCTACGCCGAGGTGCTCGAAAGGGGTTTAAGCAGGGCTATCGCCGGGCGGTAGGCTGCGCCCATGAACAAAACTCCGCGATCGAGTTCCCCTTTGGCCAGCGTTATGATTCGGATGAGTCGATTTCCAGCTCTTCTTCGTCGGTCGGAGAAGATTCGGAGGGATCGCCTCCGTCGGGGTCACCGGCTCCGGGCTTCTCGGGAGGGCTCACGACTGAGACAGTTCTCGCCCAGGCGAGGTCAGTGTCTGAGCCAGCCGTCACCGAAGGCGCCGGGGGTGACGCGTCTCCTTCCGCCGGTCTCGAGCATCAAAGTGGGCCCGAGGCCTGATGTATTGTGCCTCTTTCCCTTTTTATCCCTCTTTCCTCTTTTTTAGAGGGTTTCCTTTTGGTACGATAATAAATGACTTGCTCTGTTTGGATACTATCCTTGCCGTGATTTGGTTGGCGAATCTTGGGTGGTTGAGAGGTGCCGATATGTCCTGCGCGGTTTTCGCACGCTGTTTTGGTAGGCTTCTGACGGGGCGTTCCTCCGTCCCCTCACGCTTTGAATGTCAGGCTGCTTCGTGAATCCCGCGAGGGCGGGAAACGAGGAGTTGGAGGTGACTGTTCAGGGGAGAAATCCTTCGACGTGTTTCCGAGGGGGGCATTTAAGGCGTGTAGCCTCCTTTGGCCTATAAGAAGGACCAGAAGGCGCCCTTTCCTCTCCACCGCTTGGGATTGTCTCTAACAGTCTTTCCTTGCTCCTTCCTTTTCACTCCGCGTTGTGCCTTTGCATCCGGAGCATGGAGGATCCTTCGGAGGGCGATGCCGCCGCCGACGGGGAGCGGTGGGCTCCTGCTGTCTTGTGAGGTTGAACGGATCCCACGGTCGCCGCGCGTGTACGAGAGGGGTCCTACGGTCGCCGCGCGGATCTGGGGAGGACTTTGGCATGTGGAAGCACCACGCCGTTGGCCTCTTCTTGGCTCCGGCGAGGCTTCCGGGTGGACGCCGAGGCGGAGGACGGATGGGGGCATCAGGGGAGTCTGCCGTCACTTCCCTCCGTGTGAGGGGAGGAGGCGTATCCGGCTCCCTCCTCACCGAGGCCTTCCTCCGTCTGCAGCCTCTTTTTCCCTCTTTTGCTTTTCATTTCTTTCACTCTTCGGGGGCTGCTTGCTCTCTCCTTCCTTCCAAGGAGTTGGCAGTTTGGAAGAGGGGGGGCCTTCACGGCGCTCCTTTTTTCGGTTGTTGCCAACTTGGGAGGTAGCCTTCCTCAACGTTTAAAGGTGGCCTTCCTCCTGAAGTCCCTCTGTCACCTTTGTCACGGGCCATCCGAGCCAACTGGCTCGACCACCTCTTGTCCGAGCCAGTTTTCGCACGAGGCAGAGTCAGTGGCTGGATGCGAGGAGATCAAGACCGAGTCAGTCGAGCGATGACCCCTTGAAACGATGTTAGACGGACTTTTGCTTTGTTTTTGCTATGTGATGTACTGGCATTTGCCTACCTGATGTACCAACGGTTTGGAATGAAAAGAACAGGAATTTTATTCTGTCCATCTCGCTGTACAATTTCAAAAGTAGAATCTGCGTAGTGCGGCTGCGTTCCACGTCCGAGGAATAGGCTCCCCTTCCATTGTCGCTAACCTGTACGCACCTTTCCCGAGCGTCTCGACCACTCGGTAGGGACCTTCCCAGTTGGGGGATAGCTTGCCCGCCGCCTCCAGTGGTCGAGAGGCTTCGGCTTTCCTGAGGATGAAGTTCCCCGGTTGGAAACGTCTGTCTCGGACCTTGGCGTTGTAGTATCGAGTGAGGCGGCGCTGGTACTCCGTTGCCCGGACGTTTGCGATCTCTCGGAGTTCGCTTGTCAGGTCGAGGTTCTCGAGTAATTTTTGCCAGTTGGCCTCGGGTGAGAAGCTGATCACTCGGAGAGACGGGTTGACGATCTCCAACGGAACGACGGCCTCGGTGCCATATACCAACTGAAAGGGGCTTTCACCGGTTGCCGTCCTGGGGGTTGTTCGGTGCGACCACAGTACGCTAGGCAATTCCTCGAGCCAGCTACCCTTAGCCTTGCCGAGTCTAGTTTTTATGCCTTTCAAGATAGTCTTGTTGGCATTTTCAACGAGCCCATTGGCCTGAGGGTGGGCGACCGAAGTGAAGTGGTTGCGGATATTTAGGTCGGCGCATCTGTCTCGGAAGTATCGAGAGTCGAATTGCCGACCGTTATCGCTGACTATCACTCGGGGGATGCCAAAGCGGCAAATGATCGATTTCCAAACGAAGCCCCAAACGACTGTCTCGGTGATCCTTGCCGTAGCCTCGGCCTCGATCCACTTGGTGAAGTAGTCGATGGTGATGATGATGAACTTCTTCTGGGACTGGGCCGTTGGGAATGGCCCAAGGATATCGATTCCCCACCGAGCGAAAGGGTAGGGCTCGGTTAGGGTGACAAGTTCCGTTGCCGGCTGATGGACCAAGTGGTCGAACCGCTGGCATCGGTCGCACTGTTGAACATAGGCTGAGCAGTCGCGCTGCAGGGTGGGCCACCAGTACCCCTGTCGTAACAGGATTCGGGCTAGCGACCGGGCCCCTGAGTGCGCTCCGCACAGGCCTTCATGAATCTCTTGGACGGCTCAGCCTGCCTCGTCGGGACCGAGGCACTTCAGGAGGGGACCGGAGAACGATCTTCGGTAGAGGGCGTTGTCGAGGACGACGAAGCGCCGAGCTTGATACTTCATTCAGCGGGCTTCCCGAGGGTCGGAGGGCTCTTGGGAGTCTTGTAGCCAGACAGGTAGGGGGAGCGCCAGTCACTTGGGGTGGCCGAGTCAACAGCGAGGAGCTCTTTGTCGATGCTCGGGCGCTCTAGCTCTTCTAGGAGGACCGATCGTGTACCTTCTGGGTCTAGGGAGGAGGCCAATCGAGAGAGGGCGTCCGCCCGGGAGTTTCGCTCCTGAGCTATCCGGACTACCTCAAATCCCTCGAACTGTTGGGCCAGGCTCCGGACCAGCTGAAGGTATTTGATCATGGGTACCTCCCGAGCCTCATACTCACCGTTGACCTGACCTGCGACTAGTTGAGAGTCGGTGTGGATCCTGACTCGCTCGACCCCCAGCCGTCGGGCCATGCGTGCTCCCGAGATAAGGGCCTCGTACTCGGAAGCGTTGTTGGACGCCTGAAAGTTGAATTTTAAGGCGTACTGTAGCTCTATCCCTTCGGGGGACCTTAGGAGGATCCCCGCACCACTGCCTGCCGAATTGGACGACCCATCGACGAGCAGTTCCCAGGCTGGCTCGGTCGCGGTCGGAGGCCTGTCCTCGGTAGGGATGGTGCTTTCGGCAATGAAGTCGGCGAGCGCTTGGCCTTTGATTGCTGATCGCGGCTGGTACGAGATGTCGTAGGCCCCGAGCATGATGGCCCATTTGACGAGTCGCCCCGAGGCCTCGGGGTGGGCCAGAATCTTCTTCAGCGGCTCACCGGTTAGCACGGTGATGGGGTGCCCCTGGAAGTAGGGGCGGAGGCACTTCGCGGAGGTGACCAACACTAGCACGAGTTTCTCGGTTGCGGGGTACCTCCGTTCGGCCCCACTGAGCACCTTGCTGGTGTAGTAGACCGGTCTTTCGATTCCCGAGTCATTTCTGACCAGGACCGAGCTGACCGTGGATGGCGTCGCCGAGAGGTAGAGCAGCAGGACTTCGCCTAGGACGGGCTTGGAGAGCACCGGTGGCGAAGCCAGGAACTCCTTAAGCTCGGCGAATGCTGCCTGGCACTCCTCATCCCATGCGAACGTAGCAGATGCCAGCTTGGGCCCCCTCATTAATTTGAAGAAGGGCAAGCATCGTTCGGCCGCATGGGACAGGAAACGGCTGAGAGCGGCGACACGCCCCGTCAGACGCTGGACGTCTTTAATGCACGTGGGCGGGCGCATGTCCAGGATGGCCTGGACTTTGTCGGGGTTGGCTTCGATCCCGCGCTGAGTGACTAGGAAACCCAGGAACTTCCCGGATTTTACTCCGAAGGCGCACTTGGCGGGGTTGAGCTTCATGTTGTACTTCAGGAGGGTGCCGAAGGTTTCAGCAAGGTCGACGATGTGGTCTTGGGCCTTGGGAGTCTTGACGAGCATGTCATCGATGTAAGCCTCGACGTTCCGGCCTAGCTGTCCCTCGAACACGTGGTTTACCAGCCGCTGATATGTGGCTCCGGCGTTCTTTAACCCGAAGGGCATCCGGGTGTAGCAGTACACGCTGCAGTCAGTGATGAGGCTGTCTTCTCGACGTCTTCTGGATTCATTCTGATCTGGTGATAACCTGAATAGGCATCCAGGAAACTGAGTATCTCGTTGCCCGAGGTTGAATCAACCAATTGGTCGATGCTCGATAGCGGATAGCAGTCCTTGGGGGTAGCCTTATTCAGATCGGTGAAGTCCACACACATTCGCCACTTGCCTGTGATTTTTGGCACCAGGACGACATTGGCTAGCCACGTAGGGTACAGGACTGGCCTGAAGAGGCCTGTCTCTTGTCCCTTGGTGACCTACGCCTTGATGACCGCCTGTTTCTCGGGCGCATGCTTCCTTCTCCGTTGCTGTACGGGCCTGACGGTGGGGTCAAGGCTGAGCTTGTGCATCACGGTCTCCCCTGGTATGCCAGGGAGTTGATCATCGGCCCAAGCGAAGACCTGAGCGTACTCAGAAAGAAATTTCTTGTATTGTTGCTGTTCCTTAGGTGGTAGGTCGGCTCCGATCCTTACTCCGAGGGCCGGGTCATCGTTTAGGAACACCGTTAGCAACTCGCCACCGGGCTCGGCGGTTACGGTCTTCCCTTCGATTCCCTTGGGACCCTTATCCCCTCCGTCCGGCCTTGAGGCTTCCACCGAGATGTTGTAGCACCTTCTAGCCGTGGCCTGGTTACCTCGGGTTCCCCCAACCCGTTTTTGGTGGGAAACTTCATTTTTTGGTGATAGGTAGATGGTACGGCCTTCATTCGGCTGAGAATTTTCCGGCCGAAAATGGCGTTGTACGCTATCATACCCTTGATCACTATGAAGTCCACCATGACTGTAACGGTTTTGGGTGGGGTGCCGATGGTGACCGGCAGGCTTAGGGCTCCCTCGGGGTAGGTGGCCAGGCCGTTAAACCCGCAAAGGGGGGTTCGGATCGGGCGGAGCTTGGATGGGTCTTCCCCCATCTTGAGGAAACAGTCATAAGATAATACATCGGGGGCACTTCCATTGTCAACCAGAATTCTATCTACGTTACAATGGTTTATTGTGGCCGAGATGACGAGGGCATCATCATGCGGGGTGCTTAGCCCTTCCAGGTCTTGGTCGGAGAAGACTATGACTTGGGGCTCCCTCGGCGGGCCCCCTGAGGGCTCTGAGACCCGGCTGGCCCGCTCGGCATGGTGCTTCCTTCCTCGGCTGGTGTCGCCGCCCGATGCTGTTCCTCCGGAGATGACGTTGATGTGGACCCCTCGGGGGGCGTTGTCGATCTCCTCGGCGGCGTCTTTGTCTTCTTTGTGCCCAGCTGCGAACCGGGCCAGGTGCCCCTGACGGATGAGGCGTTCGATCTCGTCCTGGAGCTGGTGACAGTTGTCGGTGTGGTGCCCGTGGTCGCCGTGGAACAAGCAATGTCTGTCGCGCTTGCGGTTCTTCGATCTCATTGGCTCGGGCTGGCGGAGGAGTCCCGAGTCTTTGATGTCTTCATAGATCTCGTAGACTGGCGTGGTCAACGGGGTGTACCGCTCGTACCTCCGTTTGCGCTCTCCTTCCCGATCACGCTTCTTGCCCGAGCCAGGGTTTGACTCGGGGGCCCGCTTCTTGTCCCCCTCCCAACCCGAGCCGGTTGTGTCTCGGCAGGCGCTGAGCACCTCTTCGCACTCGGCGTGGCGCAGAGCCAGAGTCACTAGCTCGGCAAGGGTCGAGGGAGGGTGGAGGACCAGTTCGCGACGGAGATTTTCGTCCCGGGTGCCCCTGGTCAGAGCGGTCGTGGCTGAGGCCACATCCAGGCGGGGAATTCTGAGGGCTTCCGATTTAAATCGGTGGACATAAGCCCGGAGCCTTTCCCCTTGTGCCTGTTTGAGGGCCAGGAGCCCCGCTACTGACCCTCGGGGGGGGGGGGGGCGCTTTCGGCGAAGCTCTCCTTGAAGACTCGCCCGAATTGCCTGAAGTCCTGGATGGACCCAGGGGCGAGGGCCCGAAACCACGCCTGAGCGCCTTGGACCAGGGTGGCCGTAAAGGCTAGGCATTTAATGGGATCCGGTGTTCCATGCAGAGTCACCAGGGCGTCGAAGCTGTCGTAGTGGTCGGCTGGGTCGCCCTGTCCATCATAGAGTTTGAAGGTAGGAATGGAGGTCCTAGGAGATACCTCTGCCTTCAAGATGTACTCGGAGAAAGGGGATCTCTCCTCCTCCTCCGGGAGGGAGGTCTTCTGCAGGGCGCGGAGGGCACGCTCTTGCTCTGCGAAGCGTCTTTCGAAATCCCTAAGCCGAAGGGATAGTTCCGGTTGCGGTCGCGCCGTGGGGCTGGGGGGAGCGTCGTGGCGATCCTCAGGACCGCCGGCGCTCGAGCGTGGAGGCCTCGCCCCCTGTTTCCCTCTCCTGGGCGTGGAGGAAGCCTCTTGCTCCGGGGGTGGAGCTTGCGAGGGTCCTCCCGCGTGGTTGCGGATGAGCTGCTGACCGCGGAGGGTGAAGCGGCCTCCAGCGGTGTGCTGGGACGCACTTCGACGGGGGGGGGGGGATCCCGGACGGGGCGCGAGACCTGGCATCTCTCGCCGCCTGGGCCCTCATGAGCTCCACGAGAACGTCAAGCTTCTTACTGAGGGCCTGGAAGATCTCGGCGCCACCGTTGGGGGCTACCCCCGTTGCCGTCGGAAGGGGCGGCGGCCCGTTGGTGGGGACGCTGGTGTTGGAGGGAGGGCTCTGTGAGGCCCTAGAGGGGTCTTCTCCCGCCGTCACCACGGCCTTACCCTTCTCGACGGCGGATCTCCTCCCTGAGCTTCTTCTCACCATCTCGGCTCTTCGTGCGGTTCCCACAAACGACGCCAGATGAAGAGGCGAAATCTCGCGTTGCGTCCTGAGCGGGCCGTGGATCACCAGGAGATGAACTGTAAGACAGGGAAATGCGTCAGAGGGCCCAGGGGATTTCCCTGGGGCGAAACCCTCCGATGGCTAAGTCAGTAGAGCTGTGGTGGAAGCAATGAAGGGAGGAGGAAAGCTGATGCGCGAGACTCCTCTCCACCAAAAGGGGGTGAAGCGGATTGCTCAGGAGTTTTACCTTCCTTTTTTCTCTTACCTTCCACCGGAGGGTAGCCCTGGTTTTAAGTAGTGTGCCGCCTTCAGGAGTCCTATCAGCTGGGGGGTCTCCGGCGGGAGTTACGTCCTCAACGTGGGCTTTCATGGCCTTTATCGTGGGGGCGTTATCGCCTTGAAACCCGGTGGCTGGTTGATTCCCCTGTCCGTTGGGGACTCTTAAAGGCAGCGCGAACGGCTAGCGTCCAGTCCGAGCTCCTGAAACGCCAGCCCTGTCCGGGCAAGGAGGATAGCTCGATCAAAGGAGGGGTCGGATAGGTCGGCTGGCGCCTGTCTCTCCCGAGCGGAAAAACGGCCTAGGCCGGACCTTCCTTGTGACCTGACCATCACTCGGGCCCTCCGAGCCTAGGGGCCGCCGGGGAGGGTTGGTTCCTCGAGTGCCTGTTTATTGGGCTTTTCTTCCCTGAGTGGGCCCCGTGGACTATCACTCGGGTGAGCTTACCTCGTTGGACCCTGTTGAGTCTTGTTGGGCTGCTCTTTGGGTGGGCTACAGAAATCCCCCTCTCCAACTGATACTGACGTTAGCCTATCTTTTTTTTGTTTTTTATTGATTGATTGATTTTGCAATGGGTGGCGGGGCCACGGTGACCAGGGGATTATTTGATCCTCTCACCTATCCCATATATAAAATGTCTCCTCCACTACAAAACATCTAGGAGTGAACATGTTGAGTGGGTGTCAAGTTAAAAATATCTCCTTTCTCTACTTTTCCTTCTAGGAGTGAACATGTTGAGCACCTTTGTGGATTGGAGTGTTAGGTAGGGTGGCCAAACCAGTGATCAAATTAATATGATCAGTTCTGATCATATGATAATGTATATATATATATATTTATATCGACATTTTGAGCGTCAATTTAAAATCAAGTCTATATTGATTGAAGCAGTTTTGCGTTGCTTTGGGTTTTCATCCAAGTTCTACTCTATTATAGCAATGCTTCTATACAATTACTGATTCTTCATCCTTTTCAATAGCACCCCAGTTGGATACTTCAAATCCTCCAGGGGGTTGCGCCAAGGAGATCCTCTCACCCCTGCCCTGTTCATCATCGCGAAGGAGGTTCTCAACAGGGGCATTCTGTAGCTCTTCCATGCAAGCCAGATCAGCCACTACAGGGTGCCGAGAGGATGCATGAACATCTCTCACCTGCTCTACGCTGATGACACCTTGGTTTTTCTCAACGGGGACACCCGATATATCATGCGGTTGCTCAGTTTCCTGCAGGAGTATGAAGACTGCTCGGGGCAAAAAAAATGCCGACAAAAGCTCCTTTGTGCTGTCCAAAAGCGTAGGCCCGCGCACAATCCACCGCATCGCTGCTTTGACAGGATTTCAGCATAAGGCTACCCTCGGCTAGTACCTTGGCATCCCCATACAGGCAGGGCGCAGGGCACGACTGATTCCCCATTTCAAACACCTTCTTGACAGCATATGTGCAAAGCTCAACTCTCGGAAAGCCAAGCTGATGTAGTAACCCGAATTAAAAATAAAAATATAATTAAATGAATATAATTTTATGAACAAATAAAGGGTAATTTCAATAAGTGAAATAAAATTTCTAATTATGAAATGGGCTGATAATTAAAAGTTTGTTGGGTTTAAAAGAAAGAATTAATCTCTTAATATTTAAAACCTCCGACATCCCAAATTCTAATTTAGATAAGCGAGTTAAATTCTTAATAATCAGGTTAAATAATTAAGATTTTGTTTATATAAAATAAGTAAAAGTATTGAAATTTCTGATTTGGAGATGAAAGTGAGTTTTTAGAGATATAAAATAGATTTCGTAATTGCAAATGAAGATAATTCCCTAATGTTAAATATTCCAAATAATTAAAAGATTTTGATTTAATAATGGAGATAATTACTTTAATACTAATATTTTTAAATAATGAGAATTTCTTGAATTAATGATGATATTATATTTTTTGAAGCATAAATATATTTAATAATTAAATTCTCTTGAAATAAATCAAAATTAAATATTTTAAATTTTATAAAAATTATAGGAGACCTAATTAAAATTCCTAGAATTGATTGTGATTAAAAATTGGGATAATGATTAACCCTTAATGAGCTGGATTGGGAGTTAATGGGTAAATTGGCCTAAATTCTAAGTTAACCCTAAACCCTAATATTCTATGATTAAATTATAGAATACCCCGGCTAACACCAGCTGGCAATGCTAGGACCTCGAACGCTGCTCAAGGCCTTCGAACGACGAGGAGGCACGTCGACCTCAAAAGAAAAGGGGTGCGTCTCATCTCATTGGCTCAGTAGGGGTCCCGTGGATCCCCACCATAATAAAGCGAAATAAATAGAGCAGTAAGGAACATATAAAGACAATAAAGCAGGTAAAGCAGTAAGGAAGTAAAGTAGTGAAGAACCGCACAGCACACAAAGAAACCCTATAAACCACTAACTGCCAAAAACCTGCACACCATTAGGATACCTCGAGAATCGAACACACAACTCACGCAGATCAGATTCTCGAACCAGGGCCAGAAACCGCTGGGACATGATGACCTGTCTCGGATCACCTCTCTTAGGACACACGCGCTAGGATCTAGACTACAAGGTAGACCCTTGACCGGTCAACCAAGAAACACGGCTACACAGCCAGACAGAACACACGAAGACAGCGAGGAACCACACCTCGATCACGAGTAACCAGGACAACAAATCGCCAAACATTGAAACTCGCGAAAGGAAACCTGTGTCGAAATCTCTCAAGTGACAGGAGCACTACCCACTAGAAGCAAAGTCGGATGCATCCACTGACATCTTAATCCGTACCCCCGGTGTCTCTCTACTCGCCCCAGGCGGAAACTAAGACATACTAACCATGGAACCAAAGAACAAGGACTAGTTAGGGTCGCGCTCGTCAGCACGTGTCCAACGCCCCCAACCACGTGTGCACACACAGACCATGGACTCTAAGTCAGATCCTCTAGCTATTTTTCCCCCCCGCCCAGACTCCGGCTGCAATGATGAGGGGCCCTACGGTAACCAGCCTAAAAATCATCACACTAGAAAAGCTCTCCACCACTCCCAAGTGGGTCCGAGCATGCGTGCGTAGGAAAGCTACGACTAGTGGGGAAAGTCACCAAAAGGTGAGAACTCGCTAAGAAGCGGAAAGCCACCGGAACATCACTGGTTCGTACATAACTCACCGTACACATGTAACATAACATTAGGCGGCTATGGATAGAACACAACACCCTAGGACCTCTGACTGGGTGACTACTCTATGGACTATTGGCGAAACCGGCATAGACGAGAATCACCAACACAAGAAACGTGGGATGTTGAATCTGCGGGCTGACAGGGTCTGGGCGGCCAACCTCTTGGCTGCCCATAGCATTGGGCGGCCACACAGGTGGCCGCCACCCTGTGGCTTGGGTGGCCACCACCTTGGCGACCCAGGAGCCTGGGTGGCCAATAGGCTGGCCGCCCAGTAGCCTAGGCGGCCCAACCAGTTGCCGCCCAGCCTGGCCTGGGCAGCCATCACCCTGGCCGCCCAGACACTTGGGCGGCCAGGTCCTTAGCCGCCCAGAGGGGCATGGGCCTGGGAGGCCTTCACTCTGGCCACCCAACACCCTTGGGCGGCCAACCTTCTGGTCGCCCAACTGGGCTTTTCCCAACAGCAAGGTCCCCTCGGGGAGCCACCCTGGAGGCTTATTCCCACGCTTGAAAGGCCCACATTGGGCACGAAAACCACCGGCATTGAAAGATCTACCCCCAGTGATTAAGCAATTAAACATTATCACATTTCCATGAGTGTTCATATTTTTTCCATGCAGGGAATCGGACAGCTGCCGCAAACACAAGAGGCCCACACACACACACAAACGAACGAAAGAGTACTGCGTAGACTCGGGAGCGAACTCCCACCTAGATTCTTGTGGCCCAGTGACGTATCGCCGTCCCACAAAGGCCGCCCCACAATGGGACCGAAGACTGAATCAATAGGATTTCGAACCAGGGCGTTACGTATCACCGTCCCCTGGGATCTTTAACTTCCGCGGTGTTACGTATCACCGTCCCGCAGAAGGGACCGAAGTCCAACCTCACAGAATGCTGCTGTTTTCCCTTCATGGCATACACATTCTTATTTATCTTATAGTGACTAGAGTGTTATTTATCATAACAGACATGCTTTGATTGATTAAGGGACCAACCATACTCACAGTCATGCTTCTCATAATTTAAACTTGCTCACAGATATGCTTCTAATAGTTTTAAGAGGGCTAAACATACAGTCAGTCATGTTCAGGTTAGTGCAGGTTTATCATTCTAGACTACACATGCACGGAAAATAATTTATATTTGAAAGTACAAAATTTCTGTGGTCATGAAAGTTTTACTAGGGGTTACTAACTTAGCCTCCTGCCATTTTCTATTTTTTTTTCAGATTTTTTTATGAATTAATATGCCCCCTCAAAATTCTCTTTTTTCTCAGTTTCCAGAAATTGGACAGACCCACCGGTGCACCGACCTTGCTCATAGCCGGGGCCAACTGCACCGACCTCACTAGCACATGCGCCGACCTTGCTCGTGGCCAGGGCCAAACTTACACCGACCTACTATGCACGGACCTTGGTTATGCTTACACAAAACATGCACGGACCTACTATGCTCAGACCTCACCATGGCCAACACAAAACATGTACATGCCTGCTATGCTCAGACCTCACCGTGGCCAACACAAAACATGCACAGATGCAAAACATGCACTGACACAAAACATGCATAGATGCAAAACATGCACCGACACAAACATGCAACGACACAAAACATGCACAGACCTCATTCTACACAGACCTTTACCTACACATGGACGCAAAAGTGCATAGACCTTGCAACCAACGCACAGACCCCTTTTACCTACGCATGGACAAAAGTGCACAGACCTTGCAACCAACGCACAGACCCCTTTTACCTACGCATGGACAAAAGTGCACAGACATTATAAACAATGCACAAATCCCTTTTACCTACGTATGGGCAGAAGTGCACAGACCCTACAAACGGTGCACAGACCTTACTATAACTAAAGTATGCACGGACCTTAAACATGCACTGACCTTACCTCTGCATGGACTAAATGTGCATCGATGCCAACACAAACATGCACAATCCCTTACGCACGGACTAAATGTGCACCGATGCTAACACAACATGCACGGACCCCTCTTGGCCTGGGAAAAACATGCACCAACCTCTCCTTTGGCCTGAACTAAACATGCACCGTCCTAATATGGGACCTACTCAGAACTGATGTATGGACTCTAACACACATGCTCATACTTGACTGGGCTACCCCATTGGTGCACCGACTAGGGGTTTCCTATATATGTGTTCTGACCCTCCCAAGGACTGTGGAAACTCATGGAACAAAAAACTGATTTGAAAAACAAACCCCAAAATGGATATGATGGTCGTCCCCACCTGCCCTTAATCCCTCTTTAAAGTGTATGAAATACATTTGAAATCATTCTAATGCATCATTGACCCCCCCTAAAGTTTGAGGTTAGGTGCCTACCTTTGAGATGGTAAACCGTCGATCCGGGGATGAAATCCACACCCCAGATCCTCCTAAAGCTTTTTCTTCCGATCCGGGGATGAGTTTGACACCCCAGACCCACCAGACTTCACTACAGGTTCACCCTTTACAAAATGCCAAGGTTCCTCACTCCTCTTCCTTACCCGAGAGAAACCGTAGATGGTGGGTGTTGAGGATAGGAGTTGCTAAAGGTTGGTTACCCTTGGAACCCACTTCTTTTTATAGGTTTAAAGCCTCCCAAGACCCGTCCCACGTCCAGCAGGGTTCAGCCCAGCCCCCAAGTCGCTGGCTTAAAGAGAGGTTAATGCTAAGCACCCCTTCGGGTTGAACATGTGTGACCCTTCATCTACTCAGTCAAAGATGCGAATGGGCGCATTTATTCGTTAGGATTTAGGTTCAGATGTCTTCATACGAAATGAAAAGGACTTCAGATCTAACTTTCAATCTTTGTTTCATCAAATTTCATTAACTCTACCAGGAGTTATGAATTTTCCATTAATTACATGTGAATTCACCCAACAGTCACACCTCTTCATGACAGCTGGCAGAAAAGGGCTCAGAACCGTGGGTTCTGGTGCGATATGGGTCTCCCCCTCAACATAAGAGTTTGGGCTAAGGGTATAAGCTTTCTAATGGGCCTAGTTTCATCCCATTCTGATCCTCCTACGTTAAGTTACAAATTTTATAAGGGTTCTTAGATAGTCTATCTAGATTTTTGACCCGTTTGGTTCATGGGTCTGAATTGTGCCTGATTGGGCTAGTGCCCAATTGGCGGTCATTACATTTATACATGGGCGTCAATTTCTCAAGTCACAGGGCCACAACCCACGGTATGAAAGCCCACCGTACACATATATCTCTCTTTACCAACCAATCACATACATATACATATACAATAACACCTTTTAATACCCAGCATGGCACGGAATAGGAGACACACCCAGCATGGCACGGAATAGGAGACACACCCAGAATAGGAACAATGGGCAGGAGAAAATAGCACCCCTGACCTGGGCGCTATTCCCAATGGGGCACCTTAACCCTAGGTGCCATTTCCTTTTTGGCAATATATATTGAAGGGGCGTGATCTCGCGCTGGTCCTGAGCTGGGAGGATGATCACCGGATAGTGAACTGCAGAGAAAAGGAAACGAATCAGGAGGCCCAGGGATGGTTCCCTGGGGAAACCCTCCGATGCTTAAGTCAGTAGAGTGTTGGTGGAAGGTATTGAGGGAGGTAAAAAGAAATGCGCGAGATCCCCCAACACCAAGATGGTGAAGTGGTTCATGCTCAGGGAGTGTTAGGCCTGTATCTGCCTTACCTGCCGCCGGAGGGAGTCCCTGGTTTATATAGCGAGCTCCCCGGATGAGTCCCATAAGCTGAGGAGTTTCAGGCGGGAGTTACGTCCTCATCATGGGATCGTTACGTCCTCGTCGTGGGCTCTTCATGATCTTGGGGGATCGTGGCTCCCTTATCCCCCTGAACTCCTGCTCATAAAGGACTTTCAACGGCTGCATGGATAAACACTTGTCAATCGATCCAAGCATGAGAAGTGCCAGCCCTGTCCGGGCGATAGGCATAGCTCGGATGCAGTCAGATCGGAGTGGGCGCAGAGCGCTCGGCCCTTATCCCGTTGGAGGGATGGCTCGGGCGTGGGTCTTCCTCCGTCCTGACGTTCGGGCCTTCCCAGCCTAAGGGCCACCGAGGAAGGATGGGATCCCGAGTGATCTTCATTGGGCTTTTTTACCGAAGTGGGCCCTAGAGGGCTGTCACTTGGATGAGCTGAGCCTCGCTCGGTCCTGATGGGCCTAGTTTGGCTGCTCTTAATTGGGCTACAGAAATCCCCCTCTCCACTTGTCCCCCTCCTACTCCCGAGCTTTAGTAAGCTCGGACGAGTAGCTGTTTAGGGTTTCGGACCGGCGTGGCTCAGGTGGGTGGAGATCTGGCGGTGTTAGGAAGCCACGTGTTGTGGTCACCTATGCCCGTGTTAATGATGATCCTGACAGATTTGAACTGAAGGGGCCCCCTTTCCTCAGAGGTCGGAAGGACGCGCCGCCTTCCGCGTGGGTTTATAGGCGTTGGGCGCTTGTTGTCATTCCAGACTCCCTCCATCTTTTAGGGTTTTGGCTCTCATTCGTTCTTATTTTTGGGGCTTTTCGATGCGCCGTGAGGACACGACGGAGGAGTAGAGGCTTGCGGCAGCATCTGAGGAGTTGGCGGCGATAACCGCGGAGGCCATCCGGCAGCTTCCTCCTCCCCCGAAATCTTTAGGCTCACGGGGCCGCCTTCCCTCAGAGTCTTCTTCTGACTCCATGGCGGGCCAGCGCCCAGAGGTCGAGGAGTGGGAGGACGAGCCGGTGGCGAGGGCGCGGGTCCCCAACTGTAGCGAACTGGGGGAGGCGGATGTGAGGAGGCTGGAGCACCAGTATCGCCTACCCCACAAGTATAGTTTTGCCGCTGCTACTCCATACGAGACGAGCCTAGACTCTCGTACAGGCCACATCTGTATGTTTCTTCTGTCGTGGAAGGGTGGATTCCGCCTTCCTTTCGAACCTTTCATCCTTCAGCTTCTTGATTTTTTTCGGTTGGCGCCCATTCAGTTGGTAGCCAACTCTTATCTCCTCCTTTCCGCCTTCCGTATTCTCTGCCATCAGTGCGGAGTTCCTCCTTCCATGGACCTCTTCCACTATTTCTTTGAGTTGAAAGTACATCCTTCGACTGGGAAGGGCTTCTATTTCATCCAGGCGAGGCGGAATAGGAGTTGTATCTCTTTGGCGGCGAAGGATTCTTCGCATAAGGGGTGGAAGACCCAATTCTTCTGGGTGAAGATTTGTTCAGTGGAGGAAACCTGGAGGTGCCTGGTAATCCCCAATTTCCATCCTAACATCCCTCCTAGGCAGGATGAGTACCCCCCTCACGTGGAGAAGTACGCAGCCATCCTGTTGAAACACCGCTAGTCCACCGAGGAATTGGTGACACCGGAGAATATCGAGCGGTGTCTTCTCACGTGGTTGCACCCGTCGAGCTCAGGTGCCACAGCTTAGACTTTCCTTCGGATGTGGGGGTCATCTTTCTTTTCCTGAATTCATCTTCTTCTTCGTGCATACACCAGGCGGGAGCCTCTGAAGGAGGCCGCAGAGGTGATAGAGCTTGGAGATGACTCGGCTGTCGACGAACCGACTGCTCCCGTGGGTCGCTCCCGAACCAAAGATAAGGGCAAGGGAGTGGCCCGAGGTGAATCCTCCGGACCGCGGGGACCCAAGCGTAAGGACCCTGTGGAGGGTATGGTTCAGGCTGCTGCGAGGGCCTGAAAGTGGGCCAGGAAGGCCGGGGCCGTACCCGCAGTCGAAGGCGACCCTACCACGGCTCACCCCTCTGCCGGGCACAGTGGGGCCGACCCTACCAGGCGGGCTCTCCCACCAGCCGAGCTAGAGGGGGCCGAGGAGGTCGGAGCTGCCCCTGCGGGCGACGATGATGCTGGCTCGGTTCCTCCTTTGGCCGGGACTGAGGGGGCCGAGGGTGCTCCTGCAACCGGTAGCGGGGCCGACCCGGCTCTCCCCTCGGTCGGAGTCGAGGGGGCCGTGGCCGAAGTTGGGGATGCTGTGATCGCGGCCGAAGCTGGCGCTCCAGGTGGCGATGCCAGTGCCGAGCCGATCCATGTTGAGAGGCCGCAGGAAAATTCGGCCGGGGCGCGAGGGGCGGCCGAGGCCGGGGCTCGATCCGGGCCATACTGTGGGGCGCCGGGCGATGGGGGGTTCTCCGTTCCGGCGGCCTTGGAGAGGCTGGGTATCTCGGGCCCCCTGCACCAGGTGTGTCATGGTATATCCGCGAAGGTGAGGGGGGGAGGTAGGCATCACTCCCCGTCCATGGCTCTCGCCGGGGTTATGGAGGGCGGCTTGGCCCTGGCCCAGATGGGGGTGGTTCTGGCAGAAGCGTACGCTCGATCGGAGTGGGAGCGAGCGAACCTGGCCTGGACCCTCGGTGGGTCGGACAGGAGGTTGACTCGGCTCGTCGAGGAGCGTGACGGGCTTCGGCGGGAGCTTTCCTCAATCAGGGAGCTGGTACGATCGAGCCAAGTGGAAACCCGGGCGCTAGCCGAGCAGCTAGCCAAGGCCCGTGAATCGCTCGAGAGGAAGAACCGGCTTCTCGAAGAGGAGCGCTTAGCACGCGTTGAGCTGGACGGCCGGTGGGAGACCGAGCGTGCCGAGCTAGTAGACCGCGCGGAGGAAGCCGAGCGTCTTCGGCGGGAGGCCGAGGCTGATCGAGCTGAGGCGGAGAAGCAGGTGGCGGCGGTCGAAGGGCGGACTACTGAGGCCGAGCGGAAGGCAGCCGAGGCGGAGCAGAGGGAGGCCGGGCTCGCCGGTAGGGTGGGATTGGCCGGGGCGGAGGCTCTCGAGTAATACAAGAGCTTAGAGGCTTACCGGTTCGACCTTAAGGAGGTTGCCCTCCCCTACTATGAGCTAGGACTTCGCCGAGGCATCCGCAAGGGGTTCCAGTAGGGCTACAACTGGGCCATTTCTTACTCCGAGGAGCAGGCGTCCGGAGTGGTTGACTTCCCGTCCGGTCAATGTTATGACTCGGACTTGTCATCCTCTAGTTCCTCTGTTTCGGCGCAGGATGAAGAGGATCCTGAGGGCTCATCACCCGAGGGGTTGCCAACTCCGGATGCCTCGGGAGGGCACGCAACGGAGGCAGTTCCCACGTCGGTGGGGTCGGTGCCAGGGTCGGCCGTCGCCGAGGCTGCCGGGGGCAGACCGCTCGAGCCCTCTACTTCCAGTCTTCAAGGTGGGCAAGAGGCCTGATGTATCTGTTTCATTTCTTCTTTTTGCATACCTTTTCCCCTTTTGAAGAAAAAGACTCCCTTTTGTGTATAGAGATAAATAAGGCAGTAGCATTGTGATGAAGACTTATCTGTTCCATATCGTCATTGCCGTGTTCTGTTCATCGTATCTGCAGTGGTTTGAAAGAACCGATATTTTTTGCGTGGATCTCGCATAATGGTTACGTGAGCGTCTGACATGGTGTCTTTTCATTTTCTCACGCTTTAAATGCCTGGCCGCTTCGTGTGTCCCGCTGGGGCGGAAGATGAGAAGTTTGAAGTGACCGTTCGTAGGGAGAAATCCTTCTGGCGTGTTTTCGAGAGGAGGGAAATCATTTAAGGCAAGTAGCCTCCCTTCGCCTATAAAAAGGACTGAAGGGCATCCCTTCCTCTCCACCGCTTAGAGTTTTCCCTGACAGTCTTTCCTCGTTCCTTCTTCACGTAGCGTTGTGCCGTTGTATTCAGAGCATGGAGGAAGCTCCGGAAGAGGAGGCTGCCGACGACGGGGGGCAGAGAGTTCCTGCTGCTCCGACTTGAAGAGGATTCGACGGCCGGCGGGCAGACTTGAAAATGGTTTGACGTGCGGAGGCACGCCGTTTTCCCTTTATCAGTTCTGGCGGCGGTTGCAGGGGGGCGAGATGGAAGACAGATGGGGGCATCAGACATCCCTGCTGCCCGTTCCTTCCTGCTCGCTTCACGAATGGGAGGAGGAAGCCAACTAAGCTCCATCCCTTTCGGGCCTTCTCCTGCCTCCTCATCTAGCTCTGCTGGTTTCTTTTTCTTTCTGGCAGCCTCTTTTTCCCTCTTCTGCTCTGGTCCTCCTTTCTTTCACTCTTCGAAGGGTGCCTGCACTCTCTTTCTTCCAAGGAGTTGGCAGTTTGGCGGGGAAGATACTTTCATATGCATTCCCTCTCCTGCTTCTCTTCCAACTTCAACTTGGAAGGTAGCCTTCTCTTTCTTAATCCCTCTGTCACCTTTGTCTCGAGCTGCCCGAGCCAACGGGGTCAACTATCCTTTATCCGAGCCAGTTTCTACACTAGGCAGAGTCAGTGGCTGGACGCAGGGAGGTCATCCGAGTCAATCGAGCGATGGGCTCATACGACGGCGCTAGATGGATCTTTTACTTTTTTGACATGTATTCTATTGGCTTCGGCCTTCCTGATGTACAAACGGGTTGTTTGAATAAAAAGAAAGGAGCCTTTTATTTTATCTCATGTCGTTTGCATAATACTCAGTACTCAGAAGTAGAACTTGCGTAATGTAGTTGCGTTCCAGGTCCGAGGGATGGGCTCTCCTTCCATCGTGGATAGACGGTATGCTCCTTTTCCGAGCGTCTCGACCACTCGGTAGGGGCCTTCTCAATTACGGGATAACTTGCCCGCCGCCTCAAGTGGTCGAGAGACTTCAGCTTTCCTGAGGACGAAGTCTCTTGGCTGGAAGTGTCTATCTTGGACTTTGGCGTTGTAGTATCGAGTGAGGCGGCGTTGGTACTCTGTTGCTCTGATGCTGGCAATCTTCTGGATTTCATCTGCTAAGTCGAGATTTTCGAGCAGTTTCTGGTCGTTTGTCTCGGATGGGAAGTAGATGACTCGGAGAGAGGGGTTGCCAATCTCCAACGGGATCAGGGCCTCGGTACCGTATACCAGCTGAAAAGGGCTTTCACCGGTTGCCGTTCTGGGAGTCGTTCTGTGCGACCAGAGTATGTTCGGCAATTCCTCGAGCCAGCTGCCTTTGGCTTTGCCGAGCCTAGTCTTGATGCCTTTTAAGATAGTCTTGTTGGCATTTTCGACCAGCCCGTTAGCCTGAGGGTGGGCGACCGAAGTGAAGTGATTGCGAATATTGAGGTCGGCGCATCTATCTCAGAAATACCAAGAATCAAATTGCCGACCATTATCGCTCACTATCACCCGGGGGATGCCGTAGCGACAGATGATCGACTTCCAGACGAAATTCCAGACGACTGTCTCGGTGATCTTTGCAGTGGCTTTGGCCTCGATCCACTTAGTGAAGTAGTCGATGGCGACAATAATGAACTTCTTCTGGGCCTGGGCCGTGGGGAATAGCCCGAGGATGTCGATTCCCCAGCGAGCGAAAGGATAAGGCTCGGCTAGGGTGATAAGCTTCGTTGCTGGCTGATGGACCAAGTGGTCGAATCGTTGGCAACGGTCACAACGTTGTGTGTAGGCTGAGCAGTCACGCTGTAGGGTAGGCCACCAATAACCTCTCCGTAGCAAGATCTTGGCGAGCGACCTTCCCCCCAAATGCGCTCCGCACAGACCTTCGTGAACTTCTTCGATCGCTCGGTTGGCTTCGTCGGCACCGAGGCACTTCAAAAGAGGGCCAGAGAAGGATCTCCAGTAAAGTGCGCCATCCAGAGTGACGAATCACCGAGCTTGGTATTTCAACCTTCGGGCTTCCCGAGGGTCGGGAGGCTCCTGGGAGTCTTGGAGCCACGATAGGTAGGGGGTACGCCAGTCGCTTGGGGAGGCTGAGTCAACAGCTAGGAGCTCCGAATCAATGCTCGGGTGCTCTAGCTCTTCGAGAAGGACCGATCGAGTACCCTCGGGGTCAAGAGAGGAGGCCAGCCCAGAGAGGGCGTCCGCTCGGGAGTTTTCCTCCCGAGCTATTCGGACTACCTCAAAACTCTCGAACTGTTGTGCCACAGTCTTGACTAGTTGGAGGTATTTGATCATCGGTGCCTTCCGAGCTTCATAATCACCGTTGACCTGGCTAGCGACCAGTTGGGAGTCGGTGTGAATTCTGACTCGCTCAGCCCCTAACCGCCGGGCCATGCGGGCTCCCGATATGAGGGCCTCATACTCAGAAGCGTTGTTGGATGCTTGGAAGTTAAACTTCAGGGCGTACTGTAGCTCTGCTCCTTCGGGGGACTTCAGGAGGATGCCGGCACCGCTTCCGGCTGAATTGGAAGATCCATCGACGAACAGTTCCCAGGTCGGCCCGGGTGCGGACGGAGATCTTTCTTCAGTCGGGATGGTGCTCTCGGCGATGAAGTCGGCGAGCGCCTGGCCTTTGATAGCCGAGCGAGGTCGATACGATATATCGTAGGCCCCGAGCATGATGGCCCACTTGACGAGGCGTCCCAAGGCTTTAGGGTGAGCGATGATCTTCTTCAATGGTTCGCCGGTCAGCACGGTGATGGAGTGCCCTTGGAAATAGGGTCGGAGGCGCTTGGCCGAGGTAACCAACGCTAGCACGAGTTTCTCGGTTACGGGGTACCTTTTCTCAGCCTCACTGAGCACCTTGCTTGTGTAGTAGATCGGTCTCTCGATTCTTGAGTCATTTTTGACGAGGACCGAGCTAACTGTGGATGGAGTTGCCGAGAGATAGAGATACAAGGCTTCCCCTTGGACAGGCTTGGAAAGCACTGGGGGCGAAGCCAGGAACTCCTTAAGCTCGGCGAACGCTCTTTGGCATTCCTCGTCCCACGCGAATGTGGCAGATGCCATTTTGGGCCCTCTCAACAGTTTGAAGAAGGGTAGGCATCGTTCAGTCGCGCGGGACAGGAATCTACAGAGCGCAGCAACGCGCCCGGTAAGGCGTTGAACGTCTTTGATGCAGGTGGGTGGGTGCATGTCCAGGATGGCCTGGACCTTGTCGGGGTTGGCCTCGATCCCATGCTGAGTGACTAAGAAGCCCAAGAATTTCCTAGACTTTACTCCGAAGGCGCACTTGGCGGGGTTGAGCTTCATGTTGTACTTCAGGAGGGTGTCAAAAGTTTCTGCTAGGTCGGTGAACTGGTCCTCGACCTTGGGGGTCTTCACGAGCATGTCGTCAATATAGGCCTCGACGTTCCGACCGAGCTGTCCCTCGAACATATGGTTGACTAGCCTTTGGTACGTGGCTCCGGCATTCTTCAACCCGAAAGGCATCCGGGTGTAACAGTGTATGCCGAAGTCGGTGATAAAGGCGGTTTTCTCGATGTCTTCGGGGTGCATTCTGATCTGGTGGTAACCTGAGTAGGCATCCAGGAAGCTGAGTATCTCATTGCCCGAGGTTGAATCAACCAGTTGGTCGATGCTCGGTAAGGGATAGCAATCCTTTGGAGTAGCCTTGTTCAAGTCGGAGAAGTCCACGCACATCCGCCACTTTCCTGAAGCTTTCGACACCAGGACGACGTTAGCTAGCCACGTCGGGTACAGGACCGGTCTAAAAAGGCCAGTCTTCTGCCCCTTGGTACCTACTCCTTTATAATCGTCTGCTTCTTTGGCGCATGCTTCCTTCTGCGTTGTTGCACGAGCTTCATGGTTGGGTCGAGGTTGAGCTTATGCACCACCATCTCTTCCGGTATCCCGGGGAGTTGATCATCAGACCATGCAAAGACCCGGATGTACGCGGAAAGGTACTCTTTGTATTACTGTTGAACCTCAGATGTTAGGTCGGCTCCGATCTTTACTCCTAAGGTCGGGTCGTCGTTTAGGAAAACCGCTAGCAATTCGCCTCCAGGTTCGGCGGTTGCGGATTTTTCCTCGACTTCCCGGGGGCCCTTATTTTTCCCGTCCGGCCTTATGGCTTCAACCGAGATATTGTAGCACCTTCGGGCCATTGCCTGGTAACCTCGGACTTCCCCCAATCCATTTTTGGTGGGGAACTTCATCTTTTGGTGATAGGTAGAAGGCACCACTTTTGTTCGGCTAAGAATTCTTCGACCGAAGATTGCGTTGTATGCTATCATACCTTTGATCACTATGAAGTCCACCATGACCGTAACGGTTTTGGGTGGGGTGCCAAGAGTAACCGGCAGGCTTAGGGCTCCCTCGGGATAGGTGGCCTAGCCATTGAACCCGCACAGGGGGTCCGGATCGGGCGGAGTTTAGACGGATCCTCCCCCATCTTAAGGAAACATTCATAGGATAATACATCAGGGGCACTTCCATTGTCAACCAGAATCCTGTCTACGTTACAATGGCTTATTGTGGCCGATATCACTAGGGCGTCGTCGTGCGGGGTGCTCAGCCCCTCCAGGTCTTGGTCGGAGAAGATTATGACCCGGGGTTCGCTTGGCGGGGACCTAGGAGGCTCGATGGCTCGGCTCATCCGCTCAGCATGACGCTTCCTTCCCCGGCCACTGTCTCCTCCTGATGCAGCTCCTCCGGCGATGACGTTGATGTGGACCCCTCGGGGGGCGTTGTCGATCTCCTCTGGGGCACCTCGGTCTTCCTGGTGCCCGGCCACGAACCGGGACAGGTGCCCCTGACGAATGAGACGCTCGATCTCATCCTGGAGCTGGTGGCAGTCGCCGGTATGATGCTCGTGGTCGCTGTGGAACATGCAATGCTTGCTGCGACTGCGGTTCTTTGACTTCATTGGCTCGGGCTGGCGGAGGAGGCCCGAGCCTTTGATGTCTTCATAAATCTCGTATACTGGAGCGGTGAGGAGAGTGTACCGCTCGTACCTCCGTGACGGTTCCTTGCGTTCCCCGTCTTGGTTCCGCCTTTTCCCTGGGCCCGAGCTTGGCTCGAGTGCCCGCTTCTTGTCCCCCTCCCGACCCGAGCCGGTTACGTCTCGGCATGCACTGAGCACTTCCTCGCACTCGGAGTGGCGTAATGCCAGAGTCACTAGCGCAGCAAGGGTCGAGGGAGGGTGGAGGACAAGCTCGCGGCGGAGGTTCTCGTCGCGGGTGCGCCAGGTCAGTACGGTTATGGCCGAGGCGACGTCCAGGCGGGGGATCCTCAGGGCTTCCGATTTGAATAGGAGGATGTAGGCCCGAAGTTTTTCCCCTTGCGCCTATTTGAGGGCCAAAAGCCCCGCTACTGACCTTGGGGGGCCGCTACCGGTGAAACTCTCCTTGAATACTCGCCCGAACTGCTTGAAGTGTCGGATGGATCCGGGGGCGAGGGCCCGGAACCATGCCTGGGCGCCTTGGACCAGGGTGGTCGCGAAGGCTCGGCACTTGATGGCGTCAGATGCTCCGTGAAAGGTCATCAGAGCGTCGAAGCTGTCAAAGTGGTCGGCCAGGTCACCCTGGCCGTTGTAGGGCTTGAAGGTCGGGATGGAGGTTCGGGGAGATACCTCTGCCTTGAAGATATGGTCGGAGAACGGGGATCTCTCCTCATCCTCTGGTGGAGAGGTCTTCTGCAGGGCTCGCAAGGCGCGCTCCTGCTCTGCAAAATGCCTCTCGAATTCTCGCAGTCGGAGGGATAGCTCCGGCTGTCGCTGCGCCGTAGGGCTGAGGGAGCGTGAAGGCAGGTTGTCCTGGCGCTCCCTGGGGACTTTGATCTCCGGTAGGGGATGGCGTGCCCCATGCCTGCCCCGCTTCGGCGTGGAGGAAGCCTCTTTCTCCGGAGGGGGGGCTTGCGAGGGTCCTCCTACTTTGTTGCGGATGAGCTGCTATCCTCGGAGGGTGAAGCGGCCTCCGGTGGTGTGTTAGGACACGTTCTCACGGGGAGGGCTCTCCGGAGGGGCGCGTGACCTTCCAACCCTGGCCGCCTGGGTCCTCATGAGTTCCACGAGGACGTCCAATTTCACGTTGAGGGCTTGGAAGGCGTCGATGTCGCCGTTGAGCGGCAGCCCTACCGCCGTGGGAGGAGGGGGCGACAGTTCGGCCGCAGGCGGAGGGGGCGGTCCGTCGGCGGGAGTGCTGGCACCGGAGGGGGGGTTTTGGGAGGCTTGTGAGGGGCCTTCCCCCGCCGCTGCCGTGGCCTTTCCCCTGTCGCCGGCGGACCTCCTCCCTGAACTTCTTCTCACTATATTGGCTCTTTGGTCGTTTCTCACAGACGGCGCTAGATGAAGGGGCGTGATCTCGCGCTGGTCCGGAGCTGGGAGGATGATCACGGGATAGTGAACTGCAGAGAAAGGGAAACGAATCAGGAGGCCCAGGGATGGTTCCCTGGGGAAACCCTCTGATGCATAAGTCAGTAGAGCGTTGGTGGAAGGTATTGAGGGAGGTAGAAAGAAATACGTGAGATCCCCCAACACCAAGATGGTGAAGTGGTTCCTGCTCAGGGGGTGTTAGGCCTGTATCTGCCTTACCTGTCACCAGAGGGAGTCCCTGGTTTATATAGCGAGCTCCCCGGATGAGTCCCATAAGCTGAGGAGTTTCAGGCGGGAGTTACGTCCTCATTATGGGATCGTTACGTCCTCATCATGGGATCGTTACGTCCTTGTCGTGGGCTCTTCATGACCTTGGGGGATCGTGGCTCCCTTATCCCCCTGAACTCCTGCTCATAAAGGACTTTCAACGGCTGCATGGATAAACACTTGTCAGTCGATCCAAGCATGAGAAGTGCCAGCCCTGTCCGGGCGATAGGCATAGCTCGGATGCAGTCAGATCGGAGAGGGCACGGAGTGCTCGGCCCTTATCCGGTTGGAGGGATGGCTCGGGTGTGGGTCTTCCTCCGTCCTGACGTTCGGGCCTTCCGAGCCTAAGGGCCGCCGAGGAAGGATGGGATCCCGAGTGATCTTCATTGGGCTTTTTTGCCGAAGTGGGCCCTAGAGGGCTGTCACTTGGATGAGCTGAGCCTCGTTCGGTCCTGATGGGCCTAGTTTGACTACTCTTAATTAGGCTACATAAATCCCCCTCTCCATATATATATATATATATATATATATGTAAGAACCAAAGGATGTAACGCCCACATGCATGGATGCTATTTCCCTAAACAGAGACTACATGGGATGGCGCCATTTCCATGCCAGCAACCTGCGAAACCGAATTCCATTATGTCATCCTTCCAGAAGTAAACATGAACAACCTCTTTTTGCTGGCAACGTGCCCTTTTACCCGACAACCGATTGAAGCATTAATTGCTTCTTTTTCCCTCGCAATGGACCCTTATGTTTTTCCTTCCCTATAATTATACCCAACCTTTTAAGGTTAGAAGGTGATTGCCGGCATCTGGTTCATCTCCATCCTATGTTCATCTTCCTGCTGTTGGAGCCTTGAAGAGAAACTTGGTTTTCTTATTATCCCCTCTACGTATTCACGTCAAAAAGGTAGGTGTTCTCAAGATCTGGCTTAACGAGTAGTTAATATAGGTTAACATGTATGCTAGTTAAACCTTTCATAGCCGCAATCTGGTCATGTAAGACCCCGGATAAATAATCAAGAATAAAAGTATTCAAAAATAAAATAATCAAGTTATATACTATATATATATAATTTTCACCCATTTACATATCAAAAATAAATAACGCCTCTATCCAGGTCGTTATTTAAATAAAGACCCCCAAGCAGACGCCAATTTAAAAAGAGACGCCTCCTTCCAAGGCGTCACGCCCACAAGAAGTGGCGTCATTTTTATATATTAATAGGGCAACCGTATCTCTACGTTAAGCAAATAAAAGTAATAACAATTAACACCCCCTTAGAGGGCGTCATTTTATAAATTTAAGGCCCCTTTGACAGGCGTCATTTTTAAAAATAACGCCCCAACCTGAGGCATCATTTACAGAAGTTGCTGTTTGGTTCGAACAGGGATGCTAGCTGGGGAAAGGATCGATACGTGGGATGTCTGAGTTTAATAAGGACTTTGAAAAGGGAGTTTTAATTCCCAATCAAACTCCAACCCTATAGGGTCTCCAGAACCCTATAAATACCCCTCCGTCGAAACCAAACTTGTTGGCTTTCTTCTTCTTCTTCCGATACAGTTACAGACTGCCGTGCTCTTTGGAAGCTATCATCTTCTGCTACTATCATCATAGTGTGGAGTAGAAGCTTTGCTTCTACTATCGTCTTCCACGGACGAGAGCTGCAGTGGTGTTCCTACGTTTAGGAAGTAAGGGCCGTTGCTCTTATACAAGTTCTTCATCTCAACGCCCTACGTCCGTTTCTTCCACCTGCGTGAGGAAGACTTCTTCCTCTTTTTGCTGGTGACTGCAACGAGAAGAGGGGGGGGAACGTCTTCCTCTTCTTCATTCTGTTAAAAGACGAGAAGAAGGGAAGCCACTATATTCATCATCTTCTTCCTCCTGCGATTGCTCTGTTTGAAACAGAGTATCGGTTGTGATCAGTCTTCATATATATTCTTCACGTTTCATCATCCAGATCATCACCAAGGTAGGTTATCTCAAGATTACGTAGCCCAAACCATCATAAATCATGATCTTACTATATATTAGTTCATGCATATAGTTTCACTGAGATTTGAAGAAGTTATGTGAAATTTTATAAGAGGCGACCCTCGTCAGGGCGCCAATTTTACTTCTGACGACTGGGAGAAGGGTCGTCAATTTCGAATGAATTAATAAATACTCATGTTAAAAATTTAATATCTATCTAAACAGTAATCTGATTTAATGCATGATCACATATTTCGAATCCTGATATTTTTCTTGACCTGTCCATATACTTGTTCCCTGAAATTATTTATCATGGAAAACTGGTACTGTTTATAACTAATCTGGAAGAAAAGGGAAAAAGGCGACCCTCAATATGTCGTCTATATTATATATAACGTCCCAGGTCAGGGCGCTATCTATGAAATTAAAGACTTAACCTAAGTCACCAATTCCTTGAATACTGGAATTTACTTATTTTCAGCAAACGGAAATATGAATTGGACGACTGTTCTGGAAGTCGTCAAATATTGAAATGACGACCCACTCAAGGGCGTCAATTCTTTAAATGAAGACTTTGGCTAGGACGTCAATTTCCTATCTTGTTATTTTCCTATGTTTTTCCTGTGAACCGTGGATTTATATACTTATATATATATATCTGGCACTATATTCCAATCCGTGAGTATAGACCCACGTTCTTTGAAGTTTTATCGACTGCCCTTAATTCTCGGTGATAGATGAACTCTCCGCGGGACATTCCGTTCCTTCGGACCGGTGACTTTATCATAGAGGCCTCCGTAAGACTCCGCACGCTTTGGATTCCCTCAAAGCAGCCGAGCTGGTTGTACCATAAAAACCCATGATACTACTTGATTGCCATGTCACTCTAAAGAAACATGGTAAAACTGGCCCTTATGACATTCATGATGATGATATCATGAGGATATCCATGAATTAATGGAATGGGAAACCATGCCATTAGTGTCCTTATGAATTAGGTGCCGTACTTGTAGACCTCAATTCTGTCCAGCTTATCCTGTCTGAAAAGAACGAGCGACCATCTCCATGTGGGCGCTTACTCTTATTGTCATGGCACCCAAGCTAGGGAGCCAATTCCACCTAGTTTTATCGGTAATCATGATTATACCGTTACTATCGTCATGATACTACGTGTTCAAATCCTTGAAATGCTATCTACCTTAAAGTTATATAAGTTTGTTCCTTGAAACTCCATATTGGCTATACTTTAGTGGATGTCGAAAATACATGACCAATGCCTGCGCATATAGGGCCCGATCTGGTCCTGGGAGGAGCACCCGAAAGTACTAGTGCCCATGGGAGTTGTAATGATCACGGTATGGCATTGTACCGAAGTGCATGACTAGCTTGATTAAGACATTCCACAAATCTCGTACTTGACATGACATGACTTGCGTGGCCCGAAAAAGGGTATTTATATACTTGCTTGAATGTGATAGCCAAATTCCCTACACGACATGATGAAATATATACTTGCTTGAATCTCTTGACACTTATTGATATAAGTTCTTGAAAGACATGACAGTTCTCTTAATTACCTCTTATTATACTCTCTCTCTCTCTTGTCGTTTTGCGCAACATGCATAATCTTATTGCATTCATGAAACATGTAATTACTTAAACCAATTGCTAGTTCTTGAGCTATAATTCCTACTGAGCGTTCACTCATCTAGTGTTTTCCCTTATCTTTCAGGTAAGTCCGATGACGAGACTCACTCAGATGGGGAAGGTCAAGAGTGAAGAGATTAGAGCTCTCTGTTTATCCAAGCATCTACTAGTCCTATCTTTCAAAATTTCTTAAGTCAACCATTGTGCTTTTCTTTTTATTGAGTCTTAGTACTTTCATTAAATGGATTGTAATAGAAGTACCTTTAAGGTTATGATGGAATAAAGGATTGGGTTATCTCTACTTTTGTGCACTCTGTCTATTTTTTGAATACACTAACGCTCTGATTGACATGATCGATATAAACTCGTCACGCGTCTCCGGGTATCTTCCGCGCTCGGGGCGTGACAATTTTTGTGGTATCAGAGCCTAGGATATTCAAATTCCTAGGAAACTCAAGTCCAAGGATAGGTTTAAAACTTTAACCGGTGAGATTGGGTAGAACCAAGGGTTAAGTTAACTTAGTATCAAAACCTTTGAACCTAATCACATATTAATATAGTTATTGTAATTGTAGGACAATGGCCGCAGAACGTGCCCAGTGGCGCAACATACAACGCACCCTGCAAGGCATGACCCAGGCACTTCAACTAGTTGCACAAGGAGATGCATATCGTGGAGTAGGAAATCTCCACCAAAGTTTCAAGAACATGAACCCTCCTAAGTTCAGGGGATCCACTGATCCGGATGACGCCGAGCACTGGATCCGGGAGACCGAACGTATCTTTCGGGTTATGCAATGCACGGACCAAGAGAAGGTCTTATTAGCAACATTTCAATTAGAAAGGGATGCCCGTTGCTGGTGGGAGTCGGTGGAAGCCACGTTAGAGCAAGGACAAGTTACTTGGGAAGAGTTTGTTGAACATTTCAACAATAAATATTTCTCAGACCGAGTTCAGGAAAAGAAAGCCACTGAATTCGCCGCACTTAAGCAACGATCATTATCGGTGGCTGAGTATGAGGCACAATTTTCCAGGTTGTCTCGATAGGCTAAACATCTAGTTAGTACCGAGAAGATGAAATCTAGGAGATTTCTAAATGGGCTCAGACTCCAATATATCACCCAGCTGGCACCGATGGACATACAGGTCTATTCGGAGATGGTACGCCGAGCTCAGTTACTAGAAGATACCACAGAGCTATCTGATAGGATCCGTGGGAAGGATAAGAAGGAACAAGTCACTAGTTCGGGTTCCTTCAAACCCAATTTCAACAAGAAAAGGCCAAGTAATGGAGGAGAGTCTTCTCAGGAGAAGAAAGTCAAAAAGATTAACAAGCCGTTCTCCATCACCACCACACCTTCTAAAGTGGTGTGTAGACACTGTGACAAGGCCGGACATAAGGCCGAAGAATGTTGGAGGAAACTTGGAGCGTGTCTCCGTTGTGGGAGCCGTGATCATCGGATTCCCGACTGTCCCCTACTCAATGATCAAGCCGGTGACGGAAAGCGCCCGGTGACAAAGAATGCTCGTCTCCAAGCTATTAAGGAGACGGAACAAGACGAAGGCGGACTAGTAGAAGGTACACTGAAAGTTTGTTCCAAGTCTGCACATATCTTATTTGATACGGGTGCATCACATTCATTTATTTCCAAGAAGTTTGCTGATCCATTACCCATGGAACCGGAATGGATGAAAATATTTTTATCTACTCCTCTCGGAAACGAAACCGATATTACTCACCATTATCAAACTGTGAAGTCTTGGTAAAAGGAAGAAATCTTCCTATCGACCTCATATGTTTAGAGCTAAAGGAATATGATGTCATATTGGGAGCAGACTGGTTATCTAGGTATCAGGCAACTGTGGATTGCCGTAACAGCAAAGTTACTTTCAAAGACTTCCCGAAATTAGCATATACTTGTCCAAAGAGTCGGAGTAAGTCACCTCTTATTTCGGCTCTCCGAGCTAGCAAGCTAATAAGGAAAGGATGTGTATCTTTCCTTGCGTTTGTCACCATTAAGGAGACTAAGGAGACTAAGCTAGAAGACATCCCAGTTGTGTAAGAATTTTCGGACGTGTTTCCGGAAGATTTGCCTGGATTACCCCATAAAGAGAAGTGGCCTTCACCATCGACTTGATCCCTGGTGCTGGTCCAGTTTAAAGGCACCATATAGGATGTCTCCCGCCGAACTCAAGGAGTTAAAGGAACAATTGATGGAACTTCTCAAGAAAGGATTTATTAGACCAAGCACTTCCCCGTGGGGAGCACTTGTGCTATTTGTAAAGAAGAAAGATGGATCCATGAGGTTATGCATCAACTATCGACAGTTGAATCATCTCACTATCAAGAACAAGTATCCACTGCCAAGAATCGATGAGTTATTTGATCAAATATCTGGATCCAAGTATTTTTCAAAGATTGATCTCAGGTCGGGATATCACCAACTAAGGATCAAGGATGAGGACATTTATAAGACCGCATTCAGAAACAGGTATGGGCACTATGAATTTATTGTTATGCCTTTTGGACTAACAAATGCCCCTGCTGCCTTTATGCAGTTGATGAATAGTATATTCAGACCTCATCTAGATCAATTCATAGTGGTTTTCATTGATGATATACTGATCTATTCAAAGACCAAGGAAGAACACGAGGAACATTTGAGAATTGCATTACAGATATTGAGGATGAATCAGTTATATGCAAAGCTCAGCAAATGTGAATTCTGGTTAGAAGAAGTAGCTTTCTTGGGGCATGTTATATCAAAAGACGGTTTATCCGTAGATCCATCGAAGGTTGAAGCTGTAAAGGATTGGGAAAGACCGACCAATGCTAGCGAGATCCGTAGTTTCTTGGGTCTTGCGGGCTACTATCGGTGATTCATCAAGGATTTCTCCAAGATCGCCGTACCACTCACTAGGCTAACTCGTAAGGAGATCTGTTATGAATGGAGTGAGGAATGTGAAAGAAGCTTCCAAGCTCTCAAGGATCACCTAACTACAGCCCCGGTTTTAGCTTTACCAATTGAAAGTGAGAGATTCGAAGTATACACTGATGCATCTGGCATTGGCCTCGGATGTGTTTTAATACAACAAGGGAAAGTTATAGCCTACTCTTCTCGCCAATTGAAGAAGCACGAGGAGAACTACCCAGTTCATGACTTAGAATTGGCCACGGTAGTGTTTGCACTGAAGATATGGAGACATTATCTATACGGAGTGCAGTTTATTGTATACTCTGACCATAAAAGTCTTAAGTACCTCTTCTCTCAGAAGGAATTAAATATGAGGCAAAGACGTTGGTTAGAACATCTCAAGGACTTCGACTTCACTATACAATATCATCCTGGAAAGGGTAATCCTGTAGCCGATGCCCTCAGTCGAAAGCCAAGAGCACTATTAGCCAATTGTATGATTCAGGAGTGGAAGTTGCTAGAACAATTCTCTAAGCTTAATATAAGCATGGACAAGGACAGTAGGTGTGTCACATTATCCCATATGAGCATACAGCCATACTTGCTATCCGAAATACAAGGACTTCAAGATAGTGACCCAGTACTAGTGGAAATCAAAGACAAAATAGAAGAACAAACTGATTTCAAAATAGCCTCGGATGGAAGATTGATGTTCAGGAATAGAACATGTATACCGAATTGCCCAGAGCTAAAGAAGAAAATCTTAGATGAAGCTCACAGATCAAGGTACACGATTCATCCAAGATCAACTAAGATGTACCAAGATTTGAAAAGGACCTTTTGGTGGCCCAATATGAAAAGAGAAGTAGCAGACTTTGTGTCTCGCTGTCTCACATGCCAACAAGTCAAGCCTGAACACCAAAAGCCTGCCGGTTAGCTACATCCTCTAGATATTCCCATGTGGAAGTGGGAGGATATCGGTATGGACTTCATTATGGGTCTGTCCAAATCAAAGGGAGGACATGACGGAATATGGGTTATCATCGACCGATTGACCAAATCGGCACACTTCTTGCCAATCAAGAGCCGATGGTCAGTTGATGTTCTTGCTGCATTATACACTAAGGAGATAGTCAGGTTACATAGAGTACCTGTCTCCATCGTGTCTGACAGAGACCCTCATTTTACTTCTCACTTTTGGAAGGGTCTACAACATTCGCTAGGGACGAGACTTAACTTTAGTACCGCTTTTCATCCTCAAACGGATGGTCAGACCGAGAGAACCAATCAGGTGGTTGAAGATATGCTTAGAGCTTGCATAATTGATTTTGGTGGAAGCTGGCATGATCACTTGCCTTTGGTTGAATTTGCATACAATAACAGCTACCAGGCAAGTATACAAATGGCACCTTTCGAAGCTTTATACAGAAGGAGTTGTAGATCGCCTTTGTGCTGGGACGAAGTTGGCGAAAAATAACTATTAGGTCCAGACATGGTAAGGGATACCACTGAAAAGATTCAGTTGATTAAAGAAAGACTTCAAGTTGCTCAGTCTAGACAGAAGACTTATGCTGATACACAAAGAAGAGATCTTGAATTCCAAGTGGGAGATCACGTATTTCTCAAGATATCACCTGGACGTGGAATAAGGAGATTTGGTGTTAAGGGCAAGCTTACACCAAGGTTTATCGGACCTTTTGAGATACTAGAAAGAGTTGGCGAGGTTGCTTACCGCGTCGCATTACCACCTCAATTGTCCGAAGTTCATAATGTGTTCCACGTATCTATGTTGAAGAAGTATGTGCATGATCCGTCACATATCATTGATCACGGAGATCTGGTGATTCAAAAGGATCTTACTTATGAACAAAAGCCCATGAAAATCCTCGATCACGAGGTACGAACACTAAGGAACAAAGTTATTCCCATGGTTAAGGTGCAATGGAGTAAATGCTCAGAACACGAAGCCACATGGGAGACCGAGGAATCTATGAGGAAACGATTCCCAGAATTATTCTAAAGGGTATGTACTTTACACTCTCCATGTTTATATACAATTAAATTTGGGGACCAAATTCTTTTAAGTGGGGGAGGGTGTAAGACCCCGGATAAATAATCAAGAATAAAAGTATTCAAAAATAAAATAATCAAGTTATATACTATATATATATAATTTTCACCCATTTACATATCAAAAATAAATAACGCCTCTATCCAGGTCGTTATTTAAATAAAGACCCCCAAGCAGACGCCAATTTAAAAAGAGACGGCTCCTTCCAAGGCGTCACGCCCACAAGAAGTGGCGTCATTTTTATATATTAATAGGGCAACCGTATCTCTACGTTAAGCAAATAAAGGCAATAGCAATTAACGCCCCCTTAGAGGGCGTCATTTTATAAATTTAAGGCCCCTTTGACAGGCGTTATTTTTAAAAATAACGCCCTAACCTGAGGCGTCATTTACAGAAGTTGCTGTTTGGTTCGAACAGGGATACTAGCTGGGGAATGGATCGATACGTGGGATGTCTGAGTTTAATAAGGACTCTGAAAAGGGAGTTTTAATTCCCAATCAAACTCCAACCCTATAGGGTCTCCAGAACCCTATAAATACCCCTCCGTCGAAACCAAACCTGTTGGCTTTCTTCTTCTTCTTCCGATACAGTTACAGGCTGCCGTGCTCTTTGGAAGCTATCATCTTCTGCTACTATCATCATAGTGTGGAGTAGAAGCTTTGCTTCTACTATCGTCTTCCACGGACGAGAGCTGCAGTGGTGTTCCTACGTTTAGGAAGTAAGGGCCGTTGCTCTTATACAAGTTCTTCATATCAACGCCCTACGTCCGTTTCTTCCTCCTGCGTGAGGAAGACTTCTTCCTCTTTTTGCTGGTAACTGCAACAAGAAGAGGGGGGGGGGAACGTCTTCCTCTTCTTCATTCTGTTAACAGACGAGAAAAAGGGAAGCCACTATATTCATCATCTTCTTCCTCCTGCGATTGCTCTGTTTGAAACAAAGTATCGGTTGTGATCAGTCTTCATATATATTCTTCACGTTTCATCATCCAAATCATCACCAAGGTAGGTTATCTAAAGATTACGTAGCCCAAACCATCATAAATCATGATCTTACTATATATTAGTTCATGCATATAGTTTCACTGAGATTTGAAGAAGTTCTGTGAAATTTTGTAAGAGGCGACCCTCATCGGGGCGCCAATTTTACTTCTGACGACCGGGAGAAGGGTCGTCAATTTCGAATGAATTAATAAATACTCATGTTAAAAATTTAATATCTATCTAAACAGTAATCTGATTTAATGCATGATCACATATTTCGAATCCTGCTATTTTTCTTGACCTGTCTATATACTTGTTCCCTGAAATTATTTATCATGGAAAACTGGTACTGTTTATAACTAATCTGGAAGAAAAGGGAAAAAGACGACCCTCAATATGTCGTCTATATTATATATAACGTCCCAGGTCAGGGTGCTATCTATGAAATTAAAGACTTAACCTAAGTCGCCAATTCCTTGAATACTGGAATTTACTTATTTTCAGCAAACGGAAATATGAATTGGACGACTGTTCTGGAAGTCGTCAAATATTGAAATGACGACCCAGTCAAGGGCGTCAATTCTTTAAATGAAGACTTTGGCTAGGATGTCAATTTCCTATCTTGTTATTTTCCTATGTTTTTCCTGTGAACCGTGGATTTATATACTTATATATATATATATCTGGCACTATATTCCAATCCGTGAGTATAGACCCACATTCTTTGAAGTTTTATCGACTGCCCTTAATTCTCGGTGATAGATGAACTCTCCGCGGGACATTCTGTTCCTTCGGACCGGTGACTTTATCACAGAGGCCTCCGTAAGACTCCGCACGCTTTGGATTCCCTCAAAGCAGCCGAGCTGGTTGTACCATAAAAACCCTTGATACTACTTGATTGCCATGTCACTCTAAAGAAACATGGTAAAACCGGCCCTTATGACATTCATGATGATGATGTCATGAGGATATCCATGAATTAATGGAATGGGAAACCATGCCATTAGTGTCCTTATGAATTAGGTGCCGTACTTGTAGACCTCAATTCTGTCCAGCTTATCCTGTCTGAAAAGAACGAGCGACCATCTCCATGTGGGCGCTTACTCTTATTGTCATGGCACCCAAGCTAGGGAGCCAATTCCACCTAGTTTTATCAGTAATCGTGATTATACCGTTACTATCGTCATGATACTACGTGTTCAAATCCTTGAAATGCTATCTACCTTAAAGTTATACAAGTTTGTTCCTTGAAACTCCATATTGGCTATACTTTAGTGGATGTCGAAAATACATGACCAATGCCTGCGCATATAGGGCCCGATCTGGTCCTGGGAGGAGCACTCGAAAGTACTAGTGCCCATGGGAGTTGTAATGATCACGGTATGGCATTGTACCGAAGTACATGACTAGCTTGATTAAGACATTCCACAAATCTCGTACTTGACATGACATGACTTGCGTGGCCCGAAAAAGGGTATTTATATACTTGCTTGAATGTGATAGCCAAATTCCCTACACGACATGATGAAATATATACTTGCTTGAATCTCTTGACACTTATTGATATAAGTTCTTGAAAGACATGACAGTTCTCTCAATTACCTCTTATTATACTCTCTCTCTTGTCGTTTTACGCAACATGCATAATCTTATTGCATTCATGAAACATGTAATTACTTAAACCAATTGCTAGTTCTTGAGATATAATTCCTACTGAGTGTTCGCTCATCCAGTGTTTTCCCTTATCTTTTAGGTAAGTCCGATGATGAGACTCACTCAGATGGGGAAGGTCAAGAGTGAAGAGATTAGAGCTCTCTGTTTATCCAAGCGTCTACTAGTCCTATCTTTCAAAATTTCTTAAGTCAACTATTGTACTTTTCTTTTTATTGAGTCTTAGTACTTTCATTAAATGGATTGTAATAGAAGTACCTTTAAGGTTATGATGGAATAAAGGATTGGGTTATCTCTACTTTTGCGCACTCTATCTATGTGTTGAATACACTAACGCTCTGATTGACATGATCGATATAAACTCGTCACGCGTCTCCGGGTATCTTCCGCGCTCGGGGCATGATAGGTCACCTAAGTCAGGGGTATATCAAAAGACTTAGTGGAAAGGTTAGGCTACGCCTATCTGAAACACTAACTCTTGCGTGAGTAGATCTATGATCTCACCTCCGCCAAGTACGCCATGTACAGCATACGATTCGTATAATTTGTCATTACTCATAACCTGTCTCAATTTCTTGTAAATTGATCCATGTTTAAAAAAAAATTATATCTATGAAATTAAAATAAAAAATTGTTGCATGAGCATGACCTTACAATCCTGCTATTTTTCCATATTTATCTATGTCTCTACTTCTTGATTCTGTGAACATGTTATAAATCATGAATAGTAAGGTTACGTAATTAGTAGCCACCATGTTCAGAAATTTATATCTATTGAACCAAATCATGAAACTCCTGCATGAGCATGACTTTGAAATCTTGAGATTTTTCTCTATTTAACCATGTCATCATTTCCGGATTTCATGAAATTTAGCCTAATGAACAGTGGTTTGTGTCTCGTGGAGCACCCAGGGGAAGGGCGCCCCTGACCAGGGTGCCATTTAATGGGGCGCCCTTGGCCAGTGCGCCATTTCATATTGGGGTGCCCCTGCCTAGGGCGCCATTTCCAACAGTGTTAAAACCCCCCTGATCCTATTGGTTATCTAGCCCGTTAAACTTATTACATGTTAACCTGTTACCTATTAACATGCTAATTACATACCTTGTTAAGCATGTTAAATCATATAGCCAGTTAAACTTGTTAATTACATCGCATGGTAATTACATATCTTGGTAAACATTGTTAATTACATGGCCGTCATTAAGCTTTGTTAATTCTGTAGCCTGTTAAATTACATAGCATGTTAAACCTGTTTACAGCACATGTAAACCTGTTATCCTGTTAGATTGTTAACCTTCTGAAATAGAGACCCTCCGGAAAGTCTCTATTTTCTGAAATACAGACCCTCTGAGAAGACTCTATTTTAACATAGCCTTTCTGACAACCTACATGGTTGCCATCTCTCTCTCCCGGAACTGAAACCCCAGAAACTCAATCCAATGACATTTATGTAGAACCTGGAAAAGACCAGTACTGAGAAACTCTGTAAACCCTATTCTGTAACCTGGAAATAGTTACTAAAAACCTGAAAGCTATTACTAAAGACTCCTGGAAACCCATTTCTGAAAGGCATTTTGAAAAGACCCAATTTCTGGAACCCATTACAGAAGATCGAGAAAACCATTTCAAAAAAAAACATATATATATAATATAGCGCCCCTAACCAGGGAGCCATTTCAATAGGGCGCCCTGGCCCAGGGCACCTTTCACCTCTGTCCAAAAAAAAATGAAAATGAAAAGGGCGCCCCCTTCTAAGGCACCATTTAAAGAAATGAAGACCCTCTGCAAGGGCGCCATTTCCCTGTAACCTGGAATTTTTGGGCTTCTGTCTAGCCCTTACCCAATGATCCCTGGCCATCTCCTTAACCCTGATTGGCCTATGTGTCATGCATTTTAAGTAGCTTGGCCATAAATCATCATTTATATGTGATATGTCCTTGAACTCTATTCCTGAAAGATCTACCTGATGTTCCTACAATGTATACTTTTCTTGAAATTCCATATTGGCTATAAAAATGAGAGTGGATGTCTAAAGATATACATGAAACAATGTTGTGCATATAGGGCTCGGTCTGGTCCTAGGAGGAGCAGCCGAAGGTACTTATACCCATGGGAGTTTATTGACCACGGTGTTTGCATTGCACCAAAGTACTTGCTTGCTTGACTTGAGACATTCCCACTCACTCTCTCGTGACATGCTTGATTTGTTCGACATGAATGGTTTGACCCGAAAAAGGGCAAATTACTTGCTTGAATGAAATAGCCAATTCCATTACACTACTTGTTATTACACAAGCTTGAGATCACTTGCTTGAATATTGATTATTATCTTCTTGGGAAGACTTGCTGGAATATTGACTCTTACCTTCTTGGAAAGACTTGCTTGAATATTGATTTCTAAGAAAGACATGTGCAATTACTTGGCAATTACTTGCTAGTTCCTTATTGATGTTCATGTGATACTCTTTTGGTACAATTCTTGATATTCTTGCCCGATCCAACATGCATCATTATACCGCATGAACTTGTAATTAACTTAAAGATTGTTAGAGCTTGAGATATAAATCCTACTGAGCAATTCGCTCATAAAGTTGATATTTTAACCATTTTCAGGAAACTTAGATAGCGACCACCACCCGGATGGGACCGATATCGAGTGATGAGTGCTAGATTTGATGTATCGTCAGTTAGTCGTGCCTTTCGTATTTGTAGGACCTACTTTGTATTTCCAGTTATTGTTAAAGGCATGTATAATTTAATTGAGTCAGTTATGATCTAGTTAGATGGAGCTTTTTAAACTTGTAGCCTTATGAATATTTTTGGGATATTGTCATTTAGTTAAGTAGATAATTATCATCTTGGACTACGGTATTATGTTCAAATTTTGAGTTAGCAATAAAATTACCGAGTACTATGCGCACTCTATCTTTACTTGAATGACACGATCGATATAGACGCGTCGCGCACTCGAGTATCTTTCACGCTCGGGATGTGACAATCTTTGTGGTATCAGAGCCAAGTTTTTAATTTCTTAGGGAAAACCTAAGTCCAAGGATAGATTTATACCTTACCCGGTGAGATGGGTAGAGCCATGGGTTAAGTTTTATAATGACATTCGACCTTATAATTAAACCTGATTTTTATTATGCTTAAACCCTTTTGTAGGATCATGGCTGCTGAAAGAGCACAATGGCGCGAGATGCAACGCACCATGCAAGGTCTTACACAGGCGCTACAGCAAGTGGCGCAAGGCGGTGCTAACCGTGGAGCCGGTGATCTCCACAGGGGTTTCCATAACATGAACCCACCAAGGTTCATGGGTTCGTCTGACCCCGAGGATGCCGAAAATTGGTTAAAGGAAATGGAATGGATTTTTTGTGTGATGCAATGCACGGACGAGGAGAAGGTTCTACTGGCTATATTCTAACTGGAGCGGGATGCTCGATGTTGGTGGGAGTCCGTGGAAGCAACATTGCTCGATGACCACGTCACATGGGATGAATTCATTGAGTATTTCAACAACAAGTACTTCTCCGACCATATCCAAGAAAAGAAGGTCGCAGAATTTGCTGCACTGAAACAACGAACCTTCAAAGTAGCCGAGTATGAGGCCCAGTTTTCAAGACTGGCTAGGTATGCACCTGTTGTACCCAGACTATTTCCCAGCCAAAATACCCAGAAATAAGGGCTCGGGCATTTCCCCGAACACCTTCAAGACATGGGCTACCCAGCCCTTTCTACAACCCTACAGGTCCCCACACGGGTCCCAACCAACTTGCCGTGACACGCGGTAACGCAAGCAATTGTCCGGGGTCAACCCCGGCCACTCTTATACGGGCCTTGCCCGTACCCTACATGGCCGCCCGGGACCACCCGGGGGTGCCCCAACACCAAGCCACGCCACGTGGCATCTAGTAAAAGAGTCACAGGCCTACTCTGAGACTCTTCATTCAACCCTCCAAGGTCAAAGGGAGACCCGAGCAAGTCAACCATAGGCTTTGAAGGCCCGTAGTACGCGTGTACGACTCACACACGTGTGTTCGGCATTCTACCGAACACGTCGTGGGCGCACACGTTTCAACCCTTCTACACCAACCCATGGGCCACCCCGTGGCTCCAGCTCACTAATTGGGTCCTACAATGACCCCCCAGCAAGTCGGGGTCACCCCCGACCCTCAGACATGTGGCAACGAGCCACTAAACTTAGCTCTTGGCCCAACCCGAGGCTACCTTGCCAACCCGCCGTACAATGTGGCACGCAGCATGAGGCAAGGCCCATGGGCCTAAAGTGCCTCCTCCCAACCCCTAGGGACTTCTACCATTGGCCCTAGGCCAAAGCCCAGGCCCGTCGACCACTTACGCGGCTCGTTCGGCAACCCGGGGTGTGTCGGGCATTCGCCCGAACACCTTGCGAGCGGCTACTCCGACTCGAAGAACAACGGCCCTACGGACCCATGCCAGCCTCCCGGAGTTCAAAGTCTGTCAAAGGACATCCCCGGACAACACAAGAAGACCCCAGGGGCCAGTTCACCCCGGGAGTTCGCCCTCCCTCCAGCCCGGTGGTCCCACGACCCCACTCAGCCTCGGTTCACCCAATTACGGTCCTACGATGCGGTTCGTGTGCCGTACCAGTTCGAGAGGTCAACATGCGGACGTGGAAGAGCAAAGCGACAGCACGACGGGCTTGGCCTCAAGTCAGCGCGCACAAGTCTCCATAAGCCGCCACATATCCTTAACCCACTTGTCATTTTCTTTCTTAGTTAAATCAGGAAGGAAAAATGGCCAAAAATCACATTTTATAGGGTGGGGACCAGCCCCCCTCTCTCTCCTTGCGAACCCGCCTAAACCCCCCAGGGGGGGGGGGGTTTACGAGGACTCGCCAGGACCCCCTGGCTGGTCCGCGTAAACCCCCATTCAACGAAAAAAAATATTTTTTTCAAAAAGAAAAAAGCCAGCCCGCCTAAACCCCCATATGAGGGGGGTTTAAGCGGACCAGCCAGGGCCCCCTGGCTGGTCCGCGTAAACCTCTTTCTCCCTCTCTCTCAGTCCGTAACCCAACCCAGTGACTATTCACTTGGGTTTACGCGGACCAGCTCACCCCCCGTGGCTGGTCCGCGTAAACCCATTGTGAATCTTCATCTTCCCCTATAAATACCCCTTAGGAGCTCAAGGGGTGGGGAGAGCTAATCGAATCCAAGGGATCGGATCGCAGGCACAAGACTTCAAGCGGGGCCCCAAGCAACGGGCAAAGGAGAATTGTGTGTGGGTGACTTGTTCGGCGGTCTACTACGCCGGGGGTATGTCGTTCGCACTCCCCTCATGCCGTATGTAGCCGTCACACACAAGCCAACACCCACCGTATGTGAGATGTCGTGATACGAGCGGACGTCCCCTCATGCCGGGATTTCCCTTCGCACGCCCGTTGTAGACACGCCAAAATCGATGCTATATTGAGTAAATCTCATATCACCATGTGACGCCCCAAAGTGGACTTCAATATTGGCTGAATATGAAGTTTTTTTTATTTTTCATATGTTGAATGTGATTTCTTGGCATTTTTCTCTGTTGAATGGAATTAACGCCTCTCGTAGGGGCGTCATTTAATTGACGACGAAGCCAACGGCGCGTCTTAATAAATGGACGGCTGTGACTAGAAGCGTCATTTCCTAGAATTTTACGTATCCTAAGCAAAATGAAAAATCAAGAATTGACGTCCCAAGGAAGGGCGTCTCTTATTTAACGCCCATAACCGCAGGCGTCATTTTAGAATTTTTAATAAGGAAAGTATTTTGTTTCCATAATTAAATCCAGGAATTGACGCCCCTGTGCACGTCGTCATTTTAATTAACGCCCTTGGTAACGTCGTCATTTTCAATTGACGCCCTTCGAGAGGTCGTCATTTCCAATTCCATCCCCTTTTCGTCTGCTTCTTTCCAGTAATAATCCCTTCCCCATTTTACACATTGTGTTTGATTGGGAAGGAGGTTTCTTATTGGAGGGTTATTGCCTAGTTTTAATCCTTGTTTTGCAAGGATCATTGGACCTATAAATACCCCCCTTAATCTCCCTCGCGCGAGAATGAACAAGAATATTGGGGAATACTGTGAGAGTTTACAGAGAGAAGAGAGTTTTCTCTTTTGCAGGTGTTTCTTCCAAGGGTGTTCTTCCTCCAGGCTTCCTCCTTGGAGATTTTCCTCCTTCCACGGGCGATCTTCATCCACATCTGCTGCAGCTATTGCATTAAAGCATTCTCTCCCTTTACTGCTGCACACACAGCAGAAAGGAGCCCCCCCTCTTAGTTTTGTTTAGTTGTTTCATTACTAGTATATTATCATCATGCATTCCTTCTTCTAGCTACTCTGCTGGAGATACCATATCACATATATCTTGCTTTTCATTGCATTCACATCCACCATACCTTGTTACTCCTCTTAGGAGTTTTAAAAATCAAAACACACAAGGTGTGTTCATGCCCAATTTGATTGATTTCATATTTCTAGAACATTGATACTACACTTTCGGCTAATCAATCTTTTCACTTGTCTTGTGTATTTTGCAAGGGAAATCAAGCTATAAACCCCCTTCATCGGCCGGCCGGTAGAAGGAGGAAGGAAAAGCTCACAATCTCTCACGCTCAACACAAGGTATATGCGATCACTTTTATTCTTCTTGAGGTAACCCCTCTGGCGATCACACTTCCCATTAGCACCACGTGCTTCTTTATATTTTTATTTTTTTCTCAAGTGGATTTTCCATAATCTACAAATTGGCGATCACGGTGGGACCCCTTTTGTTTTTAGTTTGATTACCCCTCCATTGTGCTCCACGTATCACCCTCCCATTGACACCCTCGCGTGTCCCTCCTTTGGTACCCTCGCGTACCCCTCCATTGTGCTCCACGTAGCACCCTCCTATTGACACCCTCGCGTGTCCCTCCTTTGGTACCCTCGCGTACCCCTCCATTGTGCTCCACGTAGCACCCTCCCATTGGCGCCCTCGCATGTCCCTCCTTTGGTACCCTCGCGTACCCCTCCTTTGTGCTCCACGTAGCACCCTTCCCCTTGTGCACCACGTGCACACCTCCCACTGATTAGCCTTTTTTAGCACACCTCCCACTGATTAGTCTTTTTTATTTCTGTCTGATTTCTGTCTGATTGCCAGGGCTGTCGGTTCTTTGAACTGAGTAGCACCTTTCACACTGCCGTCATTTCTTCATACAGCGACTGCGACAGAGGTGCTGTTTCAGTCATTTTCCTACATTTTTGTCATTTTTATAATTCGCGCCCCTCACAGAGGCGTCATTTCATCATTCGACGCCTTCCAGCAAGGCGTCATTTCATTGATTACTATCATTTTGCCCTTTATCTCGTTACTGTTTACAGTGTTTTGACGCCCCTTTTCAGAGGCGTCCGTTCATCATTTGACGCCTCACTCCAAGGTGTCTTTTTTACCTGCTGGTGCTTATTGCACGATTTGACGCCTCCCACGGAAGCGTCTTTCACTGATTCAGCGCCTTATCGCAAGGCGTCATTTTATTATCGTCTTTCTTATATTGCGAGTACTGTTCATTGCTATTTGACGCCCCTTGCCAGAGGCGTTTTTCATAGAATCAGCACCTTACTCCAAGGCGTCATTTGCTTCTGTGCCCACAGAAGTACTGATTATTGGTGTTTACTTGCTTGAGCTATTTTGATATCACCTGCTTGATATTGCTTGCATCAGATTGCATTCAGGGCATTCGATTTGGGAGACCTCCTCTCCCCACACTTTTTAGGAGCTACACCCCTCTTGGTGAAGGAATGACCCTCCTTTGAGCATTCCGTCTCATTGGACCGGAAATTCCTAAGCCAAGCCTCCGTAAGTCCTCGCACCCGTGGATTCCCTCACGGACGCCAGGCAGGTTGTACCTTTGAAGTACCCGGAGTATAGTTGACCCATACGTTGGAAAAGAGAGAAAAAAATCTAGATACCCAGAGATTATACCCAAATTTTCAACCAGGATCCACCTTCAAAAGAGAGAACCTAACATTGAACTCATCCTAATCTTTAAGGAAAATCTTAAAATTTTGGGCTCATCACAACTTGTGTGCTTCTCTTGCTTGAAAAGGTGATATTCATTGATTATATCTCATTGATTGCAAGTTATTTCTTTCTCCTTAAGCATGAAATTGCGTTCAGGTAAAATCATCAATATGGCCAACTACAGGTATGCTTATGACGGTTACGAGGAGGGTCACTCTGACCCGTTCTATGAGATTCCCTCTTAGGATCCTGTCCATTACGAGGGAAATTACAATTCTTCTCCTACTCAGGTCCACATGGTGGACTCTTTGGAGGTTGAGCCTTCTTCCCAGGCTCAACCTACTACTCAGAATACTTCAGGGGACACTTCCCCTTCTCTCAATTTAACGAGTTTCTCAAAGCTCTTGCTCAGCTGGATGACTCCCAGCGCCAGGCGGCTTAAGCCCTCCTAAAGGGAAAGTCTATCCCGTCATCCTCTAACCCTCCCCAGGCCATAGGTGGCCACTCTGATAACTCTCCCAATGACCCGGTGGTCGCCCCTAGGGTGCCCTCACGCCCATCAACTCCTGTTATGACTATGCCGGCCCAACCGGCAAATCACTCCGTTGCTAGGCCTCAACAACCTCCTGTTTCTCAAATTTTGAGAAGGCCTATGACAAACCAACACTCTTTTCGTCTGCCCCCAGCCGAGACTGATAGCCATGCTCTACTCCTCCAAAAGATGGCTAGTATGGAGGAACAGCTTAAGAGGGTTACTGCATCTAAGATCGCTCCCGAAATTATGCTTCCCCCTATGCCGATTTTTCATCTACCACCGTCTGAAATGCCGAATTTCCGGCGGTATAATGGCACGGGCAACCCGCACATCCATTTGAAGGACTTTTTGTATGAAGCGTCATTCTGGTAGGATAATAAGAACTCATTGGCTTATCTCTTTAGGCGGTCTCTAGATGGCCCAGCATTGGAATGGTTTTATTCTTTGGAGCCGACTGATGCCGGTGACTTTGATGTAGTTCAACGGAAGTTCGTGCAGAAATATAAGGACAGTGTGGGTCCCTCCTTGTCCGTTACTGATTTGGTTGCTGAGAAGATGAAGCCCGAGGAGGACTTCGTCTTATTTGCTGATAGGTGGAGGGCTATGGCCGAGAAGTTAAAGGATACATTGTCGGAGACAGAATAGGTAAAGATGATAATATCAAATTCCACTCCGCAATTCCGTCATATTTTGGCCATGAACAAATTGAGCACTATGGAGGAGCTCTATGAAAGAGCTAGATATATACAGACCCAAATGAAAGATTCGCCCATTATGGGCATGTTCGAGCCAAGGCCAAAGGTGATAAGGAAGAATGTTCATACTGGTAATACTGGCCCAACTACGGAAGGCACTGTCATCAATGAGCAGGTGAGCGCATTTGGCAATTCCACTCCTTTCCGCCACCCTCCAAACCCAAGGCCATCACCACAACAGCCCGCCTTCCAAAATCAAGTGTATCAGCCAGATAATAACCTTCCTCAAACCTTAAGGCCTCCTCCACCTCCTTAACAACAACAACTCCCCTTTGCTCCACAAAACCAATATCACCAAGTGCCCCCCCGGCCAATTATGCATCGCAACAACCGCAACAACCGAGAAGGCCGATGGGTCCACGAAGAGCCCAATACCCTTCGCTACCTAGGAGTTTTTCAGACATTTTTAACGCCCTCATGGCTGCTAACCTGCTCACATTGCCTAAAGAAAGGGCAGTATGGCCGCAAAATGTGGACACCTCCCGGTATTGCGTCTTCCATCGGCAACCGGGGCACAACATTGATTATCGTTTTCACTTTAAGGATTACATACATGACATGAACGATCAAGGTGATATTAATTGGGATGAGATGAAGAAGGTCATTGCTACTTTGAAGGCTCGAAGGCCTCCTCGGCAACCACCAGTTCAGCAACCACAACAAGGTCAGCAACAGATTCCACAGTAACAATAGGCTCCTGCACCCCAGCCAAATATGGGGATTGTTAATAACCCGCTACCAGAGCACCCGGCTCAGAATCAACAGGTAAATCTTGTCACCTCGATCCATGAAATGGAGAGAGGGCAAGACTGGCATAATGAAAGCGCCTCTGTCGGGGCCATTAGTCAAAATTCCAATCAACCACAACCACCACAACTGATAAGAAGGCCTCAGCTTGTATCTCCTTCCCAGCCACAACGTACCCTTATATGTTCTACCATTCCTTCGCAGCATCTTCTTTTACGTCAAACCCCGAACTCCCCTCCACACCAAAACCCTCCACCAAATAGACCTCTTCTTATCCGCCGCTCGCCAATAGCCGTCGCTCCTCCTGTTCCATCTCCACCCACTACTACTATGATTCCAAGGCCCCTCCTTGTCACCCGGCCTCCACCTTTGCCTTCCGATAATCCCCAGACGTCAAGGCCCCTTGCAGGAACCCCTCCCCCTGCCAATCCAACACCCAATACCACTATTCCCTCTACTTCCTCTACCCCTTTACCCACTCCAGGCCCGACAGAGGTGCCCAGAACTATGGTGCTCCGTAGTGGACGGATGTTCCACCGAGTGTTTCCCCAGCGGGAGTAGGAGCCAGCACAAGAACAAGGAGAGCAAGAGCAAGAGTCTACATCGGGCACAGAGTATGATTTGTTGAAGCATTTGGACAGAACGCCGGCACGAATTTCTATTTTAGAATTGATTAAAAGATCAACCACACATCAGCTAGCCTTGAAACAGTACTTGTAGAAAGTGATGGTCAATGAAGACATTCCCACTGAACAAGTCACTACAGTTTTGAATCCGGCCAGCAATCAACCGGCTATTACCTTTTATGAACATGAATTGGCTCCGCAGCCGGGTAGAAAATATGCATTGTGTATCACTATTGACATCAATAAGATAGCTGTAAAGCAATGTTTGGTTGACACCGGGGCATCCATTAATGTTCTGCCGCCAAGCACCTTGAAGATGTGCGGCATTCCAGAAAGTCAAATTCGGCCATCTACAATTACCGTCACAACTTATGATAATACTAAGAAGCCCCCATTGGGAATGATCACTCTAAGAGTTGGTTTGGGTCCAGTTACTGTCACAGTAGACTTCCACATTTTAGACATGGATCCAACATTCAACGGCATCCTGGGCCGCCCCTATATTCAAGAACTTGATGCTGTTCCCTCTACGAACCATCAATGTAGAAAATTTCCACATAAAGGGCGCATTATCAAAGTTACTAGCATGCCCATCTTGCCGACAGAAGACATACATTCAGCAACTTCAGTGCCTTCCATGTGGCCTTCCAATAGGCCTTTACTTTCAGTATTGGAAGTTGCCAACCCGTGGCAAGACTTGTTAAGGCCCCTAGTCACTAAACCAGCATCGCCTCTAGTAACACCCCTGCCTCCCCAAAGAAAGAAAAAGAAGAATATGATGAACACGCTTGGATGGAATATCCTGTTAAAGATGGGGTATAAGACTGGCAAGGGCTTGGGGGTCAATCTCCAAGGCCGCGTTAAGCCAATCAGGCACCAAAAGATGATTCCCCGAGGTGGCCTAGGGTATAAAAAGGCCGAGCAAAAGCAAAGATGAAGATGGGCCATGGGCCGTCATGACTTCCACTCTTAAGACAGACCGGTAGCCTCTTACGTGGACCCTGCACACACATTTTGTAAAAGGGGGAACTCATAATGATGAGCAAACCACGCTTGTTATTTCCATGCTGGACTGTCAAGATGTGCATGCACGGCAGTTTGCTCGCCACATGGCCCCACTGGCCACCTACAAGGCCCTGGAATCCTTGCGGCCAGATAAGAGAAGAAAAATGGATGACCCTGAATGTGACTGGTATAGATGGTTCGACATGAATGACATTGCCATTGCTCTAAGCCGACTATTTATGCCAACTGACCCGGAATGGCCGCCGTTGATTCATGAGCTAATTGAGAAGCCAGTAGTGATCACATACAAGAGGCAGTTGTTAAGTGATTATACAGATACCGGAGAGCCCGATGTGCCGTTCGAGGAGGGCTTCAATATAGACAGGCTGTGGGCCGGCCTCTTCCTTACCAAGTCCATTCACCCGACGACTGTTGTCCGTTTGATTGATCAACTATTTTTCTCAGATATTCCTAGACCGCCCGCGGTCTTAATAACTTTTTCTCTAAATTCTCCATTAATTCCTTCCTTGCTCCTCGAGTAATTTTCCAAACTCTCCATCACACCCCCACGCGGGTCATCACTCATTCAATCTTTTGCCAACCTGTCAATTTCAACTCCACCTCCTGTTTCCCCCTCGCATTGCCTCCTCCTTGAAAATGAAAATAAAAATGAAAATGAAAACAAAAAAAAAATGCCAAAATTCAAACTTTCCAAGCCTTCATCTCTATTGAGGAAACCTCCTATCTTCTTCCTGAGTGTGCCCCGACCTAGGGGCCGCTCTTCCCAGATTCATTAGAGGACCTTCCCTACCCCTCCGGTGAGAGGTCTTCATCTGTATCTCCTTCTGTACCCGTGTTTTTCCTCCTTCCCCCTTTTCGTCAGGTTCTAGTAATAAGGCTAGTTGTTCTTACTATCATAATGATAAGAATCATGGGGTAGTTTCACATAAGAAATCCAAGGGTAGGCAGATTCCCCATAGATTTCTCAGAGAGTTAGCCGTCAGATGTCAGGCTTGTTTAGCCATCCCCGAATTTGTAGAGAATCCGATTATCCTGCCGGAAATAGAATTTGAGGATACTTGTGCTGAGGGTTTTGGTGTTTATGAGATTATGAACGATGAAGACCCTATTGAAGAGGGGGATGAAAGTTACGAAGAATATGAGGGCAAGGCTGATGCTTTCGCCAGTGGCATGAGGAGATTTGATGAACCATCAGCCTCAGTAGAAGAGCCTACCAAAGAAATAAATCTGGGTACTGAGGAAGACCCTAGGATTGTCCTCATCAGCAAAAACTTACCGCCATCCGAAGAGGAGACGCTTATTTTGGTACTTCAAGAATATAAGGACACGTTCGCATGGAGTTACGAAGATATGCCTGGACTAGACCCTGCGCTCGTTGAACATCGACTTACACTCAAGCCAGGGTCTGTTCCGGTCAAACAGCGGTTGAGACGTTTCCTCCCTAATATGGCATTAAAAATGAAAGAAGAGGTCGATAAGCTTCATAGAGCTAGATTTGTTAGAGTTGTCCTCTATCCTAATTGGGTGGCTAACATCGTCCCGGTCATGAAGAAGGATGGAAAGGTTCGAATTTGTATAGACTTTCGGGACCTCAACCGCGCGTGTCCTAAAGATGACTTCCCCCTCCCTCATATTGATGTTTTAATTGACAACACGGCAGGATATGAGACTCTCTCCTTTATGGATAGTTTTTCGGGTTATAATTAGATTCGCCTGGCTAAGGAAGATCAAGAGAAAACATCGTTCACTACACCATGGGGGACTTATTGTTACGTGGTCATGCCTTTTGAACTTAAGAATGCTGGAGCCACCTATCAAAGGGCTATGATGGTAATTTTTCATGATATGATCCACATTTCTATTGAGGTGTATGTTGATGATCTGGTAGTGAAATCAAGGACAAGGATTGAGCATCCCAGGGTTCTAACCAAAGTCTTGCAAAGGGCACGGGAGTATCAATTGAAGATGAACCCTAAGAAGTGTGTATTTGGTGTTTCATCAGGGAAGTTGCTTGGATTCATCGTGAGTAAGAGCGGTATTGAGATTGATCCCAACAAGGCGAAGGCCATAAGAGAAATGCCTCCTCCCAGGAATTTGAAAGAAGTTCGAGGTTTGATCGGGAGGTTGCAGTTTATTCGCCGCTTTGTCTCTCATCATTCACAAAGATGTAGGCCGTTCTATGAGCTTACTAAGCCGGGAGTCAAGTTCATTTGGGATGACAAGTGTCAGGCAGCTTTTGACGGATTGAAGGATTATCTCTCAAATCATCCTGTCCTGAGGCCGCCAGTTCCAGGCAAACTGCTTGTTCTTTATATTTCCGTCCTGGATGACTCTGTAGGCACTGTTTTAGCCCAAGTTGATGAAGAAGGAAAAGAAAGGGCAGCCTACTACTTGTCAAAACTTCTCAACCCCTGTGAGCAGAGGTACTCAGCTATAGAGAAGACTTGTGCTGCTTTAGTCTGGGTAGTTCAAAAACTTAAGCATTATTTCTTAGCTCACGAGGTTCACCTCATTGTGCGCATGAATCCAATCAAGTTCCTTCTTGAAAAGTCTATTCTCACCGACCGATTGGCACGATGGCAAAGCTTTCTCTCTCAATTCGATATTATCTACATTCAGCAAAAAGTAATTAAAGGCTATGCCATAGCAGAACATCTTGCTCACCATCCCCTCCCTAGATTTGACCCCATTCGCTCAGAGTTTCTAGATGAGGAACTGATGTCCATCAATCAGACCGATTCGATGTGGACGTTACATTTTGATGGAGCTTTGAATTCGAAAGGGAAAGGGATTGGTGTTGTTCTTCTATCACCAGAGGGTATCACTATTCCACTCGCCTCTCAGCTCGCATTTCCAGTTACAAACAATATAGCTGAGTACGAGGCTCTCCTGACCGGACTAGAGGCCGCTCATCAATTCGGTGTTACCCATTTGCGGATTGTAGGTGATAGTCAGCTTATTCTTCGCCAAGTGCTGACCAAGTGCCGCACGCTCAACCCTAAGCTCAAACCCTACCAAGAATTGACTTCCGCTTACACCAAGCTTTTCACTAAATTAATCTTCGTTCATGTTCCTCGCGAACATAACATTTTAGCTGATGCTCTCGCTTCTCTTGCTTCTTCCTTGGCTTTCCCTCCCGAAAGGAATTCCCATTCTATCATTGTTCACAAGAGGCTCACTCCAGCTATTAAGGATCTAGCTTTCCTTAGTGTTAAGGAGGAGGTGCTCAGGAAGGTGAAGCAAGAAGGAATTATTGAGAATAAGGAAGTCATGCTATTGGACCTAGAGGAAGAATTGGACGATGCAAAAAAACCATGGTATTACGAGATTGCTAAGTATTGCCAAGATCAATCATATCCAGAAGAAGCCACGGCTGAAGAAAAGAAAGCCATTCGAAGAGTTGCTCAGCGATACACTTTGGTTGGAGGCGTGCTTTATAGAAGAGGTCTTACCGGTGTTTTGTTAAGATGTCTTGATGATGATGAATCTTGAAAGGTCGTGGAAGAAGCGCATTCAGGAGTGTGTGGCGGTCATGTCAATAGCCAGATGCTAGGTAAGAAGATCCTTAGGCTAGGTTTCTATTGGCCCACTCTAGAAGAGGATTGTTCTATCTATGTTCGAAGGTGTGTTAAGTGCCAACTGCACGCCGACAAAATTCATTCTCCTGCTTCTTCACTCCATCCTATATCTTCCCCATGGCCTTTCTCCATGTGGGCTTTCGATATCATTGGGCCTCTTGGTGATCCGACCCTCCTCACAAAACCAAAGTTATTTATACTCACGGCGACGGAGTACTTCACCAAGTGGGCGGAAGCGGAAGCTTACGTGGAGATAAAAGCGTCAACCGTTTGCAAATTTATAATGAAGAACATCATCGTAAGATTCGGCATCCCGAGTACCATCGTCACCGATAATGGACCGCAATTCATCTCTCTGGAGCTTCAAGACCTCTGCAACAGGTATAAGATTGCATTGCATCATTCATCTCCTTATTATCCGTAGGGCAATGGCCAAGCCGAGGTGACTAATAAAACTTTGATTAAAATTATCAAGAAAACGTGTGAGGCTAACAAATTTGCAGATTGGCCAGAAAAATTGGTTGAAGCTATTTGGGCCTATCGCACTTCAATTCGTACCCCTACTGGGCAAACCCCTTTCGCCCTCACTTATGGAATGGAGGCGGTAGTTCCTTATGAGATTCTTATCCCTTCTCTACGAGTACAATTGGACAAGGAGCTCCCCATTGATGAGCGTCGTAAATCTCTCCTTGCTCAGTTGGAACTCCTAGACGAGAAGTGTCTGGCCACCGCTGAACATGCACGCATTTATCAAAACAGGCTTTCACGTTTTTTCCAAAAGAAAGTGATCGAGAGAAAGTTCAAAATTGGTGAAATGGTAAATAAAAGAATCTTCGTAAAACCTGGTGGGCCACGTTCAAAACTCTAACCTAACTGGGATGGTCCTTTTATTATAAAAGACGTTTATCCTGACAATGCTTACAAATTAATTAATGCTGAAGGTGAGAGTTAACACACCCTTGGAATGTTCTCTATTTGAAGAAATACTACCCCTAAGTCAACACAAAACCAAAAAAAAAAGGGGCAAAAACAAAACAAAACAAAAAATTTAAAATTGCAGGCAAGTATGGTACATGGGCCACGAGCCTGAGTAATCAAAATCCCTAATTCATTCTTCAGTCTCGATGATTTAACCTTCGGGTCAATCCGCGCACACACTACACGCTTTACTCTTAAACTCAAGTAGCCCAGAATTTGAGGAAAGTCCGACCCAAATTGAGAGTGTAAAAATCTTACCTATTCTCTTCTTTTCGGCTCACGAGAGGGAGTACGAGTAAAGGGTTACTAACCAAGCCTGCCCGTCGCCCTAGTAGGTGGAAGTCAGGGCCCAAAAGGGAACAAAATGCTTAAAGCCCAAATACAATTAGGTCTTTATCTATCTCGAAAGAAAAGAAAGAAAAGAAAGGAAGTCATGATAAAAGAAAGCATGTCAAGAGGGCAAAGTCCCCGCAGGGAAAACCCTGGTCGTAAGCATGCATGAATAAGGGCGAAAAGAGCAACAAAATTTCCCTAAGCCAAAGACCGAATCCCAACAGACACTAGGGCAGGGGAGGGGCGTTCCCCATTCTTGAAAACCTTTCGTGGGCTTCCCCAAGTTATTCTTCTATTCTCCCTCCATGGTGGGTCGTAAACTCCAAGAATGGCAAAGACCGACCAAGAAGGATGGGCTACAAGAGAATATGAGAAAAAGCATAAGTCATTTAACACGTTGACCCCTTTGTTAAATTTTTCGAGAAAGATTAATGAATTTAAGATCATGATGGCGTAAGGTTTAAAGGCCCCGTGCTATGCCTGCTTTCAAAAAAATATATAAAAAAATGGAAAAATCAAAAAAAAAGAAAAAGCAAAAAAAAATCAAAAATAATAAAAAAAATTCACGCCTCTTCCTATAGGCATTATTCACGTCTTTAATTAAGCCATCATTTTCAAAACAAAACAAAAAAAAAGAAAAAAATGGAAAAAATAAATTCACGCCTTCTATACGGGCGTCTCTTTCAAAATTAACGACTTTCATGAAGTCGTCATTTTCAAATCAAACAACAAAAAAAATATATGATTTTCAAAATAAACGCCTGTCATGGTGGCGTCAATTTCACAATAAGCGCCCGTTTGCGAGGGCGTCATTTTGAAAATTGAACAAAATAAGATTACAAAACAAAAAAGATGGAACATCTAGCCGTTGTTATGCATATGCCTGGTTGCATTTTTGTGTGGGCATCTTTTATTTTGAGTTAGCATCTGCTTGCTTGCATGTCGCATTTTCCTTATATTTATCATTTGCCCTCATTAATTAAAAGGCTTGGCCCCTTGACCCGTTATCAAGGTCAAAGTAAAGATATCCCTTGCTTATTGAGCAAGGGGCCAAGTCGAACAGATGGATTAACCTGTTTGTTCAAGTGTGGACTACAGCTACAGGCGCAGGGCAAAAAGTAAAAGACAGGAAGGAAAACACAAGTACACAACTACACAAGTGCTCAGGTAACAGAAATTTCAATCTCATATATATATATATCATAAATATCTGAGTACAGGTGTGATGGTGGAGGGGTACAAGTAAGTCTCTCAGCTCTCGCCTCCACCCTCCTCTCTCCTACTCTCTGCCTCACTCTCGTCCTCCCGACGAGGTGCTCGTGAAGGGGGCATGGACCCACGTGAAGTAGCTAGAGCTCGAGCCGGCCCCTCTGCCTCGCTCCTCTGCCGGAGAGAGGAACATGCTACGAAGGTGGAGCTGGTGAAGGCGTACCCTGCAGCTCGCGCTCGCTCTCGGCCTCACTGAAGTCGCTCCTCGGTCGCCCGCAGCCGCTCCTGGGAAATGGCTAGCTGGGCCCTCAAAGACACAAGCTCCGCACGGTCCGCCTGGTGCTCCTCACGCTCCCGGGCACGCTCCCTCCGCTCCATCTCGAGAGTGACTCGCAGCTCCGCCACATCCTGGGGCAGCTCCTCTCACCGCCTCAAGGCCCTCTCAAGCTCCACGACCCGCTGCTCGCTGATCGCCAACTCTGTCCCGGCCAAGGCAGCCCGGGTAAGTGCCGCCTGTAACTCTGAAGACTGCAAACAGGTAAACAAATCATCAGTTCCATATATTTAATTCAATAATTCATGAAATAAGCAATAAACAACTGAAACTAAATAACACACCCGAGTGGCCATCGCCTGCTGTCCCTCCTCGACGCAGGTAAGAGAGGCCCGGAGCTCCGCAGTCTTTCAACACAACTTTTCATAAGCATATCATATAAATAATTGAATGAATTTTGAGTTTAAGGTTTAAGGCATACCCGTGTGGCGAGGTCGCGCTCTGCCGCCTCGGCCCATGCTACTGCTCCAGTCAACTGCTCTGCTAGTGCAGTCGTCTCTGCACTAGGTCCTCTCGAGCTGGAGGCCTCTCCCGTCCCTCTCCCCGCTGCTCCCTGCTGGGCACGTTGCATTCATTGAGATTGTCAGTGGCTAATCATCAATAATTTAGGAATTCATTTGCATATAGGTAATTTAAACACTCACCAGGGTCTCAAGGTTTTCCAGTGTGGTAGCCAACTGGGCCTCCAAGCTATGGAGGTGGGTCTGCATGTCCATCGCCACTATGTCCCATGCATCCTGCATTCATGACATATTAGTCACACAATAGATATACATAGCATTTGCATTTAATTTAGAAATAAGTACATGCATACATACCCCTAAGACCCTCATCTGGGGTCGGCCGGCGTAAACCTCCCAGTAGCGTCGGAGGTACTCGGAGCTGTCCACCGCCTGTGAAGTGACTCGGGTCCCGCCACGCTGCCAGTCAGCATACTGGTCTGAGAACCGGACTCTCCAGTCAATCACCTTCGTGCGACCGTGCGTCTTCTTGCCTATCCCCCGCGGCTCTCCTACCTCGATCCACTCCTGGTGTAGGCCGAGGGTCCTCATCACCAGCCTAAGCCGTAACGGCTCAATCTCGTTCAGGCAATGAACCCAAAGCTCATGCCCGAAGCGAGGTCGGCCCGATACGACCCACGGCTGGCCCTCATCGGTCATCCCCTCGTAGGGTCTCCATCTCACATGCATTCACAAACATATCATCATATTTCACATTCCATAATAGATAAAAAAAATTGCATCGCATTAAGCATGCGTACCAGTGAGGCGGGGAAGTCGCGGAACTCCCGTTGTAACACTCGCAACTCGTAGGCGAGTGGGGCTCCAGTCACCACTGGTAGCCAGCGCCGTGCCAGAGGGAAGGATCCCTCATCTCCAGGCCGTGGGTCAGCACGCCCCATCGGCATGTACAAGTGGCTCCATATCTGCATTCATGCATTGCATTAGTAAAGTATTCACATGCATATAAAAGAAAAAGAAAAAGAAGAAAAAGAAAGAAAATGCATACCTGAAGAAAGGGTGAAAAGCCACTGACAGTGGTCTCTCGACCTGTCCCCGTGGACAAGTCAGCTATTAAGTGCGCCAGCAGCGCCGCTCCCCAAGCGTACCTGCCGACGCCCTCCAAGTCCTCGAGTATCCCCAGGAATCGGCAGTTGATAATGTCACCCTTCGTGCCGAGCAGCAACCTCCCGAGCATCAGGAATAGAAATCTCCTCAGGTCTCGATCTGCTCTCTCCCTCTCAGCCGGGTCCTGGCAGTAGGCAGCCCTAGCCCCGTCTATCAATCTCTGTGATAACTGCTCCAGAGACTCCCTCGACCTCTGCCTAGAATCACCTAAACCCATAGCTATGGTAAGGTCGGTGCGGAAGATGGTCCTATACTCGCTAGGCGTCTCATAGACTGTCTCTAGCCCTAGTAGTCTCTGTGTAAGCTCGCTATAGTCGGGTAGGGTGATCTCGCTCACCGCCTCTCCATCTACCCTCAGCCCGGTAATCCTAGCAACATCCTCTAGGCTAGGAACCATGTGACCCCATGGCATCAGAAATGCCCGGCTAGTCCTATCTCATCTCTCTCTGAGCACCTGGATCAAGGGTAGGTCTGGTCTCACTGGCTCTATACTCAGGAAGGGTCCGAACCCCATGGCATCTACCCTAGCCCTCTGGAACTCAGGGAGCCCATAGTAAGCTGCTCGGACTTGGACCCAGAAGATCCGTGTCCTCATCAACCCCTGCATGCAACAAATCAAATTTTCATTTAAGTTTTCATGTGGATATTCGTTTAAATTCATTAGCCATCTCTGTTTTAATTGACGGCTAATCCCAGGTCGTGGTTCAGCCAATTGACGCCCCTGAGCGAGGCATTATTTTACAAGGTGTTTCTGGTAATTTCATGAGCAATTTGAATTGACGGCCCACCCTGGGTTGTTGTTTACCTAAAAGACGCCCCTATGGGGAGCGTTGTTTTGAAATTAATTTCCTAAAATTCTAAAAATTTTTGAATTGACGCCCAGACCTGGGTCGTCATTCATTTAAGTAACGCCCTTGTGGGGGACGTGGTTTTAAAGGCAATCCTCAGTCTTAACCGTAATTTTGGAAAGAAGTTGAATTGACGACCACCCCTGTGGTCGTTATCTAATGAATTGACGCCCCGGTGGGGGGGCGTTGTTTTCTGGGGTTTTAATCTAATTAACATGCGAAATGAAGTAAACAGAGGCACAGACTTTAAAATAAATAAAATGGCATGGAAATTAACAGCATGATGATAAACGTGATAATTTAAAAATGACGACATGCTGCAGGGCGTGATTTTCACATTAATTAGCTCCAGCAATTCAAATTAATTAAATTGACGGCCCAGGTTTGGGCGTCGTTTTAATTGACGGCACCTCTAGGGGCGTCATTTGACTGTGTGTCTGGTTTTCCCGAGACCAAGGGCTATGGAGATGGTGGAAAATGGAAACAAAATAAAAATAAAAGCAAATTGGGGGTTTGGGGGGCCTACCTTGCGTCGAGCAGGTATGAGCGACCCTCCCCGGAGGGGCTGCCGGGGTTGGCGTGGCCGTCATAGTTGCCCGGGTCGAGGGACAACCGTCGCCATCGGTGGTTCTCCGTCTCCTTCTTCTCCGTCTCCTTCTCCGTCTTCATCATCTCCTTCGTCTTCTTCGTTGTCCTCTTCGTCTTCTTCTCCGTCTCCTTCTTCTTCTTCTCCATCGTCTTCGTCTTCGCCGTGCTCCGCCGCCGGAGCCTCCTCGGCCACCGCGGGAGGAAGCTCCTCCATGGCACATTCATCTTCTAAATCCACGACCTCGGGGGCACTCACCCGTTGGCGTTTCTGTGCACCGCCCACCATGGGAGCGAGAGATAGGGAGAGTGAGAATGAGAGAGTTAGAGTGGAGGGAGAAATAGAATGGGGGTTCGGTTAGGGTTTGCAGAAGAAAGAAGGGGAAAGTGGACGAAGGAAGGAGAAGAAGGAGGGAAAAAGGGTTTTAACGGTCGAAATAAATTGACGCCCGAATGGAAGCCGTTTTTCGATTAATTGACGGTCTGAGGAAGGGCGTGGTTTGTTGATATGACGACCCGAGGCTAGGCGTCATTTTCATTTGCGTGAGAATATGCAACCGTCGTCAGGCGCATTAATAGGAAGCTAATTGATTCGATTGATCATAATAATTACTATTCGAATTTGACGCCGCTGTAAACGGGCGTCTGTTGCATAAGACACGACCTGATTGAAGGCGTCATTTGCACGAAATTAAGGATTTATTTTGAAACTATTTCAAAGAATTCGAAGTGATTAACGTCTGGCATTGAGGCGCGAATTAAGAAACGCATATCCTGGAAACGTCAATTGTGATTTTGAATTATTTTAAGGAATTTATTAAATGGAATTGACGACATCGTCTTAGGCGTGGTTTAATCAATTGACGCCGTTGATGGAGGCGTTGTTCAGAACAGAGAACCCGAAACTCTTTTCATCAGACAGAATTACATACAATTGGAAGAAGTGATCATATTAACTCATTGTTTTGGCTAAAATAAAGGAAATATCTTTATTTCATTGAAGGAAAATCATGATTACATCTAATGAGCCATCATAGGCCTTATCTTCCTAAGAGCTAGCACATAGGACTTGCATTTGTCTTCCTCTTCTTCCACATGTGCCTTGGACTTTTGGAGTAGTCCAACCTTCCATTGAGCCATTATTGTCTTAATTTCTTCTTGGTCTCCACTTGAGTATAATTACCTTCTTTTGAGTGGAGGTAGATGAGAAGGTTCTTCAAGGAGGTGCCGAGGTAGCCCGAGCTGTGGGAGGCACCGGTGTGCATTATAGAGGACGAAGTCGATCCCGCCAATCAACCGAAGCTCTATGCCGGAGGAGAGTCTTGAGCGAAGATCTTGGGTCTTGAGAAACCCCCGGTGTGCAAGTGAAACCGCTCTTTGGCATGGTTTTGAAGTAGTCCCTCCATTCACTTCTCTTCTTGAGCTTGGGTACTCGATTGGTCACCCTCTCACATAGGCCCAAAGAATTTGTCATATATTGAAGTGGGCTCTTTGAGAATATCTTTGAGGCCACTTGAGTCTCTTGGCATGGGTCGAACTTTAGGTGGAGGTCCACCCAACAAGCTAGAAGGAACATTGACCCATAAAGGGGCCGTCCTAGGGAAGCCGAGGTAAGCCCATTGTATAGGTTGGCTAATACCGCCGGACCTATTCTTTTTTCCTCCCATATGCTAGCTATAGCACTCAAGTGATGTTCCTCTAAATGGTCTTCCATTGAAGGGAATAATAGAGCTCCCGCTATGCATATCACAAATCCCTTCATCACTCTCTCCAACAAGTCTTCATCTTCTTGAGCCTTGTCCATGTTTTTGTACACCCATGAAGCTAACTTTAAAAGGTTGATTCCCTTATGAGCTTTAATTTGGTTCACTAGATTTGGGCCTTGAATGAGGCTAGTGAGTATGTCATAGGCTTGTATTGGTTTAGCCATATGAGCCATCCTTGATTCCTCTCCTTGCTTCATCTTTCTTAAGCCTAGGAGTGTCTCTACTTCTTCTAGGAGTATAGTGACTTCAAAGGTTGGGAAGAGAAAAGTGTGGGTATGAGGGTGCCATAGCTCTATAAGAGCTCCAATGGAGGCCCAATCTAGGTGAATGTCATTATAATGGGTAGCATGGGTTATGAGGCCAAGAAGGTGCCACCTTGAGAGGAAGGATTTCATGTCTAAGGAGAGCTTGGAGAGTAATAAAGGAAGCCACTTAATCATGAGAAATCTCCTTGGACCTGGAACAATTAGGTAATCCTGAAAACATAAAAGAAAGAAAGAAGGAAGACGAAGAGAAAAATGCAATCAGAAATCTCGAAAAGGAAGAAGAAAAAAAAAGAAATAAAAGCTTTAACATCAAAACATTTTGATGTGACACACTAAGGGGAATGCAGCAAACAGACAAGGATCCTTGGACCTATTCCGCAAACAAAATCACAAAATAGCGAGGTTCTAGATAGGGGCCGAACCGCCGTCGCACACACACGGACCCGAGTGACTCGGTGATGCCGAGTGGAGGTGATGGATCAAGACCCTACCTGGTAGAGTGCCAGCAGGGTTAGGGTTGCCCTCCCGAAGGTACGAGGCCCACACTTTAGGGGCTGGCCGGGTGCCAATTGGGGCACTAGGTCCCTCTCTCTCACAACCCACGGTGGCCGCTCGTAAGTAGAACACACGGGGTCGGGCGCTCTCTCTCTTGCTCAACGGAGCAACTCCACGGATATTAGATGAACAAACACCAATAATGGAGAAAAGGTCAGAGCTTACCCTGGTTGGTTTGAGGAAACCAACCCCGTTCGGAGACGAGGTCGAGCGGGGAAGTGTGGGTTCCCCGCACACTGCGTCGGTGTAGCTTCCCCTGTTCAGATTATACAAGCACTACTCCGCATGCAGGGGGGGTGGACTAGGGGAGGGGAAATGAAGTTACAAACCAAACACTACCTCTGCACAGGGAGGGGCGCTAAGCCGGCCAGGCGGGGAGGGGAGATTTGCTTGAATCGCGCCGATGGAGCACCCTGCCGAATCTGCCCAGGTCTGGAACAGCAGGACTGGGAGTCGGTGTAGTCGCCGCTGTGCACTCCTCCAAACTCAGAATTCGATGAGACTAGCGCCGAAACGTCGCTGACGGACCCAGGCATGTCTGTGAATTTTTGTGGATGGTTCCGAAGTCGTCACCGGCTGGGGCGGGCTCTGGAACAGGGTCCCTGCGATCAGACTCGGACTGTTCCCAGGGTGCAGCAGCAGATGGATGAAGTCACCATGCCCGCTCCCGAAGTCCAAACGATGCGGGACCAAGACGAGCATGACCGTGGACGAGTCTTCTTCGATCATCAAGAAAGAACGTCAATAGCGGAGGTTGGGGCCGAGAGCAGTAGTCCAAGAAGTGGGAAGGTATCGGGGCAGACTCTGGCTGACCTGAACAGCGTCCCGGTGGTAGAAAAATCGGTACAATTAGCTTCAAGCTCCGAATGAGGCCCCGCTGGCTGCGTTGGACAGAGGACAGGTGGATCTTCGCTGAGGTCAAGTGGCGTGCCAAGGGGAGCACTGGTGTGGTCGCAGGAGCTTCTGCAAGTCGCTTCTGGTTGCAGGCCGGACTGGTTCTGTGCAGTTGGCGAAGGACGGTTCTCCTGGGCAGCTCCGGCCTCGGATTGAGGCGAAACCACCTCGCCTACGAAGACGACCGGAAGAGCTTTCCGTCAATGTAGGCCATGCCCCCAGGAGCTCCGGGATGTGGTTGAGGGCGGCGCTGCAACAGGCTGTCGATCTGCAGGTCTTCAGCTGCACACTGATTTGAAGAGAGAATGGTTGAGGGGGGGTGGTTTCTTCGGTGGAGGGGTAGGGGATATGGATGTTTTGGTGGTGGGGAAGGGTTGGGAGGTGGGAAGGGGTGGTGAGGGAGGAAGGTAGGGGCGGAGCTAGTAGGGAGAGAGGGGTGGGTGCGCAAGTGGCCTAGGGGGAGGTGGTGGGCGCAAATGGCTAGGGGGGGGAATGGGATGGGTTTCCCTTTGACTTGGGTGGTGGGTTAATGGTGGGGTTAATGGTGGCCTAGGGAAGGGGAGGGGTTGCCTTGGGGAGGGGAAGGGATGCTTGGGAGAGGGGATTCTCCCTTGGGAAGATGAAAGGTTGTATGGGGAAGGGGAAGGGTTGCTTGGGAAGTGGTGGGGATGAAGGGGAGTTAATGGTCTTGAGAAGATGAAAGGGTGGGGGGGCTGATGTGGAAGATGAGGTGGCAAGGAGAGGAGAGAGGGAGTGGTTCAAAATTTGGAGAGAGAGGGGGAGAGAGAGAGAGGGGTTCGCCCCCTTTAGAGAGAGAGAGCTAGAGAGAGAGGGAAGACAATTCTTGTGGATAAATTTTCTCAATAATTCATTAGTCCTCTCAAGTGGGGTTGGGGTCCTATTTATAGGGATCCCAACATTTACAAAAAGTCCCTGAGATAAGTGCTAATAGCAAATAAGCAAAAGAGATGGGGAAGGGGGAGGGCGCCCCTGGGCCAGGCCCACCTAATTGGGCCCACAAGACACTCTAGCCCAACATGATGACACAAACTTAGGTAAATAACATGATAACCTAGGGACTTGACTCAAAACAAAGGCAAATTACATCAAAATGACTCAAGTAAAAGGAGAAAATACAACAAGATGACCCAAATAGCAAGCCCAAATGTCGAAGTGGACCCGTCCAGTCGTGGAGCCGCATCCTACCTGTCTCCGGGAGGGAGAGAGGTGTCGAGCCAGAGGGAATCACGGGTGATGTCCCCATCTACTCCCCCGAGCTGTGAAGAGCTCGACTCTGTCGAGAAAGGGTCCACTCGGCTGCGATAACGCTCCAGGAGGTCGGGGTCTAACTGTTGAAGATCCTCCCTGCTCACCCATGAGTCATCCGAAGGGGGCCGGCCCTTCCACCTGACCAAGTATCGCTCGTATGCTTTGCTCTGGGTGATAGTGACTTGTTCATCCAATATCCGCTCCACTTGCTCTCGTTGGCCCCTCTGGGCTGGTGGAACTTTCTCACGGGTGGTGGCTCTCTCAAGGGGTGGAACAAGCTCGATTTCCTCACTAGGTGTCACCGTGGGACCCCTGTATGGCACCAAGTCAGCCACATTAAATGTGGGCCTTACTCCGCACTCCTCGGGGAGGTCCAACACGTAAGCATTTGTGCCGATCCGCCTCCGAACCTGGAAGGGACCTGATCCACGCGACCTCAGTTTGGAGACATTCATAGGGAATAGTCTCTCGGTTCTCACCATCACAAAGTCACCTACACGAAATTCCTGGTGGCGTCGGTGGGAATCGGCCGATTTCTTATACACCTCATTGCTTTTGTTGATGTGTTTGCGGATTTCCTCATGCAATTCTTTCATGTGTTGGGCAAAAGACTCAGCACTAATAGACACTCTAGCATGTGTAGGCAAAGGAATGAGATCTGTAGGCTTTCTAGGCTTGTACCCATGCACGGCTTCAAATGGGCTCATCCCTATTGACCTATTCACTGAGTTGTTGTATGCAAACTCTGCCTGGGGTAGAATAAGATCCCAATTCCCTGGGCGATCCTCAACGCGACACCGAAGGAGATTCCCGAGACTCCGATTGACGACCTCGGTCTGGCCATCTGTTTGAGGGTGATAGGCCGTGGAAAATTTGAGAAGGGTCCCCATTAGGTGCCAGAGGGTCTTCCAGAAATAGCTGATAAATTTGACATCCCTATCAGAAATGATGGTTTTGGGTAGGCCATGGAGGCGAACTACCTCATCGAAGAATAGGCGGGCCACATGGGAGGCATCAGAGGTTTTAGAACAGGGGATGAAATGAGCCATTTTGGAAAACCTGTCCACTATGACAAAGATTGAATGATGCTTCTTCTGGGTTTTAGGTAGGCCCAAGATAAAGTCCATGCTTAAATCCTGCCATGGACGATCAGGGACAGGGAGTGGGGTGTATAGGCCAGTGTTCTATTTTACCTGTTTGGCTGAGGCACATATGCGACACTGTCCCACAATTTTGGCTACATCCCTCTTGAGACTTGGCCAGTAGAACTGTCCCTCAACCATAGCAATGGTCTTGTGCACCCCAAAATGTCCAGCCAGACCTCCTGCATGTAACTCCTAGACTAAGAAATCTCGCAGTGAGGTTCTAGGTATGCAAAGTTTATGGCCTTTGAAGATGAACCCGTCCTCTAGGATGAAACCTTGGTGTTCCCTAGGTGATTGGGTGGTCAGGGTGGTATGGATAGGCCCAAAATCCAGGCAATCAGGGTACTCATCCTTGATTCTCTCAAACCCTATGACTTCACTCGAATGGTAGCCAACAAGGAGACCCTCCTACTGAGTGCATCTGCGGCACGATTCTCACTCCCAGCCTTATGCTTGATCACAAAAGTGTAGGACTAGATGTATTCGACCCAACGGGCATGTCGGGCATTCAGTTTCTGTTGGGAGTTGAGATATTTCAGGGCCTCGTGGTCAGAAAATATGACAAATTCTTTGGGCAAGAGATAATGCCTCCAATGCCGGAGGGATTGAACCACAGCATAAAATTCTTTGTCATAGGTGGAGTATTTTATCCTGTCATCACACAATTTCTCACTAAAGTAGGCCACCGGGTGTCCCTCTTGGCTGAGGATCCCGCCAATCCCTACCCCGGAGGCATCACAAGTCACCTCGAAGACTTTGGAAAAGTCGGGGAGGCATAATACCGGGGCTTGGGTCATCCTTTCCTTGAGCTCTTGGAAGGCCCTAGAAGTAGACTTGGTCCACACAAAAGTCCCCTTTTTAAGGCAATCTGTGATGGGGGCTGTGACCATGCTGAACCCACGGATAAATCTCCGATAGAAGGTGGCCAACCCATGGAAACTCCAGACTTCATGGAGAGTGCGGGGCTCTGGCCAGTCAAGGATAGCTTGGACCTTTTCGGGGTCCATGGACACTCCCTCAGTGGAGACCACATATCCAAGGAAAGTAATGGATTTGGTCATGAAATGACATTTTCCCAAGTTGGGAAAGAGACTCTCTTTCCTAAGGGTAGTGCAGATTTGCCTAAGATGGTTGAGGTGGGCTTCCTTGGACTGGCTATAGATAAGGATATCGTCAAAATAGACCACTAGGAAGATTCCAATGTAGGGTCTAAGAACCTCCGTCATAAGGCGCATAAAGGTGCTCGGGGCATTCGATAGCCCAAAAGGCATCACTAGCCACTCATAGAGTCCATCTTTGGTTTTAAAGGCTGTTTTCCATTCATCTCCTGGCCTTATCCTAACCTGATGGTAGCCACTTTTAAGATCTATTTTGAAAAAAATGGTGGCTCCGGCTAGCATGTCGCGCATATCGTCATGCCTAGGTATGGGAAACCTATATTTGACGGTAATCTTGTTGATGGCCCTGCTATCGACACACATTCGCCATGTCCCATATTTCTTGGGTGTGAGAAGGGCCGGGACAGCACAAGGACTTTTGCTAAGGTGGAGAAAACCTTTCCTAATAAGTTCCTCCACTTACCTCCTCAATTCAGCATGCTCCGTGGGGTTGAGGCGATAGTGGGGAAGGTTTGGGAGGGTGGCTCCTGGGACGAGATCAATAGCATGTTGAACATCCCTCATGGGTGGTAGTTGATCAGAGAGCTCATCAGGGAACACATCCTTAAATTCTTCCAGGAGAGGGTGTATTTCCACGGGGTGGGGGTTGGAGGGAGTTGACTCTCCCAGGCATATGACTACCGCACACAAGGGTGTTCCTTGAGCTACTTCTTCCTCCAGTTCTTTCCTTGTGATGAGATGTAGGCCTTTGACTATTCCAGTTGGCTCTTCTTGGGTAGGTTCTTGGAAGGCTGGTTGGGTTGGTGGGAGTGGGACCCCTGGGTTTTGAGGTGGTTTCGATTGTGGTGAAGGGAGAATCCCCTTGGAGGGAGGTTCCTTCCGTGGTGGGGAGGGGTTGAGGCGGATGGTTTTCCCCTCATGTTCAAAGGTGCATGTGTTTGGCTTTCCTAAGATGGTTGCATTGACGTCATAAATCCAAGGCCTCCCTAGTAGGATGCTCCCTACTTCCATGGGTATAATGTCACACCAAACTTGTCCTTGATAGGATGAGAAGGTGATGGGTACAAGGCAACAAGTGTTGACCGGGATGGAGTGATTGTTAATCCAAGAGACCCGGTATGGCTTGGGGTGGGGTGTGGTAGTAAGCCCAAGAAGCTTAACAGTGTCAGGAGATACGGCGTTGACACAACTCCCATTGTCTAGGATCACTTTCCTAACATGGCTCCCCATCTTGATGTAGGTGTGAAAAATGGAGGTCCTACGCCAATCTTCCTCTTGTGGCTTTGTGAGGGTGCACCTAATCACACCTAAGTGGGAGTCGGTGGGAGGAGGGTCGTGGTCTAAGCCTGTTTCATAGAGTTGTTCCTCATACTCCTCTTCCCAACCTAAGGCAGCCTCATACTCCTCAACCGGACTCTAATGCTCTCCTTGGAATGGGGTAGGTCCTCCTTCAATGATAAGGCTAGACAATCCTTTGGATGGACATTGGGTGGAGATGTGGCCATAACCATGACACCGAAAGTATTTTACCGAACTACTCCTTGGGGTTGTTCCTTTGGGGGGTTCCTCTCTTCGGGGAGGAGGGTTGGGTGGAGTAGCCCTTGTAGGGGTGGGATTGGTTGGCTGATGGTAAGACCGAGTAGGAGTTCCCCCACTGGGGATAGGGGTCTTCAGTAGGGGAGGAAGGTTGGGTCGGGGACCCGGGTTCTTGACATCGGCCGTTCCAGGGGAGGCAAACCTAGGATTCCTAGAAAATCTCTCCACATCGCGGGCTATTTGATAGGCTAATTCAAGGCTATGCACTTCCCTCATGAAAAGCTCTCGTTTGATGTGGGGTAGAAGACCGTTTCTAAATCGGGATAGGGTGACGGCTGGTTCCTCGACGACTCCACACTTCAGGAGATAGGAGTCAAATTTTTCAACGTACTCCTCCACAGTTTTTCCTTCCTGGGTAAGAGTTTGCCACTCATCGAGGAGTAGTTGACTATAGGAATTGGGAAGGTATTTGCTCCTGAGTTGGCTTTTCATGTCAAGCCAATTGTCAATGGGCTCTTCCCGCCTAATCCTCCTTTGGCTTTCTACCTTTAACCAATAGGTTTTGGCTAGTTTGAGAAGGTGCATTTTAGTCAACCTAACTTTCCTTTCCTCGGTCATTGGGTACCAATCAAAGTATTGGTCTATGCCATGTTCCCACTCTTCATAGGCACTTGGGTTATGGGACCCGTCAAAGTTTGGAGCCTCTACCTTAATCATCCTTAAGAGGAAATCGTCTGGGTCCTCTCGGGGTCGCCTCTCATTGTGCCGAGGCTGTCGGGGCCTCTCATGCTCACGGTAAAAGTCATTCTCTAGGTCCTCCCTATTAAGTTCAGCTCGTGGAGGGAGAGCTCTTTGGTCATGGTTCCTAGGTGGGGCCCTAGCTTCCTCGAGTCTATCCATGCGGGTGGAAAGACCATCTAACTGATCGATGATGGTATTAAGGACAGCCTCAACTCGATCCATCGAAACTTGGGGTACCTCCCTAGGGATGTCTTGGTTGCCTTGGGAATTGGGATTAATAGGGGGAGCCGAGGATGTGGGGTCGGTCCGATACAAGGCACCACTACGGGTAGACATGCACAATGAGGAGATGACCGACACACGGGTGATGACAATGCAATGGCCTTAGGACCTAGGCTTGTAGAGACAAGTCTAAAACTTGCTCTGATACCACTTGATGTGACACACTAAGGGGAATGCAGCAAATAAACAAGGATCCTTGGACCTATTCCGCAAACAAAATCACAAAATAGCGAGGTTCTAGATAGGGGCCGAACCGCCGTCGCACACACACGGACCCGGGTGACTCGGTGATGCCGAGTGGAGGTGATGGATCAAGACCCTAGCTGGTAGAGTGCCAGATGGGCTAGGGTTGCCCTCCCGAAGGTACGAGGCCCACACTTTAAGGGCTGGCCGGGTGCCAATTGGGGCACTAGGTCCCTCTCTCTCACAGCCCACGGTGACCGCTCGTAAGTGGAACACACGGGGTCGGGCGCTCTCTCTCTTGCTCAACGGAGCAACTCCACGGATATTAGATGAACAAATACCAATAATGGAGCAAAGGTCAGAGCTTAACCTGGTTGGTTTGAGGAAACCAACCCCGTTCGGAGACGAGGGCGAGCGAGGAAGTGTGGGTTCCCCGCACACTGCGTCGGTGTAGCTTCCCCTGTTCAGATTATACAAGCACTACTCCCCATGCAGGGGGGGTGGACTAGGGGAGGGGAAATGAAGTTACAAACCAAACACTACCTCCGCACAGGGAGGGGCGCTAAGCCGGCCAGGCGGGGAGGGGAGATTTGCTTGAATCGCGCCGATGGAGCACCCTGCCGAATCTGCCCAGGTCTGGAACAACAGGACAGGGAGTCGGTGTAGTCGGCGCTGTGCACTCCTCCGAACTCACAATTCGACGAGACTGGGGCCGAAACGTCGCTGACGGACCCAGGCATGTCTGTGAATTTTTGTGGACGGTTCCGAAGTCTTCACCGGCTGGGGCGGGCTCTGGAACAGGGTCCCTGTGATCAGACTCGGACTGTTCCCAGGGTGCAGCAGCAGATGGATGAAGTCACCATGCCCGCTCCCGAAGTCCAAACGATGCGGGACAAAGACGAGCATGACCGTGGACGAGTCTTATTCGATCATCAAGAAAGAACGGAAATAGCGGAGGTTGGGGCCGAGAGCAGTAGTCCGAGAAGTGGGAAGGTATCGGGGCAGACTCTGGCTGACCTGAACAGCATCCCAGTGGTAGAAAAATCGGTACAATTAGCTCCGAGCTCCGAATGAGGACCCTGCTGGCTGCGTTGGACAGAGGACAGGTGGATCTTCGCCCCGGTCAACTGGCGCGTCAAGGGGAGCACCGGTGTGGTCGCAGGAGCTTTTGCAAGTCGCTTCTGGTTGCAGGCCTGACTAGTTCTGCGCAGTTGGCGAAGGACGGCTCTCCTGGACAGCTCCAACCTTGGATTGAGGCGAAACCACCTCGCCTACGAAGACGACCGGAAGAGCTTTCCGTCAATGTAGGCCACGCTTCCAGGAGCTCCGGGATGTGGTCGAGGGCGGCGCTGCAACAGGCTGTCGATCTGCAGGTCTTCAGCTGCACATTGATTTGAAGAGAGAATGGTTGAGGGGGGGTGGTTTCTTTGGTGGAGGGGTAAGGGATATGGATGTTTTGGTGGTGGGGAAGGGTTGGGAGGTGGGAAAGGGTGGTGAGGGAGGAAGGTAGGGGCGGAGATAGCAGGGAGAGAGGGGTGGGTGCGCAAGTGGCCTAGGGGGAGGTGGTGGGCGCAAATGGCTAGGGGGGGGAATGGGATGGGTTTCCCATTGATTTGGGTGGTGGGTTAATGGAGGGGTTAATGGTGGCCTAGGGAAGGGGAGGGGTTGCCTTGGGGAGGGGAAGGGATGCTTGGGAGAGGGGATTCTCCCTTGGGAAGATGAAAGGTTGTATGGGGAAGGGGAAGGGTTGCTTGGGAAGTGGTGGGGATGAAGGGGAGTTAATGGTCTTGGGAAGATGAAAGGGTGGGGGGGCTGATGTGGAAGATGAGGTGGCAAGGAGAGGAGAGAGGGAGTGGTTCGAAATTTGGAGAGAGAGGGGGAGAGAGAGAGAGGGGTTCGCCCCCTTTAGAGAGAGATAGAGATAGAGAGAGAGAGAGCTAGAGAGAGAGAGAGAGGGGAGACAATTCTTGTGGATAAATTTTCTCAATAATTCATTAGTCTTCTCAAGTGGGGTTGGGGTCCTATTTATAGGGATCCAAACATTTACAAAAAGTCCCTGAGATAAGTGCTAATAGCAAATAAGCAAAAGAGATGGGGAAGGGGGAGGGCGCCCCTGGGCCAGGCCCACCAATTAGGCCCATAAGACACTCTAGCCCAACATGATGACACAAACTTAGATAAATAACATGATAACCTAGGGACTTGACTCAAAACAAAGGCAAATTACATCAAAATGACTCAAGTAAAAGGAGAAAATACACCAAGATGACCCAAATAGCAAGCCCAAGTGTCGAAGTGGACCCGTCCAGTCGTGGAGCCGCATCCTACCCGTCTCTGGGAGGGAGAGAGGTGTCGAGCCAGAGGGAATCACGGGTGATGTCCCCATCACATTTACTTGGCCGTTGGCAATTCTCCCACTAATATGGCCTGGAACTTCAGAAATCCGTGGAAAACTCATCCTTGGCTTCTTGGAAGGCCTTTGCTTCTGCATCATCTTATCCATTTTCCTGCTAGTTATTCTCTGCAAGTTCTTCTGCTAAAGTTCTGCTGTTCTGCTTCGGTTCTTTGTTTACTCAATTAATTGATGTGCTTAGAAGACGAACAGTTGCCTTTTATAATGTTTTGGAACACTAACAGATATCATGGTTTGTGTCTGATTCAAACGAGTTGCTGGAAGCTTAATTTCGAGCCGGAAACGAAAACGATTAATTGACGACCCGCCGTTTGGCGTCATTTATTTAATTGACGACACAATCAGGGTCGTCATTTAAGTAAACGCCTCCCTGGAAGGCGTCATTTGCGGTCCAATTCCAAATCAAACCTCAATTGTAATTAACGCCCCAATGACAGTCGTCATTTCTTGTTTTGACGCCTCTGCAAAGGGTCGTCAGTTTCTGAGCTTATGCTTTTGAATTGCTTTGATTATTCATGAACTTAAGTGCTATTATATCTTGACGGAATTATTCATATTATGAACTTATGATCATATTATGAGCTATCCCGAGCTGATAATTCTTCTAATGAGCTAATGAGCTTTGAAGTTCAGGGGTGCAGGTTGTGCAAGTCTAGAAATGCTAGGATTGACACGAACCCACAATCAAGATCATAAGTTCAAATAATGCACGCCTATTCGCATTTCTTCATCGTTGGACGCATATTTGCATAAGTCTGTACATCGCCAAAGTCTGTGCAAAGTTCTAAGTCTGTACATTCCATGCATCTCCAAAGTCTGAGCATAGCCTCTCCCATTCCATAGCATGCGCATCCATTCCCTAAGTCTACACATCCCCTAAAGTCTGTACATCGCCAAAGTCTGTGCAAAGTTCTAAGTCTATACATTCCATAGCCTCTCCCATTCCATAGCATGTGCATCCATTCCCTAAGTCTACACATTCCCTAAAGTCTGTACATCCAAGCATTCTAAGTCTAAGTCAACACATCCATTTAAGTCTGTACATCCAAGCATTCTAAGTCTAAGTCAACACATCCATTTAAGTCTATACATTCCATCCATCTAAGTCTATACATCCGTCTAAGTCCATACATCCACTTAAGTCTATACATTCCATCCATCCTAAGTCTATACATCAGTCTAAGTCCATACATCCATCTAAGTCTATACATCCATCTAAGTCTATACACCCGTCTAAAGTCCATACATCCATCTAAGTCTACACATTCCATCCATCTAAGTCTATACATCTCAAAGTCCAAGCACACAAGCCTAAGCATCTCAAGTCTGCACATCCTAAGTCTATACATTCTAAGTCTATACGTTCTAAGTCTACACATTCCTAAGTCTTTGCATTTCATAAGTCTATACATTCCCCAAGTCTATACGTTCCCCCAATGTCTAAGCATTATAAGTCCAAGTAATGCAAAGTATGTACATTAATATTTTCAAAAAATTCCTAAAAAATCTTAAATATTTTCAAAAATTCCCAAAAAAATCTTAAATATTTTCAAAAATTCCCAAAAAAAATCTTGAATATTTCTCCAAATATGCCCAGAAATTTCAAATATTTTCCAAAATCCATAAAAATTTGAAATGCTTTTCAAGCCCCTACAAATTTGCAAAAATCTAAAAAAATGCATTATATTTTTCTAATGGTATTTTTTTACAGGGACAATTTCTTTGCAAGGACCAAGAACACGGGATGAGTCTATTATGGCTAATGAAATTTTGAGCGCAGGATAAGAAGCTCTTGGTCCCATCGACTGGGCATCACCATCCAAGCCCCACGATGTTTTCACTTCATCGCAGTTCCCCACATGCTCATTGCTATCACCATCTTCCTGTATGCATTTCTACTATGCATTGTTACTATATGATATTCTACACTATTATAACATATCAAGGACCTTGTGGTTCTGAAAAACCTGGAATTTGAGTTCCCCTTCATCAAAAACAATGATAATTCCAGGGGAGTCTTGATTACACGGATAGGCCGTTGAGTCATCCAAGGTTTGGGACGATGGTTCCACTTTCTGAGTTGATGCGTGGACAAACGAGCTTCGGCTTATTGTCAACTTAGAGATCTGGATTCTTGACCAAATCTAGATGGCTTAACAATATTATCCTTGATTATTTTCTATTTTTACTTTGATTTAGTTTTTCTTTTAGCCGAGCATGCATCATGTAGGACTTTGAGCTTAATGATAAAAAAATCTTCATATTACGCCAATAATGAAGGTCACGCGCTTAATTGAGTTAGCATGAGATATTCCATTCCGAATCAAGTACTTTATTCTCCTTGAAGCCACTCAGGCTGGTTCCTTGAAAATCATTCATTTGCTGGGTCTTCATCCCAATTCATTTTATTTTTCTACAAAATCACCTTGGTTGTAGCACACCCACATTGGCTGGTAACCGCTCTCCAATGGTGTCTCCCTTTCGTGCCCTCGCGCACATTTTTAGTTCATTTAGTTTAACCCCTCCGGTCCAACTCATCAATGCTTTCTTGTAATCATCTAGAGTTGTTTCATTCAGAGTTTTGGAAAGATTTCCAACGCTTAGTGCCGAAGGCGTGTCACATCATACCTTGGCATCTACTTATCAGTTCGTTCCACTTCATTTCGCTTGTTTCACTTTCACTTCATTCCCTCTCACTCCCTTGCAAAGCAGACGCCAAGGCGGGGCAGCTGTAGACACGCCAAAATCGATGCTATATTGAGTAAATCTCATGTCACCATGTGACACCCCAAAGTGGACTTCAATATTAGCTTAATATGAAGTTTTTTTATTTTTCATATGTTGAATGTGATTTCTTGGCATTTTTCTCTGTTGAATGGAATTAACGCCTCTCGTAGGGGCGTCATTTAATTGACGGCGAAGCCAACGGCGCGTCTTAATAAACGGACGGCTGTGACTAGAAGCGTCATTTCCTGGAATTTTACGTATCCTAAGCAAAATGAAAAATCAAGAATTGACGTCCCAAGGAAGGGCGTCTCTTATTTAACGCCCATAACCGCAGGCGTCATTTCAGAATTTTTAATAAGGAAAGTATTTTGTTTCCATAATTAAATCCAGGAATTGACGCCCCTGTGCACGTCGTCATTTTAATTAACGCCCTTGGTAACGTCGTCATTTTCAATTGACGCCCTTCGAGAGGTCCTCATTTCCAGTTCCGTCCCCTTTTCGTCTGCTTCTTTCCAGTAATAATCCCTTCCCCATTTTACACATTGTGTTTGATTGGGAAGGAGGTTTCTTATTGGAGGGTTATTACCTAGTTTTAATCCTTATTTTGCAAGGATCATTGGACCTATAAATACCACCCTTAATCTCCCTCGCGCGAGAATGAACAAGAGTATTGGGGAATACTGTGAGAGTTTACAGAGAGAAGAGAGTTTTCTCTTTTGCAGGTGTTTCTTCCAAGGGTGTTCTTCCTCCAGGCTTCCTCCTTGGGGATTTTTCTCCTTCCACGGGCGATCTTCATCCACATCTGCTACAGCTATTGCATTAAAGCATTCTCTCCCTTTACTGCTGCACACACAGCAGAAAGGAGCCCCCCCTTTTAGTTTTGTTTAGTTGTTTCATTACTAGTATATTATCATCATGCATTCCTTCTTCTAGCTACTCTGCTGGAGATACCATATCACATATATCTTGCTTTTCATTGCATTCACATCCACCATACCTTGTTACTCCTCTTAGGGGTTTTAAAAATCAAAACACACAAGGTGTGTTCATGCCCAATTTGATTGCTTTCATATTTCTAGAACATTGATACTACACTTTTGGCTAATCAATCTTTTCACTTGTCTTGTGTATTTTTCAAAGGAAATCAAGCTATAAACCCCCTTCGTCGGCCGGCCGGTAGAAGGAGGAAGGAAAAGCTTACAATCTCTCACGCTCAACACAAGGTATATGCTATCACTTTTATTCTTCTTGAGGTAACCCCTCTGGCGATCACACTTCCCATTAGCACCACATGCTTCTTTATATTTTTCTTCTTTTCTCAAGTGGATTTTTCATAATCTACACCCATCAGTCGCAACCACACACGTGCCATGACGTCATGGTTACTCGCAGTTACGAGGCCATGTCTAACTGCTCAACTCGAGTCGCGACCGACCCTCGCCCAGATACCGGATCGACGTATCCCCTCAGTCATCCAGTCACAGGCCCCCGTTCGGTAATACGGCCATGGCCCACGTCACGGGAGGAGCCCTCTGTAAAATGCCTAAGTGTTCATTCATCACGCATCGACCCGGGGACTAACTAACACGTCGGAGTTGTCCCGTGACATGCGCCAGTTGTACTTTGGCCATTACGGCCTTCCTGTAAAGAAATATACGTCTCAACACAACACCGTCGATTAGACGAGTGCTCTCGCACCCACGTCCCGGCCTTCAGTCTTCTATCTACACCACTCGGCATCCGTGCCTGACACCCTAACCCCCAATAAACACCCCTCGGTCCAACACGCACCCCTAGTTGCTGAACGCCCCCAGCCCTCCACCCACGGCTTCAGACACATATACAGACTTTTCTTTAGCATGGAACAAAGGTATTCGGATTCAATCCGATGTAAATAAACACCGGTTGCTTGCGGCCAATGGGGAAAGACGTTCTGTACACGATTCCCGCAATCGCCTATACACTCGCACCCATGGAACCCCTTCTCTCCACGTGTCGCCCGATCGCCGGAGCCCATGTGCCGCTCCCTGGTGGCGCTTGCTCGGTCAAACCTTGGTTCCATGAGTGATTGTCGAGAGATCGACTGGCACGCCCGCACCCTGTCCGGTTAACCTTTATCCTGACACTTCCGTGCCATTCGACCCTTTTCAACTTTCCGTAAAAGGAGAGTGCCCGGTACCACCGTGAGAGGCATGCACCCGTAAGGTGGATACCCGAGATACATCAAACTCCCGTATTTTCCTTCACCGCTGTATCCCTTCCCTCACCCCGGTTAACCGGCATAAAAAAAAAATCGCGTGATAGAGAGGATGGCACGCTCGGTGGGACGTCTCCCGCCTTCTTTATTTTTGCTGAAGAAAAGTCTGTGCCAGCCCTGAAGCCCGGTGCCCTTTCCATGTCCTTGTAGGAGAGGCAGAGGAGGGTACTTGTGCGCGTTCTCCAGTGGCTCCCAGTTCACGTTCTGATCGTCGGGCCGTTCTCGGTGACTGTCAGCGACCGTCGCCTCCGTAGCACTCAGCATCCCATCAACCATGGTGGCCATCACCTACGGCCCCAACGTCATTGCCACCCATGCCCGGGTGGGCTACTTGGCGATGCCGATTACTTTCGATAGTTTCGCCCAGTTTATCGGATCACCCTACTTCCTGGGTGTGATCCCTGTGGCTGCTTCTCAGCCAACTCTAGTCCCTCCAGTGGCCCCCGCGACCAACGCGCCATGCGCACCCCCAACTCCAGTGTCCCGCCTGAGTGCTGGGTGCTGGACTGTCGCTGTAGGCCCCCACGGGGCCCCCACATCAACGCTGGCCCGGGTGAATATCACCTCTCAAGGCCAGCTTTGTCTGATATCCAACATGGGCCCTGCGCCCCAGACTTCGGTCACCATCACGACATCTTCCTCGGGTCCTCAATCCCGAGCCGCAACCAAGCCGTCACCCAAACGGGCTTCCTGCCCCGGGTCCACGGCTTCCCAGCATCTTCCTCGGGTCCTCGACCCCGAGCCGCAGCCAAGCCGGCTGTCACGCCCCGAGCCTTTATGACAGCGGAAGACTCGCTCGAGGAACGTGAACATCCGACATGGTAAGTCTCTTGCAAGCAAGAACGATCAGAGCGCAAGGTAATCACACATAAGAATACAATCGTACAGCATTTACTCAAACTCCAACTTTATTTCATAATAATCAAATATTCAAATACAACCACTAATTCAACTTATCTTCATCATGCTAGACTCAAAAAATAATAAAATTACATAGACTCAATCTAAACAATGTAAACTCCCTAAGGCTTCGCTCTTTCTTTATTCACTCTCGGATCCGCTACTTGAATATTCCGAATCCGAACCCGACTCACTTCCATTTCCTGAAAAAGATTGGAAATAGGTAATGAACACACTTGCCCAGTAGGTATCTTCGCATCAACATGATTAGCACTATTTAAGTAATTAGTATTTTAGCTCTAGAGAAATAAGGTAAAATCATGAAAATGCGATGAATCATGCGATCAAATCAAAGTAACAAGATGATCATGTAAGATAAGATGAACGAGTATGAACTAGCAAGAATGTAACAAGTATGATCAAGAATGTAGCATGGCCTTTCATGAACAAGAATGTAACGAGAATGCACTTTCACTTTTCACTTTCATAACCATAAAGGTTACGCACGAGAACGTCAATCATGTAGCAATTCACTTGATTTTCACGAGTGCTCATGGATTTCACTTATTTATAAAGAAAGTACTCCCAGCGCAATGCGACGCCAGTAGCATCATACCCCATGGTTTATAATAGTATGTTTCCGACAATCAGCCGAGGGGACTAGCATAGAGCCCTTGGACACAATCAGCGCCCGAACTGCATCTTCACGTATAAATCAAGCTACTTCCATGAGTGTATCAATAACGTATGGCCAATAATGTAATAAGTTCAATCAATAAGCTTATGACAACAATTATCAAAGAACGAATGCTTCAATTAAGAATATGAGAGATCAAGAATGAATTAACACAATGTTATGCTTATGGAAACAAATCGGCAGCATAACGGTACATTTCTTTAACTTTCATTCATTATATTAAGTTTCTTGATTAATATGATAAGTCCTAGACCATTATCAAGCCATCTAGGAACTTTAGAATATCAACCCTTGGGTCAAACCTCAGGTTAACTAGCTCACGCATTGTGACGGTCAAGTATTGGGCCGTTACACTCATGTGACGCTCCAGTGTTGGGCCGTTACAATGGTCTGAATCCTGAAAGAAGAAAATAGACTCAATTCAATGTGACGGTCTTGTACTGGGCCGTTACGTTAATGTGACGGTCGAGCCTTGATCCGTTAGAAAGACTGAATCTAGAAACAGTAATTGGACTCAACTAAATGTGACGGTTGTATATTGGGCCGTTATATGGGCCTGACGGTCCAATATAGATCCGTTATATTGCTAGAACTAGAAAACATCGATAGTACTTTCTAATCAATTGGGTTTTAATGGTACAACCAACTCGGCATCCTAGTGGGAATCCCAGGCTCGCAGAGAATTACGGAGGCCTTGAAACAAGATTTCCTAGTCCATTGGAAGGAATATCCAATATAGAGGTCCTCATGTCCAAGAATAATGTTCCTATAGTGTAAAGTGTGAACTAATGGACAACGTACCGAAATATGTGCCATGTACTTAAAGAATGACTCTATTGATATAGAGAGAATGTGTAGTAACGTGAAACCAAGATAAAACTCCGTCAATACATCATTGAAAATCATGATTTAGGATACAAAACTATAGAATTTTGGCACATGAAATTAACATAACTTAAAATAACTTAAGATACCTTAATCATGCAATTTCTATTATGAATCAGTAAATAAACTTAGAGTCATGATAACAGGTCCAAACTTAGCTATCTAAGCTTATTTATAGGTAAACTTTAACTGGTTATCATTCCGTCTCGGGCTGACAGAACACAGTGTCTGACGGTCTACGATAGGCGCGTTACAGTCTTGTGACGGTTTATCGTAGGGCAGTTACAGTAGTGTAACACTCCTATTAAGATGCGTCAGAGACCACAAAGTAATTAAGATACAGCAGAGGTTGTGACAGCTTATCGTAAGGCCGTTATATCACTGTGACGGTCTTACATTGGTGCGTCAGAGCGTCTGCTGGCAGTAAAATAAAGTAAAGGTTTATGAAACCATAACATGCCTAGAAATCAAAGTACTACAACTATTCTAGACATGATAACGAAGTATAGACCAACTATATGCATGGGTTTTAGTGAATAGACAAGATAATATCTTTTATTTTCCATTTAGGGCTAAGAGATGCATGAATGTATAGAACTATTAAAACATGAAATTTATGGTCTATCATGCATGAAATCAATCACAATCAGAGGGCTTTTATCCCTAACAAGATGTTTTTGCCAATCATGAGATGACCTACCGCTTAACTGAGCTTTAAACTTGTAATTTAAGTCTGAAAACCGTGCCCTAGTTCTTCCCTTCCTGAAATTTTTTAGCAACTTCACGTCGCTCTATCTCTCCAGTCTCTTGACCTAAGGACGTGAAATTTAGAGGTTAGGAAGATTATACTAAGGGGAACAAAAAGTTCTAAAGGATAGAACTCTAATTACCTCGTTTAGGCATCCTAATTCCCTGATCTTCAATGGTCTTTTGCTCTGAATTCTAGGCTACTATGACTGAATCAGCGACTTTAGAAGCCCCTATCTTCTTGGTTACTTGATCTCCTAGCATGAAATTTTATGAACTATTAGTCTAAAGTATAATAAACAAAATCTTCTAAAGAACTTACCCAAAATTATGACTCATTACCTTGTTTCTTCACGAGCCAAAAGTAAGGGTTGCTCAGTTCAGAACTAGGTCCTATTTATAGGGTTTTGGCTAGGGTTTGAAGATTAGATCGATTCTAGAGTCCTTAATTTTCCAGAACCTAATCCCTAAGAGTCCTTAGTAACCTTACAAGCTCTCCCAATTAGGTCTCTTGTAGATAGGATCTCAAAGTTTCAATCTTTCTACTCGTTCTTCCATTCACGGAACTATCAGGGTGTAACGCATCAGTCGAGGTGCGTTACGTGGCTGTGGCGGTCACACGATAGACCGCTACATCCAACGTGCACAGAGTTCAACATAAATCAAACTCTTTTGTTAATTATCCATAAAAATGGTATTTATCCTTAAAATACATAAATAGGCTAAATAACCTCCTAGAATATGGGCCAAACTTAATGGGCTTGGTCCTTTAACCTATTGGGTTTCAATTATCAAAGCTAGATTAATTACTTAACATAAATTGGGCCTTATAATGATTGATTTAATATAATATTTATTTATTAATCCTTTTGGGTCTTTAAAATTCCCAAAAAATAATTAAATATACTAAAAATAATTTATAAAAATTCTGGGGTCTTACACCGGCACCCAACACGGGCTCCCTGCCCCGGGTCCACGGCTTCCCAGCATCCTCCTCGGGTCCTCAACCCCGAGCCGCAACCAAGCCAGCAACCAACACGGGCTTCCTGCCCCGGGTCCACGGCTTCCCAACATCTTCCTCGAGTCCTCAACCCCGAGCCGCAGCCAAGTCGACACCCAACACGGGCTTCCTGCCTCGGGTCCACGGCTTCCCAGCATCTTCCTCGGGTCCTCAACCCCGAGCCGCAGCAAAGCCGACACCCAACATGGGCTCCCCGCCCCGAGTCCACGGTTTCCCAGCATGTTCCTCTGGTCTTCAACCCCGAGCCGCAGTCAAGCCGGCACCCGACACGGGCTTTCAGCCCCGGGTCTACAGCTTCTCAGCATCCGCATCAGGTTTCTGACCCCGAATCCCGGCAAGGCCAACACTCGACACGGGCTCACAGCCCCGAGTTTGCGGCTCTCCGGTGTCATACTCGGGGCCCCGGTCCCAAGCCCTAGTTGAACCGGCTCTCCCCGTGGGTCTTCCACCCAGGGGGCAGTGCTCCCCAGCACCTCCCTCGGGTCCCCCGACCCGAGCCCAGACTATGCCGACACCTACCACGGGTCTTCGACCCAGGGGCGTTGGCACCCCAGTACTTCCGACGGTGTCGCCTCCCGGTGCAAGAACGTCATCTCAAGCATCGATGACACTCCTATCGGCGCGGGTGAAGGCTTACACCCGAGTCGCCCAACCATCGACTCCCGGCGTGAGTTACTTTCCTCGGGGACCGATCCTGGCACTACGGGCTGACGGCTTCGTGTTGCCGGTCACCCTGGGTCATGTCTTCTCAGTCTACCATCTTGGGGCGGAGTCTTCCTCAACTCCTCAGAAGAAGCGTTGCCATGGCCGCGGAACCAGGGGACTCGCTATTGTAACCAGTAATTCCGGCAAGATGGTCCTTGTCAGCGACATGCGGATCCGTCTCGACGGGGGTGAACCAATCATACCCCAAGAACGGACCGTCCCCACTATTCCCACTTCCAATCATTTTGACCTCTTGCGTCAAACACGAGAGGATGGGGCGAAGCTCAAAGGAGCGGGTTCCTCGACGGCAGTCCGGGGGCACCCACCGCAGCTAGGCACACAGCCTCCCAAAACAGCTCGTCGAAAAAGCGGCGACAAGGGAGATCAGCAACCTGACCTGAGAAGAATCTGGGTTACCCTAAAAGAAGCTCAAGCTGTTCGAAGGGTGCGGATCACCAACCCCCTGCGAGCACTCAGACGCGGCATCAGACGGGATGCGGCTGGCCTTACAGTAGCATAGTCTGACGATGCCCAGTCGTCCAATGCCCCCCGCACAAGCGAGCGGAGGCAAAGGCGAGCCCATCGTCGGGCCCTCCAGCAACCTGGCTAGGGTTCTCCTCCAGCTGACATCGGGAGTGAGCCCCCTCTGTAAGGCATCTCGGTCTTTGATAGACTAGGGACGCCTGTCTGCCCCGAGAGACACACGCGTCGGAAGCGGACGGTCCGATTCATCAATGATGCTGTGCGAGTGTTCGTGTGCTACACCATCGGACACCAGCCAGACACCCACTCTGACGACTTGAACCAGCCTCTGTCCCACTTCAGGAGGCCACGCCACCCGGCTCCGCCGCCTCCCCCAATGGGTCATATCAGCACTTCTCCCAGACCGCAGGCGTTGGAACGCGTGGAAGAGGTCCCGGTGGAAGATCGCGCCCCCCTGTCAACGCAAAGCCGGTCAATAACAACCCTCCTGCGAACGAGGTTCAAGAAGTGACCCTCGACACTCTTATGAAGGAGAACCAGCATCTGAAGGCCCTCCTGCAAGACCTCCTTCAGGAGCGAGACCTTCATCCGCAGTGACATGACAGGCCTCAGGTCGAGGTAACGGCACCCCCGGCAGCCAGCGATGCTGCCAACACCTCAGCGGCGATTGCCCGAACTCCGTTGGCAATGGGGTTTGGCACGCCTCCGGTTGATACTCAACCACGAGCCTCCAATACGCCAGTGCCGGAGGATCTCTTGGCACAACGTCAGATGATCAAGTGCATTGTCGAGACAAAGCTCGCCCAATATGGTGAAGGGACGGTCACGGTGGACCCCTACAATGTACCCTACCCGCTTCACCACCAGTTGAAGAAGCTTCCCCCAGAATACTCCAAGCCCCCGAAGCTACAAAAGTTTGATGGACAGGGGTCACCACATGAACACTTGGCCTACTATGTCACGACCATGGGTGAGTTGGCGTTGGACGAATCATATCTCCTTCGCTACTTCACCATTCACTTACGGGAATGGCCTTCCAATGGTACTCCCGCCTGAAGCCCGGCTCAGTCATCGACTGGGCCGACCTCCAGAAGAAATTCCTCGACCGATTCCAAACGGCCGAGCGAAAGGTCTCCCTAGCCGAACTCTGCTCCCTTCGAAAGAAAAAGGGCGAGGGTGCCTTCGACTTCATGAAAAAATGGCGAGACCTCAGTATGAGGTGTGTTAATCCACCCGTTCAAGAGGACGCCATCACCATATGTCGTCGAGGTCTGGCGGCCAAAGTCAGCGAAAAGCTTCTCGGCACCAACATCAAAGGCTTCGATCAAATCAGTTCGGCAGTCACTGAAATAGAGATGTTCTTCGTCGATAACCCGAGCTATACTACAGCAAAGGGTAAACAAGCGCGAGAACACTAGCCTGGTAAGGAGATGAATATTATAGAGTTCACCCCCACCACTAAAGCAAGCAAAGGGGCCAAGTCCAGTGGCTTTAACAAAAAGCCAGCGGATAAGTCGGCTGATCCATCCTTCTCGGAGCGTATGAAGACACCCTTCTCCTTCAAGAAGGAACACACGAAGATGCTCTTCGACCTCTGCATGGCCCAGAAGATCGTCGAACGGCCAGAAATCCGCAAGCCGGACGAGGCCCTGAAGACCGACGATCCCAGTTACTGCCTGTACCATCGCATGCTGGGTCACTCAATTGAAGATTGCTACGTCTTCAAGACTCAGGCGCAGAAGCTGATCCGAGATGGCCTCGTCAAGATGAAGAGCGGTCTCGTCGATCCTCTGCAACCATATACGTGGGCCAGGCCGGCTAAGGCCGCACGCGTGGCTCACCCCTCAGCCAATGTCATCCACATGATGGCCGCATTCTCTCTCTCTGATGACGAGTCAGAGGAGCCCAGGGCTAATCGAAGGGAACGTTCGATCTGGTACCCAGGGTGGTGGCCCTGGCATGATCGGAGACCTCTCTCCTTCCCCAGGGAGAGAACTCGGCGACTCATCGATATCCTCATCGAGAGGGGGCAAATCATGCCCCGCGACTCGCCTACCGACTACACCCATTAGGATCGCATTCACCCCTAGTACTGCCCCTTCCACGCCAGAATCTGCCACCCGATCGAGTCCTGTGAGGAAGTTCAGCATCTCATCTAGGAACAGATCCGATGGGAGCAGATCGATGCGGAGGAAAACTCCATGTCGCTCGTCAGGCTTTGTCAAGCTGTCGAAGAGACCCTGAGCATCGCCAGGGATGCACCAGAGCGGCCAGACTCACCTCAAGAAAATGGGCACGGGCTGCCTTACCAGCACCCTCCAGAATGGCTCGAGTTCTGGGCGGACAATCAAGAGGCACTCGAGCGACTGCGAAGGCGTAGGGAGCAGGATGCCAGTCAAGAGGCGGAGCTGACTAAATTTTTGGTCAACGTCATCCATTCGCCTGCTCCTCCAGCCCTTGAGGGCTCCCAGACATCAGCACCTACCCAGCCATTCTCAGCCACTTCGGCCGTGCAGTGGCGGTCCTGGCGGGAGCTAAAGTCTCTCCCTTTCCCTGAAGAAGACATTACCAAGCTCCTCCGGGTCCTTCTCGGCCGAGAGGACATTCTAGTGGGTGAGATGACGACAAGCTCTTCGTCTCTTTCTCATCCTCCTCCCGCCCTATCTTCGTCACCGACAGCAGCAGATAGGAAGGGAAAGAAAAAACATGGTGAGTCCCCGCCTCAGCCTCGGTGTACCTCCTCAGCGGAGGGGCCGTCGGGTCTATCCCGCCTACCTGTTGACACAATTCAGAGTACAAAGAAGACATCTTCGGAGTCTTCAATGGCTTCGCTTCAAGTGGCGGGCCCATCGCCACATGGCTCCTTCATTCCGCTGGGTCGGGATAACTGTGCAGAGCGACAACGTCTTGCAACGCCGTCAGTTGTCGCTAGTCCTAGCTCTCAGCATGGTTATAAAGGCAAGACTAAGGAGCGGGACGACCAGTGCCCCTCTCTGTCCGCTTCTCAACAGAAGCCACCGCCACCGCGGGTATGGCATCAAACCGCGCATATGTCCCCCAACACCGGTTCCAATGTACCGACTCAGCGAAAGACATCTTTATCGCCACCGCGGTTAAGGCATCAAACCACGCACACGTCTTGGGACGTCAGCACCAGCCTACCGACTCCTCGTAGGCTCCCATTGCCACTGCGGGTAAGGCACCAAACCGCACACACGTCTTTGGATGCCAGCCCCAGCATTCTGGCATACCAGGAATTGCCGCTCGAGGTGATCGAGCAGGCGATTAATGCCACCTTCCAGATACAACAAGCGAAAGGCGCATGGATTGAAATCAGGGCGAGGAAGAGTCATCGACCTCACCCTGCAAGGGCGTCGGCTCGGAGGTATCCTCATCAGGATTTGTCAGCTCCGGTTCCAGCACCTCTCCCTCCTACTCCCTTGGAGATGGTTATTGCCAAGAGACAAGAGAGAAATAGGAGGAAGAACCTTAGAAGGCGGCTCAAGAAACAAGCAGAGCAAGCCGCCGCCCTACAATCTCCGGCTACGCCAACGCCTCTCCAAAGGCTCCAGCCGCTCATTGATGACCTGGAGGAATATGTTCCCCTTCGTCCTACCGTGGCTCTCCCACTCGACAGCTACATCATGTGGGAAGAAATGTAGAAACGAGCCCGCCTCAGAAATTGGGTCCAAGAGATGATCCAAAAGCTTAAGGACGGCGAAAGACTCGGGATCCCGGATGAGCTCTCCTTGTGCTATAAGGACAAGGAGATCACCACAGAGCAGCTGGAAGAAATGCTTCGGCGCTGCACCTGCAACATGGTGGCCATTCCACCTCCTGACAATATCAACGCTTCTCGGCGAGGCGAGCCAGTAGCCTCCCGGACAAGACAAAGAACTACTGCTCCTCTTGGGCTATAGCCAGCTCCAGAACACACCGACCGTGGACGAGGTCGTGGTCGGGGACGCGGTAGAGGCCATGGGAGAATCCCCGAGTTACCCCTCTCCCCGTCCACCTTCGACCCGGAGCGAATTATCCTCTTTCGAGGAGAGGAACCGGCTCCCATTCCGGAAGTAGAAATTTGGAAAGGACCTGGTATCTTCGATCCTTCCGGCATTGAAGAGGCTACTGCCAACCTCCCAACCTCTGCATCAGTACCGGCTTCTGCAGCAGAGCAAGCAGGACCGTTCGGCAAGGACGAGCCAGCCCGCCAATCACCCCCCAGAAGAGCCATCATTGGCATCCTTGTTCCAGGAGTTCGCTGGCGACCGAGATCAATCTGATCCCGGTGGTAAGGGCAAGGCAGTGCAACTCCCCGACGAGGAACAACATGGCAGCTCGCAGAAGGTCCAGCCTAACATACTACCCTCTCTGGAGGATGCTCGAGCCTGAGCTGACCGGAAGGTCCTTCACCAGATGAAGCGCTTCCCTGCCAGAATTTCAATCTGGGAAGCCATCACTTGGAGTAAGGATATAAGGGAAACCCTTATCAAAATACTCCAAGAGTCGGAAGTCTATGAAGCGCATGCCGCGGAAATGAAGGCGGCTGCCTACGGAGCCTTCGCAGCCACCATTTCCTTCATGGAGAAAGACATGCTACTTTCCCCTCCGTGCCACAATCGTCCTCTTTACATGAAGGGGAAGATCAATGGGCGTGATGTGAACCAGATCCTAGTGGACGCTGGTGCCGCAGTCAACATTATGCCGCTCAAGACCTTCAAGTCTCTATATCTGACCCCATACCTCCAGAAGGTTCAAGCGGTCAAGATATCCGGCTTCAACCAAAATACCGAAGATGTCCTCGGCCGAGTGGACGTTGATCTGGTGCTCGATGATTTCACCTCTAAGGTGACATTCTACATCATCGACTCCAACACGTCTTATAAGATGCTACTGGGTAGACCCTGGCTCCATGAAAACTGGGTCGTCCCGTCGTGTAATGCCCCGGGTTTTTTGGATCCTTCTTCTTAGGTCCCGGATCTGCATTTCTGATATATCTGGCTCTATTGTGTCTGAAATGATGTTTCAGACATCTTTCGTGTTCAGATCGGCACGATCCGGAGTTGTTCCGGAGGCCCGGAAGAGTTCCACAGCTTTTTCCGCGTGTGTTTTCCGATTCCCGATGTGTGTTTCGGTAATTCCTTCGGAACCTCGTTGCGAGTGAACCGGGCCGTTCACCTAGGCGAGTGTGGTACCGTTGCGATCAGTGCGTTTCGAGGATCGCGAGGGTGTGATTTTCTATTTTTTGGGATTTTTCTGAATTTTTGGATTTTCCTATATATATAACCCTTTTCTCTCTCACCCCTCTCATTTCTCTCTTATCTCCCTCTCTCTTCTCACGCTCTCTCCTCTCACTCTCTCCTCTCCGGCGGCCGACGGGGTGGAGCATGGGTGAGGTGGGGACGGCGCGGGCGAGGTACGGGTTAGGATGGATGAGGATCGAGGCGGTGGAGGCGTGGTGAAGCTCGGCAGTGGGTTCGTGGAACGGCGAGGCTTTAACGGCGTTTTCTTCGTGGATCGGCGTCCACGGTGCGCAAAATCTTCGGTGGAGGTAGGGTGATGGACCCCCAACTCGTGCGCTTCATTTCCCGTGAGTTTTGTAGGCCGTGGTGAGCCGAGCGGGTCGTTTGGGGCGTTATGGGGAAAAATACATATTTTTGGGGAGTGAGCCAGATCTCTCATTTTACGGCATTTTTGGCCGATCCAGGGGTTTAGATGCATGCCTAGGGGCTTGGGGATGGATTCCCCTTTGTTTTCCCATCACCCGGGGGTGATCGGGGCGTGGATCAAATTTTTGGTCATTTTCCTGCCGTTCTCAATTTGCCGAATTGGTCGCGGTCTACCAGTATCCGCTTTCATTGGTAGAGGTCCTGGGAGAACCGCGTTTGCCCAAGAGCGTCGGCAAGCGTCACAGACGTGCGATAGACCATTTTCGTCTAGTCGCGGTCGTGACCCGACCGTGACTGTGTGGTCGCGGTCCTTGGGCGACCGCTACCATCGGGTTTGCGCGTGGCTCGTTGCGGTCGTGAGGTGACCGTGACTGCGTGGTCACGGTCCTCGGTCGACCACTACTGTGTGTTCGCGGTCGCCAGTCGACCGTGGCTATGGTCGCGGTCCCCAGGTGACCGTGACTACGTTGCGGTTCCCGTTTGCATTGTTTTGACATCCGGTCGACCCGGTTGTGACCCAGTGGTTGACTTTAGGTCTCGTGAGTGTCCCGGACACCCCGTGGAGTTCCGTGACCGTGTCCTTGGGTGTCCGGAGGTCCTATTTACCTCGTTTAGCATGCCTATGAGTTTAAGGGTCCGGGTGACCTTTTAGCGTTCTGATTGTGTTGTGTTGGTCTTCGGTCGACCCGGTTGTGACCCAGTGGTCGACCTCCGGCCTTGTGAGTATGCCGGACACCCCATGAGTTATGTGTCCATGTTTTTGGGGTGTCGGGAGGGACCGTGGTATCTCGATTAGCATGCCCATAGGTGTGGTGGGTCCGGGTGTCCTTACGTGTTCTGGGCTTTCGTGCTACGCCTGATCGAGTCACCGTGTATCGGTGTGTGTGCGGTGGGGTCTCCCCCGCATGTCGTGGGTTTCTTTGGAAGGTGATTCCCATGTGGGCTCCGTGTTTGGCCTTGGACTGCGAGTCCAGTTATCCGACCTGGGGCTGGAGATTTCCCGCTTGCCCTGGGATGGGAAATCGACATGGCGACTTGTGTGCTACCTTGGGAATCGTGCTTCTGTGTTTTCCGTGTGGCCCATGTGGGTGGCTTTAGTCCTTTGCGTTCCCTTTCCGAGGGAGTGGTCTTGGTGGCTCGTGAGTGGTCTCGGTACTCGTGCTACCGTGGTTTTAGACCTAGAGATTGGACTAGATTGATGGCCTTGTGCTGTTGCGTACAACTGTCTTGACCCCGAGTCTTGTGACTCAAGGACCGTTGGGTGTAGTGCGTCTAGAGGACTGCCCAGAGCCGAGTGGCTCAGTGCCACTTGAGTTTTCTCGACTCTCGCACAGGGTGTGTGCGTGGCCGTGGACTGCGAGTCCTGTTCCTTCTCCGACTATGGTCACCGTGCGACGGGGCCGATATGTGGGGTGGTCCCCTTACGTCGTCGGATGCAGACGTTGTTTTCTGTTGATTTGAAAGTCTACTCCTTTAGTGACCCTCCACTAGTCGTAGCCTACCAGTACGCGGTACCGGTCGCACTAGGGAGTGGTGTACAGGCTTACCCTTAGAGACGGTTTGCGGACCGGTTGCCGTCGGGCCCCACGTCTTGCCGCCAGAGTCCGACTGAGGGGAAAACCGGTCAGAGGGCCAGACCTGGGACGCGCGGTCTGTGTGTGCACACGTGGTTGGAGATAGTGGACGCACGTCGACGGGCGTGACCCCAGCTAGTCACTTGTTTGTGGTTACTTGTACGGTATTCGTGCCTTTGGTAGGCACTACCACGTCAGGCAGTTCACCTGCAGCGCGGTGTAAGACGTCAGGGGACGCTACCGGCTGTGCTTCTAGTGGGAAGTACTCCTATCGAGTTGGGAGTGACAGACTGTCAGTTTTCGTGACTTCGACCTTCGGGTTTTCGGTCGTGTCGACCGTTGAGTTTCGGTTGTTTCGCCGTGGCGCGGGTGTCGGTTTCTGCGCCGTGAAACTAGTGCTAGTGGCTTTACCGAGGTTGCATCTTGTTGTGCGGTACCCGCGATCGGATGGTCGGGGTTGCACCTTGGACAATGTGTCCAGGTCGGCTATGTCCGGGGGACAGGCCTCTACGGCATGGTTGCCGTGTGTTTTTACTTCGGTAAGCGGTACTAGTGTAGTTCGGTAGCCTCGACTGTGAGTTCGGGGTGTGTTTTTGGTACAGTAGGAGTAGCTGTAGTGCCGAGTTTCGACCGGCCACCGGGTTTACTGTTCCTACTGTTGCGGTTGCTCTTGTAGCCTTCCTTTCCGCTACCGTCGTTGTTTCCGGTTGGGGTTCCGCGGGATCCCTGATGAGTCTCTATTTTGGAGACTCATTCCCTACTTTTCAGGTGTGACGGTTCTTCCTCGAGGTTCGAGGGTGCAGAGCGGAGGTTCTCAGTTGCCAGCTTGCCGGGCCGAGTGTTCACCTGGCATGTGGTACGTTTTACTACTTTAGACTGTACTTTCTGTTGGATTGGACTCTGTTGTAGCTGTAGTTGTTTATTTATTTCTGTTAATTATTGTCCCGCTTTATTTCTTATTTCTTTGTGCCTGCACACTCCTTTTAGCCCTTCCGAGCCCTCCCGGCTCGTGGGCGGCGGTGCGAGTCTCGGGTTATCAGACCTTCCCGGTAATCAGATTCTCGGGTCGTTACAGCTGGTATCAGAGCAGTGGTTCTGGACGTACATAGGAATTCGAGATATTATAGTGATCAGAGTCCATAAGGTCCAGTACAGTCGGCAGCTGGCTTAGGGTTTTGTGTTCACTTTCCGCTTTGTTTCTCGCTTGAGAGCTTGAGTGCGCTGTGCGACGCTGTGAAGGTGGTTGCTGTCCGCGGCTTTCGTGCCAACATGGGGTCTAAGGATCGAGGTTGAGAGCCTTCTCCCTCATCGGTGGTGGCCCTGGTTGTGTTGCGTTGGGTAGATGTTGCTGGCAGGTGTGAGCTCCCGACGCTGCGTTCGAGGAATCTGCGGCGTGGTCAGGTGGTTGGAGAGGATTTTTCGTGGTTAAGTGGCTGTGAGTGTGCTTTGAGGGAGCTGCTGTCAGTTTTGGCCATTCCAGCTTGAGGTTTGTCCAGCTCCTGAGGTGTTCGGATCGAGAAGTGTGCTCGGGTGAGCAGAATATCTTCTCAGTGAGCTGTTGTTTCATCGAGTCTGATGTCCTTGTCATGCTCTGTGGTGTCAGAAATAACGTGTCGGTCCCAGTTGTTTTTTGGATTTCGAGGCAGGATTGGGCTGTGGTGTCCCAGTAAGTCTTGCTCCTACGCTCTTGTGTGCGAATGGGTTGTGTTTGCCCTGGAGTTGGCTTGAGATGTGAAGGCTCCAGGGCGAGTTCGGGACTCGTGGATGAGCGCCGGCGGTTGTCGTTATGGCTCGTGTTGCGGCTCTTGGCATGCCGTGTTGCAGTTCGAGGAATTGCATCGGTGGTGCATCGAGAGATGCTATGATTATGGTCCGATGTGACACTCGCCGAGTGTGTCGGAGGCGCTGACCTGATGGAAGTGATGGCTTTCCTTGGTACAGGATGGTGCTGTTTCCAGCATGCGTGAGGTTCGAGGTCAGGTTGAGCGTGGAGTTCTTCCGTTGGTCGGAAGTGCGTTTGGTTTCTCCTTTGGTTGGAGAGATTGTGTTGGGCTAAGGTTCGTCGTCTCGCATTGTGTGTTCGGATTGGTTGGCCTTGTGTGCCATGAAGTCTGTGCGAGACGTGCTCCTTGTCTTGGCAAGGTGGTTACCTGTGAGAAGTTGTGCCCATTCCCTTGTCATGTGAGGGTGTGCTGGCGCTGTTCCGGAGGGATGAGTGCCGGTTGGGCGGTGTTTGCTTTCTCGGCTGTGCGCGTGGATCTGAGTGCGCAGCGGAAGCGTGGTGGGCTTGTGACCCACTGGTTCAGGATCGTAGCGTTGGTTGCTACGGGCGGATTCCTGAGTTTGCGTTGAGCATTGGAGGATTGGTTCCTCTGTGCGAAACGTGTTGTTACCGTGCCGTTGCCCGAGAAGTCGTGATTCTTGGCACTGGCAAGATGGAGTGTTGGGGAATGTGCTGGCTAGTGCACCGCATGAGTACCCTATTCCTATAATGGAAGCCGTGTCATGCGTCGGTGTTAGACCTGGATGGGGTTGTTGAGGATGTCGCCTGACGGAGGTCGAGGACGTGTTGGTCAGAGTCAGTGGCTTGGTGCCGACTTGTGTTCCTAGTCGTGTCCTCGGATGAGATCATTTTTGGAGAAGTGATCTCTGGCAGGCTGTGGGTTCCTGTTGGTAGCTGCGAGTGACTGGTAAGGCTAGTCTCGTAGCCGACCATGGTGAGATGTATGTTGCTTTGGGGACCCGTGAGCACTGTTCAGGTGGTGTCCCGTGACTCTGTGGTAAGGGCGGAATCGGGATTGGTAGGTGTCCACTTGGATTGATCGAAGGATTTGATGAGACCAGATGGAAGAGTGACGCCTTTGGGCGGAGGCCTTTTGTGAGATTGGCGTCGGATTGGTGGTCCTTGATAGGACGTTGGTGTCGCGATGGTTATCCCTGGTTTGGTGACCAGCATGGGATGGTTCCCCTGTGAGTCTGAGTCCAGTGAGGTGATGGTTGAAGACACCAGGATTTTGTCATTTGGTTTCGTCGTGCACCCCGAGAGGGTCGAGTTGGCGCGATGTTCGAGCTCGGATGTTGAGTCTGAAAGGAGTGCGGCTTCGGTCTGTGTGAGAGTCGACGGATGGCTTGCCGAGGTTTGGAATGTTTCTGTTGGGTTCGGTGCTATGTATTCAGAGGGGGGGTGAATGAATATGTCCTTTGAAAACTTTTGCTCAATTAAAATCTAATGCTCACTAGACAGATTTAGACAAATGAAACAAGCTGATCAAATATTCTGTTCAACCAGTAAGCAAACACTTGGAGCGCCCCTATGCAATCATCTAGCGGAAGCAAAGACAGATAAATCAAACCACAATGCAATAGGAGTTTTTAGGTGGTTCGGTCCTCCAGACCTACGTCCACCCCACACTCAAAACCCGAGTGTGGCTTACTGCTGCGCAACACAGCTTGCGTCCGCTGGGCATCACAGCTTGCCTACAACCGCTGGGCCTCACAGCTTGCCATCCCGCTGAGCATCACAGCTTGCTGTCCAGAGGAGCCCACCTCTGCAACGCTGAGCATCACGGCTTGCTGTCCAGTGGAATCCACCACTGCAACCGCTGACTAACAACTTGAAGAAAGGTATAAGAAGAAAATAAAAGATGGAACAAAACAGCAACGGAAAGCTGTAAATGAAGAACAAGAAATATAGCTCTCGAAGGAGCAGTTCTGGCTTGGATTTGATCCAAATGCCAGACAACCACAATCTCTCTCTCTCTCTCAACTCGAGCACTCTATCTCTCTCTTTCTCTTCTTTCTCTTCTGCTCTTCTTCTTTTTCTCTTCCTTTTTCTTCTTCTTCTCTTTTGCTGGATCGAGGGGCTCTCTGCTCCTGCTCTTCTGCTTCAACTCACCCAGCTTCGATCATTTTTCTCTTGATGAAGAAGACTCGTATATATAGCAGCAGCAACAGCAGCCAGGGCGTGTGTTCTCCACATTTCCCGCCCAGGACTTTTGGCCACGTGTCGTCTTCCTGTCAGCCCTTCCAGCCTCGGATCGCGTGCCCTTCATTAAGCTTCACGAGCAGAGCACCTGTCAGACAGATGAGAACACTTATCAGGTTAAGTATAAACCCTGTACAGACTTTAAGGAAGCAATGCATTGTATAGACTTTATGATGCTGAACAAGGCAGAGCTCTGTACATACTTGCTGATCGGGGGGTCAGTGTATAGACTTGCTGTGAAGAACAGTAATGTGTAGACTTGGATGAGAACAATGCATGAACACAGTGTATAGACTTAGAAGTCTAAAGGGGGTCGACCCATCTAATCAGGGGGTCATCCCATGATGCATGAATGAATACACTTCTAATGTATAGACTTCGGGCTTGCCATGATGTATAGACTTGGAGCACAAAAAGTCACGATGTACAGACTTCATGAGACTCTAATGAAGACAGACGATGTATAGACTTCATGACTGATGCACGATGCAGACTCGTCCAATGTATACACTTGCTCAATGTTCAATCTTCACGAATGATGTACAGACTACCAATGTGTAGACTTGCCAAGACAAATGAACGATGTACAGACTTGAACAAGGTAAGGTCTATACAGCCTTTGAGGTTCACAATGTATGGACTTTGGCAACCCAACGGCTGTACAGACTTCCACTCAACAACGTTGTATAGACTTGGAAATGTGAACGGGAGGATGTATAGACTTGGCCCCTTGAAGGATGTGCAGACTTTGAAGAAATCAGGCGATGTGAAGACTTTACCAATGTATGGACTTGGGCCAACAAAGAACCGATGGATGTATAGACTTTACAAGCACAGTCCAATGTATGGACTTTGCGAAGCACAGTCCAATGTATAGACGTCAAAGGCTTGAAGGCCCAATGTGCAGACTTGGAAGCTTGAACCAATGTACAGACTTAACAGTCGCCTTGGCTATACAGACTTGGTCACAAACTGAACAGTCGGTTGTATAGACTTGCACAAACCAAAGTCTGTACAGACTTGAAAAGAAAACCAATGTATAGACTTCGTGAGCACCTAGAGGATGTACAGACTTAGTGACTGTACAGACTTGGAAGGCTCAACGAAGGATGTACAGATTTCAACGAAGAGATGCACGATGTACAGACATCATTCAAAGGCCAATGTGAAGACTTCACGATGTATAGACTTTCCAAGTGAAACGACAGTAAAGCCATCAGTGTATAGACTTCAAGGGAAACGACGGTAAAACTACCGATGTATAGACTTGAAGGGAGACGTAGGTGAAACTTCCAATGTACAGACTTCGAAGTTGAACAGTTGGATGTACAGACTTGGAAGAACACTGATGAATGTACAGACTTCGAAGTTCAACGAAGGATGTACGGACTTCACCCCGATGTATAGACTTGGAAGATCAAGGGAGGATGTACAGACTTCACCTTAATGCGTCTACAGTGCAGTGTATGGACTTTGAAGAATGATGCACAGTGCGATGTACAGACTTCATATGATGCGAGCTACAGTCCAATGTATGGAGTTATGAAGAACAATGCATGACGCTGTACAGATTTTGAATGAAAGTCCAATGTGCAGACTTGCCACCGACTAATGTATAGACTTGGTGAGTTCAACTGGTGGATGTACAGGCTTTGTAATCTTCAGGCAATGTATAGACTTGCAAGCCTGAAGGCCAATGTGTGGACTTGACAAAGCTAAATGAAAATCTGAATGAATAATGTATAGACATTGGGTGACACAATGTGCAGACTTCGCGATGTGTGGACTTGAGTGTGCGTGCAGGCCAACAGATAATGTGAATGTATATACTTAACACAACGATGCAATGTATGGACTTTACAAATGCAAGCAATGTGGCAATGTATAGAATTTCAGTGAATGCATGCTGCAATGTATAGACATGCTGATTTGCTAGGAATGCAATGTATGGACTTGCAGCCATGCGAGCCATGCAGTGTATGGACTTGTGTTCTGAGGGAGTCGACCCATCAAGGAAAGGGGTCGACCCATGATGCATAAACACAACACAGACACAATATGATGTATAGAACACACAGAGGCTGTATAGACAAGAGATGTATGTGCTAGACAAAGTATAGACTAGTGCAGACAGAGAAGCAATGCACAGAAGTCAAGCACAAACAATATATCAGTCATACACATGCATTCTCCAGATAATACATCAGTCACAGTCATATGCATTCATATTGCTATCATCAAAACACAATATCATAATGCACTCACTGTGTTGCTATCATCAAAATAAAACAAGCATTGCTATCATCAATTCATCAACACTAAATAGCACATGCTTGTGCCTAAGGGGCACAACATTCTCCCCCTTTTTTGATGATGGCAACAAAGTGACAGTGAGTCACCAATCAAAAATTTCTCCCCCTTTGACATAATCAAAAAGAGAAAAATAGTATGAACATGAGTGCAACATGGCGGTATGCATGCCGATTCCCTTAGAGCAATAAACTCCCCCTGAAGCACAGGAATGGAGTCTGGGTATCCAATAAATCAATATGAAATCAGCCATTACAAAGAATCTGAATTCTGGTGAAAAGACCACATATGCAATAAGTCACATATGCATGAACAGAATGAAACAGGTAACAAGACCGCAGAATCAGAACTTATTGCAGAACAAGATGGAAGATTCCAACAGTGTGGAGAGTAAAGTGATTGATGATAGAAGGGAAACAATAGACAACAATCATGACAAGACATCTCAATGAATAATCAGACTGAATCTGATCAGGCTATCTGGACAATCTGATCATGAGAGATTTTAATGCATACATCACTTCAATAAGTCTTAAAAGGTGTAGACTCTTCTATCATAAAGGGTTATGAAGTGGCAACTTAACCAATCTGATTTAATTTTGATGTATACCAAATTTGTCAAATTAAACTCAATACTCATATCTGAATCCAAGTTTTAATAAAGGTGAACCAAATATTCAGATAACACTCAAAATCAATCATCTTTTATCTTACACATATGATCTCAATAGCATCTTTGAAAAATACACTGATTAGTACTGAAGTTAAACACCTTTTTAAGAACATGAGTTGACAGATTTTCAAGATAATTTCATTTGAAGCACATTATATTTTTCTTGAGCAATTTAGGTTGATCAACACCTTTTTACATGAGGCACAACACGTCTCAGGTGAAGTGACCCAGTTACTCAGTGTGATAACTGTCATTGCCTCTCACTTTGAGAACAAAGTTAGCAGTATGAGTGTCTTTTTACATGAGAAGACACCTTGATTAGAGGCCAGACTCCCCAGTTACTCAACACAAATAAGCCATTGCTCTGTTAGGTTTTGTTTTACTAAATTTTCACCAGAGATAACTATGGCACCTCATGACATGAGTTACTTTATTTCATTGATAAAGAGCTCAGTTTCTCAGTGACCGAGTCATTGCTCTGAATTCACAATTTTTCATTTAGTCAACATTTTTCAAGTTAATGTTTAACAACAATACACACTATATGCATCTTAACCAAAGTAGCACTGAATTCACATTTTCAGATATCTGATGAGAGAGTCTAAGGTTTACATGACACATGTGATTAAAGTTTATTAAACCTTATCATTTAGATATTTTTTAATTCATTTAACTATAAATCTGAGAATACATTAATCTTATGTCAGTCTGATTCAGTGATAATTCTTAAACCTATATGATAGGAGTTTCTACCAATTTCTCAGACTGAATTGCATGACATGCAGCATAAGTTCCTCAGATCAGAACAATAAGTTTAGCAACCAACAATCAATAGTAGAAATTATATCAGTCACACCAGCTGAGAAGAATGTGAAAGGAGAGTATAAGCTGGTGCTAGAGTAAATCACCAATAGAGAAATATTTCAGAAGAGTGAACATCAACACACAGTGACTGAGTCTGGAATTCAGACAGATCAGCTGGCAGATAGTATCATGAAGGGAGTTGAAAGAAACTCTTCTTTAACAGCTCAACAAATAGAAGGCAGAATCCTTTTTCAAGAGAGAGAAATATGACATCAGATGAGAGTTGATCAATTATTAGACAAGAGGTGTTCAAGATGTGACAATCAAAACATCAAGTCTAAATGCTCCCCCTGTCTAGATGTAATGAAATTTCTTTTTAGGTTTTAAAATTTTTTTTATGATATGCACTGCCCTTCATATGAAAAGTATGCAACAATTCTGATAAGGAGAGCATGATGACCAAGCAACAGCAAACAAGCTCCCCCTGACAAAATGCATGATATGCAATGAATCATTTCTTTTCAAATTTAATTTTCTTCAAATTGATGATATGCAGTACACTATTCTATATGAAAACTAGACCCATGGTACTGGGCGGATGACTTGGTCCAAGGACCACCTCACACATGGCAGTACATCAAGACATACTCCATCTGCCCTTCAGCACTGTTCCATTTAATATACCATGATGGCCATGAATGACAATGCAGTGCCAATGCAGTTCTATATGTAGACAGTTACTTCTTTTGGAGTTTTCAGTATGATGATGCGCAATGCATTCACTATATGTATGCATATGCAATTGCAGACAATCATCAATATGCAAATCATGTATGAGGAGAATTCAGAAAATCTAAACCTGACAATGCTGAACATGAAAGAATGTGCAAAACTCAGATTCAAAAATCAGATTTAACATGCTATGCAGAATGTTTACTCAAACATCAGAGCATTCTTTATTCAAATAGCGTCATGAGAGAGCAATCAACTTTTCAAGATAAATCAATTTGGCATAGACAGATCATTATGATATGCAGTCATTGGACACATGCATTGACTGTAGCACTAAATGACCCATTCAAGCTCAGTGCAAGTTATGCATTTAACAACAATCATACAATTGCATTGACACAAAGTCTATATAATGCATCAACTGTCTACACTAAAGAATCATTCACACTTAGTGCAATAGATGGCAAGAGAACATCAATTTGAGCAGAATTTAACTTCAGTAGCTGAGTCAAGAATACAGACTGATCAGCTAGACAAGAAGAGATCATCAAAAATCAAACAAGCAAAAATAATAATTTCAGATGATGAATTTAAAACAAAGTTCAGAACTGACCTGAAGAATTGAATCCTGGGGTTTTCCCTTTTTGAGTGCCTTGGCTAAATTCAACCCCTTTTATTCATTTTCAAGGCACACCTGCAGCAAGACAATCATTTTGATCCTGCAGTGACCCAAACAGCCTTGGGTCCTGCATTAGTCCTGACAGGTGTTCTGAACAATCTCTTAGCAGCATTATCATCATAGCCCATCCACTTATGGCTGGACAAGGAATAACCAAATTGACCAGACTTACCATGATAACCAACAGAATTTAAGTTCCTATTATGCACCTTATTGTGAGCATTAAATTCATGTGCATGAACATTAAAACTTCTGTTATGTGCATGGGCATTTTGTTTTCTGAACCCTGCCACCCAGCACTCAGAGGCTTTGTGGCCAAGTTTTCCACAATTAAAGCATGAAGCCACAGAATTAGCAGAAGCATGATGCCCATGTGGATGAGCATGAGTATTTCTTTTATTAACATGAAAATTTTCTTTTCATACTCAGCCAGCCGACAGTTGACAGCTTTGTGGCCTAGCTTACCACATTCAAAACATGCAGAGTTTTTCCTTTTATCACTCAAGTTATTTCTAGTAGAATAATAGAAAACAGGGAATTTTACAGATTTAGAGTTCAATCTATTTCCCTGAGCATGCCAGCAGTCTTTGACTGCATGCCCATACCTACCACATTCAAAGCATTTAAAATGCTTGCTTCTTGATTCATTTTTACCCCAATGATTTCTTGACCAGCACTCATTAGCCTTATGCCCAGGCTTGTTGGAAGTGAAACAAATGATATGCTGGCCTGAAGTAGATCTATATCTATGTGGGTCATGAGCATGTGTGAAAGATCTAGGATTCACATTGTTGTCTTCCTTCAGTTTAAAACATGCATTCATTAGATGACCACGCCTACCACAGTAATAACAAGATGCATTAGATTTCTTAGTGGCATGGTTTTTATCAGATAATTTCTTGAATGCATTGTTTTATTTGCATGCTCATCTTCTTTTAATATTCTGCAATCATCCATGATATTCCCTACCTTGCCACAATAATAACATGAGAATTCCTTCTCAGATGCATGCGAGTGAGTGGATGAATTATGAGCAATGTGTACACCATCAGATTTAACTGAGCTAGCAGATTTTAGGCCATGAACAGGAATAATCTTTACCTTCTTTATTTGACCCTTCTTCTTCAATTTCTGACTGTTCTTAACAGTTTTTGTTTGTTTTTCATTTTTCTGTGCTTTGAACTGAAATACAGTTGATGAAGGTGATTTCTGATTTTCATTTTGTTTTGGGGATTGCTTTGAAGTACCAGTTACATCTGAACTTTGTACAAAGGTAGTGTATATCTGGTTTCTAGTAATTTTCTCAACATCAGAATTACAGTTTGTTCCCCCTTTTGAACTATCATCCATCCTTTTCACAACAGTTTTTATTTTTCTTTCATTCTTAGCAGAATTGGATGCTAATTTTTCTAGATCCTGAATCTTATTTTCCAAAGATGTTATGTGAAGCTCATAACTGGCTATCTCCTGTTCACTGCAGTTGACACATTCACTTAAGACTTTATTTGCAGTTTTATACTTCTCAATTTCTTGTTCTAGATTGTTCAACATTTGTGATTCTTCATCGCAAGTGAGCTTTCCCTTCTTCAAGGTGAGAAGTGTTTCAGATAAGCCAGTATTTAACAACTTTAAATTTTCAACTTCAGCTTTCAGTTCAGTGTTTTCCTCCTCAAGTCTTTGTGATTGAGCTTCCTTAATAACAGATTTTTCTTTTTCGACAGTCAGAAACCTATGTGAGAAAACAGTATTTAAAACCATCAGTTTCTTATTTTGTTCCCTCAGTTCTTTGTTCTCTTCAGATAGCTTCATGACTGTTTCATTGCATTTTCCACTTCCAGACATCAGCTCCAGCTTTTCAACTAGCTCCTGTTCTCTTTCCTCCACTCTAATTTTCTCAGCAACCAAGTTTTTGTGATCCTCTTTAAGTGAGATAATTTGTTTAGTCAGCCATTCATTCTCACTATAAAGATCTTCATTACGTTCTCTTAGAGCTGAGCACATATTGCAGTTTGATTCAGCAGAAGAGGAATGTGAACTTTCCCCATTGATTTCATTTATTCTAGCCATAAGATTTTCATTTTTCTTTTGAAATTCTTTATTCTCAAGTTTCAGTTTGTCCAATTCAGAATTAACTTCAGTAAGTTCTTGCATGCTTTTTAGATGCTCATTTTTCTTATCATTCAGCTGATTCTCAATTTCTGACATTTTGTCCAAGCATGTTTGTTTTTCAATTTCTAGAGAATCATTTTGTTTCTTAAGGTTCTGAACGTCTAGCATACATGCATCATAAGATTGTTTCAGATTTGGACAGTTTTCACAGGAATCTTTCAATTTTATTTTATCACATTTCTTTTTCAACCTTTTGTTTTTAGATTTTAATTTCTTGGATACTTCTAACAAATTTTCATACATCACTATCAATTCATCAAAAGAGTATCCATCTGATTCGGAGCTTACCTGAGATGAGGTTTCATCATCGTCATTTCTCCGATCAGCCATCAAGCATTTGTTGTGATTCCTGGTGAGCTTTAGTTTTTCCAGAATTTCTTTGGCAGACCTGCAAAAAGAAGTACATGAGATTAAATCTCTGTCAATTGATTCTTTCATTAAAACTAATGCTCTAGTATTGACAGAATCTTTCAATTTATCCTTTTCAGTCCATCTAGATTTATCTTTTGATAGGTTGTATGGACCGTGAGTCATTACCTTCCAGAGATTAGGATCAATTGATTTCACATACTGATGAAACTTTTAAAACCAAGACTCAAAATTATTACTTCTGAATATCGGAGGATTAGCCATCGAAGCAGATAACAACCAGATTCAAAGCACATGGCAATTGACAAGAAATGCACTAAAACATATGAGTAAAGTAAAGCACTAATTCAGTGAAACAAAATACGATCTTAAAAGACCCACTCTGAAATGCACCAACAGCTAGAAGGATCTGCTGCGGATTATTAGATCCTATGCACAGTAACCCGCTCTGATACCAAGTGTTGGGTTCGGTGCTATGTATTCAGAGGGGGGGGTGAATGAATATGTCCTTTAAAAACTTTTGCTCAATTAAAATCTAATGCTCACTAGACAGATTTAGACAAATGAAACAAGCTGATCAAATATTCTGTTCAACCAGTAAGCAAACACTTGGAGCGCCCCTATGCAAACATCTAGCGGAAGCAAAGACAGATAAATCAAACCACAATGCAATTGGAGTTTTTAGGTGGTTCGGTCCTCCAGACCTACGTCCACCCCACACTCAAAACCCGAGTGTGGCTTACTACTACGCAACACAGCTTGCGTCCGCTGGGCATCACAGCTTGCCTACAACCGCTGGGCCTCACAGCTTGCCATCCTGCTGAGCATCACAGCTTGCTGTCCAGAGGAGTCCACCTCTGCAACGCTGAGCATCACAGCTTGCTGTCCAGTGGAATCCACCACTGCAACCGCTGACTAACAGCTTGAAGAAAGGTATAAGAAGAAAACAAAAGATGGAACAAAACAGTAACGGAAAGCTGTAAATGAAGAACAAGAAATATAGCTCTCGAAGGAGCAGTTCTGGCTTGGATTTGATCCAAATGCCAGACAACCACAATCTCTCTCTCTCTCTCTCAGCTCGAGCACTCTATCTCTCTCTTTCTCTTCATTCTCTTCTGCTCTTCTTCTTTTTCTCTTCCTTTTTCTTCTTCTTCTCTTTTGCTGGATCGAGGGGCTCTCTGCTCCTGCTCTTCTGCTTCAACTCACCCAGCTTCGAACATTTTTCTCTTGATGAAGAAGACTCGTATATATAGCAGCAGCAACAGCAGCCAGGGCGTATGTTCTCCACATTTCCCGCCTAGGACTTTTGGCCACGTGTCGTCTTCCTGTCAGCCCTTCCAGCCTCGGATCGCGTGCCCTTCATTAAGCTTCACGAGCAGAGCACCTGTCAGACAGACGAGAACACTTATCAGGTTAAGTATAAACCCTGTACAGACTTTAAGGAAGCAATGCATTGTATAGACTTTATGATGCTGAACAAGGCAGTGCTCTGTACATACTTGCTGATCGGGGGGTCAGTGTATAGACTTGCTGTGAAGAACATTAATGTGTAGACTTGGATGAGAACAATGCATGAACACAGTGTATAGACTTAGAAGTCTAAAGGGGGTCGACCCATCTAATCAGGGGGTCGTCCCATGATGCATGAATGAATACACTTCCAATGTATAGACTTCGGGCTTGCCATGATGTATAGACTTGGAGCACAAAAAGCCACGATGTACAGACTTCATGAGACTCTAATGAAGACAGACGATGTATAGACTTCATGACTGATGCACGATGCAGACTCGTCCAATGTATACACTTGCTCAATGTTCAATCTTCACGAATGATGTACAGACTACCAATGTGTAGACTTGCCAAGACAAATGAACGATGCACAGGCTTGAACAAGGCAAGGTCTGTACAGGCTTTGAGGTTCACAATGTATGGACTTTGGCAACCCAATGGCTCTACATACTTCCACTCAACAACGTTGTATAGACTTGGAAATGTGAACGAGAGGATGTATAGACTTGGCCCCTTGAAGGATGTGCAGACTTTGAAGAAATCAGGCGATGTGAAGACTTTACCAATGTATGGACTTGGGCCAACAAAGAACTGATGGATGTATAGACTTTACAAGCACAGTCCAATGTATGGACTTTGCGAAGCACAGTCCAATGTATAGACTTCAAAGGCTTGAAGGCCCAATGTGCAGACTTGGAAGCTTGAACCAATGTACAGACTTAACAATCGCCTTGGCTGTACAGACTTGGTCACAAACTGAATAGTCGGTTGTATAGACATGCACAAACCAAAGTCTGTACAGACTTGAAAAGAAAACCAATGTATAGACTTCGTGAGCGCCTAGAGGATGTACAAACTTAGTGACTGTACAGACTTGGAAGGCTCAGCGAAGGATGTACAGATTTCAACGAAGAGATGCACGATGTACAGACATCATTCAAAGGCCAATGTGAAGACTTCATGATGTATAGACTTTCCAAGTGAAACAACGGTAAAGCCATCAGTGTATAGACTTTAAGGGAAACGACGGTAAAACTATCGATGTATAGACTTGAAGGGAGACGTAGGTGAAACTTCCAATGTACAGACTTCGAAGTTGAACAGTTGGATGTACAGACTTGGAAGAACACTGATGAATGTACAGACTTCGAAGTTCAGCGAAGGATGTACGGACTTCACCCCGATGTATAGACTTGGAAGATCAAGGGAGGATGTACAGACTTCACCTTAATGCGTCTACAGTGCAGTGTATGGACTTTGAAGAATGATGCACAGTGTGATGTACATACTTCATATGATGCGAGCTACAGTCCAATGTATGGACTTATGAAGAACAATGCATGACGCTGTACAGATTTTGAATGAAAGTCCAATGTACAGACTTGCCATCGACCAATGTATAGACTTGGTGTGTTCAACTGGTGGATGTACAGACTTTGCAATCATCAGGCAATGTATAGACTTGCAAGCCTGAAGGCCAATGTGTGGACTTGACAAAGCTGAATGAAAATCTGAATGAACAATGTATAGACATTGGGTGACACAATGTGCAGACTTCACGATGTGCGGACTTGAGTGTGCGTGCAGGCCAACAGACAATGTGAATGTATATACTTAACACAACGATGCAATGTTTGGACTTTACAAATGCAAGCAATGTAGCAATGTATAGACTTTCAGTGAATGCATGCTGCAATGTATAGACATGCTGATCTGCTAGGAATGCAATGTATGGACTTGCAACCATGCGAGCCATGCAGTGTATGGACTTGTGTTCTGAGGGAGTCGACCCATCAAGGAAAGGGGTCGACCCATGATGCATAAACACAACACAGACACAATACAATGTATAGAACACACAGAGGTTGTATAGACAAGAGATGTATGTGCTAGACAAAGTATAGACTAGTGCAGACAGAGTAGCAATGCACGGAAGTCAAGCACAAACAATATATCAGTCATACACATGCATTCTCCAGATAATATATCAGTCACAGTCATATGCATTCATATTGCTATCATCAAAACATAATATCATAATGCATTCACTGTGTTGCTATCATCAAAATAAAACTAGCATTGCTATCATCAATTCATCAACACTAAATAGCACATGCTTGTGCCTAAGGGGCACAACAGTTTCCTTCGGACCCGGTGGAGGACCAGGAAAGAAGGAAGAACCTGAGCGAGCGATTGGTGGTCGTCGGCGTGTGGTAATTTCACAGACAGAAGATGCTGTTGGTTGTGCATCGTGAGCGGTGAGAGCCGTGTGCCAGCGAGACCTTTGGTAGTCGTTCCTGTGATGTGCCTTTCCGGATGGGATCTGGGCTTTGTCGAAGTTTGTCTTCTGACAAGAGTTGGCACAATGTTATGTCTGGCTTTCGGCTTGCCATGTGTGAGGTGTTTCTTGGTGCTGAGCCGATGTTCTGGTTGCGGTCTGCTGAGAGGACTACTTGAGCTGGTGGAGGCTCTATTTTGGTTGCCCCCTTGAGGAGGGTGTGCGACCTGTCAGCTGGCTGCGAAGCTGATGTGCGATTTGTCTACCGACCATAGGATGGATCGGTAGCTGTTTCTCGTGGCGAGGGTTGTGATTCCTTGGTGAGTAAGATTGTGGCTGCGGCGCCATGGTGGATTCTCGCGTTGTCTGAGGTGATGTCGGACTGTGTCCTTTGGTATATGCCTACTCCGTTGGCCAGTGTGCTCGGCTCGAGGAGCGAGGTGTTGCTTGTGATTGTTAGTCTGGCTGTGTCCATCAGGATTGGTGTTTTCGTGAGAATCGAGGTTTTCTGTGCTGGGGCTCTGACAGCGTGTTAGTTGGTTCAGTGTTCTTCCCCTGTGACTTTGTGCTAGGTCCTGACTTTCGAGGATGAAATTCCTTTAAGGGGGAGGGCTGTAATGCCCCGGGTTTTTTGGATCCTTCTTCTCGGGTCCCAGATCTGCGTTTCTGATATATCTGGCTCCGTTGTGTCTGAAATGATGTTTTGGACATCTTTCGTGTTCGGATCGGCGTGATCCAGAGTTGTTTTGGAGGCCCGGAAGAGTTCCGCGGCCTTTTCTGCGTGTATTTTCTGATTCCCGATGTGTGTTTCGGTAATTCCTTCGGAACCTCGTTGCGGGTGAACCGGGCCGTTCACCTAGGCGAGTGTGGTACCGTTACGATCAGTGCGTTCCGAGGATCGCGAGGGTGTGATTTTCTATTTTTTGGGATTTTTCCAAATTTCCGGATTTTCCTATATATATAACCCTTTTCTCTCTCTCCCCTCTCATTTCTCTCTTCTCTCCCTCTCTCTTCTCACGCTCTCTCCTCTCACTCTCTCCTCTCCGGCGGCCGACGGGGTGGAGCGTGGGCGAGGTGGGGATGGCGCGGGTGAGGTACGGGCGAGGATGGATGAGGATCGAGGCGGTGGAGGCGCGGTGAAGCTCTGCCGTGGGTTCGTGGAACGGCGAGGCTTTAACGGTGTTTTCTTCGTGGATCGGCGTCCACGGTGCGCGAAATCTTCGATGGAGGTAGGGTGATGGACCCCCAGCTAGTGCGCTTCATTTCCCGCGAGTTTTGTAGGCCGTGGTGAGCCGAGTGGGTCGTTTGGGGCGTTATAGGGAAAAATACATGTTTTTGGGGAGTGAGCCAGATCTCTTGTTTTACGGAATTTTTGGCCGATCCAGGGGTTTAGATGCATGCCTAGGGGCTTGGGGATGGATTCCCCTTTGTTTCCCCATCACCCGGGGGTGATCGGGGCGTGGATCAGATTTTTGGGCATTTTCCTGCCTTTCTTAGTTTTCCGAACTAGTCGCGGTCTACCAGTAACCGCTTTCATTGGTAGCGGTCCTGGGAGAACCGCGTTTGCCTGAGAGCATCGGCAAGCGTCGTGGACGTGCGATAGACTATTTTCGTCTAGTCGCGGTCGTGACCCGACCTTGACTGTGTGGTCGCGGTCCTTGGGCGACCGCTACCATCGGGTTTACGCGTGGCTAGTTGCGGTCGTGAGGTGACTGTGACTGCGTGGTCGCGGTCCTCGGTCGACCACTACTGTGTGGTCGCGGTCCCCAGTCGACCGTGACTATGGTCGCGGTCCCCAGGTGACCGTGACTACGTTGCGGATCCCGTTTGCGTTGTTTTGACCTCCGGTCGACCCGGTTGTGACCCAGTGGTTGACTTTAGGTCTCGTGAGTGTCCCGGACACCCCGTGGAGTTCCGTGACCGTGTCCTTGGGTGTCCAGAGGTCCTATTTACCTCGTTTAGCGTGCCCACGAGTTTAAGGGTCCGGGTGACCTTTTAGCGTTCCGATTGTGTTGTGTTGCTCTTCGGTCGACCCGGTTGTGACCCAGTGGTCGACCTCCGGCCTTGTGAGTATCCCGGACACCCCATGAGTTCTGTGTCCATATTTTTGGGGTGTCGGGAGGGACCGTGTTATCTCGATTAGCGTGCCCATAGGTGTGGTGGGTCCGGGTGTCCTTACGTGTTCTGGGCTTTCGTGCTACGCCTGATCGAGTCACCGTGTATCGGTGTGTGTGCGGTGGGGTCTCCCCCGCATGTCGTGGGTTTCTTTGGAAGGTGATTCCCATGTGGGCCACGTGTTTGGCCTTGGACTGCGAGTCCAGTTATCCGACCTGGGGCTGGAGATTTCCCGCTTGCCCTGGGATGGGAAATCGACATGGCGGCTTGTGTGCTACCTTGGGAATCGTGCTTCTGTGTTTTCCGTGTGGCCCGTGTGGGTGGCTTTAGTCCTTTGCGTTCCCTTTCCTAGGGAGTGGTCTTGGCGGCTCGTGAGTTGTCTCGGTACTCGTGCTACCGTGGTTTTTGACATAGAGATTGGACTAGATTGACGGCCTTGTGCTGTTGCGTACAACGGTCTTGACCTCGAGTCTTGTGACTCAAGGACCGTTGGGTGTAGTGCGTCTAGAGGACTGCCTAGAGCCCAGTGGCTTAGCGCCACTTGAGTTTTCTCGACTCTCGCGCAGGGTGCGTGCGTGGCCGTGGACTGCGAGTCCTGTTTCTTCTCCGACTGTGGTCGCCGTGCGACGGGGCCGGTACGTGGGGTGGTCCCCGTACGTCGTCGGATGCAGACGTTGTTTTCCATTGATTTGAGAGTCTACTCCTTTAGTGACCCTCCACTAGTCGTAGCCTACCAGTACACGGTACCGGTCGCACCAGGGAGTGGTGTACGGGCTTACCCTTAGAGACGGTTTGTGGATCGGTTGTCGTCGGGCCCCACGTCTTGCAGCCAGAGTCCGGCTGAGGGGAAAACCGGTCAGAGGGCCAGACCTGGGACGCGCGGTCTGTGTGTGCACACGTGGTTGGGGACAGTGGACGCACGTCGACGGGCGTGACCCCAGCTAGTCACTTGTTTGTGGTTACTTGTACAGTGTTCGTGCCTTTGGTAGGCGCTACCACATCAGGCAGTTCACCTGCGGCGCGGTGTAAGACGTCAGGGGACGCTACCGACTGTGCTTCTAGTGGGAGGTACTCCTATCGAGTTGGGAGTGACAGACTGTCAGTTTCTGTGACTTCGACCTTCGGGTTTTTGGTCGTGTCGACTGTTGAGTTTCGGTTGTTTCTCCGTGGCGCGGGTGTCGATTTCTGCGCCGTGAAACTAGTGCTAGTGGCTTTACCGAGGTTGCATCTTGATGTACGGTACCCGCGATTGGATGGTCGGGGTTGCACTTTGGACAGCGTGTCCAGGTCGGCTGTGTCCGGGGGACAGGCCTCTACGGCATGGTTGCCGTGTGTTTTTACTTCGGTAAGCGGTACTAGTGTAGTTCGGTAGCCTCGATTGTGAGTTCGGGGTGTGTTTTTGGTACAGCAGGAGTAGCTGTCGTGCCGAGTTTCCACCGGCCACCGGGTTTACTGTTCCTGCTGTTGCGGTTGCTCTTGTAGCCTTCCTTTCCGCTACCGCCGTTGTTTCCGGTTGGGGTTCCGCGGGATCCCTGCTGAGTCTCTATTTTGGAGACTCATTCCCTGCTTTTCAGGTGTGGCGGTTCTTCCTCGAGGTTCGAGGGTGCGGAGCGGAGGTTCTCAGTTGCCAACTTGTCGGGCCGAGTGTTCACTTGGCATGTGATACATTTTACTGCTTTAGACTGTACTTTCTGTTGGACTGGACTCTGTTGTAGCTGTAGTTATTTATTTATTTCTGTTAATTATTATCCTACTTTATTTCCTATTTCTTTGTGCCTCCACACTCCTTTTAACCCTTCCGAGCCCTCCCGGCTTGTGGGTGGCGGTGCGAGTCTCAGGTGATCGGGCCTTCCTGGTAATCGGATTCTCGGGTCGTTACACGTCGACTCTCCACCAATGCATCAAGTATGCCAAGGACGGGAGCAGCACAAGGTCTTTGCAGACCTATCGCCGTTCACACCGACAGAATGCAACCTAGTCGACGCTGCTCTCTACTTCAAGGGGATTAGTCCATACCCCGTGATCAAGAGTAAAAGCAATGGTTGGCTCTCAGAGGAAGACGACGATGATCTCTTCTCTGTTGACGAGGAAAAGGCCAAGCTTCATCAGCTGCGCCTCGAATCCAAGTCAACCTCAGATCACCCTGAAAGGCGCCAGATCGACTTCGAGGCTAATCTTATTAGCCGAGCTATCGACAAGAGTATATGCTTGCCACTAGACTACTTCCAGCTCCAGTGTGCATCCGAGGAGCACAGTGTCGAGTCACTGATGACCTTCATTGTTACCTTCAAGCGGCAACGCCCGAACGAAAGGAAGGCTAATAGGGACAAACCCATTGTCTTCTACAAAGAAGACATGGTCCCTCAAGCCCCGCTAGATGATGACTTCGGCTGGTCAAGGCAAGCCAGTGACACCCCTGAAGCAGTTCAGGTGTGGGGCGACCTGTCGCCGCATATTCAAGAAATGTGTTTGAAGCAACACATTCCCCTATGGCAAACTCCTGCCCAACAAAGATACTTCCGTCGACTGTGGGACACTTCCCAAGGTCGGGGGCAACCCCCATCCTTCCATAAGGATACCAGGGGGCTTGGTTACGACCAGGAACCGGACTTCCGGGTCCACTACACAGCCAACGTCATAGGCTTGGCACTACCAGCCGACGACCAAACAAGAGTCGAAGCCAAATTCGACAGCTCCGGGGATGAGGGAGAGGAAATTCTGAGCCCGATCTCCGCCCAAGCCAGAACCACGACCTAGGCCGTCGGGGAACCTTCTTCACCTCCCCACGACGACAAAGGGATGGAAGAAGCTTCTCCGGTCTCTCAGTCAGTCGAGGGACCCAGTATAATAAACCTTCCCGAGGGGGGGATCTTGCTGGTCCAAGCTGCAAAAGATTGTCAGCTTTGCCAGGCAACCTCGGAGAAATCTCAGCAACTCCAGTTGATGATGACTGGCCAAAAGTCGATGGCCTAGATCGATCCCTAGCAGATCCCAGCAACAACGGCCCTCCAGTCCCATCGGCGTCAACCGGTGGCTTCGAGAACCAAGAGCTACCCGAAGCCGACACTGATGATAAGGATTTCATCGGCTTCCAACCCGCTCCTCCCGAGCTGGAGGACGGCGGCCAGGCGACTGTCGATGATCTTGTGGAGATCAATCTGGGTGACGATGAAGCCCCTCAGCCTACATTCGTCAGCGCTCTCCTCACCGAGGCAGAGAAGCAAGACTACAAGCAACTCCTGCTCGAGTTTAAAGACTGCTTTGCCTGGTCATACAAGGAGATGCCAGGGCTAGATCCCTCCCTAGCGGAGCACAACCGAGCCATTTCTCCCTCAGTTGCTCCGGTCAAGCAACCACAGCGGCGCATGCGCCATGAGCTGTGTCGTGCCCCTTGTGATTTGATGATAGGGAGTTGTTGTTTGGTTGTTTTGATGATAGCAACTCAATGAGTCTCCACATAAGAATGATGATAAAATGATTTTTTGAATGCATTATTCTGTTTGAGTGTTCTGGTATATAGATTGCATTCTTATTTTCTTTCTCTCACTGCATCGGTTCAATTTCTGTCATATGCATACTATGCATCAGTGCATTAACAGAGTCTATACATTCGTTAGAACTCAGCTCGTGGCTTAGTCTATTCATCCATGTTCATTTTGCATGTGTGCATCTCTCAGCAAAGTCTGTACACTCTACGGTTGGTTTATGCATATTCAATGTTTGCACGCTATAAAGTCTGTATAGAGTTTTTGCCTAGATTGCATCAGACAAGTCTGTACATTCTTCAGCAGCAAGTCTGTACATCGTCTTGGTGTAGGCGTGGTAAAGTCTGTACATTGCATCGCATGCTCACACACTCGCAAGTCTATACATTGGCTGCTGCATGCTCACACAACCATTAAGTCTATACATCGTGCATCCTCAAGTCAGTGCTTGTTAAGATCCGTCTCTGTGCATACCTTAAGGTCGATGCATATGGAATGCATATGGTGAGCATCTTGTCAGTGCATGTTTAGGTCTCATGCTATGTTACGAAGTCAGTGCAAGGTTTTCTCGTTACAGGTTACTGTAAGTTCGGTGCACTTCTTGGTGAGGACACCCGAGCAAGAATACGGATCGACTCAGAGAGCCGCCGATACCGGACACGCAGTATGACCCGATCGACACCGACATCCTTGTGGCTGGGGGACAGTCTGGAGTCTCCATTGGAGCTTTGACACTTAGTACGTATTTTTATACGTATTCATATTTTGTACGTATTTTTGTACATATTTTTATACATACTTGTATTGTGTACGTATTTGGCATAATGTACGTATTTGGTCGTATTATGTATTGTGTACGTCTTAGGTGTGTCTTTGGTATGCAATTTGAATTTTATCCAAGGAGGGAAAGGGAGCCCATGGATTTAAAATTCAAATGGGTTCAAAATCCAAGGAGAGAAAGTGGAGCTCATGATGGGTTCCAACTCCAAGGTGGAAAAGAGAGCCCATGGATTTCAAATTCAAATGGGTTCAAATTCAAACTCCAAGGAGGGAATATGGAGCCCATACTCTATATATTACCTTGTATTCCCCTCTTGGGAGGATTGATGAATGAATGAATGAAAATTGAGTTTTGGCCAAGAGCATTTCCTTCTTCTTCCTCCCCCTCCCCGCTAGGGTGTGACACCCTCTACCTCTTCTTCTTCCTCGTCCTCTTGGGTGCGACGCCCTATCCCCCTCTTCTTGCAGGTTCTTGGCTGCCCCAACAGCAGGAGGCGACCTCCACCATCTTCATTCCAAGCCAGGAGATCTAGCTTCCCCGAGTTGCAGCAAAATGTGGAGGATTCATCTTGCAGACCTGCGCTCAGATCTGGCCGTCTGCTTGCAGAACTAGGGCCGCATAGAATAGGTTGGCACCTTTTCTCCCGTCCTCAAACCCTAACGGCCTCTTCTTCGATTTTGTTCCTCTCCCTGTCCCCAAGAGTCCCTCAAAATCCCGGACCCAAACTCGTCTAGGGGCGAAAGTTGCCTTTGTAGGCCTTTTTGCTGCGCTGGCTGCCCCTGTGCAGGCCCGTCAAAACCCAGAGCCGCAAAGATCCAACCGGTACGGCCCCTTCCCGACCTCAGGCCGCCATGGCTCCTTCACAACATTTCTTCCCCTACCTTTCCCCAAACCAGTCGCGCAAACATCACCCAAAAATTCACTCAGGGTGAAAAGTCTCCTTCAGAGCCACTTTTGCTGCGCAGACTGCACCTAAACTGCCCTAGCGGGATAGAGTCACAAACCCTATAAAGGGACGACCCCAAACCCACCTCAGTTCGACCTGAGATTTTGAGCATTGCTCATACACATCCCATGGCATCCCACATAATTTCCCTGCACCCTCGGGAGCCCATTTTCCCAGCTTGACACATCCACCTTCTCAACCCTCAGTTCTGACTGCACTGGATTGCAGAACTGAGCCCAAACGGTTTGCGCCGCCCACGCCCAAAACCACCACTGCACGCCACCCCGCCACTACTACCACTTCACCCCACGTCCCCTACCAGTCCACCACAGAAAGCCCGGTCCCATTTGCCCCCAAGAAGCCCGGGTTCCAACCCCTTCATTGGCCCTTGGTCCTGCTGCCCATAGACAGGCCAGATTGTGCAAGGTCCGCTTCAAAATTCGCCACGGTAACCACGGTACTTGTTCGCAGCTCTACTTCATCGGGTGCCCTTGGGACCTACCCACCCGAGACCACGTCAAATTTCGTGGCCAACGGACGAGAGGAAGGTTGCAGTCCAGATCCGCCTTCCTGTTGCTCGCCAGGACCTGCGCAGACCGAGCGGCAGCCTGCCCACCGGTTCGAGCCACTTTGGAGGTCCACGCCAATGCTGTAGTCGTCCGCCTTCCTCCAGGAGGTCCAGCACCTACTGCCACCCTCCATCAGGGGATCCAGCACCATCCACGACATCCGGGACTCGCCGTCCTTGCTGCTGGTTCCTGGCCGATCCACGGAGGCAGCGCCGTCCGACCGGTTCGCAGCGACACACGTGGGCGATGAGCGCCACCGACCCCATGCCCGTCACCCCACTTCGCACGATCCCCGGATATCACTGTGTATCCCTTTACCTCCCTGCGAGGAGTGGGCATTTTATTGAGTTGTACTTGCTTAGCTTTGTACCGGGATCGTGTGACTTGGCCGGGCCTCTTCCCCACGCCCGAGCGTGGAGGTATGCGTCTACTCCTCCCTCGGTATTGCTTGGTTATTTAGTATACTCTCTTGAAGCCGCTGCTTGTCCGTAGTAGGGTCCTAGCTAGTTCTTTATTCACTGCTGCGGTGAGTGAGTGAGTGAGACCCTCCCGTGGCTCATCAGAGTTGCAAGTGTGGAGTTGCCTACCCTAGACTCGCCGGTTTCTCAACTGTGCAGATCGGCGCACTTCCCCCTCTTGGGGCGCTTGCGAGCTTGTGTTCCTTGTTATATAGCATAATTCCTCTCTTGGGAACTTTAGGCGTCGCGTTACGCTACTCGGATTGTTGTGCCGTTGCTGGTCATAGTAGTCCATTTAGTCATATCGTTGCATAGGGTCCTAGTTCGCATAGCGTCCCGCATCAAATTTGGTATCAGAGCCATAGGTTGTCTAGGGTGCATTTGAGTCTTCGTTCTACCCCCTTTTGTCCCTTAGAGTCTTGCATTAGTTTGCATTAGAAAAAAAAGAAAAAAGAATCCCCTTGCATTTAGTTCCATTACATGCCCACTCGGCGTGGTACAGATTACCAACACCCAGTCCCAATGGCTGACCCTAGGAATGCTGCCCCTAGTGACTTCTCCCTTCAAGATATGATGCAGGCTCTCATGAATCGGATAGATCAGTCCGATAAGAGCTTTAGAGATCATGCTGCATTCATGGAGGGCCGGATGAAGGCCATGGAGGACCGGATGGAGGCTTCCGACCGGACCATTCAAGGTCTAGTTGGACGGCCCAACCAGGATAGAGCTCCATGTGAGGATGTCCCCGGGCAGGCCCAAGGCCCACTTGACCCTGCTCTTCGGCCCGCACATGCTAGGGCCGACGACCGGAGACCACGTATTCAGGAGTTTGATGATTTTGGGTCCGATAATGAGGTTGAGGGTTATGGTCGTGCTCGACGTGGCTATAGGCCCCATAGGGACGACGAGGATGACCATCTCCTTAGGTCCGTGCGTGCAGATCCTCCCACTTTGATGGGTCCTTGGACCCTAAGGTCTATGTTGATTGGGATGCGGGTATGGACCGCTACTTTGAGTGGTATGAGATGACGGACCACCGGAGAGTCCGATTTGCCAAAATGAAATTGCTAGGACATGCCCAGACTTATTGGAGAAACGTGGAGAGCCTGTTGATGCAACGACATCAACCCCAGATTGAGACATGGGATGATATGAAGGTAAAGCTCAGGCAAAAATACCTTCCTGCCACATACCGTCAGAGGCTTATTTATAGGTGGCAGAGTCTCAGCCAAGGGGATCGGGCCGTGACCGACTACATCACTGACTTTGATGAGTACTACTTGCGATGTGGGGTCACAGAGGAGAGTGCCATGACCATCTCTCGCTTCCGTCGGGGTCTGCGGCCGCACTACCAGTATGAGTTATTTCGCCGCCATGCCACAACCCTGGAGGAGGCTTATCAGGTCGCACTCGAGTTAGAGCAGTTTGAGTCCGAGTTTACTCCGGTCCAGTGCCTGGGACCCACATATCCTCGTGGGTCGGACCCTCGTGCTATGACTGGACCTTACCCTCGGGGACTTGTGGCCCGTCCACAGAAACCCACTCGTCAGGACCTCACTGTCCCTAGACCTCGCCCTCCCCCTCCAAGGGACTATCCCCCTCGACCCCAGGCTCCAGCCGCGGCCCCTCGGCCTCAGCAGCCCACCATTCCTACCCGACCCCAGCTTCCACCACCCCCGGCCCATCGTGATGACAAGGGAAAAGGGCCGATGACTAGTGGAGCACCTCAGGGCACTGGGTCCCGTCATGAGTGTTTTAGGTGCGGAGGAGTTGGTCATTATGCTGTTAGTTGTCCTACCCGATCTTCTTTGGTCATCGGGGAGTCTTCGACCGGTGAGCTCGCACATGGGATCGTATCAGTCAGTTATGAGGCTGACCAGGAGCTCGCGGAGGAGTTCTTTGATGAGCTGATTGAGGGTGAGCAGCTAGATGTCTAGGGCACGTAGTGCCAAGATGATGTTCAGTTGGGTGTTGTCAGGTGTATCTTGACCCAACCGTTAGTGAGTGATGACTGGCGTCGCACCACCATTTTTCATACCTTTTGCCGGCTGGGTGGGAAAGCCTGCAAGGTGATCATAGATAGCGGGAGTTGCATTAACGCTATCTCCACGGGTACTGTGACACGCTTAGGGTTGACCCCCGTGGACCACCCCTCCCCTTACCGCGTGTCATGGGTAGATTCCACCTCTATTCCTGTCAGACTGCGATGTCTCGTGCCATTGCAGTTCCATGCCTACCAGGACGGGATCTGGTGTGATGTGTTGCCTATGGAGGTAGGCAGTATTATCTTAGGAAGGCCTTGGTTATTTTATCGGGATGCTACCCTCCATGGCCGGTCAAACACATGCACGTTCGACCATAATGGGCAACAGATTACCCTTCACCCGTCCCAACCGAGGAGTCCATCAATCCGGGGTCCCGCTGGGCCTAGTACCCCGACTCCTGCTATTCCAGGGCCCAGTATCCCATTGCCAGCTCAAGATACGACCTTGCCTCCGGATGTCCCCACCCTGAGTGTTCCTCCGACTAGGAGGTTGATGCTAGTCAGCTCCCGGGAGTTGGAGCGTGACTTTGTTAGGGGGGACCCTATTTTTGCCATTATAGTCCGAGAGGTGGTTGGAGAGACAGAGAGTGATCTCCCATCTGATGTTGCTGATGTCCTTCGGGAGTTTACTGATGTATTTCCCGATGATTTACCCGAGGGTCTTCCACCTATGCGGGACATTCAGCATGCTATTGACCTGATTCCGGGGTCCTCATTGCCCAATTTGCCACATTATAGGATGAGCCCCGCTGATCACGCTGAGCTTCAGCGTCAGGTTGAGGAGTTGATGACGAGGGGATCTCTCCGTGAGAGCATGAGTCCATGTGCCGTCCCTGCCTTGCTTGCCCCTAAGAAGGACGGTACTTGGAGGATGTGCATCGACAGCCGTGCAATCAATAAGATCACGGTAAAGTATAGATTTCTCATTCCCCGTTTAGATGATATGCTCGATATGATGGCGGAAGCCACTATATTTTCCAAGATTGATCTGAAGAGTGGCTATCACCAGGTGAGGATCAGGCCCGGTGATGAGTGGAAGACGGCCTTTAAGACCAAAGATGGTCTTTATGAGTGGCTGGTCATGCCCTTTGGGATGACCAATGCTCCCAGCACTTTTATGCGGCTGATGACTCAGGTCCTTCGACCTTTGATTGTGATCTTTGTGGTGGTATATTTTGATGATATCCTTATCTATAGCCGCACTCGGGAGGCCCACTTAGACCATCTATGGCAGGTCTGTCTTATTCTGAGGAGAGAGAGTCTTTATGCCAACCCTAAGAAATGCGCTTTCATGACTAGTCAGGTCACATTCTTGGGGTTTATCGTGTCTAGCGATGGAGTCTCCGCTGACCCGGAGAAGGTCAGGGCCATAGTGGAGTGGCCCGAACCTCGTACTCTTCATGATGTCCGCAGCTTTCACGGACTGGCGACCTTCTATCGCCGCTTTATTCAAGGCTTTAGCTCTATCACGGCCCCAATTACAGATTGCATCCGAAAGGGGACGTTTGAGTGGACGAAGGCCGCCTCAGCCGCATTTGGGCTCTTCAAGGAGCGCATGACCCAAGCACCTATTCTTAGAGTTCCTGATTTCATGAAGGTGTTTGAGGTCTCTTACGATGCCTCCGGGGTTGGTATTGGTGGTGTTCTGAGTCAGGAGACCCACCCCATTGCATACTTCAGTGAGAAATTGAGCGATGCTAAACTGCGTTATTCTACGTATGATAAAGAGTTTTACGCAGTTGTGCAGGCCCTTCGGCATTGGAGACATTACTTGTTGCACCAGTAGTTTGTCCTGTTTTCTGATCATGAGGCACTCAAGTATCTCCATGCCCAGAAAAAGCTCAATTCTCGTCACAGTCGCTGGGTGGAGTTCCTTCAGGATTATACCTTTGTGCTGAAGCACAAGGCCGGTGCAGAGAATCGGGTGGCCGACGCTCTTAGTCGTCGCGCTTATCTTTTGTCCACCATGAGTATAGAGGCGGTTGGGATGGATAGGATGAAGGAGGCCTATGTGGATTGTCCGGATTTTGGTCCGATTTATACTACCCTCCAAGGTGGACCGTCCCGAGAGTATCCAGATTATGCCATGCAGGATGGTTACCTTTTTCGAGGGAGTCGGTTGTGTATTCCGCGGACTTCAGTTCGCGACTTCCTCACTTGGGAGATAAATGCAGGAGGTCTAGCCGGCCACTTTGGTCGGAACAAGACCATCGAGGCTGTTGAGCATCAGTTTTATTGGCCCAGTTTAAAACGCGATGTTGCTCGCATTGTGGCCCAGTGTCGCACTTGCACTGTGGCCAAGATGACGAAGCAAGTTTCTGGCCCATACACTCCACTCCCTGTGCCCGATAAGCCATGGCCGGATATTACTATGGATTTTGTTTTGGGTTTGCCACGGACCACCCGTAGGCATGATTCCATCTTTGTGGTGGTTGATAGGTTTTCCAAGATGGCCCTCTTCATTCCTTGCTCTAAGACTTCAGATGCCTCACGGGTTGCTCATATATTCTTCTCTAGTGTAGTGAGCCGATTCGGACTTCCTAAGTCCATTGTGTCAGATCGAGATGTGCGGTTCACTAGCTACTTTTGGAAGACCCTTTGGAATTTGTTGGGCACTCAGCTCAAATTCTCCACAGCTTACCATCCCCAGACTGCTGGGCAGACTGAGGTAGTTAATAGAAGTTTGGGGAACCTCTTGAGGTGCTTGATTAGGGAACGCGAGAGGGACTGGGATCTCATTTTGCCACTTGCCGAATTTGCATATAATGACTCAATCAATAGGTCTACAGGCATGAGTCCATTTGAGGTTGTCACCGGATATAGACCTAGGAAGCCAGTAGATCTAGTTCCCTTGCCCATGCATGCTAGAGTGTCGCAGTCTGCAGAGTCATTTATCGAGCATGTTAGGGGTTTGCATGATGGTATTCGTCGCCATATAGAGACCAGCAACGCGCGATATAAAGAGTTGGCTGACGCTCATAGACACCCCCGTGAGTTCCAGGAGGGAGATTATGTCATGATCCGGGTCAGACCGGAACGGTTTCCTTATGGAGCCATACAGAAACTACAAGCTCGTGGTGCTGGCCCCTTTAGAGTTTTGAAGCGAGTTGGATCCAACGCATATGTTGTAGACCTGCCGGACGACTATGGTATCAGTTCCACATTCAATGTCTCGGACTTAGTCGTATATAGGGACCCGACAGTGATCCCTAGTGAGTTGTTCGGGCCTTCTCCACCCCTTGCGAGCGAACCCTCCCCTGAGAGTCCACTTCCAACCTTGTCACCTCAGCAGCGTGAGCGGATAGAGTCTATACTGGATGAGCAGGTGACCTCCACTAGGAGTGGCGTGTATCACCGCTACTTGGTGCGTTGGAGGGGATGACCCGCATCCGATGATGCATGGATCACCCGGGCGGAGCTGGAAAGCTTAGATCCAGACTTGCTAGAGCGGTACCAGAGCGAAAAAGACCCTTACTCGACAGGGTCGAGTTCTTCCCACCCGGGGAGAGTTGGTGAGGACACCCGAGCAAGAATACAGATCGACTCGGAGAGCCGCCGATACCGGACACACAGTACGACCCGATCGACACCGACATCCTTGTGGCTGGGGGACAGTCTGGAGTCTCTATTGGAGCTTTGACACTTAGTACGTATTTTTATACGTATTCATATTTTGTACGTATTTTTATACGTACTTATATTGTGTACGTATTTGACATTATGTACGTATTTGGTTGTATTATGTATTGTGTACGTCTTAGGTGTGTCTTTGGTATGTAATTTGAATTTTATCCAAGGAGGGAAAGGGAGCCCATGGATTTGAAATTCAAATGGGTTCAAAATCCAAGGAGAGAAAGTGGAGCTCATGATGGGTTCCAACTCCAAGCTGGAAAAGAGAGCCCATGGATTTCAAATTCAAATGGGTTCAAATTCAAACTCCAAGGAGGGAATATGGAGCCCATACTCTATATATTACCTTGTATTCCCCTCTTGGGAGGATTGATGAATGAATGAATGAAAATTGAGTTTTGGCCAAGAGCATTTCCTTCTTCTTCCTCCCCCTCCCCTCTAGGGTGTGACACACTCTACCTCTTCTTCTTCCTCGTCCTCTTGGGTGCGACGCCCTATCCCCCTCTTCTTGCAGGTTCTTGGCTGCCCCAACAGCAGGAGGCGACCTCCACCATCTTCATTCCAAGCCAGGAGATCAAGCTTCCCCGAGTTGCAGCAAAACGTGGAGGATTCATCTTGCAGACCTGCGCTCAGATCTGGCCGTCTGCTTGCAGAACTAGGGCCGCATAGAACCGGTTGGCACCTTTCTTCCCGTCCTCAAACCCTAACGGCCACTTCTGCGATTTTGTTCCTCTCCCTGTCCCCAAGTGTCCCTCAAAATCCCGCACCCAAACTCATCCAGGGGCGAAAGTTGCCTTTGTAGACATTTTTGCTGCGCTGGCTGCCCCTGTGCAGGCCCGCCAGAACCCAGAGCCGCAAAGATCCAACCGGTACGCCCCCTTCCCAACCTCAGGCCGCCATGGCTCCTTCACAACATTTCTTCCCCTACCTGTCCCCAAACCATTCGCGTAAACCTCACCCAAAAATTCACTAAGGGAGAAAAGTCTCCTTCGGAGCCACTTTTTCTGCGCAGACTGCACCTAAAATGCCCTAGCGGGATAGAGTCACAAACCCTACAAAGGGACGACCCCCAACCCACCTCAGTTCGACCTGAGATTTTGAGCATTGCTCATACACATCCCATGGCAACCCACATAATTTCCCTACACCCGCGGGAGCCCATTTTCCCGGCTTGACACATCCACCTTCTCAACCCTCAGTTCTGACTGCACTGGATTACAGAACTGAGCCCAAACTATTTGCGCCGCCCACGCCCAAAACCACCACTGCACGCCACCCCGCCACTGCTACCACTTCACCCCACGTCCCCTACCAGTCCACCACAGAAACCCTGGTCCCATTTTTCCCCAGGAAGCTCGGGTTCCAACCCCTTCATTGGCCCTTGGTCCTACTGCCTATAGACAGGCCAGATTGTGCAAGGTCCGCTTCAAAATTCGCCACGGTCGCCACGTGCTTGTTCGCAGCTCTACTTCCTCGGGCGCCCTTGGGACCTACCCACCAGAGACCACGTCAAATTTCGTGGCCAATGGACGAGAGGAAAGTTGCCGTCCAGATCCGCCTTCCTGTTGCTCGCCAGGACCTGCGCAGACCGAGCGGCAGCCTGCCCGCCGGTTCGAGCCACTTTGGAGGTCCGCGCCGGTGCTGTCGTCATCCGCCTTCCTCCAGGAGGTCCAGCACCTACTGCCACCCTCCATCAGGGGAACCAGCACCATCCATGACATCCAGGACTCGCCGTCCTTGCTGCTGGTTCCTGGCCGATCCACGGAGGCAGCGCCGTCCGACCGGTTCGCAGCGACACACGTGGGCGACGAGCGCCACCGACTCCGTGCCCGTCACCCCACTTCACACGATCCCCAGATATCACTGCGTAGCCCTTTACCTCCCTACGAGGAGTGGGCATTTTATTGAGTTGTACTTGCTTAGCTTTGTACCGGGATCGTGTGACTTGGCCGGGCCTCTTCCGCACGCCCCGAGCGTGGAGGTATGCGTCTACTCCTCCCTCGGTATTGCTTGCTTATTTAGTATACTCTCTTGAAGCCGCTGCTTGTGCGTAGTAGGGTCCTAGCTAGTTCTTTATTCACTGCTGCGGTGAGTGAGTGAGTGAGACCGTCTCGTGACTCATCCGAGTTACGAGTGTGGAGTTGCCTACCCTAGACTCGCCGGTTTCTCAACTATGCAGATCGGCGCGCTCCCCCCTCTTGGGGCGCTTGCAAGCTTGTGTTCCTTGTTATATAGCATAATTCCTCTCTTGGAAACTTTAGGCGTCGAGTTACGCTACTCAGATTGTTGTGCCGTTGCTGGTCATAGGAGTCCGTTTAGTCATATCGTTGCATAGGGTCCTAGTTTGCATAGAGTCCCGCATCACTTCTTGTTTGCTAGTCCACATAGTCGGTGCAACATTTCCATGCTTGCTTCAAAGTCTGTACTTTTTTCAATAGCATGTCAATGCATTCAAGTCTATACAACTTCTGGTGGCAAGTCTGTACAACCGTTACTGATATGTGCATTTAAGTTCATACATCACTACACACCAAGTCTGTATAGTCCATGCTCTTCATACATACATATAGTCGATGCATCATTTCAGGTTAAGTCTGTGCAGCACACACACGAAGTCAGTGCAGCCTTTGTGTTGCACGAACACAAGTCTATACACTGTCTCGCACACACGTTCAAAGTCTATACATTCATCAATGGCTGTGCAATCCTTCAAAGCAAGTCCATACATCATTCTCGCGTGCACACTAAGTCCATACACTCGTTGCTGGCATGTCTATACATCACCGCTTGTTTGTGTATCGATCAAGTCTGTACATCGTGTGCATCATTTTTCATGTCTACACATCACAGCTCATGGTTCATTCAATCAAGTCTGTACAGAGTCTAGCGTCTCACTTAGTGTCTCTGTGCATTGTTTCTCAAAGTCTGTACAGCCGTGGTCGCAAGACCAAGTCTGTACATCGTCTTGTGCATGCAGCATTTCCAAGTCTGTACATTGCATCATGTGCTTCAAGCATTTCCAAGTCTGTACATTGCATACTTCTTCCTTATGCATCTGTACACATCTCAAGACAAAGTTTGTACATTCGCCACCATGCATTCAAGTCTACATGTTCTGCTGCATACAGAGGGTAGTGTCATGCATACGCATTGTTTGTGCATTGTGCTGTCATGCTTTAACACTAGGCATTGCAAAGTCTGTACATGGCTCTGCGCATTAGATACAAAGTCTGTACATTCATAAAGGCATGTATGTGTATTCAATCTCGATGTTCATACTTTCCTATATGCTGCATCATGTCTATACAAACTCAGTTAAATCTCTGAACTTACTCAGTGCATCCTCGTCTGACCTGATAGAATATCTGCTCGAGGAAATTGAGAAGGGCACGTGATCCGAGGCTGGAAGGGCTGACATGATGATGACACGTGGAGGAACCTTCTGGACGGGAAGGCGTGGGAATCACACGCCCTACCTGCTGCTGCTATATATACTAAGCTTCTTCCTCTGAAGATGATCGGATCGAAGCAGAAGGGACGGAAGCGAGAGTGAATTAGAGCATGCACGATCCAGAAGAAGAGAAAGAGTGAAGAAGAGAAAGAGAGAAGAAGTAGAAGAGAAAGAGAAAGAAAGAGAGACAGAGAGCTCATAAAGAAGGAGAAGAAGAAGAGTAGAGAGAAGAGTAGACAGTGAGAGGAAAAAGAAAAGAGAAGCAGAGAGGAGAAGAAAGAAGTCGCAGAAGAAAAGGAGAAAGATAGAGAGCTTCGAGGAGAGAACTGAAGCCTTCATTGAAGATTTGTTCTTCTGGTATTTGGATCAGATCCAAACCAGATTTGCTTCTGCGAGAGCTACATTGTGCATTTCATTTTCAGCTTTCAGTCGCTGTGATTTTTATTATTTCTTGTTTTTCCTTTTATCTATTCACCGTTGTTTTTCGATTCTCTGGTTTAAGGTCGGGTTCCTCCAGTGGACTCAGGAGAAGGGTGACTTGGTGTCTGCGGTTGCAAGTGACTGGTGTCGCTTGTGGGTTCCCTCCTGGGTGGAGGAAGAGAGACCTCGGTCCCTGGTTGCTAGTAACGGGTAGTCACTAGTGGTTTCCCTCCGGTCTGGAGGAAGAGGGGAGGTTGTTCCCCTGGTCAAGCTGTTAGGCAACATTTGTTTGCAGACTGAGTCTGCGGTTCTAGCTGTTGCTTGTGGAAGCCTCACTCCGGTTTGGAGTGAGGGGTGGACGTAGGTCTGTAGATCGAACCACCTAAAAATTCATTGTCTTCGTGGTTTGTTCTTGTATCTGATTGGCGTTAGATGCATGGCTAGGATCGCCTCAAATGAGTCATCTGGTTGAATGCTTCATGGCACACACTGTTTCAATTTGATTTTGTCTCGGCTTAGACTTGCTCAGGTGGCTGCATTGTTGCAGTCCAACTGGTTGATCAAGTGTGTCTTGGAATCTCATCTTGAAGAGCTCAATTGTTTTTATTCCGCAACTGTGTCTAGCTACAGGGTTTGATTTGGGCAATTTTTAAGAGGGATACATTCACCCCCCTCTGTATCCATCGCACCGATCCTATCAATTGGTATCAGAGCATGTGTCTGCATAGAAGGTCCAATGACCTGCAGATCCGATCTTGCTGTATTCGGTGCTATCTCGCTTTTGGTGCACTTCCTATCGATTGTCTTGTTAGTTGAACCTGTTTGCTATCTATTTTAATGGCTCGTCCTCTAGTATTTGATGGTTCTAACTTCAGTAAGTGGTTAGGCGACCTTTTTGTCTATATGAATTCCATTGACCCTAATTTATGGAATTTAGCTTCAAAAGGCCCACACCAATTACCTCACGATGAGACCAAGTGGTCTAGAGAGGACAGATTAAAGAACTGTGATAACGTCACAGTTCTTAATATTTTGCAAGCTACAGTTAATACTAACAGATTTCCTTTTGTTCTTAAGTGCGCTTCTGGAAAAGAAATATTGGATAGAATAACTGCTACAAATGGGGAGCAAGAGAATCAATGCTTGATGGCCAACCGGGGTGATCACAACTCTGATCAACAGGAGGAAACGTCATCCATGGTAAGCTCTGGATCCGAAGAGATTTTGATTGATGATTTATGGAATATAAATGAAGAACTTACTGATAGAGGTAGGAAATTAAAATCTGAAAATAAAAAGTTGAAAAAGAAGTGTGATCAGATTAATTCAAATGCTCCTTGTGAAAACTGTCAAAAACTGAGAAAATCTCATGATATAAGCTTAGCCGATGTTAATATGAGTAAGGAACAAATTTCTTTATTGGAAAATAAAAATCAGAAACTCACAGTTAAGATCTCTGAACTGGAAGAAAAATTGAGCTTAATTAATGGTGATCAAATCTCACTAAATGAGCGAGTTCAGAATGAAAAACTAAAACAAGAAAATGAAGACTTGAAGCTGCTGAATTCTACTATTTCTGAGAGGCTTTTAATGCTTGAAAAAGGGAAGAGTTCATTTGAAAATGAATGTGAGAGAGTGAGTACATTAATGGAAGAGATAGACAGCTACAAAACTGTCAATACCATGCTTAATGAAAAAATAACAACCTCTGAACTGCTCATCTCTTCTCTTAGGAATGAGATTTTGGATTTGAATAAGTCTCTGTCTGATTATGCTAATCAAGAGAGCAGAAAGTTGCATCTATAGATAACTACGTGAAGAAAGGCAGTAATCTTCAAGTTAAGCAGGGAATGAGGAAGAAACTTTATACAACCTTTGTGCGTAGCTCAGACATAGCTATCACTTCCACCTCATCCCCTAAACAAGCTGCTGCTCAAGAAAATAAGAAAATAAAACAGAAAAGGAAAATATTAAAAAAGAATGATAACAATCAGCATGCTAAGAAAGTTCAGGCCAACAAATCTATTGTCAAGAATGTTGAATGCTTTTACTGTGGAAAGTTTGGCCACGAGATGGTTGATTGTTTTATCATGAAGAAGGATGAATTGAAATATGATAGAATTCATGCTAAGAATTCTAATATGAAGAAACCCTCTTCTGTTCAAACCAAAAGGCTTCAATGCTTTTACTGTCATAAAATGGGTCATCTCATGCATGAATGTAAGTTAATGAAAATAGATGACATGTCTGCTGTGGGAATGCATGATAAACATATCCATGCTAAAAATCATGCAATTCCTAAAAGGAAACTTCAATGCTTTTGTTGTGGCAAATTGGGCCACATTGTTGCATAATGCTGGCATGTACAGGGGAGTAACAATCGTCATAAATCTGCTAAAACCCCTGTGTATCAAAATGTTCAGGGAAAGAAATTTTATTCTAAAATTGCCAAATTCCCTGCAAACAGAAATGATTTTGGTAGGAATAAATCTATTTTTAAAGAAAAGATTCCTACATGTTTTGAATGTGGAAAACTTGGCCACCGAGCTTCGGAATGCTGGTGGGCAGGTAATGGTAAACCAAAATTTCATGCAAGTAACAGAAATTTCCATGTTTATCCACATAGATTCCATGATTATAATCCTGTTCACAAAAAGAACTCAAAGGCTGTTACATCATGTCATTATTGTGGGCAGGAAGGGCATTCTATGTATAATTGTCATATCATGTGTTTTGATGATAAACAAGGTAAAAACTTGTTGAGAAAACCTGCTAGGAGTGTCACTGCTAATACAGGACCCAAGACTGCTTGGGTTCCTGCAGGATCAAAATGATTAACGTGCTGCAGGTGTGCCTTGGAAGCTGATGAATAAAGGGGTTAATAATCCAAGGCACTCACAAGTGAAACCCCCCCAGGAGTGAACTATTCAGGTTAGTTCTGAAAACTCAGTTTAAATTCTATCTTCTGAATTTGTGTGCTCCGGATGCTTGCATATCATGACAACTCCTTTGATGAATGCATTATACATTCTTGCTATGATACATATTTGTCAACTTCCCTGCATAATGATATTGCATATGTTGCATTAAGAAACCTCACTTATTGCATATAGTTAGGGGGAGTTTGGTTATCCGTGCATAATGTTCATGACATTCATGTTCAGGAAATATCTGAAGGAGAGTCATTGCATAAGCATGCATGTAGAGCAGTGTATTGCAGATCATCATTTTTGAAAAATCTAAAATGAAATGATCCTCACTGCATATCTTTTAGCCATGACTATGTCTAAGCTCTCTCTCCTCTAATTCTTCCCATTCATTTGCAAAACCACATGCATATAGACAGGGGGAGTGTTGTATGTAATTCAGAGAGGTCATCAACTTCATTGAAACTCAAATTCTTTTCTCTCTTGAATTCATTTAAGCCCTTGACCCTGATGAGTTGAGTCTGACAATATGGTAATCTGTTAGTCAGTTCTAATTCTTAAGCAATAGAAAACAGACTTCTTCCTTTATAAGAATTTTAATTGCTTAAAGACTGACTTAATGGTTTAAGTTTTATAAACTTTAGAGTTTAAAGATTGTAATCAGTAAATAAGATTGTTGATAATTGATAATAACTCTCAACCCTTATTTCATTATATGTCAGACAAAGTTAATTGTGTCTGAAATCTGAAAACACACCTGAAATCCTGTTAGAGAAGGCTAAGTATGTGTATTGTCCTTAAACAAGTCATTCTGAAAGAAATAAAGGATAGCTAAGAAAAATATTGAAAAATCTTGAAAAATATTTTAAAAATAACATTGGCAGAGCAATGACTGGTAAAGCACTGAGAAACTGAGTGATCCATCAAAGAAATGGACAACACGTATGTCATGATGTGTATCAGTTATCTCTGTATAAAAGATCAAAACAGTAAGGTGGTTTCACTGAGTACCTGGGGGTACCTGCGTCTCATAAACGTGTACCTTCACACAAAAAGGTACAAATCATTCCTGTTAAATTTGATTATAGGTAGAATGGTCCATCATGTTGAGTATATAGGGGTACTGGCGTCTGATAAACGTGTACCCTTATGCAAAAAGACAAATGGCACCTGAATGCCCTTAATGAAATCAAATTGAAAATGCTGATCCTTCTAAGAGAAAATTCAGGTATGTCAAATTGTTTAATTTCAATACATGACCTGGTATCTCTTAACAAATTTTACTGAGTCTAAGAAAGTAACATGGTTTGAAACTGAATCTCTCATGCTCAAATGTGATTCTGGTTTATTGCTATTATCATGCATAGCAAACTCATTCAATGATTGTAGTGCATGAACTCTAACTTTTATAACCTTCAAACCAGAATTCTATCTCTAAGCAGTTTCTAAATTCATATGACTGAAGACTCTGTGCTTTAGAATGCTTAATTCCTGAACTACTTGCTCAGAATGCCAGTCAGATGTCCTTCTTCCTTTATTTTTTTTTACCTCCTCTTTGTTGATGGCAAAGGGGGAGAATAATTGTCTGTTTGATAGCATCCCAGGGGGAGAACATGTACTATGCAAAGGGGGAGAGTTGTCAAACTTTCATGTTGATAGGGGGAGTTCTTATATTCAATACTCTCTTTGCATGTTTCTATGGGGGAGAATTGGTATCAGACCTCATACATGTCTTTCATTCCACTCACAAACCTTTTTGATTGTGTCAAAGGGGGAGAATTGTTTGCTGAGTCTGTGTAACTCATTGTGTTGACATCATCAAAAAGGGGGAGATTGTTGTGCCCCTTGTGATTTGATGATAGGGAGTTGTTGTTTGGTTGTTTTGATGATAGCAACTCAATGAGTCTCCACATAAGAATGATGATGAAATGATGTTTTGAATGCATTATTCTGTTTGAATGATCTGGTATATAGATTGCATTCTTATTTTCTTTCTCTCACTGCATCGGTTCAATTTCTGTCATATGCATACTATGCATCAATGCATTAACAGAGTCTATACATTCGTTAGAGCTCAGCTCGTGGCTTAGTCTGTTCATCCATGTTCATTTTGCATGTGTGCATCTCTCAGCAAAGTCTGTACACTCTACGATTGGTTTATGCATATTCAATGTCTGCACGCTATAAAGTCTGTATAGAGTTTTTGCCTAGATTGCATCAGACAAGTCTGTACATTCTTCAGCAGCAAGTCTATACATCGTCTTGATGTAGGCGTGGTAAAGTCTGTACATTGCATCACATGCTCACACACTCGCAAGTCTATACATTGGCTGCTGCATGCTCACGCAACCATTAAGTCTATACATCGTGCATCCTCAAGTCAGTGCTTGTTAAGATCCGTCTCTGTGCATACCTTAAGGTCGATGCATATGGAATGCATATGATGAGCATCTTGTCAGTGCATGTTTAGGTCTCATGCTATGTTACGAAGTCAGTGCAAGGTTTTCTCGTTACAGGTTACTGTAAGTTCGGTGCACTTCTTGTTTGCTAGTCCACATAGTCGGTGCAACATTTCCATGCATGCTTCAAAGTCTGTACTTTCTTCAATAGCATGTTAATGCATTCAAGTCTATACAACTTCTGGTGGCAAGTCTGTACAACCGTTACTGATATGTGCATTTAAGTTCATACATCACTGCACACCAAGTCTGTACAGTCCATGCTCTTCATACATACATATAGTCGATGCATCATTTCAGGTGAAGTCTGTGCAGCACACACACGAAGTCAGTGCAGCCTTTGTGTTGCACGAACACAAGTCTATACACTATCTCGCACACACGTTCAAAGTCTGTACATTCATCAATGGCTGTGCAATCCTTCAAAGCAAGTCTGTACATCCTTCTCGCGTGCACACTAAGTCCATACACTCGTTGCTGGCATGTCTATACATCGCCGCTTGTTTGTGCATCGATCAAGTCTGTACATCGTGTGCATCATTTTTCAAGTCTACACATCACAGCTTGTGGTTCATTCAATCAAGTCTGTACAACGTCTAGCGTTTCACTTAGCGTCTCACCCATCGTCTTTGTGCATGCATCGTTTCTCAAGTCTGTACAACGTCTAGCGTCTCACTTAGCATCTCTGTGCATTGTTTCTCAAAGTCTGTATAGCCGTGGTCACAAGACCAAGTTTGTACATCGTCTTGTGCATGCAGCATTTCCAAGTCTGTACATTGCATCATGTGCTTCAAGCATATCCAAGTCTGTACATTGCATACTTCTTCCTTATGCATCTGTACACATCTCAAGACAAAGTTTGTACATTCGCCACCATGCATTCAAGTCTACATGTTCTGCTGCATACAGAGGGTAGTGTCATGCATACGCATTGTTTGTGCATTGTGCTGTCATGCTTTAACACTAGGCATTGCAAAGTCTGTACATGGCTCTGCGCATTAGATACAAAGTCTGTACATTCGTAAAGGCATGTCTGTGTATTCAATCTCGATGTTCATACTTTCCTATATGCTGCATCATGTCTGTACAAACTCAGTTCAATCTCTGAACTTACTTAGTGCATCCTCGTCTGACCTGACAGAATATCTGCTCGAGAAAATTGAGAAGGGCACGTGATCCGAGGTTGGAAGGACTGACAGGATGATGACACGTGGAGGAACCTTCTGGACGGGAAGGCGTGGGAATCACACGCCCTACCTACTGCTGCTATATATACTAAGCTTCTTCCTCTGAAGATGATCTGATCGAAGCAGAAGGGGCAGAAGTAGAGAGTGAATTAGAGCCTGCACGATCCAGAAGAAGAGAAAGAGTAAAGAAGAGAAAGAGAGAAGAAGCAGAAGAGAAAGAGAAAGAAAGAGAGACAGAGAGCTCGTGAAGAAGGAGGAGGAGAAGAAGAAGAGCAGAGAGAAGAGTAGACAGTGGGAGGAAAAAGAAAAGAGAAGCAGAGAGGAGAAGAAAGAAGTCGCAGAAGAAAAGGAGAAAGATAGAGAGCTCGAGGAGAGAACTGAAGCCTTCATTGAAGATTTGTTCTTCTGGTATTTGGATCAGATCCAAACCAGATTTGCTCCTACGAGAGCTACATTGTGCATTTCATTTTCCAGCTTTCAGTCGCTGTGATTTTTATTATTTCTTGTTTTTCCTTTTATCTGTTCATCGTTGTTCTTCCGATTCTCTGGTTTGAGGTCGGGTTCCTCCTGTGGACTCAGGAGAAGGGAGACTTGGTGTCTCCGGTTGCAAGTGAATGGTGTCGCTTGTGGGTTCCCTCCTGGGTGGTGGAAGAGAGACCTCGGTCTCTGGTTGCTAGTGACGGGTAGTCACTAGTGGTTTCCCTCCGGTCTGGAGGAAGAGGGGAGGTTGTTCCCCTGGTCAAGCTGTTTGGCAACATTTGTTTGCAGACTGAGTCTGCGGTTCTAGCTGTTGCTAGTTCTTGTATCTGATTGGCGTTAGATGCATGGCTAGGATCACCTCAAATGAGTCATCTGGTTGAATGCTTCATGGCACACACTGTTTCAATTTGATTCCGTCTCGGCTTAGACTTGCTCAGGTGGCTGCATTGTTGCAGTCCAACTGGTTGATCAAGTGTGTCTTGGAATCTCATCTTGAAGAGCTCAATTGTTTTTATTCCGCAACTGTGTCTAGCTATAGGGTTTGATTTGGGCAATTTTTAAGAGGGATACATTCACCCCCCTCTGTATCCATCGCACCGGTCCTATCAAGCTGGAGCTCCAGGTTTCGGCCGAAGTCCACAAAATGGCGGAGGTCGACTTCATCGAGCCGTGCATCTACCTGATCTGGCTCGCCTACATAGTCCCAGTTAAGAAGAAGAATGGTCAAGTCCGCATCTGCGTCGACTTCCGGGACCTCAACAAAGCCTGTCCGAAGGACGACTTTCCAGTCCCCATCACAGAAACAATGGTCGACATGACCACCGGCCATGAAGCATTATCTTTCATGGATGGGTCGTTCAGGTATAATCAAGTCCGGATGTCCCTCAAAGACAAGAACCATGCAGCCTTCAGATCCCCCAAGGGGATTTTCAATTACAAATGCATGCCCTTTGGTTTGAAGAATGCTGGTGCTACTTACCAAATGGCCATGACCAAAATATTCGACGAGATGCTACACAACATCGTCGAATGCTATGTCAACGACCTCGTCGTCAAGACTAAAAGATGAGAAGACCATTTGCGCGACCTTCGCCAAGTCTTCGAGTGTCTCCGGCAATATGGGCTCAAGATGAACCCCACGAAATGCACCTTCGGCGTATCCAGCGGCAAATTTCTCGGCTTCGTCGTCAGATACCGAGGAATCGAGGTGGATCCTAGCAAGATCAAAGCGATCCGAGAACTCCCACCACCCAACAACATCACCGAACTCAGGTCCTTCCAAGGAAGGCTGACCTACATTCGGAGGTTTATCTCTAACCTCTCCGGTCGATGCGCGCCTTTCAGCAAGTTGATGAAGAAAGACACCCCGTTCACATGGGACTCGGAATGCCAAGCGACTTTCGAGCAAATCAAGGAGTACCTCCTCACTCCCCCAGTTCTGGGAGCACCAGTCAAGGGTAAACCCCTCATCCTTTACATTGCGGCCATGGACGCTTCGCTGGAAGCTCTGTTGGCGCAAATTAATGAAGAAGGTAAAGAGCAGCCCCTCTATTACCTCAGTCGGAAGCTAATCGGTGCCGAGTACCACTATTCCCCCATGGAGAAGGTCTGCTTGGCATTGGTGTTCGCGGTTAAGAAGTTGCGGCATTACCTCCTGTCCCATCAAGTCGAGCTTATATCCAAGCATGACCCCCTGAAGTATCTCCTTCGCCGACCTGTCCCCTCAGGCAGACTGGGGAGGTGGGCTCTCCTGTTGATGGAGTACGACATTACCTATGTCCCCAGAAAAGCAATTAAAGGACAGGGTATGGCTGAATTCTTGACAGCCCATCCAGTGCCAGACGACTCACCTTTCAGCTCGGAGCTCCCGGACGAGGAGTCCCTTGCTATTCAATCACAACAACCAGTTGAATAGAGCGGAGATGTCTTACATTATTGGCAACGAAGCGTTCTCACAATTAGCGTGCCTTGTTGGGAGCTTTACTTCGACGGTGCTTCCCGAGGGATCACCAGAAGCAACCAGGATCCAACAGCTACGGCAGGTGCCGGCATTGTTTTCCTGACTCCTCAGGGCGGAGTTTTGTACAACTCTTGCGCCCTCATGAAGTCCCTGACCAACAATGAAGCCGAGTATGAAGCTCTACTCATTGGGCTCCAGATGGCTCTCCACATGGGCATTAAGTGCCTCAAAGTCTACGGGGACTCCCAGCTGATAGTCCGGCAGGTCCTCAGCATCTATGATGTGCGGAAGCCAGAGTTGGTTCCATACCATGCCGCCGTCACCAAACTTGCCCAGAAATTCTATTTCTTCGAAATAGATCATATCCCCAAAAGCAGCAACGCTCAGGCGGATGCCTTAGCAAAATTGGCCACAGCCATCAAGCTCCCGCCCGAGGGCGAGGTCGACATCGTCATCAAGCATAGGAGACTGATGCCAAGCTCACTTGAAGGCAACACCGGCCTCACCATTTACGAGGTCCACGACCTTGACCATAACACACCTCCAGAAGAAGATGATTGGCGTACGCCCATCATCAAATTCAAGAAAGGGTGGCTTCCCCCTGACCGAGCTCAAAGGGTTCAGCTACTCCGCCGAGCAACCTCCTACGAGTTGATTGGCAACTCCCTATATCGGCTTGTCCATGAGAAGGACAAGTCAATTCTTCTGAGATGTGTCTCCCTCGCCGAGGCTTGAGACATTATGCAGGAGGTCCACTCCGGATTGTGCGGTGCGCACCAGGCCGGAGATCGAATGAAGCACAACATCAAGCTCAAAGGCTTCTACTGGCCAACCATGTACGGGGATTGCATCCAGTATGCCCGTACGTGCCATCAATGCCAAGCCTTTGGCCCATTACCCAGAAGACCTACCAACCCACTGCGTCCTACAGCCCCCACTTGGCCATTCGCTGAGTGGGGTATGGACATCGCGGGGCCTTTCCCGCCATCTTCCAAGGGCCATAAATACATCTTGGCCGCCACTGACTACTTCTCTCATTGGGCAGAGGCTCTCCCTTTGCGAGAGGTCACCGACGAGGTGGTTGCAAGATTCGTCCGGCACCACATCATATACCGATTCGGTACTCCCAGTCGCATTGTGTCCGACAACGGGACACCATTCAAGAACAAGGCCGTATACCAATTAGCGGCCAAATTTTACATCGACTGAAGAACCTCTTCGGTCTACAACCCCCAGGCTAACGGCTTGGCGGAAGCCTTCAAGAAAACCCTCTGTAAGCTCCTGCCTAAGATGGTTAGCCACCGAAAATGCGACTGGGGTGAAAAGGTCTTCGAAGCAATATGGGCCTATCGGACGGTCTACAAAACCCCCACGGGGTGCTCGCCGTTCTCCCTTGCTTACGGGGTAGAAGCAGTTATCCCCATCGAAGTCCAGTTAGCCTCTTATCGTGTGGAAATACACACCGGCCTCGTCGGCCCTGACGAAGACGAGTATTGGAGAAGGCTAGAGAGCTCGCCGATCTAGAAGGCAAGCGACTCGAAGCCTACAAACATATGCAGGTATACCAGGCTCGCATAGCCCGAGCCTATGATAAGCTCATCAAGCAGCGAGCTTTCAAGCAAGGCGACCTTGTCATGATCAAGAAAAAAGAGGTCATGGCAGGGCGCCCCAGTGGAAAACTGCAGCCAAATTGGCAAGGTCCATACATCATCCCGAATGTCTACGAGGGTGGAGCATACACGGTTGTTGATCACAAAGGTCATAGACCGTTCCCGCCTCTCAATGGCAAACACATGAAGCTGTATTATGCCCCGGAACATGACTTCGCGCGCCAGCCGGACTAAGGCGCACGTCCCAGCTACTACCAATAAGGCCGGTCCTCCTCAGTGAAGGATCTAACCGGCCAGTCCTCCCGGTCCAGCGATCCTCTGCCCCGGAGGCCACAATCGGCCAAGAATTGAGCCCACCAAGCCCTAGGTGCCCTCGGTGAAGACACCTTCACGCCGATCGCTGTCGTCGATGCCCGTCCCAGGGGCTTTAGTGCCCCTCCATTGCTTCGGCTCCCAGAAGACGAACCCCGGCCACTCCGGGGCCACTGCGTCGCAATCCGCTCGACCTCTCGGTGAATTCGAGCAACACGGGTCCTCAAGTACCCCTCATCCAGTGCAATAGGAGGTAGATCCTCCCTCAGCAGGCGACTCTCTTTCGCCTTCCTAATCGCGGAGGCCTTCTGTCGGTAGAGGTGACTGTGCCCGAACCACCACCAGGCGTAGTGCACGTCAAATCATCCCCGACGACTCTGCTCCGGCTCCCGGCGGCAGTAGAAATCCCACCAGGCCACTGCAAGAAGGTGGGTGTACTTGCCCTTGTACTGTCTGCCCGTCTGATGGAACTCCATGTTCGACAGAATCCCCTGGTCGTACCCGAAGTTTCTAGCAAAGCGATGTGGGTAGTACGGCTCCAAGAAACTCATCGCCGACCAGTGCAACGCCAGCACGGCTGCTCGGGTGCTCACTATCCACTCAGTCCGTGGTCCTGTGTCGGCCGCCCCCGGACTGGGGTGGGCGCTGGTCGCCCCTCCACCTGAAGCCCCCAGAAAGAGGCCAGAGTCCCTCGCTGCACTGTCGAAGAGTAGTCCCTCCTCGCCCCGGGTGGGTAGGTAATAAAGGGCCCTCCTGGCCCCCTCAAGCTGCTCCTCTGCATCCCCATCCGACTGCCCAGTAAAGCTGAACAAAAGTGGTGCCATTGGGTTCGCCACAGCACCTCGCGTCACTAGTCCCGGGAACAGTAACCCGGCCCACACACTAAGGTAGTGGGTCGGCAGAAGTATACTCCTCTCCCTCGGTACTTAGTGTGCCGCCAGAACTCCAAGCCCCTGGTAGATGTTGGCCAGTGCAGCGGGAGCTGGAGACAACTGCCTCCCCTCCGCCAACAAGCAAGCCGACCACAACAACTCGGCTCTCAACAGCCCGTCCTCTCCATGAGGAACTGCAAAAGTCGCCAGCCAATATGCCAGAAACACTGCAAGATATGTCACATCTGGTAGACCATGGGGATTCCACCCCTCCCATGGCGCATACACATATCTGGAGTACGTCCGAAAGCGTTGCTTCACCTCCGTGTACTCCTCCCAGGGGGTCTGATCCCTGGCGAACTCTTGGTAAAAGCAAAACGGCCCATTGTAAAAATGACGGACCCATACATTCAGCGGCACCCAGGGAGTCTGAGCAGCTCTCTCTCTCCCTGCCAGAGCCAAATCTCTCCAAGTCTTTATCAGATATCGATAAATGTAAGGCACTCGGTATCTTCCCAGTCCATCAGTATGACTGCGGTGGAGGTCATCCAGCACTACCTCATCGTACCCTTCGTCGATAATCGGCAAGCCAAAAATCCTGAACAGAGACCACAAGTCAAGGCTGGTCTCCCCCTCTAGTGTTGCCACTGTGTTCCAACGACGGTTGGAACGCTCCAGTAAGCCTGCAACAATCCGGTGTAGCACGGGTACGCGTACAGAGCGGCAGTCACCGCATACCTGATCCCAGCTCGATCCAACGACACTCAGTAGTGGTGGACAATCCCCATCAACCACTCTATGGCACCCTGGCGGTAGTAATGTGACGGTATCACTGTCCAGCGGCCATACCAGCTAGTGACGGTTTGCCGCATGATTCCATTCAGCATACTGTGGTCATCGTAGCCCTCTCCAGCGTACTGTACACCGGCGGGCTCTAAGACCAATCCAGCAATTCCCTCCGTCTCTGTGCGGTGATGGCCGTGCAAATCCCAGCTAGCGGGGCCAATCGGCCCAACTCTGACTCCGGATTGCTCCGCCACTCCAAAGAACCCCAGGCAATCAACGCTGGGGAATTGGCGCTGCCTTCATTAGCCCTCTGAAAATCTCAGGTAGCTGTAGAAAGTAGTACCCAGCAAGCTGTCCCTGCCAATCAGGATGGCCCGCTCGAGCCGACGGCAGGCTCCCGGAATCTGCGAGTCACCCTCCTCCGCACTAGGAGGGACATAGCCACAGATGAATTCAAGTAGATGATGATCCAAGGGGAAACCCAATGGATAGCCCCGCTCTGGTCGTAACTGTACAGCTCACCCCCCTCCAGAATCTTGGCCACCTCCACGGCCCCTGCTCCAGCTGTCCTCTCACCAATCAGACCCTCCGCCACGACCAGATGGCCCTGATCCAACTGCTCTACACCAGCCCCGGTGATCACAGGTGCATCTAGAGGACGCATCGATCGATCAGTCCGCTGTACCCAGTTATCCTCCTTTTGAGCCATCCGCCTCGGGACCCACCCGTCTCTGCCGAAGCGTGCCATAGCTGCAAGATAAGGCACCCAGAAAAATAGTTAGCATATCAAAAAATCAACATGTATAACATAGCAAAACAAAGACATATGAAGCATCAAAATACAACTACAACAACTCAGAGAGGGGATCTCACGGGCCGTATGCCCTCGTCTCCGCCTCCGACGCACTCCCCGTGGGTGACATTTGTTGTACCCAGACTATTTCCCAGCCAAAATACCGAGAAATAAGGGCTCGGGCATTTCCCCGAACACCTTCAAGACACGGGCTATCCAGCCCTTTGTGCAACCCTACATGTCCCCACACGGGTCCCAACCAACTTGCCGTGACACGGGGTGACACAAGCAATTGTCCGGGGTCAACCCCGGCCACTCTTATACGGGCCTTGCCCGTACCCTACATGGCCGCCCGGGACCACCCGGGGGCGCCCGGACGCCAAGCCATGCCACGTGGCATCCAGTAAAAGGGTCGCGGGCCTACTCCGAGACTATTCATTCAACCATCCAAGGTCAAAGGGAGACCCGAGCAAGTCAACCACAGGCTTTGAAGGCCCGTAGCACGCGTGTACGACTCACACACACGTGTTCGGCATTCTGCCGAACACATCATGGGCGCACACATTTCAACCCTTCTACACCAACCCACGGGCCACTCCGTGGCTCCAGCTCACTAATTGGGTCGTACAACGAGCCCCTAGTAAGTCGGGGCCACCCCTGACCCTCAGACACGTGGCAACGGGCCACTAAACTTAGCTCTCGGGCCAACCCGAGGCTACCCTGCCAACCCGTTGTACAATGTGGCACGCAGCTCGAGGCAAGGCCCATGGGCCTAAGGTGCCTCCTCCCAGCCCCTAGGGACTTCTACCATTGGCCCTAGGCCAAAGCCAAGGCCCGTCGGCCACTTACGCGGCTCGTTCGGCAACCCGGGGTGTGTCGGGCATTCGCCCGAACACCTTGCGGGCGACTACTCCGACTCGAAGAACAACGGCCCTATGGGCCCATTCCAGCCTCCCAGAGTTCAAAGTCCATCAAAGGACATCCCCGAACAACACAAGAAGACCCCCGGGGGCCATCCCTCGGGCTTACGGCCAGCCCGGGGCTAGTTCACCCCGGGACATGGCCGCGCCCCCCAGGGAGGGCGAACTCCCTGGGGGCCGCGCCCCTCTCTCCAGCCCGGTGGTCCCACGACCCCACTCAGCCTCGGTTCACCCAATTACGGTCCTACGATGCGGTTCGTGTGCCGTACCAGTTCGAGGGGTCAACACGCGGACGTGGAAGAGCAAAGTGACAGCATGACGGGCTCGGCCTCAAGTCAACGCGCACAAGTCTCCACAAGCCGCCACGTATCCTTCACCCAGTTGTCCTTTTCTTTCTTAGTTAAATTAGGAAGAAAAAATGGCCAAAAATCACATTGTATAGGGTGGGGACCAGCCCCCCTCTCTCTCCTTGCGAACCCGCCTAAACCCCCCTTGGGGGGGGTGTTTAGGCAGACCAGCCTGGGCCCCCTGGCTAGTCCGCGTAAACCCCTTGTGACTCTTCATCTTCCCCTATAAATACCCCTTAGGAGCTCAAGGGGTGGGGGAGCTAATCGAATCCAAGGCATCTGATCGCAGGCACAAGACTTCAAGAGCGGCCCCAAGCAACGGGCAAAGGAGAATTGTGTGTGGGTGACTTGTTCGGCAGTCTACTACGCCGGGGGTATGTCGTTCGCACTCTCCTCATGCCGTATGTAGCCGTCACACAGAAGTCAACACCCACCGTATGTGAGATGTCGTGATATGAGCGGACGTCCTCTCATGCCGGGATTTCCTTTCGCACGCCCGTCGGTCGCAACCACACGCGTGCCATGACGTCATGCTTACTCGCAGTTACGAGGCCACGTCCGACCAATCAACTCGAGTCGCGACCGACCCTCGCCCAGATACCAGATCAACGTATCCCCTCAGTCATCGAGTCACAGGCCCCCATTCGGCAATGCAGCCATGGCCCACGTCACGGGAGGAGCCCTCTGTAAAACGCCTAAGCGTTCATTCATCAGGCATCGACCCGGGGATCGACTAACACGTCGGAGTTGTCTCGTGGCATGCGCCAGTTGTACTTTGGCCATTACGGCTTTCCTGTAAAGAAATATACGTCTCAGCACAACACCGCCAATTAAACGAGTGCTCTCACACCTACATCCCAGCCTTCAGTCTTCTATCTACACCATTCGACATCCGCGCCTGACACCCTAACCCCCAGTAAACAACTCTCGGTCCAACACGAACCCCTAGCTGCTGAACGCCCCCAGCCCTTCACCCACGGCTTCAGACACATATACAGACTTTTCTTCAGCATGGAATGAAAGTATTTGGATTCAATGCGATGTAAATAAACACCGGTTGCTTGCGGCCGGTGGGGAAAGACGTCCTATACACGATTCCCGCAATCGCCTACGCACTCGCACCCATGGAACCCCTTCTCTCCACGTGTCTCCCGATCACCCGAGCCCACGTGCCGCGCCATGGTGGCGCTTCCCTAGTCAAACCTTGGTTCCATGAGTGATTGTCGAGAGATCGACTGGCACGCCCGCACCCTGTCCGGTTAACCTTTATCCCGACACTTTCGTGCCATTCGACCCTTTTCGACTATCCGTAAAAGGAGAGTGCCCGATACCGCCGTGAGAGGCATGCACCCGTAAGGAGGATACCCGAGATACATCAAACTCCCGTATTTTCCTTCACCGCTGTATCCCTTCCCTCACCCCGGTTAACCGGCATAAAAAAAAAACCCGTGCGACAGCACCCCACTTGGTGTGTACGGAGAAGATGAAGGCTAAAAGGTTCCTCAACGAGCTTCGGCCCCATTATATTACACAACTTGTACCGATGGACATCCAAGTCTATTCGAAAATAGTTCGGCGTGCGCAGTTCCTCGAGGATGGCACCGAATTATCAGAAAGGATCCGAGGAAGGGACAAGAAGGAACTTGTCACAAGCCCGGGAAATTTTAAAGCATCATTCAACAAGAAGCAGTACTACAATGGAGGGGAGTCCTCCAAAGGAAAGAAATTCCAAAAGAATGTCAAGCCATTCTCCACCACCACACCTTCCAAGGAAGTTTGTAAGTACTGTGACAAAACTGGTCAGAGGACCGAGGAATGCTAGAGGAAGCTAGGAGCCTGTCTCCGATGTGGAAGCCGAGAACATCGGATCCCTAATTGCCCACTGATGAAGGAGCAAGGCATTAAACATGAGAAGCTCCCGGCAAAGAAGCAAGGCCGTCTTCAAGCTCTCCAAGAGACGAAACCAGTGGAAGGAGGAATCGTGGAAGGTACACTAATCGTTTGCTCTAAGACTGCTAAAGTTTTATTTGATACTGGAGCAACACATTCATTTATTTCCAAGAAATTTGCTGCTGCTTTTACTAAGGAGCCTAAATGGTTAGACTTAGTCATATCTACACCTATCGGGAACAAGGCCGACCTAATTTTCCTAGATATGGAAGTGTAAGATGTCATACTAGGTGAGGATTGGTTATCCACATACCAAGCAATTGTAGATTATCAGAATGGCAAGATAACTTTTGCGGATTACCCGGAACTGGTATACATTAGCCCTTCTCCGAGCTAGTAAACTTATAAGCAAAGGATGTAGGGCTTTCATTGCGTTTGTAACGGCCATGGACGTCGAGGAGTCTAAGCTTGAAGACATCCGTGTAGTTCAGGATTTTTCTGACAATTTTTCAGAAGAATTGCCCGGCTTACCCCTGGAGCGGGAGGTGTCGTTCACCATCGACCTTGTCCCTGGTTCTGGACCTGTTTCCAAGGCACCTTACAGAATGTCTCTTGCTGAGCTGAAAGAGCTAAAGGAACTACTAATGGAGCTATTAAACATGGGTTTCATCCGGCCAAGTACTTCCCCATAGGGAGCGCTTGTGCTATTCGTCAAGAAGAAGGAAGGATCGATGAGACTCAGCATCAACTATCGACAGTTAAATCACCTTACAATCAAGAACAAGTACCCACTGCCAAGGATTGATGAATTGTTCGACCAAATATCTTGAGCGAAATATTTCTCCAAGATTGATCTTCGATCTAGTTATCACCAACTGAAGATCAAAGAAGAAGATATTCATAAAACTGCATTTCGAAGCAGGTATGGGCATTACGAATTTACTGTTATACCTTTCGGACTAACAAATGCCCCCGCAGCTTTCATGCAGTTAATGAACATCATATTCAGGCCTCACTTGGACCAGTTCATTGTGGTCTTTATCGATGATATTTTGATTTATTCAAAGTCTGAAGAAGACCACGAAGAACACCTCAAGTAGGCATTGCAGATATTAAGGGAACACAAATTATATGCCAAATTCAACAAGTGCAAGTTCTGGCTCGAGGAAGTATCTTTCTTGGGCCATATAATTTTGAAGAACGAAATTTTCGTGGACCCATCAAAGGTCGAAGCCGTGAAGAATTGGGAGCGACCAATAAATGCAACGGAGATTCGAAGTTTCTTGGGGCTAGCTGGTTATTACCGACGTTTCATCAAGGACTTCTCAAGAATTACTGTTCCTCTCACCCGATTGACTCGCAAGGAAATACCTTTGAAAGATCTCTTGACCACTGCTCTAGTCTTATCATTGCCAATCGAAGGAGAGAAGTACGAGATATATACCGATGCTTCTGGTATTGGCCTCGGGTGTGTTTTGATGCAAAATGGGAGAGTCATTGCATACTCTTCCCGACAACTGAAGAAGCATGAAGAGAACTACCAGGTGCACGATTTAGAACTAGCCACAGTGGTATTTGCCTTAAAGATCTGGAGACACTACCTCTACAGAGAACAATTCATCCTTTACTTGTGGACGCCAAAAAATGACGGTGACGATCATATGGCATTCGCGTCCGCACGCGAGTCGAAGACGAGAGGGCCAAACAGACCCATACCTCGCCCGGTCAGGACGAGAAGGTGCCTGGTGGTCTGCCATTCGTTACGGAAGCCCCCGGGCAGAAGATACGACCACAATTCTATGACCGGCCATGCCGAGAGTCGAATCAAAGAAAAGCCAGGAACTCCGGCACAGTCTCGGCATATGCCGAAAGTCACGCAAAGCCTCGGACCGAGCCCCAGAAGCTACGAACAAGACATTGTGGAGGCCATGTATCATAACTAAAACATTCTGGGAGTGCCAACATTCATATAAATGGCCGCGACTTCGAAAAGAATCCGTTTGGTGCTTAAAACGGCGTGGAAGGGTCTTAAAGCGGCACGCCTTAAAACGGCGCCCCCCCCCTTGCTTAAACGGCGCGCCCCCATTTCATGCTCTAATACGAGCTCCCTTTGCATTACATTAAGATGGCGCCACCCCATGATTGGTTAAAAACGGCGCCACCTCCTTGCTTCGGTTATCCGGCGCGCACCTGTTGAAGGGGCCATTCCCCTTTGATGCTTAAAACGGTGCTACACTTGCCTAAAAGCTAAACTGGCGCACCAATTGCACTTGGGTTTAAACCGGCGCGGGCACTGTTCCACCGTGCCGTTTTAACCTCATTCTATCCCATCTCTGGCACGATACTCTGTTCGATATAAATGTGATGCGCAGGGGACATTCAATGCCCGACGTTCTATCTCCACCTCCGTTCGACAGCACAGGAGCGGCAGTGGCGGAGCAACCCCTGCAAACCTGTGACCATCTCATCCTCGGACGAACAACAGTGTACGGCGTGAACCAGCATCATCCAGCGCATCGAGTCAACTCCCAACGTCGTTGCGGACGAGGTGGAAGTGGCAGGAACGCTCCCAGGCTGGCCATTCTATAAAATGGGGGCATCATTGTGAAGAAAGAGAGCTCTAGAGAGTGTCTCGGCTGTGTGCAGGAAGAGAAGAAAGAAGGGAGGAGAGGGAGCTTCTGAGCGAAGGAGAGCCTGCCCGAGGAGTGTATCAAGCCCGTCCTCACGCCGGGAAGGAAAAGAGAGGGGAGAGTGAGAGGTGAGCGGGACGAAAGAGCGATCTGTATTCTCCTTTTCCTTCTCATCAATATCTTCCTCCCCCTCCCTCTCGCGATGTATTCTATTTTCTTCTCAGGATGAATTCCCTTTGTTAAGAAATCTCTTCTCCTGTTGTGTGGATGAATAAAAGAAGAAAAGTCCCCCTTTTTTGTTACAACTTTAGCAACTCCCACTTCAGTCTCTGCTCCTTTTGCTCATTCTTCGATCATCCCCGGCCCTTGAGAGCTACCCTCCCATGGCATGACCCTCAAAGGTACCCACCGCCGGATGAACATCTATGGCCCTTGTGGCAAACACTTGTCCCGTTTGGAAGGTTCCTCGCCCGTGAGCCATGGTCATTCTTGTAGGCTGGCCCTCGAATGTTCCATACTCACATTTGGGTTCGGACCGCCGTGAGGCCACTCTGATTTTTGAGAGTCTACCCCGGAGCAATCCGATTGGTGACTTTCCTTTATCTCTGGCAAGTCCCGGTCCAGGGAGGTGCTGCCCAATTTTCGCCAAGGCTAAGAATGCCCAACAACATGTGAACGAGTTGAACTAATGAAGAACAAAATGAGGCCTCTGTGAGCAAACTGCTTGAGTAAAACGCTTAGACGTTCATGTTGTTTCACCTTAATAAATGATTAAAACTCTTAAAACCTCCTCATTACCAGCTTAATCTATCAACAGAACGAGCAAATCAATCCTTGAATCAACCTACGAGTGAAAGAAAAAGAAAGCGCAGTAAACAGAGCTTTGAAACAACCCCATATAGCTATCCCGGCGTGAGTTAAAACAACGCGGCCACTGTTCCACCGCGCCGCTTCAGCCCTCCTCACAAAAGCCCCCCATCTCCCTCTTCAGATCCTAAAACGGCGCGCCCATTTCCATTCCAAACCACATACACGGTGCCCCGGTTTAACCCCTTGCTCCTTCCTTTTCCACCTCAAAAACGGCGCGCTCCATTGCCTTACCCTTACACTCCACTTAATCCGGCGCCGTGTGAAACGGCGCGCGCTCCTCCCCTCTTACTTCTTGTGGCACCTTAAAACGGCGCGGCCCTTGTGCCCTGTTAATCTGGCGCGCCCCTCATTCTCTCTTGGCATCTCCCATTTATCCGGCGCGCCCCTCATTCTCTCTTGGCATCTCCCACTAAACCGGCGCCCCCCCTCCTTGTGGCTAAACCGGCGCGCCCTCCTCTTGATGCTAACCCGGCGTGCCTCATAAAAGGACAATTAACCAAATAAAAGAACACAGAAGGCTTGAGGTTAGTAGAAAGAAAAGAAAGCATATAAACCATTCATGTGAGAGCAAACCATATAATTTAATGATTGGAACAATGATAATAAAAAATGTTATAACCAAGTCAGCGCACCCCAAGTCATGGTACAAACACTATCACCCTTTCTATAATCAAATTTTATTCCGGGGGCGCTGCCCCCGGAAACCCCCGCAGGGGGCGCTGCCCCCTTGACCCCCGCGACCTGACCGCGCAGGTCGATCCGCGTGCGAGGGTGCACGTTGGCGAGCTCAGGCTCCACACCGACCAATCCGCTTCCCCGGACTGTGTTTAAAGAGAAAAGTGATGATGCCCCTTGGTATCGGACGTGGACCTCGGAACCCCCGACATGGTCATGATCTGGGCACCTCTTGGGCCGATAGTTCATCAGCTTGACCCACTTCTTCCGGGATCCGATCCCGCATTCACATTAAACTTGCCATACCTACGGCAGACATCCGTACGGTCTTGTCTTCGTCTTCGACGCTACTGATGCGAACTTCCGTCCGAGCACGAAATGGTCCGTGAGTGACCAACATATACGTATCTATGAACATTTTACGTCCCAACGTGGGTTTGGTTAAATGTGATCTGAGATCGTTGTTCTCGCTTTGTCACCATGAATTTCAGGCCGTAGGGCCCCTACTCCCGGCAATCAATCAAGGGTGTTCCCCCGTATGGGGGATGTAAATAACGCCGTGGCCTTTATGGCACGGCGGGTTTTGGTCCCGACTTGAACCACACAATCGTCTGACTAGTCAGATTGAGAGCACCATGGGCTTCCGTGAAGCCCGAATAAATTGTCACTTTGTGACTGGCACACCCACGCACTCAATAAACCCAATCAACGAATAAACAACGAACTTAATAAAAAGTGCGTCCACAAGTCTGGCACGCCCGGTGGGACTGGAATCACCCTTCATCTCTTTGCCGGGACTAAGGGCCCTACGGCCCCTTTCTTGTGATACTAATTGTTTGATTTGCAAATGCAGATTGCATCTCGGACACCAGGATGGCCCCCACGTTCGGTCAACAGGCCGTCGAGAGCCATGTTCGGAACGGCTACTTGGCCGTCCCCCTCAGCTTCGGGAGCTTCCCTCCCGTGGTAGGCTTCCCCAACTTCCTCGGGGTAGCCTTCACGAACCTGCTGGACGGAAAGCGTCTGACAGGACTGAAAGCAACGCTCCAATCCAGGGGGGCGCCAAAGCTGCTGTCAGCCGATCAATGGTCAAGACTTCCAAGACCGTCCCGACTGGGACGCTGAGCTGTAACGTGCACCATGTGCACCAAACTGTCGGCCCTTCTCACCCAGGGTCGGCCTCTCACCAGAGGAGGCTCCGGAGGAGCCACGCCACGACATCACCCCGAGGCCGATTCTCCAGCACCGGCAAGTCTGTTGTCGTCGGGACCTTCCGGGTGCATCTTACCAGACAGTGTTCTGAGGTGATCCCGGATCGCATTGTACCTACCGTACCAGTGCGCAACTCTTTTCAGGCACTGGAGAAGATGAGGGGCAAGATGACGCCCGCCACTCCGGCCCCAGCGCCGTGGCATCAATCGGCCTCCAGGCCCACCAAAGCAAAGCAAGTTTGGGTTCCCAAGGGGGACCGGTTCACCTCACCGACCTAGGCGGGGCCCAACACCTTCCGCCCGGCAAGGGCACGACAAGGAGATCGGGTCAAGACATCAGCCCCTGTCTGACAGCCGACACTGGCCATACCTACACCACCGGAGAACATCCGCCATCAACGCTACCGACGTCGCTATCAGGCTGCCCGTGCGGAGCCTGCAACCCACATGCCCATTGCTGTTAATGGGGCAACATCACTAGCGTCTCACCCTGACCAGGATTGGGAAGGAGTGCAGCAAGCCATGAGGAACTACTTGCGGGGCTCGGGGAGCACTCCCCTGAGTCGCCAGAGATTACTAGGGGCAGTAGCCTCCGCCTTTGAAGAAGAAGAGACCCGGCCGATGCCCAGCGCCGAGTCATGAAATTGCTCTGAGGAGCGCTATCAGCCCCCGCCAAGGGAAGAAGTGAAGCCGCGGAGATCGGTCTTTGACAGATTGGTCTTTCCGGGTAGGCCATCGAGAAGAACAACAAGAAGAGGCAGAGACCTAAGAGTTTATACCTGCAACATGGTAGGGGTATCTGGCCGGTATGGGGCTCTACCAACCGAGCCCTAAGAAGTGGCCAGGCTTGCCATAAGGCCAGGACCTCTTACCAGGAGAGGGAAAGCGGCAGCTGAGAAGACACAAGTCCACACTGGAGAAGCTGACTATGAGGGACCCTCAATGGCATTGGCTGCCAATGTTATTACAGAAGGCACTGCGGGAGGACCATCCACTTCATCCGAAGAGGCGCCAATCGAAGAAGGAGGAGGCACCGCTAGCCTTTCCATGAACGACCCCGCGGTATTGCACATGATGCAGCAATATCAGCGGGGGATCGAATTGTTAAAGAAACAACTGACTGAAAGAGCCGCTCAGCCCTCAACATCCGGGCAGACTGAGGCATTGCCAGAGACCCCTGTGGGCAACGGTCAGGCCTCGGAAGCTTCTCCACAGGCGACGGTGTCTCCCCCAATACCTACCTACACTGGCGGCATACCCCTGCATCAGCCACAACATATCACACCGGCCCCGCCACCGAACTTGCCATTCCAGGGGCCCACTATTGCACCTCAGGCGACAGTGTTAACAACGCCGCTGGCGCAACCGGCCCATTTCTATCCAAACCCGGTTGACCCGGCAACAGTAAGCAGACTAATGCTCGAACAAATGATAGATATGAAGTTGGCAAAGAGGAGCGATGGTGATCACACGCCATTCGACGTATACCGGGTACCTTACCCCGCACACTATGCTGCCAAGAGGCTGCCAGCCGGCATCACCAAGCCACCAAAGTTTGAGAAATTTAATGGGCAAGGGTCTCCCAGGGAGCACATTGCCTATTATGTGAATGTTATGGGGGATCTAGCGGCGGATGAAGCTTATCTCCTCAAATTCTTTGGCTCGACACTTACCGGGCTCGCTTTCGAGTGGTACTCGAGCTTGCCCGTCAGGTCCATTGTCGACTGGCCTGATATGCAGAAGAAATTCAAGGAAAGATTCTACATAGCTGAGCGGGAGGTAACCGTGGCAGAGCTTTACGCCAAGAGACAGAGAAATGATGAGTCGGCACTCGACTACATAAAGAGATGGAGGAACCTCAGCATGAGGTGCAAGCGTCCCCCGCATCAGGAGGACACAGTGCAGATCTGTAAACAGAATCTGAAAAAGGAGGTCCTTGAGAGGATGATCGGTGCTGAGGTAAGGTCATTCGACCGTCTGAACAACATAGTGGTAGAGATCGAAGCATTCATGCTCGATACTCTTATGCTCTAGCTGCATCAAGTCAGAGGGTCAGGCAGGTCGAGAGGAGGCCAACACCGCCAGAAGTTCATACACTAGACTTCGAAGCTTTCAAGAAACAGAAAGAGAAAGCCAAAGAGATGGCCGACCCTCCTCCGCCCAGGTCCACTGAACGGCGGGAAGGTCCCTCCCTGCGGGAGAAGATGATGAACAAATTGTACTCCTTTCCTCGAGACAAAGCCCGAGTCCTGTTTGAATGGGCCACTAGGTACAACAAGATCACATTACCAGATCCAAAGAGGCCTGGTGACTTGAAGAAGAAGGATGATCCTCGCTTTTTCCCATACCATTAGATGCTTGGGCATACCATTGAGGATTGTTACATCTTCAAGGATGTCATTGAGTCCTTGATCAAGAAGGGAGAGCTGGTGTCACGCCCCGAACCGATAGCAGCGGAACGTGTTGTTTGGAACGCGGCAGTGATACAGTCGTGAATAATCAGAGCATACATAAGACTCAAAATTTCCAAGGCCAGACAATATGGACAAAATATAATCTTTATTGATAATCGAATGTCAATTACATAATTGGCCTCTACTTATGTGAGAAAAAGAAAAGACTCAAATACTTTATTAAAAGGGAAAAGACTCAAGGAAAGTAAAAGACACCAGCTCAAATCTTCCATAACGCTCATCACTCTTACCCTTCCCCATCTGATGGACTATCTTCAATGTCATTACCTGAAAAATGTTGAAAATAGGCTGGTGAGCGAAACGCTCAGTAGGAATTACATCTCTCATCAAGCAGAATATAAGTGATTAACCAATTAACATATTCACGACGATGCAATGCATGAAACTAGAAAATCATGATGATCAATCTATCAGGAAAGATGAATATTAAAGTCAAAGGTAGTTACGAGATCAAGAGAAATAGGGATGAATTCCCATGCAGAGTCAAGGACAAGCTATCAGAATATAACAAGGACCGATACTTAGATGAACATAACTTCAGAATTGGCCAGAATATAACAGAGTTCTAATAAATATAAGCAATCTAGCAGAATATATTATCAAAATAACCGAACAACAAAATATCAGAATAACAGAAACTTCTAGAATTAACAGAATTTGCAGAATGACAGATATAACAGAATAACAGAATATAACAAATGTATAGACTTTGGTGCAATGCCACACCCAGAATTCTCATGGTTTTACAGAATTGGACTTCCGTCCTACCTAGCACTGAAAAGTCGCGGACCCACAGCCCATAATGTTTCAGAATCAGATTTGGCCAAATACAGAGCAAAGGGTTATGTTCTCGAATTGATGACAAGAAGATTTCAAAAGGAGTAGAGTGTCAGGACTAACGGAAAACCAATGTGACACGGATCGTATCCAGGGTTTTTAGGGTACAACCAACTCGACTGCCTTGAGGGAATCCAAGGCTAGCGGAGACTTACGGAGGTCTCAATGACTAACTTGCCAGTCCGAAGGAACGGAATGTCTAACGGAGGACTCTTATGTCACCGAGAGTTGAGGTGTATAACGTGAACCAATCATGAAAAAGGCTCCATCTACAGACGTGAGATGAGAGTGCCAAAAGACCAGAGGTATGGGTCAAAACCGGGAGAAACGGTGAGAACATGAATGCGTTAATTATAGAATTCACGTCAATCTAATTCTATAATTAACTATAATTAAATAAACTTATTTCAATTGACGTCTGTGAGTAGTTTCATTTATTAATTAGCATCCACTTGGATGGACGTTAATTCTATGATTTTTAACTTAATTTATTTAACAAGAATTCACCTCAATATCTATTTAATTGAATAATTTCAAAAATATACATTCAAAGACATATTTATTTATTTAAAATAATTTAGAGAAATAAAATATATAATAACTAGGAGAAAAATTTAAGGATTCTAGAAATATATTTTTTATAATTTTCAGTTGCATAGTCTAGTTGATATGGATTTTCTAAGACATAATTACAAGTTATATGTATATATATATTATATATATATATATATATTGACGCCCTTGCATTGTGTCGTCAAAAAAATTTTTGACGACATTTAGATGGTCGTCATTTCAATAAACGTGTCAAACTTTAATATACACTTAATTGATTAACTTCAAAAATATATATTCAAAGACATATTTATTTATATAAAATAATTTAGAAAAAAAAGAATATATGATAATTGTGAGAAAAATTCAAAGATTTCAAATATATATTTTTTATAATTTTATATTACATAGTTTAATAGATATGGACTTTTAAAGATATAATCACAAGTTATATATATATATATATATATATATATATATATATATATAATTCATAATATATATATTGACGCCATTGCACAGTGGCATCAAAAGCATTTGACGTCATGTAAATGTCGTCATTTCAAAAAAAATGTCGATGTTCAGGGCTCCGGTTCTCGACGTACACACGTCGGAATCAGGCATTCTATATATCAAAATGACGGGCTCGAAAAACTCTACTTAACTGGACGTTCAAAATAGTTTTTCGTTGAGAGATGGGGGATCTTAAGATAGGGGGCACGAAAAATGGTGCAACCACTCTCACTACCTCGGTCTCCATCCCACTAGTACGCCCTTAAATTTTCATGGCCAAAGGAGACTCCGATACCCACGTACAAGTTATTAAGGTGAAAACTCTATAACTAACTTCTATCGTATTAAACTAAAACACAAAAGAAAACATAAGAAAATATGTAATAAAAATCATGCAGAAATATTATGTGAGGTTTAATCTAATTATAATCTTTGGCATGAAGAGAGAACACCTATAATGATGCATTAATTTTTTTGTTTGGGCTACGTAACTTGAGAAAACCTACGGATGCATTGAAAGATTAAGGTATATATATACGTGCAGTGATCATGTTAAAGTTTAACTATTAACGGGTTTAGCTTGATGTCGGGAACACCTATGAGAAACTAGAGACTATGCACTCGAACATGAGCATGCTGTTTATGATCATAAGAGCATGTATCATCTTTGTTAATTTAGTTTAGCCATCAGAGAGAACACCTACCTTTTACAAGATCGGGATGATGAATAGTTGATGCTGCTACGGTACTCTGTTTCAAACAGAGTAAACCACAGGAGGAAGGAAGAAGATGGAAGAAGCGACATGGCCGGCTCCTTCACGCGACAGCAAACATGAAGGAGAAGGAAGAAGAGGATGAAGATGCCCACGTTCGGCCACGGCAGGAGGGTGGACGTAGGCAGCAGGAGGAAGAACAGGGGAAGAAGATGACATGCCGCTCCTTGTTGCTTGAACCGCAGCAGAAAGACGGCAGCTTCGGCAGGAGGAAGCAAACAATGAACGGCAGCAGCGACGAATGCATGAACGTTCGACAGGGTGGGTATTTTTATAAGGATGTAGTGGTTCTCAGAGGGTTTGAATGCATAATATGGAAAGGTTTTAAAACCTTCCCGTGCGTCGATATTTCCTTTCTATTTTAACAACCACCTGCCATCTTTTCTGTAAAACCCTAAAGGCTAAAACCCAAACAACGTTCTAGTGTGCATTCGCGGTTTGTTGGGTTGGCTTCAAGGCTCACGTGGCTTGGGTGTATTTGTATGGGTTATTCGGGCAACAGTGGTTTAGGTATAAGTGGTTGGCTTTTGAGTAAAAATCCACTAACGTGGCTGTTTTGGGTATAAAGGGTTGTTCGTGGGCTTTGGGTTCAAATGGGTGTGCATGCACATTGGGGGTTCGGTTTAGGGTTTATTTAGTAAGTGTATTAATGGCAAAATAAAATATCTAATATGTGTTTTAGGCCCATTAATGTGCATATAAGAGTTATATTGTTTGGGTAAGGCTTATATATATATAATTAGTTAATGGTTTAGTTTTATATCATGACTCATTTTACTTTTAGTTCCTAAAATAAAATAATAAAAAATGTAATTTACATGTGTGTCAGGCCCATTTAGTGTATATACTTAACTAATGATTCCTATTAGACCCTCTTTTGTAAGTTAAATTTATTTTTGAATATATATATATATCTTATTGTATTATAACTACACACACATATAAATATGTGGGTAGTTTTTTCACGGTGGTTTGTGCATAATATACCACATATGTATATAGTTTTTAAAGCTTGTACAATTGATTTTTGAATTAAGGCATGTTAAATTACACCGACATTATATATGTGTATATATATTATATATGTGTGCTTAAAAGTTTAAGTAAAAGACCTTTGGATGGCACATGAGGTTTGGATTCATAGATTTATTTTAACTATTTTCATTCTTCATTTATCATAATTATTTCCTTTTCCAGTTCTTGGCTAATATTGAATAATTGTTGTCATTTATTCTCTTCATTAAAATTCTCGAGGTGCTACATCCTCCCCCACTTAAAATAATTTGATCCCCAAATTCAACTGAAACACATTTCCAATCTATATCAATGGCGTATCTAGTTCTAGTTTTCCATTCATGAGACTAAATCATCTAGGCATGCTAATGAACAACCCAAGGAACTTGGCCAAGTTAAGGGGTACCTCTAGTTACTTCATCATCAGCAGGTTCGATTTGTCTTATTGCTTGTAATTGTCCTCGATGCCATGCTTCATTGTGATCATTTGCCTGCTGAGGTTGATGCTTGGGAAGGGGGCAGTCGGCTACCTTATGTTCTTGGCTTCCACAACAAAACAAGCTCCATTCTTCCAGCGGCATTTCTCGGATTGATGACCTTCATTGCCACAATACTTGCACTTCGCTTCTTTAGGCTTCTTGCCATTCGAAACTCCATTCCCATTATTGGGCCTATTGTTGCCATTATCTACCTTCCTCTTTTCCATTTTTGCCCTAACTTTGTCAGATAATTCCATAGCGTCTTCCAATAGCTGAGCTCTCTTAACCATCTCAGCATATAATTGAATATCCATCGGTGCCAACTGGGGTATGTATTACAGTCTTAGTCCATTTAAGAACCTCCTAGCTTTCATCTTTTCTATCATGATCAAATGAGGTGCATATCGTGACAACCTCGAGAATTGGGCCTCATATTCCACCACAGACATGCTTCTTTGTTTGAGCGAGGCAAATTCTCCTGCCTTTCTCTCCCAAACTCTCTCCGAGAAATACTTCTCGTTGAAGTGTTCTAAAAATTCAACCCAAGTTACTTGAATGTTTGGCAAAGTGGCTTCTACAGACTCCCACCAAGCCCTTGCATCCTTCTCTAGTTGAAATGTGACCAAAAGGACCTTATCTTGATCCGAGCATTGCATTACTCGAAAGATTCTCTACATATCCTTAGTCCAATCTTCCGCCACATCCGGATCAGGGGTCCCACTAAACGTAGGGGGATTGAGGCTCCGAAATTCACGATGCAATTCTCCGGCTCCACGATTGGCTCCACCATCGACTACTCGTTGAAGAGCCTGAGTCAATCCTTGAACCATCCTTTACATCTCACGCCATTGGGCACGCTCAACGGCCATTGTTATCTATCTAGTTCTACAAGACACAAACAATCTCATGTAAGATTATCAAGTAATTCTCGTGAAATTTTACTTAAGCTATCTTCATAAGCTAATCTTATTAGTATTCTAACTTCCTTTTTAGCTCTTAACCCAAGGTTCTACCCAATATCACCGGACAATAATGGTGTTGAACCTAGAACTTATGGCAACTTATAGTCAAAACCTAGGGTTTAATATACCTAGGCTCTAATACCACAAACTGTCACGTCCCGAACCGATAGCAGCGGAACATGTTGTTCAGAATGCGGCAGTGATACAATCGTGAATAATCAGAGTATACATAAGACTCAAAATTTCCAAGGCCAGACAATATGGACAAAATATAATCTTTATTGATAATCGAATGTCAATTACATAACTGGCCTCTACTTATGTGAGAAAAAGAAAAGACTCAAATACTTTATTAAAAGGGAAAAGACTCAAGGAAAGTAAAAGACACCAGCTCAAATCTTCCATAACGCTCATCACTCTTGCCCTTCCCCATCTGATGGACTCTCTTCAATGTCATTACCTGAAAAATGTTGAAAATAGGCTGGTGAGCGAAACGCTCAGTAGGAATTACATCTCTCATCAAGCAGAATATAAGTGATTAACCAATTAACATGTTCACGATGATGCAATGCATGAAACTAGAAAATCATGATGATCAATCTATCAGGAAAGATGAATATTAAAGTCAAAGGCAGTTACGAGATCAAGAGAAATAGGGATGAATTCCCATGCAGAGTCAAGGACAAGCTATCAGAATATAACAAGGACCGATACTTAGATGAACATAACTTCAGAATTGGTCAGAATATAACAGAGTTCCAATAAATATAAGTAATCTAGCAGAATATCTAAATTATCAAAATAACCGAACAACAAAATATCAGAATAACAGAAACTTCTAGAATTAACAGAATTTGCAGAATGACAGATATAACAGAATAACAGAATATAACAGATGTACAGATTTTGGTGCAATGCCACACCCAGAATTCTCATGATTTTACAGAATTGGACTTCCATCCTACCTGGCACTGAAAAGTCGCGGACCCACAGTGCTTAATGTTTCAGAATCAGATTTGGCCTAATACAGAGTCAAAGGGTTATGTTCTCGAATTGATGACAAGAAGATTTCAAAAGGAGTAGAGTGTCAAGACTAACGGAAAACCAATGTGACACGGATCGTATCCAGGGTTTTGAAGGTACAACTAGCTCGGCTGCCTTGAGGGAATCCAAGGCTAGCGGAGACTTACGGAGGTCTCAATGACTAACTTGCCAGTCCGAAGGAACGGAATGTCTAACGGACGACTCGTATGTCACCGAGAGTTGAGGTGTATAACGTGAACCAATCATGAAAAAGGGCTCCATCTACGGACGTGAGATGAGAGTGCCGAAAGACCCGAGGTATAGGTCAAAATCGGGAGAAACGGTGAGAACAAGAATGCGTTAATTATAGAATTCATGTCAATCTAATTCTATAATTAAGTATAATTAAATAAACTTATTTCAATTGACGTCCATGAGTAGTGTCATTTATTAATTAGCGTCCACTTGGAGGGACGTTAATTCTATGATTTTTAACTTAATTTATTTAACAAGAATTCACCTCAATATCTATTTAATTGAATAATTTCAAAAATATACATTCAAAGACATATTTATTTATTTAAAATAATTTAGAGAAATAAAATATATGATAACTAGGAGAAAATTTCAAGGATTCTAGAAATATATTTTTTATAATTTTCTGTTGCATAGTCTAGTAGATATGGATTTTCCAAGACATAATTACAAGTTATATGTATATATATAGTATATATATATATATATATACAATAATCTGACGCCCTTGCATTGTGGCGTCAAAATTTTTTTTGACAACATTTAGATGGCCGTCATTTCAATAAACGTGTCAAACTTCAATATACACTTAATTGATTAACTTCAAAAATATATATTCAAAGACATATTTATTTATATAAAATAATTTAAAAAAAAGAATATATGATAATTGGGGGAAAAATTCAAGGATTTCAAAAATATATTTTTTATAATTTTACATTACATAGTTTAATAGATATGGACTTTTAAAGATATAATCACAAGTTATATATATATATATATATAAAATTCATAATATATATATTGACGCCATTGCACAGTGGCGTCAAAAGCATTTGACGACCTGTTAAATGTCGTCATTTCAAAAAAAATGTCGATGTTCAGGGCTCCGGTTCTCGACGTACACACGTCGGAATCAGACGTTCTATATATCAAAATGACGGGCTCGAAAAACTCTACTTAACCGGACGTTCAAAATAATTTTTCGTTGAGAGATGGGGGATCTTGAGATAGGGGGCATGAAAAATGGTGCAACCACTCTCACTACCTCGGTCTCCATCCCACTAGTACGCCCTTAAATTTTCATGGCCAAAGGAGACTCCGATACCCACGTACAAGTTATTAAGGTGAAAACTCTATAACTAACTTCTATCGTATTAAACTAAAACACGAAAGAAAACATAAGAAAACATGTAATAAAAATCATCCAGAAATATTATGTGAGGTTTAATCTAATCTTTGGCATGAAGAGAGAACACCTATAATGATGCATTAATTTTTTTGTTTGGGCTTAACTTGAGAAAACCTACGGATGCATTGAAAGATTAAGATATATATATATACGTGCAGTGATCATGTTAAAGTTTAACTATTAACGAGTTTAGCTTGATGTCGGGAACACCTATGAGAAACTAGAGACTATGCACTCGAACATGAGCATGCTGTTTATGATCATAAGAGCATGTATCATATTTGTTAATTTAGTTTAGCCATCAGAGAGAACACCTACCTTTTACAAGATCGGGATGATGAATAGTTGATGCTGCTACGGTACTCTGTTTCAAACAGAGTAAACCACAGGAGGAAGGAAGAAGATGGAAGAAGCGACACGGCCGGCTCCTTCACGCGATAGCAAACATGAAGGAGAAGGAAGAAGAGGATGAAGATGCCCACGTTCGGCCACGGTAGGAGGTTGGACGTAGGCAGCAGGAGGAAGAACAGGGGAAGAAGATGACATGCCGCTCCTTGTTGCTTGAACCGCAGCAGAAAGACGGCAGCTTCGGCAGGAGGAAGCAAACAATGAACGGCAGCAGCGACGAATGCATGAACATTCGACAGGGTGGGTATTTTTATAAGGATGTAGTGGTTCTCAGAGGGTTTGAATGCATAATATGGAAAGGTTTTAAAACCTTCCCGTGCGTCGATATTTCCTTTCTATTTTAACAACCACCTGCCATCTTTTCTGTAAAACCCTAAAGGCTAAAACCCAAACAACGTTCTAGTGTGCATTCGCGGTTTGTTGGGTTGGCTTCAAGGCTCACGTGGCTTGGGTGTATTTGTATGGGTTATTCGGGCAACAGTGGTTTAGGTATAAGTGGTTGGCTTTTGAGTAAAAATCCACTAACGTGGCTGTTTTGGGTATAAAGGGTTGTTCGTGGGCTTTGGGTTCAAATGGGTGTGCATGCACATTGGGGGTTCGGTTTAGGGTTTATTTAGTAAGTGTATTAATGGCAAAATAAAATATCTAATATGTGTTTTAGGCCCATTAATGTGCATATAAGAGTTATATTGTTTGGGTAAGGCTTATATATATATAATTAGTTAATGGTTTAGTTTTATATCATGACTCATTTTACTTTTAGTTCCTAAAATAAAATAATAAAAAATGTAATTTACATGTGTGTCAGGCCCATTTAGTGTATATACTTAACTAATGATTCCTATTAGACCCTCTTTTGTAAGTTAAATTTATTTTTGAATATATATATATATCTTATTGTATTATAACTACACACACATATAAATATGTGGGTAGTTTTTTCACGGTGGTTTGTGCATAATATACCACATATGTATATAGTTTTTAAAGCTTGTACAATTGATTTTTGAATTAAGGCATGTTAAATTACACCGGCATTATATATGGGTATATATATTATATATGTGTGCTTAAAAGTTTAAGTAAAAGACCTTTGGATGGCACATGAGGTTTGGATTCATAGATTTATTTTAGCTATTTTCATTCTTCATTTATCATAATTATTTCCTTTTCCAGTTCTTGGCTAATATTGAATAATTGTTGTCATTTATTCTCTTCATTAAAATTCTCGAGGTGCTACAGCTGGACATGGGGGAGCTCAGAGTGGATCCTCCGCAGCGGCTTTTCAAGTCCGTCGTCAAATCCCAGGGCTCAACCCGCACGAGATGTCGAACCTCGGCACCACTGTCAACATGGTATCTTTATACCAACAGCTACCTGAAGAATGGGCGGAGGCCAGTACACAGGCCACTTATCAAGCCTTCGTCATGGCGCTTGCTCATGATCAAGGAGGTTGGCAAGCCGCGCCAACGAAGAACAGAAGAAGAAGACAAGCTCTTCGGCCCACTCCAGAGGTTCACATAAGGGGTGTTACACCCCGACCAGCACCGCCACCGGTGACACCTGTTTGGTATGACACAGCCCCCCGGCTAGTCATGAGGCGCCCTACTCACAACAAGAAGAAACACATCCCAATGCGGGTGCACAAAGAAATCAGTCCTGCGGTGGAAAGACTCCATGCCATTATTGATGGGCTTGAAGATTATGAACAGCCTGAAATCCAGCCTGTGGAGTTGAAGGAGTATGTCTCTTGGGAGGAGTTTGAGTAACTCGAACTAGCCCCAGAAGCAGGAGCCGAGATGAAGGAAGAGCCTCCCTTGTGGGGTGAGCTTCCCCAAGAGCAGTTACCAGCCACTAAAGAGAAGAAGAAAAAGAAGAAGAGAAGACCGAGAAATAGGAAGAAGAGTGGGGTTATCCTTTCTTGCAATACCCTCTCAGCATTATTTGACACAGCCCTCTCCCTGAGAGAGGAAGAGCAAGAAGTGCCCGTCGAGCCATCAGAGGTGAATCCGGCTGAAGCATCCACCTCCCAACATGCCACCAGGTCGGGAAGGAAGTGGGGACGTCCTCCTCAGGCTGACCACAACATCCTGCTCCGGGGAGAACAACCGTATCACATCCCCGAGCCTAGGGTCCAAGGCATGGAGATTCCCCCTCCCTTAGGTCTCTACCCCAGAGAACCGGTCGGCCAGGCCGCCCCTTCATTTATTGATTTTCTTACGACTCAGAGGGGAAAGCAGCCATGCCCCCGTGAGTCCCAGCAGACCAAAGAGACGGGTAGCCCCTCGGCCCCGTTGGTACTGACTCCTCCTTGGCCAAGGGAAGAACCCGACAACACCCCGAACCTTGCCGAGTTCATGAAAGAAAAGGAAGTGACCCAGTAGGCTCTGCAAGCTCAAGCGGGACCCGACCCAGCGGAAGAGGCACCCGCCGAGCCAGTTCCCCTGGTTCAAGGTGGAGGCAGGCGCAGTAGAGCCGAAGAGATGAAGTTGCTCGAGGTCCGAGCTGGCAACAGGATAGTCAAACACCTGAAGAAGATCCCAGCCAGGTTTACCATCTGGGAGATTTTATCGCTAGATGAAGAAACGCGGCAAGCCGTCATCGCTGCACTCCAGACGCCAGCATATGTTGAAGCCTGCCTTGCAGAGATGTCACCTGAAGTAGCTGTGGCCTTCACGGAAGAGGATATGCTTCTACCCACCTGTAGTGTAAGGCCCGTGTCTTAATGGATCCTTCGTGGTATTTGTTCTATTAATTGTTCTGGAAATTCCGGCTATTTTCCTGGATTTTTAGGAATTTGTCTGGCATTTTTCCGGATTTGTTCGGAGCTGTTTGAGGGTTATTGAATATTAATAAGATTTTTATATATATAATGATTATATTATATATATATTAATTTTATTTTTATTTTTTATATCTCTCACCCTCACTCTCTCTCCCCCGTCGATCTCTCATTTCACTCTCTCTCTCTCTCTCTCCTCCGTGCGGCCATCTCCTCTCCTCTCTTAGGGATCGGGGTCGAGACGGCGTCGGATTGAGATGAGGTTGGCACCGTTGGATTCCTCGCGTCGAGTAGAGCGCGTGGGTGTCCACTTCGGCGTGGATCGGTGATCGTGGGAGCGAGGTGGAGCGTGGAAGCTCCGTGGCTATTCCTCCTTGCATGCGGCCCGTTCGACGGTTTCGGCTTGCGAAAGGTAGGGGGATGGAACCTCGATCTTGCTAGGATCGTTTCCTTTAGCTCGTTTGTTGATTAGCACCCCGTAGCATGCATGATGTTCATATTTCCATTTTTGGGGTTTTAGCCTAAATCTTGAGTTTAATGCGTTTTAGGCCTTGCATGTGCTAGATTTAGATGTTAAATTGTTGTCTAGCATGCGTGGTTTGACAGGTTATCAGGTTTTTCGTCGATACCCGGCGTTTTCAGCCGTCCGGGAGGGCTTCGGTTTACAAACCGCACCCGCCCGTAACCCAGGTGCAGTGACGGTCCTGCCAGGAACCGTCACTTGCCCGACGGTCCAAGGTGGACGCGTCACTACCAAATAGCGGCCCAATAAGGGTGCGTTACTTGGAGAGTAACGGTGGGGCTCCCATCCGTTACTCATCAACTGTTTTCCGTGATTTTGGTCAGGCGGTGCGCCCGGCGGCCTGTCGGCCGACCGCCGTTTCGGTCCGACGCGCCTAGACCGGGGCGTTACTTCGCCTGCTACCATTTAGAACGCTGATAGGTGGTTTGAGCCTCGGGTGGATGTGACGGCGGTGACCCCACGCGTCGCTTCGAAGTAACGCGCAGGGCCCTTACCGTTACATGCCCTTGGTGCCTCTTGAGCTGGAACCCTGAAGGGAGTGACGGATGGGGACTGGAGCGTCATTCTTGAAGTAACGCGCCGACCCCCGACCGTCGTTTGCATGTGGCGCGTGGGTCCTTGACCGCCACTTCCCTGATGGCTGCAATATATTCCCAGCCCATTGCTTATGCGTTCCGTTCTATATTCATGCCATAGTTGTATTGTTTTACTATATTGTGGCGTGTTTTATGTGCCAATAGAGTAGCTTTTCTTTCCAGGCAATGGAGCCACTGTTGTTGCCCTAAGGTCTGTTGAGTACCGACCCGCTTGAGGATGGCGGAGGGGTATATTTCCCATTCACGGTTTGTAAGCTAGTTCCGTGGGCTCCCAGCCAATGGTAGCGTCCTGCCAAGGGAGAAAACTAGTTAGAGGGCCTGGCTCAGGCTAGAGTCAGTGTGTGCACACGTGGTCGGAGACTGTGGACTGACGCCGACGGGTGTCACTCCGACTGGTCACTTGGTCTGGTACTGTTTGCGCGCTTAGCTTGTCGCTTGTCGACTGCGAGTGCTTGAGACGCAGTGTAAGCCGTCAGTGGACGCTTCTGGTTTCTGCTCCAGTGGTTGTCCTTCCTTGTTGCTTGGATTAGTTGCAGCTCATTCTAATTGGTAGTTTTAGCTTTAATCGCTTGCATTTAATTAGTAGCGGCATGTGTTAGCTGTTATACTTGCTTAGATAGAGTTTACAGCTTTCTGGTGATTAGATATTCATGCCATTGCCTGTGTATTTATTTGAATGCATGCTTTAATTGCTGTTAATTATGCATGTTCGCATGTTTAGTGCGAGGTAGGGATCCGCGTGACCCCTACTGAGTCTGGCTGTGACTCACCCTTCTCCTTTCAGGTGAGCCGCGCCCGACATCTCCCGGAGTTTAGCGTGCTGTTTCGGGACCGTTCCTTAGCTGCCAGCTGTGCACGAGCTGCCTTTTTGAGGCTTGTGTTGTACTTTTGCCGGGGTATGCCCCGCGTAGTTGTGCCCTGTGGACTAGTGTTTGTGACTCTGGACTAGTTATATATATCACTCTGGTTATTTTAAATTGCTTCCGCACTTGTGTTTAAATCTTAAATACTTATTTGTATTGCGCGCCCCAATTCGCAATTAATTATGCATATTCCTCAGCTAACCCCCCACTAACCCTTCAGGGGCCTCATCAGCCTCTTGGGTGGCCTCCCCAGTTCTTGGTGTCGGTATACCGATGTTATCGGTATATCGGTATCCTGAACTCTGGGTCGTCACAGGTGGTATCAGAGCTTGAAGTTGAGGATTTGCGTAAAGAATTGGAATTGACGCTTGGTCCAGAGCTAGTCCTGTTGTTGTCTCTTGCTGGCATAGGATGTTTTCCGTATGATTGATGGATTTCATTGTTGATTGTGTTTTTGGCAGCATAATTATGCCGCCTCGTCGAGGAAGACCTCCTCGAGCTCCTCGTGTTCCTCGAGATGCGCCCAGGGAAGATAGCGGTTCTGCACCTCCTCCTGCAGTTCCCGCTGTTCCTGTCGTTCCAGTTGCTCCTCCAGTGCCGATCGTTCAAGCTGAAGTGCCTGGCAGTCGAGGCAAGGCTTTGAAGGAATTTCTGATGTTTAATCCGCCTGCTTTCGATGGCCAAGCTGATCCAGAAGTCGCGAGGCAATGGATGGATGCGATAGAGCGTGTTTTTGTTTCGATGGAGTGTGCTGAAGATGAGAAAGTCATGCTCGCTGCCTTTCAACTCCAGGGTACGTCCATTGCGTGGTGGAAAGCCGAGTGGCAGATTTCCTTTCGATCCAGACCTCTTCGGCAAATCACTTGGGCAGAGTTCGTTGCTGCTTTTGAGCGTGCCTATACTCCTGCCTGCTTGCAGATGGATAAGATGTATCGGTTTATGGAATTGACCCAGGGCAGTATGACCGTGCTTCAGTACAGGAATAAGTTCTTGGAATTGGGTCAGTATGCGCCCCATGTGCTGGCCAGTGAAGCTTTGAAGACCCAGCAATTCTTGCGAGGGTTGAGGCCAGAGTTGAAGATGCCGTTGATAGCGAGTCGTGTTGCGGATCTCGATACTGCGTGCCAGACAGCTGTAGCTTTAGAGCTGGAGATGGCGAGACCGGGTGGATATCCCCAGGCAGGGTCAGTGCAGCCGGTGGCTCAGGTTCAGCAGACTTACCGACAGCCCGTGCCTAGTGTTCCTTCGGTCCAGTCAGAGGTTTCCAGTGCTTCCTCTCCTTCTGAGCCCAAGTTCAAAAGGTTCAAGAAGAAGAAGAAGTTTGTTCAGCAGCCGTCCGGTGCAGATTCTGTTCAGCAGCCGACAGCACCTTCTTCTCAAACTCGACAGAGCTCAGCTGCTAGTCAGCCGTGGACGTGTCGGAGATGCGGTGGTCATCATAAGGGCCAACCGTGTTCTCTTCCTGTTGTTTGCTTTAGGTGTGACCAGCCAGGTCATGTGGTTCGAGATTGCCCGCTGAGGCCGAATCCATTGCAAGCTCCTCAGTTTTCTCAACCTCAGCCGCAGTTTAGACCTCCTGCACCTCAAGCTCCACAGCAATTTTTCTCTCAGGCGTCGGCGTCTTCTCAGCAATCTTCAGTTGGTTCTAAGAAGCAGAAAGGCAAAGTTTCTCATTTGACAAGAGCTGATGCTGCTGCGTCCCATCTTGTGGAAGGTACGATTATGCTTTATGGTCATGCAGCTCATGTCTTATTTGATTCTGGTGCTTCTCACTCTTTTATTTCTGAGGATTTTATGGCTTGTATTGAGGAACCCACTTCTGAGCTGTCTTGTGAGTTGTTTGTGGAATTGCCTTCTGGAGATTTCATGGTTACTCCCTTGTGTTTGGATGAGTCTCCTGTGATGATTGATGATCACCAGTTGCCGGCGAGATTGTATGCGTTGCAGCTGGCAGATTATGATGTTATTCTGGGAATGGATTGGTTGGAGCATTATGGAGCTGTGGTTGACTGCAGATCGAAGAAAGTCTATTTTCAGCCCCAGGGAAAATCAGCCTTTTATTTTCAAGGTATTCGATCCCGTTCTTCTCGTATGATTATTTCTGCTATTCGAGCCTATAGGTTGCTTAGCGCAGGTTGTCAGGGATTCCTTGCTTCAGTGGTGGCTGTTGAAAAACCACGACGGGATGTTGTGATATTCCGGTTGTCTGTGAGTTCCCTGATGTGTTTCCTGACGAGTTGCCAGGCTTGCCCCCAGAGCGAGAGATTGAGATGGTGATTGAACTGATTCCAGGTACTGGCCCCTTAGCAAAGCCGCCGTACCGAATGGCTCCAGCTGAATTGAAAGTACTGCGTGCACAGCTACTAGAATTACTGGAGAAGGGTTATATTCGTCCCAGTTTTTCTCCGTGGAGTGCCCCAGTACTGTTTGTGAAAAAGAAAGATGGAAACCTGAGGCTTTGTATTGATTACAGGCAGCTGAATCAGGCGACTATCAAGAATAAGTATCCGCTCCCCAGGATTGATGATTTGTTTGACCAGTTACAGTCTGCTGCTGTCTTTTCACGGATTGATCTCCGATATGGCTATTTTCAGTTGCGGATCCGGGAATCTGATGTGGAGAAGACTGCTTTCAGTACTCGATATGGTCACTTTGAATTTTTAGTCATGCCGTTTGGTTTGACTAATGCCCCAGCAGCCTTCATGGATCTAATGCAGCGTATCTTTCGTCCATTTCTGGACCATTTTGTGGTGATCTTTGTTGATGATATCTTGATATATTCTGCCTCTGTTGATGAACATGTGCAGCATTTGAGGATCGTTCTGCAGACTCTAAGAGATCACGAGCTTTATGCGAAGCTCAGTAAATGTGAATTCTGGCTTCGGGAGATTCATTTTCTTGGCCATGTGATTTCTAGTGATGGAGTAGCAGTAGACCCTGCAAAGATTGATGCCGTTTTGAGTTGGCAGAGACCGAGGACCATCACGGAGATACGAAGTTTTTTAGGATTGGCTGGATATTACCGCAGATTCATTCAGGATTTTGCGAAGATTGCAGCACCGATGACTAAATTGACACGGAAGGGTGTGCCATTTGTCTGGTCGGATCAGTGTGAGGCTAGCTTTGTTGAATTGAAAAGGCTGTTGACTTCTTCTCCAGTGTTGACTTTGCCTTCCGACTCGGGTGGTTTTCTTGTTTGTACAGATGCGTCTCGAGTAGGTTTGGGTGCAGTGCAGATGCAACATGGTAAGGTTATCGCATATGCATCTCGGCAATTGAAACAGCATGAAGGAAATTATCCCACTCATGATTTAGAGCTAGCTGCAGTTATTTTTGCCTTGAAGATCTGGAGACATTATCTGTATGGTGAGAAATTTCAGATTCTTACTGATCATCAGAGTTTACAGTATATTTTCTCCCAGAAAGATCTGAATCTCAGGCAGAGGCGATGGATGGAATACATGAAAGATTATGACTTTACACTCTCCTATCAGCCAGGTAAAATGAATGTTGTGGCTGATGCTCTGAGCAGGAAAGTACAAGTCAGTCATTTGTTGCTTCGTGAATGGAAATTGTGGGAACAGCTTCCGAGCGAGGCATTGTGTGTAGAGATTCCTGCCGATCCGAGGATGGCAGTTTGTGCTAGCTTGGTTTTGGGTTCAGCTTTGTATCAGCAGATTCTAGAAGCCCAACAAGCTGATTCTGATTTAGCCCGTGTTATATCAAGATATGATGTGGAATTTGATGACGAGCTGGTCGTCAGTTTCCAGGGCAGATTGTATATTCCTGTTGATGATGATTTGAGGAATGAGATTTTGAGTGAAGCCCATGGTTCCCGTTTTGCTATTCACCCTGGTGTCACCAAGATGTATCAGAATTTGAAGAAGCAGTTCTGGTGGCCCGGCATGAAGAAGGACGTGGCTATTTTTGTTTCTAAGTGCTTGACTTGTCAGTTAGTTAAAGCCGAACATCAAAAGCCAGGTGGTCTGCTTCAGCCATTAGAAATTCCGATGTGGAAATGGGACCATGTTACTACAGATTTTGTGGTGGGTTTGCCTCGAACTTCTCAAGGTTTTGGTGGAATCTGGCTGCTTGTCGACAGATTGACGAAAACCGCCAGATTGTTGCCAATTAAAGTCACTTGGAGTGTGCAGAGATTGGCCGAGCTCTATGTGCAGAAGATCGTGCCATTGCATGGAATTCCTGTTTCACTTGTGTCAGATCGTGACCCGCGTTTTACCTCTGGCTTCTGGCGTAGTTTCCAGAAAGCTTTGGGCACTGAGTTAGCTTTCAGTTCAGCGTATCATCCACAGTCAGATGGACAGTCAGAGAGAACTATTCAGACTTTGGAAGACATGCTGAGATCGTGTTGCCTTGATTGGCAAGGTTCGTGGGGTCAGCATTTGCCACTTGTTGAGTTTGCTTATAATAACAGTTTTCACTCCAGTATTGGCATGGCTCCTTATGAAGCGCTGTATGGTCGTCCTTGTCGTACTCCTCTGAACTGGTTTGATGTTGGGGACCGACTGTTGACAGGACCGGACATGGTACAGCAGTGTTCTGATGTGGTTCGTCTGATCAGACAGAGATTGTTGACGGCTCAGAGTCGACAGAAAAGTTATGCAGATCGGCGCAGACGTCCACTACAATTTGAGCCAGGAGATATGGTGTTTGTTAAAATATCTCCAATGAAGGGTGTTTCCAGGTTTGGGAAGCGTGGAAAGCTTAGTCCGCGGTATGTTGGCCCTTTTCCGATTGTTGAAGCTATTGGTTCAGTGGCTTATCGTTTGCAACTGCCGGCGGCCATGCAAGCTATTCATAATGTGTTCCACGTGTCTCAGTTGAGGAAATATGTGTCTGATGCTTCTCATGTTCTCGATGATTCAGTGTGGCCCGAGGTGACTGCTGATTTGTCCACGCCAGAGTTTCCTATCCGAATTGAAGACCGTCGTGAGCAGCGGTTGAGAAATAAGATTATTCCTCTGGTAAGGGTTGCTTGGCAGCGTCACTCTGGTAACGAGTCTACTTGGGAGCGTGAAGATGAGATGCGTCAGCTTTTTCCTTTCTTGTTCCAGTGAGGTATAAGTCCTTTCTCAGTTTCCTCCTTTTCGGTTATTGTAAATTTCGAGGGCGAAATTTCTGTAAGGAGGGAGGGACTGTAAGGCCCGTGTCTTAATGGATCCTTCGTGGTATTTGTTCTATTAATTGTTCTGGAAATTCCGGCTATTTTCCTGGATTTTTAGGAATTTGTCTGGCATTTTTCCGGATTTGTTCGGAGCTGTTTGAGGGTTATTGAATATTAATAAGATTTTTATATATATAATGATTATATTATATATATATTAATTTTATTTTTATTTTTTATATCTCTCACCCTCACTCTCTCTCCCCCGTCGATCTCTCATTTCACTCTCTCTCTCTCTCTCTCCTCCGTGCGGCCATCTCCTCTCCTCTCTTAGGGATCGGGGTCGAGACGGCGTCGGATTGAGATGAGGTTGGCACCGTTGGATTCCTCGCGTCGAGTAGAGCGCGTGGGTGTCCACTTCGGCGTGGATCGGTGATCGTGGGAGCGAGGTGGAGCGTGGAAGCTCCGTGGCTATTCCTCCTTGCATGCGGCCCGTTCGACGGTTTCGGCTTGCGAAAGGTAGGGGGATGGAACCTCGATCTTGCTAGGATCGTTTCCTTTAGCTCGTTTGTTGATTAGCACCCCGTAGCATGCATGATGTTCATATTTCCATTTTTGGGGTTTTAGCCTAAATCTTGAGTTTAATGCGTTTTAGGCCTTGCATGTGCTAGATTTAGATGTTAAATTGTTGTCTAGCATGCGTGGTTTGACAGGTTATCAGGTTTTTCGTCGATACCCGGCGTTTTCAGCCGTCCGGGAGGGCTTCGGTTTACAAACCGCACCCGCCCGTAACCCAGGTGCAGTGACGGTCCTGCCAGGAACCGTCACTTGCCCGACGGTCCAAGGTGGACGCGTCACTACCAAATAGCGGCCCAATAGGGGTGCGTTACTTGGAGAGTAACGGTGGGGCTCCCATCCGTTACTCATCAACTGTTTTCCGTGATTTTGGTCAGGCGGTGCGCCCGGCGGCCTGTCGGCCGACCGTCGTTTCGGTCCGACGCGCCTAGACCGGGGCGTTACTTCGCCTGCTACCATTTAGAACGCTGATAGGTGGTTTGAGCCTCGGGTGGATGTGACGGCGGTGACCCCACGCGTCGCTTCGAAGTAACGCGCAGGGCCCTTACCGTTACATGCCCTTGGTGCCTCTTGAGCTGGAACCCTGAAGGGAGTGACGGATGGGGACTGGAGCGTCATTCTTGAAGTAACGCGCCGACCCCCGACCGTCGTTTGCATGTGGCGCGTGGGTCCTTGACCGCCACTTCCCTGATGGCTGCAATATATTCCCAGCCCATTGCTTATGCGTTCCGTTCTATATTCATGCCATAGTTGTATTGTTTTACTATATTGTGGCGTGTTTTATGTGCCAATAGAGTAGCTTTTCTTTCCAGGCAATGGAGCCACTGTTGTTGCCCTAAGGTCTGTTGAGTACCGACCCGCTTGAGGATGGCGGAGGGGTATATTTCCCATTCACGGTTTGTAAGCTAGTTCCGTGGGCTCCCAGCCAATGGTAGCGTCCTGCCAAGGGAGAAAACTAGTTAGAGGGCCTGGCTCAGGCTAGAGTCAGTGTGTGCACACGTGGTCGGAGACTGTGGACTGACGCCGACGGGTGTCACTCCGACTGGTCACTTGGTCTGGTACTGTTTGCGCGCTTAGCTTGTCGCTTGTCGACTGCGAGTGCTTGAGACGCAGTGTAAGCCGTCAGTGGACGCTTCTGGTTTCTGCTCCAGTGGTTGTCCTTCCTTGTTGCTTGGATTAGTTGCAGCTCATTCTAATTGGTAGTTTTAGCTTTAATCGCTTGCATTTAATTAGTAGCGGCATGTGTTAGCTGTTATACTTGCTTAGATAGAGTTTACAGCTTTCTGGTGATTAGATATTCATGCCATTGCCTGTGTATTTATTTGAATGCATGCTTTAATTGCTGTTAATTATGCATGTTCGCATGTTTAGTGCGAGGTAGGGATCCGCGTGACCCCTACTGAGTCTGGCTGTGACTCACCCTTCTCCTTTCAGGTGAGCCGCGCCCGACATCTCCCGGAGTTTAGCGTGCTGTTTCGGGACCGTTCCTTAGCTGCCAGCTGTGCACGAGCTGCCTTTTTGAGGCTTGTGTTGTACTTTTGCCGGGGTATGCCCCGCGTAGTTGTGCCCTGTGGACTAGTGTTTGTGACTCTGGACTAGTTATATATATCACTCTGGTTATTTTAAATTGCTTCCGCACTTGTGTTTAAATCTTAAATACTTATTTGTATTGCGCGCCCCAATTCGCAATTAATTATGCATATTCCTCAGCTAACCCCCCACTAACCCTTCAGGGGCCTCATCAGCCTCTTGGGTGGCCTCCCCAGTTCTTGGTGTCGGTATACCGATGTTATCGGTATATCGGTATCCTGAACTCTGGGTCGTCACATGTAGTCACAACAGGCCGCTCTACATGAAGGGGCAGCTGAATGGGCACCCCATCAACAGAGTCCTGGTCGACCCGAGAGCTGCAGTGAACATACTCCCCTATCGGGTGTATCAGAAACATTACTTTGACATACACCTGGTCGAGGTGAGGAATGTCAAGATTACCAGCTTCAACCAGAAGTGCGAGGTCCCTATGGGGGTCGCAGAGTTTAACCTCTCCCTCGATGACTTCACCACCAAGGTCCAGTTCCATGTGATCAACTCCAGCACCTCTTACAAGGCATTGCTCGACAGACCTTGGCTACACCAAAACCGCATGGTACCATCCACTCTGCACCAATGCATCAATGCATCAAGTACCCCGGCAACAGGAAAGAGGAGAGAATCTTCGCCGACCTCCATCCTTTCGAAGTGTTCGAATGTCACTTGTCGGATGCTAATCTCTATTTGGAAAAGCCGAAGCAAGCCTCCCAAGCCACTCAGGACAAAGGAAAGAAGAAGGCAGAGCCTGACAGCTGGTTCCCTCCACCACCGCCTGGCTATGTGGCTCCCCCTTAGGTGTCATGCATTTCGGAAGCAGAAGGGGTATTCCGGGCCACCTCTCTTCCCATCTACCCTACACCGGGAACACCATACCTTGAAGACTTGCTGGAAGACGTCAGGGTCCCGCCCGGGATCATCAAGCCTCTCGCAGAAGCTGATTGCTAGTTGGTTGAACCATTAAGGACCTTCGAGGTGCCCAACCCTGGGGGTCTACCTACCATCTTTTATGTGGCAAAGGAGCACCCGGTCAAGGGGGATGATGATTGTAGACTCCCCGATGAGTTGCACGACCCACTCATCCCAATCACGGGACTTCCTGACACAGCAGGTCGTGTGGTCAAAATGACCAGAAAGCACGGGATCCCCTCTTGCGAGCTCTCTGTATGGGGGATGTAAATAACGCCGTGGCCTTTATGGCACGGCGGTTTTTGGTCCCGACCCGAACCACACAATCGTCTGACTAGTCAGATCGAGCGCACCATGGGTTTCCGTGAAGCCCGAATAAATTGTCACTTTGTGACTGGCACGCCCACACACTTAATAAACCCAATCAACGAATAAACAATGAACTTAATAAAAAAGTGTGTCCACAGTACTCCGATCATAAAAACCTCAAATATTTTTTTTCCCAGAAGGAACTAAACATGCGGCAAAGGCGTTGGCTCGAGTATCTCAAGGATTTCGACCTCACTATACAGTACCATCCCGGTAAGGGTAATTCTATAGCCGATGCCCTCAGTCGAAAGCCGAGAGTAATAATGGCAAGTTGCATGATTCAAGAATGGAAGCTATTAGAGGAATTCCTAAACTCAATATTAACACTGACGAGCAAGACGGGTGTATTACTCTAGCCCATATGAGTCTACATCCGGATTTGCAACCAGAAATTCAGAAGCTACAAGAAGAAGATCCTGCACTAGTGGAGATAAGGGACCAGCTGGAGGAGAGAGACTAAAGATAGCACAGTCCAGGTAGAAGTCATACGCTGATAATAGGAGAAGAGATCTGGAATTCCAAGTTGGAGAGCATGTTTTCCTCAAAGTCTCTCCTGGTCGAGGTAGTAGAGGATTCAGTGTTAAGGGCAAACTTACACCGAGGATTATTGGCCCATTCGAGGTATTGGAAAGAGTAGGCAAGGTAGCTTACCGCATTGCGTTGCCTCCACAACTATCAGAGGTGCACAATGTATTCCATATTTCTATGCTGAAGAAGTATGTGCATGATCATCTCCACGTCATCGACCACACCGACTTGGTGATACAGAAAGGCCTTACCTATAAGCAGAAGCCAATGAATATCCTTGACCGAGAAGTCTGAGTTTTGAGAAGCAAGACTATCCCTATGGTGAAAATCTAATGGGATCGATGCTTAGAACAAGTAGCTACATGGGAAACCGAGGAATCTATGAGAAGGAGATTTCTAGAATTATTATAGTTTGTAAGTACTTCTCACCCTCCTTGTCTTAACATATGCAATTGAATTTGGGGACCAAATTCTTTTAAGTGGGGGAGGGTGTAGCACCTCAGATAAAAATTGTTGTGCCCCTGTGGTTTTGATGATGGTTTTTGATGATTGTTAGTTGATGTGAGTTAATCAGATGTTCAATCATGCTACATGTTAAACTGATGCATAAAGCATTCATTGTTGTGGTTTTGATGACTGGTGTTTGATGTTAATCACTGTGAATCATTGCAATTGAAGTTTCAGAATGTTATTTGCTGCATAAAGCTTTCATATGCATTTACAGAGTCTATACATTGATTGGCAGTAAGTCCACATTGAGCGTCTCATGGAAGTCCATACAGTGCATTGCATTAGCTAAGTGTATACACTGTCAGTCTCATTTAGAGTCAAAGTCCATACATTGGACTGTTACTCACATCGCCTTCAGGCCTCCAAGTCTATACACTGGAGTCGTCAGCTGTGAGGACAGCAAGTCTGTACACTGGCCTTCTTTCATGTTAAACTACAAGTCTACACATTCAACAGTGGTCTTCCAAGTCTGTACAGCGTGAAGTCTACACTTTGGCACTGTAGCTCACTCGCGCAAGTCTATACATTAGACTGTTCTTCAAAGTCTGTACATCAGACTGTACATCATCTTCATGCTGTCTCTGTACTTGAGTTTTCGTGTTGTTTCCCCTCCCTAACATGAAAAGATCTCGTGTCATCTGAGCTTACAACACTTCGTGTTGATTTCCATGCTTTACAAGAAAAAGCTGCTAAGAGGTAATACTTCGTGTGTCCGTACTGTTTCTGTCTTCGTGTTGGTTTCCCTGAACCTCATGTCATTCTTGCTTCGTGTCCACACCTCGTGTCAGTGTCTGTCTTCGCCTTTGTGTTAAATTCAGCTCGTGTCATTTTCGTCTTCGAGTTGTTCTTCTACTTCCACCATTTCATCTCGTGTCGAGATAGTCGTGTTGTCTTTCACTTCGTGCAGCCTATGTGACTGTGTTGTCCCCATGTCATCCTTAGTTCATGTCGTGCTTGTGTATTTCTATCTTCGAGTCATTTTTCGCTGGATCTTTACGTCGGTCTAGGTTCCCGTGTCGTTTCACCTCGTGCTGTTCTCACTTAACTTCGTGTCGTGTTTTTGAAACAGCTCGAATAGTTCTGATGAACTTCGAGTCGTTTCCATGTAGACCTCGTGTCGTTCCTGTTTAGTAACCACACTTCGTGTCGGTTACTGTTGTTTCTGTGTCCTCGTGTCATTTTTGTTCCACTGTGTGCAGAATATTGCAGCACCTCGTGTTGCTTTCTGTGCCACTTCGTGTTGGTCTTTCTCATCAGACCTCGTGTCCTTCTCGCCTTGACCTCACTTCATGTTGATTCCTGTTTTCATCTTCGTACTGTCTTCAATTCGTGTCGGTTTCTGTTTGTGTCTTCGTGTCTTCGTGTTGTTTTCTTTCTACCTCTTGTCGTTTTCTTCTCACCTCGTGCCGTTCTTATCTGACCTCGTGTCATCTTCCTTATTGTATTAGCCTTGGTACCTCGTATCGTTCTCTTTTCTATCTCGTGCTATTTTCTGTACCACCCCGTGTTACCCTTAGGTCTTTGTTTTCATTTGTATTCATGTCTTCGTGTTTCTCTTGTGTTTATGTCCGCGTGTTGTTTCCTTCTAACTTCGTACTGTTCTCATATATACCTCATGCAGCTCTATTGTTAATGACCATACAGCGTATTAATAGTTTTAATCTCATTACAGGTCCGAGGAAGAACATTCCACACTCCTGGGCTGCACGTGATCCGAGACAAGAGGAACCAATCTGATAAGGACACGTGGCAGGAAGATTCTGGAAATGTGGGAGGCACACGCGTTTTGTGCCCTATCCACCTGCTGCTGCTGCTATATAATGCAGCCTTCATCCACAGATGAACGTGGATCGGGTTGGCGTGAGGAAAAGAACAGAGAGCCACGATCCAGATCGAAGCAGAAAGCCTGAAGAGTAGAAAGCCCTTCGATCCAGAAAAGGAAGAAAAGAAAGAAAAGAAGAGAGCAGAGAAGAGAGTGAGAGCAGAAGAAGAAAAAGAGAGAGAGATAGTGCTCGTGTGAAAAGAAAAGAAAGAGTGAAGAAGAAGAAGATTAGAAGGAGAAGAAGAGAAAGAGAGAGATAGAAGTGTGAGCCGAAGAGAATAGGGGAGCAGAGATCGAGAGAGTGAAAGAGAAGAAGAAGAAGAGAAGAGAAGAGGAAGAAAAACTTACCTGAAGATCTGTCTACTGGACCGTGGATCAAATCCAGGCCAGTCAGCTCCGTTGAGAGCCACATTGTGCATTTCATTTCTCAGCTTTCTGTTTTGCTGAAGTTATTTTCGTTTAGTGTCTTTTGTTTGTTTTTTGGTTTGCTGTATTTCCGATACTCTGTAGAGAGGTCGGGGTTCCTCCTGTTTGTTCAGGAGAAGGGAGATTGCTATCTCCGGTTGCAAGTAGCTGGGTGCTACTTGTGGGTTCCCTCCGGTTTGGAGGAAGGGAGATCTGATCTCCAATTCTGGGCTTATGGATTCAAGTCCAGGGGTTCCCTCCGGGTCTGGAGGAAGAGAGACCGTGTGTGTCTCTGGTTTGCTAGTGACTGGTGTCACTAGTGGTTCCCTCCGGTTGGGAGGAAGAGGGGAGGCTGTTCCCCTGGTCAAGCTGTGTGGCAGCACCTGTTGCAGACTGAGTCTGCGGTTTCTAGCGTGAGCTAGTGGAAGCCACACTCGGGTTGAGTGTGGGGTGGATGTAGGTCTGCTGGACCGAACCACCTAAAAATCTATTGTGCAGTGGTGTGATTGTCTTTTTGTGCTTCTGCTAGGTGATTGCATAGGGGCGCTCCTTGTGTTTGCCTTCAAGTATATTTGGTTTGCGAATGAGCATTTTTAGTAAGCGAAATTTTAACTGGGCGAAAAGTTTTTTTCTTAGAGGAAATATTCATTCACCCCCCCTCTGAATACTTGCACCGATACTAACAGTTGGTATCAGAGCAGTTCCCTAGCTCAACAGATCCAACGATCTGAAGGGGATCCTGCCATCTTGTGAGGTGTTCTTCTGCTCGACTGTTGCTTGGATTTTTAATCGAACGCTTACTGATCGCTTGATCAAATGGCTCCATCCGTGATATTTGATGGTTCTAATTTCTGTGATTGGCTAGGTGGCCTTGTTGTCTACTTAGATTCCATTGATCCAAATCTATGGAATCTTGTGTCTAGAGGCCCACATAAATTGTCTCACGATCAGACTAAATGGTCCAAGAAGGACAGACTGAAGAACCGTGAGAATCTTATGGCTCTTAATATTTTGACAGCGGCAGTCGATACTGACCTATTTCCATTTGTCTTCGAGTGCACATCTGGAGAAGAAATTTTTAACAAAGTGGCTGCCGTTCATGAAGAGCAAAATGATCAGTGTTTAGTGACCAACCGAAGCAATCACAGTGAAGATCAAAGGGATGACTCATCATCTCAGGTATGCTCTGAACCTGAAGATTTATCTTATGATGAGCTATCAGATTCTTATGATGTCTGCATGATAGACGTTAACAATGTTAAAGAACAAAATGTTGCTTTAAAAGTTGAGAATCAAAACTATCTAAATAAGATTATTGAATTAAAAGACAATCTGAATGAGAAAGATATTGATCTCCTTAAGAGCATGCAAGATGTAACTGTGCTTAAATCCATAATGGATAATCTGAAACATGACAGTGCTGAATGTCGAAAAGAAAATGGAAGATTAAAAGATGAAAATAAAAAACTGATGGTCTTGAACACAGTGATGGGACAGCAATGGTTAACCATTGAAAAAGAAAAAGGCATTCAGAAGGAAGACTCATGCAATCAATGTACAATCTTAGAAAATCTGGTTAAGGAAATCAAATTTGATGATAATTTTCAAAAGAATACAATCAGATCCTTAAGAGAAACGAATGAGTCATTAAAAAATTTGAATGATGCCCTACAAAAATAGATTGTCATATGTGAGGAAGAGTTAACAAAATCTGAATTGAAAATATCCTCCATACAATCTGAAATAGCATCTCTATCAAAAACTGTGAAAGGGAAAGAGAAAATGAATGTCACCTTGAATGATAAAAAATCAAATCAGAATTCTGTGTGTTCATGCTCAACTTCATCCATGAATATCTCTGCTGAAACTGTGCATGACAATCATAGCCTTCATTCATATTCACATGCACATATCTTTAAAGGATTGCTTGCTGAAAATTCTCAGGTCAAGAATTTTTCTGATAAAAGGAAAAGTGTTAAATGCTTTTACTGTCATAGAATTGGTCATGTTATGCATAAATGTGATTTAATGAGACAAGATGACATAAAAGCTAAAAATTCTCATGCTAACAATCATGCTCATCTGAATAAAAGAACTAATTGCCTTGAATGTGGTAAAGTAGGTCATACTGCTGCACAATGCTGGTGTGCTAAAAGTAAGAAAACATCACAGTCTTATCATGTTGATCTGAATGCTAAAATAAGAAATTCAATTGTCTGCTCTCACTGCTGGAGACATGGCCATACAGTAGGAAACTGTTGGCATGTAAAGGGAAAGGATTTTCATTCCAAATCTGTAAAATTCCCTGCTCCCCATGTTGCTGCTAGAAATGACTATGGCTTTAAAAGAAAAACACTTCCATGTCTTAACTATGGAAAGCCAGGTCATAAAGCTAATCAAGGATGGTTGGCTGGAAATAAAAGACAAAATGTTCATATGGATAACAAAAACCTTCATGTGAATAGATTTTATGATCATATTAACATGCATGCTCAAAGGAACAAAAACTATGTTGTCTCTTGCTATTATTGTGGTCAGTATGGACATTCCATGTCCAACTGCAAATTAATGACATCTGATGACCTTCATGCACAAAGTTTGTTTAGAACACATGTTGGGGGTAATACAGGACCCGAGGCAGCTTGGGTTCCTGCTGGATCAAAATAACCCAGTTAATGCAGGTGTGCCTTGGAAAGAAATAAACAAGAAGGGGTAAATAAACCAAGGCACTCAAGTGAGAAGACCCCGGGTTACTACTTTGAAGGTCAGTTCTGAAAAATTATAATTAAAGTCTGCTCTATAATTTGCACTGCTATTATGATTGGATATCATGTTTAAATCTGATCAATTAGGAGCTTGTATCAGATTCTGTCACTTGCACTGTTAAACCTGTCTTTTGAGCTGCTCATGCACACACTCCCATAATGAATATCAATTGCATTCTCCTGCTCACTCATAAAAGTTCAATTGCTGAAATTGTATGGGTGCTACACTGTCATGCATGATCACCATGGATTAATTTGCCAAGTGTACATGGAATTGGTTAAGGGGGAGCTGAACAAACTGTCTGAAGATCTTGGAACAGTTAGTACTGAATTGATCTGTTCAGTCCTAGTCAACCTGATGTTAGGTCTGCTCTTGAAAAATCTGAAATGCACATGGAAATAATTGTAGTTTACCTCTGAATGCATTACATATCAATGCCATGATGAATGATATGTCAAACTTCTTGTATGTTGAATTGCATATCATGCACTCTGAAATTTCTGAAAATCTGAACTGAATGTGAATGCTGTTTGAAAACTGTATGTTGCATAATTCATTGAAAACCTGAATTGCATATAGGACTGTTGAGTTTACCTTGTTATTTATGACCTCTATGGTATATCAAATGGTAAGCTACCAAAAGGCAGGGAAATCTGTCCGGAGGTCCTTACTATGTGAGAGCTGGTCTTTTAGACCAAGTGCTCCGCCTAGTACCATGGGTCACCTTGCTGATAAGGACAGTCTGATTGTGCATGAATCATTTGGTATCATATGTTCAGTTTTCAGTGCAAACATTGCATGTTTTCAGGGGGAGTTAGTTGCATATCTTTGCATAGCAATTCAATGTTGAGTCTTTGCATGTCTCTGCATACATATAGTGCATTGCATCTCCTTATATTGAAAATGCCAAAAGAGAGGTTGAATGCATATTGTAAGGGGGAGTCAATGCATTGCATATAGGTTGTCAATTGCATACATTTGTCAGATTTCATAGCATATCCTTTCATATTGACTTAGTCGACAAACCTTGATCATATTCGGAAAACACTAAGCTTCAAAATCTCTCCTAACAATTGGTATCATTTGGCTTCAAAATTCTATCAGTCCTTCATGAAGATTTCAATGGACTATCTCGATCATAAATCTGAAAAACTCTTGAACTAGAAATCTTCTATTATACATTCTTAAGAATGACTGAAATAACTCATGTGGTTTAAGCTTAATGTATTCATGGAGTTTAACTTCAAAATCTCTCAACATATCTGAATCATGTTTAATAAACCTTAACCATCTGTTTCATGCTGTATCTTGAAAACTTCTGAAATCTGCATTTTTGAATACATGACTTCAACTGGTTGAGTACATGAAACTATTATTGATTTGAAGCGAATGAATTTTTCTGAAATGTCTAAAGGGTTATTTTGTCAGAGCAATGACATTGGTCACTGAGAAACACAAGTCCTAAGGACTGTGTCATGAGATGCCTTAGTTAACTCTGTAAAACAAGAATTCATTGAAAATCAGGCAGAGCAATGGCATGCACACTGAGAAATACAACTCACTCATCCAGAAATGATTTCAAGTGTGTCATGATGTGTAAATGATATCTCTGTTCATATATAGCATGACAGTTAGTCACACTAAGGGCTTAGGGATATTGGCCTCTAATCAAGGTATATCCTCTAGTTACAATGTGTGCACTGAACTAGAGTGCTCGTAAAATTTGTAGCATGGAAAATTATTGAACAAATTAAAATTTCTGAATATTGATGCCAAAATCAAATTGTTACAACCCTAGACAAATTCATATGACTTCATAATTGCTTGATTTCAATACTGGTGCATGTAATTCTGAAAGAAGTCAATAAATTTTGATTGTGTAAGAGAGAGGGAGATTTATCAAGATAAATATGAGGGCTTGGTTCACTTTTATTAAACCATGGTTTTAGATATCAATACAGAATTTTATTGATAAACTCTGCATACATCATGTTTAAACCATGCTGTTCAATAAATGTCATTCATAAGCCCTTATGATAGAAGACTTTGAAAACTTATGTTTCAGATTTATGAGATTGATATCTCTTTGAAAATCTGGCTGAATTTCTTATGTTTGGAGCATCCTTGAAAAATCTGTTAACTGAATTTCTTCTGCTCATGTCATTGGCTCAATGACCTGAACTTCTCCTTGTTTGCCCCTGTGGTCTCCTTCTCATTTATCTCATAAGAGTCCACTTATTGAGGGGGAGCTTCCATGTCATGCATCACTTGCATATCAATTGGCATCTCTTCAGGGGGAGTTTTCTTTGTCGTGCTGAATCATGTTAATATCATTTGTGACCTTGCATTCATATACTCAGGGGGGAGTATTGCATTTCTTGTTGCATCTGCATTTTTGCATTGTACCAAAGGAGGAGATTGTTTGCCAAAGAGAGAGAATATCATTCAATCAGTGCATGCAGATTTCTTTTGATCTTCTCTAACTCATGTTTTTGCTGACACTATTAAAGGGAGAGAATCATGTTCTTGCAAGGGGGAGAATTTGACTGAACTTTTACACATGCTTTAATTTCTCAAATTATTTTCTTTTTGATGAAGTCAAAGGGGGAGAATAATTTGAGTCTTCAGAATGCCTCACATCATCAGAATGACTCAATGTATTGAAAGTGTTGCCATCATTAAAAAGGGGGAGATTGTTGTGTCCCTGTGGTTTTGATGATGGTTTTTGATGATTGTTAGTTGATGTGAGTTAATCAGATGTTCAATCATGCTACATGTTAAACTGATGTATAAAGCATTCATTGTTGTGGTTTTGATGATTGATTTGGTTTTGATGACTGGTGTTTGATGTTAATCCCTGTGAATCATTGCAATTGAAGTTTCAGACTGTTATTTGCTGCATAAAGCTTTCATATGCATTTACAGAGTCTATACATTGATTGGCAGTAAGTCCACATTGAGCGTCTCATGGAAGTCCATACAGTGCATTGCATTGGCTAAGTGTATACACTGTCAGTCTCATTTAGAGTCAAAGTCCATACATTGGACTGTTACTCACATCGCCTTCAGGCCTCCAAGTCTATACACTGGAGTCGTCAGCTGTGAGGACAGCAAGTCTGTACACTGGCCTTCTTTCATGTTAAACTACAAGTCTACACATTCAACAGTGGTCTTCCAAGTCTGTACAGCGTGAAGTCTACACTTTGGCACTGTAGCTCGCTCGCGCAAGTCTATACATTAGACTGTTCTTCAAAGTCTATACATCAGACTGTACATCGTCTTCATGCTGTCTCTGTACTTGAGTTTTCGTGTTGTTTCTCCTCACTAACACGAAAAGATCTCGTGTCGTCTGAGCTTACAACACTTCGTGTTGATTTCCATGCTTTACAAGAAAAAGCTGCTAAGAGGTAATACTTCGTGTGTTCGTACTGTTTCTGTCTTCGTGTTGGTTTCCCTGAACCTCATGTCATTCTTGCTTCGTGTCCACACCTCGTGTCAGTGTCTGTCTTCGCCTTTGTGTTAAATTCAGCTCGTGTCGTTTTCATCTTCGAGTTGTTCTTCTACTTCCACCATTTCATCTCGTGTCGAGATAGCCGTGCTGTCTTTCACTTCGTGCAGCCTATGTGACTGTGTTGTCCCCATGTCATCCTTAGTTCATGTCGTGCTTGTGTATTTCTGTCTTCGAGTCATTTTTCGCTGGATCTTTACGTCGGTCTAGGTTCCCGTGTCGTTTCACCTCGTGCTGTTCTCACTTAACTTCGTGTCGTGTTTCTGAAACAGCTCGAATAGTTCTGATGAACTTCGAGTCGTTTCCCTGTAGACCTCGTGTCGTTCGTGTTTAGTAACCACACTTCGTGTCGGTTACTGTTGTTTCTGTGTCCTCGTGTCATTTTTGTTCCACTGTGTGCAGAACATTGCAGCACCTCGTGTTGCTTTCTGTGCCACTTCGTGTTGGTCTTTCTCATCAGACCTCGTGTCCTTCTCGCCTTGACCTCACTTCGTGTTGATTCCTGTTTTCATCTTCGTGCTGTCTTCAATTCGTGTCGGTTTCTGTTTGTGTCTTCGTGTTGTTTTCTTTCTACCTCGTGTCGTTTTCTTCTCACCTCGTGCCGTTCTTATCTGACCTCGTGTCATCTTCCTTATTGTATTAGCCTTGGTACCTCGTATCGTTCTCTTTTCTATCTCGTGCTGTTTTTTGTACCACCCCGTGTTACCCTTAGGTCTTTGTTTTCATTTGTATTCATGTCTTCGTGTTTCTCTTGTGTTTATGTCCGCGTGTTGTTTCCTTCTAACTTCGTACCGTTCTCATATATACCTCATGCAGCTCTATTGTTAATGACCATACAGCGTATTAATAGTTTTAATCACATTACAGGTCCGAGGAAGAACATTCCACACTCCTGGGCTGCACGTGATCCGAGACAAGAGGAACCAATCTGATAAGGACACGTGGCAGGAAGATTCTGGAAATGTGGGAGGCACACGCGTTTTGTGCCCTATCCACCTGCTGCTGCTGCTATATAATGCAGCCTTCGTCCACAGATGAACGTGGATCGGGTTGGCGTGAGGAAAAGAACAGAGAGCCACGATCCAGATCGAAGCAGAAAGCCTGAAGAGTAGAAAGCCCTTCGATCCAGAAAATGAAGAAAAGAAAGAAAAGAAGAGAGCAGAGAAGAGAGTGAGAGCAGAAGAAGAAAAAGAGAGAGAGATAGTGCTCGTGTGAAAAGAAAAGAAAGAGTGAAGAAGAAGAAGAGCAAAAGGAGAAGAAGAGAAAGAGAGAGATAGAAGTGTGAGCCGAAGAGAATAGGGGAGCAGAGATCGAGAGAGTGAAAGAGAAGAAGAAGAAGAGAAGAGAAGAGGAAGAAAAACTTACCTGAAGATCTGTCTATTGGACCGTGGATCAAATCCAGGCCAGTCAGCTCCGTTGAGAGCCACATTGTGCATTTCGTTTCTCAGCTTTCTGTTTTGCTGAAGTTATTTTCGTTTAGTGTCTTTTCTTTGTTTTTTGGTTTGCTGTATTTCCGATACTCTGTAGAGAGGTCGGGGTTCCTCCTGTTTGTTCAGGAGAAGGGAGATTGCTATCTCCGGTTGCAAGTAGCTGGGTGCTACTTGTGGGTTCCCTCCGGTTTGGAGGAAGGGAGATCTGATCTCCGATTCTAGGCTTGTGGATTCAAGTCCAGGGGTTCCCTCCGGGTCTGGAGGAAGAGAGACCGTGTGTGTCTCTGGTTTGCTAGTGACTGGTGTCACTAGTGGTTCCCTCCGGTTGGGAGGAAGAGGGGAGGCTGTTCCCCTGGTCAAGCTGTGTGGCAGCACCTGTTGCAGACTGAGTCTGCGGTTTCTAACGTGAGCTAGTGGAAGCCACACTCGGGTTGAGTGTGGGGTGGATGTAGGTCTGCTGGACCGAACCACCTAAAAATTTAATGTGCAGTGGTGTGATTGTCTTTTTGTGCTTCCGCTAGGTGATTGCATAGGGGCGCTCCTTGTGTTTGCCTTCAAGTATATTTGGTTTGCGAATGAGCATTTTTAGTAAGCAAAATTTTAACTGGGCGAAAAGTTTTTTTCTTAGAAGAAATATTCATTCACCCCCCCTCTGAATACTTGCACCGATACTAACAAAAATGATAAGGAAATAGACTTTTTCCCATGTAAATAAAACCTTAAATAACTCTATGAGAAGGCCAAATGAAAAGGTAGAATACCCAATGAGGGCCATTATATAAATATATAACAATTAAAGCCATCATTCGTATTGGGGCTTCCTGTTCCAAAAAGACTATTAACCTAAAATGGGGCCTTTATACATGGGCGTCAATTTCTCAAGCCACAAGGCCACAACCCACGGTATGAAAGCCCACCGTATATTATAGGACTTTAGCAATCCTTTTGAAATTACAATACTACCCTTCTGAGCTCTCCCGCCATCGCTGCTGCTCAGTTTTCAGCCCTTCCGCCGGCCGGCCATGGCCGGTGTGGTGGGGGCATCTTCCTCCCCAGAAGCACCAAAAGATGTTTCTCTTCCTCCAGTTTCATTGACACTATCTGGCTCTCGACGTTCCTTTGCTCAGGTTTTAGTTGATTCCCAGCAGAAGATCAAGGCTCCCATCCCGATCAAGAAGCCAAGCTATACGGACCTTGGGGAACCGGCTGTTTTCTTCTCCAAAGCAGATCTTCAAGCCTCATTGCTTCCTCTATCATTTGCCATTATTGCAAAGTGTTCATATGGGCGGCCTGCTTTCCCTGATATTAAGATTTGCTTGTCGCAGCGTCTGGGTTTGTCTTCTGAATTTGTCATCAGTAGGCTCAACCCGAGGCATTTGCTCTTGAGATTTGATTGTGAAGCTGATTTTATGAAATTGCTACTGCAGAAGAATCTCTATATCAGGGGTTTCCTGTTTCATTTCTTTCGATGGACGGCTGATTTTGATTTTGATGCAGATCCCCACACAGCTCCAGTCTGGATAGGTTTTCCTTCGCTGCCGGTGAACCTTTATCATGAAGACTGCATGAGATCTATTGCTGCTAACTTCGGTACTGTTCTCAGAATCCATGAAAAGACTCTAGTAATGTCTGACACTTCAGAAGCTTTGGCCTGTGTTGAATTAGATCTGTCAGCTAATCGTAAAGATCGACTGTGGATTGATCTGGATGGTAAGGGGTATTGGCAGTATGTCAACTATCACCGAGTCCCCACATTATGTTCTTTCTGCCACAAGCTTGGTCATTTGGAGACTGATTGTAAGAAGAAGATGGGCAAGGCAACTCGCCCCTCTACTACCCCTGTTTTAGCACCAGAAGGTAGGCTTCCCAGACAACTGTTTAGGCCTCGCCCAGCAGGCCCCCAAGCTGTTCGTAAAAATGTCCCACAAGGTAATATGTTTGCATCTCTGCAACAGGTTAAAGAAATATTGGATCAAGGAATGGATAAGCTTAGCGGTCAAGATGGTACCGCGGGTGATTTGGCAAAAGGTGTGAAGGACCAAACTTTTGAATCTGGTGTCGAGTCAGAACAGGTTTTTCCTATTCCTCTTCAACCTGATTTAGAAAAACCAAAAGAGGATTGCACTCTTTTGGCAAAAGGCCAGGAGCTCTCTTCAAACCAAAATCAGCTCCCCTCCCTGGACTCGGATTGTCAATTGGCCCAAGCCACTTTTTCGAGTGATCCACAACTGGAAAAGATGTTACCAAGTTTTTCTTCTAGTGTTGATGAAAAAATGCACTCCAAGTTGCAAGGGCTAGTGATAGAATTAAAAGAAATTGCTGAAGACTGCACTCAGGTGGTTAATGGTCGGGAGCTTCCCTCCCTAGACTCGGACAGCCAATTGGATACTGCCAACATATCGAATGTTGAAGTCATCCAAAGCAATTCAAGTGTTCCAATGGAAGTCATCCAGTGGGCTGGTAAGAATGTTGCTGATTTGGCTGAAAAAGATAATGTCATTATAAAACTTCCTATGCAGGAAAGTAAAGTTGGAAGGGGAAGAAATGTAATTGGTGGGGTAAAAACTAGAGCTCGAGCTAGGTCGGAAGAAGCAAAGGCTCAACAATCTTTATGATGCTCCCAATTCTGATTTGGAACATTAGAGGTGTAGGGAACATTGGTTCCCGAAGATGTCTTCGGCACATAGTTCAAACAAATAAGGTCAACATGGTAGTAATATGTGAACCTATGTTGTCCTTTAGTAAAGCTGCTCAGCTCAGTAGGTTCCTCAAGATGGAAAGATTTGTAGGTAATAATCTGAGTGATTCCAAAATTTGGGTCTTATGGAAAGCCAACTATATTTTAGAGGTTGTTCAATCCTCCTCTCAATACATCACCCTTGGTCTGAAGTCAGGAAATGATTTTTCTTCTTTCTACTCATTCGTTTATGCTGCCTGTGATCCTCTTATAAGGCAAGTTTTGTTTGGTGATCTTATAAATTTTGCTAATACAGTGGCTATTCCTTGGTTAGTGGGAGGGGATTTTAATTGTGTTATACGATCCTCTGAAAAGATTGGTGGTAATTGTCCATCTTTAGCTGCAATGGCAGACTTTAATAGTTTTCTGTGCTCTGCTGGCCTTATGGATGCGGGTTTTACTGGTCCAGCATTGACCTGGTCAAACAATAGAGATGGGCAGGCCAACATTCGAGCTAGATTGGATCGGATTCTTTTCAATAATCATTATCAGTCTGCTCAGCCTCAGATTGTAGTCAAGCATTTACCTAGAGGCCCCTCGGATCATGCTCCTCTTCTATTGTCAATGAACAAACACTTATATGGCCCTGCAAGATTTGTTTTTCAGAAGATGTGGTGTTCCCATCAATCTTTTCTGCAGGTTGTTTCTGATGTTTGGCAGCAGACACAGTCTAATCATCCAAGTGCTTTAGTGAGGCTAACAGTCAAGTTAAAGGCTGTAAGACTTTGCCTTCGGAAATGGAATAAGGAAGTATTTGGTGATGTCTTTCAAAATGTTAAATTGGCAGAAGCTGAAATTGAGTACAAACAGGCAGTCTATGACTCTGATCCTTCCCAAAGGAACAAGGAAAATCTCAATGTAGCCAGTGCTGGTTTACGTCAAGCTCTTCTTAGGGAGGAGGTTTTTTGGAATCAAAAAGCTCGGACTGACTGGATTGATAATGGTGATAGAAATACATCTTTTTATCATGCTGTGGCACTTTGCAATCGGCGCAGAAGTTTCATTAGCAGATTAAAAATTGGTGACCCTGAGGTCTGGTGTACTGAGTAGGAAGTCCTTAGTAAAGAAGCTGTAACTTTTTATAATGGACTTTTTTCTTCAGAACAGCACTCTGTAGACCACAGTTTACTGGATTACATTCCTCAAAAAATTACAGATGAACAGAATTCAATTCTCTGTTCTGTCCCAAATGGGGAGGAGGTCAGAAAGGCAGTTTGGTCTCTCAAAGGTACAAGCTCTCCTGGGCCTGATGGTTTCTCAGGAGCTTTCTACACATCCACTTGGGATATTATTGGATCAGATATCATAGAAGCTGTCCAATCTTTTTTTGCAGGTTTTCCTTTGCCTCGCAGTATTTCCTCATCTTTAATTGCCTTAGTTCCTAAAGTACCAGAGCCAAGGTCTTTTAATGATTTTCGGCCGATAAGTTTGTGCAATTTCTCATATAAAATTATCTCTCGCATCATCACTGAGCGTCTGGCTCCTCTCCTGCCTGGCATCATTTCTGAGGAGCAGGGGCATTTATAAAAGGCAGGAATATTCTGGATAATGTTGCTCTTGCCAGACAAATGATGATGGATATAAACAGGAAGGTTAGAGGACACAATGCCATTTTTAAATTAGATATGACAAAGGCATACGATAGAATGGAATGGGATTTTATATTTGCAGTTCTGAGAAAATTTGGCTTCAACTCCCGGTTCACATCCTTAATTGGTATGCTTCTTTCAAACTGCTGGTTCTCTATGAATTTCAATGGCTCTATGAATGGTTTTTTCAAATCCAGCAGAGGGATTAGGCAAGGAGACCCTTTAGCTCCATATCTCTTTATTATTGCCTCTGAAGTGCTCAGCAGGGGCCTATCCGAAATGTTTAAAACAGGGGTGCTGCAGGGATATAGTGGGCCTAGACATTCCATACAGGTTTCTCACTTATTATATGCGGATGACACTCTTGTTTTCCTTAATGCAAGTAAGCAAAACATAAGAACTTTTCTGAAGTTTATAGAGAGGTATCAGTCAAGTTCTGGGAAGATGGTTAATTCAGGAAAAAGCAGCTTCACTTTACCTTCCAAAGCCTCCCTCTCTCTGAAGCAATCAATACATGCTCTGACTGGCTATAAGATGATGACTGAAGAATTTCGCTACCTTGGTATTCCTGTTAAAAAAGGGAGATATAAATGTTCTGACTTTAAATATCTTATTGACAAAATACAATTAAGGCTTGCAGGCTGGCAATCAAAATTTTTATCCCAGGCAGGGAGACTTGTTTTGATCAATGCAGTGCTCCGAAGTATGCCTATATATTTGGCCTCTGCTTGTTTCATTCCGAAAACAGTCTTATATGCAATAGATAGACTTTGTGCCAATTTCTTTTGGCAGGGTATAGAAGGTGAGAGAAAACGGCATTGGGTGGCATGGAAAACTATCCAAAAACCCCGGGCTGAGGGGGGTCTTGGTATCAGAGACTTATATTGGGTCCAGATTGCCCTGGCTGCCAAAGTAATATGGAATGTCCTTCATGGTTCATCTTTATGGTCTAAGTATGCCAGGCAAAGATTTATCAAAACTCATTTTTCAGAATGTAAAAAGGCCTTTCCTGTTGGTATTCCTTCAATTGCTTTTCACCAAGTGAAGAATATCATCATTAGTCATTCCCGATGGTTCTTAGGAAATGGAGCTGACATTGATTTCTTTAGAGATAATTGGACTGCAAATGGGCCTATCTTTCACTTGGTTTCGGCCTTAGAGTCCACTAGCCAGGAAACCATTCCTATAGCTTCAGTAAGAGAGGTCTTAATGGATCCTCAATATGAAACATGGTTGCTGTATTGCCCAGACCACCTATATTTCAAAGCTCAGCTTAGCAGTGCTGCTGATGTCTGGGTTTGGACTGGCTCAGCCAAGGGGGATTTCTCGGTTAAGTCTGCATATAACCTTCTCCGAATTGGTGGCAATTACAGGAGGCCTTGGAACAATCTTTGGCATTCTTCCATTAATCCCAGGGCAGCTTCTTTTGTCTGGAGGTTATTACATAGAGCAGTGCCAGTGGACAGCAGAGTGGCTGACTGCGGCATCCCTTTTGTCTCTAAATGTAGCTACTGTCAAGTTCCAGCTCAGGAGGACTTGAACCATCTCTTCATCAATGGTGAGTTAGCAACAGAACTATGGGTGTGGATCCATCCTTTGCTAAGTGACAAGGTCTTTCTAAGTGATCAAATTACCATCCGATGTTGGAATTTCCTAACAGCCACCAATATGAAATCAGCCTTTAGCTTCATTGGTATACATGCTGTTATCCTTATGCTGTGGGGTATATGGAAGCACCGTTGTGCTATCAGATTTGATAATGAAGTTTCTTCCAAGAATGATATTAAAAGAAGCATTATTTCTTTCATTTCTCATGCTTTGGAAAAGAAGAGTTTCCATATTTCTTTATCTACAGCCCAAGCTAGCAGTCTAGCTAGTTATCAGTTTTTTCCCCGGGTGAAGATCAAACAACCAATATTGGTGATCCGCAGCTTGGCTCTGGAAAGGCTGACCCTACACGTTGATGGGGCTTCAAAAGGTAATCCAGGATTGTGTGGAGGTGGAGGATGCATCAGGGATACTAAAGGAAATTTGCTAATTGGTTTCTCTTTCCACTATGGATATGGAAGTAGTTTCTTTGCAGAAGCGAGGGCGCTACATGATGGGCTTTCCATAGTAAAACAGAGTGGATTAAATATAGCAGCAGTTTTTTCTGATTGTTCACTGCTTGTTCATGCAGTCCATAAAGGAGTGGTGCCTAATTGGATGGTTTTGCCTTGGTGGAGGAAAATCTTGGAATTTTTAAGAGATTGTGGTTGTACTTTTCAGCATATATATAGGGAAGGAAATCAAGTGGCTGATGCTTTAGCATCATATGCTTGTGATTTCCTGGAAAATACCATTTTCACTCATTCAAGTGACCTCCCGATTTTGGCTAGGGGGGCGCTCAAAATGGACAAAATAGTTTTGCCCACACTGAGAAAGTGTAAATAGCCATGTGGGCGTTTCTTTTCTAGTTTTCATTTTCTGTTACGTTTGGATAGCCTATACAGGGGAAAAACCCCAATGATATTAATTGGGCTTTTAAGCCCTTGATTGTTCAAACAGGGGTATGCCCCGAAGCAATTGTATTTCACTCATTCAGTCAATAATATAAGGGCCATAGGATCTATCTGGGGGAGCGAGAACATTCTTCCCTTCTGGGGACGGGTGCGCTCGACCAGATTAAGATTCTATTGGTTGGTTTTTTTGCTCAAAAAAAAAAAAAAGCCCACCATATACATATATCTCTCTTTACCAACCAATCACATACATATACATATACAACAACACCTTTTAATACCCAGCATGGCCCGGAACAGGAGACACACCCAGCATGGCTCGGAATAGGAACAGTGGGCAGGAGGAAATAGCGCCCCTGACCTGGGTGCTATTCGCAATGGGGCGCCCTAACCCCAGGCGCCATTTCCTTTTTGGCAATATATATATATATGATATATGTAATGCCCTAGATTCTTGTCAGATCTTTATTAGGTCTTTCGGATCCTTTTTGGAGAGCTTAGGATCACTTTTATAGCTCCCGAGTTGAGTTTTACGATCCGTGTGGGTTTTTCTCTCGTACTAGTTACGGAATCCTACGGTGAGTTTATTTCTCAGTTCATCGACTCGAGGACGTTACAACTGCGATGTACTCTTCGCGAGGATCGTTTCAACTATTTTTGCATATTTTTCTGAATTAGTGGATTTTCGGCTCAAATATCGGATTTTTGGAAATTAGGAAAATTTCCTAATTTCTTTCTATAAATTCAACTCCACTATCTCTCCTACTCATTTTCAACATCACGTTCTCTCACTCCGTTCTCTCCCGTCTCTCGACCGTTCGACGTGGGGCGCGCGACCGTGGAGAGCTGGCCAAGGCGTGGACGTGCTGGGGTGATTGGTTCGCGGGTTGGAGCAGCGGTTTGAGCGTGGCGGGCGCGATCCCTCGGTGGATTCCGAGAAGGTGTCGTTCGTGTTCCTAGCAGTTTTCGGTGTGGTTTAGTCCCCTCGGCGCATGGTTTTTTCGGTGGAGTTAGGGAGACGGATCACCACTTCCCCCTGTATGTTTTCCCTGCCATTGCACGTCGTTTGGTGTGGAAACGGCCGAGTTTGGGCTCGTTTAGCCTAAATCGGGGTTTCGTGGGTTTCGTAGGATTCGTCGAAAAATGGCGATGATTTTTAGATCAGTTACTGTCAATGGACTCCCTAAAACGTCAGCGTTCCATAGTCACTGATTTCATCTCGATTGATGGTCCCGTTTGACCGGTAGGGCTCCAGAAAGTCTGAAAACCCTTTTGGGTGATTTCATTGTAATTGCCCGTTTCTTGCGATTCGTGTGTCATTTTGACTCCGGTCGGAGTCTATGTGATTGCCAGGGTGATTGTGGTTGTATCCCCTTCGTTTCGGGACGAACGGGGCGTGGAAAGGCCACGATCGGACGAACCCCTGGGTTTGCTCGCCGTGACGCTTGAACGGTCGCACCAGAGACCGTTCATGTGTATGGGCAGCTGGCTTCGAACCGCTTATCGTATGTCGGTTTGAGGTTGAGTGGTCATTTGATAGACCACTCATCCCCCTTGGGCGGCCGGTTTTGGACCACTCATCCTGGGTCTGTTTGGTTGAGTTGTCGTTTGATAGACCACTTATCCCCCTTGAGTGGTCCATCCTGGACCGTTCATCTTCCCGTTGGGTTGGGTGGTCAGATTTGGACTGCTTATCCCCGTTGACCTCTGGTCAACAGTTTTGTGTCGGTTGTGTCAAGCGGCATGGTCAAAATCGCTCTGACTGACACTGTAGTAGGTCGGTTGGCTTGAGCGGCTATCCATTAACCGCTCAATGCCATGGGCGGTCTAGCCCTAACCGCCCATCCCCTGTTAGTGCTTTGGGTCTGTTTGGTTGAGTGGTCCTGTCCGGACCGTTCATCCCTTTGAGTGGTCCCTTTGTGACCGCCCATCCTTGTTTGGTTGAGTGGTCCTGTCCGGACCATTCATCCTGTTGAGTGGTCCTGTCCGGACCATTCATCCCTTTGAGTGGTCCCTTTGTGACCGCCCATCCCTGTTTGGTTGAGTGGTCCTGTCCGGACCATTCATCCTGTTGAGTGGTCCCTGTGTGACCGCCCAACTAGTTGAGTCCGTCATCTTGTCTGTTGGCCATGATGGCTATCCCGTGTCTGTCTGTTAGGTTGTTTAGGGTGGTGTCTGGGTGTCAGTGGTTCTCCAGATGAGTCGGTTCAGGGTCGACTGAGTGCGGTCTACTCTCTGACTGCCACAGTTCCCTAACGACTTCATCTTTGACCGCCCTTTTCCTTGTCTCTGTGTGCGTAGCATGTTCCTCCTTGACTGCTGGGTTTGCCAGGTTGCCGAGTGATGGATCGCCTATGCCCAGAGTGTCGTTTCCCACCATTCTGATTTCTGTATGTCTTGGTTTGACCTTGTGGTCTGCCCGTTATCCCGTGGATGTCTCCGGGCATCCTATGAGGGCTAAGACTACGTTATGAGGTAGCCAGAAATCTTCTTGCTTGTAGTAGGATTCTCCTTCCTACTGTAGAATCGTCATTGTCTGGTTCTAGTCAACCCGGGGTGACCTAGTGGTTGATAGGCGACCTCCTGTGTCTTGGCAGTTCTGTCCAATCGGAGACTTGGTTCTGAATGCCTTGAGGTGTCGTCTCACCTCAGTTTGCGTGTCCAGATGTGCTGAGGGTCTTGTTAATCTCTCAAGTCTCCGTGTGTCATTTTCTACGGTTGTTTCCTCTGGCTTAGGAATAGACCGATTGGCGGCTTGTTCCGCTTTGTACGATGATCGTGACTCGTAGTCGTGAGACTCAAGGATAGTTGTGATTTCAGGTCTAGTTACCTTATCCTGAGTCTGTCGGCAGTTGTCATGCTACCTTGGTGCTTCGTAGTACATGCAATAGTGCTTCCTTGCTTGTTTGTACTTCAGCACTCGTGTTTTGGAGTTTGTGTCTAGTGAGCCTCCACTAGTCGTAGCCTTACGACACGTTACGGTGTGTCGGCCCTTGTGGCGGGGCAGTTCCCGATATAGGTTTGTAAGCTAGTTTCCGTGGGCCCCAGCTGTACATTGGCGTCCTGCTGGGTGGGGAAAACTAGCTAGAGGACTGGCTCTCCAGCAAGAGTCGGTGTGTGCCCACGTGGTTAGGGGCTTTGGACTGACGCCGACGGGCGTTCCCATGTCAAGTCACTCGTTACTGTAGTTCCGTTCTGGTTCTGAGCGTGTCTTAGTCTCTGTCGTGCTTCAGGCGGCATCGTAGACGAGACACTTGTAGGCGCAACATAAGACGTCAGGGGACGCAGCTGGCTGTTCTTCTAGTGAGGGGGTACTTCCGTCACATGACATGTGACTCTCGCGTTTCTCGTACGTCGTGACCTTTCCGGGTTAGCCTTCTCGTGGCTTTACCTGAGGTCAGTGTTCTGTTGTGTACACGACGTTCCGATCGTGTATGTGGTCGTGTCTAGGGAAGCGTGCATAGCAATCGAGTCGTGTGTGCTTTAAGGCGTCTACATCTATCTAGGTCTTTTCAAGGCTTGTGTGTCTGGTCTCGTAGGCCTTTGTCTTGGGCCTCGTGCTCATCGATGGATCGGTAACTCCTGACCTTTTGAGTTCAGGGTTCACCCTTCTATTGCTTGGAGTAGCTTAGGGGCCGAGGCTAGTTCGGCAGCCGTGTTTTGTTCAGTACGGCTTTTTCCTTTTTCTTTTTGCTGCTCTACTCCTTCCGTTCCGATTTTCTTTTACAATTTTGTGGTTTAGTTTTTCTGCTTTACTTCACCTATTATTTTTTGTTGTTCCGTGTTACTGCGTGCTTTTCAGTGGGGATCCGCGTGACCCCTACTGGGCCAGTGACACGAGGCTCACCCCTACTTTTCAGGTGGGTGGCGTCGTTCTGCTTCCGTGGTTCCTGGTGTGGCGAGTTCGTAGCTGCCAGCTGGTACCTGCGTCGGGCTTCCCCTGACTTTCAGGGTAAGTCTTTCTTTTCTGTCGACTGTACTTATCTTTCTATTGGACTTGACTATGGTGGTAGTTAATTGTTAAATTTAAACTGTTAATTAAAAAGTAATTTAATTTCTGCTACTTTAGCAAACCGATCAAATGAAATTTAATTACTTACTGTTATATCTCTGTGGCTTTAATGTATTACACGATAATCTTTTTTCCCTTCGGAGCTTTACAGCTCTTGGGAGGCTTCACGGGTTCCAAGTGATATCGGGTCTGCTCGATAGTCCTATTGGGTATATCTGGTATCTGGGATCCGGGTCGTCACAATATATATATGTAAGAACCAAAGGATGTAACACCCACATGCATGGATGCTATTTCTTTAAACAGAGACTACATGGGAGGGAGCCATTTCCATGCCAGCAACCTGCCAAGCCGAATTCCATTATGTCATCCTTCCAGAAGTAAACATGAACAACCTCTTTTTGCTGGCAACGTACCCTTTTACCCGACAACCGATTGAAGCATTAATTGCTTCTTTTTCCCTGGCAATGGACCCTTATGTTTTTCCTTCCCTATAATTATATCCAACCTTCTAAGGTTAGAAGGTGATTGCCGACGTCTGGTTCATCTCTATCCTACGTTCTTCTTCCTGCTGTTGGAGCCTTGCAGAGAAACTTGGTTTTCTTATTATCCCTTCTACGTATTCATGTCAAAAAATAGGTGTTCTCAAGATCTGGCTTAACTACTAGTTAATATAGGTTAACATGCATGCTAGTTAAACCTTTCATAGCCACAATCTGGTCACCTGAGTCAGGGGTATATCAAAAGACTTAGTGGGAAGGTTAGACTACGCCTATCTGAAATACTAACTCTTGCATGAGTAGATCTATGATCTCACCTCCGCCAAGTACCCCATGTACAACATACAGTTCGTATAATTTGTCATTACTCATAACCTGTCACAATTTCTTGTAAATTGATCTATGTTTAAAAATTTTTATATCTATGAAATTAAAATCAAAAATTGTTGCATGAGCATGACCTTACAATCCTGCTATTTTTCCATGTCTATCTATGTCTCTACTTCCTGATTCTGTGAACATGTTATACATCATGAATAGTAAGGTTACATAATTAGTAGCCACTATGTTCAGAAATTTATATCTATTGAACCAAATCATGAAACTCCTGCATGAGCATGACTTTGAAATCCCGAGATTTTTCTCTATTTAACCATGTCATCATTTCCGGATTTCATGAAATTTAGCCTGATGAACAGTGGTTTGTGTCTCGTGGAGCACCCAGGGGAAAGGCGCCCCTGACCAGGGTGCCATTTAATGGGGCGCCCCTGGCCAGTGCGCCATTTCATATTGGGGCGCCCCTGCCCAGGGCGCCATTTCCAACAGTGTTAAAAACCCCCTGATCCTATTGGTTATCTAGCCCGTTAAACCTATTACCTGTTAACCTGTTACCTATTAACATGCTAATTACATACCTTGTTAAGCATGTTAAATCATATAGCCTGTTAAACTTGTTAATTACATAGCATGGTAATTACATATCTTGTCAAACATTGTTAATTACATGGCCGTCATTAAGCTTTGTTAATTCTGTCGCCTCTTAAATCACATAGCCTGTTAAACCTATTTACAACACGTGTAAACCTGTTATCCTGTTAGATTGTTAACCTTCTGAAATAGAGACCCTCTAGGAAGTCTCTATTTTTTGAAATACAGACCCTCTGAGAATACTCTATTTTAACATAGCCTTTCTGACAACCTACATGGATGCCATCTCTCTCTCCCGGAACTGAAACCCCAGAAACTCAATCCAATGACATTTATGTAGAACCTGGAAAAGACCAGTACTGAGAATCTCTGTAAACCCTATTCTGTAACCTGGAAATAGTTACTAAAAACCTGAAAGCCATTACTAAAGACTCTTGGAAACCCATTTCTGAAAGGCATTGTGAAAAGACCCAATTTCTGGAACCCATTATAGAAGATCGAGAAAACCATTTTAAAAAAATATATATATATAATATAGCGCCCCTGACCAGGGCGCCATTCACCTCTGTCTAAAAAAAAATGAAAATGAAAAGGGCGCCCCCTTCTAAGGCGCCATTTAAAGAAATGAAGACCCTCTGCAAGGGTGCCATTTCCCTGTAACATGAAATTTTTGGGCTTCTGTCTGGCCCTTACCCAATGATCCCTGGCCATCTCCTTAACCCTGATTGGCCTATGTGTCATGCATTTTAAGTAGCTTGGTCATAAATCATCATTTACATGTGATATGTCCTTGAACTCTATTCCTGAAAGATCTACCTGATGTTCCTACAATGTATACTTTTCTTGAAATTCCATATTGGCTATAAAAATGAGAGTGGATGTCTAAAGATATACATCAAACAATGTTGTGCATATAGGGCCCGGTCTGGTCCTGGGAGGAGCAGCTGAAGGTACTTATACCCATGTGAGTTTATTGACCACAGTGTTTACATTGCACCGAAGTACTCGCTTGCTTGACTTGAGACATTCTCACTCACTCTCTCGTGACATGCTTGATTTGCTTGACATGAATGGTTTGGCCCGAGAAAGGGCAAATTATTTACTTGAATGAAATGAATGAAATAGCCAATTCCATTACACTACTTGTTATTACACGACCTTGAGATCACTTGCTTGAATATTGATTATTATCTTCTTGGGAAGACTTGCTGAAATATTGACTATTACCTTCTTGGAAAGACTTGCTTGAATATTGATTTCTTGGAAAGACTTGTGCAATTACTTGGCAATTACTTGCTAGTTCCTTATTGATACGTCTTATTGATGTTCATGTAATACTCTTTTGGTACAATTCTTGATATTCTTGCTCAATCCAACATGCATCATTATACCGCATGAACTTGTAATTAACTTAAAGATTGTTAGAGCTTGAGATATAAATCCTACTGAGCAATTCACTCATAAAGTTACAATTTTAACATTTTTCAGGAAACTTGGATAGCGACCACCACCCGGATGGGACCGATACCGAGTGATGAGTGCTAGATTTGATGTATCGTCAGTTAGTCGTGCCTTTCGTATTTGTAGGACCTACTTTGTATTTCCAGTTATTGTTAAAGGCTTGTATAATTTAATTGAGTCAGTTATGATCTAGTTAGATGCAACTTATTAAACTTGCAGCCTTATGAATGATTCTGGGATATTGTCATTTGGTTAAGTAGATAATTGTCATCTTGGATTATGGTATTATGTTCAAATTTTGAGTTAGCAATAAAATTACCGAGTACTATGCGCACTCTGTCTTTACATGAATGACACGATCGATATAGACACATCGTGCACCCAGGTATCTTCCGCGCTCGGGATGTGACAACTGGACTCGGGAAGAGTTAAGGGAGAAGAAGCAGAAGAAGAGGGACAGGGAAGGAGGAGAAGAAGAGGAGAGGGAGAGGAGAAGAAGAGAGGGGTTTGGTGGATAGGAGAGAAGGGAGGGGAAGAAGTCTTGAGGGGTAGAGAAGAAGGGGGAGAGGGGAAGAAGACTGAGAGTAAGAGAGGCACTGGAGGGGTGGAGAAGAAGCTAGGTTTGCTCGGAGGGAGGAGTTGAAGGGTTCTTATAGGTGCCATGGTGACCACGACTGCCTCCCTGCCACTTGCATGCCTGTTGGAGCTGCCCGCCTACGTGGTGTTGCCGCCTGCCAGAACTGCCCACCTGTGTGCATGGGAGAGGCCTGAGCCTACCGTCAACCATCTGCTGCGACATGCTAGTTGCCCAAATGCTTCTGCATGCACGCCATTACTGAAGGGGGCCTACTCTGCCATTCGCAGGCTGCCATGGTCGCTCCTTCCCAACCCGCCGCCATGCATGCCAGCGGTTGCATGTCTGCAGTGTGAGCCCACACGCCTGCCCACCTATCGGAGGAGGTCTATCGCACGCGAGACCCACACCGCGAACACCTACACACTCACGCGGGAGGGGGCCCATGCGGCCCTGGCTTTCATGCTACGAACCGCTGGAGAGCCTACTGCTGCCACTGTTCACATGGTTTAAAAGAATACAAAAAAATTATATCTAGGCCCCTCCAGCAAAATAATTTAACAATCAAATAATTTTATGCCTAAGCTCCTCAACATAAAATGAATAACAATCATCACAAAATTTCTTATGACGTAATTTAATTATGTAATTTTATATTTATTTTAAACATGTCTCAAGTTCCATTAATTACCAACAAATCTTCATTTTGTATGAAACTGAGATTATCATGAAAAATTAGAGAATTTACTTCATTAAAGCCCAAAAAATAACGTGTGTGATATGAATAAATGTAGACAATTAAGTACTTATCACACCCCCAACTTACTCATTGCTAGTCCCTTAGCAACGCAAACAAATAAAAATTAGGGACCAACAAGAGTTTAAAAGATTTCATACCTTATGACAAGATCCTCCTTCGTGGAATCGACTACGGATTAGGACTTTTGGAATCATTAAAGTACACTAGTCATAGGATTAGAACATGATGTTCAAAACTTCCTTAGAATACTCTCAAAGTCTCATAGCACTTGTGCCCGTGAAATCTAAATCCACAGTTGGACAATTACATCCTCCATATTACCATTTTAGCTATCAACTCTGCGCCTCTAAGATTAGAGCTTTGATCGTGGTAGCTTTCACTTTTTTTTTCAACACATGGTGCTACACATCCCTTCACCGTTTGACGTGAACCTCGACACTTATCTTAGGTGAAGAGGCCCGGTTACTAAGATCAGATGACACCCATTTTATACCTACGAGTTGAGTCTTTTTTTACCTTGATGTCCCAAGTTGTCCGTCATTTATCAGGTCATTTTCTGATGGTTTTTGGGCCTATTTTATGGGCATCTTTTCTCCCTGGTTGGACTTGCTCCCGTGTTTTCTCAAGTTTGGGCCTAATGAAACTTGATTTAGCTAAGTCTTTGGGCTGAGTATGCATATTTATCTCTTATTCCATTTTCAATCGACTACCTTAATAACAGTCTAGCGATAGGCCATTTCATGAAGGTGGCAGTATATTGAACGACCATTTTTTCTGACCTGCGTCGACCTGTCTCTTTTCTGCGTCGACCTGTCTTTTCACGCGTCGACCTGTGTTTTTGTAAACGGTCTCCCGATGGACCGTCCCATAAAAGTGGCGGTCTGTCAAGGACCGTTTATACTTGGTGGGAATCCCAATTTGACCTGGTCTTGGGATAAATGAGCATATTTATCTTATTTTTTATTTTCTAACAGCCAGGAGAGTAGCGGTCGGCCGATGGGCCGCTTAGCTTCCTGGGCGGTCTATCGGTGGACCGTTTCTATCAATCGAGATTCCTGGGTCGACGGGTGGTTTCTCCTTCTATCCATGGTCAAGATGGTTACTTGATCCATAGATTTCTCCGCGGATTTTGAGCCAAATTGGGCGCCGTTTCATCCTGTTGGCGATTGGGAGTTTTATCTTCAGTTTATTCAAAATAATCCAAGTCTAATTCCTACCCAAAAGCCCTCCATTCGAGCTAGGGGGGGGGGGGGGAGATTTCAGAGTTCGCGTCGAAGTGCTGCCACTTTCCAGAGCAAAATCATGTCCGGGAGAAAGCTTTCTACGTCCTCTAAGCCTTTGGTCCAGGGAGTAGTTGCTTTTGTCACATTTTTGGGTCATAGTTTAAGTCGCTTTTCGGTCACATTTTTAGTCATTTCATCACCATTCTCCTTCGTTTTTCTTCACGTTTTTCACTGACATTCTAGCATATTCACAGCCTCCTACTATTTCCACGCCCCATAGGGGTTAAAAACCCAAAACCCCCAGGTATTTCCCCTTTTAATTATGTGTTCTATTCACCATTCCCGTTTATAGATATTGCACTTCCATAAACTAATTGGGTCATCTTCTATTGTTATTTGTGTTGTCTTGCAGGTCAGCAGGTATCTTAGTACGAGGCCCATCCATCCTGGCCGGCTGGAAGGGGTGGAGGATCGAGTTCCCAACTCAGGTTCTGGAAGCCTTTGCGGTCTACCTCCGACTGTCTACTAGAGATAGCGGTCTTTCCCAGACCGTCTTTTCTCTGTTTGCGGCTGATTGAAGACCGTCCAAGTTCTACACCCTGACCTTCTTCTCACGTTCTGCTTCAGTGCTCGTAGCGGCCTATCGTCCGGCTGTTTTCACCGTTCAGCGGTCGTCAGAAGACCGTCTTCATCCTGCTCCAGCGCTATTTTGGTTTGGCGAGTGTCCTCATCCATTTCTTTTTCCAAGGTACGTAGTGCGCCTCTCTTCGCACTATTCATCTTGGTGGCAATCACGATCTTGTAGTTTACGCGGGTGATTGGTTTCATTGCATTATTTATTTCCTTCCATGTTACATTTGATGCCACATTAGTTACACCCATTCACTCACACACACCCGCACATCCTGCTTTAGATTAGAAAAGATATCTACATCCTATTTTTTTTTGGCGATGACAGTGGGACGCCTTATGCCCATCGTGCTTCTGACATTGTTGGCATGCTCTTCTGTACTTGTTTGAGTCAATTTTTTAGTCTCCTTAGATTTGTCGTTTCATTTCTTGTCGTTTTCTATTCTTTGGATTGGTTGCGGTCCTCCGTGGGCCGTTTCTAGTATCCAGCAGTCGGTCGATAGACCACTTTGTTCTGCATCAGGTACGTCCATCCCCTTTAGTTCCTGTCGGCCGCGTTTTGTGTGTCTGTTACTTTTTGCAGTCCTATCAGGGCCGTTTTATGTAGGTGACGGTCATTCATCAGACCGCCTCTTCCACTCAGGTACACGTTGGTGATTCCCATTACTATTCAGTTTAGCTCCTGTGTCTTGTCTTTTTACTGCTCCCTGGCGTATTACGGTCTTCCCAAGACCGTTTCCCTCCTTGTGCGGTCTCCCATCAGATCGCTATTTTATTACAGTGCACCCCGAGATTCATACTTGTACTCTATTTTTCATCATTGTGCTACTTGTTTTGGGTGCTATTTGTCTCCCCCTGGTTATCATTCATGTTTATACTATTGTTGCCACATTTGTAACATTGTTTGGTCATTGCTTGTTAGTTTTATGCTAGAATTTGCATGCACTCCGGTGCATATAGGGTCATACACTTTTATCATAGTAGTTGCATACCTACCTTGGTAGGAGATCTTCTCGAGTCCATATTCCTTGGAGTCGACTAGGTGATCCTATCTGGGACCTCCGTAAGTCCCCGTGAGCCGTGGATTCCCACACGGATGTCGGGTAGGTTGTACCTTTGCCACCCCATGTTTAGGTTGCATCCGTGAGAGAGAGTGTACACATAGAGTCGACCAAGTCCCCAAATCCACCCCTATTTAGGAATCCTATTTTGGAGAGAACTTTGATCTAATTCAAATCATTAAAATTCCAAAAGGGGAAACAAATTAAAATTTTTCGTGCATCATTGTAACTTGATTGACCTTGGTTGCCTCTTATCTCCTCTCTTGTTTGTGCATCTTGTTAGTCATCACATTGAGAGTGCTTATCGTTCGTTGTTGTCATCTTTGTGTTAGGTACAACGTTACATGTGGAATTGTTTTCCCTTTATAGGTTCTTCTCCTAGGGGTAATCCATCCTTCATTTCTTACCTCAATCCACTGTTTGATTCCGCCATGTCGTCTTACGACTGCTCTCAGCCCCGTAAGGATTCCCTTCCTCAGGGCCTCCTAGAGGACCCACCCAGGGTCATTGTTCAGGGGTCTGCCCCTCCATTGTCTGCTGTCATTGAGGGTGGTCAACCCTCCATTTCAAACCTTCCTACTCAAGGTTCTGCCGGTTAGATCCTCCAGATGATGGCCCAGCTGGATCCAGCCCAGCTCCAGGTCATTTATCAAACTTTGTAGGGGTCGAACGCCCCACCGCCTTCTATTTCACAGGGGCTTGTTGCTACCTCCACCACCCAGTCCATGGTTAATGGGCCCGGGACTTCCTCTGCTGCTCCCATTGACCTAACCCCGGTCCAACCCAGGGTTCTTCATTTCTCAAATTTAGAGGCGGGCCAGTCCTCTAACTCGGCCCATCAGATTTTGGACAAAGGGAAGGCTGGGCTCCTTCCATGTTCTCAGGTTGACCCTTATGGGTCCATTCCACCAATGCCGCAGGCCCTAGTGGGCCCGGTTGATCTACTGCGCCCTCAGGCTGGGGCTGCCCACTTGACCTATGCGGGTATGGGTTCTTCCTTGGCCCAATATCATTCTTATGGGCTTCCCTCTACACCCAGCTATCCTTCGGCCCCTTATATCAGGTCCACTCTTTCTGTTTTGCCTCCTCGGTCCCGAGAGCGGGAACTCCTCGACAAGTGGGCTGCCATGCAGCAACAAATTGACCTCCTTCAGAAGCGGGTCGACCCATAGTCCCTGACTGACGTCCCCGTTCCCAGCTTCCACAATATTCATTTCCCTCCTCAGTCAGAGCTCCCCACGTACCAAAAGTACGATGGGAATGGTAACCCGTACATCCATGTGAGGGACTTTCTATATGAGTCGACGCAGTTCCAGTACGATGATCACCTCACGGCATATTTGTTCCGCCGCTCGTTGGACGGGGTCGCCCTGAAGTGGTTTTATGCGTTGCCCTTGGAGGATGTAGAGAGCTTTAAGGTTGTGAAGGAAAAATTCATTCAGAGATTTCAAGACCTGGTCGGCCCGGAATAATCATTCACTGATCTGGTGGCCGAGAAGATGAAGGCTGATGAATATTTTTCCCCTTACGCTGATAGATGGAGGCAAATGGCTGTGTGCCCAGCCATATTCCGGAGGAGGAGAAGGTCAAGCTCCTCATTTCTAATGCCACCTCTACCTTCAGGAACATCTTGGCCCGAATGACATTGCTAGCATGCACCAGCTGTACAGTAGGGCCAGGTTCATCCAGACCCAATTTAAGGATTCACCTATTCACACCCTCTTTGAACCCTAGAAGCCCAAGTACACCAAAAAGCCCCAGGGGCCAGTCACCGAGGGAGTCCAAACCAACGAACAGGTGCAGGCTGTCAATTTCCAACCCACCAACCAGTCTGCTCCACCCTGTTTCCAGCAACCTCCTCGCAACCCTTAGTTCCCTACTCCGCAAAATGCTCAACCATCCTTCCCTGCTCCTCAACAGCCACAATAGCCACACCAGTACCATAACTTTCCTCCACCAAATGGCTATGCATCTGCACATCCGGGTCCTAAGAGAGCCCACTACCCCCCTTTGACTGAAACCCTTTCAGATATCTTCACCGCCCTCATGTCCGCTGGGGCTCTGTAACTTCTGCCGGAACGACCGAATTGGAACCCAGCTGTTGATCAGTCTAAATACTGTGTTTTCCACCGACAGCCCAGGCACATGATCGAGAGATGCTTTCAGTTCAGAGATCTCATTTATGACCTGCATGAAGGGCAGCGCATTGACTGGGCTGAGATGTACAAAGTTATCACGGATATCAAGGAAAGAAGAAGACATCAGCCACAACAACAGCAGCAACAGCCTACGCAGGAATTGGGGATTTATCAGAATCCGATGCCCAACCATCCGCCCGCTCCGCAACTTCAGCCACCGGCACTGGCTCAGGTCAATATTGTTTACCGCCTAGCTCCCAATGCTGGATGGTCTTATGATGACGATTCTTCGGCTTAACCTATGGCCCTCCACCATACCTATCGCCCGTTCCCTTTGCATTCTACCCCCATCATCCTTCAACCCATCACCATGACCTCCGTCGCACCCACCATTCCTCCAAAACCCCTCATTCTACCTACCACATCACCTAATGTTTCACCCATCTTCGCGCCAACACCCATTACACCCTCCAGTACCACCCCTTTGCCTAACCCTTCACCCGTCATCTTCCCAGCGACGCCCGTTAAACCACCCTCTCCCGTCGTCACCCCCATTTTGCCCGCCACCTCTACTTCTACCCCTCTTGTTCACCTTGTTAGGCCCATTAAATCACCCACCATGAGTCCATCCAAAGCTGTGCCGGCACAGAACCTTGCCTTCCGGAGCGAGCACCTATTTCATCAGAACTACCCCTCCACCGGTGCACTTGCAACCAATCCCCAGTTCCCGCAGCAGGCTATTGATCAGGAAGAAGTGGACCCTTTGCCCGGCACGCAGTATGATTTATTACATCACTTGGATAGGATGCCGGCCAAGATCTCAGTGCTCGAGCTGATTAAGAGGTCCAAGTTACATAAAGATGCTTTGAAGGCTTTTTTGCAGCAGGTCCTGGTAAACGAGGATATGACAGTGATAAGTGTCCATTTTCTATAGTAATTCATCGCATGTGCACCATTTTATGTGCATATAATTAGGCAATTATGCCTATTTCATAGTTAACCTCAACTCCGCATTTAAATTGGAGCTTTCATGCAAATTGATTAATTTGGTGATATTATTTAATAAATTGAAGTTGAGAGCCATGTGCATTAATTCTCATTGCATAACTATGAGCATTTGAGATTTATGTGCACATTATGATAATTTTTATGGACTAAATTATAATTATGTGTGTGCAGGACACTGAAGGTAATTGCAAGAAACTCCGGGGGTAAAATTGTCATCACCACTTTGACCAAGTCAAACATAGAAGTTTGTATTTTGGTTGGAGGAAAAATAAATTTTAAAAGTTTGAAATTGATGAAAAGAAACACATATTTTGGTTGGAGGGAAAATTAAATTCAAAGTTTGAAATAAAGGAGAGACATGATGAGCCTTGAGAAAGGGGGTGCCCAAAGTCTAAGAAAGGGGCTGCCCACCTCCTTTTTCTTTTCCCCATACATCATCTTCTACCTAAATCCCAGCCATTCATCTCCTTCTGATATAATCTTCACCATCCATTGACCTAACTTTCCCTATAAATAGCCCATGATAAGGAGGAGAAGGGGAGTTCTTCTTTTGGCAATTCTCTCCCTCTCCCACCTTAACCTTAGGTCACCAGTTTCTCCCCCTTCTGCTCCTATTCTCATTATGTGTGCTTCATGAAAGTTCTTCATTGTTAAATGTTCTACAATTTCTTCTTCTTCGTCATCTTCTAATTCCATATAGTGTTCATGTTATTTCTTATTTTTCACTGTGCTATCCTGTTCATCTACGAATCAGTGTTCTTCTCTGTTCTTCCCATTATTTCTCCCTCTTCCTTTCATTTTCGCCTCCTTCTTTCTTCATGAAAGTTCTTTGTTGTTACATGTTCTACAACTTCTTCTTCTGTCTCATCTTCTAATTCGTTCATATTTTTAAGTTATTCATCATTTTTCACATTGCTATCCTGTGAGTTTACTGTTCATCCGAAGGGCTAGAATCTATTATTCCTTCGTTTTGAAGCCTTTCTTCTCTTCTTTTCTCTCTGAGTTCTTCATAAAAGTTCTTCCACTCTTCATCCTCTTCAACTTATTCTTCTTTGGTATCCCCTAATCCATCTTGGTTTCAAAGTTATTCACCCTCCAAATGTAGCTTCAACGACGAAGATGACTTCCTCCCAGCGTAGACGATATCTTCCGCAAGGTGGTTCGTGATCCAAGGCCAAGAGAGGACGGCGCCATTATCACTATTGCTGTTACCATCTTCACATCTCAGGCTCCTCTTGTTGTTATTACTTTTGTGTTATTTTACTTCATTGTAATCTTGTCACCTCTTTATTGTAAGCTTGTCTTGCACTTCATGTACTCTTTCTTTTAAGCTAATTAAGAGAGTTGTTCTTTTGATCTAGTTCTTGATCTTCTTCCCTCTCTAACCCCTTCTTCTATCTCTTCTTTCCACTTCATTAAATTAATTTCTATAGCATAGGCGCATAATCAAAGGCGTTTTTAATTAAGTGTTTGGTTTGTTCTTCATTTTACTATTTTCTTTAAGCAAAGTAAAATCACAAGTTTTTTCTAAAGGACTCCAAAGTTTTTAAGTCTAAAAATCTCTTCTTCTCTGTGGATTCGACCCTTCTCGCCACCTTATTACGTCTTACTTTCATCTAGTGCGAGTTAGAAATTTGAAGATTGATATGCGTGTAGTAACGACATACATACCGCGTCATCAATTTTTGACGCCGTTGCCTGGGAGGAATGGTGATTTTTGATTTAAGAACTTTATTTTCCTTGTGTTTATAGTGTACTAATAAAGCTCTCTTTTCTTATTTTTTTTACAGAAAAAAAGAAAAAAAAATTAAAAAATCAGAGGTATGTTTTGCCTTTCTTTCTTTCATCTTTTGATTTTATCATTCATTTCAAAAATAACAATGATGGATTGCTTTTCAAGTAAGTATCCAAACTTTTCCTCTTTCATTCTTGTTTCATTTTTTCATTTTACATATCTTGTGGTTAGATTGGTTCATTAAAAAAATTAAAAAAAAATCACTTGAACTTCAATAAAAGCATTCATTGCAAGAGTAGCACCCACAGTTCCATGTTTTAGGTCATACATCATTTAGGATATACTTCTTCTTTGTGTTTAATTTTTTTTTGTCAATTGCATTATTGAAGATTGCGGGGTCAAGTTGAGTTCTTCCAAACTTCTTCTGGAACACATGCTCATACATATTTGCATAGAACCTCTTGTTTGAATTTGTGGTGTTGCATTTCATTTTAAATTATCTTAAGGGCAAAACCTATAAGTAAGATAAGGTGGGGATTTCATCACCTTTCCTTAGCCCACAAACCACATTCCCCTTGCATCTTTGCATGTCCTAAGCCTTAAACAAAATTCAGAAAATATTGGCCCTAGGTTCACACTATGGCTCTTGTGCTATTTGGGTTTACCCTCTTGTAGAAACCGGTGCCTAAGGCAAGACGGTCAGATGACAAGCGCCTTAAGCGGGCTAGTGGTTCTCTAATTAGGTCCCTACGAAAGTAGGGGGAGCCTCCCACTACCCCACCCCTTATCTGGCCGGTGGAAATATTGAGGGTGAACTTAAATTACACTTTAATCATTTTGTGAAACCCCATTCATAGGTTTAGGATACATCTAGGTCATTAGGTAATTTATGTGACAACTTATTTGTGTTTGCATAAAAATAAAATAAAAATAAAATAAAAATAAAAATAGGGAAAACCCTTCTCTTCTCTCTCTTTGTCCTAGTTTGTGTCAAAACAAAAAAAATCATCATTTTACATTCATATAGTGATTAATTCATTGCATTTTCATCATTTAAAAAAATAAGAAATAATAAAAAAGTGAATTTAAAAAAAATAGGCGAGAAAATTCCAATCTTTGAGTGGACTAATAAATTTGATGAAGTGGACTTGTTGGCTCATGTTTCTTGATCTATTCTTTGGGCTATGAATTTAAATTCCTTCATTCCACCTTATTATCATGATCATAATGGCATGTGGGCCAAGCCGGCCCATTATGTTAACCATAGTCCCACTCAACCTCTACCTTTCACCCAACCTGGCCCGGCCCATTACGATAGTTCACACTCTTGGCCGGCTTACAATGAAAGCCCATCACTCATGAGGGCCCAGCTTCATTCCTTTAATCAGTATCATGTCAAATCCACTGAATTCCTTCATGGGCCCTATAATTCATTTCGCCACAAAGAATAGACTCAAATTACTCAAAGACCCTTCACACCTTCTTATGATTCCTATGGGGGAGGACAACATAATAGTTCTTGGAATTCTTATCAAGGTCTGGCCCAAAATCTTCCAGATCACTTTTTTCAAAAGTGGGCTCCATCTTCAAATCACTCTTATGATCAAGTCCACTATGGAGGATAACGCACATCATCTCCCCTACATCACTATTCAACTTCCTATCCTTCGAATTTTACTTCTCAATCTACACATTTATCTCCTTCACATTCAACTCTCAAGCAGGAGGAAACTTTAATTAATTTTATCAATTCATCATGGCTCAAAATCAATCCATCCAAGCCCGACTAGATCGACTTGTTACAAACATCAATGGCATGGAAGAGGATCAATTGCCTAGCTACTCCAATGTAAATTCTCATTATCAACTTCCACAATTTGAAAGCTTTTGTGATCAACCCATGAATCCCTATAAACTTAATACTCAAGTCACTCTCAATTTAGATAATGGGGGAATTATGGAGGAGTCTTATCAGGAAGTTTTGGAGAGAGCTAGTTGTAGTCATGATGATAATCAAAAACATGATCTCGAGAAGCTTGAGCTAAATTGCACTTATGAGGAGAGTTCTAAAGAAGTTGATGATCTCAAGTTGGGCGGTGAAGAAGAAGAAAGTAATATGCTAGGCCATGATCAAATCCCATTCACTTCCTTTCTTGAATTTGAGGAGAACTTGTTCCAAGGGAAGGACGAAGAGGATGTGCGAGTGAAGAATGAATTGAGTAAGGCTATTACTGATCTCTCTTGGGTAAAAGAGGAGGCGGGTACCTTTCATAATTTTTATCTCGATTGGGCATCTCTAAATCGAGGGGAGGATATTGATTTACTACCTATTCTTGACATCGGCAACTCTCACCTTGTGTTGGCCAATTTATCTGATTCCATTGAACCTTTCAAGTCTCATGAGGTTGAGAAGTATGCTTCTTTCACTGCTGATTCTCCTAAGCTCCTTGACACTGATCCTTTGCTTGAAACTCCTCTCCCTTTGATCCCTTCTCACCTCACTGATGTTTATGAAATCTCTAAAAGTGAGGGAGAATAAGAAATTTTGCTTGATAATAAGGTCTTCATTAATATTTTTAACACTTACAAAGACCACCAGTGGAAAGAAAATTTTGTGATCATTAATCAGGGGGATCCTTTGGGCCTAACTGATCTATCATGGTATTTATCTCAGGCCACCCCGTTAAAAGTAAAGTTGTTAACCCATGCATTGCATGATCAACCTAATTGTGATAAAAACCACTCTAGCCCCTATGCTATCATGCTTAATCTCGTCTTGTTGTGATATAATACTTGGTTTTTCAACGAAGACGAGATAACGTGGTGGCTCATTCTCAAGTCAACATTTTGGTTATGAAGCTTGCACCTTCTATAGATACGTCTAGCTGAAGACGGAAAACTTAACGCTTCTGGGAGGCAACCAAAGGTTTTTGTTGTTTGATGTTTTTGTTTGAGTGTGTTTTAGTAGTCAGGTCAAGTCCAAGGAGAGGAAGTCGTCACCGTCCATGACATTGATGGAGGTGTCATCCCGCATATCCGGTTGTCTCTTTCCTACCGAGAAGTATTTATTGATACATTGTTCTATTACTTTCAATGCTATATGCCATTGAGGACAATGTCATTCAAGTTGGGGGGGGGGAGAGAAAAAAAAATTCATGATGCATATAGCACAACCTGATAGGAGTTCTTTCTTGCATGTCATCGTTGCATGAAAGTAGAAAGATGTGAACCTCATTTTGAGTTTCATGATTCATGCTAAAATTAAAAGTAATTCTGGAATAGAAAAGACTAGGGAGAAAGATGATGGGAAATTTAGTCAATCTAGCCATGAAAAATTGATATAAGAATCCCTTTAAAATTCATGTGCACTTTGAAAAAAAAGAAATTCACGTTGCACACTAATGAAACAAGCAAGACAACCCCTCTGCTATTTTGGGTATATTATCTGATATTCTGCACTTCTTAAGAAAAGAGATCTTTTTACAAAGCTTTCTGCCAAATTATCTATCAAATAAGCGTAATAGCACTATGAAAAAAGAAAAAGAAAAAAAGAGAAAAAATACAATAAAAATACCCCTAGTCTTAGTAACCGGGTCTACTTCACCTAAGACGTGTTGAGGTTCGCATAAAACGGAAAAGGGAACCTTGATCTATGAAATCAGGCCTGCTTCTCCTAAGGCAAGAGTCGAGTTTCACGTTGAGCAGTGAAGGGTAGTGCTGCATCATGTGTGGTATAAAAGATCCCAAAGGGACAAAGCAATAAGGCAGATAAAAAGCTAATATACTTAATGCTCTGATCTAAGATGTGCAGGGTTGAAAGACATTTACTTAGAATAATGAATGGGGGATGCAATTGTCTAAGCTGTGGATTTGGTAGTTACACATGCACAAGTGCTATTGAGCTTTGATTTGAATTCTAACTATTAAGTTCCTACATAAGGCTAGTGTGCATTAATGATTCCAGATTCTTAATCTTTGGTTGATTCTATGAAGGAAGAGCTGGATATGAGAGCATGAATTTTACAAACTCTTGTTAGTCCTAAATTTCAATTTATTTACATTACTAAGGGACTAGTAATGTTCAAGTTGGGGGGTGTGATAAGTGTCCACTTTCTATAGTAATTCATCACATGTGCACCATTTTATGTGTATATAATTAGGCAATTATGCCTATTTCATAGTTAACCTCAACTTCGCATTTAAATTGGAGCTTTCATGCAAATTGATTAATTTGGTGATATTATTTAATAAATTGAAGTTGAGGGCCATGGGCATTAATTCTCCATTGCATAACTATGAGCATTTGAGATTTATGTGCATATTATGATAATTTTTAGGGACTAAATTATAATTATGTGTGTGTAGGACATTGAAGGTAATTACAAGAAACTCCAGGGGCAAAATTATCATCACCACTTTGACTAAGTCAAACACAGAAGTTTGTAATTTGGTTGGAGGGAAAATAAATTTCAAAAGTTTAAAATTGAGGAAAAGAAACACATATTTTGGTTGGAGGGAAAATTGAATTCAAAGTTTGAAATAAAGGAGAGACATGATGAGCCTTGGGAAAGGGGCTACCCACCTCCTTTTTCTTTTCCCCATACATCATCTTCTACCTAAATCCCAGCCATTCATCTCCTTCTGATACCATCTTCACCCTCTATTGACCTAACTTTCCCTATAAATGGCCCATGATAAGGCGGAGAAGGGGAGTTCTTCTTTTGGTAATTCTCTCCCTCTCCCACCTTCACCTTAGGTCACTGGTTTCTCCCCCTTCGACTCCTATTCTCCTTATGTGTGCTTCATGAAAGTTCTTCATTGTTAAATGTTCTACAATTTTATCTTCTTCGTCATCTTCTAATTCCCTCTAGTGTTCATGTTATTTCTTATTTTTCACTGTGCTATCCTGTTCATCTATGAATCAGTGTTCCTCTCTGTTCTTCCCATTATTTCTCCCTCTTCCTTCCATTTTCTCCTCCTGCTATCTTCATGAAAGTTCTTTGTTGTTACATGTTCTACAATGTCTTATTCTACCTTATCTTCTAATTCATTTAGGTCTTTAAGTTATTCCCCATTTTTCACATTACTGTCCTGTGAGTTACTGTTCATCCGAAGTGCTAGAATCTATTATTCCTTCGTTTTAAAGCCTTTCTTCTCTTTTTTTCTCTCTGAGTTCTTCATAAAAGTTCTTCCACTCTTCCTCCTCTTCAACTTCTTATTCTTGGGCATCCCCTAATTCATCTTGGTTTCAAAGTTATTCACCCTCCAAAGGTGACTTCAACGATGAAGGTGACTTCCTCCCGGCGTAGATGATATCTTCCGCAAGGTGGTTCGTGATCCAAGGCCAAGAGATGATGACGCCGTCATCACCATTGCTGATACCATCTTCACATCTTAGGCTCCTCTTGTTGTTATTAATTTTGTGTTATTTTACTTCATTGTAATCTTGTCACCTCTTTGTTGTAAGCTTATCTTGCACTTCATGTACTCTTTCTTTTAAGTCAATTAAGAGAGTTGTTCTTTTGATCTAGTTCTTGATCTTCTTCCCTCTCTACCCCCTTCTTCTATCTCTTCTTTTCACTTCATGTAATTAATTTCTATAGTATAGGTGCATAATCATAGGTGTTTTTAATTAAGTGTTTGGTTTATTCTTCATTTCACTATTTTCTTTAAGCAAAGCAAAATCACAAGTGTTTTCTAAAGGACTCCAAAGTTTTTAAGTCTAAAAATCTCTTCTTCTCTGTGGATTCGACCCTTCTCGCCACCTTATTACGTCTTACTTTCATCTAGTGCGAGTTGGAAGTTTTAAGATTGATATGCATGTAGTAAGAACATACATATCCGCGTTATCAGGCAGTAGATAGTCCACCGTCCGCTTTGGCCACGATCACTAAGGGGCCGGCCATTTCCTTTCATGAGTCTGAATTGGCACCTCCCGAGGCATGCCAGATGTCGCTCTGCATTGCCATCACCCTGAATAAGGTGGCTATTGATGCGGCTCTGGTGGACACAGGAGCCTCCATAAATGTTTGTCCCCTTAGCACCTTGCGTGCATGTAACATTTCTGAAGATATGTTAAGGCCCACCCCGACTACCATTGTAGCTTTCGACAACTCAAAGAGGGCATGCCACGGGGTGATAACTATTCAAGCTGAGCTCGGGCCACTAACGATGCCCGTAGAATTTTATGTGCTGGACATTGATCCCATGTTCAAAGCTATTCTGGGTCGTCCGTAGATTGACAACCTTCATGCTGTGCCATCTACCGCTCACCAGTGTCTTAAATTTCCGTTTCAGGGGCTGGTGGTGAAAGTTAAGAGCATATCCATAGTCCAGACAGTCGAGGCCATTTCCAATAAGATATTGCCAACTCTCTGGCCCAGTAACAAGCCTGTCATTTCTGTAATGGACCTCGACTTCCCATGGGCTTATGCACACCGCAAGCTGGCCGTCGTGCCGATCAACATCAAGATGAAGCCCAAGAGGAGAGACCCTAAAGGCTGGAATATGATATTAAAATTAGGCTATCAGCGAGGCATGGGTCTCGGTGCTCAGCTACAAGGGCGAACTAAGCCCATCCCGAGGGGCAGAAAAATGAACAGAAGGGGCCTCGGATACCGAGAGTACTCACTATCAGTTTTGGGAGATTCAGGGCCATTGACCTGGGACTACCACCAACATTTTGTAAAGGGGCCGCTACCGCCTGGCACTTTGAAGACACCGCCCCGTCCTGATGAGAAGAAAGATGTTGCCTGCACTGTTTCTGGCCCACCGCCGCCGCCGAAGGGGCCGGTAGATGATATGAAGGGTTTTTGTGAAGATTTTGAAAAGCTGTTTCATGAAGAAGGCTGTCCAGTAAAGCCGGAGATGTGGGTTGCGGAATACTCGCACGGAAAGCCAGCCCAAAGTCCACGGGAAGAGGGGAGCTCCCTTGTTACCTTTTCTTGGTCTCCTTCCCGTCTTGCTTCCCTTTTCCAAAAGCTAGAGTTTATACCCCACTCACCTCCAATCATGATTGATCCATGGTTGGTGGAAATGCCAATGGAGTTTCTAATTGTTACATGTCCATGTGGGGGCTGCCCACCAGTTGATCTTTCAAACATGTGGTTCTCCTCCTCTGATCCCTTCTTCGATGTCCTTTTCCCATCCCTCTATCCTCTTACGCTTCCTCATCCTCCTTCCCCCTCTGATCCATCTTGTTGCATGGTCTCCACCAATCTCCAAAAAAAATGCCATTTTTAAAATGGAGATTTCGGTTGAGAACAATGCCATTCTCGATTTGTCCTCCTACCAGGGGCACGAGGCCCCTGATCCTCTTCCATTAGATTTACTTGATTCTGTCCCTCCTAGGTTAGATGTAGGGTCTATCAAGTCTCCTAGGGTATTAGAGTTAGTTGGAGTAGGTTCTTGTTCCGAGATTTATAGTCCTTTCATGCTGGCGACACGCTCGATGATGCGTCACTCCAAATCTGTCCCTGATAGGTTCCTCCAGGATCTCGCCCAATGTTGTCATGCCCTCCTTAAGTCTTCGGAGTTTGTAGAAACAGCCATCGTCCTCGGGGATGATGAGGAGCAAGAAGGGGTGTGGAGCGATGACGGACTAGGTGTTTATGAGATCATGGATGAGAAAGACCCGATCGATTTTGAGGACAGCGGCGTAGATGACACTGCCGACTTATACGCACAAGGTTTGAAAAGGTTCGATGAACTGTCATCGATAGTGAATGAGTCTACGAAAGAAATAAATCTTGGAACTGAAGAGGATCTCAGGATCATTCTCATCTCCGCTAATCTCCCTCCTCAGGTTGAAGAAGAACTGATCAAGGTTTTGAGGGAGTATAGCGATTCCTTTCCCTGGTCCTATGAGGACATACCTGGTCCTTAAGCCATGGGCAAGACCCGTAAAACAAAAGCTAAGAAGAATTCACCCCCACATGGCATTGAAGATGACGGAAGAGGTTGATAAATTACATAATGCCAAGTTTATTCGAGTGGTTCTATATCCTCAGTGGGTGGCAAACATAGTCCATGTTATGAAGAATGATGGAAAAGTGTGAATTTGTATTGATTTCAGGGATCTAAATAAGGCATGTCCTAAAGATGATTTTCCGCTACCTCACATCGATGTATTGGTGGACAATACCGCCGGGTATGAAGTCCTCTCATTCATGGATGGTTACTCAGGATATAACCAAATCCGTCTAGCTCTGGAAGACCAAGAGAAAACCTCGATCACCACGCCGTGGGACACTTATTGTTATGTGGTCATGCCATTCGGTCTGAAGAATGCAGGTGCCACTTATCAAAGGGTGATGATGGCGATCTTCCATGATATGATGCATGTGTACATAGAAGCTTATGTGGACGATATTCTGGTGAAATCGAGGTTAAAAGAAGAGCACCCCACTATTTTGGCCAAGGTGTTACAAAGAGCTCGGGAGTACAAACTGAAAATGTACCTGAAGAAATGTGTATTCGGAGTGTCCTCAAGGAAGTTGCTAGGATTCATAGTTAGCAAAAGGGGGGATTCAGATCGATCCTAACAAGGCAAAGGTTGTCATGGATATGCCCCCACCAAAGAACATCACTAAACTTCGAGGTTTGATTGGACGTCTGCAGTTCATTCGAAGATTTATATCGTAGCATTCTCAAAGGTGTCGTCCATTTTATGAACTGCTTAAGGTGGGGGTCAAATTCGAGTGGAATGAAGAATGTCAGAAGGCTTATGAGGATCTGAAGGTTTATCTGTCTAATCCCCCAGTTCTGCAACCTCCTATCGCTGGGAAACCCCTGATTCTATACATTTCTATCATTGAGGTGTCCTGGTGCAAGTAGACGACGAAGGGAGAGAAAGGGCAGCTTATTACCTCTCTAGGTTTTTCAATCCGGTAGAGGCTAAATACACTGCCATGGAGAAGACCTGTGCATCATTAGTATGGGTAGCTCAAAAACTGAAACATTATTTCCTTGCCCAGGTCAAGTTGATCTCTAGAATGGACCCAATTCGTTATCTCCTAGAAAAGCCTATCCTTTCTAGCAGATTGACTCGTTGGCAGAGCTTTATCTCCCAATTTGATATCACCTTCATCGTCCAAAAGGTAGTAAAGGGCTATGCTATCACTGAACATCTTGCCCATTCACCTATTCCTTGCACTGATTCCGTCCAAGATGAGTTTCCTGATGAACAACTGGCCATGCTCACTCATCATCCCTTCTAGTCTCTGCACTTTCATGGCACACTTAATTCTCAGGGCCGAGGGATTGGCACTGTCCTCCTCACTCCAGAAGGAGTGACCATTTCTTTTACTTATCAGATCTCTTTTCATGCTACCAACAATATAGCCGAGTATGAGGCTCTCCTCGCTGGATTGAAGCACGCCTATCTGTTAGGCGCGCGATATTTGAATATTATAGGAGACTCTCAGCTGGTGTTGCGCCAAGTCCTTTCTACCTATCGCACCCGTGACCCAAAGCTCAAACCCTATCAAGATTTGGTCACTCTCTTGGCTAGGCAGTTCTATAAATTGATTTATATTCACACTCCTCGATCTCAAAACATTCTTGCTGATGCACTCGCGTCGCTCGCTTCTTCCCTGTCCTTTCCTCTCAGTCGCTTCACTGAGACCATTGTGGTCCAACGGTTAGATGCTCCTTCCCTTCAGGATCCTTGGTTTGATAACCTTAGGAAGTCTGTAGAGAAGAAGGCTGAGAAGGAAGAATTGAAAGAGGTATCATTAGCAGAATTGGAAGAGATCCTGGAAGAAGAGGAGTTGCCTTGGTACCATGAAATCGAGATGTATTGTAGGGATGGTTCATTCCCGGAGTCGGCTAACGCAAAGCAGCGTAAGGCCATCAGAAGAGTCGCCTCAAGATGCACAATCATTGCTGGAGAATTGTATATGCACGCTCTTAATGGAGTTCTTATGAGATGTTTAGACGATGATGAGGCCTGGATGGTCGTTGAAGCAGCCCATTCAAGTGAGTGTGGAGGGCATGTCAATGGTCAAGCGTTGGCAAAGAAAATTCTTAGGTAGGGCTATTACTGTCCAACCTTATGAGAAGATTATTCCACCTATGTTCGTAGGTGTATTCAGTGCCAACTCCATGTTGATAAAATTCATGCTCCCGCTTCCTCCCTCCATCCTCTTTCTGCTCCTTGGCCATTCTCCATGTGGGCCTTTGACATTGTAGGCCCGCTCGATGATCCCAACTCTCAGGTCAAGCAAAAATCCTTTATCCTTACCACTACTGAGTATTTCACCAAGTGGGTCGAAGCTGAAGCATACACAGAAGTCAAAGTAACCACAGTTTGCCGCTTCATCCTGAAGAATATCATCTCGCGATTCGGAGTGCCAAGCGACATCGTCATCGACAACGGACCGCAGTTCGTGTCAGAAGAACTCCAGGACCTCTGTAAGAAGTTTAATATTTCATTACATCATTCATCTCCATATTACCCACAAGGCAATGGCCAAGTTGAGGCCACGAATAAAACCATTCTTAAAATTATTAAGAAAAACATGCGAGTCGCATAAATTTTTTGATTGGTCCGAGAGATTAGTCGAAGCTCTATGGGCTTATCGCACCTCCGTCCGTACTCCCACAGGGCAAACTCCTTTTGCTCTCACCTATGGGATGGAGGCGGTACTTCCATATGAGATTTTGATCCCTTTCTTAAGAGTGCAGCTTGATAGGGAACTCACTCTCGATGAGCGTCGAGAGACGTTGCTAGTCCCGCTGGAACTCTTGGACGAGAAGAGGCTTAATGCGGCCAATCATGTTTTCGTCTATCAAAAGCGCGTCTCACATCATTTTCAAAAGAAGGTTATTGAAAGAAAATTTCAAGTGGATAACATGATTTTGAAATGCAAATTTATTAGAGCAGGTGGTCCCAGGTCTAAGCTGCAACCCAACTGGGAGGGTCCATTCGTTGTTAAGGAAGTTTATCCGGGGAACGCGTATCGTTTAATTAACGCCGAGGGTGAGAAGTTGTCCCACGTATGAAATGGGCTTTATCTCAAGCATTTTTATCCTTAAAGAGTATGGCTAACGATAACTGGGTGGCGAGGCATCTTTCCCTTAATCACTAAAGAAGATTCTTTAGCACAGCAACCACACACTACACGGCACCCTTGGTCATGGTCTTCCTTTTTTACAAAACACCGTTTCTCCTTCGGCCATGATCGGGGGGGATGAAGGTCCTTGCTTTTCTTTTTTCGGCCGAACATAGGGGCAAGAGACTGATGGCTGAAACAACTGACCTAGGCAATCTCCGATACGAGAGCGGTCTCAAATAGGGGGAGTCTTCAAAAAAGAAAGAAGAAAAAAAATAAAAAAAATAAAAAAGTAAAAAAGAGAGAAAGGAGAGAGAAAAATACTATGAAAAATGTCCCTGATCCTAGTAACTGGGCCTGTGTCTCCTAAGGCAAGAGTCGAGGTTCGCGTAAAACAGGTGAAGGATTGCGCAACATCATGGGTGTATCAAAATCAATGTAAAATATAAAATCGAAGACACAAAGCCCCAGTGCAATAGACCTACTCTCTGAGGGGCAGTGCCTTGGAAGGAAGTCAAGTCCTGATATCTCCCATCCTTAAGTAAGGCTTGTCCCCAATTTTTCTTCCATTCTCTCCCTAAAGACTAGATCCTACCCTGGGTATGGCCCCAGGAGAGGCATCGTCGTGCGAATTGGATCCCTGGCCGAGGGGTTGTCATCTTGAGCGCACGCTATGTTTTAGAAGATGCCTAATGATATGGGTTAAGATTTTCCTCGCCTGGTTTTAGTTAGCCTAAACTCAAAGAAAAAATCAAATATTGTCAAAATTGAAAAAAAATCAAATATTTCCAAAACTCAAAAAAATCAATCAAATATTTTCAAAACTCAAACACAAAAATCAAATGTTTTCAAAACTAAAAAAACAAAAATAAACAAAAAAAACAAAAAAAAATCAAATATTATCAAAATTGAATAAATTAAATATTTCTAAAACTAAAAAAATCAATCAAATATTTTCAAAACTAAAACACAAAAATCAAATGTTTTCAAAACTTTAAAAAAAACAAACAAAAAATAAAAAAATTGAATATTTTCAAAAATCAAATATTTTTCAAAACCATCACATATTTTTTTCCCTGCATTTCATGGCATGCATTACATTTTCACTTTATGTCATTTGTTTGCCTATTTGATAGGGCTTAACCCCTTGACCAAACTTCAAGAATTGGTCTCACATCAGGCTTACCCTCGGCAAGGGGTTAAGCTTAGAACAGATCTAACCTATTTTTCTTATTTAGTATGTGCAGAGACAGGTCCGCAAGACCCAAACCATGAAGCCTATGGACTCATTTCATATCTGCTTGTTTACGGTCTACATGCGACCGTTTATTCTCAATTAGTGGTCATCTTTTGACCGTCTCATCATTCAGCGGTCATTAGATAGGCCGCCCTTTCCCGGAGCCCCAATGCATGAGTTCGCTCTGATTCCTATTCTTTTGCGATCTAAAAGTGTTGGGGGCATCTCTCGCCCTTCACATTTCTCCACAGCTCGCCAGCATGGCTCCAATGTGTCTGTTACATTTTTATGAGTTGGAGTCATGTAATTTGCATATTTTCTTTGAGTCATAATTATGTAATTTTCCTTTTATTTGAATACAGTACCTAGGTTAGGTAGTCATTTACCTAAGTATGAGTGTCATTAGATTGATTAGTTGGTTAATGGGCCCATTTCAGTGGGCTTGGCCCAGGGGCGCCCCCTTCCCCCCTTGGTTATTTGTCATTAGTCCTAAAGTTAGGGACGTATTGTAAAATGTGGGTTGCCTATAAATAGGACCCCATTTCTCCCATTTGAAGCTAATGAAAAATCTACTATTTTGAGTCCAGAAAAAATTGAATTTCTTTAGTGAGAAGCCATTAGAGTGGAGTGAGAAGCTCCCCTCCCCTATCCCCCTCTCTCTCTCTCCTACCTGCGTCACTTTCTCTCTCCTCCCCACTATCCACCTCATCCTCCACATCAGCCCAAAGTGTCCACCTCATCCTCTCCCCTTCTGCCACATCATCACCCTTTCACCTCCCCAAGGTGTATTCATTACACCCCTTCACATCCCAAGACCCCATTAAATCATCCCATCAATTCCCTCCCCCTTCCAAGGTGACTCTTCCCTTTCCCAACACACCTCTCCCTCTCCCCCATGCAACCTCTCACTCTCCCAAGGCAGAACACCCCTCCCCAAGCATCCTTTCCCCTCCCCTAGGCCAGCATTAACCCCATTCATTAACCAAACTTCAAATCCACCTCCCTCTCCCTCCCAACACCAAATTTGTAGCTCCCCCTCCCACCATATAATAGACCCTCTTCCAGGCCCCATTCTACCCCTCCCACACCTTGGATCACCTCCTCCCAGACCCCCTCACAGCCAGGGGTCACCCCCACACCCTTCCACCCCATTTCATGCTCATTCGGATATGCATCGGGGAACTTGTTCTAAGCTGAAGACTTGCAGAACTCAAGAAACTTGCAGCGCCGATCACTTCTTCATCCTGGAACCCCTAGGAGCACAATAGGTACCGTTGGAAGCGTCGTCCAGTCTACTTCGCAACGGAGGTGGTCCCGCCTCCGTCTGAGTTTGTGGCTGCCCGGAGGACTCATCTTTGTCAGACTGCGCAAAATCCTTCCAGGCAGACCTCCCATAGCGGATTGCAGAAGCTACCACGACCAGAGTTCTGAGCTTCATGGGGTGGCACTTGGCTGAAACTTTTTCCTCCAAGTCCCCTAGCATCTCCAAGAAGCGGAGCATCGTTTGAAGCCCGAAGCACAAAGTTCCAAATTTCCTACCCTGAGTGCGCAGGTCCGTCTGACTGTAGACAGATCCGACCCCTCCCACTTCTCAGGCCCTCACGGTCAACTCCGATCTCACCCTCGTTGGTACCCAAACGAAGAAGACTCGCTCACAAATGCGTTGGTTCTTGGTCCCGCCCTCAACAAACTTCAGAAGCATTCGGGGCGACCACTTCTTCCAGCTGCAAGGATTCTGGAACAGGCAGAAACTGAACCAAGGAGCCCGGCTCACGATCCTACCTCCTCCTCTGACAACCACGGGAAATTCCACAAAAATTTTGGTGTCTTCCTGGGCCAACCCAGGAAGTTTTGGTGCTGGTCTCTCCCTCTTCTGAAGTTAGACGGGTCCATGGCGGCATCATCAGCGATTCCCTATCCAACAAAACCTGAGCGGACAAATCTGCAGGTCCTTAGTTTATTCCGGCATTCCCCACCCCGCTTGGCCCTCTTAAAGCCTCTCCCTGTGGGAGGTAGTGTTTGTATGTAAGTTTCAAACCCCCACCCCTAGTCCAACCCTCTTGCGTGAGGTGTAGTACATGTATTAGCAGGTCTTTGCTGAAGCGTCATCGGCGTGGTGTGCGGGTAGCCCACGCTTCCCCGCTCGCCCTCGTCTCCGGCTGGGATCAACGTTCTCACGCTGATCAGGTGAGCTTCTGACCCCCCTCTCCTTGATGGTTTAACTCTGCTTAGCTTAGTATTGTTTCTAAGTTGCTCGTCGGCGGTGAGGTGAGTGCCCGGTCCTGGATTCTCATCAAATCGAGTGACACCGCGGGTGAGTTGTGAGAGAGACATTACATCCCATGCCCTCGAGGTGCTGGTTGCCCATTGAAGTAAGCATCCCAGGCCCTTTGGGGTCCATCCTAAGCTATCCAAACCCCCCTCCGGAACAGCGAGGTCCCACCTCGGACCATCATACCCATCGCCGGTCCACCTACGGACTCGGGTGCGCGCTACGCGGGTGAGTCCGCTTGAGTGAAATCACCGACCCATTCTTTGCTTGCGAATTTAGGTCCAAGGGGTCATGTCACATCAATTTGGTATTAGAGCATCATTGCATCCTTAGGTTGTTTCACATCAATTGATATCAGAGCATCATTACATCCTCAGGTTGTTTCACATCAATTGGTATTAGAGCATCATTGCATCCTTAGGTTGTTTCACATCAAAAAGAGATCGTTTCTCCAAAACAAGCGGTCAAACACTGACCGCCTTCTTATCCAGCGGTTCCTTGATAGACCGCTTGTCTCTCCCGAGGACTGTTAGCCAGGAGCTCGCTGGCTCACTTAGACGTCAATCTAGTGGCGGCCTATTGGAAGCCATTTTTCTCACAGCAGCGGTCATATTATGACCGTCTAGATCCTGTGGCGGTCCTAACCTTGGCCGTTTCCATTCCTGAGAGTCATATCAAACCACACATATGAGAAGAAAAGAGAGACAAATTGATAGCTAAAATAATCAAATTCCTTTATTTTTATTTAATCTCAAGAACAACAGATTCAAGCTATCAATCCCTATACATCATGATGAATCACTCAATCCCCAGTCTGGCACCCACGCGAGGTCTGATCTTGCGTAACTCTCTTAGGTAAAGTTCGTACTCCTCCCGAATCTCTGTCACCTCTGCTGGTAGAATGCGCGTCTTACTGATTTCCCACATGATCAGTGCGCTCCTCATTGCTTGCTCATCCTCCTCGGTCTCGAGTCTCCTCGCCTGTAGCGCGGGTAGATGGGGTAGTGCCGAAACCATGGTCTGTCGGAATCCAACCTGTAGAAAGCACCTATGGGGGCTGTACATCGCTAAGGAGGTGTTCCCCACAAGCCTCAAGTCAAACCCAAGCCTCCTAGGAAGCCTGAGGGTAGTACTAACAAGGAAAGCTGGGTGCATCACGAACCGATCAAGGGGCAGAGTGTTGTGGTAGATCGGCTAGTCATCTCTGGTCCTCCTGTCTGCTGTCCTGCACTTGACCTATTGGGGAAACCCGAATGCTCCTCCAATGAAGAAAAGTGGGTGGCTCCCGAAGATCCGACTAAGAGAAGGAATGTCCTCCTTGCATAGGAACTTCAATCTAACCCCCATCCAACACTCTAGCAAAATCATAGACCCGAAGAGAGGCCCACCAAGGGAAGCTGAACTAAGGCTCTCGTATAGGTAAGAAAGGACGACCTGTGAAATAGACAACCCTCCCCACAACCCACTAATGATACTCAGGTTTGGTATGTCTAGAAGGTGGTCAATGGTAGGGAAAAGTATGGCCCCGCATAGACAGATAGAAGTGGCCTTGGCTATGGCCTCATTCCACCCACATTTATTCTTACAATGAGCAGTAACCCACTGGGCCATGGGGAGCAAGTGAATGTGTTGGGAACTAATCATGGCCCTAACATCTTTAGAATTGGGTAGGATTTCCCCTAAGATGAGTGAGGGATCTACAGGGGCAACGGTGTGACACACTAAGTCCTCGTCCCCGACCTTTATCCTTGGAAGGGCTAGCAATGTCTCAACTTCTTCTAGAAGGATAGTAGCTTCGAATGTGGGTGACGAGATCGTCGGTTCGAGATTCAAGATTCATGGTTGAACGGATCGACAAGCGACTTCAACAAAATTATCAAATAAATATTTATGTTAATTGGGCCACATGTATAGGCCTAATATGTGTGTTTCTTTTTATAGGATTTAAGCTATATCCATGAAAAAGTCTTTTTTTAATAGTGTCTTTTAATCTTCCAATTAGAGGTATAATGAGTGTTAGGTATTAGTTGAAGTTTTAATGAGTTGTCTTTTGGTCTCCTTGTGGAGTCTATAAAAAGAGTCATGTAACCTTTATTTTAAGCAATGAAAATGAAATGAAGTTAAATTTTTGGAAAAGGTGGGAACCCCACCCTCTCCGTCTCTTCCCTCCCTTTTCTCTCCTACGTTTTCATTTCTTCCCCCCCCCCTCTTTTGTCCCTGCAGCTGCAGTCACCTCTCTCCCCCTCCACTTCTCCTTTCTCCTCTTTCTCCTCATACCCACCGCCAGCGGTTTCTCCCCCCCTCTCCGTCTTCCCTACTCCCCACGCTCTCTCTCCGCACAAGCTGGCATTCTCCCTCTCTCCCCCCTCTCTCTTCTCATCTCTCCCCATCTCTCTCTCTCTCCCACCGTAAATCTTGCTTCTCTTCACCCTGCTAGTCACCGCGGCCTCTCCCCCTCCCTTTCTCTCTCTAGAACTCCCACAGTCACGGCACTCACCTTTACTCTCTCCCTCTCTGGCTAACACCACCGCACCCACTCTCTTCACACACATCGGAGACGTTCACCACTGTCGCCTCCCTCTGCACCGGGCTCCTTCATTCCTCCCACCCCCACTCTCTCCCTCTATTTGCTTCTCTCTACCTGCAGATCGATACCGCCACAAGCCTCACCTTCGCAGCACCCACCCCACCACTCCGTTCCTTCTCTTTCTCTCTCTAAATCTCCTCTTTCTCCCTTTTACCATCCTTCACACCGACCTCACTCTCAGCCCTCTCTATCTCTCCTCCTGGCATCCCCTCCGGCAGCATCTTGCATGGCTTCTCCCCCTCTCTTCTTACTCCCACTCTCTCCTCTCTTTCTCCCTCTCCCTCTCTTCTGCACACCGCACCAGTGGCTTTCACATGCCCCCCCTTCCTCCTCTCCCCTCTCCTCTACACCTCCGGGTTCCCTCACACACACTCCTGTTCTCCCTCTTCTTATCCCATTGCCTCTCTTCTGCACACGTCACCACTACGGCTTCCCCTGCTCCCCCTCTCTTGCAACAGCCCACTCCTTGTTTCCCTCTCTACCTCCCTTCTATACACACTCTCATCCCCCTCTCATCCTATCTTCTATAAACACCCACATCAACACCCACCGCCCTACCACCCACAGCTCGGCCACCGTCATCCTCGGCCTCCCTCGCACCATAGCCGCGTCAGCGGCAACACCAGGACAGGCTGGCAATGACCCTCCCATCACCGGTGGGCAGCTTCACCACAGGTCGCCACGTCCCCGGCAACGACCAACAGCAGCGTCACCACCACGGTCACCCCTCAGCAGCTCGCGAGCATGTCGGCGATGACCACTACCCACGCCCATGGCTCTGCCATGCGCACCCGACCCCCCCCCTCCGACGGGGACTGCACCACCTGTGAAGTCCCAACGGCTACTGTCGTCGACGCGGGACCTTACTACCACAGCCGCCAACGCCTCCGTGTGCACCGCCGTCTACAAGAGCAAGCCCTCTGTCGGCCGAACTGCCAAGCACATGCGAGCCAACTGCCAAGCATCCAGCATACTCCTCGCCAACGGTTGATGGGCGGTGTCCCCTTGGCCATCTTCCCGTGGCTGCTCCCGTCCTGCCAACCACGGCACTGCTATGCTCGTCTCCCCGGCATGCGATCACGTCGGCCTCGTTCCCAGCCACAGCAAGCAGACCGCTGCCACCGCTTAGTCCACCATATCGTCTTCACCAGCCATGAGAAGGGGTCCCACCGCCATGCATCTGCTACCCGTTGGATTCCCTCTGTATCAACACTTATCTAACCTCTCTCTATTCCTCTCTCTCCAATGTTATATCTTCTATAAAACACACAAAAAAAGTGTGCGTGAAGAGCAAGGGATGAGGCAGACCATTCTCTCCCACCTCACTCTCATTCTCTCTCTCTTCCTCCCTCTACGGGATGCTATTTTATATATAAAAAAAAGGTAGTAACCCTCCACCGTGTCTCTCTCTCCCCCCTCTCTCTCTCTCTCTTTCACTCTCATTTTATGTTCACCATCGCAGTAGAGCCACAAGGCATTAAAAAAAAACAATTGATGATAGAAGGAGAGGGAGCCACGTGAGAGGTGCATGTGCATGGCTTACAAGCTCTCACGTGCCCTCTCTCATTCTTTCTATTCTCTCACTTTATCTCTCTCGTGATGCTCTTTGAGAGAGAAAAAAATAGAAGAAACAGGTGAAAGAGAAGGATTGGAAAAAAAAGTGATGAATATTTTTATAAAAAAAATGTGAGGTTCGGAAAAGAAACTGAAACAGAGAAAAAAAATTGAAAAAAGAAAAGAGAAAAAAGAAAGGAAAATATCATGCTCAAGGTTTGTATCACATCAGTGGGGAAGATAAATGTGTGGGTCTGATGATGCCATATCTCCACTAGAGCTGAAATGCTGTGCCAATCGAGTGAGAGTTTGTGGTAATTTTTAGCCAGGACAAGTAATGGATGGAGGTGCCAGGCTCTTAGGATGGAGATCACATCTCGTGGAAGTTCATGGACCATAGGAGCCACCCATTTTAGGTTAGAGTAACGCCTAGGGCTAGGAAGAAGCTATAGAAAGAAAGAAAGAAAAAAGAGGAGAAAGAGAGCAACAATATAAGGATTTTGAAAAATAATTTCAACAAATTTGAAAAGTAATTGATAAAGCCTACCTCTCTCAAATGATTGATGCTCAAATGATTAGGAACAGAAGTCAACCGTTGTAGCACCTCACGCTCCTTCCTAGCTGGTTGTGGCCCGTTATAGGAGCTCTTCCCCATTGTGCTAGCCTCAAGAGCCCTTTTCATATTGATTTGGGTGGTTGCACTAGGATTTTCAAGGCAAGAAGGAGGGGTTTGGTGTGCGTTACGAATTTGAGAGCCCCCTACTTATAAAGCCCAAGTTCTTAGTCTTCAGCCACTAGGATCGGGTTAGGATAGGCTCAACCAAGGTTAGGATCGCTCTTAGCGTGGTTGGATAGGCTTATCCACGGGTTGGGACTCTCTAAGAGAGTCCCAATCGCAGTTAACTGTCTTTTTACCTTTGCGGTCTGTCGAGCGACCGCTATTGATTCTGGGCGATCTTTCCACGATCGTTTCCATCCCCGCTCACATTCTTATCCATCTACGTGGTTAAACGGTCTTGTCTAGACCGCCTTCATTTTAAAGCGGTCTTAATGGGACCGTCTTTTCTGCTTTACGGTCTTTAATGAACCGTCTTTCATCATTCATTCAGTTGGGGCTCATTCAATCTTTAGCGGCCTGTCTTGGGACCGCTAAACTCGTTAAGCGGCCTTGCCAAGACCGTTTCTGTCTACTGTATTGGTTTTCTTTCTCAAAATCCCAATATACCTAAGTTTCTCTCCCTCTTTCCTTCGCTCTTGCTCTCTTCTATACGTTCACGCTGTCAATCGTAGGAGTTGTTGTTAAGTTAGTTAGGTAGTGTCAGTGTGCACACATTCATCATTTCTAAAAACAAAAAAAAATCATGTCATATATGCATACATCTCATAAGTACATCAGGTCTGACCCTCCCTGAGGTCGCCGCTCTCTCCTGCTCCCTCATGGCGCTTTGATTTGGCGCCATGGAGGTGCTCCCCTCCTCATGCTGGCGTCACCGACACTCCTCGTCCTCGTTCCGCCGATGGCCGGAGAAACCCGTGAGGTAGTCTTGATAGGCGAAGCTGGGCGCAACACTCTGGCTCCTACTGCGCTCTGGCCTACCACTCAGATGTCGCAGGGCTTCCTTCAACGCCCGCACCTCTCCCCTCAGCTCGGCCACCTCTATACAGGTGCGCTCTGCCTCGACACGATATCGGTCCGCTGCTGTCGCCTCTGCCCGGAAGCGCTCTGCCTCTGCACGAGAACGCTCTGCCTCTGTCTGGAAGCGCTCGGCCTCCTCCCTCTACCGGGTAGCCTCACCCAACGTAGCTACCAAATCCCTCACCTACATATGCATTCATTTCATTAATCATTCTTGCAGTCTTAATCATGAAATCAAAAGAGGAAGAGTAGTTTGCTTACCCTCTCGGCGAGCGCCGCCTCGGCCTCCTCAGCTCGCGCTATCACCCGCGCGAAATCGGCATCCCGCTCAGCCCGATCCGTCGGTGGCTGTGAGGAGGAAGATGGTGCGTCTGGCGCCTGGCGCCTGGCACTGGGCTCCCTCGGCACGCTGCATTTAGAATCATGTCATTCTCATTTAAGCATGAATATTGCTTTTTTAGATTTAAGGCTGAAGCTTACCAGGAGGTCCAGGGAGCACTGAAGCTCATCCCGCTGTTGGACCGTGGAGTGGAGCAACCCCTGTAGTTCCGCAATACGTCCCTGGGGGTCTAGCTGCATGTAGAGTGTCAATCATCAGCATCATAATCATAAGAATTTCTAGAGTGTGTGAGTTTAGGAATCATACCGATTGTTGCGCGCCACGAAAGACCTGGTCTCCGTAGCGTCGGGCGTAGGCCGTCAGGTAGGCCTCGTTGCTAGCTACTCGGGTGCGCACCGCTCGCCCCTGCCTCGTCCAATCCTGGATCTGGTCCATGGCCTGGGCAATCCAGTCTATCTTTGTCGTGAGTCCGCATGCGTGGCGTCCCACGCGCTCCTCCGATCGCTCCCTCATCGGGAACTCCATTTCTGGCTGGTGGACGCCCACTATCCTCATGATCAGTCAGTAGTGGAGTGGCTCGATGATGTTCAGGCAGTGAAGCCAGATGTCTCGGCCCGCGTACGCTAGGGCTGCCACCACCCATGGCTGGCCCTCCTGTCCCTCGCCCTGGTACGGTGTCCACCGGACCTGTAAAATGGTGACCAATTGCATTAGCATCCAAGCATATAGCTGCATTTAAAAGAATAGAAAATTTTTAAGTTTAGGTCTTACCGAGGCATAGGGTAGAGTGTCGAGGTCATCCTGGATCGCTCGCACTTGGCGTCTTAGGGACCCCACCTCCTGAACTGCTATCCACCGTCTGGCGATGGGCACCCGGTCCGGATGCACCTCCTGTCCTCTCCCTAGTCTAGGGAGGTACATGTAGGCCCACAACTGCATTCCATTGCATCAAGATGTCAGCATATAGCATTTCATAAAATCATATAGGAATTGCACAAGCATTTTTTGCTTACCTGAAGTAGCGGGGAGAATCCGCCGAGCATCGTGCGCCGGCTGGTGGAGCTCAAAGTGTCGAAGAGGAAGGCAAGTACCGCTGCACCCCATGTGTACTCTCCGACGCTGTCCACCTCCTGGAGCAGGGGCAGGAGTCTGCAACTTACCCCATCTGCCCTGGTGGTGAATAGCAGCTTCCCGAAGAACAACATCAGGAACCGCCGTAGTACCACGTCTGCCTCTGGTCCGGGCTCAACTGCTACTCGCTCCCATGCCTGGTCTGTCAGCCGTCCCAGGTGCTGCTCCGGCAGCTCTCCCACCGCGATCCCAGCTCCTCTCAAGCCCAGGCTCTCCTGCAGCCTCGCTCATGGTAGGATCGTCGAGTGGCGCTCCGGTCTTTGTAGCTCCAGGCCCAGCAGCCTCTGGGCCATCTCCCGGTAGTCCGTGTAAGTCATCCCGCTCACCGGTGCATCGTGTACCTGCAGCCCGGTGATGCGCGCCACGTCCTCTAGTGTAGGGATCATATGACCCCACAGGAACAAGAATGCCCGACTGACTAGGTCCCACTGGTCGTGCAACGCGTACAGGAGGGCGGTGTCCAACCTCGACACCTCCATGCTCAGGAACTCTGCAAACCCCATGGCAGCCAGTCACTCCCTCTGGAACTCCGGCAGTGCCAGGTACATTGCTCGAATCTAGAGCCATGAGATCTGTGTCTGGCGTTTTCCCTGCATACATTCAACATTTTAGGTCAGTCATTCCAATTCATGAATCATGCATTGCATATAAATAAAAACAAAATAAAAACAAAATAAAAAACAAAATAAAAAAATGCAGTCTATTAAGGGGGGATCATCACAAGACCATTTTCATCCTCATAACGATCTTCTGTTGACCGTTTCAAATCCCCAACGGTCCCCATCAGGCTATTTTTATTTTCCAATAAACCCTTCACTGATCTGAACGGTCATCTTATGACCGTTTTTGTCCAGTGGGCGGTCTATTGGAGACCGTTTTGTTCTTTAAACGGCCGAGTTCAGACCGTTTCATCCTTCGTGAGTGGGTTCTCTACTTGTGGTCTGTTGGAGACCATTTTTTGTTCCTTGACGGTCTAATTCAGACCGTTTCTACCCTCCGCAGGTCAATTCGTGCCTAACGGTCGTAGGACGACTGCCTGGCCCCTCAAGCGGTCCCTGCTAGGACCGTTTCTTCCCCGCCGCAGTGGACGGCACCCATCCCCCCATTCATTGGAAATGGCGCTAGGGGCCCTTACAACTATCCCTAGGGGTTGGTGTGACCCCTCTATCCTCATCTAAACCCCATGCATCACTAGAAATTCAAGAATTGAAAGGGTTTTTTTTCGGTGGCCTACCTCGGCCGAAGGGGCTCCCTTGGATGGCTTCTCGGTCGTCGCCACCGCCTCCTCGCCCTCCGGCTGCACTACGACCTCCTCGGGCGCTCTGGCGGCTGAAGAGGGTCCCTCCCCTTAGATCTTGGTCGACGGTGGCACCTCCTCTTCCGGTGGGTTCACTACCACGCTGTCCTCTTCCCGGGCCATCCAACGTGTAAACCTCTTTAGCACTTGCTTCTTAAATCTCATTCGAGGACGGTCTCGTGTGGGGGGCGAGGAGAAGTGAGCTAGGGGAGGAAGGCTCTCGGTGGGGGGAAGAAAGGTGGAAGGCTATCGGTCGTGGGCGTTTGTGCGAAGTGGGGAAGACGAGGGAGAAGAAGGGTCGGTTTTGTTTTTTTGAATTCGAAGGTTAATAGCGGTCTATCGCTCAACTGTTTATATCTTATAAACGGTCAAAGAATGGCCATCCTTGTGAGAGCAGGCAGACAGCCATATAGCCATTCAATTGTGTGGTGCGGTCTTTCCTTGGACCATTTTTGAGGTTGAGGCAGTCATGATCAGACCGTTTTATTTTAAAGGCCCTATTTTGTCAATTCATGCCTATGCCCTTTGTTAATTGATTCTTATGCAGTGTTACATTTTGGCTATCTAATCTAATGTTCAATTGCACAATCTATAATGATGTTTTGTCCTGCCATGCTACATGCCATGCTCTCAATCCGGTAGGTAAGTCAGGTAAGTATTCTGCATCCCTTATCCCTTAATGCATTACTATATGGTATCTATGCAATATTATCTCGAGAACCGGCTGGTCATTCACGTGTTCTAGGATCTGATGTTCCCCTTTACCAAAAATAATGATGATCTAGGTGCACATGTTTAATCGTTGGTTAGGTCGTTAGGTTGGTGGAATTAGGGGACGACGGTTCTATCCTGCACGCCGTGGTTGCGGATAGTGTCCTGACCCTGATTAATCCAGTCTAGCAATATTATTCTCAAGTATTTTATATTTTATCTTTCTTTGCATTCATTTTAATGATTTATTTATTTTAGCCCAGCATGCATCATGCACATCTTTGAGCATTCATGACCCATAATCTATCTAAAGTGTCTCTTTGATGATGGATAATTGTACATTCATGGTCTTAGGTAAGAAAAATTATTTCATCCAGAGTCGGAGGGTTTTCTTCGGTCCTATCGCTTGGTTGATTGGCTGAGAGTCCCTTTTTGGAGTTTAGTATGCTTTCTTTTATTTTCCATTACTGCTTATTACGATCCCCTCATTGGTCCGTGGATTGTGTTCCCCGATGAGGTTGGTCGTGTTTTCTTTCCGTCTATTTTTAGTTAGTTCCTCCAGATTGGTGTCATTTTGGTCCAAGCATTCTGTGTGACTGGCTCAGAGTTTTCTGGAAGATTCCCATTACTTGTTGGTGAAAGACGGGTGTCATTTGCCTTAACGCCCGCTTTTTAGTCCGCTCCGCTGCATTTCCGCTTCGTCTCCATGTTTTCTATTTTGCCTTCACTTCACCTTCGCTCGCTCCCCTGCAAAGAGGACGTTAAGGAGGGGCATATGTTGACACCCGTTTTATACCTCCGAGTTGAGTCTTTTGTTACCTTAATTTATGATGTCCCAAGTTGTCCGTCATTTATCAGGTCATTTTCTGATGGTTTTTGGGCCTATTTTTTGGGCATCTTTTCTCCCTGGTTGGACTTGCTCCCGTGTTTTCTCGAGTTTGGGCCTAATGTAACTTGATTTAGCTAAGCCCTTGGGTTGAGTACGCATATTTATCTCTTATTCCCTTTTCAATCGACCACCTTAATAACGGTCTAGCGATAGGCCGTTTCATGAAGGTGGCGGTCTATTGAACGACCATTTTTTCTGACCTGCGTCGACTTGTCTCTTTTCTGCGTCGACCTGTCTTTTCACGCGTCGACCTGTGTTTTTGTAAACGGTCTCCCGATGGACAGTCCCATAAAATTGGCGGTCTGTCAAGGACCGTTTCTACTTGGCGAGAATCCCAGTTTGACCTGGTCTTTGGATGAATGAGCATATTTATCTTATTTTTTATTTTCTAACGGCCAGGAGAGTAGCGGTCGGCCGATGGGCCGCTTAGCATCCTGGGCAGTATATCGGTGGACTGTTTCTATCAACCGAGATTCCTGGGTCGACGGGTGGTTTCTCCTTCTATCCATGGTCAAGATGGTTACTTGATCCACGAATTTCTCTACGGATTTTGAGCCAAATTGGGCGCCGTTTGATCCTGTTGGCGGCTGGGAGTTTTATCTTCAGTTTATTCAAAATAATCCAAGTCTAATTCCTGCCCAAAAGCCCTCCATTCGAGCTAGGGTTTCAAGGGTCTATAAATAGAACCCTTGGCTCATGGCTAGGGGGGGGGGGGATTTCAGAGCTCGCGTTGAAGTGCTGCCGCTTTCCAGAGCGAAATCTAGTCAGGGAGAAAGGCCTTCTACATCCTCTAAGCCTTTGGTCCAGGGAGTAGTTACTTTTGTCATATTTTTGGGTCATAGTTTAAGTCACTTTTCGATCACATTTTTAGTCATTTCATCACCATTCTCCTTCGTTTTTCGTCACATTTTTCACTGGCATTCTAGCATATTTACATCCTCCTACTATTTTCCACGCCCCATAGGGGTTAAAAACCCAAAACCCCAAGTATTTCCCCTTTCAATTATGTGTTCTATTCACCATTCTCGTTTATAGATATTGCACTTCCATAAACTAATTGGGTCATCTTTTATTGTTATTTGTGTTGTCTTGCAGGTCAGCAGGTATCTTAGTACGAGACCCATCCCTCCTGGCCGGTCGGAAGGGGTGGAGGATCGAGTTCCCGGCTCGGGTTCTGGAAGCCTTTGCGGTCTACCTGCGACCGTCTACCAGAGATAGTGGTCTTTCGCATACCGTCTTTTCTTTGTTTGCGGCCGATTGAAGACCCTCCAAGTTCTACACCCAGGCCTTCTTCCCACGTTCTGCTTCAGTGCTGGTAGCGGCCTATCGTTCGGCCGTTTTCACCGTTCAGCGGTCGTCAGAAGACCGTCTTCATCCTACACCAGCGCTATTTTGGTTTGGCGAGTGTCCTCATCCATTTCTTTTTCCAAGGTACGTAGTGCGCCTCTCTTCGCACTATTCATCTTGGTGGCAATCAGGATCTAGTAGTTTACGCGGGTGATTGGTTTCATTGCATTATTTATTTCCTTCCATGTTACATTTGATGCCACATTAGTTACATCCATCCATTCACTCACACACACACCCGCACATCCTGCTTTAGATTAGAAAAGATATCTATAGGGTATTTTTCATATTTTTTTTCTTTTTCTTTTAAACACATGGTGCTGCACATCCCTTCACCATTTGACGCGAACCTCAACACTTGCCTTAGGTGAAGAGGCCCGGTTACTAAGATCAAGAGTATTTTCCATAAATTTTTTTTTAGATCTAACTCTTCACTAGGGAGGGCAAAGTATCAGACACCATCCAAATGAGAGAAGGCTTGTCCTTCCTGTTTCATTAGTGTGCAAGTGATTTTTTTTTTGGTGCTAAGAGACCTTAGGAGATTCTAAATTAGTTCCCATGACTAGACACTAAAAATCATTGCATCATCCATCTATACAATCTTCTCCATTCTAGAGTCTCTTTTATGAAAGTATGAACCATAAAAACTCAGCTAGGGCTTTTTTTTAAACAAAATATGGCATTAGGTTGTATGAGAGTTTTATAATGATTACCCTTACCCCCCAACTTAAATGACATTGTCTTTCATGATATGAACAATAAATGAATAGAACAATGTGCACATGAATGCTTAGGGAAGGAAAGGTACAACCTGGGGTGTAACGCCCGGTAATTTTAGAATTGGAATAAATATATTTAGGAAGAAAACCTATACATAATGATAAATACATATTCTTATAAATAAGTATATAATGTTTACTAAATAAAATTTATTCAAATAAATAAATGTCTAAGTGATATTCCTTTAGGGATGGAAGTAAAAAAAAGTTGCTAAGATCGAACCTGTCTCTGATATCCAAGACCGTGATTAAAAAAGGTATTAATACGGAATAGAGAGTTATTTTTAAGAAGGCATTTAATTCATATTCTACTTCTATTTTGAATTAATAATAAATTAAAACCAACAATTAGTTAAGACCCAGATCTTGTGTATAACCCCGTGATTCCCTAATTGGCCTTACAAAAAGATCTTATAGATCCTACCCTTAAATTTTAAGGGATTATGAATTTAGCATCATTTTAAGTAGCTATTTAAAGTCATTATGTATTTTTATTTGAATTAATAATCAATAAAACCTTGGAGAAAACATCAATTTAAATTTTATTCAAAATTTAGAAAATTTGATATTTCATATTTATTACATTATATTATTATTTGATGGAATATGGGTGTATAAATAAGATTTAATATATTAAAGATAATTAACAGGAGATCGGATGGACGTATATACAATTTCGGTTAATAGAGGGTGAGAAAAAAACTTCACAAAAAGTCTGGACCACTTAATGGTCGTTGGTTACCAATTTACGACATAAAGGATGTCGTTATTCTAAATAAAGTATACACCTAAGAAAAATGGGGATATATATACGCTTTCAATCTTTTGAAGGTTGGAAGGAAAGTCAAAAATATGAATAGCGCCCCTTGTTTGAGCGCAGCTCATGGTATAACGACACTAGGCAAGTCGTTATTTTATTGAACGTGAATAGTGTGTGAATAGTGTCACTTTTTATTTTAAAGGAATTTTGTAAAACTAATTATATGAAAAAATAGAGAAAAATAGAATAACCTTACCCATATAATTTCGTAGCAAGGCCCCATCGAATTAAAAAGATAAAAATCTGAAAAGATTACAAATCAATGTTAAGAGTTGAATAGCGCCCGTACCTGAGGCGCTGCTTATTGAGAAACACCTACAAGATAGGCGTGACTTATTAAAACGTGGCTTTAGTATGGACGCGAATTTCATAAAGTAAAAACAAGGAAACTCCGGTTCGAACTGGAAAGAAAATTGATATTTTGGGAAGGATTTAAGTGGGGAAATTCCAATACTATTAGTATTCCTACTTGAGTTTTAGTACTAATAGAACTCCAACTCCCCAATCTAATTCCAACCCTATAAATACCCACGCCACAAGTCAACCTATTACTCTTCTTCCTCAAACCCACCACCTACTGCTACTATGATGGAGGCATCACCCACGACTCCCTCTGACTCGGGTCATCTTCACACTCCGGAGTTGTTTGAGCTCGGACTTCATTCCTATGTGGGTCCAATTATCCATTTTGAGCTTTTATTTTGAGTCATTTGATGTATTTTCCCTTTATTTGAGACTTGTACCTAGGTTAATGAGTCATTTACCTAAGAATGTTTGTCATTCGGATGTTTAGCCTAGCTAATGGGCCCAATCCATTGGGATAGGCCCATGGGTGCCCCCTACCCCTTGCTTATTTGTCATTATGTCTAGAGTCAAGGACTTTTTGTAAAATGTGGGTTTCCTATATATAGGACCCCATTTCCCCCATTGGAAGTTAATGAAAGTTGCCATTTTGTGAGTTCAAAATTCAAGTTTCGTGTGGAGAGAATCCATTAGTGGGGTGAGAATACCTAGGGAGAGAATCCCACCCACCCCTATCTTTCTCTTTCCCCCCCTTCCCCAAATTCAAATCCCACCTCTCTCCTCCACCTCATCCTCCACCCAAGCTTCCACCCCCACTACTTTTCCACTTCCCTAGGTGCCATCATTCCCCTCCCACCAAATCCCACCAAATATCTCCCCTCCCTAGGAGAATATTATTCTTCCCAACACAATCCACTCTCTTCCCCATGCAATCTTCCAACTCCCAAGAGAAGTTTGAATATTTTCCCCTCCACTCTCTCCTCCCACAAGCCCTAGACCACCCTAAATAGGGAAACCATCATCCCTCTTCCCCTCCCTCCTAGTCCCAAATTCGTAGCTCACTCTCTCACCACCTACTAGACCACCTCCCTGCCCCCATTCTCCCCCTCCCTCACCTTGGTTTACCTCCTTCCATACCTCCTAACACCCAAGGGTTGCCTCCATACCCATCCACCCCCTTTCCCCTCCCATTTACCTCATCTCCCACCTCCCATCTCCAACCTGCACTTCTCAGTTCGTAGGCAACAGAGTACCAGCATCTTACAGATTCGGCCATGATGTCATCCCGGTGTCCCTGGAAGTCCAAGTGGTACCGTTGGAAGCGTCTCTCCATCCTCTTCGCAACGACAGTGGTCTCGTTCCATTCTGAGCTCGTGGCTGCCCGTAGGAGCTGATCTCCTCAGACTGCGCGCCTTCCTCTAGACTACCAACCTGAAGCGGCTTACAGAGGCTGCCATGGCCATCATCCTAAAGATCCGGAGGCGGGACTTGACTGAGATCTTCTACGACAAGTCTACTTCCTGAATCAAAAAGCGGCACCCCGTTCGGCATCCGGAGCTAAGAGTTCTCATTTTTCTCCCCCGGGTGCGCTGTTCTATCCACTCTGGGATTGAACAGACCCCCGATCACTGTTCAGCCTGTTTCTGTCTACTCCGACCTCCTATGGTGTCCCCGTGGATCTCCGTTCGAAGAGGACTCGACAACGAATCCAGCGACTCCAGCCCCGCCTGAATCAGAGCTCAGGAGCGCCCGTGGTGACTTCTTCTTCTTGCTGCTGTGGTACCGTAGTAGTCAAAACCAGAACTCAGGGATCCTGTTCGCGGCCCTTCCCCGACCAGCACTGCTAACCAGGAAATTCCACAAAAATTGGACATCATCTTGATCCAATTCCGAATAATTTGCCACTAGTCTCGTCCACCAAAAAATTCAGAAGTGGTCGTAGCAGCACCGACATCGACTGCCTGTCCTCTGTTCTAGAGCACGGACAAAACCGACACCCTCCGTTTAGTTAGTTCTTAGTTCATTCTCCCCTCCCCGTCTGGCCAGCTTACTGCCCCTCCCTGTGGGAGGTAGTGTTTGAAGGTAATTTTGACTTCCCTTCCCCAAGTTTAACCCCCTTGCATGGGGAGTAGTGTTGTAATCCCTTAAACATGTTGAAGCTACACCGGCGCAGCGTGTGGGGAATCCACGCTTCCCCGATCGCCCACATCTTCGAGCGGGATCGGTTTCTTAAAACCGGTCGAGTAAGTGCTCTATTCCTTGCTCTCATTTGGTGTTTTGTTCATTCAATATTAGGTCATAGCTCCGCTGGCCCGAGAGAGTGTGCGCCCAATCCCGTTAGCACCGTTGCTTTCGAGTGGCCGCCGTGGGGAAGAGTGCTTGACCCGTGCCCTCGGCACAAAGTCAGCCCCATTGAATTGGGCCTTCATACCCTTGGGAAGAACCTTGGCCTTGCTGGCCCTCTACCAGCAAGAGCCCAGCCCTCACAACCTCCACTCGGCATCGCCGAGTTACCCCGGGTTTTGGGTGAGTGTCGGGTGAGTGGCCACCGATATCAGTCCATTTCTTTTGCATATTGTGCTTACTTGTTAAGATCCAAGGTACATCGGTCTTGCGACTATCACCCCAAGGTGATGTCACATCAATTGGTATCAGAGCAAGTTTAGACTTGTCTCTATCAAGCCTAAGTCCTAGGACCATTGCATTGAGTCAACCATCCGTCTAGTCTTTCCCCTCCCTTCCATGTCCACCCATAGTGGAGCCATTTACTGACCCGACCCATCGTCTTCGATTCCCCCCATGGATCCCAATTCCCAACTCAACCAAGATGCCCCTAGGGAGGAACCCCAAGGCCAAATGAACCGGGTTGATGCTACCCTTACAAACATTCTTGGCCAACTTGAGTCCCTTTCCACTCGGCTTGCTCGGCTAGAAGAGCATGAGTTCCACCCAAGGAACAATGAACCAAGAGCCCACCCTCCACATGTTGAAATTAATAGGGATGAGTTCCACCCAAGGAACAATGGACCAAGAGCCCACCCTCCACATGCTGAAATTAATAGGGAGGACTTTAATGTTTATCCCTACCATGACTATGAGAGGCCCCGCCACCACCACTATAAAGAAAGGCGTCCACGGGACAACCCGGATGACCCTCTCTTAAGAATGATCAAGGTAGAAGCCCCAAACTTTGACGGTTCCCATGAACCAAGTGCCTACATAGAATGTGAGACTACCATGAATCAATATTTTGAATGGTACCCTATGTCCGACCCTAGGAGAGTGAGGTTGGCCAAGATGCACCTCACCAAATTAGCTAAGACTTATTGGCTAAACCAAGAGGGGTTAAGAAGGGTTAGGCGGGAAGAGCCTATTGACACTTGGAAGGGTATGAAGACCCAACTTAGAAATAAGTACCTTCTCCTATCCTACCACCAAATGCTCTTGGATGAGTGGCAAAGCCTCACCCAAGAATGGAAGAGCGTGGTCGAATACATTGAGAAATTTGACTCCTATCTTTTGAAGTGTGGAGTTCACGAGGACCCGGAAGTCACCTTGTCTCGATTTAGGAATGGGCTCCAAAATCACATCAAGAGGGACCTTTTCATGAGAGATGTCGACAACCTTGAACAAGCCTACCAAGTAGCTCGGGATGTTGAACGATTTTCAAGGATTCCTAGGTTTGCTTCCCCAGGCCGACCGATCCCAAAGGCATGGGACCCCGACCCAACCCGGCCACTCCCATGAAGGCCCCTAGCCCGAGTGGGAGTGCTCCTTTGAGGCCTTACAACCCACCTCCCATCACCACTCCAACCAAGGCCGCCCCTATCCATCCCCCTCCAAGGAGGAAAGAGGCTTCCAAGGGCTCAAATGTAGGAGGGACTACCCCGGGTAGTGGGCGCCAACAATGCTATAGATGTCAAGGGTATGGGTACTTCGCGGGGCAATGCCCATCAAAAGGGTTGTCTAGTTTGTTAGTGGGGGAAGAAGCTCCCCCACCCCAAGGGGAGCTTGGGAGCATGATTGAGGAACATGAAGTTTCACTAGATTGGGAGGAAGAGTACGAGGCCCAATACCATGAGACGGGTATAGATCACACCATGACATCCACCGACTCCTATGTAGGAGTGATTAGATGCACCCTCACTAAACCCCAAGAGGAGGACTGGCGTAGAACCTCAATCTTCCACACCTTTGTCAAGATAGGGGGTCATGTGAGAAAAGTGATCTTAGATAGTGGGAGTTGTGTCAATGCCGTGTCCTCCGACACCATCAAGCTCCTTGGGCTTACTACCACTCCCCACCCAAGTCCATACCGGGTTTCATGGATCAATAACAACTCAATCCCGGTCAACACCCGCTGCCTTGTGCCTCTCACCTTCTCCTCCTACCATGGTCAATTATGGTGTGATGTCATCCCCATGAAAGTAGGTAGCATCCTACTAGGGAGACCTTGGTTTTATGACGTTGATGCCACCATCTTGGGTAGGACCAACACATGCACCTTTGAGCATGAGGGAAAGACTATCCGTCTTAACCCCTCCCCACCACGTCCCATGCCTAAGAGGGACACTCTCCCTCAAGGACACCACCCCACCACACCACAAGTCTCGGGGAACTCCACCCCTCCAACCCAATTCCTTACCCAAAATACCAAACAAGGTGTGACCTCGGGGTTGACCAAGGGTCTTCACCTCATCACCAAGAAAGAGCTTGAGGAGGAAATAGCTCAAGGGGCACCTTTATGTGCGGTGGTCATTTGTCTAGGGGAACCCACTCCCTCCAACCCCCATCCCATAGAAATCCGGCATCTCCTAGAAGAATTCCACGATGTGTTCCCAGAAGAACTCCCGGACCAACTCCCTCCCATGCGTGATGTGCAACACGTAATTGATTTAATTCCAAGAGCCACCCTTCCCAACCTTCCTCATTACCGCCTCAACCCCACGGAACATGCCGAACTTCGGAGGTAAATAGAGGAATTCATTAGGAAGGGCTTCATCCGCATTAGCAAAAGCCCATGTGCAGTACCGGCCCTTCTCACTCCCAAGAAGGATGGATCATGGCGGATGTGTGTGGATAGTCGGGCCATTAATAAGATCACCGTCAAGTATAGGTTCCCCATCCATAGGCTTGATGACATGCTTGACATGCTAACGGGAGTCATTATCTTCTCCAAGATTGACCTTAAGAGTGGCTACCACCAAGTTAGAATTAGGCCCGGAGATGAATGGAAAACGGCCTTCAAGACCAATGATGGCTTGTATGAATGGTTGGTCATGCCTTTCGGGCTCTCAAATGCCCCAAGTACCTCATGCGTCTCATGACGGAGGTCCTTAGGCCTTTCATTGGGATCTTTCTAGTGGTCTACTTTGATGACATCCTCATATATAGTCAATCCCAAGAGGCCCACCTTGACCACCTTAGGCAAGTTTGTACCATCCTTCGACATGAGAGTCTATTTACCAACCTAGGTAAGTGTCACTTCATGACCACATCCACCACCTTCCTAGGATTTGTGGTGTCTACCAAAGGTGTCTCCATGGACCCCGAGAAGGTCCAAGCTATTCTAGATTGGCCGGAACCCCACACTCTTCATGAGGTCCGTAGTTTCCATGGGTTGGCCACATTCTATAGGAGGTTTATTCGGGGATTTAGCAACATCACCGCTCCTATCACCGATTGCCTCAAAAAGGGAACTTTTGTATGGACCAAACCAGCCTCCAAAGCCTTCCAAGAGCTTAAGGAGAAGATGACCCAAGCCCCGGTCCTATGCCTACCCGATTTCTCTAAGGTCTTTGAAGTCACATGTGATGCATCCGGGATAAGAATAGGAGGGATCCTTAGTCAAGAGGGTCACCCCGTGGCCTTCTTCAGTGAGAAGCTATGTGATGCTAGGACACGGTACTCTACTTATGACAAAGAGTTCTATGCCGTGGTTCAGTCCCTCCGACATTGGAGGCACTATTTGTTACCCAAAGAATTTGTCATCTTTTTCTATCATGAGGCCCTCAAATACCTCAACTCCCAGCAAAGGTTGAATGCCCGACATGCCCGCTGGGTTGAGTACATCCAATCCTACACATTTGTAATCAAACACAAGACAGGAAACGAGAACCGCGCAGCGGATGCACTCAGTAGGAGGGTCTATTTATTATCCACTATCCAAGTGGAGATTACTGGATTTGAGAAGCTCAAGGAAGAGTACCATGGCTGCCCCGACTTTGGGCACATCTATACCACCTTGACCGCCCACTCTAGCAAGGAACATGAGGGTTTTATCTTAGAAGATGGGTTCCTGTTCAAGGGACCAAAACTTTGCATTCCACGGACCTCACTTCGTGATTTCTTAGTTTGGGAATTACATGCAGGAGGACTAGCTGGTCATTTTGGGGTTCACAAAACTATTGCTCTAGTTGAGGGTCAGTTTTATTGGCCAAGTCTCAAGAGAGACGTAGGCAAGATAGTGGGTCAATGCCGCACATGTGCTTCGGCCAAACAAGTGAAGCAAAACACCGGCCTTTATACCCCTCTCCCCATCCCCGACCGTCCATGGCACAACTTAAGCATGGACTTTGTGCTAGGCCTACCCAAGACTCAAAGAAAGCATGACTCAATCTATGTGGTCGTTGACAGATTTTCAAAGATGGCCCACTTCATCCCATGCTCCAAAACCTCCGATGCCTCCCATGTGGCCCGCTTGTTCTTTGATAAGGTTGTTCGCCTCCATGGTCTACCCAAGACCATAGTCTCTGATAGGGATGTCAAGTTCACCAGCTATTTTTGGAAGACTCTTTGGCACTTAATGGGTACCCTTCTGAAATTCTCCACAGCCTACCACCCTCAAACTGATGGTCAGACCAAAGTTGTTAATCGTAGTCTAGGGAACCTCCTTACGTGTCTTGTTGAGGACCGTCTAGGGAATTGAGATCTCATTCTACCTCAGGCCGAATTTGCATATAACGACTCTATCAACAAGTCCATAGGGAAGAGTCCGTTTGAAGCTATGCATGGGTACACGCCAAGGAAACCTTTAGATCTCATTCCCCTTCCACAGCATGCTAGAGTGTCTATTTCAGCTGAGTCATTTGCCCAACACATTAGAGAATTACATGAAGAAATCCGCAAGCACATTAGCATGAAGAATGAGCTTATAAAAGGCAGGCCGACTCTCATCGGCGTCACCAAGAATTCCACGTGGGTGACTTTGTGATGGTGAGAACGGAGAGGCTCTCCCCTGGAGCCATCTCAAAATTGAGACCTCGTGGGGTTGGTCCTTTCCAGATTCTGAGGCGCATTGGCACTAATGCCTATGAGTTAGATCTCCCCGAGGAGTATGGAGTGAGCCCCACATTCAATGTGGCCGACCTAGTGCCATATAAGGGTCCCGCGGTGGTACCGGGTGAGGATATTGAGTCCATTCCCCCATTGAGAGAGCACCCACCCGTGAGAAGAGTCCACCAGCCAAGAGAGCCCAGCGTGAGCGAGTTGAGCAAATATTGGATGAACATGTCACTACCACCAGGAGCAAGGTATACGAGCGCTATCTAGTCAGGTGGAAGGATCGGCCTCCTTCAGAGGATTCATGGGTGAGTAGGGAAGACATCCAGCAACTGGACCGCGACATTCTCGAGCAGTATCACAGCAGGATGGACCCCTACTCGACGGAGTCGAGCTCTTCACAGCCCAGGGGATTTGATGGAGGCATCACCCACGACTCCCTCTGGCTTGGGTCATCTTCACACTCCAGAGTTGTTTGAGCTCGGACTTCATTCCTATGTGGGTCTAATTATCCATTTTGAGCTTTTATTTTGAGTCATTTGATGTATTTTCCCTTTATTTGAGTCTTGTACCTAGGTTAATGAATCATTTGCCTTAGAATGTTTGTCATTCGGATGTTTAGCCTAGCTAATGGGCCCAATCCATTGGGATAGGCCCATGGGTGCCCCCTACCCCTTGCTTATTTGTCATTATGTCTAGAGTCAAGGACTTTTTGTAAAATGTGGGTTGCCTATATATAGGACTCCATTTCCCCCATTGGAAGTTAATGAAAGTTGCCATTTTGTGAGTTCAAAATTAAAGTTTCTTGTGGAGAGAATCCATTAGTGGGGTGAGAATCCCTAGGGAGAGAATCCCACCCACCCCTCTCTTTCCCTTTCCCCCCTTCCCCAAATTCAAATCCCACCTCTCTCCTCCACCTCATCCTCCACCCAAGCTTCCACCCCCACTACTTTTCCACTCCCCTAGGTGCCATCATTCCCCTCCCACCAAATCCCACCAAATATCTCCCCTCCCTAGGAGAATATTGTTCTTCCCAACACAATCCTCTCCATTCCCCATGCAATCTTCCAACTCCCAAGAGAAGTTTGAATATTTTCCCCTCCACTCTCTCCTCCCACAAGCCCTAGACCACCCCAAATAGGGAAACCATCATCCCTCTTCCCCTCCCTCCTAGTCCCAAATTCGTAGCTCACTCTCTCACCACCTGCTAGATCACCTCCCTGCCCCCATTCTCCCCCTCCCTCACCTTGGTTTGCCCCCTTCCATACCCCTTAACACCCAAGGGTTGCCTCCACACCCATCCACCCCCTTTCCCCTCCTATTTACCTCATCTCCCACCTCCCATCTCCAACCTGCACTTCTCAGTTCGTAGGTAGCAGAGTACCAGCATCTTGCAGATTCGGCCACGACATCATCCCGGTGTCCCTGGAAGTCCAAGTGGTACCGTTGGAAGTGTCTCTCCGTCCTTTTCGTAATGGCAGTGGTCTCGTTCCATTCTGAGCTTGTGGCTGCCCGTAGGAGCTGATCTCCCCAGACTGCGCGCCTTCCTCCAGACTACCAACTTGAAGCGGTTTACAGAGGCTCCCACAGCCATCATCCTAAAGATCCGGAGGTGGGACTTGACTGAGATCTTCTAAGACAAGTCTACTTCTTGAATCAAAAAGCGGCACCCCATTCGGCATCCGGAGCTAAGAGTTCTCATTTTTCTCCCCCGGGTGCGCTGTTCTGTCCACTCTAGGACTGAATAGACCCCCGATCACTGTTCAGCCTGTTTCTGTCTACTCCGACCTCCTATGGTGTCCCCGTGGATCTCCGTTCGAAGAGGACTCGACAATGAATCCAGCGACTCCAGCCCCGCCTGAATCAGAGCTCAGGAGCGCCCGTGGTGACTTCTTCTTCTTGCTACTGTGGTACCGTAGCAGTCAAAACCAGGACTCAGGGATCCTGTTCGCGGCCCTTCCTCGACCAGCACCGCCAACCAGGAAATTCCACAAAAATTGGATGTCATCCTGATCCAATTCCGAAGAATTTTCCACTGGTCTCGTCGACCAAAAAATTCGAAAGTGGTCGTAGCAATGCCAACATCGACTGCCTGTCCTCTGTTCCAGAGCGCGGACAGAACCGACACCCTCCGTTTAGTTAGTTCTTAGTTCATTCTCCCCTCCCCGCCTGGCTGGCTTACTGCCCCTCCCTGTGGGAGGTAGTGTTTGAATGTAATTTTGACTTCCCTTCCCCAAGTTCAACCCTCTTGCATGGGGAGTAGTGTTGTAATCCCTTAAACAGGTTGAAGCTACACCGGTGCAGCGTGTGGGGAATCCACGCTTCCCCGCTCACCCACGTCTCCGAGCGGGATCGGTTTCTTCAAACCGATCGAGTAAGTGCTCTATTCCTTGCTCTCATTTGGTTTTTTGTTCATTCAATATTAGTTTATAGCTCCGCTGGCCCGAGAGAGTGTGCTCCCGATCCCGTTAACACCGTTGCTTTCGAGTGGCTGCCGTGGGGAAGAGTGCATGACCCGTGCCCTCGGCACAAAGTCAGCCCCATTGAATTGTGCCTTCATACCCTTGGGAAGAACCTTGGCCTTGCTGGCCCTCTACCAGCAAGGGCCCAGCCCTCACAACCTCCACTCGGCATCGCCGAGTTACCCCAGGTTTTGGGTGAGTGTCGGGTGAGTGGCCGCCGATATCAGTCCATTTCTTTTGCAAATTGTGCTTGCTTGTTAAGATCCAAGGTACATCGGTCTTGCGACTATCACCCCAAGGTGGTGTCACATCATACTAGTTTTCTCCCGTTGAAGAGAATTGCTGTGAGAAGAAGCTTATATACTTCACCAACCTGTTGCTGTGGTCTTCTGAGAAGATTACTGCTTCTTCTTACCGTTGCTTGCATATATATCTCCTATTCTCTTGAAGCTGCCTCCCCGGTTGATGCTATAGCTAGGAGAGAGTTGCTCCTATGATTGTATCACTGCCAAGGGAGGGGGTCTTCCTCCAACAATCACCAGCTACCCATATCTACAAGCCTTCTATGAAGCTCCGTAAAGAACAGAGCACCGTCTATTATTTTATTATTATTCAATCCCTTTGATCGATTACCAACCAAACCATCACTCAAGGTAGGTTTTCTCAAGTACTATGCCTAATTCAATAGATATATAGATTCATGCATGCATATGTTTTCCTTTTACCCTGTTTCATGGCGTTCTATTAAAATTTCGGGTTTACAGTGAAATAGCGACCTAGGCATGGGCGCTATTCTAAATTTACGACCATATAGCAGTCGCTAATTTCATGATTAATTATTAAATCAGCATATTCAAAAATTAATAACTTCAAATATGGACATCTAATCAAATACATGCGTGCATTGCTAGATTCCTGGTATTTTTTCTCTACCTAATCATGTAGTTGTCCCTGGAAAATTATTATATTTGAAAAAATGACACTGTTCTTGCAATTTTTACTCTGGAATGAACAACGACCCCTATCCTGTCGCCATATTGAAACCAGCGCCCAAGGTCTGGACGCTATTTTCTAAAACATGGCTGCGCCATGAGCGCGAATTAAAACAGAATCAAATCGTTGTGTTAAAAGACTATAAAATTCCAAAACTTATTTACACTGAAATTGGAATAGGAATTTAAAAGTAACGACTGGGTCACATGCGCGGTTTATGAAATAGTGGCTGTACCCCAGGCGCTATTTAATAAATAGTTGCCATGACCCAAGCGCCATTTTTCTGTCATGAGAGTTTTCCGTCAATTTCATGTACACCCTTCTAATGGGTTATACATGGCACTATATTCCATCCGTGAGTATACTCCCACGTTTCTCAGTGATTTATCGATTGCCCTATATTTCTCGGTGACTTACAAGCCCTTCGTTGGACGTTCCGTTCCTTCAGACTGGTGAGTTAGTCATAGAGACCTCTATAGTCTCCTCGAAGCCTTGGATTCCCTCAAGGTCGATTGAGCTGGTTGTACCAATAAAACCCATAACACTTTTATAGCCATATCACTCTAAGAACTTGGTATATCGGCCCTCATGGTATGCTAAATAGCCGCCATGAGATTAATTCTTAAGCTAATGGAATGGGAAACCATGCCATTGCTAATCTTCTTGGATTGCGTGCCTCCACGTAGACACAAATTCTTTTACCTTATCATATACAAAGAACGAGCACTCATGTGGTTATGAACGCTTATTCGAGTACTCATGGCACCCATTAGGGAGCCAATTCCACCTAGTTTTCTGATATATTCCGCAAGATCTACCTTAAATTCCTACAAGTTTCATTCCCTTGGCATTCTACATTGGCTATAACTATCGTGGATGACGAATGTGCATTATGCAATGCCTGCGCATATAAGGGCCCGATCTGGTCCTAAGAGGAGCACCCGAAAGTACTAGTGCCCATGGGAGTTGTAATGATCACGGTGTGGCATTGCACCGAAGTACTCATCGTTCTAGAGACATTCCACTACTCTCTCTCGTGACTTTACATGATATTACTTGCGTGCGTGACTCGTCGTGGTACTTGCTAGAACTCTAAATAGCCAATATCTCATGCTCGATACTATCTTTAACTTTTGCTTATCACGTTTTACTAGAACTTCCATATCTCAGTTTAATCGATATACTTGCATTCTATTTTTACGATCATTCATGTATATTAGCCTTGCATTCATGTAACATGTAATTACTTAAATCTAGCTTGTTCTTGAGATATAATTCCTACTGAGCGTTCGCTCACCCAATTTATCCCATCATTTTTCAGGTAATCAGGTGGCTAGCGAGACCGAGACTCGCATGGGAGGGACAAGTGTGCAAGCAAGCTTCGGAAACTAGTGAACCCATGTCTTTTATCTTTCTTGAGTCTAGCTAGTATTTCCTATTAATTGTCTAGTCTAAGTTCACTAGCGTGTCTTTGGTCTTTTCTTTCCATTATGATGTGGTTGAGTCTTCAAGTTCTAAAAATTGAAATTGTAAGAGACTTATATTTGAAATAAATTTTTTATTGCTCCAAATTATTTGGTCTCATGCCATTGCTCTTGATCGTTCACGACTGTTTAACTGCCACGTTCCGAGCAAACAACACGTTCCGCTGCTATCGGTTCGGGGCGTGACAGAGGTGGTATCAGAGCTTCGGCTTTCAACTCCTTAGGGCATCAAGTCTAAGAGATAGGTTGAGAAACCTTGTCGGTCATCCTATAGGAGTTCTGTGAGAGATGGGTAGAACTTGGGGTTAAAGTTATAAAAGAAAGATAACATATTTACATTTCTTTAACATTAATTCTTGAGTCAATAAATTATCTCCCCACTTATCCTTGCAGGAACTTAGAAAAAATGGAAGTATCTAAGCCAAGCTTTATCCCTGAGATGGTACTAATAGATGTCCAAGCCTATGCGGACCTTGTTAGAAGAGTCCAGGAGCTAGAAAAGGCGATGGAAGAAAAAGAGAGAGTTGAAAGGAAGTATCAAGCAGATAATTCTGGAAAGTTCACCACTACCAAGAAAATGGTAAACGAGGGTGATATTTCACAAAAGTGTAAGAAATGCCAGAAATGTAAGAAGTATAATAAGAAGGGAACTTCGACAGATCACTCGCAAGGTAAATGTAAAGCTTGTGGAAGATATGGTCACCAATCAAAAAAGTGTTCATGGAGTTCGAGAGCATGTCTGCGTTGCGGAAGCTTAGACCATAAGATAGCAGAATGCCCTATTTTGACCAAAAAGCTTCTAAGAGAAACTCAAGCTGTGGCCGAACTTGCCAAGAGAGAAGTTGTGGAAGGTACCCCTCACCCGTAATCCTGAACTTGTTCTTTTCCATACTTAAGATTTCTTCTTTACCTGTATAGAATCATAATAAGTTATAACTAGTTCCCCGTTAGGAATGGAAGGTGATGTGAATTTGGGGACCAAATTCTTTTAAGTGGGAGAGGGTGTAACGCCTGGTAATTTTAGAATATGAATAAATATATTTAGGAAGAAAACATATACATAATGATAAATAGATATTCTTACAAATAAGTATATAATGTTTAATAAATAAAATTTATTCAAATGAATAAATATCTAAGTGATATTCCTTTAGGGATGGAAGTAAAAAAAAAGTTGCTAAGATCGAACCTGTCTCTGATACCCAAGACCGTGATTAAAAAGGGTATTAGTACGGAATAGAGAGTTATTTTTAAGAAGGCATTTAATTCATATTCTACTTCTATTTTGAATTAATAATAAATTAAAACCAATAATTAGTTAAGACCCAGATCTTGTGTATAACCCCGTGATTCCCTAATGGGCCTTACAAAAAGATCTTATAGATCCCACCCTTAAATTTTAAGGGATTATGAATTTAGCATCATTTTAAGTAGCCATTTAAAGTCATTTTGTATTTTTATTTGAATTAATAATCAATAAAACCTTGGAGAAAATGTCAATTTAAATTTCATTCATAATTTAGAAAATTTGATATTTCATATTTATTACATTATAATTTTATTTGATGGAATAGGGGTGTATAAATAAGATTTAATACATTAAAGATAATTAAAAGGAGATGGGATGGACGTATATACAATTTTGGTTAATAGAGGGTGAGAGAAAAACTTCACAAAAAGTCACGACCACTTGATGGTCGTTGGTTACCAATTTACGACATAAAGGATGTCGTTATTCTAAATAAAGTATATACGTAAGAAAAATGGGGATATATATACGCTTTCAGTCTTTTGAAGGTTGGAGGGAAAGTCAAAAATATGAATAGCGCCCCTTGTTTGGGCGCAGCTCATGGTATAACGACACTAGCCAAGTCGTTATTTTATTGAACGTGAATAGTGTGTGAATAGCGCCACTTTTTATTTTTAAGGAATTTTATAAAACTAATTATATAGAAAAATAGAGAAAAATGGAATAACCTTACCTATAAAATTTCATAGCAAGACCCCATGGAATTAAAAAGGTAAAAATCTGAAAAGATTACAAATCAATGTTAAGAGTTGAATAGCGCCCGTACCTGAGGCGCTGATTATTGAGAAACACCTACAAGATAGGCGCGACTTATTAAAACGTGGCTTTAGCATGGACGTGAATTTCTTAAAGTAAAAATAAGGAAACTCCGATTCGAACTGGAAAGAAAATTTGTATTTTGGGAAGGATTTAAGTGGGGAAATTCCAATACTATTAGTATTCCTACTTGAGTTTTAGTCCTAATAGAACTCCAACACCCCCAATCCAATTCCAACCCTATAAATATCCACCCCTCAAGCCAACCTATTACTCTTCTTCCTCAAACCCACGACCTGCTGCTACTAGTTCTCTGCCGTTGAAGAAAATTGCTGTGAGAAGAAGCTTATATACTTCACCAACCTGTTGATGTGGTCTTCTAAGAAGATTACTGCTTCTTCTTACCGTTGCTTGCATATATATCTCCCATTCTCTTGAAGCTGCCTCCCCGGTTGATGCTATAGCTAGGAGAGAGTTGCTCTTGTGATTGTATCGCTGCCAAGGGAGGGGGTCTTCCTCAAACAATCACTAGCTACCCATATCTGCAAGCCTTCTGTGAAGCTCCGTAAAGAACAGAGCACCGTCTATTATTTTATTATTATTCAATCCCTTTGATCGATTACCAACCAAACCATCACTCAAGGTAGGTTTTCTCAAGTATTATGCCTAATTCAATAGATATATTGATTCATGCACGCATATGTTTTCCTTTTACCCTGTTTCATGGTGTTTTGTTAAAATTTCAGGTTTATAGTGAAATAGCGACCCAAGCATGGGCGCTATTCTGAATTTACAACCATATAGCAGTCGCTAATTTCATGGTTAATTATTAAATCAGCATATTCAAAATTTAATAACTTGAGATGTGGATATCTAATCAAATACATGCGTGCATTGCTAGATTCATGGTATTTTTTCTCTACCTAATCATGTATTTGTCCCTGAAAAATTATTATATTTGGAAAAATGACACTGTTCTTGCAATTTTTACTCTGGAATGAACAACGACCCCTATCCTATCGCCATATTGAAACCAGCACCCAAGGTCTAGACGCTATTTTTTAAAACATGACTATGCCATGAGTGCGAATTAAAACAGAATCAAACCGTTGTGTTAGAAGGCTATAAAATTCCAGAACTTATTTCCACTGAAATTGGAATAGGAATTTAAAAGTAATGGCTGGGTCACAGGCATGGTTTATGAAATAGTGGCTGTACCCCAGGCGCTATTTAAGAAATAGTGGCCATGACCCAGGCGCCATTTTTCTGTCATGAGAGTTTTCCGTCAATTTCATGTACACCCTTCCAATGGGTTACACATGGCACTATATTCCATCCGTGAGTATAGTCCCACGTTTCTCAGTGATTTATCGATTACCCTATATTTCTCGGTGACTTACAAGCCCTTCGTTGGACGTTCCGTTCCTTCGGACTGGTGAGTTAGTCATAGAGACCTCTATAAGTCTCCTCGAAGCCTTGGATTCTCTCAAGAGGCCCATTGAGCTGGTTGTACCAATAAAACCCATAACACTTTTATAGTCATGTCACTCTAAGAACATGGTATACCGGCCCTCATGGTATGCTAAATAGTCGCCATGAGATTAATTCTTGAGCTAATGGAATGGGAAATCATGTCATTGCTAATCATCTTGAATTACGTGCCTCCACGTAGACACCAATTCTTTTACCTTATCATGTACAAAGAATGAGCGCCCATGTGGTTATGAATGCTTATTCGAGTACTCATGGCACCCACTAGGGAGCCAATTCCACCTAGTTTTCCGATATATTCCGTAAGATCTACCTTAAATTCCTACAAGTTTCATTCCCTTGGCATTCTACATTGGCTATAACTATCGTGGATGTCGAAAGTGCATTATGCAATGCCTGCGCATATAAGGGCCCGATCTGATCCTGGGAGGAGCACTCGAAAGTACTAGTATCCATGGGAGTTGTAATGATCACGGTGTGACATTGCACCAAAGTACTCGTCGTTCTAGAGACATTCCACTACTCTCTCTCGTGACTTTACATGATATTACTTGCGTGCGTGACTCGTCGTGGTACTTTCTAGAACTCTAAATAGCCAATATCTCATCCTCGATACTATCTTTAACTTTTGCTTATCACGTTTTACTAGAACTTCCATATCTCAGTTTAATCGTTATACTTGCATTCTATTTTTACGATCATTGATGTATATTAGCCTTGCATTCATGTAACATGTAATTACTTAAAGCTAACTTGTTCTTGAGATATAATTCCTACTGAACGTTCGCTCACCCAGTTTATTCCAACATTTTTCAGTTAATCAGGTGGCTAGCGAGACCGAGACTCACACGGGAGGGACAAGTGTGCAAGCGAGTTTCAGAAACTAGTGAACCCGTGTCTTTTATCTTTCTTGAGTCTAGCTAGTATTTCCTATTAATTGTCTAGTCTAAGTTCACTAGCGTGTCTTTGGTCTTTTCTTTCCATTATGATGTGGTTGAGTCTTCAAGTTCTAAAAATTAAAATTGTAAGAGACTTATATTTGAAATAAAAATTTTATTGCACCAAATTATTTGGTCTCATGCCATTGCTCTTGATCGTTCATGACTGTTTAAACGCCACGTTCCGAGCAAACGACATGTTCCGCTGCTATCGGTTCGGGGCGTGACATGGGGCGTGCAGATATGGTTCTCGCCAGACATCCTCCTGGTGCTACTATAAACACAAAAAAAAGACTTATTAAAACATAAAAGATGAAAAGTTGGGTTGCCTTCCAACAAGCGTTAAGTTTAACGTCTTCAGCCAGACGCAATGTGGCCCAATAACAAACAAGTTGATTTCATGATAAGCCACCATGTGATCTCATCCTCTTTCAAATTCCAGCCCTTATGCCACTAGAGGACAAGATGATATGTGTGTGCATGCGGGTCACAAATATGTTGGTCTCGAACATTATTGATTTTAACATTAACAATATGTGTGAGCCAGTTCTCTTTTTTAGGGGTCATGTAACAATCAATGGTCATTAGTCTTTTAAGATCGGGGTGGAACCTCTACCCAGTATCTATCCATTGGTCCCCTTGTCCTGTACCTACCCACCTGACTACCCCTTTAGTGACTACTTCCTCCACGGTAACTTAGTCAGGCACTGGTGGCTTATGAATAAGATCGACATTATTAGCTACATTCCCCTCAATAACAGCCTCATGCACATCAAGAGCATTAATCAACTGGTCTTCTTGATGGGAAGTCAAATCAAAGGTGAATGTAGTTGACATATCCCCCTCAGGTCTTAGAATGTCATATTGGAGAGGCTTAACTTTCAGGGGAATCAAATTGGAAGGAAGCGTGAGCCCAGATAAGAGGTCAGATTAAATGTGAAATTATCTAATAAGGTCCTTCATCACACTCATCAATCAAATGAAGATTATCAATCAAATTTTTCAATAAGGGGGTGGGTAGATTAAATGTAAACTTTTCCAACAAGGCCCCTTCATCATGTTCTTCAACAGGAGGAGGATATTCAGAATTCGTCTTCATTAAATCAACAAGATATTAACCACAAAGCAATCCCCCTCTTCATGTATATCCTTAATTGAGTTGTTTGGGCCACTATTCTTCACAGTGATATTCTCAACCTCAAAACATTCATAGAATGGGGTGATGATATCAATATGATCACCATTATCTTTCAATCTACCCCCTAATTCCTTTCCTTTCTTTATCATGGTGTTGTTAGTGCACTCCCTCTCACTCCCACTATTGACATCTTGAGGCAAAATGACAGGCATAAGATCATCATCATCATCATTCACGTGTTGAAGAGGTTGGTGTAAAATTGGAGGGTCATGGTAAGTAGACTGAGAGTACACTATTTGAGGTTTGGAGTAGTGGCCTGGTGAATACCCCCTAATATTAATGTTGCTGTTGAAGTTAGGGTGAGATGAGTTGGGCTGAAGTAGATTCCACATGGGCTGCTCGTGGGCTTCCTGGGGTGAAGGTTTAGACAAATGGGCTTGGATTGTTTGATCCATCCAAGGAAAATTTGGGTGATTGCTCCAACCAAAATTATATCTGAAAGAGTATCATACTTGAGCTGAGAAAGCTCTAGGGCATATTGGACTTGAGCTTGGATGACTGGCGGGAGTCGGGCTATAGTAGGACACTCACTCACATGGTGAGTGGGACTGGCGTAGAAATCACAGGCTTCCTTAGAAGTTTGGGTTGGACTTTCATATAGACTTGATAAGGGTTCAACAATGGCATTAACATCTATCGTAGAGTCAGGCCCTACCCAATTTTCTATCTCACAGCGCCCAACCTATCTAAAAGGTCCTACAAATTATTTATGAGATGAGATTGAGGTACGATTCATCAAATTTTCACTCAAATTTTTAAAAAGATCATAAGTCTCATCTTCACTCTTGTTCATGAATGCCCCTCCACAAGATGTGTCCACCATTTGTCTATCATAATTAGATAAACCCTCATAAAATGCATACATAACTTGCCATTTGGGTAACCCATGATGTGGACATTACCGTAATAAATCATTCAGCCTTTCCTAAGATTCATGAATCAGCTCTCCTAGAAGCTGAGTAAAGCCTATAATCGCCCTTCTTACAATGTTGGTCTGGACTATGGGGTAAAATCTTTTCAAAAATTATACTTGCATAACTTCCCAAGTCCTAATGGTCTTTCTAAAGCTCCTTAACCAACATTTTACTTTATCATTCAATGAGAACGGAAATAAGATCAACCTAAGGGCATCATCACTAAAGTTCCAGATTTTCACCAGGGAGCAAATTTCTAAAAAATCATCTAGATGCCTATAAGGATTTTCATTGTGATTCCCATAAAAAGATGGGAGCATCTGGATGATACTAGGGCCAATCTCATAGTGATCCACAAGAATGTCATGTAGTTCAATACAGGTTGAGGGCTTACAAGTAGAAGGAATAAAGTGTTCCTTCATAGGCGTGGGTTTCCCTTCTTGATGGATGGCCATTGATATTGAGCAAAATAGATTAGACCTAAAAAGATTTTTTAATTATTTATTTATTTATTTATTTTAGAAACCCATCATGTTTGTTTGTGATTTTTTTTTTATGCAAAGACAAACAAGTTGGCACACAAACAACCTAGAGACCTAAGTATACCCTAGATTTAAAAGTTGGGTTTCACAAAGAGACTAGATACTGTTAGGTCCCATGGGGTGCAACAGGATCTAGAAGGGGGGGGGGTTGAATAGATCCCCTTAAAAAATATGCCCTCTTAAAAAATCATTTCACTAGACAAACTTCTGGTTTGAGCACACATAGCCAAATACAAGCTGATGCAAGTAATGTGAAATTAAAGGTGAACTTGAGATAATAATTCATCAGCTTGAGCACACAACAGAATGTGATTAAATATCTGAAATCTACTTATGAAGATTTAGATTACATGAGCGCCTACTTGAGTGTGCGTATGTGAGCCTTTGTTCAAACAGCAAGAGTGCTGCTAAACGGTGAATGGCTCACAGTGTGGGCAGTGGATGCTCTATGCAAAAATGCATAGTGGTTTTGACAATGATTCTGCAAGGCAATAGAGCAAAACACCCCACACTAAGAGATAGAGGGTTGTTGTTAAGGAAGAGGCTGAGGTCGACGCAGCCAGGTAGTGGAGTCAACGCAGCCTTACTACAGTTATACCAGCTTGCAAGATCTACTGCATTACAAGGCAGATATCTCATCAACCCGTTGGTGTGTGTGTAAGCAGTGTTAAGATGAATGAAATAAACACACCAGAAACCCTGTGATTGGAGCCTATGTTCATTCAGCAAGAATGATGGTAAATGATGGAGGCTCACAATATGTGCAGTGTTCGGCCAACAAAAATGTAGAAATAAAAGCATAGGACCCTGTGAAGTGGAGATAGAAGAAATGGAGGCAATCACACAAGGACATACCACTACACAATAGATTTTTAAGGTGGTTCAGTCTGCAAACCCCCAGACCTACATCCACCCCTCACTAAACCCGGTGAGGCTTCACTATACGCTGCAAACGTAGCAACAGAGACAAGCCCCATGAGGATGAACCCCAACCATACGAGGAGAAAGCTCCTCACGAGGATGAGGTCCTCACGAGGATAGAGTCCTCACGATGCTTCACAACACTACATAGGGATGACGCCCCATGCATATAAGGAGCAAGCTCCTCACGAGGATAGAGTCCTCACACTGCAAACGCAGCACACGGGGACAAGCCCCACCCACCCACACACACAAAGAAAAAATAAGAAACACACTGCAAGTGTAGTCAAGAAGACACGGGGACACATCCCCAAGCACACACACAGATATGGAGTTTAAAGCAGGAAATGAAAACATCAATCGGAGCTGAAAAGCCAACTGTAGCTTCTGACTGAGTCATGAAGCATTCTCTTCAAGGTTGGGATTTTGCTTCCTCAGCTCACTTCTCTTTTCAGCACTGGAATGGGTCGATCTAGGGTGGAGGGGCCTTCTCACTCTTCTTCCTTTCTTCTTCTTCTATTTTTCTCTTCTTCTTCTCTTTCTCTTTTTCTTCTCTTTTTCTTCTTCTTGGGCACGTGCTAAAGAATACTTCCTTTGATGCAGTGCTCGGCCAACTCCTTCAAGGTGGCCATTGCTTCATATATATATAGGAAGGTCTAGAGCTGCCCCTTTGAACATGGAGAAATCAATCCGAGTCATTTAGATACTTGGAGAAAATTCTGGATCGATGGATCATGGGTCTTGAGCTTGGAATAAGTTTGCAGAATAGTAGCAGTTTTTCCCTTCAAGAAATCTGGATTTGAATGTTTAGAATAAACAAGAGAGCTTGCAGTATCTTTAATGTCCATGGGCTGGCTTGTAGGGAAGGACGTCCCTTTGACCAGGGATATTTTTCCTTCAGACACAAGCTTTGCTGGCAGGCTGCAAGGGACATGACTGGTAGAGAAGACTTTCACAGATTTGGTCCCTGACAAGTTTTCTTCTAAAAGGATGCTCTTGTATGTTATAAAGAGATGGCAGGACCTTTGACCTGGGAACCTTCCTCCAGACCTCAAAGGGTGTGTATTAGGAGGTTTACGCCTGATTATTTTAATCTCTGGACAATTTTTGAAAAGACAGATCTTGATAGAGTACTTTGTGTTTTCCTTCAATGAGGTCGACTTGCTTTAAAGGTGAGGTCGACGTGACTTTGAAGAATCCCATTTTATAACGGCTTTGGGAGGACCTTGAGGTCGAGCTACTGTGGCAATGAGGTCGACTCGGCTTTAAAGAACCTTGTTTTCAATGGCTTCTGGAAGGGACCTGAGGTCGACCTGCTGAGATAGTGAGGTCGACGCTGCCTGTGCTGTGAGAGCATCGCATTTGACGCAGCCTTCTTGTGTCCTGAAGTAGATGGCGAGCTACCCTTTGATGGCGTCGACTCAGTGAGAGTATAGCGTCGACGCAACCTTCACTCACGGTCCACTTGAAACTGCTACGAGCCATTTGTCACCCTTGAGAGCCTATTTATTAGCTCTATAGGCCTTTTGTCACCGTTATCTGTCTATTTGTCACTCGTAACATCTATTTTTCACCCTTAACCGCTAGGAGCCCTTGTAGGTGTCCGGGATTCTGTTGGATGATATGATGATGGTGATTGGGTTGATTTGGAGATGGACACCCCGCATGGTGATCTCCTCAACCTTCCCGGGCCTGGGTACCTACAGAGGAACAAATAAAAGCATTAGGAAATCATGATCGCCAGAGGTGTTTACCTGAACCTCACAGGGATGATGATCGCGGGGGAGATAATCCAATAGGGAGAAGATGGGGTCCCTCTTCCTCGTCTTCAGCCGGCCAAGGACGTGAAGCCCTGCTATGTCCCTTATGCTGAAGTCCTGTTAAACAATGTACCTCAAAGAAAAAGAAAAAAAGAAGCCATTAATAAAGTGATAAATGTAGCACCTACTCTAATGAGAACTTGCAGAACGGAAGTGATGGCGGCAAGATTACTTGGGGGTGGTGGTAAGGAGGGATGGCCGAGACTTTCGACCACCCACCTCCCCATTTGTTTTGGAAGGAAACCTCTAAACGTAGAAGCTAAAGGATTATGCTATATGCATATGCAATGTACGTACCAGGAAACCGTGATGCAAAAGGTGGAGAATAAGAGTTCCGAAATTCAAACCAGATCAAAGGCACGAGAGGAAGATGACAGGCGCGGCCCTCTTCTCACCCTCCGGGGAAGACTCCGCCGAATCCTTCTCTCCGGATGTCCTCTTCCGAGACGTGAAAGAGAACCAAAATGAAAACCCCAAAAGAAACTTTCTTCCAGACCTCGTCCACCACCCTCTCCCCCCCCTTTTTTTTCAATCACTTGGAAATTGGTGGTTTTGTTCTTCCCCGTCGGAGGCTTGAGATCATGGTGGAAAATCATGGAAAACGAGGGGGAGAATGTGCTCACGAACCGAGCCACATTCGCTGACCGGGTAAAACAAGAAGGGCGGCCATCGACCTGGCCTTCCTGAAGGGGAGGGCGGCCAGATCTCTGGCCACCCAGCTACGGAGGGCGGCCAGCGGCCTGGTTACCCAGGACTGGGGGCGGCCAACACTTTGGCCCCCCAGATCATGGTCCTTGGGCCCCTAAATGAACGAGGCCCAATAGGTTGAAGGCTACGGGTTGGGCTTTAAAACTCAGGACATAGATAAACCAAGTGCAACAATTAAGCGTCATTCACACAAAGGTCCATTGGGGATCTGCGGGATGTCCAAAATTAGGCGTCTACAAATGCCCCTCCAGATCGCCCGTTTTGCAGGGGAGTCCGGCGGACTGATAAATAGGTGTTTCGGAAAAGAAACAAGCCTAATGAGGGCAACACGCTCAAGGAGATTCTCGAGTGGAAAACAAGCTTGACGCAGGGTCGCATGAGCATTAGGTAATCAAGTAAGTCATTGGCAAAGGGGAGGAAGGACAATTAATCTAAGAGGACTTGTATCTGCAGTCGCATAGGACCCCCTAGCATGGTGCTGCGGGACTTGAGGGGACGAACGTAATCCAGTGCTCAAGGAGATACAAGACCTAAAACAAGGATAAATAAAAGATCAGGATATGGGAATTCAATGACTCGTTGAAATACAAAATACTCAAGATAATCTTGCGTAAAACACATCTTTTGCTGGTCAAATCGAAGTGAAATCACGTAGACTCATTTGTGTAAACTCAGCGAAATCGAGAGACTCAAAAAATCAAATGCGGGGGCCAAAGGTCCACGGGTTGGTTGGAGCAACGCGGTTTCGCTGCTTATGCATCATGGCTCCCAAAATGAGATGCATCCATTTTTTTATCTCTTCATGCACACACACACACACACACACACACACACACACACACACACACACACACACACACACACACACACACACATATATATATATATATATATATATATATATATATATATATATATATATATATGTATTCCTTTTTAAATGGAGCTAAAAGGGCCTATATGATGCATGCATGGTTTAAAGCAAAAAAAACCTATCTAATGCAAAGCCGGAGGATTTATTTGCTTGCCTCCGAACCAATCGGTCAAGAGTTCAAGAAGTCTGTCATCCCATGCTTGGTGACTGATGTGGTCCGAAACCTGCTGGGGGTCCATCGTTTCACATTGTACTTAAGCAAAGTCGAGAATCTAGGAAGTCCGTCATCCCGGGTTTAGGCAGCATGCAGCCATCGAATAGCTTAAGGAGTATAAACCCTTCATGGTTTTTATTAAAGAGGAACTCGGAGTTTATACGCCTGAAGCTATTAGCCTCCGGCATTCTACCTATAATGCAAAGGTTATGGGGCCTCATCGCCCTCCAGTCCCATAGCTGTGGAGACCTGCAGCTACATTAGCACACATTAGCAAAGTTCATCAATGATAACAACAATAGAACAATAAGCATATTTCATTTAATGAACCTTTACCATACATAACAAGGATGCATATCTCACAAGTGGGGATGAGGGCGGCCAGACTTGTGGACTTCTCATGGTCTGGGCGGCCAGGGTTGTGGTCGCCTAGGCCATGGGATGGGCGGCCAAACTCCTGCTCTTATCCTGAACCGCTTCGGGAGTCTGAGCTAGGAAGGACTCTTGGGCTACAAGAAGTCCCCGTCGGGGCATTCCTACTCCGTCGTTAAATAAGGAATTGAAGCCCGGGGAGCAATTCTAAGGAAGGGATTAGGCATGGCGTCTTCTTCCACCCCGTCTGGAAGCCATGAGCTAGGCATTCTCTCTGAAGTGCCCGACCATTTAAGCAACCTCGTGAAGCAGGGCAAGGTATGGTTTGACAAGAGTGCAAGTTTTCGTTTTCTTTTTGTTTCTTTCTCATGGTATCTCGCTTGATTTAGCTTGTTTATTGGTTTTCCCTCTCTCTTCTTCCTTCTAAAATGGTGCAGCCAGTGCCTGCTTTTCATGGGGCGAGGCACGCTTGCCACTATGGCTGGCTCCATGATTTGATGGCGGCAATCATGCCCGCCATGAGGGTATTTATGCACCAATGGCATCTGATCCGCCTGGTCATTATGGTGAAGCGCTTCAGTAGCATGAGGTGGAGTTGGGAATCATTAGCAGCAATGATTGAGTTGTGGCATCCGGATACCCACACTTTTGTCTTCCCTGAGTTCGAGGCCTCAGTGATGGTGGAAGAACTGGATTTCATCTTCCAGTGGAGTGATTTGGAGGTGGGTGAGCTGATCGACCTTCCTCCCTGGGATGAGATCTTAGCAGAGATAGTGCGAGATAAGCGTGACGTTCGCTGGATGACAGACCAGCGAGGGATCCTAGTCGACCGCTTGGTAGGTTGGCTTTTGGGTCATGTGAAGGATAAGACCATGGAAGTAGATCGACTGATGCGCGGTGTAACGTTGTGCTTGGGCGGGGCATTGCTCTTTCTTACGTTGGGCGATGTGCTGAGAAGAGAGTATGTGGGACCACTGACTCTCTTATGGACGGGACACTCCCTCTCCCAGGCGGTGCTGGCTCACATGTACTGCGGGCTCACTTAGATGAGTTTGGGTGGCAGCGCCATGGGGAGTCTCTACATTCTACAGATGTGGATGGAGATCCACTTGAGTTTTGATTTTGACGACGGGGCGACTACTACTTCCCGGATCTTCGAGAAGAGTGCCATCTACCTGGCGAGGGCTATCTTTGGTCCTGTGGATCAGGTGATATGCAAGACAGCATTACTGAAGACCAGAGATGATTGGCGCGACTACCTGAACTTCCTGCCTGAGGGTGAGTTTGTGTTCGTGCCAATGATGTATCGACATGAAGAATTCAGGGTGCGTGGATCACTAGAGCAGGAGTTATGGCTTGTGGGGGCCGAGGATCTGGTGTTGTACCAGGCACACCGCTGCCACCGCTAGGTGGGGCTGTCCAGACGGATCCCATGGGCTGCTTTAAAGGGGACATTGATTACAAAACGCCTTCTGGGAATCGACGTGGATCGACGGTGACTTCTGAGGATCGGGAAGACGTGAAGACGTCATGCCGCCGTGGCGAAAGCCAAGATTGACATTGAGGAAGACAAAGATGATCTGAAGCATTATGTGGGCTACCTACAGAGCTTCAGACCGATCGTGAATGAGTTCTTTATGAGGCGGCGCACCTAGTTGGTGTTTGTTCAGCATTTCTCCTTTTAGTTAGTGAATGGATGAAAATAAATGAACTATTTTTGTTTGTTTTGTTTGATGGATGGTTGATGATCATGGGAGTGAATGAAATTGAAATGATATGAACGGATTCTGTGTGAAAATGGATTTGTATTAATTTTTTGTTCCTTTTTAGCATTTTCTCTCTTTTTCTCTCTTTTTTTTATTAAACAAAGGGGAGGGCGGCCAGGGCTCTGGCCGCCACCACTTGGGGCTGGGCGGCCAGAGTCTTGGCCGCCCTCTGCATTGGGGGTTTAAAAGGGGGTGGCCGGCCTCTCATTTGGGCGGCCTTCGTCTTGGGCATCCATAGGAGTGGGAGTTAAGAGAGTTGATTCTCCTTCCCGTGGGTGAGATTCTAGCCAGCTAGCTCTTCCGATATGTGCAATGAGGCAGAGGAGGACTCGGCTTGACATAGAACTCGATCCCTCATCTTCAAGTGAGAGCGAGGAGCAAGAGGAGGCACAAGCTTTGACGGGCTCATCCTCTTCGGCCACGACTTCTGCTACCTTGGAGGAGAGCGGAGAAGATGGAGGCGAGGCTATCCCCAACGAGGAGCCGGCCGACCTTGGTGATGGCGATGAAGGTGAGGAAGAAGGTGGTTCGGATGAGGGTGAAGCGAACCAAGAGGAGGGAGGACGGCGTTAAAGGGTAAGTCCCATGACCCTGCTCTTGCATTCGTATGAGTTGGTTGTGTATATAGGATTGAATGGGAGGATGGAGACGTCAGAGAGAGGGTTTGTGGGAGGGAAACCAGTGGGCGGCCAGTGCTTTGGCCGCCCAAGGAGGTGGACGACCAGACCTTGGGCCGCCTTGCTCCCAGGGCAGTGAAGTTTTGAAAAAAAATGGAATGAGGTGGATTGGTTTGGAAGATCTAATGAATTTCTTGTGTTTTCTTTTATTGCGTGCAGGGCCCAAGAAGGATTAGAGCCCGGGTGTCGTAGTACTTGGTATGGGCTTGGTACCACGCCTTACCTCTTGGGCAGTGAGGGAGAGTGGATCGAATGGGTTTTGACCCATTTTTCAGGATCCGACCTTTCCCTGTCGATGCTACCTTCTTGGTGGCGCTACGGGAGTGATGGATGGATAGTTGCAGAGCCTTCGTGATGCCATGGGGACATATGATCCCCACCCTTGAGGATGTGGCTTTCTTGATAGGGTTGCCGGTGGCTGGGAACCCGATGCTTGGCCGAGAGCTTAGGAATTATCGGGAGGAGGTGGAGAACTTGCTCGGTCCACAGCTAGCTCGGTCCGATAGACCGGTGACCACTCTTCCCGTCGGGAAGATCAGTGCTGCGATGGGGCTCGTAAGAGTGGTGCGGAGACCCCTAAAGGACTTGGATGCATACTTAGGGTGAGTGAGACAGAGACTTATTGCCCAAGGGAGGAGTGAGCAGCAGGAACTGAGGCTTTTCCTCTTGTATTTCTTTTGGAGGCTGCTGTTCGCTACGGCCTCGAACAAGGTGAATCTCAAATATCTCTTGCTGGTACGGGATCTCGAGCAGGGACCCCAACTCGCGTGGGGGAGAGCGATGCTGGCACACCTCTTTGCCCACTTGGACCCTGTACGCCCAGATTCAGGGAACCTAGGTGGCTTCACGCCCTTCTTATAGGTACGAGTCTACCCCTTTTGCATATGTTGATTCTAAATTTGATTGATTGATGGATTATTTTCTTGTGTTTCCAGATTTGGGGGTATACTCGGTTCGCATTAGGTCGCAGTAAGATCCCGTGAGCCCTGATGCAGGTGGTCCCTCTCATGGCTAGATGGGAGATGGTCCGGGACCGGCGTCTAGTGGCCACTAGACTCACTGATCTTAGGACGGCTTTGGATGAGTACCCTCCCCACCAGGTGAACATTTTAGTTAAAAGATTTGTGTGATGTTTCAGCATTTGTTATATGTACTCCGGTTAACCAATTTTTTTTTTAATGTGGCAGGTGATCTGGACTCCCTATGCATTGGAGGACATCACCCCCCAACCGTGGGTAAGGGAGGGGCGAGCTTGGTTCCATAGGGGCACATTGTTGTTTTATGTGAACCTGAGGGAGCCACCCTTCCTTCGCCTAGTGTAGAGGATGCTGGGGTGGCATCAACCGCCAGTGGCGATTCCAGCCGAGCACGAGTCGGACAGGGGGCGCTGACGGGCTTCAGTGAGTGATCAAGACTGGGCCTCCCGCTATCGTAGAGAAGCAGAGGCACTACAGAAAGGACCCTCACTGGAGCATGACCGGACCGTGAGGAGTAGTGAGACTTACTTGGCGGATTATCAGGACCGGTATGCTGGACGACTTCGTCTCAACACCCGAGCGGTGAGTTGCTCTTTAGCTTTTTGAATGTGATGTTTTCGTTTAAGCAATGGAGCTAATTGAGCTTGCGGATGTGATGTGCAGATGTCTGAGACTGAGGCTATGAAGATACTCAAGGATCGGATAGGCATCCTTAACAAGACGATCGTGAACTTGTGACACGAGATCCGAGAGATGGTAAGCCAATAATAACTTGATTGATATTAAGCTCAGAATTTGTTGCATTTGATTAACCATTTACCCCTTGTCTTGCTAGAGAGGGGAATTGGCCTATGTGCTAGTGAGGGCAGGAGCGGGTGGAAAGGTTGGCCCTTCATCCTGAGTCGACGCCCGAGAGGAGCTGGAGGATCGCATGGCGGGGGCCATTGAGCGAGCCGAGGAGCGGGAGGCTGAGCTGGCCGAGACGGTGAGATCCTAACACTCAAGTTGAAGGCAACTCTCTCTTTATACATCTTTGTTTGGCCTTACCTGATGATTCCTTTTCTGTAGAGGAAGGAGTTGGCGGCCACCCTGGCGGTCTGTCGGGAACAGGATGTGCGTATAGAGAATCTGACACGCCACCTTGGAGAGATGAGCTCCATTGAGAGAGTCGAGGGTCGCCTTGCCGAGGCGAAGGAAAGAGAAGCCGAGGCACGTGCTCGAGAGATGGCGATGGCAGTTCGAGAGTAGCGAGCCCTTGACCAGTTGGAGGCTCTGAGACGGCAAGTGCTGTGGAGATACCAGGGCAGAGGTGCCCTAGGAGAGGGAGCTAGGCCTGCGACTCCTTCTGAGTCACTACGGTCCATAGGAGACATGCATTTCACAATGGAGGAGCTCATGAGCATGATGCCATCTCCTGCAGAGCAAGGAGCGGTCCAGCCAGCCGCGTCTGGTTCGAGGGCTTCACGACCTTCGAGACTGCGAGACATGGGAGGCAGAGATGGAGATGAGGCTGATAGCCGACAGAGTCGACCTCGCATCGGTGCAGATTAAGAGGAGAGAGAGAGAGACGCAGCTGGGTAGTAGCTACCCCTTTTGTACACTGGGGGTATACCCCTAGGATGCTATATCGCTAGAATGTAATGGACATATTTTGGAAGTGGAATGAACTATCTTCAGTGTACTTGGCTTGGCTTGGCTTTTGATGTCGTCTTCCTTTTCACCTGTTTCAACCACACTAACAAGGAAAAGGTTAGTGTAGTATGATTTTAGCCCCCTGCCGAAAGCAGATAATACCTTTCTTGATGCAGGGTCAGAGGGCTAAATCTTATTTAACCAGATTGAAATAAAGAAAAGTAAACGTGATATGCACTTGCAAGCAAGCAGGATGCAAACAAAAGGAAATATGATCATGCGTATGTAGATGCGGATGCAAGACATATTTTTGAGTTTTTTTGTGATTATATATATATATATATATATATATTGGAAAAATATATTTGACTTTTTTTGTTGATTTTGATTATATAGATTTTTTTGTGTTTTATGTTTTTATGTTGTTTTTGTGAACGCATGGTGACCACCTATGGGGCACCTGACCTATATGTTGACAAGGGTTTTCTAAATTACCTCCCAGGTATCCTGAGCGCACATCTAAGTTTATTTGAGCCTGTAGACTCCTCGAATGATGGTCCCGTCGGTTAAGTCTTATCCTGATGACAATGCCGTCATGCCACGCTTAGGCTCCCAGTTGCTTCCGACCGCAGGGATACACCCAAAAAGCGTTCAAGGTAAACGATTTGCCCGACCCAGGTCTATTTCCTTACAACTCTAGATGGTATATGATGGAACACCGTGGAACCATAACGGTCAACCGCGCGACGTTGACCCAGAATCAGACGCCGTCGCACCCATATGTGGCGTGCTTGCATTGACCTAAGCCCAAGGTAATATGAGAAAGCGTTAAGGGTGGTAAATAGGGATCTTGACCAGACAGAAATACAGAGACCCCTTTGTAGCAATGGCTTCTGTTTTTCGAAGTGGACAACCATATATGTATTTTTGCTAAATAAGATTGCAACCTAGATAGGGTTCACCCTTCGGGACCTCTATCAAGCTTTCATCTTTTGAGGGGAGAAGGAAGAAGGTAGGGGGGGTAAACCTCCTGAGAGGACTTGGCAAAGCCGTTAACCCGGCGAGCTAGTTGAGGGCCTACTCGACTCTCTCCTTTCAGGCAATTTCGGACCACACCCCGAGCATTTTGACGTTAGATGCCCCTGCCGTGGAAAGCTTTAGTTTGATTTTTGAATATGAGGGGCTTCATTTGATAAAGTCAGGCACGATCACGACCAGGCTTTTTCATGTGACTTTGTCACGTATACATGCATACATAATTTTTCTTTTCTTTTTCTTTTTCTTGGGGAAAAGAATATTGTCATTTTATTTTTGTGAACTCCCCTTTTCATGCCTGCGGGGACACTACCCTCTTCTCGTGCTCTGACCCAGGCTCGAGGGGATGGATCCTACTCTTGCCTTAAAGATCTTGTGCTTCGGTCCTCTGATGCTCAGCGTTTTAAGGACACCGGCTGTCTCATTTGGTCGAAGAGAAGAAGAAAAAAAGAGTGCTGCTTTTCTAGAGACCTTCGGGTGAGGCCTTATCGTAGGTGATGCTACCCATTTGATGTAAAATATGTGAGTGTGTGCAAGTTGTTTTCCTTCTAATAAACATAGGCCGACGTGGCCGGATAGGGATCTCCACGGTTCTGGCAGACCAAGACCCGATACTTACCACATCTTGACGGTCCCTGTCTAACATGAAGGGTTGATGCAATGAATTTGGATTGCGTGATAGTCACCAGGCGTTGATTTTGATTTTCTTTTTTTTATTTTTATTTTTTATTATTATCATTTGTTGTTGTTGTTTTTCTTGTTTTTTCTGTACAAGAAATAAAAGGACACTTTCTTTTTTTGTTTGTTTTTGAAATAGTTATGTACAAGGTCTCATGAATAGAATTTTTTGAGGTATACCCCATTCCATGGATATGTGAGTTCTACTCCTTCGGAGTCTACCAATTTGTAAGCATTACCTGAGTAGACTTCTTTGATGACAAAAGGGCCTTCCCAATTTTGTTGAAATTTTGCTTTTAGACCAGTGGTTTTAGTGATCTTACTCTTTAAAACCAGTTCACCTACCCTGAGTTTTCTCTCTAGAACTTTTTTGGCATAATAACGTGCAATTCTCTTGCGATATACCTGAGCATGATCGGCCGCGATCATCCATTTCTCATCTAATAGATCTAGCTGGGCCAAAAAGTTTTCTCGACATTGCTCGGGATCGAGCTCGGGATCCAGCTGCACTCTTAGTGAGGGAAAGAATATTTCATATGGGAGTACCACTTCTGTCCCAAAAGTGAGTGCGTACGGGGTTTGACCCGTGGGAGTACGAACAGAAGTGCGGCAAGCCCAGAGGGCCTTAATGAGGCAATCTGGCCAGTCCGACTAATGGTGAGATTTGCAGGTTTTCTTGATAATTTTGATGAGAGTTTTATTTGTAGCTTCAGCTTGTCTGTTTCCTTATGGGTAGTATGGAGATGAATCATGCAAATAAATACCATATTTACCACACATGTCGCGGAGTTCCTGGGATGTGAACTATGGTCCGTTGTTGATGACATTGTCACGGGGGACGCCGAACCTGGCGAGGATATTACGCTTGATAAACTTTACCACCGTTGATGCTTTGACTTCCGTGAATGCCTCAGCTTCCGCCCACTTCGTGAAATACTCTGTAGCGGTGAGGATGAATGATTTTCTTCAAATTTCTCTGGTTCTATCCTCCAAGGGGCCGACTATGTCAAACGCCCACATGGCGAAGGGCCAGGGAGCTATAAGAGGGTGGAGCGAAGATGAGCGAGCGTGGACCTTGTCCGCATGGAGTTGGCATTTAGCGCAATGGCGGACATACCGGGCACAATTCTCATGCATGGTAGGCCAATAGTATTGACGAAGGAGTTTCTGAGCGAGCATGCGGCCATTCACATGTCAACCGCATTCACCGGAATGTGCGGCTTCAACAACCGCACGTGATTCGGTCTCATCTAGACAGCGGAGGTAAACCCCACTGAGAGATTTGCGATGCAAGAGACCACCTATGATGGCGAAGCTTTCTGTGGCTCGATGAATGGCTCGTCGATCAGGGGTGGTAGCATAATCTGGGAAGGAACCATCCCGGAGATAGTTCTCGATATCGAAAAACCAGGGATTGCCATCTTCAAGGTCGATCTCAGGTTCATGGAAGATGACGTGGACTTGAGAGGAAGGCTCAGAGAACTGTTGAAACCAGGGATCTGAATGCAAAGGAATGTGCATTCTATGCACGATGACAGTGGATGACTGCTTTTCGCTGGGGATTGGAAGAGAAGATGCCAAAGATGCCAAAGCGTCGGTTAGAATGTTCTGAGCCCCACTACTAGAAAAATAGAAATATAAGGCAAAATTCTTCTACCTTTTAAAGTGTCAAAATCTGTCATCTATTCTATTAGAAGGTGAAAAGAGGGCGAATTATATTCTACCTTCTATTCTACTGTCTTCTATGTAAATAGAAGGCGGAAAGTGAATTTTAGAAGGCAGAAACTTTAAAAGGCAGAAATGATAGTTATAGAAGGCACTTTTTTTTCGCCATATAAACTCATGATTGAAGGCACTTATATGTGCCATCTATTATTTTTTAGAAGACGATAATTTCTGCCTTCTAAGATCTATATAGAAGGCAAATATTTTTGCTTTCTATTCCTTTTAAGTGGTAATTTTTTTTGCCTTATAAGTTGTCAAAATAAGTCAGTAGAAGGCAAAATTTTCTGCCTTCTATACTTACATCAGAATATAAATTATTATCCTTTAAAAGAAGTCTCGTTCTCCATATAACATGTTATATTTAATGATAGTTCTTCTAAAATAATTTCTCACGAATAAAATTTAATGACAAATATAAATTTCTTCTAGATATAGAATGGAACTATTTTCTCACGAAAGAAGATTACAAAATTTAAATTATAATATTTGATGACAAAAAGACACAAAATCATTAGTCATAATATGATTATGATAATATGCACTCAAAGTGCATTTGACATACACAACTCTATTTATATATCTTCAAAAAAAATGTCTACAACTATACAAATATAACCACCACATGATCTTCATAACTTTATAAGCATTCTTCATCTTCTTCTCTTGAAAGTAGATACCCAGGGGCATCTCTCTGTCAAGGCTGCGAACAATGTCATCTTCATCCTCCAGCTAAAATGCCCTCCTTGTTCTCAATCCAAATGCTGACTTTATAGCCTCCTTGATTGCTTCTGCATTGGCATCAATACAAATCTTTCTAGTGTAATCTCCCCACTTGATCAAAATTACCCTAGAAGTCAAACAAAAGGAAGTACATCTCATATACAGTGAAAGCATATTGAAAGTTTAAGAATACAAAAATTAAACATCCTACTTAGGTTCTGTTTATCTAGAAATTATAATGTAGTAAAAATAAAAGAAAAAAATGCTTCCTAATGAAACTGAAGAGACATGCCTGGAACCCAAGCACAAAAACAACTGCTCTCAATATTCGACTATTTTTTTGAGCTCCCCCACCCAAAAGCTTCAATAAGGCCTTATCTCCGGCTCCCATTGCAGATGCATCATTTTGCTCCTGAGAACCTAAGAGTGAGCCATGGCTAGAAGCACGCACCAGCACACTCATAGCATGCTGTTCCACAAGAACAACAGGATCACGTGACGGATCACCAAAAATATGCATGTCCTGAATTGAGCGGTTGTTAATCTGCACAGAACACATTTCCTTTTCAGAACTCCATTGGGAAATAAACGTAGGATGCAGTTTTGTGCACCTCTCAGAAATATCTCACCTTCATTTGTGCAATACTCCTTCTATGGAGCTCGGCACGAGTAATGGCAATATGTGCTGGCTGCATCATAAAATAGAACATCCTTAGTGAAAGCATAATAAAAATTCTTATTATGACCTTCAATTTTTTTGAAAAAATAATAAATTGCATAAGGTATGACTATCACAAATGTTGAGACATCTTTGCACGATCTTTAAGCTATTGGTAGAAAAATCTCCACAAGCAACAAATTACATCATCACTTGACTTTCGTGGGACAAAAGCTTTGCCCAGAACACTGTGGTGAGAAGATTCATCATATCCACTTCTCAAATACCGATGTGAAATCTCTATCTTCGAATGAACCATCCATATTGACCATTCTATTTTTCTATCCTTGGCCCATGCATCACGAAGGTGTTCCAATATCTTAGCTCTATTGCTCCTGGAACACAGAATGCATGAACTTTTTTATGTATTCCATGAATGATTAGCACATTGAATCAACTACAATATCCTTAGACTTGTTGGCAACATGTCATGACAAACCACTAAACTTAAATCGATTGTATTTGTGCATAGAAATTAATCTTTCGTGTGAGTGTAGAGTGTACAGGTGTGATGTATGTATGTATGCATGCAGGTGGATGAGCAAGTGTGCATGTGCGTTGTCATATCTTTTTGAACACATGCATAGCACAGAACAATAACTTTCTTCAGGGGGGTTATGTTTCTGGAATTAGATAGCATCTCAGAATGGACGGGGGGAAATCTAGATTCGCTGACTTTAGGACCATGTCTAGTAAAAATCACTGTAGCAGAGTGTCTAGCCACAGCCAGAGTAATGCAAAAAGCATGCCTAGGAGGCCAACTAGAGGGGGGGAGAAGTTGTGAAGATCAAATTTATGAAGCTCAATTGTAGATGATGGCAATTGGCAGGTAGTGTCTACTTTTGTGACCAAATAGGATTTTTACATTAAAATAGTGCCATTAAGGGATGCTTTTTGTTGAATTCCAACTTACTGCTTAGAAGGAAAGAATAATTGAACATAAACAAATAACATAAGACAAAAATGATACCACTTCAAGAACTAGATCAAAGCAAAGACAATTGCATGACAAAAAAAAATCATACCTATGAAACTTCAAAAACATGTTCCACAGAAATGAAAGCTGGTTACCCACAAGATGAAAAGTATCTAACAGTTCTTCCTTGGATAATGAATGAAGCAACACATCATCACTAATGTCCATAAGACCATTTGATATCTATACAAGCATACAGTTGAAATAAGTTCAATTGGAACCAAAACACAGCAAAGGCACATCATACAACATATAAACTAGAGAGTACCTCCAAACTACTAAGAGCACCCCCTGCCAATTGTCCACCACCCATCCTAAACCCATAACTTTTAGCATCGGCATCAATCGGTTTATGCATATCTAGATTTAACTGAGACTCAGTCAAATCATCAAGTTTCTGACCAATTGCCTTGCTTATATTTTGTAGTTCTTCAAGAAGGATATCACGTGCAATTGACAATGACTTAACAAGATCAATAGCACCTGAACCCACATGAACAGCTGGAGTCCATACCTGAGCACAAAGTTAAATTTATTAGTTTTGATCAACTAGCTATTAATGCAAGTAATTAACAAAATTAATTATTTTTCCCAGAAACAAGTGTCCAATCCATTCCATTGACTAATAAGTTATAGTGAAACAAATAAGAGATGTTAACAGCAATGTAGCAACAACAGCCAATTTCTACCATCGTGAAAGTTCCATTATGTTACCAGCTGTGCATTAACAACTTTTTAAAAATCTATTTCACAGTTCTCACATCTAGGATTTAGTAGAACTTTTTATCACCCAGAACATATCTGATAAGCCAAACAAGATGGTAGAAAAGCCTAGGAGGAGCCAATGTGACTGACACTTGGTGCTCGGATGGCTAACTCAGTAGTGACTATTGAGTGGATATTTCTGCTCATGTTCTCTTTCTTCATATGTTGTTTCAAAGAGATGCACCCAATTCACTACATTACTCAGCACTATCCACATGCAAGTTCTTTTCTGTATATGTCATTTATTTCATGCAGCCTTGACCATTCCATGTCAACTTCACACCCATCCACTTGGATAAGCCATCACTATAACCTATAATGCAGGATTCAACCACATTACATTGCTTGCACAGGAATGGCACCTGACTGTTTCGTGTACCTCTTGGGCTCTTGAGTGGGTGGAGAACAAGGACATGTATATATACGGGAGAAAGCTCTAAAGATGATGATGATTAACAGCTGAGGATATTAAGCAGCCAAGCCAGACCAAATGGCCTGGTAAAGTAGTAGCATGCCCAACATTTCAATCACACTGGACAAGGCTTTATGAAGATGAATTCATCCTCCCAAGGTTCACCTTATTTCACTTCTACACCCACAGTCACTTACATATACATCAATACATACCTATAAGCCTGTCTGCCATTGCCATATTTTTAATTTTCCGTATGCAGCATGACTATGTTGAAAATTTATTGCATGTCCATTTTCTCCAACTAAAAATTATAATAATAAAAAAGCGAAGGTGAACAATTACTTATAATGCATTGTCTAGATGCTAGATGACTACACTGCCCACATACCTATGTATTCAAGTTTTAAAGACAGCTGCCATAAGAGACATAAAAATGTGAAGATTATTAGGTGAAGAGGCATTCTCAAATATAGTTATATAGTCAAGAACAGGGAACCTCAAAGGCATCACCTACTTGGTCTTGTCCATCATACTAGTCATCAGCAACAGGTTCATCAGCGTGAGGAATGCTACAATTTCCCAAGTTTATTAAGATGGTTATTAGCAAAACATGTCTAAAAGATAGAACCATATCTCACAATGAAAACTGGAGTTGTCACAAACCTTTGTACCTTTTGTGAAGGTGAGTGGAAAATAGCTTTCAGAAGGATAATGTGTATGCTTATATCAATGAGAACGGCATGGAAAGAGTCAAAATGGATAGGACAATATGAATGCAAACCAAGAAGAGCTTTAGGAGGTATGCGGAATTCATGTACTGTAGTGGGAACAACATCGAGAGAGGTGGGCATGTCAAAACTGCAACCAAAGGAGTCAATGTGAGATCCTGAAGGAAGTAGCTATGAGTACTACAAAGATTGCATATGTGAAGATAAGGAAATTCAGTTGTGCTGAATAAATAAGAAACACTTAGAACTACTTTTAATCACACCTACCCATTCTCTAATATAGGAGCATACATAAGGTCAAACCTCAGTATCACCCCAGGTGTTGATAGGATCTGAAATTTGGAAAAATTAAAATGAATCAGCTGTGCTGATGGGAAATCACCTCTGCCATAAATAAGACAGAGAGATTAAAACAGAAAATAGAATGAACTACACTCCTGTACTATTTAGCCCAGTTAATAAAAAAAGTTAGCTATAGCAAAATAAAAAGACAATAAATGATAATAGTAGCACATACGAGTATGGAATATTTCATTTGTGTTAAGCAGAGAGAAGGGTATGTACCTCATCCTTGTCAACAGCTAAGTTAAAAGACACCATCTCCCAGCTCGAAGAAAAGACAACATAATACGTAATCCAAAATGGAAAATCCAAAAAGAATGCCCGTTGGATCCATCCAGAGCATAGATCTGCATATGCATGTAGAGAGAGAAGGCCCCAACTCTAAGCTCACCTTGAACACCACTGGGCCGCCACCGCCATGAGACCGGAGAAGCGGAAGATCGGACGACGCGGAGGAGATGGACGACGACGACAACCCGAGCACGGCGGAGTCGAAGAGGGGAGCAAGCTTTGGTGCTGGCGCGGGGAGGGAGCCTTGTGGAGGTGGAGATGGCACGGGGGGATGTGGGACATGTGAGGAGGTGGAGGATGAGCTGCCGACGTAGAGAAATGGGGGGCCTGCGAAGAGAGGGAGGGAGGGAAGGGGGGCAGAAGGACGATGGGGGAGAGGAGGAAGAATAGGGTAGTGCTGGAAGGGGAGAAGGTGGCCGCGGAGGTGAGGAGGCAGACGGAAAGGAAAATTGCGTGGGGTGAGGGTATACACTTTCTAAAATTAGTGAATAGAACGCCCATTTTTGTTGTTACCTTTTATTCATTAAACTTTATAAGGCATAATTTTATATTCTACCTTTAATATAGTATATTTAATATGAATAGAAGACATATTTTTTTTTGACTTTTAATCTTAGGAATAAAAGTTGCAATTGACTTCTGCCTTTTATTTTCTACCTTATAAAGCTATTTTTTTAGTAGTGCCCTAGGGGTGTGTACACGGGTGAGCTTCCTAAACCACCAGACTACCTTGCCGACCAGGTCTTGATAGGGTTTCAGCTTCGGGTCCCATGTTTGATACTTACTGAGGGATTGCCGGAGTATAAGCTGGGAATCTCCGATGATCCGTCGCTCTTTAACTCCGAGGGCCAGTGCCAATTTCAAGCCCATGAGGAGTGCCTCATATTCAGCCACATTATTTGTGACATGGAAGGTTAATTGACAAGCACGGGGAATGATGATACCTTCCGGGGATTGGAGAACACCTCCAACTCCACAGCCCTTGGAATTGAATTGTCACGCCCCGAGCGCGGAAGATACTTGGATTACGCGACGCGTCTATATAGATCGTGTCATTAGAGCGATAAAATTTTTTCCATACATAATAACGGAGTGCGCAAATGACTAATAAAATCTAGTAATTCCAATAGATTATTTGATTAACCAAAGGAATTAAACATAGTCCATGACAAAATCCAAATTTAAAATCCAACACTAGGCTACATGCCTTAACAAAGTTTATACCACTAACTGACATAGCTGGGAATACAAGGTAGACTCAAATAAATTCAAAAGACACAACTAGCTAATGATAGGTGATTGGCGTTCTAGCACTTTTCACTCGGTCTCAATCCCATTCTTGTCGCTATCCGAATCACCTGAAAATGTTAGGAAGCAACTGGATGAGCGAATCGCTCAGTAGGAATTACATCTCAAATTCGAACAATCTTTACATGATTTACAATTTGCATGTATTATCAGTATGGCTATGCATGACGTACGTATAAGAAAATCAGGTATATAGATAAATCTAGGCATGATGAACAATAAGAGATCAAGAACTGTATTAAGAAAATATATCAAGATTTCAAGTATTTGACAAGCAGTATTTTCAAGAATTTAGAGATGTAAATGCCACTTCGGGGCAAGCAGGGATTTGTGTACAAGTATGAACGCAAGTACGAGAATGAACTCATGTACAAGTATATCTCAGGTACGAGCAAGTAAAAATTTAATTCAAGTAATGTCAAGTACGTATCAGTAGAATTGGCTATTTTAGTCAAGCAAGTATTTTGCCCTTTCCCGGGCCGCAAGTCAAGTATTGCCCGTCCCGGGCCACACAAGTCAAGTAAGTAAGGAGAGAGAGAGTAGGGTTAGAGTGTCTCAAGTCAAGCAAGTACTCTGGTGCAATGCTAAACACCGTGGTCAATAAACTTCCATGGGCATAAGTACCTTCGGGTGCTCCTCCCAGGACCAGACCGGGCCCTATATGCACAGCATTTCATGTATTACCTTTGACATCCACTCATTTATTACCAATATTGAATTTCAAGAATCAAGAAACTTAATATTACATACGAGATTAACTAGTCATTTGGTTATAGAGGACTCTAGAGGTGGCCCCTATAGGCTCAAGAGGTGGCTCCCGTCGTGTAACACTTTGTGCCATACAGCCTCAAGAGGTGGCTCCCACAACGTTGCACTTTGTCCTGCATGGCACTTAGCTCCAACACTCCAAAATGATAGTTTAAGAGGTTCAAGGTTTGACCATGTAGGATATACACGGTAGATTTTTTATGGAATGGATATTCAAGAACTCATAATACGCAGGAGTATGGATTAGGGTTATGTTTGCATAAATCACGAGACAGATCACGATCAGAAGTTGTAATCAATGAGTTGGCATCTGGGGGTTTGCCAATCTTTCAAATTTTCAATTTTTAGAATTATATATATATATATATATATATATATATAAATGGCGCCCCCCAGGGAGTCTTCATTTAATTGAAGATGACTTGGCCGCCGTCATTTAAGTAATTGGCGCCCTGACTTGGGGCGCCAATTACAGAGGGTATTTTTTTGAATATATATATGTAATTAAAGAATTGGCGCCCCTACAAGCAGTCTTCAATTAATTGAAGACTTGCTGGCTGCCGCTATTTGATGAATTGAAGACTTGCTGGCTACAGCTATTTAACGAATTGAAGACTTGATGGCTGCCGCTATTTAACAAATTGAAGACTTTCTGGCTGTCGCTATTTAACGAATTGAAGACTTTGCGAGTAGTCTTCATTTAATTGAAGACTCTTCGGGGTGTCTTCAATTTAAGTACAGGTTCAACTAATTGACGACACTGTGTAGGGTCACCAATTGAGTTGTCTTTCAAGTGGGTTGTGCTTCATATCAGAATGGTACACTCTGTGATACAAGCTACTATTTATTTTTCCAAAGTTTCTCCGAATCAGAATCCGAAGACATGGTCAGGTGGTGAAAAATCTCAGGGTCACCGAAGTATATTCAGGCAAAAAATTTGTGGTTCAGTTTAATAGTTATAGATTTTTGAATGCATTGATTTACTAATTACTGAAAATTCCAGAAAATGGAATTGACGTCATTGCACATGTCTTCAATTAATTGATGACCATCCGCGACGTCTTCAATTCTGAAATTGGCGCCCTGGTCAGGGGTGCCATTTACAGATGGTTGGTCACTATTCATCAGTATAAAATTTCTTCGAATCAGAAAGTAAGAGTACGTGCAGGTAGGGAAAAATGTCAGGATTCTAGAAACATGTTCATGTACAAATTTCATGCTTTAGTTTGATAGTTATGGATTTTTGAATGTGTTGAATTATTAATTACTAGCAATTGTGGAAATGGAAATGACGACACTGCGAAGTGTCTTCATTTAATTGGCGCCCCCTGAGGGGTCTTCAATTTGGTAATTGGCGCCCTGGTCTGGGGTGCCATTTACCTGAGAGCTGGGCCTCTCATGTTTTTAAAACATGGAAGTATTTGGTGTACAGAGGTTCTATACTAAGGTTTAAAACATGGTTATTAAGTCTGTAAAACTTGTGTAATAAAATATGTTCAAAAACTCATGAAATCATGCTTAACAGACTATGTTCAACTCATAATAATCATGGTAACAGTATGTATACAATCATATGCGACAGGTGTAACAGGCTATTAAGATATGTATAACATGGTATATACATGGTTATTGCTTGATCATGGTAAAGCCAGGTGATATATAGCATGATTGACGAGTTAATCGAACTCTAAGCATGCATCAGTCAACCTATTTAGCTACTAGTTAGGCAAGGATTTCAGAACACCTACCTTTTGTCGAGGTTCAGAATAAAGAAGCTGCAGTAGGATCGCAGCAGGACGTAGACTCGGGAAGAAGACCCTCCTTCAGCACTGATGGCGGTAGTAGCCTCTGTCAGTGCTACAGAGGGGATTAGTTATAGGGAATCGCAAAGCATTGGTTTATTGCTTTGCGGGTCCTTCTGAGTAGGTATGGGGTTTGCCAGCTAAAATGAGGTTGTTCGTGCCTCAACCTTCTAGAAACACTGATGAAATGACGCCATTGTAAGGGGTCGTTTATTCATATAGGTGGTACTATTCACGTAAATGATGCCTTGCATGAGTGCGCAATTAGTCTAGGTGGCATTATTGATGAGAATGACGCCCTTACAGGAGGGCATTAAATGTTAGAGAATTCTGCCACATTCACCTGTTAGCCTTCATGGTGTATCTCTACATATTAATATTTTAGTGGAAATAGTGGCCCCAAGGGAAAATGGCACCTCTTCATCTAGTCTTCAATTTGCTTGGTTGGAAAAGGTGGAAACCACTTACGTACAACCCATGGCCCATGTGTTAAAGTTGGTCTTGCACTTTTATATAATAACCCCTTCATGGTTTGGCTCTTTATACAAAGCCTCTCATTATAAGATTCTTTAGGAAAAGTACACTACGTACTATGCATAAAGTTGGATTGCACATTTATATGCTAGCCCCCATGAGGTTTGGCTCCTTACATAAAGCCTTCGTGTTTCTTTATGGCATAAAGTGAGGTTGGCTTGTATATTTATGTTATAGTCCTTATGTGGTTGGGTTCTTTATGTAAGACCTGCATGTATGATTTCTTTTAGGAAGAAGTTTTAAATTTACTCAAAGGTATTTATCGGGGGTGCTACACCCTCCCCCACTTAAAAGAATTTGATCCCCAGATTCAACTGTACTTTGCGAGAATAGGAAAGGTGCAGAGTACTTACAATTAAAATAACTCTGAAAATCTCCTCTTCAAAGATTCTTCAGTTTCCCAGGTAGCTTCTTGTTCTAAGCATCGATTCCATTGGATTTTCACCATAGGGATCGTCTTGTTCCTTAGAACTCGAACTTCTCGGTCGAGGATCTTCATTGGCCTCTGCTTGTAGGTAAGGTCCTTCTATACCACCAAATCATTATGGTCAATGACATGGAAAGGATCGTGCACGTATTTCTTCAGCATAGAAACAAGAAACACGTTGTGCAATTCTGACAGTTGCAGAGGTAGGTAAGCCACCTCGCCTACCCTTTCCAGCACTTCGAATGGACCAATAAACCTTGGTGTTAGTTTGACCTTAACACCGAATCTTCTAATGCCTTGGCCGGGACATACCTTGAGGAAAACATGATCTCTGACTTGAAATTCCAGATCTCGCCTTCTGTTATCAGCATAAGATTTCTACCTGGACTGTGCTATCCTTAACCTTTCTCTAATCAGGTGTATCTTCTCAGTAGAATCTCATACCATGCCTGGGCCTAGAATTTATTTTTCACCGACTTCATCCCAGCATATAGGAGATCGGCAACTCCTGCCATATAACGCCTCAAAAGGTGCCATTTGTATACTGGCTTCCATCGAAGTTGCTGTTGTATGCAAATTCGGTTAGTGGTAAGTGGTCATGCCAGCTTCCATCAAAGTCTATAATGCATGCTCTTAACATATCTTCCACAACTTGATTTGTCCTCTCGGTCTGTCCATCTGTCTAGGGATGGAAAGCAGTACTGTAGTTGAGTTTCGTCCCCAGAGGGTGTTGTAGGCTCTTCCAGAAATGAGAGGTGAAGCGCGGGTCTCGGTCAGATATGATCGAGACGGGAACTCCATGCAATCTAACCATCTCCATAATATACAGGGTAGCAAGTACGTCGACTGACCATCGGCTTTTGATGGGTAAGAAATGGGCCGATTTAGTTAGCCAGTCGATAACTACCCAAATTCCATCATATCTGCCCCTAGACTTGGGCAAACCCGTGATAAAGTTCATGCCAATGTCTTCCCACTTCCACTTGGGAATATCCAACGGATGTAGCTTTCCGACGGGTTTTTGATGTTCCGCCTTCACTTGTTGGCATGTGAGGCAACGAGATATAAAGTCTACTACCTCCCTTTTCATGTTAGGCCACTAGAAATTTCTTTTCAAATCTTGGTACATCTTAGTGGCTATAGGGTGGATCGTGTACCTCGATCGATGAGCTTCTTCAAGAATCTTCTTCTTCAATTCGGGACAGTCGGGCACCCATGTCCGTTCATGAAATAACAGTCTGCCATTAGGTGCTAGCTTGAAATCAAGTCTCTCGTCCAGCTTGCTCTTTATCTCCACTAGTGAGGGATCTTCTTCCTGTAACTTCTTGATTTCGGGTAGCAAATCTGGATGTAGGCTCATATGAGATAGAATAATACACATGTTCTTCTCATCTGTGCTGATATCAAGCTCAGAGAATTTCTCCAGCAGCTTCCATTCTTGTATCATACAGTTGGCCAATATTGTTCTCGAATTTCGACTAACGGCATCAGCTACGGAATTACCCTTACCAGGATGGTACTATATAATGAGGTCGAAATGCTTGAGATATTCGAGCCAACGCCTTTGCCGCATGTTCAGCTCCTTTTGGGAGAATAAGTACTTGAGACTTTTATGATCGGAGTACACAGTGAATTATTCTCTGTAAAGATAGTGCCTCCAGATCTTCAAGGAAAATACTACCGCGGCCAGTTCTAAGTCATGAACCGGGTAGTTCTCTTGATGTTTCTTCAATTGTTGGGAAGAGTATGCAATGACTCTTCCATTCTGCATCAATACACATCCGAGGCCAATACTCGAAGCATCGGTATATACCTCGTATTTTTCTCCTTCAATTGGTAATGATAAGACTGGAGCAGTGGTCAAGATATCCTTTAAAACTTGGAAACTCTTTTCACAGTCTTCATTCCACTCATAAGGCACTTCCTTGCTGGTTAACCTGGTCAGAGGAACAGTAATCTTGGAGAAGTCCTTGATAAAATGCCGGTAGTAACCAGCTAGACCCAAGAAGCTTCAAATTTCTATTGCATTTGTAGGTCGTTCCCAATTCTTCACGGTTTCGACCTTTGATGGGTCAACAGCAATTCCGTTCTTCGAAATGATATGGCCTAAGAAGGATACTTCCTCGAGCCAGAACTCTCATTTGCTGAATTTGGCATATAGCTTGTTTTCCCTCAATATCTACAGTGCCTTCTTGAGATGTTCTTCATGATCCTCTTCGGTCTTCGAATAGATCAGAATATCATCAATAAAGACCACAATAAATCGGTCTAAGTAGGGCCGGAATATGCTGTTCATTAACTGCATAAAACTTGCGGGGGCATTTGTTAGTCCGAAAGGCATAACAGTAAATTCGTAATGCCCATACCTGCTTCGGAATGCAGTTTTATGAATATCTTCTTCTTTGATCTTCAATTGGTGGTAACCAGAACGAAGATCAATCTTGGAGAAATATGAAGCTCCCGATAACTGATCGAACAGCTCGTCAATCCTCGGCAGCCGGTATTTGTTCTTGATTGTAAGGTGATTTAGCTACCGATAATCAATGCATAGTCTCATCGATCCGTCCTTCTTTTTGACGAACAGCACGGGTGCTCCCCAAGGAGAAGTACTCGGCCAGATGAAACCCTTTTTCAATAACTCCATTAGTTGCTCTTTTAGTTCTTTCAGCTTAGCAGGGGACATTCTGTACGGTGCCTTGGAAACAGGACCAGCACCAGGGACAAGGTCGATTGTGAACGACACTTCCCTTTCCGGGGGTAAGCTGGGTAAATCTTCTGGAAAAACATCGGGAAATTCCTGAATTACACGGATGTCTTCAAGTTTAACCTTCTCGACTTCCGTGGCAGTCACGAATGCTATGAAAGCCATGCATCCATCATCCATAAGCTTTCTAGCTCGGAGTGCTGATATAAGAAGTGATTTACTCCGAGGGCTATTGTAAACTAGCTCTGGGAAATCCACGAAAGTTACCTTGCCATGCCGATAATCTACAGTTGCTTGGTATGTGGATAACTAGTCAGCACCTAGTATGACATCATAACCCTTCATATCTAGGCATATTAGGTCAGTAGGTAAATTACTTCCCTTAATCATCACTTCACAATTTAGATAGTGATAAGTGATATCAGACTCATTCCCAAGAGGTGTAGATATGACCAAATCTAACAGTTCATGTTTCTTAGAAAATGAAGCAGCAAAGTTCTTGGAAACGAATGAATGAGTTGCTCTGGTATCAAATAAAACTTGAGCAGTTTTTGAACAAATAGTGAGAGTACCTTCCACAATTCCACCTTCAATGGGTTTCATCTCTCGGAGAGCTTGCAGATGGCCTTATTTCTTTACCGGACGCTTCTTGTCTTTGGTGTCTTGCTCCCTCATCAGTGGGCAGTCTGGGATTCGATGTTCTCGGCTCCCGCATCGAAGACAAGCTCCTAACTTCCTCCAACATTCCTTGGTCTTATGACCAGTTTTATCACAATACTTGCAATTGTCCTTTGAGGGTGTGGCAGTGGAGAATGGCCTGTCATTCTTCTGGAATTTCTTTGCCTTGGGGGCTCCCCTCCCATGAAGAACCTTTTCTTGTTGAATGATTGTTTGAATTTTCATGGGCTTGTGACGGGTTCCTTCTTGTCTCTTCCTCGGATTCTCTCGGATAATTCGGTGGCGTCTTCTAGCAGTTGGGCACGTCGAACTATCTCCGAATAGGCTTGGATGACCATCGGTGCAAGTTGTGTAATATAATGGGGCCGAAGCCCGTTGAGGAACCTTCTCGCCTTCATCTTTTCCGTACACACCAGGTGAGGTGCATACTTCGACAATCTTGAAAATTGGGCCTCATATTCGGGCACTTTCAAGCCCCGTTGTTTTAGAACGGGGAATTCCGTGGCCTTCTTCTCCTGGATATGGTCGGAGAAGTACTTGTTGTTGAAATGCTCAGTGAATTCATCCCATGTGACATGGTATTTTGGCAGTGTTGCTTCTATGGATTCCCACCAGCATCGAGTGTCCCGCTACAGTTGGAATACGGCCAGTAAAACCTTCTCTTTGTCCGCGCATTGCATTACACAGAAGATTCGTTCCATCTCCTTTAGCCAATTCTCGGCATCCTCGGGGTCGGACGAACCCGTGAACCCGGTGGGTTCATGTTACGGAAACTCCTGTGGAGATCACCCGCTCCACGGTTTGCTCTGCCTTGGGCCACTTGCTGTAGTGCCTGTGTAAGGCCCTGCACGGTGCGCTGCATCTCGCGCCATTGTGCTCTTTCTGTAGCCATGATCCTACAAAAGAGTTTAACTATGATAAAGATCGGGTTTTCTTATAAGGTCAAAAGTCATTATAGAACTTATCCCATGGCTCTATCCATCTCACCGGATAAGGTATATCTATCCTTGGACTCAAGTTTTCACCAAGATTTCAATCATGACCACCATTTTTTTTCTAACCTTTTATTTCTTCTAGTTTCCCTAGATTTGAAAATCTAGGCTCTGATACCACGAAGACTGTCACGTCCCGAGTGCGGAAGATACTCGGATTACGTGACGCATCTATATAGATCGTGTCATTAGAGCGATAAAATTTTTGCCATACATAATTACGGAGTGCGCAAATGACTAATAAAATCTAATAATCCCAATAGATTATTTGATTAACCAAAGGAATTAAAGATAGTCCATGACAAATTCCAAATTTAAAATCCAACACTAGGCTACATGCCTTAACAAAGTTTATACCACTAACTGACATAGCTGGGAATACAAGGTAGACTCAAATAAATTCAAAAGACACGACTAGCTAATGATAGGTGATTGGCGTTCTAGCACTTTTCACTCGGTCTCAATCCCATTCTTGTCGCTATCCGAATCACCTGAAAATGTTAGGAAGCAACTGGATGAGCGAATCGCTCAGTAGGAATTACATCTCAAATTCGAGCAATCTTTACCTGATTTACAATTTGCATGTATTATCAGTATGGTTATGCATGACGTACGTATAAGAAAATCAGGTATACAGATAAATCTAGGCATGATGAACAATAAGAGATCAAGAACTGTATTAAGAGAGTATATCAAGATTTCAAGTATTTGACAAGCAATATTTTCAAGAATTTACAGATGTAAATGCCACTTCGGGGCAAGCAAGGATTTGTGTACAAGTATGAACGCAAGTACGAGAATGAACTCATGTACAAGTATATCTCAGATACGAGCAAGTAAAAATTCAATTCAAGCAAGTAATGTCAAGTACGTATCAGTAGAATTGGCTATTTTAGTCAAGTAAGTATTTTGCCCTTTCTCGGGCCACAAGTCAAGTATTGCCCGTCCCGGGCCACGCAAGTCAAGTAAGTAAGGAGAGAGAGAATAGGGGTGGAGTGTCTCAAGTGAAGCAAGTACTCTGGTGCAATGCTAAACTCCGTGGTCAATAAACTCCCATGGGCACAAGTACCTTCGGGTGCTCCTCCTAGGACCAGACCGGGCCCTATATGCACATCATTTCATGTATTACCTTTGACATCCACTCATTTATAGCCAATATGGAATTTCAAGAATTAAGAAACTTAGTATTATAGACGAGATTAACTAGTCATTTGGTTATGGAGGACTCTAGAGGTGGCCCCTACAGGCTCAAGAGGTGGCTCCCGTCGTGTAGCACTTTACGCCGTATAGCCTCAAGAGGTGGCTCCCGCAACGTAGCACTTTGCCCTACATGGCACTTAGCTCCAACACTCTCAAATGGTAGTTTAAGAGGTTCAAGGTTTGACCTGTTGGATTATGTGGATGGTCAAACTAGAGGGGGAGGGGGTGAATAGGTTGACCCTTTGAAATCTTTTGCGAAAGATCACAATCGACTTTTAAGTAGTAGAATACTAGTTCAAAATTTAGTAAACAGAAGGTGTGAAGATCGAACCTAATCAATCATCTAGCGACACACAGATATTGCAAGAGACAGCAAATCACACGAGAACATAGATTTTTATGGTGGTTCGGTCTCCCTGTGGAGACCTACATCCACCCCTCACTAGATCAGTGAGGATCCCTACTGAGCCTTACAGCTTTGCTAAACCAAGGAACAATCCCCTCGACAACGCTGACCACTACAGCTTGGTTAACAAGAGGAACACATCCTCTCAATCAGTTACCCGCTGACAAATAGCTTGAGGGCGTACAAGCCCAAACCCCTTGACCCAGGCACACCCCGCTGGATCAAATCCCATCCCTCTACTCAAACTAGTACGAGGGAGAATTACAGTAGTAAAGTTCAAGCTGAAATGAAAAACAAGAACCAAAATCACTTGAAGATGGAAGAAGGAGCCTCAGATCTGGGACGGTGCTGATTCTCGAGTCTCAAACATAAAGATCAGAGAGAAGAGGCGATGATGATCAACTGGCTTTCACTTCCTGGATTGTAGATGAGCTTGCGATGATCAACAGCTAATAGACTTCCTCTGATCTCCAGAGGATGCAACAGCACGCCAGGAGGAAGACGATGATTCATGCCATTCTTCTCAAGAGCTTCTCCTCTATCTTGTTCTACTGCTACTTCTTCAACTTTCATCTCCCGTGCTCTCCCTATTCACGTGAATATTCCTTTTGTGGGCCCCAACCAGATTTTCTGGTTAGCCCAATGATTGTTCTCCTAGAGGCTTCTGGAATCGCGAGGGAAAGAGAGCGCATGCTCTTTTAGATGATGTGGCATCTAACGCCACTTACGGCTGGGGTCCACCCAATAATCACTTGATGAGATTCAGATGGCATCAACCCATTTTGACTAAGGGGTTGACGCAGCCTTGAAATGCCCACGGAGCCTTTCGAACATAGACCAGATGCGTTGACGCATAGGGTGCCTGCATCAACCCACTGGGCTGACACCGAACACTCTTTTATCTCAAACCTGAGCTGATGCGTCGACGCTGCAATGTTGTGGCGTTGATGCACTGAGCTATGCCAGTGATTAATGCTTCTGCCTCTTGAACTGATGCGTAGACGCAATCAGCATCTTGCGTAGACGCTGTCCTTCTATGCAAACCGCTGCGTGGACGCCTTGAGCATCCTACGTAGACCTTGTTTCTTCCTTGCATTCGAGAATAAAGCAGATACATGTGTTAATGAATCAAGGATTAATTCATCAGTTTTGTTAAACTCAACACAAACATCTCATGGTTGTCATCATCAAAATCAGGGGCACAACAATCTCCCCCTTTTTGTTGATGGCAACTATGAGGTGTATGCTATTGCATCTAAATAATAATGGATTGTTCAAATCAATCAAGAAATTCACTTCAGAGACCAGAACACCAGTTCATGTCATTCATTTCATTTAAGTCCAAGGTCTAACATCAAAAAGAAGAATAGAAGAACTTTTCTAACAAAAAGTTGGACATCCTCACAGACCATTTCTTTCGAACATTTCACAAAATATGTAAAAGAAGGAAAACTTCACTCAATCACATTTGATGCAGATGCAATGCAATTCCAGGCTCCAACTTGAGTTCATGTCTCTCCCCCTTTGACATCATCAGGAAGGGGAGCAGGTGAGGAAGAGTGAGACTGAAGAATGTTTGCAGACACAGTGTCCAGTTGTTGCTGAAGTTGAGTCATAGAAGATGCTAAACTGTCTAGTCTGTCCGAAAATTGCTGATCTCTTTGCAGGATGAGCTTATGATAATCCTGAACTTTGGAAGTGATACTATCAAACCAGCTGTGTAAAATATCAAACAAATAGTCCACTTGAGCTTTCTACTGAGATCCCCATTCAGATGTAGAAGAGGAGGCTTCTATTGGTGGAGGGCAGTACACATCACGCTGATCTTCAATTGTGGGTGGGAAGTTTTCTTTTAGAATATGCAAAACATCCATAACCTCATCACCCACTAGAGTGGATCGTTCAAACAGTTTAGCAAGGTCCTTACCAAAAGATGTAATCTTTTCAAATAAGGTATGAACCTTTTCACTGAACTCATTGTTCTTGTCAATCAGGGTGGAATATTTCAAATTCAACTTGGACTGGTTTTCCTTGACATTATAGTTATATGTCTGTACAGCCTGTAGCCTGTAGCCTGTTCAGAAATTGTTGATGCAAGCTTTTCAAATTGTGCATTACTGACCCAGCTTTCTGACAAACCTGAATGAGGGATTCCATGAAGTTATGAAGCTTTTTGTCTGACTTGAATTTGTCATGCTTGAACTGTTCCCATCTGGTGTCTAATTTCTGCTCAAGATGGGAAATCCTCATTTCCATGGTTGAGCTCAAGTGCATTATGGAAGAATCAATGTTCTTGAACTTCATTTCCAGAAATTGGATGAAAGTTGGATTGATACCGGAATTCTGGTCATGCATGCCAGCATCACAATGAAAATTATCTGGCATTTCTTCCTCAGGAAAGTAGGTAGATTCATGTTCCCATCGAGGAGAGGGTTCCTGAAAAGGACCATGTATGATCATAATGTCGCTAGTGACAGCTGGGAGGGTTGGAGCAGTATCTGTGACAATATCAACTTGGACAGGACTGGCCTCGTGTTGGTCCATTCTGACAGGACTAACCTCTTGTCTGTCTACTCTGGATGGACTGGCCGCTGGGTTTTCTTGTGCTGTTTCGCTCATTTCTACAACAGGTGCCCCAGAGGCAGAGGCATGCTTCTGACTTGGCAGTACTCTGACTGGCTGTCCATTCACAACTTTAAATCCCATGAACTTCTGAATGTATGATAAGGAGTATCTATTCCCTCTGCGAATGTTTAGTTTCTTTTCATTTTCAAAGTTGACTCCAACCTTTCTAAAAATTGCAGTCAATGGGGCAGCATATGGAAGTGTCCTAGACTGTTTCAGACATGTACCCATGGTCTGAATAATAACACCAGTCAATGAAATCTTGATCTATTTCAGCATACAGTATAGCAAGAATCGTTACATCTCAGTAACTCGTTCCCTACCACTGCTCTGGGGTGTAATGATGGATGTGCAGATATGATGTAGCAGTCTGTTGAAGGGAGGGAACCGATTGGCTTTCAGACTAGATAGATATGTCTGCTTGACAACAGTAGGATCACTAGGCTGTTCAGTCAGAAGGGCATAAGCATCATGTTCATCAAGATGAAAACTGTGTAGTTGAACCCCATCCATTGGGATTTTCCATGATCTGGCAAATAGTTTATTTGTTAACTCAAAACGGACATTTCTGACTATTGAAGAAATTTTAGGGATGTGAGGATCATATTTCAAAATTTGGTAAAATTCCCAAACGAGGGTGGGGTAATATATTCTATGATTTGTGACAAAAGACCACAAATCCTGAAAATCCAAAGTGGGAAATAACTGCAGAAAAACCTCAAGCATCTCAACATCAGTATCAACAATATATCGTGGGATAAGGACTTTCAGAGGTTCTTCTATATTGAAGGTGAGAGAGGGATCAGAAGACCTTGCATCTGAATTGTCTACATCTTGCTTCCCATTATTAGCAGCAAAAGATGTAGACTGCTCCTCTGCCCTTGATTTAGAGAGCTTTCTCTTTTTGGTCGGCGGGCTCAGATGGAGACGACGTTTCCGAAGAGATAGCTCTATCTCTTTTCCTTTCCGTTTCCTTGGAGCTGAAGAAGACGGTATCTCCTCTGGAGGATCTGCCACAGGAGCATCGTGAGTATCCGTCTGCTTCGCTGCCCTTGATTCTGAGAGATTTTTTGTCTTTGCCAGCGAGCTCTTCTCTTTTCCTTTCCGTTTTCTTGGAGCTGACTGAGACGGCGTCTCCTCTTGAGCAAGTTGAAATTTGGTTCGAGGCTCAATCTTGCCCTCAGCAAAGATGGGATCTCTTCTCTTTAGACCCTTCTTGTCCTCTGTCCCTTTTTTCGGAGGAGCCATGGTAGGGAGGTGAATCACACGGCAACAAGGAAGAGAAGTGCCGTGGGAAAGAAGATGAGGGAAGCGGAGAGGTAGGAGCCAACAAGGTTTTTGAAAGAGGCGAGGAGGGTGAAGCGTTTAAGCTGAGGGGTTTTAAAGAGGTGACCCCTCGGTTTCAAAAAGATAGAGCCGGTTCAACGGGATGAACCGGACTAGGTTGATAGAGCGACCACGCGACTGCGTTGACACATTGAAGGACTGAGTCGACGCCACCAAAAAGAAATATGAAGGAAATATTGAGTTAAGAACCACAGTATTGAGGCATTCTAAAGACACTGAAATATGAAAGATGAGATTGCATTCAGGGATTTTTAATAGATAACATTCAAGTTCCCTTATGAGAGATATGATAAGAGACCCTAATTCACATAATGATGTGGAGAAAAACAATCTTAAGAGTTTGAGTTAAGCACTTGAACAAGAAGAGTATGTGTATGGAATAAAGATAGAACTGTTTGCACACCAGGAACTTTCTCAAATCTAACCCCTAGATTGTTCAATTTCAAGAGACCCTTATATAAGTGAATTTAACGAGTATTGAATATGAACTCTGTAGGATTGTATGTGAGCTTAAGGTCAACCACACACACACACACACACACACATATATATATATATATATATATATATATATATTGTCATCATTTTTTATTGAATATATATAATTTTAATTTTCATTAGCAGTCAAGTGTAGCTAGCATCTTGACACGGGTACATATGTTTATCAGACACCAGAGTCCCCGGTTACTCAGCATAGCTAACTATTCTGCTCCAATGAAACAAAGTTGGCAACTCACATCATGACATGCCTCTCAGCACTTCATTGGTGCATGAAGGTAGTTTCTCAGTGAAAATTTGCCATTGCTCTGCAACGAATTATTTTTCTTTGGGAACAGAGATAGTAGCTCATATCATGACATGCTCCTTAGCACTTCCTTGGTGCATGGAGATAGTTTCTCAGTGAAAACTAGCCACTGCTCTGCAATTTATTACATATATATGTATATATAGGGTTTATTCCTTCAGATCTTATTAAACCTATTCAGAGTTTAAGGTCAATACAGAAATTAAATTCATTTTGCACAAGGTGGTCTCTTTACTTTTGATCATCATGGTTCTAGAGTAGACGAGTTCATAGTTTTATTAAATAGTTCTATAGCTATTCCATATGCAAGGCACTTTTACGTTCAAGAATTTTTAACATTTAAGGATCATAAGATTTATAAGTCTCCAGCCATTAATATTACATAGAGTCAGTCAGTGAAGACCAAAACCTCTCATAAAGGAATTATCATTTTAACTCCCCCTGAATCTATGACATCAACTCAAATTCCAGAGCTCATGAGCCTGCCCTCATACTGAAGATTGATAGGTTCTTCAACTACTAGCTAAAGAAATGAATAGATGAAATATGTGAGGAAGAAATGAATTGATGAGAAGTTGAGAAGACTCCAGGCTTCAGACAATCTATGGTACTGGAAGTGCCATTTCAGAACAACTTCACACAGCAGTAGACTTTGACGCACAACAGACATTGCGTCAGCTTCTTCTCACCAAATATGTCCTCAGTAGGCAAGAATTTCCAGATTACGTTGACTCATCTTCAGTACTGAGTTAACCCTTCTTAAGTGAGCAAGTTGAATCCAGAACGGTTTACACGAGGTTTCTGTCAATGCGTCAACTCAACCACATCACAGCGTTAACTCACTCAACCAATCAGCTGAACTGCCAGCACTGTTTCCAGATTATTTCTATCAGTGCGTTGACCCAGCCTCATTACTGCGTTAACTCGGACTTCTTCACCAATAAGCCTATTCAATCAACTGCGTGAGCCACACTTCAGGTTCACAAAACATTAATCTCAAGGTGCTAACTTGCTCTCCTCAGCAAGTAAAATATAGTACAAACTCCCCCTCAGATCATGCATGACAAAAAGTTTTGATGAAAATGCAGTGATTGACATGATGGGCTTTTTTTTATCATGTGTTTTTCAAGACAGAGAAAATGACCAAAAACTGAACTCCCCCTAGATTTATGACTTATTTAGAAACCAAGAGCTTTCAATTTAAGCAAGGCATGTAATCAATTTATTGCTAGGTAAAGTTAACCAATCAAATTCCAAAGAATAAACTGAGCGATCAAATTAGGCAACAAGATGAGGATTACATAGTCCAAGCTCTCTCCTAAGACAAGTAAATCTTTCATTACTCAGAGGCTTGGTAAAAATGTCAGCAACTTGATGTTGTGAGTCAACAAAAATCAATTTAAAGCTTCCTTTATTAACCTCATCTCGCAAGAAGTGATGCCTGATTTCTATATGTTTGGTCCTAGAGTGCTGAATAGGATTCTTTGCGAGGTTAATGGCACTTGTGTTATCACACAAGATTGGGACACACCCAAGATCAGTTTGATAATCTTGGAGTTGGTGTTTGATCTACAACACTTGAGTGCCACAACTCCCTGCAGTGACATATTCTACCTCTGCAGTGGATAGTGCCACTGAGTGTTGTTTCTTGGATGCCCAAGAAACCAAACACCCTCCCAAAAATTGGCAATAGCCACTTGTGATTTTCTTGTCAAGTTTGCATCCAGCATAGTCTGCATCAGAATAAGATACTAAATCAAGAGCGCAAGATGCAGGATACCAAATCCCTATATCTCGAGTTCCGGCAAGGTATCGAAAGATACGCTTAACAGAGCTCAAGTGGGATTCTCTAGGATCAGATTGAAAACGAGCACACATGCATACACAAAATTGGATATCTGACCTAGATGCAGTAAGATAGAGGAGTGATCCGATCATACCTCGATAAGTCTTTGCATCCACTGATTTACCTTTCAGATCTGCATCCAGAATTGTGTTGGTGCTCATGGGAGTGTTGATTGTTTTAAGATTCTCCATTTGATATTTCTTCAATAGTTCAGAGATATATTTTGCCTGGTTGATAAAGCATCCTTCCTTTCTTTGGGTGATTTGAAGACCTAGAAAAAATTACAGCTCACCCATTAGACTCATTTCAAATTCTGTAGTCATCAATTGTGCAAATTCCTCACACATGCTTGGTTTAGTGGATCCAAAGACTATATCATCAACGTAAATTTGAACCAGAACAATGTCATTGTTTCTTACCTTGGTGAATAAAGTTTGGTCCACTTTACCTCTTGAATATCCTTTTTCAGTGAGGTATGAGCTGAGTCTATCGTACCATGCTCGAGGTGCCTGTTTAAGCCCATAGAGAGCTTTGTCTAATCTATAAACATGGTTAGGACAGTCTATGCACTCAAAACCAGAGGGTTGTTCAACATACACCTCTTCTTTTATTAGACCATTAAGAAACGCACTTTTTACATCCATTTGTTGTAGTTTTATTCTATGGCAGCAAGCATATGCAAGTAATAATCTAATGGCCTCTAATCTAGCTACTGGAGCAAAGGATTCTTGAAAATCAATGCCGAATTCTTGGTTATATCCCTGTGCTACCAGTCTTGCTTTATTTATTATCACAATTCCATTTTCATTTTGTTTATTTCTGAAAACCCACTTAGTTCCAATTACTGAATGTTCATTGGGTCTTGGTACAAGGTGCCACACTTTTTTTCTCTTGAATTGATTTAGTTCTTCATGCATTGCATTTATCCAACATTCATCTTTTAGGGCTTCAATTACATTTTTAGGTTCAATTTGAGACACAAGAGCCAAATTATCAATTTCCTCAATTATCCTAAAGTGAGATCTAGTTCTAGTAGGGTCATGCAGATTGCCAATAACGTTTGATAAAGGATGATCTCTTAACATTCTAACATTAGTTAGAGAGTTACCTTCATTAGCATCAGCATTACCTTGAGTGCTTTATTCTGCTAGACTCTCACCTGGCCTTGACTCTTTCTCCTGAAGATCTTGTTCTTCCTTTACTTCAAGGAACTCCCCATCATCCTTGTCCCTGCAAGATTGTTCATTTTCAGATCTAACATTCATTTCATCAAAGACAATATGTGGAGATTCTTCTACATTTTGAGTTTTGACATTTAGGACTCTATAGGCCCTAGAGTGATTAGAATATCCCAGAAAAATGGCTGGTTAACTCTTAGGTTCAAACTTATCCAAGTCCCGTTTGTCATTATTTTGAACAAAGCATTTCGACCCAAAAACTTTGAAATGAGCAACAGATGGTTTCTTACCTTTCATTAACTCATATGGAGTCTTTTTAGACAGAGGTCTTACCATTGCACGATTTACAATGTAGCACGCAGTGTTTACCGCCTCAGCCCAGAATTTCCTTGGAAGTTGTCCTTCGATCAGCATTGTTCTAGCCATCTCCACAAGAGTTCTGTTTCTTCTTTCCACCACTCCATTCTGTTCAGGAGTTCTTGGTGACGAGAATTTGTGTGATATTCCTTTTGCCCTGCAAAAGCCATCAAATTCTGAGTTTTCGAACTCTCCTCCATAATCTGACATGATAGATGAAATAGTATACTTACCATCCTGCTAAACTTTCTTGAAAAATGCCTGAAATTCTTCAAACGCATCATTTTTATGAGATAAAAAGAACACCCAAGTGAACCTAGAAAAGTCATCTACCAAAACAAAGCCATATCTATTTCCACTTATACTTGCTATTCTGGTGGGTCCAAACAGATCCATGTGAATAAGTTCAAGAGGTCTAGAAGATTGGTTTTCTATTCTAGATTTAAATGACTTCCTAGTGTGCTTACCTTGAGTGCATGCATCACAAACTTTGTCATTTTGTTTAAATGAGACATCAAGCAGACCATTTACCATGCTAAATTTTGCTAACTTATGCATGACACTATAGCTAGCATGTCCTAGTCTACAATGCCATAGCCAAGTCAGCTCACTTTTGTTCACAGCAAGACAGAGATTATTGTGAGTAGGATCATCTATGTCTACCATGTACATGTTGTTTATTCTTTTTCCAATAAACTTAACATTTTCAGAATGCATTTCAAGAATGGTGCATACAAGAGAATCAAACATAACCTTGTGTCCCCTGTCACACAGTTGGCTTATACTAAGAAGATTATATTCTAGTCCTTCAACAAGCATCACATCATCAATAGAGTTCAATGGAGTTTTGCCCACTTTACCTTTTCCAATAATTTTGTCTTTATTGTTGCCCCCAAACGTGACATGCCCTCCTTCTTTCTCAACCAAGAAACAAAATTTTGCCTTATCGCCCGTCATATGCCTTGAGCAGCCGCTGTCAAGATACCATCTGTTGTGTACAGCTGCAAGGCACTCCTGCAATTCACATCAAACGATAGATTTTGGAACCCAAATACAATTGGGTCCCATCAGACCATATGATCTTGTCAAGTAAGACAACACACTTTTGGGAATCCATATCTGTTGTTTTGGAGGTTTTTGAGATGTGCAGTTCATAGGTTTGAGAATTTTCTGATTAGGTTGAGGTACCATTCGGAATGAATTCTTTGAACCAGTTTTGTGGTTAAAGAAGTGTGAATTTTTATTCTTGTTTCCACTCCAATGATTATTCTGAATCCATGAAGCACTGGGGAACCTAGGACGAGAAGCTCTAGTTGAATATTTAATTCCGGATGGAATGAAGCTTTGCTGCGTAGACCGTCTTGCACGGCTGCGTTGACCCATCCACCCAAACCCCATGTCAGATGGGTTCTGGTACGCAGGGTGCATTGACGCAGTATAGACATTGCGTTGACGCGGCCAGTGGTTTGTTTTAGCCTTATTTCTGTAGAACCCCTTAGACATAGGTTGAGTAGACGCAGGATGGCCAGTGCGTTGACGGCGGCTATCTTGTGCCAATCCAATGACTCCTTGAATTTCCATAAGCTTGATGCTGGGTTGATGTACTAGGGTCCATGGGTTGATTTGAGGTTTTACTTCCAGACTTAGGCATATTTGTGTGGTGATTGGTATTCAAGGTAGCATTCATTTTCTCTTTGCCCTTTTCTTTTCTGGTTTCATCTGTCTATTTTACTTCTTCTTGATTTTTCCCATGTGGCTTCACTGCAGCCATTGGGTTTTGCTCAGATGTGCCCTGTTCTGGAACAAAGGTTATCAGTCTTATCTCTAGCTTCTTTTTTTTAGTTGGATTATATCCAAGTACTTCTTTTCCAAAATTACTTTTTATTCCCATAACAGCTTCTAGGTTGTTTTTGCCTTGTGTAAATTTCTCAAGGGAGGCTTGTTTATTTAAGTTTTCATCTTCTAGTCTCTTCAAGTTTTCTTGGAGTTCTAGATTTACTCCTTGAATGGCTTCATATTTTTCTTCAGCCATTTTTACATCACTCTCCAATTCTTGCATTCTGAGTTTCAGGACATCATGCACTTTCAGTAAAAATTCATTTTCTCTTTTCATCTCTATCAATTGATTTTTACACAGATCACTTTCAGCAAGAGACTTTCTTAGATGAGTAATTTCAGCTTCTAAGCACATGATTTTCTCATTCAAGGAATTATCTTGACTAGTCAAATTTTTCTTCTTCTTTAGTGATTTATTTTCTTTCTTCACATAATCATACTTATCTAGCAATTCATTAAATGCTTCTTCCCAATCACTGCAAGAAAAGTTTTCAAAAGAGGAGGTTACCTCATCCTGATCATCTCCCTTAGCCATAAAGCATAGCTTAACATCACTTTCTTCTTCAGAGGTACTCTCTTCTTCATCTTCATCTTTCTCCTCGTCACTCCAAGTACTCATCATAGCCTTTGGCTTCTTGTTCTTCCATTTTGGTTGGACTTTCTTCACATTCTCTGGACATTCAGATTTGATATGACCTTGTTTCCTGCATTTGTAACAAACAACCTTGTCAGATTTCTTAGAATTCTCTGATTTGAATTTTGAACTCTTTCTTACCTGTGGTCTACTGTTCCTTATAAATTTACCTTCCTTCCTTAGAAACTTCATGAATTTCCTGGTGAGCATTGCTATCTCACCTGAGTCATCATCTGAGGTAGATGACTGACTGTCATCTGAACTCTCCTTGCTGCTAGGACCAGCCTTCAATGCAAGTGGCTTCTTCTTTTTCACATCCTCATCAGTTCTTTTGAAATTCAGCTCGTAAGCCATCAGTGATCCAATAAGCTCATCAGGGGTAGTGGTAGGAGGGTTCCTAGATTCCTCAACAACCGTGGCCTTGGTATGCCAAATTGGAGTTAGGGATCTAAGAATTTTCCTGACCAGTTCTTAATCACTGTAAACCTTTCCCAGACCTTTAAGACCATTCACTAATAGAGTTAGCCTAGTATACATTTCAGATATATTTTCCTCTAGCTTCATTCTAAAAGCTTCATACTCTGAAATTAACATATTAGCTTTTGTCCCTCTTACCTCTGACGTACCTTCATAGATGACTTCAAGTCTGTCCCACATTTCCTTGGCACTAGCACATGAGGACACTCGTGAAAACTCCTTAGGATGCAATGAGCATTGCATGATATTCATAGCTTGCCAATTGATGTTGGACTTCCGAATCTGCTCTTTTACCCACAGTTCTTCATCGCCTTCTTAACTGATAGGGTCCTTTGCTCACGACTCTCCAAATCTCATGGTCCTGAGATCTCAGAAATACCTACATCTGAATTTTCCAGTAAGCATAGTTAGTGCCATCAAAGAAGGGTGGCCTATTCACTGCATACCCTTCAGGCATGAGCCCCTTGTTTTCCATTCCACTAAATCTCTCTGGGTTGTGAGACCCTTGACAAGAGAGCCAAGCTCTGATACCACATGTTGGATTATGTGGATGGTCAAACTAGAGGGGGAGGGGGTGTCGGACCGCGCTCGACGACTGTCAGCAACCGTCGCCTCCGCATCACTCAGCACTCCAGCGACCATGGCGGCCGTCACTTACAGTCCCAATGTAATTGCCACCCATGCCCGGGTGGGCTACTTAGCAACGCCGATTGCTTTCGGCAGCTTCGCCCCCATCATCGGATCGCCCTACTTTTTGGGCGTCATCCCTGTGGCTGCTGCTCAGCCAATCCCAGTTTCTCCGTCGGCTCCCGTGGCCGATGCGCCACGCGCGCCTCCAGCACCGGTGTCTCACCTGAGCACCAGGCTTAGGACCGCCGCCACTGGCCCCTGCAGGGCCCCCAGATCATTACCGGCCCGGGTAAGCATTAGCTCCCGAGGCCAGCCTCGTCCGATCTCCGGTACGGGCCCCGCGCCCCAGATTTCGGTTGCTACCTCAGCATCTGCCTCGGGTTTCCAACCCCGAGCTCCAACAAAGCCGGCACCCAACACGGGCTCTCAGCCCCGGGTCCACGGCTCCTCAGCATCTACCTCTGCCATAGAGTGTCTCGAAAGGTGCCATCTGGATACTGGCTTGATAGCTATTATTATATGCAAATTCGGCCAGGGGTAAGTGGTCATGCCAACTACCGAAATTTATAATGCAGGCCCTTAACATGTCTTCAACAACTTGATTTATCCTTTTTGTATGTCCATCTGTCTAGGGATGGAAAGCAGTACTGAAGTTGAGTTTCATCCCCAGAGAGTGTTGTAGACTCTTCCAGAAATAAGAGGTAAAGCATGGGTCTCGGTCGGATACGATCGACATGGGAACTCCATGCAATCTAACCATCTCCTTGATATACAAGGCAGTAAGGACATCACCCGACCATCGGCTTTTGATAGGCAAGAAATGAGCCGATTTAGTTAGGCGGTCGATAATTACCCAAATTCCATCATGTCCACCTCTAGTCTTCGGTAAGCCCATAATAAAATCCATGCCAATGTCTTCCCACTTCCACTTGGGAATATCTAGTGGATGCAACTTTTTGCCGAGTTTCTGATGTTCCGCCTTCACTTGTTGAAATGTCAGGCAGCGAGATAGGAAGTCCGCTACCTCCCTTTTCATATTAGGCCACTAGAAGGTCATTTTCAATTCTTGGTACATCTTGGTGGCTCTAGGGTGGATCGTGTACCTCGATCGACGAGCTTCTTCAAGGACCTTCTTCTTCAACTCGGGACAGTCGGGTACACATGTCCGTTCATGGAATAACAGTCTTCCATTGGGTGCCAGCTTGAAATCAAGGGATGGTTTCCTATTAGCGAGGACGTGATTCTTCAAATGGCTTCTAGATACATTTCCCGACATTGAGGTCTAGGGTCCTAGTAGAGTTACCGAGGTTTCACCCATAGACAGTGTAGGGTTCACGACGGCAAGGTCGTGACTGTACCCTTGGACCACGTGGTCTTGGGTTGGGCCTTCTTTAGTGAGGACGGGCGTGCACGACAGAGATGTCGTGGTATTTCCTTCGGTAGTGTAGCCAGGATTTCCCCGTTGGTTTGGTAGGCCCGATTGTGAGATCGGGGTTTGCTTTTCGTTGCTATTAGGAGTAGCTTAGAGAGGCGTGGTTCCACTAGCCGCCGTTGTTATAATTCTTGCTACAGCTATTACTTCCGTTGTTATTGTTGCTATTGCTACTCTTGTTAGTATTGTTGTTGTTTTTATTACTGTTATCACTACTGTTTATCGCCGTTGTTTCATGGTGGGGATCCGCGGGACCCCTACTGAGCCAATGAGATGATGCTCACCCCTTTCTTTTCAGGTGTTGTGGTTCCTCCTCAAGGTTTGGAGGTGCAGCGCTGAGGTACGTAGTTGTCAGCTCGCCATAGCCGGGGGCGTACCTGGCACTTGAGTACATTTCTTTCCCTATAGACTGTATTTTGTGGACTGGAGTCTGTAGTTAAATTATTAATAAAAATGTAATTTATTTCCTATTATTTAATAGTTAATTTTGTAGCTATTTCTTGCATTATTTTAAATTTTAATGTACCTCCACACACCTAATAACCCTTCTGAGCCCTCTGGCTCTTGGGTGGGGGGTCAGGATTTGAATGGTATCAGGTATTTCTCGGTATCCGAATCTAGGGTCGTTACAGATGGTATCAGAGTGGGAGTTATGGATGTACATGGAAATTTGAGATAATTATAGTGTTTCAGAGTCCATAAGGTCTAGTACAGTTGGTAGCTAGCATAGGATTTTGTGTTTATTTACCGTGTTGTTTCTCGCGTGAGAGTTAGAGTATGCAGTGTTGGCACTGTGAAGATAGATCTGGTTATTGTTAGAGTGTCGGTAGGGGGCCTGGGGAGTAAGATAGAGAGTTACCATTCCCTAGTGGTGGTGGCCCCAGATGTGCTGAGTTGGCAGAGTTATTACCGACAGGTGTGAGTTCATGGTGCAGCATCAGAGATACCAGCGACGAGGCCAATGGCTGGCGAGGATAGTTCATGCCTAGGTGGCCATGAGTGTGCTCCGTAGAAGTTAATGTCATTTTGGCCACCCCAATTTGCGGTTTAGCTAGCCCCTGAGGCGTTAAGGTCGTGGTTTGAGGTGGTGGAATGGATGTTCTGATCAAGGGAGAGCTCGGACGAGTGGATAATCTTCTTGGTGAGCTGTTGATTGTCGAGCCCGACATTCTCGTCATGCTCTGTGGTGTCAGAGATGGTTTGTTAGTCCCGATCATTTTTGCAGATTTTGAGGCAGGATTGGGTAGAGATGCCCAAGCGAGTTCTGAGTCATGCGCATCTACGTGTGAATGGGCTGTGTTAGCTCTGGATTATGTTCAAGTTACTATGGCAGTGGCTTAGCTCAGGGCCCAAGTTGTGGAATTGGGGGCCATTATGCACTATAGTAGATGCGCTGAGTGAGGCGGCAGATGAGATATGAAGGCTTTACAGTAGATTCAAGATCTGAAGATAAGCTTTGGTAGGTGTCGATCATGGTTCGTGTCGTGGTTCTTGGCGTGGTGGTCCGCGCGGCAACAGCTCAGGAGATGGATATTTTAAGGACGCGAGAATTGGGAATAGATTGGTGTCAGCTAGGACAAATCTGATGGAATAATATTGGGTGGTTAGAGGTTTATGCTGGGACCAGAGTTGGTAAAGTGGTGTTATTAGTGTTCGGATCGCCGAATATGAGAGTGTCTGTGGCATGGAGCCGATGAAAATGTGGCAGTCAATTGGGATGACTGCTTGATCTAATCGAGACTCAGGGATGGATGTCCCTTGTGAAGGGCATGAGGCTGGTCAGCAGGTAGGAAAGTTGATGTTTGAATGGTCCGCCGAGTGTGAAAATTCCAATGGTGGCAGGTTTTTATGGCGCAGGTTGCGTCTCCTCGGAGTGCGAGAAGGTGGCTAGGATGCCATGGTCAGAGGTTCCGTTGTAGCTGAGGTGATGCCAGACTCGTATCCTTTTGTGTGCAGTGCTCGCTCTAGGAAGTGTGGATTGTGAATGTGGAGCGAGATGTTTCTATTCGTGTTGACAGTCTGGCTATGTCCCTTGGAAAGGTAGTTTCATGAGAATTGAGGTTCTAGTTGGAGCTCTGGGAGCATTATCAGCTGAATAAGTTGTTCTTCCCCTGTGAGATGGAGGTTGCTTCAAATTTTGAGGATGAAATTTTTGTAAGGAAGGGAGGATTGTGACACCTAGGATTTTTTGGATCAGAATCCGGTGGTTTCGAAGCGCTTTCATGGATCCCAGATCAAGTTTTGTGATTAAATCGGATTTTTGGCTATCGAGTCATCGGATCCCCGTGTGAGATGAACCGTTATATTTTCATGCTCTGGAGTGTTGTAGATACGTTGTGCATTTTATGAGGATCATGGGGATAAATTTTCCCCATTTTTCCTATTTTTCAGATTTTTAAATCCCAAATCATTTTCTATATAAACCATTCTACCCCCTCATCCTTCCTCATTCTCTCCCTCTCTCCTCTCGTTTCTCTCTTTCCCTCCCTCTCTTCTCGGGGCGGCCGACGGAGATAGAGGGGGGTGAGGCGGAGGTGACGTGGGGGCGGCGAGCAGCGAGGATGGATCAAGGATCAAAGGCGGTGGCGCGGTGTGCTTCATCCGTGGGTTCGAGTGACCGGCGGCAATTCGAGTGCCATTTTCCCATGGAATCGGTGTCCTCGACGTGGGTAATCATCGTGAGAGGTAGGGGGATGGATGCTTGGCTCTTCCTTTTCGTTTCCTCACATTTTATAGGCCGAGGTGAGGCCCAGAGTTGTTTTATTTCAAATCAAGGTTAAAAGGCATGATTTTGGGGTGAGCAACGGATTCATCAATTCGACTGCATTTTGTAGTTTAAATGGGACCTTCCTGTAGCTTAGAGGGTGAGGAATGGTTCCCCCATATTTTCCATCACTCGAGGTGATTGGGGTGTGGAATTGAATGGGGCCCCTCAGATGGGGTTTAGTAGGTGCGTCGCTGGATTCAGTGGACCGAATGGGGAGCTCGGTCAACCGGATCAGGCGTTCGCCACGGTAGGCAAACCTACCTGGTTCGGTCGACCGGAGGACCCAGGTGCTCCGGTCGACCGACCCAGATCAGAGAGGGGGGTTGGTCTGGTTTGGTCGACCTACCCTATGGGTCCAGGTGACGGACCCTTATCAGGTCGACCGACCCAAGGTCTAGGTCAACTGATTTGAACCCCTCTCGCTCGTTTTGGCCTCCGGTCCACCCAGTTGAGACCCTTTGGTCGACCTTTGACCTTGTGGATGTATCAGACACCTTGTGGGGTCCGAGATCGTGCTTTTGGGTGTCCGGAGGAATCGTGATATCTCGATTAGCATGCCCGTTTGGTTTAGAGGGTCCGGGTGACCCCGTGTGTTCCAGGCTACCTTGTTGTGCTAGATCAAGTTATCGTGTACCAGTATAGGTGTGGAGGGTTGTCCTCGAACGATGTTACCTTCTCCGAAAAGCGGCTTTCTGTATGGGCCATGAGTATGGTTATTGACCTTTAGTCCCGTGACCTAGTCAGGGGCTGGGGGCTTCTTAGTCTCCCTTAGAGAGGGAATGGACCCGCCGGTTGAGAGCCACCTTAAGAGTCCTTTTGACCATGGTTTTTGACTCTAGGACTAGGATAATTTGATGGCATGGAGCCGTATTGTACAATGATTTTAGACTGGGTCGCGTGACTCAATGGCCTTTGGATTAGCATGTCTAGTTAGCCAACTTGAGTCTGGTGGCACCGAGCGACCCTGTGTTCCATGATATTTACGAATGGGTGCATGCGTATCCCGTTAGTACTTCCGTGGTTTCTTCTCTACTGAGAGTCTCTCCATCCAGTGACATTTTCCCCTTAGTCATAGCTTTCCTGCGCACGCGTGTACGGACCCACTTAGGAGTTGTGGAGAGCAAACCCAGGAGAGTCGATTTTAGGCTGATTGTTGTAGGGCCTCCCACTGTGGCTACTTGAGTCTAGGCTAGGAGGAAAATCAGCTAGAGGGCCTGACGTAGCGTAGTCAGTCAATGTGTACACACGTGGTCAGGGACATCGGACGCGTGCTGACGAGCACAACCCCGAATAGACCCTTGTCCTTGTGTTACTTGTACGGTGTCTCAATTTCCACCTGATGCGAGTAGGGAGACACCTGAGGCGCAGATAAGTCATCAGTGGATGCATCCAGTCTTGCTTCTAGTGGGCAGTTCTCTCATCACGTGACACGTGACTCTCTTGACTCAAGGGTTGGTTTCCCATTTGCGAGGACTTGATTCTTCGAGTGGCTTCTGGATACATTTCCCAATGTTGAGGTCTAGGGTCCCGGTAGAGTTACCGAGGTTTCACCCGTAAATAGTGTAGGGCTCACGATGGCGAGGTGGTGATTGTACCCTTGGACTGTGTGGTCTTGGGTTGAGCTTTCATCAGTGAGGACGAGCCTACACGACAGAGATGTTGTGGTATTTCCTTCAGTAGTGTAGCCAGGATTTCCACGTTGGTTTGGCGGTCCTGATTGTAAGATCGGTGTTTGCTTTTCGTTGCCGTTAGGAGTAGCTTAGAGAGTCGTGGTTCCACCAGCCGCCGTTATTACTCATCTCGCTATTTTTGTTGTTGTTGCTACTCCTGTTAGTGCTGTTGCTATTTTTATTACTGTTATCGCTATTGTTTACCATCGTTGTTTCATGGTGGGGATCCGTGGGACCCCTACAGACCCCTATCAAATGAAGCTCACCTCTTTCTTTTAAGGTGTTGTGGTTCCTCCTCGAGGTTCAGAGGTGCAGTGCTGAGGTTCGTAGTTGCCAGCTCGCCAGAGCCTAGGGCGTACACGGCGCTTGAGTACGTTTGTTTCCCTGTAGACTCTTTATGGACTGGACTCTGTAGTTAAATTGTTAATAGAAAATGTAATTTATTTTTTGTTATTTAAACAATTAATTCTGTAGCTATTTGCTGCATTCTTTTAAATTTTAATGTACCTCCACACACCTAATAACCCTTCTGAGCTCTCCGACTCATGGGTGGCGGGCCAGGATTGGAATTGTATAGGGTATTTCCCAGTATCTGGATCTTGGGTCATTACATGGCTCAACTGAACTCTTGTACCCCAAAAAGGTTCATTAGAAAAACTCCTTTTTCATAACTAACTCTCATACCTTAGCCAGGGGTTTCTGAGTACAAATCCATAGGGCATTCTCTCTCTTACATCATACTGAGAGTGAATGATACCTTGTTGTCAAACTAATTACCTTCGCAAGAGTTCCACTGAGTCTGAATAACTAACTATACAGGACCACTTATATGAAGTCTATAGGTCAGTAATCAAATACTGAACAGCTCTCATGTAAGACATCTTTAGTGACTCAGGTCCAAGATCCAACTGTGCTATTGAGATAATAGATATTCCTGATTCACAATTAGTATGATTACCATATAAGGATTCTAGATTGAGTCAGTACAGTGGACTCATTCCACTAACGAGCACAAATACGCGTACTTCAGTGTCTCTACATTGATGACTATGAGAACAATCTTACCTATCATATGAATAAGTATCATGTGTGCCAATTGTTGACACCGAAAATATTTCTAATTTTCTTGACCTTTATTTTGGTAGGTCATAAACGGTAGCCAAGTGCCCCTACACCCCCAAAACGGGGAGTCGAAGGTTTAATCAGTGGAAAACCCAAGTGATCCGGTCAAGACACGCAGAATGCCGAAGTGGTCCGTAAGTGGCCAGAAGGACGTCTGATCAGGGTAGAAATACTTCGAGGGGTGGCCCTCCTAATGAAGACACTCCACATGTCCACAGCGTGGAGTTGGCAGCACAGATTGCTGAGCCGAAGGCTAAATCAGAAGAAAACCCAAGAAATCCGCTCAACACACGGAATGCCGGAACGGTCCGTAAATGGCCAGAAAGTCATCCGATCAAGGCAGAAATGCTTCGAGGGATGGCCCTCCTAATGAAGACACCCTACGTGTCCACAAAGTGGAGTTGGCGTCACAAATCAACATGTGAACACCAAATCAAAAGAAAACCCGGGTTACCCGATCCGAGTACACATCGCACCGGAAAGGCCCGTAAGTGGCCGAAAGTATGCCCAGTCAGAACGAAAATACTTCCACATGTAGTCCACTCAATGAGGATGCCCCACATATATTCGAAGTTGAGTTGGTCGCATGAGTTATAGTGCCGAAGGCCAAATCAGGACAAAACTCAGGAAAATCGGTACGGGTTCAGCACGCCGGAATCACCGAAAACTTCAAATTAGGGCCCGAAAATGATGAAATCTACACTCTGAGGCCACTGCATCAAACCCAAGGCGTTACCAGATGTCAGGCTTCCATTTGGGCCGGTTCCGGGGCAAAATGACAAAAATTACGAAAATGCCATGAATGAGTCGGTGGCACCCTCTTTACTTGTAAAAGAAATTGAATTCACAAAAAGTTGGATCGGTGGCATTTCTGGAGTTGATTCGGTGGCATGTCCTTTTGCTTTTAAATAGTGAATCGGTGGAGCACCTTTTATATATGCATAAAGTAAACAAAGCCCCTTTGGTTATTGAATCGGTGGCACATTTGTTGTCCCATTGATTCGGCAACGTGCTTCCTACGTGAGTCGGCGGCGCTCAAGCGATTGGCGGGCCGGTGATTCGGCGCAGGTCAACCCATCCCATCCCCTGGGTGATGCCCTGTTCTATCTATAAAAGGGGCATTTGCTCTCAACAAAAGAAAAAAGAAAAAAAAGGAGGGAGGCGAAGAACTTTCTTCTGAGAGTCCGGGAGAGAAAGAAGAGAAAAAGAAATGTCTGGGAGAGAGTCTGTGAGGAAGAAGGTAGGGGAAGATGTTAGAGTTTCCTCTTTTCTTTTCTATGTAACTCCCTCTTTCTCCCCTAAAAAATCCAGTGTATTCTTCTACCCGTTCTCTCCTAATCTCCCCAACTATTGTATCTTTCTCTATACGCCCCTCTGGGATTACAGAGGTATGTGAATAAAATGTAGTATCGTCTCTTTACTGTCAATCTCGTGCTTGTGGATATGCTACCGGTGTTGCTTCTCAATTCGTCCTGATTCCCCGTTTAGTCATTTTCTAAGTTGTCCAATGTTTCTCCCCCGAGCGTGAGGAAGCCTCCCTCTGAGGGGCTAAATTCTCTCTGGGTCCAGTGACCGCTCAAGAAAGGGGGAAGAAACCCATGGAGTTCACCGTGTTTCTCCATGAAATGGTCTCTGACCACGCCCCTTAATGGGGTGACATTGAAGCCCTCCCCGAGGTTCTTCAGAGTTACTTATTAGCATGTGTTGCGTATATTGGTATATGGGGTGAGCCACCGAATGGCCAATACGGTTGGGGCAGTCATGGGATATCCTCTCATCCCTGCGATGAGTTGTAGGGACCTTCTGCAACCTCCGACCATTCAATCGTCCCAAGGTGTCACACTGCCTCCCTTCAAGGTGTTCGATGAAGTGTCTCATGAAAATTACTCCAGCTGGTGGTTTCTTGCCCCTTTAGTTATTTTATCACTTCCGGTCACTTTGTCTCTTCCAGTCGACCCTGTGCCGAGCATGAGCCCAATATATGGGCTAGGACTGCTCGTTCTGGCTCAGTGGGAATGCATCAGCATTATACCTCAATAGTTGCGTTAGATTCCGCTCCGGTATCGAACGTGAAAATATTTCTCGATGGAACCGTGTTTATCCCGTGATTGAGACCGTGGGTTAATTACCCGGGGAGGGTACAATTCGGCTCGATTGGCTACATCTCAGTCCTGTGAATCTCTACTCACCATGGGTTCCAGGGGGTCTGTCTGTCAATGACATGTTCCCCTGGAAGCCCCTTGCACAAGGTGAGACACCAAATGCCATTCACTTGGCTACATTCAGACCCTCCATAATTTTTGATTCCCCGGATCATCACGAATCCTTAGTAGGCCAGTCCTCAGGATTCAGCAAGTGTTGATCCTAGGTTCTGAGATAGGCCCATTGGGCTTCTCAACTGTTTATGGACTTACACCGGCCACCCCGTGTGTATGTCCCTTTGCTCCCGAACACTCCGGGTCTAAGGGAGATGCTGTCCAATTTTTGCGGGGACCTTTGGATTGAATTATAAAAAAATAAAATAAAAATAAAAATAAAAATAAATAAAATAATAATAATAATAATAATAAAGATAATAAATAATAATAATAATAATAATAATGATAATAAAACAAAGGGTTTTTTGCATGAAAACTATTGTTAAAAGTGAATTTGTAAAAAAATCATTCCTAAAAATATATTAACAGGTATATCACTGAGTTAATTGAAATAGTGCATAAATACCATTTAAACGTGATTTTCTTGCAAGTTGTTGGTAAAAAGAAGTGATATGCATGCAAATAAATATAACATTTTTGCACAATTCAGATTATATAGTGATATATTTGTTAATGTATTTTTAGGAATTGTTGTTTTGTAAATTCATTTTTAACAATAATTTTCATGCAAAAAACCCTAAAATAAAACAAACGAAAAGAAACAAACAAAATAATAATAATAAGAAATAAAAACTGTTGATTCGGTGTTAGCGGCACCGACTCAAACCTCAAGGAAGTTGATTCGGTGCCACCCCTCCAATAAAAAAAAACTAAACTAAAAATACAATGTAAAAAGCACAAAAATGCCCTCACCGACTCGCTACCCGGAGAGTGAGTCGGTGGTGACATTTCTTTCCCCCTCTACATATAAAAATTAAAATAAACAAAACACAAAAGAAAAGCTCGCGCCGTTTTACTACGCAGGTCCCCGTCGTCTCAAGTTTCCATATAATGCATACACATGCACTTTCATTTCTTCACGTAATACACACACATGCCGTTTTCACGTAAAACACGTGCACCCATATCCCACTTATGCACATAAAGAAAGGGAAAACAAAACCAAAGTAAAATCAGCACGTAACATGTCTCCACCGTCTCACAAGTTCACCCTCTCACACACTAAACACTCATTTAAACTAATCACTCTCATCCATATACGTTCAACCCCTCCATCCCATATTCATGTTTAAAAAAGAGGGGGAAATGAATAATAAAATAAATAAGACACTCCCATTCCAAATAGGAAATAAAAATGGCTAAAATAAAATAAACAAAAAGGGTGTAAAAAAAGAAGTAGAAAAGTAAAAGAAATATGTATAAAATAATAATAAATAATAATAACAATAAAGGAATAAAGGTGATAAATAAATAATGTGCACCAACCTACCCACTTGCACCGACCATCAACCCACTTGCACCGACCTACCCACTTGCATCGACGCATATCCCTGTAATGACGCATATCCTTGCACCGACTCATGCACATGATTGCACCGACTCATGCACTCAAGCCGCATATGCATCTCACCCGTGTAACGCACGGTATCCACGTAATATGTGCGCCCGTTATCGAATATGCATCAACGCTATTTTCGCAACATGTCCGCCATCCCCACTCATGTATCAAGCCCACGTCGACGCCACTACGTTCTCCTTTCACGTGATTAACACACCATTAACCCACGTTAGCACCCTCGTGCCCATCATGTACATAAAATAAAAATGAAATCAATATCAATGTGCAACTTCACATAACAAAGCACGTGAGCCAAATGCATTCTCACGTTCCCTCTCCATCCCCGTGCACATGTGCATATAAAATACAAAAAATAAAATAACAATGAAACAAAGAAAACATACTCATTCAAAATTGAGAAAATAAAAAATAATAATAAATAAATATAGTTAAAATAAATAAATAAATAAGAAAAGGGCATGCTAACCAAATAATAATCAAATAAATGACAACAAGAAATATGTATATATATAAATAAGAATAAGTGAACAAGGAAATTGAAAAAAATAAAAATGCTAAGTGAATGATAACCAAACAATGCCCAAATAAAGAAAATAAAACATATGCATGTAATGTTAAATAATAATAATAATAATAATAATAATAATAATAATAATAATAAACAAATAAATAATGGAGAGGGATGTTAAATAAAATAAGAACAAAGAATAATAATAAAAATATATATTCGTGCATCTAAAATTATAACAAGAATGAATAAAGGATAATGATCATGATTATACTCGCTCCGGGGCTCTCACCTCCTCTAGACCCGAGTACGGGGAATATTAATGACGCCCGACAAGTCGTGCCTAGACTTCGAGATTCATCTCATTATGGTCATGGCATAGCTTCGCTCTGGGTTAATAATCCGCTGTCTCCAATTCGTTTCGATCGGGTTTTGACCGCATTCTTTCAGTTCTTGAACAACAAATTTGTCGTATCCCGGCATACATTGTCCCGACAATACATGAGTCTGCCCAAACACGGTCACGCCAGGCCCACCTCATGGGTCCATATGCGTGTACCGTAATGCCATGCGCAGCCTAAAAAAAGGAAAAGGCCCCGATAACTCTTGAAATAAGAGAGATGTTGCCGAAATCTCCCTCAAGATTAAGAATAAACGATCAAATGGATAATAAACAACAATAAAACTTAATGCTACTGTTCTGTATGCTTGCATGATCCGATTCTCCGATATATCAAATGGTGATTAGCGGAAAGTCGGGTTAGGCCTGGCTAGAGGATTTCACTATGCGTGATGATGGTCTTCGGACCTAAGTTCTCCGCCTTGTATCGGAAGTCGGCTTAATAAATAAATACTATCATACTATGTGCTTGCATGCAAATACGTCTTTCACATATTTTTCAGGCCCCGTGGTCTTTCTATTTGGGCCATTAATCAAGGGTTGTCTCTCCTTCAGAGGGACGTAATTAACGCCGTAGCCTTTACGGTACTGTGGATTTTGAGTCCCGACACGAACCTCACAATCATCTGACCAAGTCAGATTGAGCGCACATTAATTTGTCACATACGTGACTGGCATGCCTACGCATTATTTTTAATTAATTTTAAAATAAATAAATCCATGTCACCAAAGTGGCACGCTCGGTGGGACTCAACCTCCCTTCATCTTTTTGCCGAAATAGAGGGACCATGGGGCCCCCACTCAAATATTTTAAAATATCAACTATTTCGTTCGTCTTGTTTCTCCCCTTTGTAGGTTGGAGCGATGACAAGCGGATTGTCTGGACTTGCCTTCGGCCCTCAAATCGTGGCCGGCCATGCTGCATACGGCTACCTTGCGGTGCCAACTACTTTTGGCAACTTTCCCCCAGTTGTTGGCTTCCCTAACTTCCTAGGAGTTGCGTTTGCTAGTCTTCTAGAGGTGAAAGGCTCGGAACCTATAAAGCTAAAGAACGATGAAGCTGCGGCCTGCCGAAGTGAGGGCCGACTTAACAAAACTATACTGAAGAGTCCAGTAATTGTGAGCTGTCATGTTCACCATACTACTTGCCCAACTCGGGCATATAAGAAGAAGCCCGCTGGGGGCAACAAGAAGAGATATAGAGCAAAAATTGTTGCTGCTCCCCGCAGTCGATTCTTGTCATCCGGGAAATCTATGTTGATCGGGAGCGTCCGAGTCTATTTCAATGGGCGCAATGCAGAAGTTTTGTCAGACCGGGTCATCGCAACCGTCCCCACCCATAACACCTTCCAAGTGCTAGCAAACCAGAGGGTGAATTTTGATGAGAACAAGCAAGGGAGGCTTCTTCCAAAATTAATGAAAATTAAGCAAATGTGGGTTCCTAAGAGGACCCGAGATACTGCACCAGCCTTGCAGAGCTTCAACAATTCTATTGACGTCCCTAGGAGAGGGGGCAACAAAATTGTACATGCGGAGGAAGCTGTAGCTACAACTCTTCCATCCACTATCAGGGCCTGTGTAAGGTAGGCTGACATTTCCAAATATTCAAGAAATCTCAATCAAGTGGCCAAACTAACATGGATTTCACACATGCCGTCGGCCCGAATCCAAGCGCTGCCTTCTGCCATCCCTGCGAAGCGCAGCCAAGAAGATATGATTCGGATGGTTAGGGAATATTTCCATAGCTTTGGAAGTCCCGTTGTGGGCCTGCAGAGGTCGCTTCATGCTGTCTAAACCGAAGAAGAAGAAAAAGACAAAGTGTCACCGGTTGGGGTGAATGAAAGAAAGAGGCGAGTTGGGGTTAGAATCCTTGAAATTCCTCCAAAAAATGAAAAAATAAAAAGAATTTTCATATATAAAGAGCCGGCTTTCTCCCATCAGGCCCGAAGGGGAGTCGGAAAGCACAATAAAAGAATGCAGATCCTCACCTACAATATGACAGGGGTGATGAGTGGGCATGGTACTATGCCGAATGAACAAGAAGAGTCAGCTGAGATCGCTGGAAGCAAAAGCCCAATGACAAGACATGACAAAATTACCATTGAACTACTGCAAGCCGCCGAGGGCAAATAGGATGCTGATGAAGACATCGCTATTGTCACTGCCAGAACAATGGCGTCTGAACAATAGGAAGTAGTCCCGTCTCCTCTATTCAAGTGTGCCTCCAGTCACACACTTAAAGGCACTAGTAATGAAGCAGCTATGGACCCCGCCGTCCTGATGATGCTGCAAAAGTACCAGCAGGAGATGGAACTACTGAAGTGACAATTAAATGAAAAGACTAAGCATGCTATTGCACCTGAGCAACCGGGGTCACGAGCCGAGCCGTCACGGGAAGGTTCCAACCTCGCGGGTGCTCCTCCACCGGCTGTTTTACAAACTGCTGATCAGAACTGGGCTACTCCCCAGCATTGTTACCAGTGGCTTCAGTTGGCACGGCCAACGCCTCTTCAAATGCAGCAACAGGCTCCACTATCAGAGCCTCTGCCACCTCATGTTGCGGCTTCGGCCTCACAATTGATGCAGCCCGCCCACCTCTTCCCTCAACCAGCAGAGCCAATTACGGTGAATGAACTGATGGTGGAGCAATTGATTGAAGCAAGACTGACAAAGAAGGGTTGTGAAGATCATGCCCCCTTTGACATATATGAAGTGCCATATCCAGCCTATCATGCTGCCAAGAGACTGCCACCTAGCATTAACAAACCCCCTAAAATTGATAAATTCAATGGGCAGGGCTCCCCGAAAGAACACATTGCATACTATATAGCAGTCATGGGTGACTTGGCAGCGGACGGGTCGTACCTACTGAAGTTCTTCGGGTCTTCTCTGATAGGACTTGCCTTTGAATGGTATTCTAGCTTGTCGGTCGGATTTATTAAAGACTGGCCAGATATGCAGCATAAATTTAATGAGAGATTTCACGTTGTCGAGGCAGAGGTAACTGCGGCCGAACTATTGGCAACCAAACAAAAAGATGATGAGCTGGCTGCAGATTATGTTAACAGATGGAGGGATCTTAGCATGAGGTGCCGGAATGCTCCGCATCTTGAAGATGCAATACATATGTGCAAACAAAATCTAAAGAGAGAGATCTTAGAAAAGACAATCGGAGTAGAAATCTGGTCTTTTGACAGATTAATGGATGTTGCCACGGAAGTGGAAGACTTCTTTGAGAGATACCCCTCACTTCCTGCCAACTCAAGTCATCGAACCAGGAAGGTTAATAAGCGACCGATGCTGAAAGCGGTCCATGCTGCTAGCCTCAGGGCGAAAAGGCAGAAGTGGGTGCACAATTCTCCCCCCAATAAACTTGATGAATGTCAAGAAAGGCATCCCCAACAGAACAAAGAAAAGAAGCCTTATGCCTTCCCCAGGGACAGGACTCTAGCACTGTTCGAGTGGGCTATCAAGTATAACAAGATTACTCTTCCGAAGCCGAAGAGGCCTGATGATCTCAGGCGAAGAGATGATCCTTGCTTCTGCCTCTACCATAGAATCCTCGGGCACCCCATTGAGGATTGCCAAATATTCAAGGACATCGCCCAAGGCCTAATAAAAAGAGGGGAACTACAGATGGGGGAGCACAAAGTCAATCCTCCATGCCCGCATGAATTGCCAACTCTATGGGCATCAATCAACATGATATCTATATGTCAACAGCTACCCGAAGAAGTGCCAGAGGCCTACAACCGGTGCACCGATGAGGACTGTGTTCCAGCTCCTAAAGAAAAACAAAAGAATCGGCGAGCAATGCCAGCAAGAAATAGAACAAGGCCGCCACCTCGCCCGGCTCTTGAGATGCATGAAGAAATCAACCCAGCCGAGGAACAGCTACAAACCATTATAAACGGGCCAGACGAACATGAGCTGCCCAAGGGCCAGCCTATGCAGCTCAAGAAGCCTGCCCCTCAAAGATACAATGAGCCCCACCGGCTAATAAAAAGAACCAAGGAAAAGGCGAGGATGCTGAATGCACCAAGCAACCCACTGTGGGGGCAGATGTCAACCATATAGGGGAAGAAAAAGAAGCACACAAAGGCTGAAAGAAGATATACGGCTCTCTCCTGTAACACATTGTCAGCCTCGTCTGGCGGGGCGCAAACCGCTGATGAGGAAGATGAAGAAATCTGCTTCATGCCGAAGGGAATAATTCAGGCTGAATCTTCTGCCTCCCACTCATCTACTGGGTCCGGGAGAATGTCAAAACAACGCCCGTCAGCTAATAAGGGGGTTCAACACCACATTCCTCCTACACCCTGAGGCCTAAAACACAAGGAGTTCATCTTGAAGGAGCTACCTGTAGTCGGCAATGATGGCAGGAAGCCATTCATCTCGTGCAAACTGGAGGCGGAAGGTAGTGGCACTCCCGCCCCTTCTTACAAGATCCCGCCTTGGTGGCGCTACTACACCAAAAATATCAAGAGATTGAAATGCTGCAGAGGCATCTAGATGAGATGAATGTAAGTCCATCCATGCCTCGATCGGCAGGACATCTACAGGAAGCGGCACAAGCTGGTGCTGGCTCACCTGAAGCCTCAACACGTCCAGCCATGCTCCGAATGATGCCTAAACACACATTTGGGGCATTCCCTCTCAGTCATTCCAATATCCAGTCCCCCAAGCATGTCAGGAGGCAATCGAAGCATCTCAAACGATGGTGCCAAGAGGGCCGCATATGCAGCCAACTGCCCTACATCAAAGTCCAACAAGTCTGGTGACAATAGACAGACCGAGGACAGAACAAACAATGAGCATGAAGATGGTCGCAGAAGAAGTCACTGAGGCCGAATTACAAATAACCAAACAAAAAGATAATGAGTCCGCCCTAGACTACATAAGAAGGTGGAGGAATCTCCGTGAAAGGTGTCGGCATCTGCCAAGTTACGAGGACTCAATTCAAATCTGTAAAGAAAATTTGAGAATAGAAATTCTACGATGGGTCATTGACATTGAAGTCACGACCTTTGAACAGTTAAGTGACAATGTGGCTAATGTCGAAGCAGTTCTGGCGAAGCTTTGTGACCTCGAACCATAAAAATAAACCAGCCGACAAATACCCGGCGAAAGAAGAAATCTGCGGTTCAAATTTTGAACTCTCCAAGCAACAGAAGAAGAAAATGAAAGAGGCAACCGGCCCTCCTTCCGCTGAGCCGACAAATCAAGGGTCCTCATTAAGGGGCAGAATGATGAAACCATACTCTTTTCCGAAGGATAAAATTAGGACTCTTTTTGAGTGGGCCTGTGAATGCGGCAAAGTGGTGCTCCCGCAGCCGAAGAAACTAGAGGATTCCACAAGAAAAGACGATCCATGCTTTTGTCCTTATCACCAAACGGTGGGGCATCCCATTGAGGATTGATATGTGTTCAACGACATTATTGAATGCTTGATCAAGAAAGGTGAATTGTAGATGGGCGAATACAAGGTGGATCCACCGCCCCCTCATCAAATACCAGTCTTCAAAAGAGCAGCCCTACGCAGCATCGCTCCCCAGCTGCTCCTCACAGATTTGGCTGAAGCCAGCATTTAGTATCATCCCGCAGCTCGAATGCGGATGTTTGCAAAAAAAAGAGAGAAAAAAGTAAAAAAAAAAAAGAGAAAGAAAGGAAATGGCTTGTTCTGGGGGCAGGCACCAAAAAAATGATGAATGAAGGAGGCTTGATGGCTGCATCTACTAGGGGAAATATCACCCCCCTCACGACTTGGCACATGCCCAATAAGAACCTACCATTGTGTGATTGGTATGGTGGAGAGAGCCACTCATCTCCTCTCTGAGGAGGTGAGTGCTCTCCTATACACCCTCCTGGGTCTGTTTAAAAACAAATGGATGAAGGGTAACAACTCTATACTACACGGTTAGCGCCATCAGAGTTGTCTATTCCAAACAAAAAAGAAGAAGAAGAAGAATGAATGCAAGAGAAAAGAAGGAAGTTATGGGGTCAACTGGGCTTCCCCATTCGCCCCATCCTACGGGGGCACTCCCCACTTGTCCCACCGGGACTGAACCTATATCGCTAATTTGGGACCTATGTCCCCGGCCGATGCATTCTCATTGCCCCTCGGCATTTAGCCAACAATCACCCAATTACGCCAATAAATGTCATATTTTTCTCACGACCCACCACTAACCACGTGGGCCCCTTCGCCCAAGGCCAGCCTAATAAAATCTTCCTTTTCTTGGTGTAAGGCACTCCGCCTATGCCGAACTCAACACTTTGCCCATCAGTCCCATCGGGCTGGGTCCACAAAGCCTTTTTCCTTGTCCTATGGCGCTCCGCCCTAGCCGAGCTTGAAAATTACCTTTTGTCCCATCGGGCTGGGTCAACAAAGCCCTTTTCCTTGGCCCGAGGCCCTCCGCCCTCGCCAAGTCCAAAAATTACCCTTTGTCCCACTGGATAGGGTTCATAAAGCTCTTTTCCTTGGCCCGTGGCACTCCGCCCTTGCCGAGCTTGAAAACTGTCCCTAGCCTCACGGAGCTGGGCCCTTGAACCCCTTCCTTTCCGGCTCGAGACAGCTCGCCTTGGCCGGACTCTTGGACATTAATCCCTAGTCCCACCGGCGTAATAAATAATGAAAGTCACCAATAGTCCCACCGAATAAATATCCCGCACTGCAAACGAGTCTGTGTCAGGGAGCCAAAAAAAACACAACAAAACAAAACAACAATAAAAATATATAATAATAAAATAGAACAAAAAAACAAATAAAAAAATAAGAATAAAAAATTTGATGAAGAAATGAAAATGATGATTTAAAACAAACTTAATGAATCAATAAGCACAATAAAATGAATAAACCTAACAAAACTCAATAAACCCAATAAACAGAACAAAATCAATCACCAAAATAAGTCAATTAGTCCAATAAACTAAAGAAACTCTGATAAATTCAATCAACTCAATAAATCAAGTAAACCAAATAAACCCAATGAATCAATAAACCCAACAAGCCCAATACACTCAGGGGAACTAATAAACCCGACGAGCCCAATAAACCCAATAAAATCAATAAACTCAATTGATATAACAGAATGTAATAAACTCAATAAATCAGGCAAAATCAATCAACCCAATAAATCAATGAACTCAATAAACCTAATAAAACCAATAAACTCAATGGAATTAACAAAATGTTCAACAAACCCAATAAGCTCAACAGACTCGATGAATCAACAAACCAATTAAACCTTAAAATCTCAACCAATAAATTCAATAAACTTAACAAATTCAACAAACCCAATAAACTCAACGAACTAAACCAACAAACTTAATAAACCCAAAAAGTTCAACAAAACCAATAAATCCAATAAACCCAGTAAACTTAACAAATTCGATGAACTCAACAAATTCAATCAATACAAACAAATAAACTAACAAAAAGACCTCTTCACTTTGTCTCAGACCCTCTGTCTGGGCAAGGTTTGTTTACCCCGACCTCTTCACGGGTCAACGTCCATATTCTATCCTGGCTTAGACCTCACGTCTCTGCTGGGTGGGTCAACTTCGACATGACGTCAGGTTGACATCCTCATCTACACATTCTACCCTTATTTTTAACTTTTCGTCTGGGCAAGGTTCATTGACTTTGATATTTCATCAGATTAACATCAATATTTAGCCCTGGGTCTGGGCCTCTCATCCGTTTACCATCTAGTCGGCCCTCACCCCAAACCTTTTTTCGGGACAGGGCCCGTTGACTTCGACATGACGTCGAGTCAACACCTATTCTATATTCTGCCCTTGGCTTAGGTCTCACGCCTCTGCCAAGTTCGTTGGCTTCGACAGGACGTCAAGCCAACACTTATCCTATATTCTGCCCTTGGCTTAGGCCTCGCGCCTCTGCCAAGTTCGTTGGCTTCGACAGGACGTCAAGCCAACACTTATACTATATTCCGCCCTTGGCTTAGGCTTCGTGCCTCTACCAAGTTCATTGGCTTCGACATGACGTTGAGTCAACACCTACCCTATACTCTACCCTTGGCTTAGGCCTCACGCCTCTGCCAAGTTTGTTGGCTTCGACAAGACATCGAGTCAACGCCTATCTTATATTCTTCCCTTGGCTTAGGCCTCACGCCTCTGCCAAGTTCGTTGGCTTCGACAGGACGTCGAGTCAACACCTGCCCTATACTCTACCCTTGGCTTAGGCCTCACGCCTCTGCCAAGTTCGTTGGCTTCGATAAGACGTCGAGTCAACGCCTATCCTATATCCTGCCCTTGGCTTAGGCCTCACGCCTCTGCCAAGTTCGTTGGCTTCGACACAATGTTGAGTCAACACTTATTCTATATTCTACCCATGGCTAAGACCTCACGCCACTGCCAAGTTCATTGGCTGTGACAGGACGTCGAGTCAACACTTATCCTATATTCTGCCCCTGGCTTAGGCCTCACGTCTCTGCCAAGTTCGTTGGCTTCGACATGACGTCAAGCAAACACTTATCATATATTCTACCCTTGGCTAAAACCTCACGCCTCTGCCAAGTTCGTTGGCCTCGACATGATGTCGGGTCGACATTTATATCCTATATTCCTTCCTTGGCTTAGACCCCACGTCGTCGCCAAGTTGGTTGACTTTGATAATCTGTCAGGTCAACAACCATTTTCTACCCTGGCCCAGACCCTATGTCTCTCCCAGGCTAGTCATTTTCGACATGACTTCAAGATGACAACAGTGTTTTATGTTTGCCCTTGTCTCGGACATACTATCTAAGCAAGGTTTGTTGACTTCGACATCCCGTTGGGTCAACATCCATATTTCACCTTTGGTTCGGACCTTCCGTCCGGTCAGAGAACAAAAGAACCCTTCTTCTATCTCTAACTCAGGCCTTTTGCTTAGCCAGTTAATAAAACGACCATTCTTTACCTTTGGGTCGGACCTTCCGTCCGACCATAAAACAAAAAGACCCTTTTCACCTTTGGCTTGGACCTTCCGTCTGATCATAGAACAAAAAGACTCTTTACCTTTGGCTCGGACCTTCCATCCGACCATAGAACAAAAAGACCCTTTTACCCTTGGCTCGGACCTTCTGTCCGACCATAGAATAAAAAGACTCTTTTACCTCTGGCTCGGACCTTTCGTCTAGCCAGACAACAAAAAGACCATTTCACATTTGACTCAGACCTCTCGTCCGACCATAGAACAAAAGACCATTTTAACTGTGGCTCCGGCCCTTCCATCCAGTTAAAGAACAAAAAGCCCCCTTCATCTTCGACTTGGGCCTCTCGCCCGGTCGGGAAGAAAAAGACCCTTTTTTTTAACCTTGCTATGCCCTTCCATCCAGTTAAAGAACAAAATAACCCTTCTACCGCCAGCATCATGACCTTTCGTCCAGGCTGGCACGTAAGTTAACAAAAATATATTTGTCCGGCGTCATGACTCCTTCTACCTAAGCGGTGAATATTATATCTTGGCGTCATGGCCTTCCGCCTAAGCCAAGCTGTACGGCGTCATGACTCTATGTCTAAGCCGCTAAATATTTTTATCCGGCGTCATGGCTTTCTGCCTAAGCCAGTGAATATTCTATCTTGGCGTCATGGCCTTCCGCCTAAGCCAAGTTGTACGGCGTCATGACTCTATATCTAAGCCACTAAATATCTTTGTCCGGCGTCATGAATTTTTGCCTAAGCCAATGAATATTCTATCTTGGCGTCATGGCCTTCCGCCTAAGCCAAGCTGTGCGGCGTCATGACTTTATGTCTAAGCCGTTGAATATCCTTGTCCGGCGTCATGGCTATACGCCTAAGCCGATAAATATTATATCTTGGCATCATGGCCTTCCGCCTAAGCCAAGCTGTACGGCGTCATAACTTTATGTCTAAGCCGTTGAATATCTTTGTCCGGTGTCATGGCTCCTTCCGCCTAAGCTGGTAAATATTATATCTTGGCATCATGGCCCTCCGCCTAAGCCAAGCTGTTCGGCGTCATGACTTTATGTCTAAGCCGTTGAATATCCTTGTCCGGCGTCATGGCTCACGCCTAAGCCGGTAAATATTCTATCTTGGAGTCATGGCCTTCCCCCTAAGTCAAGCTGTACGGCGTCATGACTTTATGTCTAAGCCGTTGAATATTTTTGTCCGGCATCATGGCTCCTTCTGCCTAAGCCGGTAAATATTATATCTTGGCATCATGGCCTTCCGCCTAAGCCAAATTGTACGGCTTCATGACTTTATGTCTAAGCCGTTAAATATCCTTGTCTGGCGTCATGGCTTCTCGCCTAAGTCGGTAAATATTATATCTTGGCGTCATGGCCTTCCGTCTAAGCCAAGCTGTATGGCGTCATGACTTTACGTCTAAGCCATTAAATATCCTTTTCCGGCGTCACGGCTTTCCGCCTAAGCCGGTGAATATTCTGCCTTGGCGTCATGGCCTTCTGCCTAAGCCAAGTTGTTCGGCATCATGGCTCTCCGCCTAGGCCGTTTAAGATTCTCCCTTGGCATCATGACCTTCCGTCTAGACCAAGTGATCCGGCGCCATAGCTCCTTGTTTAAGCCGGTGAATGCTCTCTCTTGGCGTCACGGCCTTACGCCTAAGCCAAGTCATTCGACGTCATGACCTTTTGTCTATGCCGACAGTTATCTTATCATTGGCCCAGAAACTATCATCCAACCCAATGAACAAAAAGACCCTTCTACCTTAGCATTACGGCTTTACATCCAAGCCAAGTCTTTCGGTGTCACGACCTTCGAGCGAGGCCGACCACCACCTTACTATTGGCTCGGAATCGTAGTCTGAACCAATGAACGAAAAGACCCCTCTCTTGGTTTCACACCAACTCCTGACCCCTCTCGGGATTCACAACAACATATAACATCTTCTCTCCATTGTCGCGGTATCAGCCACTTACCTCTCAAACTGTCGGCCTGCAGGTGTGCCTATTAAGCCCCATATAAAGGAAAGGAAAAAAAAGAAGAAGAAAAAAAAAGAAAAGAAAAAAGAGAGAGAGAGAGAGAAAGAAAAGAAAAGAAGAAGAAAAAAAAGAAAAAAAGAGAGAGAGAGAGAAAGAGAAAGAAAAGAAAAGAAAGAAAGAGAGAAAAAAGAAAAGAAAAGAGAAAAGAAAAGAAAAGAAAAAGACAAAAGAGGGAGGATAACATGGCTTGCTTGCTTATTTGTTTCGCGTGCATGTTTGCCTGTAACATAGCATTAATACACATCTTTTAAATTTCTAAGACTGCATGGTCCCTTGCTAAATAACGCTGCCTAGATTCTGTGTCTGTGTGCGTCACAGTACACACTAAGGAATGAAAAGCTGATTCTCGGTGAGTGCATGCGACCAAGGGAAGAGTCATAGTTATGTTGCTAGCACAACTCGCATGATACACCCTAGGCGAAACTCCCACACATCGCACACAATGTGAGCAGTGGCCCCTAGCCGTAGGGACGTCGTAAATTCTTCCTAACACTTCATGGAAGCTTAGAATCTCTGCACTCGGGTGAAGGGCAATCGTGAGGAAACAGCTGCCTACCCCCTTTTGTAATATATATATATATATATATATATATATATATATATATATATATATATATATATATATATATATATGAATAAATGGATGAATCCTAGTAGCCGGGAATCCCCATTGAGACACATGAGGAGACTCGCGCCAAACGGTGAAGTCCAAAATAGCACTATGAATAAAAGGATGAATCCTGGTAGCCAGGAATCCCCATTGGGACATATGAGGAGACTCGCACCGAACGGTGAAGTCCATAATTGTAATACAAAAAGAAGATTAATGCTAGTAGCCGGGAATTCCCATTGAGACACATGAGGAGACTCGCGCCGAACGGTGAAGTCCATAATAGCACCGTGAACAAAGGGACGAATCTTAGTAGTCGAGAATCCCCAGTGAGAAACATGAGGAGACTCGCACCGAACGGTGAAATCTCGAATTAATAATAAACAAGGGGGATGTGCGAAGCTACCAAAAGTCGAGAACCCCAAATGCATGAGTAGACAATAAAGTAATTCTCCAGTGTTACTTAGAACGTCTGCCCGTCCTTATGTTTAGGGTTCGCTGCCCGTATAATTGCACGTTCACTCTATGGAGGAATAGTCTTGGGTGCGGATCGTGGCTTATGCTATGCATATATCCTATGCAGTTTCCTCTTCACGTATGCACGTCTCCCTTAGTTGTTCCTTGTGAATTGCACTCCGTCCGTGAATGTTGGGCTTTGTCCTTATCCAATCCTTGATATAGGGGAACTACACTATATATATACTATGTCTGCTGGTGATGAGTGCTTGCGTGTTTGCGTGAGAATAAAAATAATGATGATAGTGAAATAACTGAAATAAAAAATGATAATAAAATAAATAAAATAAATAGAATAAAAATGATGAGAAATAAAAAAAATGAAATGAATGAAAATGATGATAATAATGAATAAAAATAAGGATAATATCAGAATAATAAATGAAAGACAAAAGATATCTTCAAATGCGCTATGGGCTACACCCGCAGGTCCCGCTCTTTCGTCTCTCACTCGCGACACCCGCGGGTGGGGGGCATTTGTTAACACTGAAATATTTCTAATTTTCTTGACCTTTATTTTGGCAGGTCATAAAGGCTGGCCGAGTGCCCCTACACCCCCAAAACGGGGAGCCGAAGGTTCAATCAGCGGAAAACCCGATTGATCCAGTCAAGACACGCGGAATGCCGAAGTGGTCCCTAAGTAACCAGAAGGACGTCCGATCAGGGCAGAAATACTTCGAGGGGTGGCCCTCCTAATGAAGACACTTCGCGTGTCCACAGCGTGGTGTTGGTGGCATAGATTGCTGAGCCGAAGGCTAAATCAGAAGAAAACCTGAGAAATCCTCTCAACACACACGGATAGCCGGAATGGTCCGTAAATGGCCAGAAAGTCGTCCGATCAGGGCAGAAATGCTTCGAGGGATGGCCGTCCTAATGAAGACACCCTACGTGTCCACAAAGTGGAGTTGGAAGCACGAAAAAACGTGTCGAACACCAAATCAAAAGAAAACCTGGGTTACCCGATCCAAGTACACGTCGCACCGAAAAGGCCCGTAAGTGGCCGAAAGGATGCCCAGTCAGAATGAAAATACTTCCACCGGTAGTCCACTCAATGAGGATGCCCCACATATATTCGAAGTTCAGTTGGTTGCATGAATTATAGTGCCGAACTCCAAATCAGGACAAAACTCGGGAAAATCGGTACGGGTTCAGCACACCGGAATCACCGAAAACTGTAAATTGGGACCCGAAAATGATGAAATCTACACTCTGAGGCCACTGCTTCAAACCCAAGGTGTTACCAGATGTCAGGCTTCCATTTGGGCCAGTTCCGGGGCAAAATGACAAAAATTATGAAAATGTCATGAATGAGTCGGTGGCACCCTCTTTACTTTTAAAAGAAATTGAATTCACAAAAAGTTGAATCGGTGGCATTTCTGGAGTTGATTCAGTGGCATGCCCTTTTGCTTTTATGAATAGTGAATCGGTGGAGCACCTTTTATAAATGCATAAAGTAAACAAAGCCCCTTTGGTTATTGAATCGATGACACATTTGTTGTGCCATTGATTCAACAACGTGCTTCCTGCGTGAGTCGGCGGCGCTCAAGTGATTGGCGGGCCGATGATTCGGCGTAGGTCAACCCGTCCCATCCCCTGGGTGATGCTCTGTTCTATCTATAAAAGGGGCATTTTCTCTCAACAAAATAAAAAAGAATAAAAAGGAGGGAGGCGAAGAACGTTCTTCTGAGAGTCTGAAAGAGAAAAGAAGAGAAAAAGAAAGGTCTGGGAGAGAGTCCGTGAGGAAGAAGGTAGGGGAAGATGTTAGAGTTTCCTCTTTTATTTTCTATGTAACTCCCTCTTTCTCCCCTAAAAATTCCAGTGTATTCTTCTGCCCGTTCTCTCCTAATCTCCCCAACTATTGTATCTTTCTCTATACGCCCCTCTGGGATTACAGAGGTATGTGAATAAAATGTAGCATCGTCTCTTTATTGTCAATTGTGTGCTTGTTGATATGCTACTGGTGTTGCTTCTCAATTCTTCATGATTCCCCGTTTAGTCATTTTCTAAGTTGTCCAATGTTTCTCCTTCGAGCGTGAGGAAGCCTCCCTCTGAGGGGCTAAATTCTCTCTGGGTCCAGTGACCGCTCAAGAAATGGGGAAGAAACCCATGGAGTTCACCTGTGTTTCTCCGTGAAATGGTCTCTGACCACACCCCTTAAAGGGGTGACATTGAAGCCCTCCCTGAGGTTCTTCAGAGTTACTTATTAGCGTGTGTTGTGTGTACTGGTATATGGGGTGAGCCACCGAATGGCCAATACGGTTGGGGCAGTCATGGGATATCCTCTCATCCCTGCGATGATTCGTAGGGACCTTCTGCAACCTCTGTCCATTCAATCGTCCCAGGGTGTCACACTGCTTCCCTTCAAGGTGTTCGATGAAGTGTCTCATGAAAATTACTCCCGCCAGTGGTTTCTTGCCCCTTCAGTTCTTTTATCACTTCCGGTCACTTTGTCTCTTCCAGTCGTCCCTGCGCCGAGCACGAGCCCAATATATGGGCTAGGACTGCTCGTTCTGGCTCAGTGGGAATGCATCAGCATTATACCTCAATAGTTGCGTTAGATTCTGCTCCGGTATCGAACGTGAAAATACTTCTCGATGGAGCCGTGTTTATCCTGTGATTGAGACCATGGATACAATTTCCCGGGGAGGATACAATTCGGCCCGATTGGCTACATCTCAGTCCCGTGAATCTCTACTCACCATGGGTTCCAGGTGTTAGCGCAGCAAGAGTGATATAGAAGGGGGGGGATGAATAGATCACTCCCAATTTGTAAAAACTTAGGCGGAAAATTAATTCTACTGCTTACGCCCCTCCTGAACCCGCACACAGAGAAATGCAAACGCAGTCACCAAACAAGACAATATAAGTAAATGAGAATGAAGAACTGATCACATGGAAGCAAAGAGACAAACAGATGGAGAGCGTAGATAATAACAGCAAACCACAGAAGAGGCACTCGGTTTTTAGGTGGTTCGATTGCAGTCCGCAATCTACATCCACCCCTCACTCCAACTAGAATGAGGATTCCACTAGACAATGCTAGAACAATGCAGACTCAGTCTGCGAACAACATGCTGCTACACAGCTTGAACAACCAAGGGAAACAAATCCCTCAACCAAGCTCTGCTACCCACAGAGCTTGAAACCTATTCCAGCTACCAGCTAGAACAGAACCGGAGACACCTCTCCCTTCCTCCACACACCGGAGGGAACCTGCTAATGCCAACCTGTCACTAACAACACCAGAGATCACCGATCTCTCTTCCTCTGCAACCCAGCGGGAAACCGGAGTAACACTCCCTTCCTCCACACACCGGAGGGGAACCAATTCGAATCAGAAGAATGAACAAAATAAAAAGAAAACAAAATAGAAACAAAGACCAACGAAGAAGCAGTCGGTTCTGAAACCAATACAAATGTAGCTTCAAAGGAAGCAATTCATCAAACCACAGACACTGCTCTCTCTCTCTCTCGAACATACTCCTCTTGGATCTGGACAATATGGAACTCTCTTATCTTTTTCCTTTCTGGATCGTGCAGTCTCACACAAATGGCTTCTGCCTTTTCTTTTCACGATCCCTATTCTACTGAAGGACGAAGCTTCATATTTATAGCAGATATTAGGCGTATGGCTGTCAGGTTCCCGCCCATGAACTTTTTGCCAGATCATTTGAATTTCGACCACATGGCAGCATCCTGACTGGGTTGCCATCCACGTGTCATGTTCCTGGTTTCTTGGATCACGTACCAGGTGCCAACCTCGGATCACGTGCCCAATCATCAGCCTGAATCGCCTGCAGACAGAGACAGAAGGAATGTATATACTTAGTTAGTTCAGGCTATTAACACAAGTGTATATACTTCAGAAACGGCAACTGAGTAAGTGTGTACAACGTGAGAGAGTGTATAGACTTAATGAATAAGCGCATGTGAAGGCAGTGTATAGATTTAATGAATAAGCTCATGAATGGCAGTGTATAGACATGTGATGAACAATGCAAACGAGCTAGGCTTACCAGTGTGTAGACTTTACATTGCTCAGCCACTGTATAGACTTCACGAAGCCTAACCAGTGTACAGACTTGGAACGAGTGTGCTATGAGCACTGAAGACTCAAGATATAACAACCGAATGTATAGAGTTGTGGTCGGACAACCCAATGTATAGACTTGAAGCATGAGGCCAATATTCAGACTTTGATGCCCAACGGCGATGTCTAGACTTCGACAAGCTTGAGCCAGTGTATGGACTTTGCGAGAGTGAGACGATGCATGAGACGCTGAAGGACCGATGTACAGACTCTGAATATGAAGGCAGGCTGTACAGACTTGAATCGCTTGAAGCGATGTACAGACTTAGTGAGGCTCAAGCAGTGTACAGACTTGTGAAGGCTTCAGCGTTGTACAGACATGGAAGTACCACTGTGGATGTATGGACTTGATAACCCACTGTGGATGTATGGACTTGAGTGAATGAAGCCGATGTACAGACTTGCCAATTCGAAGCCACTGTACAGACTTTGAAGAACAGTTCAATGTAGAGACTTGAAGCCCCTGAGCTAATGTTTAGACTGCACGCTGTACAGACTTGACCAGGAAAGCGTAGGAAAAGGTATGAGTGTATGGACTTGACCAAGCGTAGGAAAAGATGTGGAGTGTACACACTTGGTAAAACAAAGTCCAGTGTATAGACTTGGTAAAATGAAGTCCAGTGTATAGACTTGCAGATGCGAAGACGATGTACAGACTTAGAAGGATTTGAATGGGAGAGTGTATGGACTTGGTTCATGTAGCAGTGTATAGAGTTGAAGGTCTGAAGGCGATGTATAGACTTGGTGAACACTGCAACAGTAATCAGATGTATAGAGTTAAAGTTTAGACAAACCAGTGTATAGACATGAAGCTTGACAATCCAGTGTATAGAGTTGAAGCTTAAAAGGATGTATAGAGTTGAGCTGTACTGACTTTGGCAATGTGCAGACTTAACTGGTCGGGCAGTGTACAGACTTAGAATATTAAGACCAGTGTATAGACTTCAGTTAGAAGGTGCCCGATGTACAGACTTGAAGATGATATGCCAGTGTACAGACTTAATGATATGAACACTAAGGCATGCTGTACAGACTTACTACGATCAAGCTGATGTACAGACTTTGATACCCAGACAGGCAGGGTTCTGATGGGTCGACGCATCAGCAAGGGTGGGTCGACCCACTACTGTTCATTCTAACTAAGCACAGTGTACATAGATGAACTAATGAAGCATCATATGAACTGTACTCACTTACATGATGAACCAGCATAAATCTAGAGATAGTAGATTGATTTATAGTGTGAGACATCATCAAAATCATAGGGATGCAACACCAGGGGTCTGTCTGTCAATGACATGTTCCCCTGGATGCCCCTTGCACAAGGTGAGACACCAAATGCCATTCACTTGGCTACATTCAGACCCTCCATAATTTTTGATTCCCCGGATCATCACGAATCCGTAGTAGGCTAGTTCTCAGGATTCAGCAAGTGTTGATCCCAGGTTCTGAGATAGGCCCATTGGGCTTCTCAGCTGTTTATGGACTTACACTGGCCACCCTGTGTGTATGTCCCTTTGCTCCCGAACACTCCGAGTCTAGGGGAGATGCTGCCTAATTTTTACGGGGACCTTTGGATTGAATTATAAAAATAAAAATAATAATAATAATAATAATAAATAATAATAATGATAGTAACAAAAAAATAATAAATAATAATAATAATGATAATAAAATAAAATAAATAAAAACAAACAAATAAAATAATAATAATAATAAAAATTGTTGATTCGGTGTTAGCGGCACCGACTCACACCTCAAGGAAGTTGATTCGGTGCCACCCCTCCAATAAAAAAAATTAAACTAAAAATACAATGCAAAAAGCACAAAAGTGCCCTCACCGACTCACAACCCGGAGAGTGAGTCGGTGGTGACATTTCTTTCCCCCTCTACATATAAAAACAAAAAAAAACACAAAAGAAAAGCTCGCGCCGTTTTACTATGCAGGTCCTTACCGTCTGACGTTTCCATATAACACATGCACTTTCATTTCTTCACGTAATACACACATGCCGTTTTCACGTAAAACACGTGCACCCATATCCCACTTATGCACATAAAGACAGGGAAAACAGAACCAAAGTAAAATCAGCACGTAACATGTCTCCACCGTCTCACAAGTTCACCCTCTCACACACTAAACACTCATTTAAACTAATCACTCTCATCCATATACGTTCAACCCCTCCATCCCATATTCATGTTTAAAAAAAGGGGGGAAATGAATAATAAAATAAATAAGACACTCCCATTTCAAATGGGAAATAAAAATGGCTAAAATAAAATAAACAAAAAGGGTGTAAAAAAAGGAAGAAGAAAAGTAAAAGAAAAAAAAACAAACAACACAATAGATAAATAATGGTTAAATAAAATAACAATAAATATATATAAAATAATAACAAATACTAATACCAATAAAGAAATAAAGGTGATAAATAAACAATGTGCACCGACCTACCCACTTTCACTGACCATCAACCCACCCTGCACCGACCTACCCACTTGCACCGACCTTCCCACTTGTATCGACGCATATCCCTGTATTGACACATATCCTTGCATCGACTCATGCACATGACCGCACCGACTCATGCACTCAAGCCGCACATGCATCTCACCCGTGTAACGCACGATATCCACGTAATACGTGCGCCCGTTATCGAATATGCATCAACGCTATTTCTGCAACATGCCCGCCATCCCCACTCATGTATCACGCCCGCGTCGACGCCACTATGTTCTCCTTTCACGTGATTCACACACCATTAACCCACGTTAGCACCCTCGTGCCCATCATGTACATAAAACAATGAAATCAATATCAAAGTGCAACTTCACATAACAAAGCATGTGAGCCAAATGCATTCTCACATTCCCTCTCCATCACCATGCATATGTGTATATAAAAATAAAAAAAAGAAAATAACAATGAAACAAATAAAACATACTCATTCAAAATTATGAAAATAAAAGAAAAATAATAAATAAATATAGTTAAAATAAAAAAATAAGAAAAGGGCATACTAACCAAATAATAATCAAATAAATGACAACAAGAAATATGTATACATATAAATAAGAATAAGTGAACAAGGAAAATAAAAAAAATGGTGAAATAAAGAAATGCTAAGTGAATGATAACCAAACAATGTCCAAATAAAGAAAATAAAACATATGCATGTAATGTTAAATAATAATAATAATAATAATAAACAAATAAATAATGGAAAGGGAGGTTACCTAAATAAAATAAGAACACAGAATAATAATAATAATAATAATACGTTCATGCATCTAAAATAATAACAAGAATGAATAAAGGATAATGATCATGATTATACCCGCTCCGAGGCTCTCAGCTCCTCTAGACTTGAGTATGGGGAATATTAATGATGCCCGACAAGTCGTTCCTAGACTTCAGGATTCATCTCATTATGGTAATGGCATAGCTTCACTCTGGGCCAATAATCCGCTGTCTCCAATTCGTTTCGATCGGGTTTTGACTGCATTCTTTCAGTTCTTGAACCGTAAATTTACCATATCCCGACATACATTGTCCCGACAATACATGAGTCTTCCCAAACATGGTCACGCCAGGCCCACCTCATGGGTCCATATGCATGTACTGTAATGCCATGCGCAGCCTAAAAAAAAGAAAAGGCCCTGATAACTCTTGAAATAGGAGAGATGTTGCCGAAATCTCCCTCAAGATTAAGAATAAACGATCAAATGGATAATAAACAACAATAAAACTTAATGCTACTATTATGTATGCTTGCATGATCCGGTTCTTCGGTATTTCAAATGGTTATTAGCGGAAAGTCAGGTAGGCTTGGACACAGGCTTTCACTATGCGTGATGATGGTCTTCGGACCTAAGTTCTCCGCCTTGTATCGGAAGTCGGATTAATAAATAAATACTACCATACTGTGTGCTTGCATGCAAATACGTCTTTCACATATTTTTCGGCCCCCATGGTCTTTCTATTTTGGCGATTAATCAAGGGTTGTCCCTCCTTCAGAAGAACGTAATTGACGCCGTAGCCTTTACGGTACGACGGGTTTTGAGTCCCTATACGATCGCAATCATCTGACCAAGTCAGATCAAGCGCACATTAATTTGTCACTTACGTGACTGGCACGCCTACGCATTATTTTTAATTAATTTTAAAATAAATAAATCCATGTCATCACCAGTCTATCTAGATCTTCAATGTCCCTTCTTGAAGATCCTACGACTGGGTACCTTTAAAACATGTGCATCTGGATGACTGATCTCATTATCATAATCTCATTATGATCCAGTCATCATCACACAGTTTTAGGGACTTCATTACATTCAGATCATGAAAACACATTAAATGCAATGAAGAAATTCTAGTAATATAAATAAGAATAAGATATTACGAGAAATGTCACTATCACATATCATGTGATTGGCTTGTAGGGCATACATTTCTATCACAGATGTGGGGCATAATGGGACAGTCGAGAAAATTGGGCCTCATACTCCACTATAAATAAACTCCTTTACTTAAGCGAGGTAAATTCTATTGTCTTCTTCTCTTGGACTCTCTTTGAAAAATACTTATTGTTAAAGTGCTCCAAAAATTTGTTCCAAATTAATTAGACATGGGGCAAAATTGCTTCTATAGATTCCCACCAAGACCTAGTATATCTCTCCATTTAGAACGTAGCTAGTAACACCTTCTCTTGGTCAGAACATTTGTATGACCCTAAATATCCTTTCCAACTCCTTAACCCAATGCATCTGGGTCAGTGGAACCATTAGATCTTAGGCGATTCATTCCTCTAAAATTCCGGTGCAAGTCCCCAGCTCCATGATGAATTCCATCTTGAGCAACTTGTTGCAAAGTTTGAGTCAACCCTTGGACGGTCCTTTGCATCTCTCTCCATTGAGTACATTCAGCCGCCATCTCAATAGGAATCTAACTCCTATAAAACAACTTCAAAAGTTAATTATTTTATTCCTTCTAGAATTATATATATATTATTCTTTAACTCAAGGCTCTACCTAATCTCACTAGTTACCTTACAAAGTACTGATATAGGTTATAGGTCCTAATACTCACGGTAACCTAAACCTATGCTCTAAAACCTAGGGTCTTAATAACTTAGGCTCTGATACCACAAAATTGTCATGCCCTGAACACGAAAAATCAAAATGTGGCAGTTGTATCAAGAAATCAGAGCAAGCACTATAAGACATCAACATTCCATAAAAAAGACAACTCCAAATATGCCAAAATAGACAAAGCCAAAATCTTATTATAAACAACCAAAAACACTAAGTCTATTACAATTGATCTCACAACGACGTCACTACAAGAAAAATCGCGGATAGCGACCGACCTAGCGGTCGCTATTCAGTCGTAGATCGGTCGCAAATCTGCATTGCGACCGAACAGAGACTATCTAGCGACCGAACATGTCGGTCGCTATATACTAGTCGCTATATAGCGACCGAAATAATTCGGTCGCAGTATCAGTCGTTACCAGAGACCGATTATAATCGGTCGCCTGATCGGTCGCTAATTAGTCGGTCTCAATTCGGTCGCTATTCGGTCTCTAATTATGTTGTATTTTTAAAAATAAAATTAACCTATCGGATTTATTCGGTCTCAATTCGGTCGCTAGTCGGTCGCCAAGTATAATTATTTAATAAAAGAAATATAACGTATAGTCGCTATTCGGTCGCAATTCAGTGTCCATGCGGTCGCTAATTTTGCATTATTTTTTTTTTAAAAATTTATTTAAACTGATAAATAAATTACCTGATAAATAACAAATTCATAACATAAATATAAAATCAACTACACAGACAACAATATCGACAAATCTCAAATTCATCACATACAAACACCTGATAAATAACAATTTCATAAAACAATAATAAATCAACTACACGGATCACAATCTCCACGAACCTCAAATTACACACAATTAAAATAAAATCACAAATTAATCATACATCCATAATAATAAAATGACAACATACACAACTAAAATAAAATCACAAATCCTCCACATATGTCTCATCCTGGTCGTCGTCTCGTCCAACATCATCCTGGTCGTCGTCTCGTCCAACATCTCGCGACGGATGATCCTGTATATCATTTAAAAAAATTATAATCAAATCCTTAATAAAGAAATCAAGCATTAACAAGACTTAATAAAGAAATCAAGCATTAACAAGAGTATGCCAATAGTTTAAGCCAGCTCATTTTCATATATATAAATACACACACACAATATAAGTTCAAATTTCATCTTGTATTTTAAAAATGAAGTTTGAGCGCCGAGCTCAAACCGGGCATCCGATTTGGATTCCGTCAGTTCTGACAAGTCACTTTCATCTCCCCGGTCGTATTGGAATGATCGGCACGGCCATCCGACCGGTATTTCGAATTTTAGACCCCCGGACCCGTCCTAACAGTTCATTTGAACTAAGTGTATTTTAAAAATGAAGTTTGAGCGCCGAGCTCAAACCGGGCATCCGATTTGGATTCCGTCAGTTCTGACAAGTCACTTTCATCTCCCCGGTCGTATTGGAATGATCGGCACGGCCATCCGACCGGTATTTCGAATTTTAGACCCCCGGACCCGTCCTAACAGTTCATTTGAACTAAGTGTATTTTAAAAATGAAGTTTGAGCGCCGAGCTCAAACCGGGCATCCGATTTGGATTCCGTCAGTTCTGACAAGTCACTTTCATCTCCCCGGTCGTATTGGAATGATCGGCACGGCCATCCGACCGGTATTTCGAATTTTAGACCCCCGGACCCGTCCTAACAGTTCATTTGAACTAAGTGTATTTTAAAAATGAAGTTTGAGCGCCGAGCTCAAACCGGGCATCCGATTTGGATTCCGTCAGTTCTGACAAGTCACTTTCATCTCTCCGGTCGTATTGGAATGATCGGCACGGCCATCCGACCGGTATTTCGAATTTTAGACCCCCGGACCCGTCCTAACAGTTCATTTGAACTAAGTGTATTTTAAAAATGAAGTTTGAGCGCCGAGCTCAAACCGGGCATCCGATTTGGATTCCGTCAGTTCTGACAAGTCACTTTCATCTCCCCGGTCGTATTGGAATGATCGGCACGGCCATCCGACCAGTATTTCGAATTTTAGACCCCCGGACCCGTCCTAACAGTTCATTTGAACTAAGTGTATTTTAAAAATGAAGTTTGAGCGCCGAGCTCAAACCGGGCATCCGATTTGGATTCCGTCAGTTCTGACAAGTCACTTTCATCTCCCCGGTCGTATTGGAATGATCGGCACGGCCATCCGACCGGTATTTCGAATTTTAGACCCCCGGACCCGTCCTAACAGTTCATTGAACTAAGTGTATTTTAAAAATGAAGTTTGAGCGCCGAGCTCAAACCGGGCATCCGATTTGGATTCCGTCAGTTCTGACAAGTCACTTTCATCTCCCCGGTCGTATTGGAAAAAATTAAGTTTGAGCGCCGAGCTCAAACCGGGCATCCGATTTGGATTCCGTCAGTTCTGACAAGTCACTTTCATCTCCCCGGTCGTATTGGAATGACCGGCACGGCCATCCGACCGGTATTTCAGATTTTAGACCCCCGGACCCGTCCTAACAGTTCATTTGAAATAAGTGTATTTTAAAAATGAAGTTTGAGCGCCGAGCTCAAACCGGGCATCCGATTTGGATTCCGTCAGTTCTGACAAGTCACTTTCATCTCCCCGGTCGTATTGGAATGACCGGCACGGCCATCCGACCGGTATTTCAGATTTTAGAACCAAATGCATAAGTTGCTGCTTCTCGCTGCCTCCATTCAGGTTTGTTAATGTTTTCTTCTATGAATGGCATAACAAGAGGCACAATGTCATCTCCCACGGTCCGTGCAACCAAACCCAAGCATGTTCCTCCAGCCATTGCAAGATTCCAAACTCCTTCATCCTGATCTTGGTCGTCTTCTTGCTTAAGGAGTGTCTCCAACAGCATAGGGACAAGCGCAGGTAGTGCCTGCTTGATAAAATAAAAGCAAGGGGTGTCAGAATCAGCAGAAAAATCGCCTCCGAGCTCCTCGAAAACTACTAGAAGGTTTCTGGTTGGCTGTAACCAGGATCGCGGCACGTGATACCTGGGAAAGCATAACACGTTACAACTAGTGCAAATTGTAAACTTGCTGCATGGAAACCTCGAAATTGATTTGGATGGTAAGCACCATTTTGAATGACGAAGGACAGGGATGTGCATTAGGTAGTCCCACACAAAAGAGGGAAGAATCTTCAGAGGATCATCCATTAAGAAAAAGGAACATAAAAGTGCTAAAGAAATTAAGTTCAACACAAAAAAGCAATACAATTTAGTTAATGCTCCCTTACCACCGCTGTGTAGGCTGACCACAACCAGTCTGACACTTTGGAGGCCGATATGTTCCGGCATAAGTACACCCGTTACAATTGCCATTTGGTGCATATGCGTTCCAATATCTTCCTATGCTTTGTCCATTTATCCATATTTGGCCCTTTCCCATGCTACCCATGTCCAGGGCCAATGGCTCGTCTCCTCCAGGTGCATTGAAGGAAGCCTGAAAAAACTTAAGACATAAACTCTAGTTGCCAAAACAGTTGTAATTCAGTAAGAGCGAGTTGATGCCCATATGTTACCTTGTACCATGTTAATGGTTGCTGATGTTGAGCTGCAAATGCCCCTTGCATCCATTCCACTGATGAAGTTCCCTCTAGAGAGTTGATATTCATAGCTTCCCCTTTGAGACCAACCTATGTTAAAAGAAAGAAAGAAAAAAAACGCAATGAGCTCATACGACTTCCAATTTATGAATGCATAACTGTTCAAAGAAAAATAAAAAGGACCTGATAGGACCAGTTCTGCCATGTTAAGTCTCTTCTTCCTTCACTCAGACCATGAAGAACGACTGGACCTAGAACTCCAGTATTCCAATTCTCATAGTGTGTTCCAACATTCTTCATTAAAAAAGGGGAAAGACAGATTAATGTAAGTTTCTTCCCCAGTGTGTAAGTTTCCTTAAAGTCTAGCTTCTGAGTAAAACAACAAACATAGGTAGGAGTTACTGACTGGCAGTCCAACAGCCACGCTCAGCAGAGCGATTCTATTTGATCCAGCACGCAGCTTCACATTACCATTATAGGTAATCCTCCTATTCTCCCTGTTCCCATAAGTGGATCCTGTTGGAATCACAAAATCAGAACTTGAATGTCCTTGTTTTTATAAAATTTACTTGTAACACTTAATAATTTGGCCAGAATGGGAAATTAGTAAATCCACCTGAGAGTTCCCCATTGACGAAAACATGCAAAGCATGGCCAGCGGACTGCACGATGATATTTGGAAGTTGGCCTCCATTGAGAAAAGCTTCTGATGCACTAATGTCGACGCTGGAATCAAAGAATTTTAAATAGGAGGTCACCGAAAAATCCTTGCCAAGGTGAATATGGCTGGTGTATCCAAATCAAGACTAGGCAGTGCAGAGATCCGTAGCATTCTGACATTAGAGCATTCGGTACTTTCATCATCCAGGAAGCATAAATCATGTTAAAGAGTGATGAAATGCAAAGGCGACAAGTGGAGGAAAAAGGAATATAGAAACTAAGGTTACGAATTCTCCAAATATACCCATTTTAGCAGGATATTTATGCTGGTCCTGATGCTCACCTGGTAATGTACCACAAATAGTCTGTCATATCCCTTGTCACATTTATCTGCTCTAATAGTCCAACTGTGGTGAATAAAGAATTATCTCCCATGGAAATGATCTCCTCATCGTACCTTTCCCATGACAGTGATAATTCATTAGTTGCCATCATTTGCATTTGTGACGTTTGAACTCCGACCTATATGGTGAAAGGAGAGTTAGCTTAAGCAATATACAAAAAAATATATAACTATTTGGTAAAATGTTTAGGAACAGCAAAGCATGCTGAACATAGCTTCGCCATGCACATATGATCTAAACTAGACACAGGAATTGATAGTGCTGTTTATTCTATTTACACTATGGGGTACACATGAAGCCACCAAGAAATCCAAAATGGGGACGTAAAGAAAATTTTATGCAGATGATTTACAAGACACGATTAATAATGAGAAAAAACATTCTTCTCCAGTGGTTTGTATCACATACCTTTGCAGTATTAAATACTACATTTCTGCAGTCAGGAAGGATGCTGCTTGACCAGGGTGGCAAGGTGTAATGCATGTTGTTAAACATAACTCTCACGATGGAATTAGGATCATAGTTAGAGAGGAAAGCAGCACAGTCTCCAGTTTGCGAAGAGAAAACATGAGCCTGCCAACAACATATCATAAGAATTTAAAAATTGATGAGTATATTTCCAGGCATTCAGAGTGCTGCATCAATAATCGGAAAAGAAGGCTCATAACCTGTTGATAGCTCCCTAGAGATGTAACAGTTGGATTCGCAGAAACCAAAGCTTTTTCACACAATTTAATGGCCCTATGCAGCTCTTTCAGATGTCCATACTTTGGTTCCCTGATGAGGCCTGCAAATTTGCCACAAGTAGCAGTAATAGGAAAATGTTAGTGAGCAAAAAATGAAGTTTTATGAAACAGGAGTATTTTGGGACATACAACTATGAGTAATAGAAACTTTCAAGGGTTATACAAACTTAACCAGCTTCACAAACTTTGGTTTTTCACTGACAAAAATACCGTGCCAATTGGCTGTTACCAGATAACAAAAAATGAAAATGAAATTGAAATGTTTCACTCGGTAATACAAAATATCTAGAGCAAAATTTTCAGCCAAGGTTTCAGGTTCTTCATCTAGGACAAAAAAGATTAGTCATACATCTCACCATATTCGTCAATTGGAGCATCATAATCATAGCTTGTTGTGATAAACGGGCCTCCAGCTGTGCGTCCAAAATTAGTTCCACCATGGTACTGTTTGTTCATGCAGAAGAGAAAAAAGTACATTAGCTTCAGCAAGACAGCAAAACAATTTGAAAGTCCAGTTGCTCAAAAAGAATGGAATGCCAAGAATTAAAGACATGCTCCAACCATGTAATAATTGATGAATGCACCCCCATTCTGTATGAATCGAGCCACGGCAAATGCCAAATCTTCAACTGGTCGCTTGTGAATTGTGCCTCCAAACTCTGTGAACCTTCACAGAGAGGATAAAGGTAGAAGAGGTTATGAGCTACGAATTCCCACCTCTACCACCAACACCCACACACACCAAAAGAAGCTTCAAGGAATAACAAATCCATTAAGAGCTAGGAACTTACCAGCCACTCCAGGCTTCAGTCCACATCTTAGGTTTGTAAGGTCTGTTGGGATTGAAATTGTCACAGTAGAAGCCATTGCAGGTGTTTATCTGTTCCATAAATTTTAGAAAAAAAAGGAAAAAATGTGCTCAGAACTTCTGTGGCATAAATTAAAGCCTACGGGAGAGAACACAAGCATCATGAATGAACAATAAGAATGACCATCAACCAGCTTTTCCTTAGCCTTAGTCCAAAACAAAGAAGCCATCAACATGAGCTGGTCAATGTGAATTAAGCTGAGCGAGGGGTCCAACCGCCTTGCTTCCTCCAGAGCAGAACCAGAGCAGAAATATAGTCATCTTCTTCCTTCTCAAGACATGCTTGTTTCCTTTATCTCTTATTATTTCATGGCATCTCATGATTTGACATATATATCTTTTTCACAGTAAAAATCACACCTCAAATTAAATAGTGAGTGTGAAAGTCGTTAACTTCTATATCTTTGTGGAAGTAGTTGTAAGTGCACACCCTAAGTCCTTTCATCAGTCAATAGATCTCGCACAAAAATAAAAATAATGGGCTGCAAGCTCTATCTATTATGGGACCAAAAAAATATGTACTAATCTTTGACCGGTGATTAGTCATGAGATATATCAAATATAAAAAGATATTTTCTATAGATTTGCCCATGGAATGAGTTGAGTAATAAATGCATTTGAAATTTAAATATTTCTAAATAAAACATCATATTATATTTACTGATATTAGGCGTCAAAAAGATTTTCAATATATCAGTTGAATATGCCATCTAAAACATATAAGACGAACTATATCAATTGATATAACTTTGTGATTGTCTAGTAAGATAAAGTCGGTTGAAGGTGCGAGTCGACTATTGATACAATCATTTTAGAATGATAGTTGAAATAGTACCCAAAGAGTAGACAATTATAAGATAGTTAGGTGATGTAGTCAGTTGAAGTGAAAAATAGTATCAAGAACTAAGAGTCGAAAGAAATCAGAGGGCCGGGGGAGGCGGAGTGGGACGGGAAGGGGAGGGGGATCAGAGGGGTCAGGCCGGAGGGGGAGGGGCATGGGGATGGGAAGGAGATCTGAGGGGGACGGGGGCGCAGGCCGCAGGGGGGAGGGGAGGGGAGCAAGCCGGCGACGGGGCCGCAGGGGGGAGGGGAGTAGGCCGGCGGGGGAGGGGAGCAGGCCGGTGACGGAGGGGGAAGGGAGAGAGAGAGAGAGAGAGAGAGAGAGAGAGAGAGAGAGAGAGAGAGAGGTACCTGCGGAGGGCGACGACGGCAGGGCGAGCGGCGACGGCGACTCGACGCGAGCGGCGCGGCGACGGGCTCCGGCGGAGGGGGGCTCGGGCGGGAGGCAGCACGGGGAGGGGGGCTCCGGCGGAGGAGGGGGGCTCGGGCGGGAGGGCTCGGGCGGAGGGGGGGCTCCGGCGGAGGGGGCTCGGGCGGGAGCGGGGAGGGGGGCTAGGGCGGAGAGGGGGCCGCAGGGGAAGGGGGCTCGGGAGGGGGGGCTCGGGCGGGAGGGGGGGGGCTCGGGCGGGAGGGCTCGGGCGGGCGGGGGTCGTAGTAGGAAGTATAACGGCATCAGCGACCGACTGGAGACCGAAGTTAATTCGGTCGCAATAATAGCGACCTATTAGCGACCGATATACATTCGGTCGCTGAAACGGTCTCGGTTATGCGACCGATTATTTCGGTCTCCGAATTGGTCTCTATTTGGGACCGACTAGCGACCGATTAAATCGGTCGCTAATTCGGTCGCTATAGCCACTTTTTCTTGTAGTGGACTCAAATTCCCACTCTAAAAAAAAGGAAAATTACATCAACTCAAGAAAGTCATGTTCAACAAGTGCAAAGTAGAGCAAATAGAATGCAAGGATCTCAATTAATGCAAGTTAGAATTATATCGAGAAGTGTGTGTTTAGAAGGATATCTAAATACTAAACTTTGTAAGATTAAGGAATTGATCAAGTTTGCAAAAATAGGAAATCCTTATTTTTACAAGGGTTAAGAGGTTCTAATTTTCAGACATGGTAATAACCAAATTTCACATAAAAGCATGCTAAAACAAGGGTCAAAACACATCTCCACAGTTAGACACGGACTAAAGGCATTTGCTAAAATGCAGTCATTCACTGGGTCACGTTCAGAAAGAATCAGATCGAAGGCGGGCAAGCTCATGGGCGTGTTCAGAAGAAATCAAGTAGAATGGGGTCGGGATCATGGCCGCGTTCAGTACAGTAGGGAAGAACGTGGTTTATCGTGGTGCCGCGTTCATTAAGACAGAGGATAAACGTGGTCTCTGGTAGTGTCACGTTCATAATAGACAGAACAGAACCATGTCCCAGATAGGGAATGTGTTTTCAAAGGCTAGTTAAATCACATCTTAACAACAAGACGAGATATAGAAGTGTCTTTAGGGTTTGGTGGTACAACCAACTCGGTGTCTATGTGGGAATCCATGGCTCGCGGAGACTTACGGAGACCTTAGTGAAGAAGTTCCAATCCGATAGGAGGAATACCCAACGAAGGGTCCTAACTTCCCCAACAAGAGGTATGCGAGAAATCATATCCGAATGATGTCGGTAGAATCACGTCACTTGGGTCACATGATCTCAATGTAAAACATCAATCTAAAATGGTCGTGTATCCTAAAACGGCAATCATAAAAAGTAAAACAATTAAAAGTAGGGGTTAAACATGGAGAGTGAAATCTTATAACACAAGTAACAAAACTATAAGTTTAAGATCTAGCTTTTTAGACATGAAGAGATGAATTTAGAAGAGAAAAATCAAGGCACGATAGAGATAAGGACATTAAGGTAGAATCAATCAAATGTAGACTTTAGGGAAATTAGAGTATAGTTGTTAAGACATTTATTGTGATTTCAAGAGTTTATTACCTTGTCAATTTTATTTTAGACGGCATGGTTCATGAAAGATAGGATTTTGGAAACAAATTTTACAGTCTAAAATACTATTTTAAAAATCGAAATATCTCATGAATCGGGTGCAGATGTGATCATCTCAGATGTCGTGTTTCAGGCGAAGAATACAAGATCGCAATTGTCACCGAGTGTAATTACCCAGGTTTTCGGATCTTGTCTCTGTGGGTTTCAGAGTGATTCTACAGGTCTTGGATCCTATTTTCTAATTAAAATGAAAGTTTCTAAATATTGGATCTTTGGGTCCCTCAAATAAGAGAAAATAAAATATTTTCGGGTCAAAACCCATGATATAATGTTAAGATAAGAGCTATATTTAATGGGCTTTCAAAAGAATAAATGGGCCAAAACCCATGATAAACCAAACCCATTACCACCCATATATATATATATATATATATATATATATATATATATATATATATATATATATATATATATATATTCGTATGGCCTCTCAAAAACCTGACACATGGCTCAACAGTTAACCCAACCCATTTACCACTCATCTGTATATATATACGTATATATAAATGTTGATGGGCTTCAATATGAAACCCACATGACAAGGGAATGACCATGTGATCTCCTTTGAATAACCCTTCCGAACACCAACACTAATTCCACCCACGCTCAGGGATGACCCACATGCTCATTCGAGTAGCCAGCAGATGGGCTAGCTTTAGGGTTTTAAAGCCAATATATGGCAGGCGGCTGTAGTTTGGCAATTAGAGAAATTCATTGATCGAAGCTAGGAAACCTGCTGCCATTCGATTCCTAACCCCAGTAGGATTATTCCTCTATATAATATCCTGCTCTTCGAACAAAGCAACCCGATTGCTATTGAGATCGGGGGAGGCTTGTTGCGTCTGTGCGTCAACGTGCCATCCGTGAGATCATCGTCCGACGTCGTCCTCGCCTTCCTCTTTTTCCTTCTGTGTGCTGCGACTGCTACAAGTTGTCATATGCTGTCGTCGTTGAGAATGCGCGGCTGCTGCTGCTGTAGATGTTGCTGGAGTGTAGAAGCACAAGGCTTCTTCTTCTCTTGCTGCCAATGTCTTCATCCCTTCTTCTTGTTACGCGAAGGCTGCTGCCGTTGCTGCAGAAAAGGCTTCTTCTTCTTATGCTATTATTCTTCTCCTGTTCGTCCTTCTTCCTTGATTAAAGCGACGTAAGAAGGTAGGCAATCTCCCAAGCAAAATAAAATTTAGATGGCATGCTAGATAAATTAGTGCACGTAGGTTTTCTCCTAATCTCAGACTAAACCTTGATTAAAACACGTAAAGGCATCTACCATGATCTAGCAAAATTCTTCCTTGTTAATCTCTTCATGTATTTTAGTGTATTCTCGCATTTTTGCATTTTCTTAAAACAGCGACCAAGTCCTGGTCGCTATTTCATACAGCGACCAAGCAATGGTCACTATTTCTTGAATCAGCGACCAAGTTGTGGTCTCTATTTCATATCTGCGACCAAGAAAGTGGTCACTAATTCATGAATTTAACTTGGTATATTTAATAAGGGTAGTATGTTTAAAATTGAATAATTATGGAACCATGCAATTAAAAATCATGTTGTGCATATTTTTGGATTCCATGTATTTTTCTCTATATTACCATGTCCTTAGTTTTCCAAAAATACTTTTAAATTAGAAGTGACACTGTTCATCTCCATCATCAACAGAAAATAATGGGCGACCGTCTTCAATTCACTAGTCAGAAAAGAGCGCCCCTTTACAGAGGCGCTATATTATAGAAAGATGAAAAGTATGAATTGGCTATAACAATAGAAAAGTCCAGTAAAAGAAAATATATTGGAAATTATGAATTGACAACTGTGCTTAAGGCGTTAGTTAAAGAATAGCACTTTTGTGCATCGTCGCTATTATAAATATAAAATTTTGGAAACTCCTAGAATTAACGCCTTTGCATACTATCGTTAATTCCCATTGAAATTATGAAAATTCATATATATATATATATATATATATATATATTCTGATTGCACGCCCTTTAAGAAAGTCGCTAGTTTGGAATAGCGACTTCTGCTGAGGCGCTATTAGCCTGTTTCACAGTTTTTAACAAGTTTTCTCAGCTCATACCGCGGGTTACTTGGCACTCTCATCTCACTTCCGTAGATGGGGTCCCTGTTACTGTTTCGATCGTTTACATACTAACTCTCGGTGATGTTTGAACCCTCCGCGGGATATTCCTTCCTTCAGACTGGTAATTTCATGATAGGGACCTCCGTAAGTCTACGCGAAGCCTTGGATTCCCTCAAGGCCGCCGAGCAGGTTGTACCATAAAAACCCATAACACCGTGTCTTGTCACGTCACTCTAAAGAAACGTGATGCCTTCGCCCTCTTAGAGTGCTATTTGTAGCCTCTTTAAGACTCTGTCAGTAATTGGTGACACAGACTTAGGCGCCAGAAAGAATTGGCGACCAGTCTGGTGGCGTTATTTCTCTGATATAGCGACCTGAGCCTGGGCGTTATTTCATCCGGCCTGTACTGTCCACAGGAATAAGCGACCACGTTTTGGGCGCTATTTCTGAAATCACGGCGACTGTGTGGGCGCCATTTATCCCAGTTTTTGTCAACATTGTGGTTTCCATGGAGATTATTACCACGTCATCTTGTCTATAGTTCTATTCTCAAATTCCGTGAATCTACACTATTATCTTTACATGCTTGATCCTTGGAACTCTTGGCCATTAAAGTGGAATTGGTCTAGATATTGTCAGGGCTATGGGTCCCAAACAAACGACATTTTAATGATAGTGTTTCAAAATAAGGGGTCCTGATCTAATCCTATGGGCGAGGAAAAGTCCAAACGTGTATCGGTATCATGAATGATCGGGTGCTGGCATTCACCAAATATAGCTAAATTGGTCTACGACTCATTTCCATGAGGGGCGGTCATATCGTCGTGATTTCCCCTTAGCGCATTGGCCAATCCTACATAGTGAAGTGATTGTTCTACTTCTATACTTGCTTAATGTCCATCGTGAATGTTCTTGTAAATGGCCATTTGGGGTTGTCATATTATTGTGATGTCCCTAGTGTATCGGCCAATCCTACTTACATGTTAGTAGAAGTGATTGCTCTATATTTATATTGTTCAAAGTTCATCATGAATGTTCTTGAATTATCTTATTGAAAGCACTTGTTATCTCGTCATGAAAATTCTTGATATATTCTCTCATCAATCTGTTCGTTCTTATCTCGTCTATTCTTATAGTTCTTGAATTTATCTCGTGCCCTGATAGTTCTCGATTTCCTATATCTTGCATGACCTGCATGAGCATGTTAAATTGTAATTGACTTAAAGCTAGCTTGGAGCTTGAGATATTAAGTCCTACTGAGCGTTCGCTCACCCAGTTTACTTCCAATGGTTTCCAGGTAATGACCATAGCGATGATGAGACCACACAAGATGGACAAGGGCAAGAGTGATGAGTACTTCGACATCTAGACGAACCATCTTGTCTGATTATCTTGCATCTTATGTTAAGCCTAGTCAAGTGTCTTATTGTAATTTTCCTTTATTGAGTCTTTCTTTTTATTTGGGTCCAAGTTGTAATAAACTTATATTTGAAATGAAAAGTCTATTTTGTTCAATTACATCTTGTCTTATAGTTATGCTCTGATTGACTCGACTGTTTAACTGCCACGTTCCGAGTAAACGAACACGTTTCGCTGCTATCGGTTCGGGGCGTGACAGGTGAGTTCCCCGGTGTTTTCCCCCATGTTCGGGGTGAGTGGGGCTCAATTTGGGGTTTCACGACAGGTCCCCGACCATTTGTGGTTGACTGACAAGTGAGGCCGGTCGACCAATGGGCCATTTGTTCAGAATAGAGAGAAGCAGGGCACTCTGGAGAAGTTCGGTCGACCGATGGTCAAGGGTCGGTCGACCGATGGTCAAGGGCCGATCGACCATTGTGAGGAACGGTTGACCTGTTGCGCTTGTTGGGCTGGCTGACCAACAGGTCGGTCGACTAAAGGCCTAGGTTGGTCGACCAACCCAGGGACTGGTCAACCAATCCTGCGGCTAGTCAACCCATTTTCTCTCTTTTATGCCCACGCTTTGTACGGGCTACCTCGTTAGGTTCCGTTGATCATTCTTTTGCCCCGTGAATGTCCCGGACTCCCCAGTGGATTCGGATTTGAGTTTAGGTGTCCGTGGCCCCATATAGTCTAATAAGTGTACCTTGTATACTTGTGTGTCTGGGATGGTGATGGGTGCCTAAGGAGGGCTTTCTTTATGGGGCTTCGAAAATAGTAAAGAGTCCTTCCTACGTGACCTAGCAGGTCGATACTAGCTAGTTTTGTCCTACCTTGTGATCTGGCCTAGGGCCAAGTTGTTCTATGGTTTGGATGCGTGTGTAGGCTCTACAGTGGATAAGGTGAGTGCGTAAGCATATTATAGAGGTTTCCGTAAGACTGCAAAAGATAGCATTTTACTGTTGTACTACCTTGAGGGCCTTGCGTGGTTGGACAAGGCAAGACCGCCTTGTGTGTACTGCGCTCGTATAGAGGCGAGACCGCCTAAGCCTGTACCTTAGTTAGGACAAGTGTACGTCACTAGTGGATGCAGGGGCGCGTACCCCATGTCAGTTTGTAGGACACTGCCATGTTGATGAGGGCAGAGGCACGGATCCTAGCTAGTCCCAGTGGGCGGTGTGTGTGTGTGTCTCCCAAGACCGAGAGTGAGTGATGCGTGCGTGAGCCTTAGACACAGTGTGACTCTATGTTTGTGTTTCTCAAGACCGGGAGTGAGCAATGTACGCATGAGATCTAGACTCGGAATATGTGTTCCCGAGACCAGGAATGGGCAGCTTGTGTATGAGACTGGATCTCAGTACAATTCGAATAATGGGTAACATTGAGGAATGATTCCCTTCAGGAGTGAGTTTAGTGGTTTACCGACCAAGGAGGTCAAGGTTTCTCTAGTTATATAAGGGGGTAGCTTAGCACACTATATTGATGCCCTAGTTGTTTCCCTGATTATTATTATTCTTGTTGTTACTGTTATTGATTTACTGTGGCTCTGCTCTTGCTGTCATTATTACAATCATTATTATAACTGTCATTCATGTTGCTATTGTTGTCTATCGTTGTGTTGTGGTGGGGATCTGCAGGACCCCTACTGAGTCAATGAGATGAGACTCATCCCTTTTTTCTTCAGGTCTGATGTGCCTCCTCATCATCTGGAGGTCTTGAGCAGCGCCCGAGAGTCCTAGTGTTTCCAGCTTCTGCCAGTTGGGGCATCCCCAAGACTTTGTGCTTTTCTTTTGTTGAGCTGTACCTTCAAAACTTGTATATCTGGACTTGAATCTATGTAAACATTGTATAAATCTGTTCGTAAATATAAACTATAATTTCTACATTTTTATTAATGCTTTTATTTTAGATTCTTGTACACTCTCATGACACCAGTTGAACCCTTCCGAGTTTCATGGCTCGTGGGTAGCGAGCCAGGATTCGGGTTGTGCCGGTTACTTTTTGATACTAGGATCGCAAGTCATGCCACTGAGGACACGATCCTAACAAGAAATAGAGACGCGATCTATCGCACGGCCACGTTTAGATCATGGTCTCTACAATGGACGCGTTTTTAGACACCCAATTTATTTCTCCAAGTTGAGTTGGTTTCTTGTTCATCTTTAGTTGATGTCCCAAATTGTCCATAGCCATAAGGTTTCTTGCCTATGGCTTTTTGGGCTCATCCCTGGTTGATTTGAGGGTCCTCCATAGGCTCGTGATTCACACTCCTCTTAAGCCCAGCGGCCTGGCAACTAAGTCTTGGTCACGGTTGGACAACCAACCGCGTCCACATGGCCGCGGTCATGCATCTGACCATTTCTACCCTAGTTCTGTCGACTTATGACTCTTGGTCTGTCGACCTATAACCCCGTGTCTGTCGACCTATTTCCTCTGGCGTGGTCGCAGTTCCACTATCGGCCGTGTTCTTTCGGAGGCGGTTGTACGATAGACTGCATCACCATTAATTTAATCGACTGATTTGGGCCCGATGAGTCGACCCATGGCCCTTGTGTGTCGACCTATTTCTGGTTTTTTCCTTTAACGTGGTTGCAATGCTTCGCTATGCCGCGTCGTTGATGAAAGCGGGCATACGATAGATTGTGTCTTAGTTGAGTCAACCTGTTGAGGCTGGTGTGTCGACCCAGAGCTCGTGTGTGTCGACCCATTTCTTGTGTTTCTCTATCTAGCATAGTCGTTGTTTCCTTGTCTGCCACGTGCTTTAGAAAGGCGGTCGTACGATAGATAGTGATATCAGAAGAGTCCTGGTTTGACCAAACTCTGATTCCTCCAATCGTGAGGCCTCTAGAGTCCTATTTTGCACCAAGGTTCAGAGCTTTTTCGATCCCAGAAGGTCTCTGTTGACACCCGTTTTATACCTTTGAGTTGGGTTATTTTCATACCCTTATTTATGATGTCCCAAGTTATCCATTATTTATTAGGCCGTTTTCAGATTATTTTTGGGCCTATTTTATGGGTCACTTTCTCCTTGGCTGGGCTTGCTCACTTAATATCTCGAATTAGAGCTTAAAGGGCCTTGATTTGACTTTGTATTTGGGATAAATAAGCTTGTTTATCTCACCTTTTTTTATTTTTCAATGACCTGGCAAATAGCGGTCGCCCGATGGACCACTGAATCATTGGCGGTCTGTCAAGAATCGTTTCTACTTGGGGCGGTCTATCGATGGACCATTTCTATCAGTCGGGATTCCTGCGTCGACGGGCCGTTTCTCTCTCTTTCCGTGGTCAAAATGGTTGCTTCATCCACAGATTTCTCTGTGGATTCTTAGCCAAATAGGGCGTCATTTGATCCTACTGGTGACTCGGAGTATTATCTCCATTTTGTTCAAAACAATCGAAGTCTAATTCTCGCCCAAAAGCCCTCCATTCGAGCTAGGGTCTCAAGGGTCTATAAATAGAACCCTTGGCTCATGGCCGTGGGGGGGGGGGGGGGGGGAGATTCTGGAGTTCGCGTCGAGGTGATGTTGCCTTCTAGAGGGAAATCTAGTCAGGGAGAAAGGCTTTCTACTTCCTCTAAGCCTTCAGTCCAGGGAGTAGTCCATTTTCGTCCCATTTTTGAGTCATAGCTTAAGTCATTTTTGGTCACGTTTTTAGTCATTTCATCTCCACTCCTCTTCATTTCTCTCCACGCTTTTCACTGGCATCTTAGCATCTTTACATCCTCTATTGTTTTCCGCGCCCCATAGGGGTTAAAAAACTCAAAACCCCCACGTATTTCATCTTCTAATTATGTGTTCCATTCATCATTCCCGCTTATAGATATTGCACTTCCATAAACTAATATGGGTCATTTTCTTTTGTCATTTGCGTTGTCTTGCAGGTCAGTAGGTGTTTCAGCGTGAGGCCCATTTCTCCTGGCTGGTCGGAAGGGGTGGAGGATCGAGTTCCCCGGCTCGGGTTCTGGAAGCTTTTGCGGCCTACCTCCGACCGTCTACCAGAGATAGCAGCCTTTCTCAGACCGTCTCTCCTCTGTTTGCGGGCGATCGAAGATCATCCAAGTCCTACACCCGGGTCTTGTTCCCGTGTTCTGCTTCAGTGCTGGTAGTGGCCTATCGTTCGGCCGTCTTCACCGTTCAGCGGTCATCAGAAGACCGTCTTCATCTTGCACCAGCGCTGTCTTGGTCTGGCGAGTGTCTTCATCTACTTCCTTGTCCAAGGTACGTAGTGCATTTCTCTTTGCACTTTTTATTTTGGTGGCGATCACGACTTGGTAGTGTGTGTGGGTGTTGATTTCGTTGCATCGTTTGTTTCACACCATGTTCCATTTGATGCCACATTAGTCATACTCATTCACCCACACACACACATTCTTTAGATTAAAAATATCTACATCTCTTTTTTTTTGCGATCACGGTGGGACGCCTTATGCCCATCGTGCTTTTGACATTGTTGACTTGTTCCTCTATACTTGTCTGAGTCATTTTTGGGTCCCCTCGGATTTTTTCATTTTATTTTCATGCCGTTTTCTGTTCTCTGGGTTGATTGTTGTCACGTCCCGAGCGCGGAAGATACTCGGATGCGTGACGCGTCTATATAGATCATGTCATTAGAGTGATAAATTTTTTGACATAAATACGGAGTGCGCAAAAGACTAATAAAATCTAAATGATCCCAATAGTCTGAAATGATAATTATCTGATTAACCAAAGAAGATAAAGCTAGTCCATGACAATTCCAAATTAAAAATCCAAACACTAGGCTACATGCCTTAACAAGGTTTAGACAACTACACTGACATAACTAGAAGTACAAGGTAAGGGCTCAAATAAATTCAAAAGACGCGACTAGCTGATGGTTGAACGGGCGGTGATTCTAGCACTCTTCACTCGGTCTCATTCCCATTCGAGTGAATGTCGCTATCCGAATTACCTGAAAAATGTTAGGAAGCAACTGGATGAGTGAATCGCTCAGTAGGAATTACATCTCAAGTTTGAGCAATCTTTAAGTGATTTACAGGTTACATGTATTACCAGTACAGTTATGCATGATGTATGAGTAAGAAAATCAGGTATACAAGTAAATCTATGCATGATGAACAATAAGAGATCAAGAACTGTATAAAGAGAGTATCGCATGATTTCAAGTGTTTGTCAAGCAGGATATCAAGAACTTATAGATGTTGATGCCACTTCTCGGGCAAGCAAGAACTCATGTGCAAGCAAGTAAGAGTCGTGTTCAAGCAAGTAAAATTCATGTTCAAGCAAGTAATATCAAGTACATGTCAATAGAATTGGCTATTTCAATCAAGCAAGTATTTCACCCTTTTTCGGGCCACGCAAGTCAAGTATCGCCCGTTCCGGGCCACTCAAGTCAAGTCAAGCAAGTAAAGAGAGAGTAAGTGTGGAGTGTCTCAAGTCAAGAAAGTCAAGCAAGTACTTCGGTGTAATGCGAAACACCGTGGTCAATGAACTCCCATGGGCACAAGTACCTTCGGGTGCTCCTTCCCGGACCAGACCGTGCCCTATACGCACAGTATTTCATGTATTACTTTTGACATCCACTCTCATTTATAGCCAATATAGAATTTCAAGGGATGACCGTCGTAAGAACATAAGGTCGATTTCATGAATGGAGTTCAAAAATATATAATGCAGGAACATGTACTAGGGTTATATTGGTACGATTTACGAGACAAATCAGGAATCAGAATAATGCCTCTGTCACAGAAATGGCGCCTGGGGGTTAGCCCCTCTTTCAATCAATTGGCGCCCTGGGGTCAGGGGGTCTTTTATGCAATTGGCGCCTGGGGGTTGGCCCCTCTTTCAGTCAATTGGTGCCTTGGGGTCAGGGGGTCTTTCAAGTAATTAGCGACTGGGGTTGGCTATTCTGTCAAATTTTCATTTTTCAGAAATTATATATACAGAAGGTAATTGGCACCCCCTCAGAGAGTCTACAATTAATTGAAGACGTCCTGGCTGTCGCTATTCAGTGAATTGGCGCCCTGGTTTGGGGCGCCAATTACATTGGGTGATTTACACTTGGCATGTACGTTTTGTGACTCAAAGCACTATTCATACTGTAAAAGTTTCTCGAAAATAGGAAGCAAAGACATGAACAGGTAGTGAAAATTCTCGGGAGTTCAGAAACATGCTCATGCATAATTGTTGGGTTTTAGTTTTACAGATATGAATTTTCTAATACTGTGTTTATATTTTCTAAAAAATGGAATTGGCGCCCCTCTGAGGTGTCTTCATTTAATTGAAGACTCCTCTGGGTGTCGCTAATTGATATAAAGGCTCTAGTCAATTGGCGCCCCTGTACAGTGTCTTCAATTAATTGAAGTCAGTGCGGAGAGTCACCAATTGAGCCGTTATCAAGTGAGCCATGCTTTGCATCAGAGAGGTACATTCTGAGATACAAGTTACTATTCATATTTTCAAAGTTTCTCCGAATCAGGAATTAAGGACATGGACATGTAGAGAAAAATATCGGGATCACAGAAATATATTCATGCAAGAATTTTATGGTTTAGTTCAATAGATGTGGGTTTTTGAATGCGTTGATTAATATTTGCTGGAAATTGCTGGAAATTGAATTGACGACACTTCATAGTGTCTTCAATCAAATGGCGCCCTGGCTTGGGGCGCCCCTTTAGGAAATGACGCCCTGGCTAGGGGCGCTATTCACCTGAGGGATGGTTTTCATGGGTTTTAACAGTATGTATACATCTCTTGTCGAATAGGTTATATACTAGGACTGAAACATCATCATTTAAGGCTGTACAACTAGTGTAGTAGGATATGTTCAAAACTCATAAAATCATTGTAACAGATTGTTTACAAAACCATATATAACAGGTGTAACAGGCTATTTAAAAAATCTATGTAACACGTTATATACTTGGTCTTTTTTTATCACAACAAAGCCGGGTAATATAGCGTGGAAGATGAGTTGTTCTAACTCTAAGCATGCATGTTACGTTAACGTATTTAGCTACTAGTTAGGCCAGATCTTGAGAACACCTACGTTTTGACGTGATTACGAGATATAGAATAAAGAAAACCACTTCAAGATCGCAGCAGGACGTAGACCGCGGGAAGAAGACGCTCCTTCAGCACTGATGATGGCAGTAGCCTCTGTCAGTGCTACGGAGGGGAATAGTTATAGGAAATCTAATTACCAACGCAGGGCATGGGTTTATTGCCTTGTGGGTCCGGTTGGGGAACAAGATCCTAGACATGGTGCTTTGCCAGCAAAATGAGGTTGTTCATGCCTCAACCTTCTAGAAACACAGATGGCCCTTGTAAGGGGACGTCCATTAATCTAGGTGGTCCTATTCATGTAAATGACGCCTTTGCATGAGGGCGTCTATTCTTCATGGCTTTGGACACCTTCACGTGTGTATATATATATTAATATTGTAGTGGGATGGTGGCCCTAAGGGTTAAATGACGACTTGTATAAGGGCTTCCTTTTAGGTGAATGGCGCCCTGGCAAAGGGGCGCCCATTCCTTTGGTTTTTAGGGAAGTCACAGCCCTTCACATGCATATAATAATGGTGTTGGATGAGGGCCCAAGAAGGTAAATGGCGCCTCTCCAAAGGGGCTTCAATTTGGTGACGCCCTGGTAAGGGGCGCCCATTCCCTTGGTGTTGGAAAAGAAAATCCCACTTACGTACTACCCATGTGTTGGCATAAAGTAAAGTTGGCTTGTACATTTATATAATAGTCCTCTTATGATTTGGTTCTTTATATAAGGCCTCCATGTAGGATTCTTTAGGAAGAAGTTCACTACGTACTACCCATGATGGCATAAAGTGATGTTGGCTTGTATATTTATATAATAGTCCTCATAAGATATGGTTCTTTATATAAGGCATTCATCTAGGATTCTTTAGGAAGAAGTTTTAAATTTTTTCTCAATTACTTTATCAGGGGTGCTACACCCTCCCCCACTTAAAAGAATATGGTCCTCAAATTCAACTGTATATACGGAGATAGGAAGGGTGCGAAGTACTTACAACTAGAATAACTCCGGAAATCTTCTTTTCATTGACTCCTCGGTTTCCCATGTAGCTTCTTGTTCTAAGCATCGATTCCATTGGATTTTCCCCATAGGGATCGTCTTGTTCCTTAAGACTCAAACTTTCGGTCGAGGATTTTTATTGGCTTCTGCTCATAAGTAAGGTCCTTTTGTATCACTAAGTCATTGTGGTCAATGACATGGAAAGGATCGTGCACGTATTTCTTCAGCATAGAGACATGGAATACGTTGTGCACTTCTGATAGTTGCGGAGGTCGGGCGATGCGATAAGCCACCTCGCCTACTCTTTCCAGCACTTCGAATGGACCAATAAACCTTGGTGTAAGCTTACCTTTAACATTGAATCTTCTAATACCTCGGCTGGGAGATACCTTGAGAAAAATATGATTTTTGACTTGAAATTCTAGATCTCGTCTTCTGTTGTGAGCATATAATTTCTGCCTGGACTGTGCTATCTTTAACCTTTCTCGAATAAGGTGTATCTTCTTAGTTGAATCTCTCACCATATCTGGGCCTAGGATTTATTTTTCACCAACTTCATGCCAGCATATTGGAGATCGGCAACTCCTACCATACAGTGCCTCAAAAGGTGCCATTTGTATACTGACTTGATAGCTATTATTATATGCAAATTCGGCTAGGGGTAAATGGTCATGCCAGCTTCCGCCGAAGTCAATAATGCATGCTCTTAACATATCTTCCACAACTTGATTTTTCCTTTCGATCTGTCCATCTGTCTGGGGATGGAAAGCAGTGTTGTAGTTGAGTTTCGTCCCCAGAGAGTGTTGTAGACTTTTCCAGAAATGAGAGGTAAAGCATGGTTCTCGGTCGGATACAACTGACATGGGAACTCCATGTAATCTAACCATCTCCTTAATATATAGGGTAGGAAGTACATCGACTGACCATCGGCTTTTGATGGGTAATAAATGGGCCGATTTAGTTAGGCGGTCGATGATTACCCAAATTCCATCATGTCTGCTCCTAGACTTGGGCAAACCCATGATAAAATCCATGCCGATATCTTCCCATTTTCGCTTGGGAACATCTACCATATGTAATTTTCCAGCGGGTTTCTGATGTTCGCCTTCACTTGTTGGCATGTCAGGTAACGAGATATGAAGTCTGCTACCTCCCTTTTCATGTTAGGCCACCAGAAAGTTCTTTTCAAGTCTTGGTACATCTTAATGGCTACAGGGTGGATCGTGTATCTCGATCGATGAGCTTCAAAATCTTCTTCTTCAATTCGGGATAGTCGGGCACACATGTCCGTTCATAAAATAGTAATCTACCATCAGGTGCCAACTTGAAATCGGGTCTCTCGTCCAGCTTGTCCTTTATCTCCACTAGTGCGGGATCTTCTTCTTGTAGCTTCTTAATTTTAGGTAGCAAATCTTGATGTAGACTCATGTGGGATAGAATAATACACCCGTTCATCTCATCTATACTGATATCAAGCTCATGAAATTTCTATAGCAACTTCCATTCTTGTATCATACAGTTGGCTAAAATTGCTCTTGGCTTTCGACTAAGGGCATCAGCTACGGAATTACCCTTAACAGGATGATATTGTATAGTGAAGTCAAAATCCTTGAGATATTCGAGCCAACGCCTTTGCCGCATGTTTAGCTCTTTTTGGGAGAATAAATACTGGAGGCTTTTGTGGTCGGAGTATACAGTGAATTGTTCTCCGTAGAGATAGTGTCTCTAGATCATTAAAGCAAATACTACCACGGCCAGCTCTAAGTCATGCACCGGGTCGTTCTCTTCATGTTTCTTGAGCTGTCGGGAAGAGTATGCAATGACTCTTCCATTTTGCATCAATACATATCCGAGGCCAATACCAGAAGCATCGGTATATACCTCGTACTTCTCTCCTTCGATTGGCAATGATAAGACTGGAGTAGTGGTCAAGAGATCCTTCAAAGCTCGAAAACTCTTTTCACAGTCTTCAGTCCACTCATAAGGCACTTCCTTGCGGGTTAACCTGGTTAGAGGAACAGCAATCTTGGAGAAGTCCTTGATAAAACGCCGGTAGTAACCAACTAGACCCAAGAAGCTTCGAATCTCCGTTGCATTTGTGGGTCGTTCCTAGTTCTTCACGACTTCGACCTTTGATGGGTCAACAACAATTCCATTCTTCGAAATTATAAGGCCCAAGAAGGATACTTCCTTGAGCTAGAACTCGCACTTGCTGAATTTGGCATATAATTTATTTTCCATCAATATCTGCAGCGCCTTCTTGAGATGTTCTTCATGGTCTTCCTCAGACTTTAAATAAATCAAAATATCATCGATAAAGACCACAATAAATTGGTCTAAGTAAGGCCTGAATATGCTGTTCATTAACTGCATAAAAGCTGCGGGGACATTCGTTAGTCCGAAAGGCATAACAGTAAATTCATAATACCCATACCTGCTCCGAAATGCTATTTTATGAATGTCTTATTCTTTGATCTTTAGTTGGTGGTAACCAGAATGAAGATCAATCTTGGAGAAATAAGTAGCTCCAGATAATTGATCAAACAGCTCGTCAATTCTCGACAGCGGGTACTTGTTCTTGATTGTAAGGTGATTTAGCTATCGATAATCAATGCATAGTCTCATCGATCCATCCTTCTTTTTGACAAATAGCACGGGTGCTCCCCATGATGAAGTACTTGGCCTGATGAAACCCTTGTTCAATAGCTCCATTAGTTGTTCCTTTAGCTCTTTCAGCTCAGCAGAGAGATTCTGTAAGGTGCCTTAGAAACAGGTCCAGCACCAGGGACAAGGTCGATTGTGAACGACACTTCCCTTTTCGGGGGTAAGCCGGGTAATTCTTCTGGAAAAATGTCAGGAAAATCCCAAATTACACGAATGTCTTCAAGTTTAATCTCCTCGACTTCCTTGGCAATCACGAATGCTATGAAAGCCATACATCCTTTACTCATGAGTTTACTAGCTCGGAGGGCTGATATAAGAGGTGATCTAGCCCGAGGGCTAATGTAAACCAGCTCTAGGAAATCCATGAAAGTTACCTTGCCATGCCGACAATCTATGGTTGCTTGGTATGTGGATAACCAATCGGCACCTACTATGACATCGTAACCCTTCATATCTAGGCATATCAGGTCAGCAGGTAAATTATTTCCTTTAATCGTCACTTCACAGTTTGGATAGTGATAAGTGATATCGGACTCATTCCCAAGAGGTGTAGACATGACCAAATCTAACAGTTCATGTTTCTTAGAAAATAAAGCAACAAATTTCTTGGAAATGAATGAATGAGTTGCTCCGGTATCAAATAAAAATTGAGCAGTTTTAGAACAAATAGTTAGAGTACCTTCCACAATTCTCCCTTCTGTGGGTTCCGTCTCGTGGAGAGCTTGCAGACGGCCTTGCTTCTTTGTTGGGAGCTTCTCATCTTTAATGGCTTGCTCAGTCATCAATGGGCAATTAGGGATCCGATGTTCTCGGCTTCCACATCGGAGACAGGCTCCTAACTTTCTATAGCATTCCTCGGTCTTATGACCAACTTTATCATAATACTTGCAAATCTCCTTAGAGGGTGTGGTGGTGGAGAATGGCCTGTCATTCTTCTGGAATTTCTTTTCTTTGGAGGGCTCCCCTCCCATGAAGAACCGCTTCTTATTAAAGGATTGTTTGAATTTTCCTGGGCTTGTGACATGCTCCTTCTTGTCCCTTCCTCGGATTCTTTCAGATAATTCGGTGACGTCTTCTAGCAATTGAGCACGCTGAACCATCTCCGAATAGACTTGGATGTCCATCGATGCAAGTTGTGTAATATAGTGGGGCCGAAGCCTGTTGAGGAACCTTCTAGCCTTCCTCTTTTTCATACACACCAAGTGGGGTGCATACTTGGACAATCTTGAAAACTGGGCCTCATACTCGGCCACTTTCAAGCCTCGTTGTTTTAGTTCAGTAAATTCTGCGGCCTTCTTTTCTTGGATATGGTCGGAGAAGTATGTTGTGCCCCTATGGTCACTTGAGTTCATATGGTCACTTGGGTCATTCGACATTATTCTATGGTCATATGAGTTCTAATGTATTCTTGGTTTTGATAATGGCTAAACACTATTAGTCATTGATGTTTTTCACCTTCATGTGATTGACATACGTGATGTTTTTGTTCATGACAGGTGTGCCAATGAATGGACAAGGAATCAAGTGGAAATGATGAACGTGAACGCTGAATGTTGCGCCCTCGCACGCGGATCGACCTGCGCGGTCAGGTCGCGGGGGTCAAGGGGGCAGCGCCCCCCGGAACAAAATTTGGATTGAAGACTCAGTAATAAAACTTCAAGACAATCAAGGTTGATGCCACAGACATGAACGGGCGGCTAACGGACTCAAGCGACGGAGTTGGTGCGGCCAACGGACCGAACCGGGCTGACCCGGGCCCTGCCCAGCTGGCGGTCTACCGCCAGCACAGGGGCGGTCGACCGCCCCAGCCAAGGACTCCCAAGTCTGCACGTCTTTCAGTGGCGGTCGACCGCCAGCCAGTGGCTGTCGACCGGATTTCCCAGGGATCGCCCGTTTGCAGGTGTTTCAGTGGCGGTCGACCGTCAGGAGCCTTAGGTCGACCGCCAGCCCCGAGCCATCAATTGTTGACTTTATTTCCAACTTCGAAAAGGGCCATTCAACATTGATTTGTTTAATCCTAAAGACACCTAATCCCCCACAAATTGTGGATCTGGTCTAGGGGGTGTCTATAGACCATTCAAGGTCTATAAAACTCTTGTAAGAGGGTTAGAAACCCTAATGCTTCAAGGGGCTTCTTGTGAGATCTAGGGTGGCTACAAGGGAGGTTGCAAGAGAGCTTGGAGACGAGCTACTGTTCACGTGAACAGTAGTTCGTGAAGGAGTTCTTCATCCAATCAAAGGGGAATCAAGCTCAAATCAAAGCCAGCAAACTTCAAGGAAGATTACATCAAAGCAAGGCTATCAAAGTGATCCAAGGAAGCTGGTTTGATTCAAGTTGTTCAAAGGAAATCATCTTCATCCATTCAAGTTCTTTCCACCTCATTCAAGGTGATATTTCAAGCATTCAAACTCCTAGAAGCTAAAGAAGCAATCACTGTTCAAGGTAGCTTCATCATCTCCTTCATTCATTCAAAGAAATTCAAAGATAAGATCAAGAGAGAAGAATTGAAGGAAGAGGTACTGTTCACGTGAACAGTACTCCGTGAAGAACATTCATCCAATCAAGGGTGAATCAAGAAGATTGAGTTGAAGCCAAGAGGAGCATTGCTGCTGATCAACATTTCATACAAGGGCCAATTCATTTTCACTCATAACTCAATCTCTTGTCTTAGCTCATTCACATTTGTTTCATTTTCATTATTGTTTAAACATTGAAAGTGTGATTCATCCCTACCGGTGGTTAGTAGGAAGGCAATTGGAGGGTGTTCTAATTTACGGTTGACATCCCTACCAGGTGGTGCGTAGGAAGGCAATCGGTGGTTTCCGATTTACGGTTCTGTGCACTGCACAAGTGAAGCCTCACCGGGTTTTGGTGAGGGGTGGACGTAGGACTGAGGATTCAGTCCGAACCACCTTAAAAATCCTATCTAGTGTGGTTTGCCTGTGTGATTGATTCGTTCTAGATGCATGCTTAGGATCGAATTATTATATATCTTGCTTATCTTGCTAAGTGAATCATAGCGTACTTGGAAGATAGTTTCTATTCCGCTGCAATTCATTTTAACTAGCTGTTTAGAGGGCCGCATTGCGAAAAGTGGAGCTGATCTATTCACCCCTCCCCTCTAGATCCGCTATCCACCACTCAACAAAGTACTTGTTGTTGAAATGCTTCGTGAATTCATCCCATGTAACATGGTCTTCTGGCAATGTTGCTTCCACGGATTCCCACCAACATCGAGCGTCCCGCGCCAGTTGGAATACGGCCAGTAGAACCTTCTCCTCGTCCGTGCGTTGCATCACACGGAAAATTCATTCCATTTCCTTTAACAAATTCTCGGCATCCACGGGGTCGGACGAACCCGTGAACCTTGGTGGGTTCATGTTACGGTAACTCCTGTGGAGATCACCGACTCCACAGTTAGCTCCGCCTTGCGCCACTTGCTGTAGCGCCTACGTAGGACCTTGCACGGTGCACTGCATCTCGCACCATTGTGCTCTTTCAACGGCCATGATCCTAAAAAATGGTTGAAAAATAATAAAGATCGGGTTTATTTATAAGGTCAAATGTCATTATAGAACTTAACCCATGGCTCTATCCATCTCACCGAGTAAGGTACAACTATGCTTGGACTCGGGTTTTACCTATCCTTGGACTCAGGTTTTACCTAGGAAACTAAAATCCTAGGCTCTGATACCACGAAGACTGTCATGTCCCGAGCGCGGAAGATACTCGGATGCGTGATGCGTCTATATAGATCGTGTCATTAGAGCGATAATTTTTTTGACATAAATACGGAGTGTGCAAAAGACTAATAAAATCTAAATGATCCCAATAGTTTGAAATGATAATTATCTGATTAACATAGGAAGATAAAGATAGTCATGATAATTCTAAATTAAAAATCCAAACACTAGGCTGCATGCCTTAACAAGGTTTAGACAACTACACTGACATAACTGGAAGTACAAGGTAAGGACTGAAATAAATTCAAAAGATGTGACTAGCTGACGGTTCAACGGGCGGTGATTCTAGCACTCTTCACTCGGTCTCATTCCCATTCGAGTGAATGTCACTATCCGAATTACCTGAAAAATGTTAGGAAGCAACTGGATGAGCGAATCGCTCAGTAGGAATTACATCTCAAGTTTCAGCAATCTTTAAGTGATTTACATGTTACATGTATTACCAGTACAATTATGCATGATGTATGAGTTAGAAAATCAGGTATACAGGTAAATCTATGCATGATGAACAATAAGAGATCAAGAACTGTATAAAGAGAGTATCGCATGATTTCAAGTGTTTGTCAAGTAGGACATCAAGAACTTATGGATGTTGATGCCACTTCTCGGGCAAGCAAGAACTCATGTGCAAGCAAGTAAGAGTCGTGTTCAAGAAAGTAAAATTCGTGTTCAAGCAAGTAATATCAAGTACGTGTCAATAGAATTGACTATTTCAATCAAGCAAGTATTTCGCCCTTTTTCGGACCACGCAAGTCAAGTATCGCCTGTTCCGGGCCACGCAAGTCAAGTCAAGCAAGTAAAGAGAGGGTAAGTGTGGAGTGTCTCAAGTCAAGCAAGTACTTCGGTGCAATGCCAAACACCGTGGTCAATAAACTCCCATGGGCACAAGTACCTTCGGGTGCTCCTCCCCAGACCAGATCGGGCCCTATACGCACAACATTTCATGTATTACTTTTGACATCCACTCTCATTTATAGCCAATATAGAATTTCAAGGGATGACCGTCGTAAGAACATAAGGTAGATTTCATGAATGGAGTTCAAAAATATATAATGCAGGAACATGTACTAGGGTTATATTGTTATGATTTACGAGACAAATCAGGAATCAGAACAATGCCTCTGTCATTGAAATGGCGCCTGGGGGTTAGCCCCTCTTTCAGTCAATTGGCGCCCTGGGGTCAGGGGGTCTTTTAGTCAATTGGCGCCTGGGGGTTGGCCCCTGTTTCAGTCAATTGGCGCCCTGGGGTCAGGGGGTCTTTCAAGTAATTAGCGACTGGGGTTGGCTATTCTTTCAAATTTTCATTTTTCAGAAATTATATATATATAAGGTAATTGGTGCCCCCTTAGAGAGTGTTCAATTAATTGAATACATCCTGGCTGTCGCTATTCAGTGAATTGGCGCCCTGGCTATAAATGAGAGTGGATGTCAAAAGTAATACATGAAATGTTGTTGCTGATATCAGCAACAGATCTGTTGGTTTTATCACTTTGGTTACACTTGTGACTACAACTTGGGAGATCCGGAAGGTTAGGTGCCACTGCAGGTATGAAGGAGGTAAACCTTACATAATCAGATCTGTTGCTGATATCCTACATACAGTTAGAAACTCTGTCCAGAATATCAAGTTTAATACGCCAGTTAACTCTGCTTATATCAATGCCCTTCATGCTTTTAATATCAAAGCCAGATTTAAACAAGTTGCATTCAAGTTAGTTCGATGGATTCCTCCATTAGTTGATCACTGTATTAATAGTGATGGTTGTTTCAAGCCCAATAGTGGTTTGTCTGGTGGAGGTGGGTGTATTAGAAATGTTCATGGAGATATTATTTTAAGCTTCTCTTTTTGGTACGGTTTGGGCGATATTATCCAGGCAGAAGGGCGGGCAATTCTGGATGCATTGAGATTGGCTCTTAGCCTATCCATTCCTATATCTGTCATTTACTCTGATTCTCTTTTACTTGTGAATACCATAGTTAACAAAAAGTCCCCTCCTTGGGTTCTTTTCCCATGGTGGGATGAAATTCTTTTTCTCCTTTCTTCCATGAGATGTTCTATTATTCATGTTTACAGGGAAGCTAATCAAGTAGCTGATTCTTTAGCTGACTTTGCTACCACTCAAGCTGAAAATAGGGTATTTTTTACTCACCATGAGCTACCGTCAAGGGCGAAAGCTTATGCACTGGCGGATGCAGCTGCTCTTCCAAACTTCCGCAGAAGCCTTGTTTAGTTGTTATCCTTTTTTGTTTTCTTCACTTGGCGAGATTTGAGAAATATTTCCACCTTTTCTGGGGCTTTCTTTATTGCTGGCCGTTTGCCATTTTCTGTAAGGCTATGGCCCTCCTCTTGTAAATGCCACTTTACATATAATAAAAGCAGCACTTAGTGTTCTTAGGTGGAGTGGGAACATTCTCTTCCGCTGGAAGTGGGTGCACTCTCCCTTTTTCACTAGGTGACTCGTAATTTAGAGGAAAAAAAAAATTGGCGCCCTGGCTTGGGACGCCAATTACATTGGGTGATTTACACCTGGCAGGTACGTTTTGTGACTCAAAGCACAATTCATATCGTAAAAATTTCTCGAAAACAGGAAGCAAGGACATGAACAGGTAGTGAAAATTCTCGAGAGTTCAGAAATATGCTCATGCATAATTGTTGGGTTTTAGTTTTATAGATATGAATTTTCTAATGATGTGTTTATATTTTCTAAAAAATGGAATGGGCGCTCCTCTGAGGTGTCTTCATTCAATTGAAGACTCCTCTGGGTGTCGCTAATTGATATAAAGGCTCTGGTCAATTGGCGCCCCTCTGTAGTGTCTTCAATTAATTGAAGTCACTGCGGAGAGCGACCAATTGAGCCATTATCAAGTGAGTCATGCTTTGCCTTAGAGAGGTACATTCTGAGATACAAGTTATTGTTCATATTTTCAAAGTTTCTTCGAATCAGGAATTAAGGACATGGACAGGTAGAGAAAAATATCGGGATCACATAAATATATTCATGCAATAATTTTATGGTTTACTTCAATAGATATGGATTTTTGAATGCGTTGATTAATAATTGCTGGAAATTACTGCAAATTGAATTGACGACACTTCATAGTGTCTTCAATTAAATGGCGCCCTGGCTTGGGGCACCCCTTCAGGAAATGGCGCCCTGGCTGGGGACGCTATTTACCTGAGGGCTGGTTTTCATGGGTTTTAACAGTATGTATTCATCTCTTGTCGAACAGGTTATATACAAGGACTGAAACATGATCAATTAAGGTTGTAAAACAAGTGTAGTAAGATATGTTCAAAACTCATAAAATCATTGTAACAGATTGTGTACAAAACCATACATAACAGGTGTAACATGCTATTTAAAAAATCTATGTAACACGTTATATACTTGGTCATTTTTGATCACAACAAAGCCGGGTAATATAGCGTGAAAGATGAGTTGTTCTAACTCTAAGCATGCATGTTACGTTAACCAATTTAGCTACTAGTTAGGCCAGATCTTGAGAACACCTACCTTTTGACGTGATTACGAGGTACAGAATAAAGAAAACCACTTCAGGATCGCAACAGGATGTAGATTGCGGGAAGAAGATGCTCCTTCAGCACTGATGATGGCAGTAGCCTCTGTCAGTGCTATGGAGGGGAATAGTTATAGAAAATCTAATTACCAACGCAGGGCATGGGTTTATTGCCTTGTGGGTCTGGTTGGGGAAAAAGATCCTAGACATGGTGCTTTGCCAGCTAAATGAGGTTGTTCTTGTCTCAACCTTCTAGAAACACTGATGGAATGAGGCCCTTATAAGGGGACGTCCATTAATCTAGGTGGTCCTATTCATGTAAATGACGCCTTTGCATGAGGACGTCCATTCTTCATAGCTTTGGACACCTTCACGTGTGTATATATATATTAATACCGTAGTGGGATGGTGGCCCTAAGGGTTAAATAAATACTTGTATAAGGGCTTCCTTTTAGGTGAATGGCGCCCTGGCAAAGGGGCATCCATTCCTTTGGTTTTTGGGAAGTCACAGCACTTCATGTGCATATAATAATGGTGTTGGATGAGGGCCTAAGAAGGTAAATGGCGCCTCTCCAAAGGGCTTCAATTTGGTGAATGGCACCCTGGTAAGGGGCGCCCATTCCCTTGGTGTTGGAAAAGAAAACCCCACTTACGTACTACCCATGTGTTGGCATAAAGTAAAGTTGGCTTGTACATTTATATAATAGTCCTCTTATGGTTTGGTTCTTTATATAAGGCCTCTATGTAGGATTCTTTAGGAAGAAGTTCACTACGTACTACCCATGATGGCATAAAGTGATGTTGACTTGTATATTTATATAATAGTCCTCATAAGGTATGGTTCTTTATATAAGTCATTCATGTAGGATTCTTTAGGAAGAAGTTTTAAAATTTTCTCAATTACTTTATCAGGGGTGCTACAATTGCGGTCCTCCGTGGGCCGTTTCTGTTATCCAGCGGCCGGTCGATAGACCGCTTTGTTCTGCCTCAGGTACGTCCGCCCCCCTTAGTGATGGTCATTCATCAGACCGCTTCTCTCACTCAGGTACGTACCTAGTCATCCGTGTTACTGTTTAGTTCAGTCTCTGTCATTTGTGTTCACAGTTCCCTGGTTGGTTGCAGTCTTCCCAAGACCGTCTCCCTCGCTGTGCGGTCTCCCAATAGACCGCTATTTTATTATAGTGCACCCCGAGATTGGCACTTGTGCGTTGTCATTCATCATCTTGCTACTTGTTCTGGGTGCTATTTATCTCCCCCTGGTTGTCATTCATGTTTATGTCATTATTGTCATATCTGTATCATTATTTGATCATTGCTTGTTAGTTTTAGGCTAGAATTTGCATGCACTCCGGTGCACATAGGATCATACATTTTACCATGGTAGTTGCATACCTACCTTGGTAGGAGATCCTCTCGCCTCCATATTCCTTGGAATCGACTAGGTGATCCTATCCGGGACCTCTGTAAGCCCCCGTGAGCCGTGGATTCCCACACGGACGTCGGGCAGGTTATACCATTGCCACCCCGTGTCTAGGTTGCATACGAGAGAGAAAGTTCACGCATAGAGTCAACCAAGTCCCCAATCCACCCCTATTAGGAATCCTATTTTGGAGAGAACATTAATTTAATTCAAGTCACTAAGGTTCCAAAAGGGGAAACAAATTAAAATTTTCATGCATCATTGTAACTTGATTGAGCTTGGTTGCCCCTTTATCTCATCTCTTGTTTGTGCATCTTATTAGTCATCACATTAGGTGTGCTTATTGCTTGTTGTTGTCATCTTCGTGTTAGGTACCACGTTGCATGTGGAGTTGTTTCCCGTTCATAGGTTCTTCTCCTAGGGGTAATCCTCCTTCCATTTCCTACTTCAACCCACTGTTCGATTCCACGATGTCGTCCTACGACTTTTCTCAGCCCTGTGAGGACTCCCTTCTTCAGGGCCTCCTAGAGGACCCACCCAGGGTCATTGTTCAGGGGTCCGCCCCTCCATTGTCTACTTCCATTGAGGGTGGTCAACCCTCCCTTCCAAACCCTCCTACTCAAGGTTCTGCCGGTCAGATCCTTCAGATGATGGCCCAGCTGGATCCAGCCCAGCTTCAGGTCATTTATCAGACTTTGCAGGGGTCGAGTGCCCCACCTCCTTCTATTTCGCAGGGTCTTGCTGCTACCTCCGCCTCCCAATCCATGGTAATTAATAGGCCCAGGGCTTCCTCTGCGGCTCCAATTGATCTAACCCCGGTCCAACCCAGGGCTCTTCGTTTTTCAAATTTAGTGGCCGGCCAGTCCACTAACTCGGCCCATCAGATTCTGGACAAAGGGAAGGCTGGGCTCCTTCCATCTTCTCAAGTTGACACTTATGGGTCCATTCCACCAGTGCTGCAAGCCCTTGTGGGCCCGGTTGATCTTCTGCACCTCAGGCTGGGGCCGCCCACTTGACTTACGTGAGTATGGGTCCTTCCTTGGCCTAATATCCTTCTTATGGGCTTCCCTCTACACCCACTTATCTTTCAGCCCCTCACACCGAGTCCGCTCCTTCTGTCTTGCCTCCTCTATCCTGAGAGTGGGAACTCCTCGACAAGTGGGCTGCCATGCAGCAACAGATTCAACTCCTTCAGGAGCGGGTCGGCCCACAATCATTGGCTGACGTCCCAGTTCCTAGTTTCCACAATATTTATTTCCCTCCTCAGTCAGAGCTCCCCACGTATCGAAAGTACGATGGGAATGGTAATCCTTACATCCATGTGAGGGACTTTTTATACGAGTCGGCGTAATTTCAGTATGATGATCCCCTCATGGCGTATTTGTTCAGTCGCTCGTTGGACGGGGTCACCCTAGAATGGTTTTATGCCTTGCCCTTGGAGGACGCAGAGACTTTTAAGGTCGTGAAGGAAAAGTTCATTCAGAGGTTTCAGGACTGGGTCGGCCCAGAATATTCATTTGCTGATCTAGGGGCCGAGAAGATGAAGACCGATGAAGATTTTGCAACATACGCTGATAGATGGAGGTAGATGGCCGACCGCATGCCTGGGCATATTCCGGAGGAAGATAAGGTCAAGCTCCTAATTTCCAATGCCATCCCTACCTTCAGGAACATCTTGGCCATGAACGACATTGCTAGCATGCACTAGCTGTACAGTAGGGCTAGATTCATCCAGACCCAATTTGAGGATTCCCCTATTCACACCCTCTTCGAACCCCAGAAGCCCAAGTGCACTAAAAAGCCCCAGGGGCCAATCACCGAGGGAGTCCAAACTAACGAGCAAGTGCAAGCTATCAACTTCCAGTCCACCAACCAACCTGCTCCACCCCATTTCCAGCAACCTCCTCGCAACCCTCAATTCCCCACTCCATAAAATGCCTAACCATCCTTCCCTACTCCCCAGCAACCACAACAGCCACCACAATACCATAACTTCCCTCCACTAAACAGCTATGCACCTATGTGTCCGGGTTCGAAGAGAGCCCAGTACCATCCCTTGCCTAAAATCCTTCTAGATATCTTCTCTGCCCTCATGTCCATTGGTGCTCTACAGCTACTTCCGGAACGGTCGAACTGGAACCCGGCCGTTGATCAGTCGAGATACTTCATTTTCCACCGGCAGCCTGGGCACACGATTGAAAGATGCTTCCAGTTTAGAGATTTTGTCTATGATTTACATGAAGAGCAGCGCATCGACTGGGCTAAGATGCACAAGGTTATTACAGAGATTAAGGAAAGAAGAAGACAGGCGTCAAGACAGCAGCAGGCGCCGTAGCCACAGCCAGCACAGTAACCGTAGCAGCAGTAGCCTGCACAGGATTTGGGGATTCATCAGAATCCGATGCCCAACCATCCGCCCGCTCCGCAACCTCAGCCGCCAGCACCGGCTCAGGTCAATGGTTCACCGCCCAGCTCCCAACGCTGGGTGGTCTTATGATGATGATTCGTCAGCTCAACTCATGGCCCTCCACCATACCTATCACCCGTTCCCTTCGCCTTCTACACCCATTGTCCTTTAACCCACCACCGCGACCTCTGCCGCACCCACTGTTCCTCCAAAACCCCTCATTCTACCAACCGCATCACCCAACATTTCACCCATCTCCGCGCCAGCACCCATTACACCCTCCACTACCACTCCTTCGCCTAACCCTTCACCCATCATCTTCCCGACGGTGCTCGTTAAGCTTGCCACTCCCGTTATCATCCCTATTTTGCCCGCAACCTCTACTTCTACCCCCCTCGTTCACCCTGTTGGGCTCATCAAACCACCCGCCATGAGTCCATCCGACGCCGTGCCAGAACAAAACCTTGCCCTCCGGAGCGGGCGTCTATTTCATCGGAACCTTCCCACCACTAGTACACCTGCACCCAATCCCAAGTTCTCACAACAGGCTGTTGATCAGGAAGAAGTTGAGCCCTTGCCAGGCACGCAGTACGACTTGTTACATCACTTAGATCGGATGCTGGCCAAGATCTCAGTGCTTGAGTTGATTAAGAGGTCCAAGTTACATCAAGATGCTTTACGAGATTTCTTACAAAAGGTCTTGGTGAATGAGGATATGGCGGTAGACAGTCTACCATTGGCTTTGGCCGCAATCCCTAAGGGGCCGGCCATTTCTTTTTCTAAGTCTGAATTGGCACCTCCCGAGGCACGCCAGATGCCGCTCTGCATTTCCATCACCATAAATAAGGTGACTATTGACGCGGCTTTGGTGGACACATGAGCCTCCATTAATGTTTCTCCCCTTAGCACCCTGCGCGCATGTAAAATCTCTAAAGATATGTTGAGGCCCACTCCGACTACCATTGTAGCTTATGACAACTCCAGGAGGGCATGCCATAGGGTGATAACTATTCAAGCTGAGCTCGGGCCGCTGACAATGCCCATAGAATTTTATGTGCTGGACATTGACCCAATGTTCAAGGCTATTCTGGGTCATCCGTGGATTGACAACCTCCATGTTGTGCCGTCTACCGCCCACTAGTGCCTTAAATTCCCATTTCAAGGGCGGGTGGTAAAGGTCAAGAGCATATCCACAGTCCAGATCGTCGAGGCCATTTCCAACAAGATACTGCCAACACTTTGGCCGAGCAACAAGCATGTCATCTCTGTAATGGTCCTTGACTTTCTGTGGGCCTATGCCAACCTCAAACCGGCCGTCATGCCGATCGATATCAAAATGAAGCCCAAGATGAGAGATCCCAAGGGCTGGAGCATGATATTAAAGCTAAGTTATCAGCCAGGCATGGGTCTCGGTGCTCAGCTGCAGGGGCGGACTAAGCCGATCCCCAGGGGTAGAAAAATGAATAGGAGGGGCCTCGTGTAACACCACAGTTAATTAATAAAGTATAAAAGTAAAATTTTGAAATATGTATTGGAATAAAAGGTGACAATTTGTTATTTAATGACTTTAATAATTCCCTAGTTAAATATTATTGAAAGTGGCCAAATTATATCATCATAAAGAAATAATTATTTTTTTACAATAACCTAAAAAGAATTTCATATTCCAAGATGCCATTGAATTTTTCTACTATGATTTAAATTTAATAGGTATAAATTAAATTAATTGAATATCAACTGTAGGCCAAAGTTTCGACTAATTTATAAAAATCTGGAAAAATTATATTCTTATGGGGAACAAATAGTTTAGCAACATTGTCATCTAGGCCGACCCCTAATAAAAATTTGGATTGGGCTGATGATGGGAATCAACACCGGACACTAACTTTTATTTTTACATTTGAGTCCTTTTATTTGCATTTATATCCTTGGGAAAATATGTATGCAATTGTAAGACTTTATAAGCCAATTTGTCATTCCTTAGGATTCTTTGGGTTTTTGTTCAAAAGTCTAGTAGGACCATCAAGGGGCCCCCATTCCCTTTCCTATTGGTCCACCGAACCCTTAGGGCCTATGTGGGGCCAATCAAAGGTCCAAGGTTGGGTTCTAGATGGTTTGACATTCAAAGGGGACAATGGGCTTAAAATGTCCAAGATGCCATCCCACATAGTCAAGGGGGCACCCCCCCTTATTAGTTGTTTAATATGTTCCAAATCACATGGTGAATTAAATATGTTTTATCCCCTAAGTGCCCCTCCCCTAACTCAGATCTGAGGGTAGTATTAGTCTTTTTACATTTCTTATAAATACCTTGTATTTTGACAATTACTTAGCATTAATGAAGGAAAATTCCATTTTATGCTCAATTGCCCAAGGGCACCCCTCTCTCCCCCTAGCTACTGTGAAAGCTGCGAATTTTCAGAGGTGTGAAGCCTCTCCACCACCACCTCTCTGAGTGTGAAGCTCAGCACCGCCGCCGCCGTCGCCATCGAGCCGCCATCGCACCGCCACCGCCGCTACATCGGAGCTCTGTCCAAATCAGGACAGAACCTCAACTCCGGAATTTTATCTTTTTTTTCTTATTGTCTGATCGAGCCCAAACTTTGAGAGCTTATTCTACTTGTCTTCCCTAGTCTCCAGTTTAAATTTCGTGTCATTTGGACACCGTTTTGTATTTTTCCCTTATTTCTTGTTTCCCCCCTATAATCTACCAGTCTGTAGATCCAAGGGACATGGTCACATATTTGTAATTTTCCCACCTCCTTAACAATTTCCAAAAAATCCACAAAAATTCATCAGTGTTCCTTACGTTCCCCCCTACCTCCCATAATTTTTGTAGTCTCTGTAAAAATCATTTACACATCGGTCAAAGGTCATTTTCAGGAAGATCCCCTACTGTCCTGAGTGTCTGTGAGCAGATCCAAAGAAACAAAATAGTCTTACAGAGCCTCCCATTTCTCATCCCTTCGTTGGATCGACCTACAAAAATTATATGTGGTAGATCTGGGAGTCCTCTTTCCAAATCCGCCAGTTTCACCTTGATCTGATTTCGGATCTGGGAGAATTCATTCTTGTCGCCGAGATGTGCAAATATGTTCCTTGTGCAGATCAGAAAAATCAGTCTGTGGATAATTCGTGCAAAATTACCAAAAGTAAACTTCTGGAACCGCCACTTCAGAGAGTCGATCATGGACGTCCCGTCATTGTCCCAGTCAAGCGGCGCCTTCAGAAGATCTTAGGAAGGTGACATTCCTTTAGAATCCGGGCCTGGCTGTCCAGCGAGTCAGAACCGAGTCGGCGCAGTACCGAGTCTGACCAGCAGGCCGAGTTCGCTCCGAACGCACCTCCGGATTGCTGCCCGTCAACCCAGGGTCAGTCCTCCCGGGCCCACTTTTAGCCTCTTACCTCCCTGCGTGGAGTGGGCAATAAAATTCACTGTTGTAATTAAGTTTTTACCGTTGTTACCGGGAGTTACCGTAACTGGCCGGGATCGTCTTCTCCACGCCCGGAGCGTGGAGGTATCGTGTTCGCTCTCTTACTCGACTTTGCTTTACTTGTATTTATTCGTATATGCCACTGCATGTGATAGGTTATTAGCCCGTTATATCATTTTTATCACCGCTGCGAGAGAGTGAGTGCGACCCGTCCCGTGACTCAATCCAAGTTAACGCGAAAAAGCCGATACCCGAGACTCACTACCGGTTTCTCAATCGCGCACGGTCCCACGTCTTCCCTTGCTTAGGGGCGATCGCGAGCTAGAGTCCCAGGTCGCGTGTTCATCCCGCATCAAATTGGTATCAGAGCGCCAGTTGAGTCTAGGGTAGTTATTTGTAAAACTCCAAAAAAAAGAGTCATTGCATAAGTCTTTGCATGGTCTAAGTCGAGTCTAGGATCATCATTGTTTTAGAACAAAAAAAGAGTGTTTTTGGGTCGCATTTGCATCCCTTTACTCGGTATATCAAACGGCGTTGCCCGAACGTTAGGTTATGCCTATCGGGAAGGTAGAAGTCTTGTGTGAGTGATCTTCGGATCGATTAACTCCACCACGTGCCGAGTCTTGGTTTAAGTCTAGGGTCCTTAGTGTGCATTAGTTAGTGCATTCCAACCTTGCATAGCCAGTCTGGTGTCTTGTCCAAGTGTCGGCATGTCTAGCATGTAGTCCCCCCCCCCAATTTCCCATGGATTCCCCACCACCCAGGCAATATGGCCGTTGGTCCACCCATGGGCTTGGCAACCACCCTCTCCACTTCCGTAGGCCCGAAGCCTCGGATTTTTTTGGCTCCAATGACCCGGGCGACTACCTCAAGTGGGAGGCTGCCATGGATAAATATTTTGAATGTTACACCATGTCCGATGCCATGCAAGTCAGTTTTGCCCAAGAGAGGCTTGTCCACAAAGCCGCCTGGAAATGGGAGAGCATTGAGCGCATGAGATAGGTTAAGAGGCAAAAGCCCATCGAGTCGTGGCATGAGATGAAAGGCGAACTTAGGAAGGTCTACCTACCCAGCCCGGTCACCTCCAACCGACCCCACCCAATCACCTCCACCCAAGTGGGCCATAATCGGAGGCAAAGCGCCGCGCATGTAGAAGAGCCTAGGTCCACGACTAAGCCGAGTTCATATGGGATAGTCCATCACATTACTCCTACTCCAAACCCCACCATTGCCGAACTCTTCCAAATCATTTCGGATAGAGTGGATAGGAGGTGTGCTTATATCGAGTCCCTGGTTCCCCCTTGCCTACCTCCTAGACGGGATGGAACCAAGCACGAGCCTAAGGAGGTAGCAGCCGATAGTCCCAACTCGGTGCCATCTATGGTGCTATCCCAAGGTCCTCTCCCCATCATGGTGGATCCTCTTCTCCCACCCACGAGAGCCCCATTGCCTACATCCCCTGTCCGTCAGGAGGATAAGAGTAAGGGCCCACTTATCAGGGAGCATAATGGGTCACGATAGCAGTGTTATCACTACCAGGGGTTCGGCCACTTTGCCGGACAATGTCTCACTCGGACATCTCTAGCCCTAGGGGACAAAAGGGTTGGAGAAGCTTCACCTACCGATCTTCATTCAGAGCCATCTCAGCCAGAGCTACCAGTGTTTCTAACGGGAAAGCTACTCATAGCTGAGCCACTCTTTACTTGGCTTAGGACAGGTTTGGTCCCTTCCCCATCTTACTTCCCATCCATGGACCCTACCCTACCATTAGTGCCGATCAACTCATTTCACACCACTTTCTGGTCTAGTCACTATGTGGAAACATTGGATGACCTTCTTAAAGGGGTAGACCGACAGTTGACATTTACGCACTTGTTGGCCCCAGACTTCGACCAACCTACAAGTCGTAGCTTCACACATCCATCCTTAGGGTCCATTACCTCCGTGTACATTGTGGGTCATGTCACCACGGAAGTTCTTCTACTCCTCCTGTTACCGGCCGAGCCCGACTCCATTCCTTTTATCCTGAGGGAGGAGCCATATCTTCTATACACCGTCCCATCTACCACGATGGATGGAGGTGACCATCACCTTCATGAAATTCAAACATGGGACTATGTAATGGAAGAACCGAGAGGTCACACATTCTTTGACCCATTCGACCCCTTCGCTAGTGGGCCTCGTGACCCACCTTTTTCCTTACACCTTGTTAGGGAAGTTCATTACCACACCCCTTCCCCACGGGCTAGTCTACCAATACCCAACCCGGGAACCGTTCCATGGCCATCATATAGGGGTGTCAAAGAAATAGAATTTGGTTCTCCACCTATCAAGTCCACTAGGGAGCATGTGCATGCATGGTGTTTAGGATTCCTCCATTCCATCAACCATCGAGTACATCTAGTGTATGCATGGCACACATTCGGGTGTCCTGGACCACCCTTGCATGTGTATGGGTCGGACTAATATTAGGTGTGTCTAGGGTCTTGTGTGTCTGTGCATACATCGAGTCGAGTCGGTTTTGTACACTCGCGTTGTCAGTCCCTTTAGAGTGCGAGACTTGTCAGACTTTGGGATCGGTTCTACCTCACATATCGGATCTAGTCACATAAAGGGACCCAGCGGTGATTCCTAGTGAGTCTTCGAGACGCCTTCCCCCTCCTTTGAGAGTGACCCCACCCCGGAATGTCCACCTCTACCCTCATTCCCCAGCAGCGTGAGCATATCGAATCTATACGGGATGAGCAGGTGTCGATTACTTGGAGTGGAGCGTACTCCGCGCTTTCAGGTTCGGTGACGGATCCGCAGGAGCTACTCATGAAGTCGCACCCCTTACTCGACGGGGTCAAGTTCTTCCCACCCGGGGAGAATTGATGGGAATCAACACCGGGCACTAACTTTTATTTTTACATTTGAGTCCTTTTATTTACATTTATATCCTTGGGAAAACATGTATGCAATTGTAAGGCTTTATAAGCCAATTTGTCATTCCTTAGGATTCTTTGGGTTTTTATGCAAAAGTCCAGTAGGAGCATCAAAAGGCCCCCATTCCCTTCCCTATTGGTCCACCTAAGCCTTAGGGCACATGTGGGGCCAGTCAAAGGTCCAATGTGGGCTTCTAGATGGTTTGACATTCAAAGGGGTCAATGGGCTTAAAATGTCCAAGATGTCATCCCACTTAGTCAAGGGGGCACCCCTCTCTTATTAGTTGTTTAATAAGTTCCAAATCACATGGGGAATTAAATATGTTCTATCCCCTAAGTGCCCCTCCCCTAACTTAGATTTGAGGGTAGTATTAATCTTTTTACATTTCTTATAAATACCTTGCATTTTGCCAAAATTACTTAGCATTAATGAAGGAAAATTCTATTTTATGCTTTATTGTCCAAGGGCACCCCTCTCTCCCCCTAGCTACTGTGAAAGCTACGAATTTTCAGAGGTGTGAAGCCTCTCCACCACCACCTCCCTGAGTGTGAAGCTCAGCATCGCCGCCGCCATCGTCATCGCCGCTACGTCGGAGCTCTATCCAAATCAGGATAGAACCTCAACTCCACAATTTTATCTTTTGTTCTTGTTGTCTGATCGAGCCCAAACTTTGAGGGCTTGTTCTACCTATCTCTCCTAGTCTCCAGTTTAAATTTTGTGTCATTTGGACATCGTTTAGTATTTTTCCCTTATTTTTTGTTTCCCCCCTATAATCTGCCATTCTGCAGATCCACGGGACAGTGTCACTTATTCATATTTTTCCCACCTCCTTCAAAATTTCAAAAAAATCCACCAAACTTTCTCAGTGTTTCTTACGTTCCCCCCTACCTCCCATAATTTTTGTAGTCCATGGAAAAATCATTTACACATCATTCAAAGGCCAGTTTCAGGCAAATCTCCTGCTGTCCTGAGTGTCTGTGAGCAGATCCACAAAAACAAAACAGTCTTGCAGAGCCTCCCGTTTCTCATTCCTTCGTTGGATCGACCTACAAAAATTATATGTGGTAGATCTGGGAGTCATCTTTCCAACTCCACCAGTTTCACCTCAATCTGATTTCGGATCTGAGAGAATTAATTCTTTCCGTGGAGGCGTGCTAATCTGTTCCCTGTGCAGATAAGAAAAATCAGTCTGTGGATAATTCGTGCAAAATTACCAAAAGTCAACTTCTGGAACCGCCACTTCAGGGAGTCGATCAGAGACGTCCCGTCATTGTCCCAGTCAAGCGGCGCCTTCAGAAGATCTCAGGAAGGTGACGTTCCTTTGGAATCCGCGCCTAGCTGTCCAGCGAGTCAGAACCGAGTTGACGCAATACCGAGTCAGACCAGCAGGCCGAGTCCACTCCGAACGCACCTTCGGATTGCTGCCCGTCAACCCAGGGTCGGTCCTCCCGGGCCCACTTGTAGCCCTTTGCCTCCCTGCGTGGAGTGGGCAATAAAATTCATTGTTGTAATTAAGTTTTTACCGTTGTTACCGGGAGTTACCGTAACTGGCTGGGATCGTCTTCCCCACGCCCGGAGCGTGGAGGTATCGTGTTCGCTCTCTTACTTGACTTTGCTTTACTCGTACTTATTCGTATATGCCACTGCATGTGATAGGTTATTAGCCCATTATATCATTTTTATCACCGCTGCGAGAGAGTGAGTGCGACCCGTCCCGTGACTCAATCCGAGTTAACGTGAAAAAGCCGATACCCGAGACTCACTGCCGGTTTCTCAACCGCGCACGGTCCCACGTCTTCCCTCACTTAGGGACGATAGCGAGCGAGAGTCCCAGGTCGCGTGTCCGTCTTGCATCAGCTGAATTAAGGAATTAATGGCCAAAATTCGTTGTATTAATGGTTCAAACTAGATCAACCTTAAAAGACCAAATTCGAGCCCATTTCTCAACTATTTGAGCCCAAACCAGGCCCATTGGATAGAGCAACCATAGTAGATCAGTTTGCCCCTAAAACCCTAGACTCTAGAGCCTTCTCTTGGCGGCGACGGCGTGGATTAGAGGATCTCCCCAAAATTTTCGTAGGAATTCATCCCTTGGACTCTTGAGATTAATTCAATCGGTAGGAACCCTCTTAGACCCTATAAGTAGAGGGCTTTCGTAGCCCTGGAACCCTATTTGCTTCTCCAACTGGTGACGCGACCTAAGGTGGCCGATCGAGGGTGAATCAGGGCGAGGAACGACGTCGTGTACGCGGGTTAGGTTTTCACGTCGTCTCCCTTTCTTCTCCGATTGAGGTAGGTTTCTCTCAGGCTGAACCCACAAATAATATATCATCTTGTTCATCTTGGAGTCCTCTTTCTATTGGTATATAAAGCCCCAAATTTCATGTAGTATCCTGCAATAATTTTAGGTTTTAGTGGAAGCATGTCATAATTAGGGTTAACTTTGTTCCACCTCGATTTAAGTAGGGATTTCAGGCACTAGACATTAAATTAATCATGCTATCTTGTGTAATTTTTTGTGCTCGTTTTAGTGATTATAAAAGCCCCAATTTTCATGCTCCCTATCTTGTGAATTTATCTATTGTTGCTAACCCTAGCCAAACTCACCGGAGGCGGGCAAGGCGAAGGTAGAAGAGATTGTTCTGGGATGGGCGGCCATGCGATAGACCGCTTGTCTATATGCACGGCCAGCCCCTGACCGCCTATGTTCCTTGCGTTATTATGTTTTCATAATATGAGCGGCCATTTGATAGACCGCCTGTCTATATGAACAGCCAGATTGTGACCGCTTATGTGTATCTGCGTTTATATTCTTCATGAGACAAGCGGCTAGATCAGAACTGCCCAAAGACCCATGCGGCCATCCATAAACCGCTCATCTCCTGCCTGACCTCTGTCCTATAGGGCATCAATGGATTGTCGACGACCGCACAGGCCTTTGAAAGGTTCTGGACGAACCTTTCTTCTTCCCAGAACTGTGTTAATTCCGAAATGTTGAACATGTGTGCAACATGATTAATTTTATGGTTTTGATGATGTCAGCCTCTGTAGTCATTAATGAACTATACCTGCATTTGATAATGTTAATATTCATACATTTCAGGTCATTATACTTCCAATGCAAACGATCAAGATCAAGAGCTTGAACAACACTTCCAACATGAACGGGCTGCTAAAGAAGTCAAGGGATGGAGCTAAGAAGGTTAACGGACTGACCCGGGCATGCCCGGGGTCTGCCCAGCTGGCGGTCGACCGCCAGCACAAGGGCGGTCGACCGCCCCAGCCAGCAGCCCACCGTCTGCAGGTCTTTCAGTGGCGGTCGACCGCCAGCCAGTAGCGGTCGACCGGAAATCCCAGGGACCATCCGTCTACAGCATTTCTCAGTAGCGGTCGACCGCCAGAAGCCACAGGTCGACAGCCAGCCCCGAGCCAACCAATGTTGACTTTGTTTTCCACTTCGAGAATGGCCATTCAACATGGATTTCTTTAATCCAAAAGGCACCTAATCACCCACAAATTGTGGATCTGGTCTGGAGGTGTCCATGGACCATTCAAGGTCTATAAAACCAATGCAAGAGGGTTAGAAACCCTAGTTGATCATTTGGAGAAAAGAGAGATGGAGAGAGACTAGAGGAGCTCCAAGGAAGAAGAGGTACTGTAGCCGTGAACAGTACTCCGTGCAGAAGTTCTACATCCAATCCAAGGGATTCAAGCCTACATCTGAAGCCCTTAATCTTCAAGGAAGAAGAGAAGCAAGCAAGCTCACAAAGGAGATCAAAAGGAAGATCAAAGCTACATCCAAACCTCTTCATCAACTCAAGGGAAGATCAAAGCTACATCCTATATCTTCTCCATCAACTCAAAGGGATCAAAGGAAGATCAAAGCAACAGATTCAAGATCCAACAATCTCAGACAAGATCTAGTTCATTCTAGCATATCTTCATATCTTATTTGAGCATTTTTATTTTCATTTCATTCAATCTATTGAAACTGATGATCGTCCCTACCGGTGGTTAGTAGGAAGGCAATCGGGAGTTCTCCGATCTGCGGTGTAGCCGTCCCTGTCGGCTTTGTGTGTAGGAAGACAGAAAGAGGGCTTTCTCTGTTCTGTGGTTTGGGGCGTGTCCCCGGTCAAGCTGTGAGTCAGCAAGGAAGCCTCACCAGGTTTTGGTGAGGGGTGGACGTAGGTTGCGGGGTTGCAACCGAACCACCTAAAAAATCCCTGTGTTGTGGGTTGTTCATCGTGTGCGATTGCTCTATATCTTCTACCCCCATTCATAGGTTCATGTGCTTCCATACTTGGTTATCTTGTTCACACACATATGCACTTTGAGTGATCAACATAGCACACACACACTCACGGTTGTTGCAAGCTGTTTCGTGCTTTAGTGTTATGCTTTATGATCCCTGCTCTACAAGGCTTGTATCTCTCAATGATCACTAATGTGTTTAAAGAAGTGTGGACGTTTCATAGCTTGTAATCAAAGTCTTTTCATTTGAGCCACTCTACTTAATTCCGCTGTGCATTGTGCCTAAGCTAAGTGATTCATTCACTTTATAAGAGTGGTTTAAGCTTCTGTTAGCTAAGAGTTTTAAATAGACCAAAACTTTTGAAAGGATCTATTCACCCCCCCCCTTCTAGATCCGTTTGCACCTCGCGGGACCCAACAAGTGGTATCAGAGCGAGGCTCTGTCATTCCCAGATCCAACGATCTGCAGGGAAAGATCCCGGTGTATTTTATTTAGATGGCTTCATATGCTACACATGCTTCGATGGTTTCTCCGCCCATTTATGATGGTTCAGATTTTTCTACATGGGTTGGGAGAATGTTCATCTATGTTAGCTCCATAGATCCACAATTGTGGACTCTTATATACAATGGTCCTCATAAGCTGCCATCAAATTCAATTGATTGGTTAGCCGAACATGAGACCAAACACAATGATAATCGTCTTGCATATAACTTAATTACAACTGCAGTTGATCTAAGACTAACTCATCTTGTGTCCTCTTGCAGCACAGCCAAGCAAGTACTGGACAAGTTGGTGAAAATCCATGAAGGGAAGGAACAAGAACAAGGATGTTTAATGGCCGACCGTGCAGAACAGTCCAGCAATACATCCTCATCACAGATAAACTCTGACTCTGAGGAATTCACTTTTGAAGAGCTTATGGAAGCCTATGATGAGTTGATTACTCAATACAAAAAGGTAAAATCAGAAAACAAAAATTTGAAAAAGGATCTCAAGAAAATCAACCAAAATGAAAGCTCGTTTTGTAAAAAGTGTTCTATTTTTGAAGAGCTTAACAACACTCTCTCTTTTGATCTAGATACGCATAAACAAAGCATTGCATGTCTAAAGGATGAAAATGAAAATCTTCATGATGAAATCACTAGGTTGGAAGAAACTGTAATAAAACTCCAAAACCAACCTAAGTCAATCTCCAATGATCAAACTATAGCCGATGGGCTAATCTATCATGAGAAGTTGATTGAAGGACATAAAAATTCTGTTTCATGCTCTGCTAATTTTGTATGTGAAAAATGTTCATTCTTGAGAAATATAAATGTTGGTCTCCATGATGATCCTCAATGGCAACAAAAATTGATTGATTCTCTGAAAGAAGAGAATAGAGAGTTGTTGGAAAAGAAAATTGAACATGAAAAAGTTGAAGGAGAATTGCATGAAAAACTGGCTGCACATGAAAAAGGTAAATCTGTTATTGAAGATCACTCTGAAACTTTGCATGCTTTAGAACAACAAAATCAAAATCTTAAAGTAGTAAATGCCATGCTCAATGAGCAATTGGCAGCATGCGAAGAGGGCCTTGTTGAATATAAACAACACATTTCCTCACTTGAAAATGAAATTCAAGGTTTGAATGATTTCCTGTCAATGTTTGCCCAAATCCAAGATTCTGGCTCACCAGAAGTCACCACTTCCTGTGGTCACCAAAAAGGGCATACTGCTCGAAAGAAAAGTAAAACTCAGCATGCTCATCCAAACATGCACCATAACATGTCCAATGCTAAATATCATGCTTTTCACAAAACGAATGTCCATTGTTATTATTGTGGTAAACATGGTCACACTGTGCATGATTGTTTTATCTTGAGAAATGATGAGCTTAGAGCAGGACAGCAAGTGAAAGAGCAAGGAAAGAAACAGGTCAACACTGGCAAAGGACCTACTCAGCAGATATCTGCACAGAACTGCATGGGGAGTCAGAAGAGTCGACACTCTCATACAAGCAGGTCGACACTCTCCATGGCTTTAAACAAAAATCTTCCTCCTTGCTGCTCTCATTGTGGTAAGTCTGGCCATACTGTCCAAGAGTGCTGGCAATTGAAGGGAAAGCATCACTTTCATGCCATGAAAGGTAAATCCTATGCTCCTCCACAAAAACAAAATGCACATTCACACGCACATGAACATAAAAAAAATGCTCAATCTTTTGTGCGCTATTTTTACTGTGGGAAAAATGGTCATGCCATGTATGATTGTCATACAATGAGGAATGATGATCTGATTTCCCTGAAACAGATGAGCCACATTAGTGAATATGACCAAGCTGCTAACCCACAAGGACCCAAGTAATCTTGGGTACCTAAAAACTCCAAATGAGAATTTTGGGTGCAAGATGCCTTGGAGCTGAACAAAGGATCATAAGGTAAATAAAAACTCAAGGCACAGGTATGTACATAAACCTTTAAGTTCAGTCATCTTACATGTTTAGTCTTGACATGTAGATAGTGCATCATACGTCTGCCCAATATCATTAGATTCTACAAACTGAATTGCTCTTTGAAATGCAAAACCCCCATGGTGTGAGATGAACTTTTGAGCTAGATAATTTGTTCACACCATGCTTGATTTCAGCTATTTAATTCATGAAAAACTTGTTATGCTGATGAAGTTGATGTGATGATGAGTTGCTTAAGCCTTGCTATCAGCTACATGAAATTCTTGGATTTTGGTTTTCATGATGCATACCATGGCTACATTTTCAACTCGTTATTCATGTTAGCATTGTTCAAAGGGGGTGTCTGTTGGCATCATCATCAAGTTGCATTCATGTGTGTTTGCATCATCTTGTGATCACACATACCTTAATGCACATCATGTTTAGAAGACACAAAAATGCACAATCATTTTGCAGTATCTTCATTGCATTGTGTATTCACATAAGTCTTAGGCTGCATAATTCATTGCCAACCCATGCATGTACTCAGGGGGAGTCAACATCAATTTAGTTTGAATCATTTCACATCATTTCACTCTTGCGTGGCCATGGCATATTAAATGTTGATGTATGGAAAGGCAGGTTATGTTTGCCTAGAAGCACTCAATATGCGTGAGGTTTCACCTCCGCCACGTACCATGCGCCAATGTCGCATATAGGCCATATAGTAAGGGGGAGTTGTCTCTTTGCAGCATTCATGCATATGTTTCATCTTCATTCTGTTGACATCATGGCATAGAATGCATCTTCTCAGGGGGAGCTAGTTCATCATGAAAATCCAGTCAAAATTCTGCCTTGCAGTTCAATAGGTCGACCTCACTCCTTTGACAGGTCGACCCCGCAGTTCTATCTGCTTGAAAATTACTTCTATCTGAGCTCCGAGTGTCAACATCACACAATGTCAGAGTCGACACTTCCTTGCACCTGATCACTTTATCTCTTCCATCTCAGTCTGAGCTCAGTGCATAACCTCAGGGGGAGTGTTCTTCATCTATTCTTGCCTACCAGTTATGCAACACTCTCTTCTTAAACCAAGCCACTGCATGATATTGCTTAATCCTATTATGGTTCAACTTGGATTCAAAGTACCTTGAACTTCTTGGAGGATTCCCTATCTATTATTGAGGTTGTTTATCAGAGTAAATCTTCAAGAAGAATTTTCTTTTATAGAGTCTTGTGATTGCCTTGAACATGAATGATTTTGGTTTAACATTAATGATTTCTTGAGTCTTGAAGTTTGATGGTCTTGAAAATATTTGTGGTCGGGTTTAATAGACTTAAACAAGTTTCTCATATTTTGACTTGCTATGCCATCTTGAATCTGAAAGCTTATTCTGAGTGCAAAGGAATCCTTGATCGAGAAACTTCAGCTAAGTATTATTTTTAAACATTTGTTGAATCTGTTTATTTCAAAAGGTGGCTACACTTAAAGTAAGCTCAAGGCAGAGCAATGGCACTGTTGCTGAGAAATATATCTCCTCATCAAAGAAAATGAGATTCGATATGTCATGAGGTGACTATGCTATCTCTGTTCTAATTGAGGTAAAATCGTGAGCTACACTGAGTAACTGGGGGTGCTTGCGTCTGGTAAACGTGCACACTCACGTCAAAAGGTGGTTGCTACACTTGACTGCTCGTAAAATGATAATTGTCATCTGTCAAATGATTTCAAAGGAAAAATCTGAATGTGTAGCACTCCTGAATCAAATCTAAGTCATCTAAGTGTTTAGACTCAACACTTATTATGGTCACTCTCAAGGGAACCAATGTAACTGAATGAGTAAGATAAGAGAAGGTTAATCTTGTTTTGACATGAATTTTTGGTTCACTTCTATTAAACTTACATGCAAATGTCTTCATGTGATTCTACTGAGTAGGCCAGAACTTATTAGCATTAAACCAATCTGAATGTAAGAGCTGGTTCATTTGGGTTCTATAACTGAAAATTCAGAAAAATCCATAACTCTGATTTATGAACATGGTTTCAGATTAAAGAACCTCCATTCTCTCTTGAGAAGTCATATCATGATGCTCCTTGTTGTTTACCTTCATCTGCCATATCTACATAAATCATTCAGGCTGCCATGATTACATCACCATACTATACAAGTGGTATCATCTAACAAGTGGTATCATCTTGATGCATCTTTCAAGTCGCATCCAAAATCATTGGTGTCCTTTGTCAAGTGATATCACATTACTTTCTCATTCATTGGCATGTGGCATAAGTCCTAGCATCATTGGCATCATGTTTTCATGCAATAGGGTGGCATGCATGTCTTGACTTCATTTCCATGCATTGCATAGAAAATCCAAAAAATCTGAAAACTAGAAAACCACTAAAAATCTATAAAATTTGAAATCAAAATTTGCTCCTTGGCTGCTCTATCCATCTCCTATTTGAGAAATTGAATCATGTTGCTGTGGCTCCACCTCTCACACTTACATTATCTTTGCCAAGCCACGGGACACCACCATGTTCGATACATCCATATCATTCATTGGTATCAGTCCTATAACTGGCTTTCCACAATTGGTTGTTCTCTTTAGTTATTTTGTCAATCTTAATAAGTGTACAACCATTGGCATGTATTTCCATATCATCTTCTGGAATGTTGCCTGCAATGACATGTTTCTCCACATTATGGTTACTTGTAATGACGTCACAAGGAGATACCAGAGCATCATGTAAGTCATTTTGTGTGCGTCATTAATGTGAGTCTCTCTTTCTCTTTTCTGGATCTTTTGATGTTGTCAAAGGGGGAGAAGTGTTCATGTGAGTCATTAATCAAAGAATGTGGTAAGATTATGTGAGTCATTAATCAGAATGCACTCTGTGTGTCAAAGGGGGTGAGAACCATGTGAGTGACTCATAGTTGCCATGTGAATTAATAATGCATGTGAATTTATAATGACTCATAGTTTAGAATGACTCATAGTTGCCATCATCAAAAAGGGGGAGAATGTTGAACATGTGTGCAACATGATTAATTTTATGGTTTTGATGATGTCTACCTCTATAGTCATTAATGAACTATACCTACATTTAATAATGTTAATATTCATGTATTTCAGGTCATTATACTTCCAGTGCAAACGATCAAGATCAAGAGCTTGAACAACACTTCCAACATGAACGGGCTGCCAAAGAAGTCAAGCGACGGAGCTAAGAAGGTTAACGGACCGACCCGGGCAAGCCCGGGGTCTACCTAGCTGGCGGTGGACTGCTAGCACAGGGGCGGTCGACCGCCCCAGCTAGCAGCCCACCGTCTGTAGATCTTTCAGTGGCGGTCGACCGCCAGCCAGTAGCGGTCGACCGGAAATCCCAGGGACCATCCGTCTACAGCATTTCTTAGTAGCGGTCGACCGCCAGAAGCCACAGGTCGACCGCCAGCCCCAAGCCAACTAATGTTGACTTTTTTTTTCACTTCGAGAAAGGCCATTCAACATGGATTTCTTTAATCCAAAAGGCACCTAATCACCCACAAATTGTGGATCTGGTCTGGAGGTGCCCATGGACCATTCAAGGTCTATAAAACCAATGCAAGAGGGTTAGAAACTCTAGTTGATCATTTGGAGAAAAGAGAGATGAAGAGAGGCTAGAGGAGCTCCAAGGAAGAAGAGGTATTGTAGCCGTGAATAGTACTCTGTGCAGAAGTTCTACATCCAATCCAAGGGATTCAAGCCTACATCTGAAGCCCTCAATCTCCAAGGAAGAAGAGAAGCAAGCAAGCTCACAAAGGAGATCAAAAGGAAGATCAAAGCTACATCCAAACCTCTTCATCAACTCAAGGGAAGATCACAGCTACATCCTATATCTTCTCCATCAACTCAAAGGGATCAAAGGAAGATCAAAGCAACAGATTCAAGATCCAACAATCTTAGACAAGATCTAGTTCATTCTAGCATATCTTCATATCTTGTTTGAGCATTTCTATTTTCATTTCATTCAATCTATTGAAACTGATGATCGTCCCTACCGGTGGTTAGTAGGAAGGCAATCGGGAGTTCTCCGATCTGCGGTGTAGCCGTCCCTGCCGGCTTTGTGTGTAGGAAGACAGAAAGAGGGCTTTCTATGTTCTGTGATTTGGGGCGTGTCCTCGGTCAAGCTGTGAGTCAGCAAGGAAGCCTCACCAGGTTTTGGTGAGGGGTAGACGTAGGTTGCGGGGTTGCAACTGAACCACCTTAAAAATCCCTGTGTTGTGGGTTGTTCATCGTGTGCGATTGCTCTATATCTTCTACCCCCATTCATAGGTTCATATGCTTCCATACTTGGTTATCTTGTTCACACACATATGCACTTTGAGTGATCAACATAGCACACACACACTCACGGTTGTTGCAAGCTATTTCATGCTCTAGTGTTATGCTTTATGATCCCTGCTCTACAAGGCTTGTATATGTAGCACCCCGTAAAAAATTTATATATATATATATTTATTAATAATATTTCCCAAATAAAAAATATATATATTAGATAAACTCTAGAGGAAGCTTAAGTAAGAAGTTGGAACACGAAGTTATCATATGTAAAGATTATTCACTTGACAAGTGGCTTCCTAGTGTAGTTGGTTAAGTAACTTGCCTTTCAATCATTGCCAATGACCAGGGTTCAAATCCTAGCATCCACCATTTACCTTTTGTGCCAATTAATTATACATTATAGGCTAGCAACGTACAGACTTGATAAATAGGCTAGCAATAGCAATGTAGAAACTTTGTTGCGGGCTGCAGCAACGTATAGACTTTGAGCCACCACAGTAACTGCAGCAATGTATAGACTTGAGCTGTAATGTATAGACTTTGAGGAGGCCAATGTATAGACTTTAAGGATGTACAGACTTTGAGGAAGAGGATGTATAGACTTTGAGGATGTACAGACTTTGAAAGTGTGCACATGAAGAGGGATCGTGTACGAATGTGGGAGACAGACTTTACGATATGGGCTATGGATTGGATGTCCAAACATTATCCCTTATCTCTCCAGCCTGTACAAGCTGTAAATCCCCATTATTCCAGATCTTGCCCCCCCTATCCGGTCATACCAGACCCTATAACATACCCTTTCCTACCCCCATTCTAGGTTAGCTAAGGTTGGGGCAAAGCTCTGCAGGGATTACACAGTCACCTAGAAGGGTTCTGCTACTACTAGAGATCTTCCAACAAGGTAGGTGATCTCGAGCTTTAACCAAACCGTAGCTAATCTAGGTTATATTAGCATATAAATTAGTGATTAGTCTCATCTCCACGTGATATTTAGTGGTTACACATCATGTTTTAATAGGTGTTCTCAGGCTTTTAACTAAACATTAGCTAATCTAAGATAGCTAATCTAGGATAAAAATTAGTATTAGCTCATTTACATGCGATGTTCCATGCGATAAATCATGTTACATCAATGTCTATCATGCTTTCACATAGATTAAGTAAAATGTTAGCGAATCTGTTAGAATATATTAGCTAATCAGTTAGATTACCTAATCTAATCACATGATAAACTAAATATTCATGTTACTTGTTTTACGGACATGTTTTTACGCTAAATGACTACACCATATTCTATATACACTGTGATAAATTTGTTATATTAGAGTTAAATTAATATGTTAGCCTACCTAATCTAATAATATGTTAGGCTAAATCTCCATGTTACTTGATTTACCAACACATCTTACGTTGAATGATCACCTCAGATTTGATATAGTTCATGCTTTAGTAAAGGGCTTGTCATTATGTCAATTTTTGTGAAACTGAAATCACCATGTTAAAAATGTTATATTAGAGAAACTAAAACCTGAAAATAGTGAATGAAGAAATTGTAGCCAAGAGGATGAAAAACGTGGAAAAAGACCAAGTTGAAAAGGTCCAAGTTGAAAGCACAATGAAATTATATTAAAAATAGGGGATTCTAAGAAGGAGAATAACGTAAATTCTACAGAGAATGAGAATATGTGAAAGAAGAGAAAGTTATAGATTGGAGGGTTAGGAAGAAGTTTTATGAAGAGTGCAGAGAGAGAAAATGAGAGAAAGAAGGTGAAAAATGTGAAAAACCGAGATCTATAGGCGCAGGTGAACAGTGACTGAGTAGAAAACAGAACCGTAGAAAATTAATTATAACTTAAAAACTAAGAAGAATTGGAGGAAGTGGTAGAAGAAGAAAATCTAGATCTACAAGAGAAGAAAAACTTTTGTGAAGAACTCAGAGAGAAAAGAGGATTGGAAGGGCATGAAAACTGGGAACAAAAGAAGGTATCAACTCGGATGAACAGTAATGTGCCAGGACAGCAAGTGGAAAAACATGCAATAACTTGAAAATGGAGAGAAATTAGAGAAAGAGGTTGAAGAAGGAAATATAAAGCACTTAAGGATGAACAAGTTTGCAGAAGACATGAAATTGAAATGAAGATCCGAAAAGTATGAAAAGGACTAAGAAAGACTAAAATCTAAAGAACTTACACGAATAACAACATAAGCATACAAACCCAAGACCCCTCTCAATTGCATGTTTAGCAAATAGATATAAAGTATATACGGCATGTTTCTCATGTATTAGCCTTATACCCAGAATAATTAGTGAGTATTAGTCTCATACCTAGAATAATTAACATGTGTTAGCTTAAATATAGGATGATTAGCATATATTAGCTTCATGCCTAAGCTGATTAGCATGTATTAGCTTCATACCTAAGATAATTAGCATGTATTAGCCTTATACCCAAGGCGATTAGCATGTATTAGCTTCAATCTAGGGTAATTGGTATGAATTAGCTTCATATCCATACGATATATCCGTATAACGCAAGTTTTATCATTTAACTAACATATTAAAATTTCATGGTAGCCCCTAGGGCGCCTTCGAATAGAAGGTGGCAGACCCAAGGGCGCCTTCTTCTAAAAGATGGCAGCCCCATGGGCACCTTCTAACTGCATGATGTTAAACTAATCATTCAGTTAACCCTAGCTTAATCAAAGATTAATACCTTAAGCCATTTTGAGCAGATATGAACTGCAGAGTCGACCCATCCTGTTCACCGCGTTGACGCGATGAACTGCAGGGTTGACGCGATGAACTGCAGGGTCGACGCGATGAACTGCAGGGTCGACCCAGCCTGTTCGCAGGGTTGACGCGATGAACTGCAGGGTTGACGCGATGAACTGCAGGGTCGACCCAGCCTGTTCACCGCGTTGACACGATGAACTACTGAGTCGACACAGCTGGCTCATTATGTTAACGTGATCGTTAGGCTTTCACTTTTGCCATCTCCACTGATAGATGGCAGCCTGAGAGGTGACATTTAACTCCTCACAGGGTCATCTAAACCCTGTATAGTTCCCAAGAAGGACATCCCACAGTGAGGGTGTCGTTTCTAAAATTGTCAGGCACCTCTATTATCTAGTTTTTTTCCGTGTATCAAACGTTACTGGTTTCCACTCCTAGTTCATCCCTACACATCAATGCGCCATTGGATTCCATTCCATAATTCCACCTTATATATCATACTGGTCAAACCTTGAAATTCCATATTGGCTATAAATGAGAGTGGATGTCAACAAACATGATTAATGCTGTGCATATAGGGCCCGGTCTGGTCCTGGGAGGAGCACCCGAAGGTACTTGTGCCCATGGGAGTTTATTGACCACGGTGTTTGGCATTGCACCTGAGTACTTGCTTGCTAGGCTTTAGACATTCCACTCATTCTCGTGATATTACTTGATTGATTTGACTTGAGACCCGCAGAAGGGTAAAGTTTTTGCAGGAATGAAATTGATAAATAGCCAATTCTAGTTTTTCATGCTTGAATTTATATTACTTTCTATTACTTGCTTGACATGAGTTCTTACTCTCTTGGAAAGATTTTGTTAATTTTAGTTATTACTTGCTTGAATCTCTTGCTATTGCTACATTGAAGTTGGAATCCTTATACTCTCACTTGTTATTCCTTCACTGCTCTTGTCGATTTTTACAATCCTTGATATCTACTCATCTACATGCATAGCTTTACTGACATTAATTAAACTTGTAAACCACTTAAAGCATGTTAAATCTTGAGATGTAATTCCTACTGAGCGATTTGTTCATCTAGTTATTTTCTAATATTTTCAGGTAATTTGGATGTCAACCAACACTCGAAGGGAATGAGACTGAGTGATGAGTGTTAGAGTGAAGTTATCAAATTGTCATGTCCTTTGTGTTATTGTATTAGTTCACTTATGTCAGTTGTATCAATTCATCTATGTCATTTGTATTAGTCAACTTGATTAGAACTGCTTAAGATTTGAAGCCTAGTCGTTGGACTCTGGGAACATATGTATTTGTCCTTTGATTAGTTATGACAATTGTCAGCTCGTACTAATTGTATTAATTTCGAGTTAAATCTTAGTTATTTGCGCAGTCTGATATTTACATGATTGACACGATCTATATAGACGTGTCACGCCTCCGGGTAATCTTCCGCGCTCGGGGCGTGACAGTCTTCGTGGTATTAGAGCCTAGGTTTTCAAACCTAGGGAACTAGAAAAAAATAAACGGTTAGAAATTAAAATCTAAGTAAAAACTTGAGTCCAAGGATAGGTAAAACCCAAGTTCAAGGATAGATATACCTTACCCGGTGAGATGGATAGAGCCATGGGTTAAGTTCTATAATGACTTTCGACCATACAAGTAAATCCGATCTTTATCATACTTAACTCTTTTGTAGGATCATGGCTGCGGAAAGAGCACAATGGCGCGAGATGCAGCGCACCGTGCAAGGCCTCACACAGGCACTACAACAAGTGGCCAAAGGCGGAGCAAATCATGGAGCGGGAGATCTCCACCGAAGTTTCCGTAACATGAACCCATCGAGGTTCATGGGTTCGTCCGACCCCGAGGATGCCGAGAATTGGCTAAAGGAGATGGAACGAATCTTCCGTGTGATGCAATGCGAGGATGAAGAGAAGGTTTTACTTACCGTATTCCAACTAGAGCGGGACGCTCGATGCTGGTGGGAATCCATAGAAGCAACACTGCCAGAATATCATGTCACATGGGATGAATTCACGAAGCATTTCAACAACAAGTATTTCTCCGATCATATCCAGGTAAAGAAAGCCACGAAATTCGCCGTTCTAAAACAACGAAGCTTGAAAGTGGCCGAGTATGTGGCCCAATTCTCCAGATTATCTAGGTATGCACCCCACTTGGTGTGTACGGAAAATATGAAGGCGAGAAGATTCCTCAACGGGCTTCGGCCCCATTATATCACACAACTTGCCCCGATGGACATCCAAGTCTATTCGGATCGTGCTCAACTGCTGGAAGACGCCACCGAATTATCTGAGAGAATCCGAGGAAGAGACAAGAAGGAACCCGTCACAAGCCCGGGAAAATTCAAACAATCCTTCAACAAGAAGCGATTCTTCATGGGAAGGGAGCCCTCTAAGGTGAAGAAATTCCAGAAGAATGACAGGCCATTCTCCACCACCACACCATCAAAGGAGATTTGCAAGTATTGTGATAAAGCTGGTCATAAGACCGAGGAATGCTGGAGAAAGTTAGGAGCTTGTCTTCGATGTGGGAGCCGAGAGCATCGAATCCCAGACTGCCCACTGATGAAGGAACACGACACCAAAGACGAGAAGCGTCCGGTAAAGAAACAAGGCCGTCTGCAAGCTCTCCAAGAGACGGAACCCACTAAAGGTGGAATTGTGGAAGGTACTCTCACTATTTGTTCAAAAACTGCTCAAGTTTTATTCGATACCGGAGCAACTCATTCATTCGTTTCCAAGAACTTTGCTGCTTCATTTTCTAAGAAACATGAACTGTTAGATTTGGTCATATCTACACCTCTTGGAAATGAGTCTGATATCACTTATCACTATCCAAACTGTGAAGTGATGATTAAGGGAAATAATTTACCTGCTGACCTGATATGCCTAGATATAAAGGGTTATGATGTCATACTAGGTGCCGACTGGCTATCCACATATCAAGCAACTGTAGATTACCGGCATGGCAAGGTAACTTTCATAGATTTCCCAGAGCTAGTTTACCATAGCCCTCGAGTAAATCACTTCTTATATCAGCACTCCGAGCTAGTAAACTTATGAATAAGGGATGTATGGCTTTCATAGCATTCGTGACTGTCACGGAAGTCGAGAAGGTTAAACTTGAAGACATCCGTGTAATTCGGGATTTTCCTAATATTTTTCTTGAAGATTTAACTGACTTACCCCCGGAAAGGGAAGTGTCATTCACAATCGACCTTGTCCCTGGTGCTGGTCCTATTTCCAGGACACCATACAGAATGTCCCCTGCTGAGCTGAAGGAATTAAAAGAGCAGCTAATGGAGTTATTGAACAAGGGTTTCATCAGGCCGAGTACTTCCCCATGGGGAGCACCCGTGCTATTCGTCAAAAAGAAGGATGGATCGATGAGATTATGCATAGATTATCGTCAGCTAAATCACCTTACAATCAAGAACAAGTATCCACTGCCAAGGATTGATGAGCTGTTCGATCAACTATCTGGAGCTTTATATTTCTCCAAGATTGATCTTCATTCTGGTTACCACTAATTGAAGATCAAAGAAGAAGACATTCATAAAACTACATTCCGAAGCAGGTATGGGCATTACGAATTTAGTGTAATGCCTTTCAGACTAACAAATGCCCCCGCAGCTTTTATGCAGTTAATGAACAGCATATTCAGGCCCTATTTAGACCAATTTATTGTGGTCTTTATTGATGATATTCTGATCTATTCAAAGACTGAAGAGGACCATGAAGAACACCTCAAGAAGGCATTGCAGATATTAAGGGGAAACAAGCTATATGCCAAATTCAACAAATGCGAGTTTTGGCTCGAGGAAGTATCCTTCTTAGGCCATATTATTTCGAAGAACAGAATTGCTGTTGACCCATCAAAGGTCGAAGCCGTGAAGAACTGGGAACGACCCACAAATGTAACTGAGATTCGGAGCTTCTTGGGTCTAGCTGGTTACTACCGGCGTTTTATAAAGGACTTCTCCAAAATTGTTGTTCCCCTGACCAGGTTAACCCGCAAGGAAGTGCCTTATGAGTGGAAGGAAGACTGTGAAAAGAGTTTCCAAACTTTGAAGGATCTCTTGACCACTGCTCTAGTCTTATCATTACCAATGGAAGGAGAAAAATACGAGGTATATACCGATGCTTCTAGTATTGGCCTCGGATGTGTATTGATGCAGAATGGGAGAGTCATTGCATACTCTTCCCGACAATTGAAGAAATATGAAGAGAACTACCCAGTTCATGACTTAGAACTGGCCGCAGTAGTATTCGCTTTAAAGATCTGGAGGCATTATCTCTACGGAGAACAATTCACTGTGTACTCCGATCATAAAAGCCTCAAGTACTTATTCTCCCAAAAGGAGCTGAACATGCGGCAAAGGCGTTGCTCGAGTATCTCAAGGATTTTGACTTCACTATACAGTACCATCCTGGTAAGGGTAATTCCGTAGCTGATGCCCTTAGTCGAAAGCCGAGAACAATATTGGCCAACTGCATGATACAAGAATGGAAACTGCTGGAGAAATTCTCTGAGCTTGATATCAGCACAGATGAGAAGAACATGTGTATTATTCTATCTCATATGAGCCTACATCCAGATTTGCTACCTGAAATCAAGAAGTTACAAGAAGCAGATCCCTCGCTAGTGGAGATAAAGAGCAAGCTAGACGAGAGACTGGATTTCAAGCTGGCACCTGTTGGTAGATTACTATTTCATGAACGGACATGTGTGTCCGACTGTCCCGAATTGAAGAAGAAGATTCTTGAAGAAGCTTATAGATCGAGGTACACAATCCACCCTGGAGCCACTAAGATGTACCAAGACTTGAAAAGAACTTTCTGGTGGCCTAACGTGAAAAGGGAGGTAGCAGACTTTGTGTCGCGTTGCCTCACATGCCAACAAGTGAAGGCGGAACATCAAAAACCCGTCGGAAAGCTACATCCGCTGGATATTCCCAAGTGGAAGTGGGAAGACATTGGCATGGACTTTATCATGGGTTTGCCCAAGTCTAGGGGCGGATATGATGGAATTTGGGTAATTATCGACCGGTTAACTAAATCGGCCCATTTCTTACCCATCAAAAGTTGAGTGTCAGTCGACGTACTTGCTGCCCTGTATATTAAGGAGATGGTTAGATTGCATGGAGTTCCCGTCTCGATCGTATCTGACCGAGACCCATGCTTCACCTCTCATTTTTGGAAGGGTCTACAACACTCTCTGGGGATGAAACTTAATTTCAGCACTGCTTTCCATCCCCAGACAGATGGTCAGACTAAAAGGACAAATCAGGTTGTTGAAGATATGTTAAGGGCATGTATTATAGATTTCGGCGGAAGCTGGCATGACCACTTACCCCTAGTCAAATTTGCCTACAATAACAGTTATCAAGCCAGTATCCAGATGGCACCTTTCGAGGCACTTTATGGCAAGAGTTGTTGATCTCCAATATGCTGGGATGAAGTCGGTGAAAGACAACTTCTAGGCCCAGATATGGTTAGAGATTCAACTGAAAAGATACACCTTATCAGAGAGAGACTCAAGGTAGCTCAATGCAGGCAAAAATCTTATGCTGATAACAGAAGGAGAGATTTGAAATTTCAAGTAGGTGACCATGTATTTCTCAAGGTATCACCTGGCCGAGGTATTAGAAGATTCGGTGTTAAGGTCAAGCTAACACCAAGGTTTATCGGTCCATTTGAAGTATTGGAAAGAGTGGGCGAGGTGGCTTACCGTATTGCTTTACCTCCTCAACTCTCAGAAGTGCACAATGTATTTCATATTTCTATGCTGAAGAAATATGTGTACGACCCTTCCCATGTCATCGACCATGCTGATTTGGTGATTTAAAGAGATCTTACTTATGAGCAAAGGCCGATGCGGATCCTCGACCGCGAAGTCCGAATTCTAAGGAGCAAGACAATCCCTATGGTGAAAATCCAATGGAATCGATGCTCGGAGCAAGATGCAACTTGGGAGATCGAGGAAACCATGAAAAGAAAATACCCAGAACTATTTTAGACTGTAAGTATCCTATACTTTCGACAATACCCTTATACAATTGAATTTGGGGACCAAATTCTTTTAAGTAGGGGAGGGTGTAGCACCCCGTATAAAATATATATATATATATATATATTTATTAATAATATTTCCCAAATAAAAAAATATATATTAGATAAACTCTAGAGGAAGCTTAAGTAAGAAGTTAGAACACGAAGTTATCATATGTAAAGATTATTCACTTGACAAGTGGCTTCCTAGTGTAGTTGGTTAAGTAACTTGCCTTTCAATCATTGCCAATGACCAGGGTTCAAATCATAGCATCCACCATTTACCTTTTGTGCCAATTAATTATACATTATAGGCTAGCAACGTACAGACTTGGTAAATAAGCTAGCAATAGCAATGTAGAGACTTTGTTGCGGGCTGCAGCAACGTATAGACTTTGAGCCACCGCAGTAACCGCAGCAATGTATAGACTTGAGCTGTAATGTATAGACTTTGAGGAGGCCAATGTATAGACTTTGAGGATGTATAGACTTTGAGGATGTACAGACTTTGAAAGTGTGCACATGAAGAGGGATCGTGTACGAATGTGGGAGACAGACTTTACGATATGGGCTATGGATTGGATGTCCAAACATTATCCCTTATCTCTCCAGCCTGTACAAGCTGTAAATCCCCATTATTCCAGATCTTGCCCCCCCTATCCGGTCATACCAGACCCTATAACATACCCTTTCCTACCCCCATTCTAGGTTAGCTAAGGTTGGGGCAAAGCTCTGCAGGGATTACACAGTCACCTAGAAGGGTTCTGCTACTACTAGAGATCTTCCAACAAGGTAGGTGATCTCGAGCTTTAACCAAACCGTAGCTAATCTAGGTTATATTAGCATGTAAATTAGTGATTAGTCTCATCTCCAGCGGATATTTAGTGGTTACACATCATGTTTTAATAGGTGTTCTCAGGCTTTTAACTAAACATTAGCTAATCTAAGATAGCTAATCTAGGATAAAAATTAGTATTAGCTCATTTACATGCGATGTTCCATGCGATAAATCATGTTACATCAATGTCTATCATGCTTTCACATAGATTAAGTAAAATGTTAGCGAATCTGTTAGAATATGTTAGCTAATCAGTTAGATTACCTAATCTAATCACATGATAAACTAAATATTCATGTTACTTGTTTTACGGACATGTTTTTACGCTAAATGACTACACCATATTCTATATACACTGTGATAAATATGTTATATTAGAGTTAAATTAATCTGTTAGCCTACCTAACCTAATAATATGTTAGGCTAAATCTCCATGTTACTTGATTTACCAACACGTCTTACGTTGAATAATCACCTAAGATTTGATATAGTTCATGCTTTAGTAAAGGGCTTGTCATTATGTCAATTTCTGTGAAACTGAAACCACCATGTTAAAAATGTTATATTAGAGAAACTAAAACCTGAAAATAGTGAAGGAAGAAATTGTAGCCAAGAGGATGAAAAAAGTGGAAAAAGACCAAGTTGAAAAAGTCCAAGTTGAAAGCACAATGAAATTATATTAAAAATAGGGGGTTCTAAGAAGGAGAATAACGTAAAATCTAGAGATAATGAGAATATGTAAAAGAAGAGAAAGTTGTAGATTGGAGGGTTAGGAAGAAGTTTTATGAAGAGTGCAGAGAGAGAAAATGAGAGGAAGAAGGTGAAAAATGTGAAAAACCGAGATCTATAGGCGCAGGTGAACAGTGACTGAGTAGAAAATAGAACCGTAAAAAATTAATTATAACTTAAAAACTAAGGAGAATTGGAGGAAGTGGTAGAAGAAGAAAATCTAGATCTACAAGAGAAGAAGAACTTTTGTGAAGAACTCAGAGAGAAAATAGGATTGGAAGGGCATGAAAACTGGGGAACAAAAGAAGGTATCAACTCGGATGAACAGTAATGTGCCAGGACAGCAAGTGAGAAAATATGCAATAACTTGAAAATGGAGAGGAATTAGAGAAAGGGGTTGAAGAAGGAAATGTAAAGCACTTAAAGATGAACATGTTTGCAGAAGACATGAAATTGAAATGAAGATTCAAAAAGTATGAAAAGGACTAAGAAAGACTAAAATCTAAAGAACTTACACGAATAACAACATAAGCATACAAACCCAAGACCCCTCTCAATTGCATGTTTAGCAAATAGATATAAAGTATATACGGCATGTTTCTCAAGTATTAGCCTTATACCCAGAATAATTAGCGAGTATTAGTCTCATACCTAGAATAATTAACATGTGTTAGCTTAAATCTAGGATGATTAGCATGTATTAGCTTCATACCTAAGCTGATTAGCATGTATTAGCTTCATACCTAAGATAATTAGCATGTATTAGCCTTATACCCAAGACGATTAGCATGTATTAGCTTCAATCTAGGGTAATTGGTATGAATTAGCTTCATATCCATACGATATATCCGTATAACGCAAGTTTTATCATTTAACTAACCTATTAAAATTTCATGGTAGCCCCTAGGGCGCCTTCGAATAGAAGGTGGCAGACCCAAGGGCGCCTTCTTCTAAGAGATGGCAGTCCCATGGGCGCCTTCTAACTGCATGATATTAAACTAATCATCCAGTTAACCATAGCTTAATCAAAGATTAATACCTTAAGCCATTTTGAGCAGATATGAACTGCAGAGTCGACCCATCCTGTTCACCGTGTTGACGCGATGAACTGCAGGGTTGACGCGATGAACTGCAGGGTCGACGCGATGGACTGCAGGGTCGACCCAGCCTGTTCGCAGGGTTGACGCGATGAACTGCAGGGTTGACGCGATGAATTGCAGGGTCGACCCAGCCTGTTCACCGCGTTGACGCGATGAACTGCTGAGTCGACACAGCTGGCTCATTACGTTAACGTGATCATTAGGGTTTCACTTTTGCCATCTCCACTGATAGATGGCAGCCTGAGAGGTGACATTTAACTCCTGACAGGGTCCTCTAAACCCTGTATAGTTCCCAGGAAGGGCATCCCACAGTGAGGGTGTCGTTTCTAAAATTGTTAGGTGGCCCATAAGGCACCTCTCTTATCTAGTTTTTTTTCCGTGTATCAAACGTTACTGGTTTCCACTCCTAGTTCATCCCTACACATCAATGCGTCCTTGGATTCCATTCCATAATTCCACCTTATATGGCATACTGGTCAAACCTTGAAATTCCATATTAGCTATAAATGAGAGTGGATGTCAACAAACATGATTAATGTTGTGCATATAGGGCCCGGTCTGGTCCTGGGAGGAGCACCCGAAGGTACTTGTGCCCATAGGAGTTTATTGACCACGGTGTTTGGCATTGCACCTGAGTACTTGCTTGCTAGGCTTTAGACATTCCACTCATTCTCGTGATATTACTTGATTGATTTGACTTGAGACCCGCAGAAGGGTAAAGTTTTTGCTTGAATGAAATTGATAAATAGCCAATTCCAATTTTTGATGCTTGAATTTATATTACTTTCTATTACTTCCTTGACATGAGTTCTTACTCTCTTGAAAAGATTTTGTTAATTCCAGTTATTACTTGCTTGAATCTCTTGCTATTACTGCATTGAAGTTGGAATCCTTATACTCTCACTTGTTATTCCTTCACTGCTCTTGTCGATTTTTACAATCCTTGATATCTACTCATCTACATGCATAGCTTTACTGATATTAATTGAACTTGTAAACCACTTAAAGTATGTTAAATCTTGAGATGTAATTCCTACTGAGCGATTCGCTCATCTAGTTATTTTCTAATATTTTCAGGTAATTTGGATGTCAACCAACACTCGGAAGGGAATGAGACTGAGTGATGAGTGTTAGAGTGAAGTTATCAAATTGTCATGTCCTTTGTGATATTGTATTAGTTCACTTATGTCAGTTGTATCAATTCATCTATGTCATTTGTATTAGTCAACTTGATTAGAACTGCTTAAGATTTGAAGCCTAGTCGTTGGACTCTGGGAACATATGTATTTGTCCTTTGATTAGTTGTGACAATTGTGAGCTCGTACTATTTGTATTAATTTTGAGTTAAATCTTAGTTATTTGCACACTCTGATATTTACATGATTGACACGATCTATATAGACGTGTCACGCCTCCGGGTAATCTTCCGCGCTCGGCGTGACAGTATCTCTCAATGATCACTAATGTGTTTAAAGAAGTGTGGACGTTTCATAGCTTGTAATCAAAGTCTTTTCATTTGAGCCACTCTACTTAATTTCACCGTGCATTGTGCCTAAGTGATTCATTCACTTTATAAGAGTGGTTTAAGCTTCTGTTAGCTAAGAGTTTTAAATAGGCCAAAACTTTTGAAAGGATCTATTCAACCCCCCCTTCTAGATCTGTTTGCACCTCGCGGGACCCAACACGATATCTAGCATGTTTCACCCCTAGTTATTTAATCTTAATGATAGGCTAGCAACCAACAAGTAAATGGAACACATGGGAGATTAAAATTATAACTTCTTGTTCATTTTTATCATGATATTGGTTTATTATTTCAATAATGTTATTTCAAACATGATCACATGAACCATGTTACTAGGATTGTTTGACAGCCGTTCTACTCCGGTAGGAGTGACTGACCGCTACACTGGTTTTCGATGTTTTACTAGCCTTTATTCCTTGTAATGGTTGGGACTCTCCTCCGGATACTCCTTCTGTCGGACTAGAACCTCCATTACGGGACCTCCATAAGTCCCCGCGAGCCTGGGATTCCCACTAGGACGTCGGGCGGGTTGTACCATCAAGATCTGAACTTGTCACGTGGATTGCTATGTTGTGAGTCACGGCTCAATTTGGACCGACTGAGACTTGAACGGCCAGAAGTGGACCGTGTGTCTCAATAGGCGGCCCAATGGAGACCGTTCATCCCTGGCTAATTGCCATTTAATGATGGTCGATTATCCTTGTTCTTTCTTCGACCAAATCTTGGTTTGATCGACCCAACAAGCCCTAGACTGACCAGTGGAGAGTGGGCTAGACCCTAGTTCAGTTATGCCCCACTTATGGTAGCCCGTAGCCATTTTGGGTGGATTTCTAGTTTGCCCATCAGGCCTAGTTGAGTGGATAGATTAGGCCCATTCATGTCTCCGAGCGGATATTATTGGACCGTTCATCCCTCGAGCGGCCCTATCAGGCCCATTTATCTTGTTCTTGGGCTTCAAGTCCTTCTGGCCATGTGCGGCCCATTCTTGACCATCCACGTAGTTGAAAGCCCCATTTCTGACCGTTCTTCTTCAAGAGCGGCCCAGAATGGTACGTTTATCCTTGACTTCGGTGAGGCTGATCCTCAGCCCAGTTCTTTCTAGAACGGCCCAGTTGGGACCGTATATATCTTGAGTGGCCCGGTATTGACCACGTATCTTCCAGCTTTCCGAAAAGTGATGTTTCATGGTTTTGATTTGTGTGAGCTGCTCTAGCCTATCCAGGTTATGGTATTTCGAGTTGCGACCTATTGCTAGGTCTATTAATCCATTCTAAGTCATTTTGAATGACTATTCCTCTCGATTAATGAGCTTATTGTTTGGAATCTTAAGAATCAATATTCTTATGTGCTTTACCTTGATTACGTGAACTTGATCTTGGAACTCTTGGCCATTCTATTCGTGGATGTCTATATTTCATGGGATTTATGATCCAAGCAAATCAATGCCAAGACAAACACATTAAGGGCCCAGTCTGGTCCTGGGAGGAGCACCCGAAAAGTACTTTATCCCCGAGGAGGTGAATGACTAGGTGTGGCATTTGGCACCGCGTACTATCTAGCGTGTTAAGTCTACGACATTCCACATTCTTGTGAAACTTGTTATTCATGCTTGAAGCATGAAGTACTTGCTTGCTTGCGTAGCATGACTGGACTTGACTTGACTTGATATATGGTCATTAACTTAAAGTTCTGATTACTTGCTCTTGCTATCGTGACTTGCAATCTTTATCGTGCTAGTTGTCCTGTTATCATGTTTAATTATTTTTCTCGCGTTATTCATGCATATTCATGAAATGGTTAATCACTTAAACTATGCCTGATGATAGAGTGTAATTCCTACTGAGCTTCTTGCTCACCCCTATTTCCAATCCTTTTTCAGGTAACGTGATAGATGGAATGCTTGCAATTGGGATCGGGTCAGCGTGATCGAGCGAACCTAGAGCCTAGAGACCGAGTCTTTTTATTTTCTTGAGTCTAGTTAGTGTCATGAGTCGTGCCATTTCCCTTCTTTATTCTCTTCTATTTGAGTCCATTATTGTGAAAGTGCGTCAAAATTGTATTTAAGTTTTTCAAAATCAATAAAAATATATTTTTATCAAATTAGTATGGCCTCCATGTGTTTAATTGTGGTTATTTATTTTGCTCTTGTTATCATGACTGTTTCACTGTACGTTCCGAACATTACTTCCCACTGCTATCGGTTCAGGGCATGACAGAAGTGGTATCAGAGCCTCGGTTGTTGAGTCCTAGTTCTTGTCCCTAACAATAGGTTACCCTCAGTAATAGGTCGTGTAATCCTTGTCATCCCTTTCGTCACCTGGTGAGATTGGGTAGTACTTTGTGTTAAGTAATAAAATATGTATAAGAGTGCGTAGCACGACGTATAAGGGTAAAAAAAATTTTAACTTTAAATTTATTCTACAGGTATCTAAAGCTTCTTTTGAAATGAAAATGAGAAGGTTTGCAACACTCGACTTTGCTAAAAGTTGGCGAGTCCGTCGTAAAGAAATTCGAAGTAATAAGAAGAAAAGGAATAACCTTTCGCAAATGAAATATTTTCACTGTCACAAATTTGGGCATCTAATCAAGGAGTGCTGGCGAAGGAGCGGAGCGTGTCTTCGTTGCGGAAATAAAGATCATAAAATGGCTAATTACCCTAAGCTACTTCCACAAGTAAAAATACGAGAAGAATTGGAACCAATTTCTATCAAATGAGGAATTATATAAGGTATCGTTCTCCCTCGTCTTTAACTATAGTTAAATTCTTTTGCATTCCATTAGTTGTATGATTAACATGTTATTTTGAAAGTAAAGATCATCTTAGTTCAAATATTCGAATAATTATTGAAGACTGACGAATTTGGGGACCAAATTCCTTCAAGTGGGGGAGGATGTAACACCACAGTTAATTAATAAAATATAAAAGTAAAACTTTGAAATATGTATTAGAATAAAAGGTGACAATTTGTTATTTAATGACTTTAATAATTCCCTAGTTAAATATTATTGAAAGTGGCCAAATTACATCAACATAAAGAAATAATTATTTTTTTACAAAGAACCTAAAAAGAATTTCATATTCCAAGATGCCATTGAATTTTTCTACAATGATTTAAATTTAATAGGTATAAATTAAATTAATTGAATATCAACCGTAGGCCAAAGTTTCGACTAATTTATAAAAATTTGGAAAAAAATTATATTCTTATGGGGAACAAATAGTTTAGCAACATTGTCAACTGGGCCGACCCCTAATAAAAAATTGGATTGGGCTGAATTAAGGAATTAATGGCCAAAATTCGTTGTTTTAATGGTTCAAACTGGATCAACCTTAAAAGACCAAATTCGAGCCCATTTCTCAATCGTTTGAGCCCAAACCAGGCCCATTGGATAGAGCAACCCTAGTAGATCATTTTGCCCCTAAAACCCTAGACTCTAGAGCCTTCTCTTGGCGGAGGCGGTGTGGATTAGAGGATCTCCCCAAAATTTTAGCAGGAATTCATCCCTTGGACTCTTGAGATTAATTCAATCGGTAGGAACCCTCTTAGACCCTATAAGTAGAGGGCTTTCGTAGCCCTGGAACCCTATTTGCTTCTCCAACTGGTGGCATGACCTAAGGTGGCCGATCGAGGGCGAATCAGGGCGAGGAACGGCGTCGTGTACACGGGTTAGGGTTTTCACGTCGTCCCTCTTTCTTCTCCGATTGAAGTAGGTTTCTCTCAAGCTAAACCCACAAATAATATATCATCTTGTTCGTCTCGGAGTCCTCTTTATATTGGTATATAAAGCCCCAAATTTCATGTAGTATCCTGCGAGAATTTCAAGTTTTAGTAGAAGCATGTCATAATTAGGGTTAACTATGTTCCACCTCGATTTAAGTGGGGATTTCAGGCACTAGACATTAAATTAATCATGCTATCTTGTGTAATTTTTTGTGCTCATTTTAGTGATTATAAATGCCCCAATTTTCATGCTCCCTATCTTGTGAATTTATCTATTGTTGCTAACCCTAGCCAAACTCGCCGGAGGCGGGCAAGGCGAAGGTAGAAGAGATTGTTCTGGGATGGGCGGCCATGCGATAGACTGCTTGTCTATATGCACGGCCAGCCCCTGACCGCCTATGTTCCTTGCGTTATTATGTTTTCATAATATGAGCGGCCATTTGATAGAGCGCCTGTCTATATGAATGGCCAGATTGCGACTGCTTATGTGTATCTGCGCTTATATTCTTCATGAGATGAGCGGCTAGATCAGAACCGCCCAAAGACCCATGCGACCATCCATAAACTGCTCATCTCCTGCTTGACCTCTGTCCTACAGGGCATGAACGGACTATCGACGACCGCACAGGCCTTTGAAAGGTTCTGGATGAACCATTCTTCTTCCCAGAACTGTGTTAATTCTGAAATCTAGCATGTTTCACCCCTAGTTATTTAATCTTAATGATAGGCTAGCAACCAACAAGTAAATGGAACACATGTGAGATTAAAATTATAACTTCTTGTTCATTTTTATCATGACATTGGTTTATTATTTCAATAACATTATTCAAACATGATCACATGAACCATGTTACTAGGATTGTTTGACAGTCATTCTACTCCGGTAGGATTGACTGACCGCTACACTGGTTTTCGATGTTTTACTAGCCTTTATTCCTTGTAATGGTTGGGACTCTCCGCCGGATACTCCTTCCGTCGGACTAGGACCTCCATTATGGGACCTCCGTAAGTCCCCGCGAGCCTGAGATTCCCACTAGGACGCTGGGCGGGTTGTACCATCAAGATCTGAACCTGTTACGTGGATTGCTGTGTTGTGAGTCACAGCTCAATTTGGACCGACTGAGACTTGAACGGTCAGAAGTGGACCGTGTGTCTCAATAGGTGGCCCAATGGAGACCGTTCATCCCTGGCTAATTGCCATTTAATGATGGTCGATTATCCTTGTTCTTTCTTCGACCAAATCTTGGTTTGATCGACCCAACAAGCCCTAGGCTGACCAGTGTAGAGTGGGCTGGACTCTGGTTCAGTTCTGCCCCACTTATGGCATCCCGGAGCCATTTTGGGTGGATTTCTAGTTTGCCAGTCAGGCCTAGTTGAGCGGACTGATTAGGCCCGTTCATGTCTTCGAGCGGATATTATTGGACCGTTCATCCCCCGAGCGGCCCTATCAGGCCTGTTTTTCTTATTCTTGGGCTTCAAGTCCTTCTGGCCATGTGCGGCCCATTCTTGACCGTCCACGTAGTTGAAAGGCCCATTTCTGACCGTTCTTCTTCAAGAGCGGCCCAGAATGGTACGTTTATCCTTGACTTCGGTGAGGCTGATCCTCAACCCAGTTCTTTCTAGAACGGCCCAGTTGGGACCGTATATATCTTGAGCGGCCCAGTATTGACCGCGTATCTTCTAGCATTCCAAAAAGTGATGTTTCATGGTTTTGATTTGTGTGAGCTGCTCTAGCCTATTGAGGCTATGGTATTTCGAATTGCAACATGTTGCTAGGTCTATTAATCCATTCTAAGTCATTTTTAATGACTATTCCTCTCGATTAATAAGCTTATTGTTTGGAATCTTAAGAATCAATATTCTTATGTGCTTTAGCTTGATTACGTGAACTTGATCTTGGAACTCTTGGCCATTCTATTCGTGGATGTCTAGATTTTATGGGATCTATGATCCAAGCAAATCAATGCTAAGTCAAACAGATTAAGGGCCCAGTCTGGTCCTGGGAGGAGCACCTGAAAAGTACTTGATCCATGGGGATGTGAATGACTAGGTGTGGCATTTGGCACCGAATACTATCTAGCGTGTTAAGTCTCTGACATTCCACATTCTTGTGAAACTTGTTATTCATGCTTGAAGCATGAAGTACTTGCTTGCTTGCGTAGCATGACTCGACTCGACTTGACTTGATATATGGCCATTCACTTGAAGTTCTGATTACTTGCTCTTGCTATCGTGACTTGCAATCTTTATCGTGCTAGTTGTCCTGTTATCATGTTTAATTATTTTTCTCGCGTTATTCATGCATATTCATGAAATTGTTAATCACTTAAACTATGCCTGATGATAGAGTGTAATTCCTACTGAGCTTATTGCTCACCCCTATTTCCAATCCTTTTTCAGGTAACGTGATAGATGGAACGCTTGCAATTGGGATCAGGTCAGCGTGATCGAGCGAACCTGGAGCCAAGAGACCGAGTCTTTTTATTTTCTTGAGTCTAGTTAGTGGCATGAGTCGTGCCATTTCCCTTCTTTATTCTCTTCTATTTGAGTCCATTATTGTGAAAGTGAGTCAAATTTCTATTTAAGTTTTCAAAAATCAATAAAAATATGTTTTTATCAAATTAGTATGGCCTCCATGTGTTTAATTGTGGTTATTTATTTTCCTCTTGTTATCATGACTGTTTCGCTGTACGTTCCGAACATTGCTTCCCACTGTTATCGGTTCGGTGCGTGACACCTCGGATACCGGGAGTCCTCATTATCAGTTCTGCGAGACTCAGGGCCATGGACCTGGGACTACCGCCAACACTTTGTAAGGGGGCCGTTACAGCCTGATACCTTGAAGACACCACCCCGTCCTGATAAGAAAGAAGATGATGCATGTACAGTTTATGGCCCTCCATTGCCACCAAAGGGGCCAGTTGATGATATGAATGACTTTTGTGAAGATTTTACAAAGCTATTTGATGAAGAAGATTGTTCGGTAAGACCGGAGATGCGGATCGTGGAACACTCGCAAGGAAAGCCAGCTCAAAGTCCACGGGAAGAGGGGAGCTCACTCATTGCCTTTTCTTGGTCTCCTTCCTATCTTGCTTCTTTTTTTCAAAAGCTGGAGTTTTTACCCTGCTCACCTCCCATTATGATTGATCTGTTGTTGGTGGAAATGCCAACGGAGTTTCTAATTGTGACATGTCATTGTGGGCTCTGCCCACCAGTTGATCTTTCAAGCATATGGTTTTCCTCCTCCGATCCCTTCTTCGATGTCCTTTTTCCATCCCTCTATCCTCTTACACTTCCTCCTCCTCCTTCCTCCTCCACTCCATCCTGTTGCGAGCTCTCTACTAGTCTCCAAAAAAAAAATGCCAATTTTAAAACCGAGATTTTAGTTGAGGACAACGCTATTCTTGATTTATCCTCCTCTCAGGGGCGCGAGGCCCCTGATCCTCTTCCGTTAGGTTTGTTTGATTCTATCCCTTCTAGGCTAGGATTAGAGTCTGTCGAGTCTCCTTGGGTAGCAGAGTCTGTCAAAGTGGGTTCATGTTCTCTGGTTTCTAGTCCTTCCACGCTTGCGGCGTGCCCGATGATGCATCACTTCAAATCTATCCCTGATAGGTTTCTCCAGGATCACGCCCAACGCTGTCATGCCCTTCTTAAGTGCCCGGAGTTTGTAGAAACAGCCTTCGCCCTCAAGGATGATGAGGAGCAAGAAGGGGTGTGGAGCGATGATGGACTAGGAGTCTACGAGGTCATGGATGAGAAAGACCCGGTCGATCTTGAGGACAGCGGCGTAGATGACACTGCCGACTTCTATGCACAAGGTCTAAAGAGGTTCAATAAGCCGTCGTCGGCAGTGGATGAACCTACGAAAGAAATAAATCTTGGAACTGAAGAGGACCCCATGATCATTCTTATTTCTGCCAATCTCCCTCCTCAGGTTGAAGAAGAATTGGTCAAAGTTTTAAGGAGTATAGCGATTTCTTTGCCTGGTGCTATGAGGACATGCCGGGTCTTGACCTCTCCTTGGTGGAACATCGACTAGTGCTAAACCAGGGGCAAGACCCGTGAAGCAAAAACTAAGAAAATTTCACCCCCATATGGCCTTGAAGAGGAAGGAAGAGGTCGATAAATCGCATAAGGCCAGATTTATTCGGGTCATCTTGTATCCTCAGTGGGTTGCGAATATAGTCTCTATTATGAAAAAAGATGAAACGTAAGGATTTGTTTTGATTTCAGGGATTTGAATAAGGCATGTCCCAAAGATGATTTTCCGCTGCCTCATATTGATGTGTTAGTGGATAACACCGTCGGGTACGAAGCTCTCTCATTCATGGATGGTTATTCTGGGTATAACCAAATCCGTCTAGCTCTGGAAGACCAAGAGAAAACCTCGTTCACCACGCGCTAGGGCACTTATTGTTATGTGGTTATACCTTTCGGTCTGAAGAATGCAGAAGCCACTTATCAACGGGCGATGATGGCAATATTCCACGATATGATGCATGTGTATATGGAAGCTTACGTGGATGACATTCTGGTGAAGTCGAGGTCGAAGGAAGAACACCCCGCTATTTTGGCCAAGGTGTTACAAAGGGCTCGAGAGTACAAATTGAAAAGGAACCCGAAGAAATGTATATTTGGAGTGTCCTCAGGGAAGCTATTAGGATTCATAGTTAGTAAACGGGGAATCCAAATTGATCCGAATAAAGCCAAGGTTGTCATGGATATGCCCCTGCCAAAGAACATCACTGAACTTTGAGGGTTAATTGGATGTCTGCAGTTCATTCGAAGATTTATATCTCAGCATTCTCAAAGGTGCCAACCATTCTACGAACTGCTTTAGGTGGGGGTTAAATTTGAATGGAATGAGGAATGTCAGAAGGCCTATGAGGATCTGAAGGTTTATCTGTCTAATCCCCCGGTTCTGCAACCCCTTGTCCCTGGGAAACCCCTAATCTTATACATTTCTGCCATTGAGGACTCCCTAGGAGCTCTCCTGGCGCAAGTAGATGACGAAGGGAAAGAAAGGGTAGCTTATTACCTCTCTAGGTTGTTCAACCCTGTAGAGATCAAATACACTGCCATGGAGAAGACCGGTGCAGCATTACTTTGGATATCCCAAAAATTGAAACATTATTTCCTTGCCTATGAGGTTAAGTTGATCTCTAGAATGGACCCAATTCGTTATCTCTTAGAGAAGCCCATCCTCTCTAGCAGATTGGCTCGCTGGCAGAGCTTCCTTTCCCAATTCGACATCACCTTCATCGTCCAAAAGGCAGTTAAGGGCTATGCCATCGCTGAACATCTTGCCCATTTGCCTGTTCCTTGCACGGATTCTATCCAGGACGAGTTTCCTAATGAACACCTTGCCGTTCTCACTCGTCATCCCTTCTGGTCCCTGCACTTTGATGGTGCGCTTAATTCTCAAGGCTATGGGATCGGCACTGTTCTCCTCACTCCAGAGGGAGTGACCATTCCATTTGCATATCAAATCTCTTTTCATGCTACCAATAATATAGCCGAGTATGAGGCTCTCCTCGCTGGATTAAAGAACGACTATCTCTTGGGCGTGCGGTATTTGAACATTATAGGAGATTCTCAGCTAGTGCTATGCCAAGTCCTTTCTACCTATCGCACTCGTGACCCGAAGCTAAAGCCCTATCAAGATTTGGTCACTCTCTTGGCTAGGCAGTTCCGTAAATTGATTTATATTCATACTCCTGGATCTCAAAACATTCCTGCCGATGCACTTGCGTCGCTCGCTTCTTCCCTGTCCTTCTCTCTTAGTCGTGCTACTGAGACCATTGTGGTACAGCAGTTAGACGCTCCTTCCCTTCAGGATCCATGATTTGATAACCTTAGGAAGTCTGTAGAGAAGAAGGCCGAGAAGGAAGATTTAAAAGAAGTATCGTTAACTGAATTGGAAGAGATCTTGGAAGAAGAGGAGTTGCCTTGGTACCATGAAATTGAGATGTATTGTAGGGATAGTTCGTTCCCAGAGTTGGCTAACGCAGAGCAGCTTAAGGCCATCAGAAGGGTCGCCTCGAGATACACAATTGTTGCAGGAGAATTGTATAGGTGCACTCTTAACGGAGTTCTTATGAGATGTTTAGACGATGATGAGGCCCAGAAGGTCATTGAAGCAGCTCATTCAAGTGAGTGTGGAGGGCATGTCAATGGTCATGCCTTAGCGAAGAAAATTCTTAGGCAGGGCTATTACTGGCCAACCTTAGAAGAAGATTGTTCCACCTATGTTCGTAGGTGTATTCAGTGCCAACGCCATGCTGACAAGATTCATGCTCCTGCTTCATCCCTCCATCCTCTTTCTGCTCCTTGGCAGAAGTCCTTCATTCTTACCGCCAATGAGTATTTCACAAACTGGGCTGAAGTTGAAGCATACACAGAAATCAAAGCTTCCACGGTTTGCTGCTTCATCTTAAAGAACATCATCTCACGATTTGGAGTGTCAAGTGACATCGTCACCGACAACGGACCGTAGTTCATGTCACAAGAACTCCAAGACCTCTGTAAGAAGTTTAATTTTTCATTGCATCATTCATCTCCATATTATCCACAAGACAACGGCCAAGCCGAGGCCACTAATAAAACCCTTCTTAAAATCATTAAGAAAACGTGCGAGTGGCACAAATTTTTTGATTGGTCCGACAAGTTAGTCGAACCTTTATGGGCTTATCGCACCTCCGTCCGTACTCTCACGGGACAGACTCCTTTTGCTCTCACTTATGGGATGGAGGCGGTACTTCCGTATGAGATTTTGATCCCTTCCCGAAGAGTACAGCTTAATAACGAACTTAATCTCAATTAGCGTCGAGAGGCGTTGCTAGTCCAGCTGGAATTCTTGGATGAAGAAGCTTAACGCGGTCAATCATGTCTCTGTCTATCAAAAGCGAGTTTTGCGTCATTTTCAAAAGAAGGTCATTGGACGTAAATTTCAAGTTGGTAATATGGTTTTGAAGCGTAAATTTATTAGAGTAGGTGGTCCCAGGTCTAAGCTGCAACCTAACTGGGAGGGCCCGTTCGTAGTCAAGGAGGTCTATCTTGGGAACGCGTATCGCTTGATTAACACTGGGGGTAAGGAATTGTCTCACGCGTGGAATGGGCTATATGTTAAGCGCTTTTATCCTTAAAGAGTCTGGCTATCAATAACTGGGTAACGAGGCGTCCTTCCTTTAATCACTAGAGAGGATTCTTTAGCACAGCACTCACACACTACACGACACCCTTGGTCAGGGTCTTCTTTTTTGTGAAACACCGTTTCTCCTTCGGCCATGCTTGGGGGAGGTGAAAGTGTAACGCCCCGAGATCCGATCCCCAAATTATGGGTATTATTTTTTCTTTCTTCCATCGGACCTCGAGACATTACATCGCAAGAATCACGGAAGCACAATTATATTAACATGCATACACTCGCATGAGAGAGAGAGAGAGAGAGAAACCATAGATTATAAGAAATGCAGGTAACATCCCAACCATTCATACTTTCCAAAGAGGGTACATGTACATTGTTCCAGATTGAATATGAGTTCACATAGGCCCACCGCCCCATATACATATAATAGAGACATTCATCCATAGCATCCCCAGATGAACCATGAACTAGCACTACTCCTCAGCTGCAGCCTTCTCCTCAACATCCTTCTCTATGTCTCCTAAAAACGTGTGTCACAAAGGGGTGAGTGTGACGCTCAGTAGGCAGCCTAAACAAACCGGGGTTAATTCGCATCTATATAGCCAATTTATATACATAATTCAGATGTTACTAATAGCATAATCCATTCATTATCATCTACTTAAAATAACTTGTGTGAGGAAAATACATATTCTTCAACTAACATATAAGATACCCATGCATGCGTTAAAACCACGGTGAATGAGTAGTTTACATATTATGGCCTTTTCACATTTTTACATTTTCACTTTTTTCACATTTTCACAATTCTGTTATTCTTGGAAACAAATAGCTACCACAACATAGGTGGCCCCCCACACACAAATTAATGAACGAACGAACGAACGAACGAACGAATGAACAAAAGAGTACTGCGCAGACCCGAGAGCGAACTCCTACCTAGACTCATTTGTCCCACACAGTTCTCCCGTTCCATAGAACAATCGGCCGAATCATAGGTTTTTTTTTACCTAGACTCCTACTGCACGGGGCATTACGTACCACCGTCCCTCGGGTTCCGTGGTGCTCCAATTTGCCATCCCTCAGAACGAACCAGCCGAATCAATATGATTTTTCACCAGGGTGTTACCTATTACCGTCCCCTGGGATCTTTTACTTCCGTGGCGTTACGTATCACCGTCCCGCAGAAAGGGCCGCCCCACAAAGGGACCGAAGTCCTATCTCACAGAATGTTGTTGTTCCCACTCACAACATTCACATTGTATTTGCATTCATACTCATTTTATAAATACTAGTATGATACTTTATCATAACATGCATGCTTCCAATAGTTCAAGTGGGCTAAACATACTTATATGATGACTGGTGCGGAACAGTGCATGATCAGGTTACTATATAAAAAGAACATGTTAACCCTTCTAGGCTACAAATGCGCAGAAAATGATTTATATCTGAAAGTATAGAATTTCTATGAGCATGAACTTTTTACTGTGGGTTACTAACTTAGGATTCTGTAATTTTCTAATTTTTCATAATTTTTTGAATTAAAATGACCTCCCAAAAGTCTCCTTTTCTATGTTTTTGGAAATCTGGACAGACCCACAGGTGCATCGACCTTAGTTATGCTTGGACCAAAACATGCACCGACCTTACCTATGCATGGACCAAATGTGCATTGACCTTAGTTATGCTTGGGCCAAACATGCACCGACCTTACCTATGCATGGACCAAATGTGCACGGACCTTAGTTACGCTTGGACAAAACATGCACCGACCTTACCTATGCATGGACCAAATGTGCACCGACCTTAGTTATGCTTGGACCAAACATGCACTGACCTTACGTATGCATGGACCAAATGTGCAATGACCTTAGTTATGGTTAGGCCAAACATGCACCGACCTTACCTATTTGTGGACCACATGTGCACTGACCTTAGTTATGCTTGGGCCAAACATGCACCGACCTTACCTATGCATGGACCAAATGTTCACTGACTTTAGTTATGCTTGGGCCAAACATGCATCGACCTTACCTATGCATGGACCAAATGTTCACTGACTTTAGTTATGCTTGGGCCAAACATACACCGACCTTACCTATGCATGGACCAAATGTGCACTGACCATACCTTTGCATGGACCAAATGTGCACTGACCTTAGTTATGCTTAGGCCAAACATGCACTGACCTTACCTATGATCAACATGAAATATGCACAGATCTTGTTATGAACCATATGAAATATGTACAGGCCTTGCCATGATCAACATGATATATGCGTAGAGCTTGCTATGAACCATATGAAATATGTACAGGCCTTGCCATGATCACCATGAAATATGCACAGACCTTGCTATGAACCCTATGAAATATGTACAGGCCTTTCCATGATCACCAAGAAATGTGCACAGACCTTGCTATGAACCATATGAAATGTGTATAGACCTTGCCTCAAAGGATGACCTTCCCAGGGGCTGTGCAAATCCTTAGAGACACAGAGGTAACTCGTGGAAGCCCAAAACTTATGAAACCAAAAATCTAAATGAATATGGTAGTGGTCCCCACGTGCCCTTAATCCCTCTTTAAAGTGTATAAAATATATTTAAAATCATTCTAATGCATCATTGACCCCTAAAGTTTGAGGTTAGGTGCCTACCTTTGAGATGCTAACCGACGATCCAGGGATAATATCCACACCCCTGATCCTCCTCAGCTTTACCCCTTTCGATCCGGGGATGAGATCCACACCCCAGACCCTCCCAAGACTTTTTGCTCCCTTCTAGAAACTGTCGGTTCACCCCCTTCGCAGGGCCAAGGTCCATCACCTCTCTTCTCTCTCAAGAGGAACCGTAGATTGTGGAAAGTTGAGAATGGGTGTTGCTAAAAGACTGACCACCCTTGGAACCCACTTCTTTATATAGGTTCAAGCCTCCCAAGGCCTTTCCTACGTCCAGCAAGGCTCAGTCCAACCCGCAAGGTCGCTGGTTAAACACGGGGTTAATGCTAAGCACTCCTTGGGTTTAAACAGAGGTGACCCTTCGTCTACCCAGTCATAAATGTGAATGGTTGCACTTTCCTGTTAGGATTTGGGTTGGGATGTCTTCATATGAAATGAAGAGGACTCCTAGATCTAACGTCCAGTTATGGTTTCATTGAACGTCCTCATTCCAATCCCGAGTTATGATGTTTGCAACATTATCATTTATTCCCCCTCATTCTAGTCACAACCTTTTGGTAGCCCGAGGTAATCTGGGTATAGCTCTAGCATCCAGGTGGTATTTGGCCTCGACCTCAACATAGAAGTTGTAACAAACGTCCCACTCGGAATTATGGCCTTAGTTTCAGGTCATTTCCTTAACCACATACGAAGTTATGAATTTCCCTCAAATTACATCTGAGTTCTCCTATCAGTCACACCTCTTTCGTGATAGCTGGCAGCCAAAGGGCTTAGAACCCCGGGTTCTGATGCGAATTGAGCTTCCATCCCAACAGAAGAGTTTGGGTTAAGGGCCCAAGATTTCTAATGAGCCTAGTTTCATCCCATTTGGTTGACAATGGACCAAGATATCCTTATTTTAACAGGTGGCTGTGATTTCTATAATTATTTCGACCCATTATCATAAACTCCCTCTTAACCTCTATTAGACCCATTTTTCAGAGGTTATACTCTTCATCAAAGATGTTCCTTACCCAATGGTTGTTGCATGGGTTTTAGTTTCACCTAATTCTGATCTTCTTATGTTAAATTACAAATTTTATAAGGGTTCTCCAATAATCTATCTTGGTTCCTAGCTCATTGAGTTCGTGGGTCCGAATTATACAGAATTGGGCCACTGCCTAATTGGTGGTCATAACATCCTCTCCCCTTTAAAAATAATTTCGTCCTCGAAATTGACTTGAGAAATGTCTCCATAAAACCTTCACCAGCCAGATGGTTTAAGCTTGCTTGGCTTACTTCCTAATCATGTCATCAATGATCAGTTGACCTTCTTCTGTCATGGAGAAGAAGCTTACACGTGTAATGCACAAGCTAAGTTTCAAGGGCTCATTAAATATCATCTTACTTAAAATAATTGTAACCTACAACTTATGCCCCACAATGTATGCTTTTAGGGTTTTTATTAGGTACATTCGAAGGTTCTGCTTGTTATGCGACTTGCAAACTAAAATGGGTCGTTGCTCCATACCTTCTGTCACGGTAGGGATATTGTCTGCCTCCTTTTGCATTAGTGTATAAACTTGCCCTCTATACCGAATCCTCTCCCATGGTAGTACTGGCTTTTGCTGAGTCTTCTTAGGGCATTTCCTCGCAATATGACTAGCCTCGCCGCATCCATAGCACTTGCCCTCTGTCCTCCAGCATTCCTACCCCGGATGGGTGCGTTTACAATGGACACATAATGGAACCCCTCCTGGGTACCAACTCCAGACGCGCCACCTTTTCCTTGTCCTGCCTCCCTTCTGCCCGCCTAGGCCTCTTGCCCATCGTCTTCTGCTCCTTAGTGGACCTATACATAGGTATTCATTAGAACATAACTTAATATGTCCCTAAAATCCTTTTGGTTTCAGTTATTACCAATGAGGGTTTGTTTGTTTGAAATGGGTTCTAAATATACTTCTACCCTTTCACTCTAGCCTGCCTCTTCTTCTACTACTTGGGCAATTGGAATGGTTGTAACTATGGTTTGTCTCTCGTGCTCTGATACCACTCTGTAACGCCCCGAGATCCGATCCCCAAATTATGGGTATTATTTTTTCTTTCTTTCATCAGACCTCGAGACATTACATCGGACGTATCGCGGAAGCGCAATTATATAATCATGCATACACTCGCATGAGAGAGAGAGAGAGAGAGAAACCACAGATTACAAGAAATACAGGTAACATCTCAACCATTCATACTTTCCAAAGAGGGCACATTTATATTGTTCCAGATTGAACATGAGTTCACATAGGCCCACCGCCCCATATACATATAATAGAGACATTCATCCATAGCATCCCCAGACGAACCATGAACTAGCACTACTCCTCAACTGCAGCCTCCTCCTTAACCTCCTTCTCTATGTCTCCTGAAATTGTGTGTCACAAAGGGCTGAGTGTGACGCTCAGTAGGCAGCCTAAACAAATCGGGGTTAACTCGCATCTATATAGCCAATTTATATACATAATTCAGATGTTACTATTAGCATAATCCATTCATTATCGTCTAATTAAAATAACTTGTATGAGAAAAATACATATTCTTCAACTAACATATAAGGTACCCATGCATGCGTTAAAACCACAGTGAATGAGCAGTTTACATATTATCACCTTTTCACATTTCCACATTTTCACTTTTTAACAATTCTGTTATTCTTGGAAACAAACAGCTACCACAACACAGGCGGCCCCACACAGACAAACGAACGAACGAATGAAAGAGTACTGCGCAGACCCGAGAGCAAACTCCCACCTAGACTCATGTGGCCCACATAGTTCTATTGTTCCACAGAACAATCGGCCGAATCATAGGTTTTTTTTTACCTAGACTCCTGCTGCACGGGGCGTTACATACCGCCGTCCCCTGGGTTCCGTGGCGCTCTAATTCGCCGTCCCTCAGAATGAACCAGCCGAATCAATAGGATTTTTGACCCGGGCGTTACGTATCGCCGTTCCCTGGGATCTTTTACTTCCGCGGTGTTACGTATCGCCGTCCCACAGAAAGGGCCGCCCCACAAAGGGGCCGAAGTCCTATCTCACATAATGCTATTGTTCCCACTCATAATATTTATATCGTATTCGCATGCATACTCATTTTACAAATACTAGTATGATACTTTATCATAACATGCATGCTTCCAATAGTTTAAGTGGGATAAACATACTTATATGCTGACTGGTGCGGAACAATGCATGATCAGGTTACTATATAAAAATAACATGTTTACCCTTCTAGGCTACACATGCGTAGAAAAAGATTTATATCTGAAAGTACAGAATTTCTATGAGCATGAACTTTTTACTGTTGGTTACTAACTTAGCCTTCTGCCATTTTCTAATTTTTTAGATTTTTTTGAATTAAAATGACCTCCCAAAAGTCTCCTTTTCTATGTTTCTGGAAATCTGGACAGACCCACAGGTGCACCGACCTTAGTTATACTTGGACCAAAACATGCACCGACCTTACCTATGCCTGGACCAAATGTGCACTGACCTTAGTTATGCTTGGGCCAAACATGCACCGACCTTATCTATGAATGGACCAAATGTGCACTGACCATTGTTATGCTTGGACCAAACATGCACCGACCTTACCTATGCAAGGACCAAATGTGCACTGACCTTAGTTATGCTTGGGCCTAACATGCACCGACCTTACCTATGCATGGACCAGATGTGCACTGACCTTAGTTATGCTTGGGCCAAACATGCACCGACGACCTTACATATGCATGGACCAAATGTGCACCGACGTTCGTTATGCTTGGACCAAACATGCATAGACCTTATCTATGCATGGAGCAGATGTGCACTGACCTTACTTATGCTTGGGCCAAACATGCACCGACCTTACCTATGCATGGACCAGATGTACACTGATCTTAGTTATGCTTGGGCCAAATGTCACTCTCCGACGCGAAAAAATCAGAACGTAGCAGCTTATATCAATCATGTCAATCAGACCATGCATTGCCACAAGAGACTAAACCATCAAGCTAAATAATAAAGAAACAATTAACCCATCTTTATTAATAATCAAAATAGAAAGTATTCAATTACACCCGACTCCTTGTGGACTTCTATCTCATTAATGGAAAATACATCAACTCTAGATAACAACTAATCCAACTTGACTGGAACATAAACTCTAAATGGCTCGCTGCTGGAATCACTCGTTCCCGTCCCCATCAGAACGCACGTCCTCATCAGAACTACCTGAAAAGGATTGGAAAGTAGGGGTGAGCAAAGCTCCGTAGAATTTTATATCTCTATCATCAGGCATATTTAAGTGATTAACCATTTATGTATAGCGTTGTAACAAAAGCGATGATAAAAAACTGACAAGAGATAGATAGGCAGAAGAACATGAGCTTTCAAGTAAAGAGTAAACACAAGTATAATCAAGAACTTTTCATGTCATGAAATGATAAATGGAATTGGCCATATCAAGCACGCATCTCATGTCACACAGGAATTTCAAGTAATTGAGTAAAAGTGGAAATGTCACAGACCAATCACACTAGTCATGCACTTCGGTGCAATACCGCACCTTGTCATTACAAACTCCCCGGGGCACAAGTACTTTCAAGCGCTCCTCCCAGGACCAGACCGGGCCCTTTATGAGGTGTTGGCATTGAAGGTTTGGATCAATGATCATAGTCTAGACATTCATCACATTAAATGGCCAAGAGTTCCAAGGTTAAGCTCACGAACTTACTTCTAAGATCAAGAGAAATTTCAACAAAATTGGAATGACATCAAGTAGAAAGACTATGAGTCTTTAGGTAACAAGGATGTAAACAAGGATCACGCATGATCTCACAGTTCAAGGCCAACCTTGATAACTGCTTCATGATGATAAAACAAGAAAAACCTTATTAATATCTTATCTGTAACGGTCTATAACAGGGTCGTTACAGGAACGTGACGGTCGTACACAGGGCCATCACGATTATGTGACGGTCCAATCTTGGGCCGTTACAGGACACAGACCAGTTTAATTGAGCTGGTCCTAAAACATGATTCAAACCACGTTCATGGGTTCAGGTCTTTAAGGTACAACCTGCCCGGCGTCCTGGTGGCAATCCCAGGCTCACTGGGTCTTACGGAGGTCTCATAATAGTGGTCCTAGTCCGATGGAAGGAATATCCGGCGGGGAGTCCCATCTATTACAAGAATTGAGGCTAATAAACACGGAAACCAAGACGATGCGGTCAGTCAATCCCACCGGAATGGCATGACTGTTAAATAATAATGCTAAGATCAAATATATCTTACATAAATCAAAATTTGTACAAGCGTTAACTAAGGGTTTTTATCAAATTCTTCATGATCATTCAACTTAGGATTTTCTAAACATCTTTCATGTAGAATAATGAAAAATTAATGTTTATGATCATACTACAATATTAACATCACGTTATGCCTTGTTTATAGATCAAGATATCTTACTAACATAGCAAGTTTCTGGTTTTAAGAACGCATAAACAATAGTTTAAAAACACTGTCAGGAGAACGTGATGGTCTAAAGAAGGGGCGTTATAAGAATGTAACGGTCTATAGTAGGTGCGTTACGTACCAGAAAATAAATAGATTAAAATTTCAAAATTTTAGAATACAGGGGCATGTGACGGTCTGTCGTGGGGCCGTCAGGCTCATGTGACGGTCTATCGAGCGGCCATCAGGCTGTAATGGCTTCTGAAAGATGCGTCACATGACCTGGAAACCCGCCAACGATGAAATTCGACATGTTACACTAAAACTTTGATTGCTCATGATAGAATGAATAAAATTAGGGAAAATGCTACCATTCGAAAGAGCATAAAAATTTGTATAAAATAGCATGTTTTTATTAAGATCTAACACAACAAGATTCAATCTTTAACTAATAATCATGAAAGTTGTCCTTTTGATACACCTCAGAGTAAAACATAAAATTCGAACAACATGATGAACAAAAATTTGGCACTTAGGTATCAAAAGAAATAGCTCATGGAGACGCACAAGATGGTATTATTATATCTCTGTTTGGCCTGAGAGACACCTACCTTTGCTTGAAGGAAAGAAGAACGAAAAAGGAAGGGTCGCCGGAACCCTAGGTACCGCTCCTAGAACGCCCAAATTCTCCCTCGTCCGGTCACGATCGGTCCCGCCGCCTGTTGCTGGTTCAAATAGGGTTCTAGGGTGTCGAAAGCCCTATATAAATAGAACCTATAGGGACTCCTAGCGATCGGATTTGGTCGAAGAGTCCTAAGAAGAAACTCCGATGAAAACTTCGGATAAGGTTCTAATCTACCGCCGCCGCCGCCGCCGCCGGTAGAAGCATCTAGACTTAGGATTTTCGAAGAGAAAGCAAAGACCTATAAATGGGCTAGGGTTTGGCTCGAATTGGAGCACAATTGGGCTAGAATTTGGCCCAAATTGTGATGGTTAAACTAGGTCTTCTAACCCACGAGAAACTGCTAAAAACGTGAAATTGGGCCTATACGAATTTTATTTTGGACTCTTACCTGAAGACAAAGTTGTTACAAATTCAATTTTACACTAGTTTCATATTTTTCCAAAATTTTAATAATTTCTTTAGAAGTTGAGCCAATAAATAATTAATTTATATGGAAATATTTTTAGTAGAAAAGACAGGATGCTACACCCTCCCCCACTTAAGGAATTTGGTCCCCAAATTCACTGAATCTGCTAACAACCAACCTTAAAACAATTCGGGATATAGTTTCCTGATCGCATCCTCGGACTCCCATGTTGTTTCTGCCGCTCCACGCCGACTCCACTAGACCTTGACCATCGGAATGGATCGATTCCTGAGTTGCTGCTGCTTGAAATCTAATATCTTGATAGGCTTCTCTTCATAAGATAAGTCTTTCTTCAATTCCAAATCAGCATGTTGGATAATGTGCGAAGGGTCGTACACATACTTCCGAAGCATAGATACATGGAACACATCGTGAATACCAGCTAACTGTGGTGGTAGGGCTAATCTATAGGCAACTTCGCCTACCCTCTCTAAGATCTCAAATGGGCCAACAAACCTTGTGCTTAACATGCCTCAAATTCCAAATCTTCTAATTCTTCTTGATGGTGACACTTTCAGAAATACATGATCCCCAATCTGAAATTCTAGCTCCCTTCTTCTATTATCTGCATAGCTCTTTTGTTTGGACTGGGCGACCTTCAAATGGTCTCTAATAACTTGAATGTTCTTTGACGATTCTGAGATAAGATCTGGCCCAAGTCATTGCTTCTCACCAATTTCTTCCCAACAAAGAGGGGATCTACAACTCCTGCCATACAAGGCCTCAAATGGTGCCATCTGAATGCTATTGGTAACTATTATTGTATGCAAATTCAATCAAAGGTAAATGTTCATGCCAATCGCCTCCAAAATCAATTATACAGGCTCTCAACATGTCTTCAACAATCTGGTTTGCTCTCTCAATCTGTCCATCCGTCTGAGGGTGAAAAACTATACTGAAGTTCAAATGAGTGCCTAAAGATGCTTGCAGTCCTTTCCAAAAGTGAGATGTAAACCTGGGGTCTCTGTCAGATATGATGGACACAGGCACTCCATGTAATCTTATTATTTCCTTCACATACAGGGCAGCCAAAATATCCACGGTCCACGTTGACTTAATGGGCAAAAAGTGTGCAGACTTTGTCAGTCGGTCAATGATCACCCAAATTCCATCGAGGCCTCCTCGTGTTCGGGATAAACCCATAATGAAATCCATACCGACACTTTCCCACTTCCACTATGGTATTTCGAGAGGCTTTAACTTGCCAACAAGTCTGAAATGCTCTGTTTTAACTTGTTGACATACTAAACACCTGCTTACAAAATCGGCCACTTCTCTCTTCATGTTCGGCCACCAGAAGGTCCTCTTCAAATCTCTGTACATCTTTGTAGCTCCTGGATGTATAGTATACTTAGATCTGTGTGCTTCTTCAAGAATCTTCTTCTTTATTTCCATAGAATTAGGGACACATGTTCTCCCTCGAAACAATAATCTCCCATCATTAGCTAATATAAAATCTGGTCGATTAGCCATCTGTTCTTTAATTTCAACAAGCACTAGGTCATTATCCTGCAATTGCTTAATTTCTGCTAGCAATTCTGAATGAAGCTGGACATGAGCCACCAAGATTCGATCTTCCTTTTCTGTAATTCCTAAACTGGCAAACTGTTCTAACAACTTCCACTCTTGAATCATCAAACTGGCTAGTCTAGCTGTCGGCTTCCTGCTTAAAGCATCTGCTACAACATTCCCTTTTCCTGGATGATATTCAATGAAGAAGTCGAAATCCTTTAAGTACTCTAACCACCTTCTCTGTCTCATATTTAGCTCCTTTTGAGAAAATAGATATTTTAAGCTCTTATGGTCTGAGTACGCGGTGAAAGTTTCTCCATAAAAATAATGCATCCATATCATAAGAGCAAATACAACAGCAGCTAATTCCAGATCATGCACATGGTAATTCTCCTCATGTTTTCTCAACTGCCTGGAGGAATAAGCTATCACTCTCCCTCGTTGCATAAATACGCAACCTAAACCGATTCCCGAAGCATCGGTATAAACTTCAAAACCTCCTTCACCTAAGGGTAAGGCCAAAACTGGGGCAGTGGTCAAGCACTCCTTCAATGTCTGAAAACTCCTTTCACAATCATCCGTTCATTCAAAATAATTCTCCTTACGAGTTAACCTCGTCAAAGGCACTGTAATCTTGGAAAAATCCTTGATGAACCTTCGATAATAGCCTGCCAAGCCTAAGAAGCTTCTGATCTCAGTTACATTCACAGGTCTTTCCCAATTACGTACAGCCTCAACTTTAGAAGGGTCTACCGCAATTCCCTCTTTAGAAATAATGTGGCCTAGAAAAGATACCTCTTGTAACCAGAACTCACATTTACTAAACTTGGCGTATAGCTGATGCTCTTTTAATATTTGCAACGCCATTCTCAAGTGCTGTTCGTGCTCCTCCTTGCTCCTTGAATATATCAGAATATCATCAATAAATACTACGACCCACTGATCCAAGTAGGGCCGAAACACACTATTCATTAGCTGCATAAAAGCTGCAGGAGCATTTGTTAGTCCAAACGGCATCACCACAAATTCAAAATGCCCATACCTGCTACGGAATGTTGTCTTAAAAATATCTTCATCTTTTATCATCAACTGATGATACCCAGATCTGAGATCAATCTTTGAGAAATACTGGGCTCCTGATATCTGATCAAATAATTCATCGATCCTTGGTAATGGGTACTTGTTCTTCGGGGTGAGCTTATTCAACTGACGATAATCGATACACAGCCTCAAGGAACCATCTTTCTTCCTTACAAAAAGAACATGAGCACCCCATGGGGAAGTACTCGGATGAATGAACCCTCTTTCTAGCAAGTCTAACAACTGCACCTTCAGTTCTCTTAACTCAGTAGGGGATATACGATAGGGGGCTCTCGAAACAGGCGAGGCGCCAGGAATCCGATCAATAGAGAAAACCACCTCCGTTTTATAGGGAAGACTTGGTAATTCATCTGGAAATACCTCCGAAAAATCTTGAATAATAGGGATATCCTTCAACTCCACTTCCTTTTTATCAGTTAAAGAAATCAAAGCCAAGAATGCTGGATACCCATTTCTTAACAACTTATTTGCCCGAAGTGCCGAAATGAGTGGCACGGACCTGGATAGCCTGGAACCAGAGAAAGAAAGCTCCAGACGTCTAGGGAAAGACACTACTCTTGACTTACAATGAACACTAGCACCATGTTTAGATAACCAATCAGCCCCTAAGATTACATCATAATCTTTCATCTTCATGCATACTAGATCAACAGATAAATTACAACCATTGATTAAAACTTCACTAGAAGGATAATAGTATTTAATCTCAGATCCCGAACCAATAGGGGTGCATATCGTAAGGTGAGAATCCAATAACACCGGTTCCACAGATAAAGTCTTAGCAAATTTCAGAGATATAAAAGAATGAGTGGCTCTAGTGTCAAAAAGTATGAATGCTGGCTTCGAAAGAATAGTAAGAGTACCTTCGATAATACCTCCTTACTCGGTAGTCTGGTTCTCGGTCTCTGCCTCCTGGAGGGCTTGGAGCTTGCCTTGCCACTTGTAACTTCCTTGCGACTTATCAAATGCTGCCGATTCATTAATAAGGGGACATTCTGGAATTCGGTGGTCCCTGCTACCACACCTTAAGCAAGCGCCTAACTTGTGCCAACATTCTTCCATCTAGTGACCTGGACGGTCACAGTACTTGCAAACTACCATAGACGGCACAACTGGTCCAACCTTCTTCTCGCCTTCCTTGGGTTTCTTATTTTTAAAAAAAACTCGGCCCGCCATTAGGCCTCTTCTGACCATTACCGGGTTTAAAATTCCCGAAACTTGTAGTCTGTTCCTTCTTCTTATCTCGACCTCTTATCCGGTCAGTCATTTTCATCGTGTCCTCCAAAACTTGTGCTTTCCTTACTATATCGGCAAAGATATGGATTTCCAAGGGTGCTAATTGATTGATATACTGAAGCTTCAAACCATTCAGAAATCTTTTAGCCTTCATTTTCTCAGTTGACACCAAGTGTGGGGCATACTTACATAATTTGGAAAACTGGGTTTCATGTTTCGCAACCGACAAGTTTCTTTGTTTCAAAGCAGCAAACTCGACCGCTTTCTTCTCCTGCACCCGATCTGAGAAGTACTTGCTATTGAAAAACTCCTTGAACTCGTCCCACGTGGCACGCCTATTTCCAAGCGTGGCTTCCATGGCTTCCCACCAAGCACGAGCATCGCGTTCTAATTGGAAAGTCGCTAGCAAGACGCGATCCTGGTCTCCACACTACATAACCCTGAAGATTCTCTCCGTCTCCTTCAACCAGTTCTCAGCCTCATCCGGGTCCGAAGATCCACTGAAACGCGAGGGATTCATGCCTTGAAAGTTCTGATGTAGATTGCCTGCTCCTTGCTGTCCGCCGCCTTGGGCAACTTGCTGTAAGGCCTGGGACATGCCCTGCACTGTACGTTGCATGTCTCGCCATTGAGTGCGTTCTGCCACCATCACGGAAAATTCCTACAACATAAAAGAAGTAATTAGGAACGTTCTATTGTACCTATCTTCTTATAGCTAGTTAATTAATTAACTAATCTTAGCCCAAGTCTCTACCCAACTCACTGGGTCGGATTCTGACTTTACTAATGTTAAAGGTTCTATAACACTGCTTGCAACCTAGGGTCTAAAGAAAACCTAGGCTTTGATACCACAAAAACTGTCACGCCCCGACGCGAAAAAATCGGAACGTAGCAGCTTATATCAATCATGTCAATCAGAGCATACATTGCCACAAGAGACTAAACCATCAAGCTAAATAATAAAGAAACAATTAACCCATCTTTATTAATAATCAAAATAGAAAGTATTCAATTACACCCGACTCCTTGTGGACTTCTATCTCATTAATGGAAAATACATCAACTCTAGATAACAACTAATCCAACTTGACTCGAACATAAACTCTAAATGGCTCGCTGCTGGAATCACTCGTTCCCGTCCCCATCGGAACGCACGTCCTCATCAGAACTACCTGAAAAGGATTGGAAAGTAGGGGTGAGCAAAGCTCCGTAGGATTTTATATCTCTATCATCAGGCATAATTAAAGTGATTAACCATTTATGAATAATGTTGTAACAAAAGCGATGATAAATAACCGACAAGAGATAGATAGGAAAAAGAACATGAGCTTTCAAGTAAAGAGTAAACACAAGTATAATTAAGAACTTTTCATGTCATGAAATGATAAATGGAATTGGCCATATCAAGCACGCATCTCATATCACACAGGAATTTCATGTAATTGAGTAAAAATGGAAATGTCACAGACCAATCACGCTAGTCATGCACTTTGGTGCAATGCCACACCTTGTCATTACAAACTCCCCGGGGCACAAGTACTTTCGGGTGCTCCTCCCAGGACCAGACCGGGCCCTTTATGATGCGTTGGCATTGAAGGTTTGGATCAATGATCATAGTCTAGACATTCATCACATTAAATGGCCAAGAGTTCCAAGGTTAAGCTCACGAACTTACTTCTAAGATCAAGAGAAATTTCAACAAAATTGGAATGACATCAAGTAGAAAGACTATGAGCCTTTAGGTAACAAGGATGTAAACAAGGATCACGCATGATCTCACAGTTCAAGGCCAACCTTGATAATTGCTTCATGATGATAAAACAAGAAAAACCTTATTAATATCTTATCTGTAACGGTCTATAACAGGGTCGTTATAGGAACGTGACGGTCGTACACAGGGCCGTCACGATTATGTGACGGTCAAATCTTGGGCCGTTACAGGACACAGACCAGTTTAATTGAGCTGGTCCTAAAACACGATTCAAACCACGTTCATGGGTTCAGGTCTATAAGGTACAACCTGCCCGGCGTCCTAGTGGGAATCCCAGGCTTACGGGGTCTTATGGAGGTCTCATAATAGTGGTCCTAGTCCGACGGAAGGAATATCCGGCGGAGAGTCCCATCTATTACAAGGATTGAGGCTAATAAACACAGAAACCAAGACGGTGCGGTCAGTCAATCCCACCGGAGTGGCATGACTGTCAAACAATAATGCTAAGATCAAATATATCTTACATAAATCAAAATTTATACAAGTGTTAACTAAGGGTTTTTATCAAATTCTTCATGATCATTCAACTTAGGATTTTCTAAACATCTTTCATGTAGAATAATGAAAAATTAATGTTTATGATCATACTACAATATTAACATCACGTTATGCCTTGTTTATAGATCAAGATATCTTACTAACATAGCAAGTTTCTGGTTTTAAGAACGCATAAACAATAGTTTAAAAACATTGTCAGGAGAACGTGACGGTCTAAAGAAGGGGCGTTATAAAAATGTAACGGTCTATAGTAGGTGCGTTACGTACCAGAAAATAAATAGATTAAAATTTTAAAATTTTAAAACACAGGGGCATATGACTGTCTGTCGTGGGGCCGTCAGGCTCAGGTGACGGTCTATCGAGCGGCCGTTAGGCTGTAATGGCTCCTGAAAGATGCGTCACATGACCTAGAAACCCACCAACGATGAACTTCGACATGTTACACTAAAACTTCGATTGCTCATGAATGATAGAATGAATAAAAATTAGGGAAAATGCTACCATTTGAAAGAGCATAAAAATTCGTATAAAATAGCATGCTTTTATTTAGATCTAACACAACAAGATTCAATCTTTAACTAATAATCATGAAAGTTGTCCTTTTGATACACCTCGGAGTAAAACGTAAAATTTGAACAGCATGATGAACGAAAATTTGGCACTTAGGTATCAAAAGAAATAGCTCATGGAGACGCACAAGACGGTATTATTATATCTCTGTTTGGCCTGAGAGACACCTACCTTTACTTTAAAGAAAGAAGAACGAAAAAGGAAGGGTCGCCGGAACCTTAGGTACCGCTCCTAGAACGCCCAAATTCTCCCTCGTCCGGTCACGATCGATCCCGCCACCTGTTGCTGGTGCAAATAGGGTTCTAGGGTGTCGAAAGCCCTCTATAAATAGAACCTATAGGGACTCCTAGCGATCGGATTTGGTCAAAGAGTCCTAAGAAGAAACTCCGGTGAAAACTGCGGATAAGGTTCTAATCCACCGCCGCCGCCACCGGTAGAAGCATCTAGACTTAGGGTTTTCGAAGAGAAAGCAAAGACCTGTCAATGGGCTAGGGTTTGGCTCGAATTGGAGCACAATTGGGCTAGAATTTGGCCCAGATTGTGATGGTTAAACTCGGTCTTCTAACCCACGAGAAACTGCTAAAAATGTAAAATTGGGCCTATACGAATTTTATTTTGGGCTCTTACCTGAAGACAAAGTTGTTACAAATTTAATTTTACACTAGTTTCATATTTTTCCAAAATTTTAATAATTTCTTTAGAAGATGAGCCAATAAATAATTAATTTATATGAAAATGTTTTTAGAAGAAAAAGACAGGATGCTACACCAAACATGCACCGACCTTACCTATGCATGGACCAAATGTGCACTGACTTTAGTTATGCTTGGGCCAAACTTGCACCGACCTGACCTATGCATGGACCAGATGTGCACTGACCTTAGTTATGCTTGGGCCAAACATGCACCAACCTTACCTATGCATGGACCAGATGTGCACTGATCTTAGTTTTGCTTGGGCCAAACATGCACCGACCTTACCTATGCAGGGACCAAATGTGCACTGACTTTAGTTATGCTTGGGCCAAACATGCACCGACCTTACCTATGCATGGACCAGATGTGCACTGATCTTAGTTATGCTTGGGCCAAACATGCACCGACCTTACCTATGCATGGACCAGATGTAAACTGATCTTAGTTATGCTTGGGCCAAACATGCACTGACTTTAGTTATGCTTGGGCCAAACATGCACCGACCTTACCTATGCATGGACCACATGTGCACTAACCTTAGTTATGCTTGGGCCAAACATGCACCGACCTTACCTATGCATGGACCAAATGTGCACGGACCTTAGTTATGCCTGGACCAAACCTACACCGACCTTACCTATGCATTGACCAAATGTGCACCGACCTTAGTTATGCTTGGACCAAACATGCACTAACCTTACATATGCATGGACCAAATGTGCACTGACCTTAGTTATGGTTTGGCCAAACATGCACCGACCTTACCCATATAAGGAAAAGATGTGCACTGACCTTAGTTATGCTTGTGCCAAACATGCACCGACCTTACCTATACATGGACCAGATGTGCACTGACCTTAGTTATGCTTGGGCCAAACATGCACCGACCTTACCTATGCATGGACCAGATGTGCAGTGACCTTAGTTATGCTTGAGCCAAACACGCACCGACCTTACCTATGCATGGACCAAATGTGCACCGACCTTAGTTATGCATGGACCAAACATGCACCGACCTTACCTATGCATGGACCAAATGTGCACTGACCTTAGTTATGCTTGGGCCAAACATGCACCGAACTTACCTATGCATGGACAAGATGTGCACTGACCTTAGTTATGCTTGGGCCAAACATACACCGACCTTACCTATGCATGGACCAAATGTGCACTGACCATACCTTTGCATGGACCAAATGTGCACTGACCTTAGTTATGCTTAGGCCAAACATGCACTGACCTTACCTATGATCAACATGAAATATGCACAGATCTTGTTATGAACCATATGAAATATGTACATGCCTTGCCATGATCAACATGATATATGCGTAGAGCTTGCTATGAACCATATGAAATATGTACAGGCCTTGCCATGATCACCATGAAATATGCACAGACCTTGCTATGAACCCTATGAAATATGTACAGGCCTTTCCATGATCACCAAGAAATGTGCACAGACCTTGCTATGAACCATATGAAATGTGTATAGACCTTGCCTCAAAGGATGACCTTCCCAGGGGCTGTGCAAATCCTTAGAGACACAGAGGTAACTCGTGGAAGCCCAAAACTTATGAAACCAAAAATCTAAATGACCATGGTAGTGGTCCCCACGTGCCCTTAATACCTCTTTAAAGTGTATAAAATATATTTAAAACCACTCTAATGCATCATTGACCCCTAAAGTTTGAGGTTAGGTGCCTACCTTTGAGATGCTAACCGACGGTCCAAGGATAATATCCACACCCCAGATCCTCTTCAGCTTTACCCCTTTCGATCCGGGGATGAGATCCACACCACAGACCCTCCCAAGAGTTTTTGCTCCCTTCTAGGAACTGTCGGTTCACACCCTTCGCAGGGCCAAGGTCCATCACCTCTCTTCTCTCTCAAGAGGAACCGTAGATGGTGGAAAGTTGAGAATGGGTGTTGCTAAAAGACTGACCACCCATGGAACCCACTTCCTTATATAGGTTCAAGCCTCCCAAGGCCTTTCGTACGTCCAGCAAGGCTCAATCCAACCCCCAAGGTCGCTGGTTAAAGAGGGGGTTAATGCTAAGCACCCCTTGGGTTTGAACAGAGGTGACCCTTCATCTACCCAGTCATAAATGTGAATGGGCGCGCTTTCCTGTTAGGATTTGGGTTGGGATGTCTTCATATGAAATGAAGAGGACTTCTAGATCTAACGTCCAGTCATGGTTTCATCAAACGTCCTGATTCCAATCCCGAGTTATGATTTTTGCAATATTATCATTTATTCCCCCTCATTCTAGTCAAAACCTTTTGGTAGCCCGAGGTAATCTGGGTATAGCTCTAGCATCCAGGTAGTATTTGGCCTCGACCTCAACATAGAAGTTCTAGCTAACGTCCCACTTGGAATTATGGCTTTGGTTTTACGTCATTTCATTAACCACAGACGAAGTTATGAATTTCCCATTAATTACATCCGAGTTCTCCTATCAGTCACACCTCTTTCGTGATAGCTGGCAGCCAAAGGGCTTAGAACCCTGGGTTCTGATGCGAAATGGGCTTCCATCCCAATAGAAGTGTTTGGGTTAAGGACCCAAGCTTTCTAATGAGCCTAGTTTCATCCCATTTGGTTGACTATGGACCAAGATATATTTATTTTAACGGGTGGCTGTGTTTTCTGTAATTATTTCGACCCATTATCACAAACTCCCTCTTTAACCTCTATTAGACCCATTTTTCAGAGGTTATACTCTTCATCAAAGATGTTCTTTACCCAATGGTCGTTGCATGGGTTTTAGTTTCACCTAATTCTGATCTTCTTATGTTAAATTACAAATTTTATAAGGGTTCTTCAATAATCTATCTTGGTTGCTAGCTCATTAAGTTCGTGGGTCCGAATTGTACACAATTGGGCCAGTGCCCAATTGGTGGTCATACCATCCTCTCCCCCTTAAAAATAATTTCATCCTAGAAATTGACTTCAGAAATTTTTCCATAAAACATTCACCAGCCAGATGGTTTAAGCTTGCTTGGCTTACTTCCTAATCCTGTCCTCAACGATCAGTTGACCTTCTTCTGTCATGGAGAAGAAGCTTACACGTGTGATGCACAAGCTATGTTTCAAGGGATCAGTAAATATCATCTTACTTAAAATATTTGTAACCTACAACTTATGCCACACATTGTATGCTTTTAGGGTTTTTATCAGTTACATTCGATGGTTCAGCTTGTTATGCGACTTGCCAACTAAAATGGGTCATTGCTCCATACCTTCTGTCATGGTAGGGATATTTTCTGCCTTCTTTTGCATTAGTGTATAAACTTGCCCTTTGTACCGAATCCTCTCCCACGGTGGTACTAGCTTTTGCTGAGTCTTCTTAGGGCATTTCCTCGAAATATGACCAGCCTCGCCGCATCTATAGCACTTGCCCTCTGTCCTCTAGCACTCCTGCCCCAGATGGGTGCGTTTACAAAGGACACATAATGGAATCCCCGGCCTGTTCCTTGGTACCAGCTCCTGACGCGCCACCTTTTCCTTGTCCTGCCTCCCTTCTGCCCGCCTAGGCCTCTTGCCCATCGTCTTCTGCTCCTTAGTGGACCTATACATAGGTATTCATTAGAACATAACTTAATATGTCCCTAAAATCCTTATGGTTTCAGTTATTACCAATGAGGGTTTGTTTGTTTGAAATGGGTTCTAAATATACTTCTACCCTTGTTCACTCTAGCATGCCTCTTCTTCTACTACTTGGGCAATTGGAATGGTTGTAACCATGGTTTGTCTCTCGTGCTCTGATACCACTCTGTAACGCCCCGAGATCCGATCCCCAAATTATGGGTATTATTTTTTATTTCTTCCATCGGACCTCGAGACATCACCTCGGACGTATCGCGGAAGCGCAATTATATAAACATGAATACACTCGCATGAGAGAGAGAGAGAGAGAGAGAAATCACAGATTATAAGAAATGCAGGTAACATCTCAACCATTCATACTTTCCAAAGAGGGTAAATTTACATTGTTCCAGATTGAACATGTGTTCACATAGGCCCACCACCCCATATACATATAATAGAGACATTCATCCATAGCATCCCCAGACGAACCATGAACTAGCACTACTCCTCAGCTGTAGCCTCCTCCTCAACCTCCTTCTCTATGTCTCCTAAAAATGTGTGTCACAAAGGGGTGAGTGTGACGCTCAGTAGGCAGCCTAAACAAATCTGGGTTAACTCGCATCTATATAGCCAATTTATATACATAATTCAGATGTTACTAATAGCATAATCTATTCATTATCATCTAATTAAAATAACTCGTATGAGAAAAATACATATTCTTCAACTAACATATAAGGTACCCATGCATGCGTTAAAACCACAGTGAATGAGCAGTTTACATATTATGACCTTTTCACATTTTCACATTTTCACTTTTTCACAATTCTATTATTCTTGGAAACAAACAGCTACCACAACACAGGTGGCCCCACACACACAAACGAACGAACGAACGAAAGAGTACTGCGCAGACCCGAGAGAGAACTCCCACCTAGACTCATGTGGCCCACACAGTTCTGTCGTTCCACAGAACAATCGGCCGAATCATAGGTTTTTTTCCTAGACTCATGTGGCCCACACAGTTCTGTTGTTCCACAGAACAATCGGCCGAATCATAGGTTTTTTTTTACCTAGACTCCTGCTGCACGGGGCGTTACGTACGGCCGTCCCCCGGGTTCTGTGGCGCTCGAATTCACCGTCCCACAGAACGAACCAGCCGAATCAATAGGATTTTTGACCAGGACATTACGTATCACCGTCCACTGGAATCTTTTACTTCTCCAGTGTTACGTATCACCGTCCCGCAGAAAGGGTCGGGCAAAGGGACCGAAGTCCTATCTCACAAAATGCTATTGTTCCCACTCATAACATTCATATCGTATTCGCATTCATACTCATTTTACAAATACTAGTATGATACTTTATCATAACATGCATGCTTCCAATAGTTTAAGTGGGCTAAACATACTTATATGCTGACTGGTGCGGAACAGTGCATGATCAGGTTACTATATAAAAAGAACAGGTTTACCCTTCTAGGCTACACATGCGTAGAAAATGATTTATATCTAAAAGTACAGAATTTCTATGCGCATGAACTTTTTACTGTGGGTTACTAACTTAGCCTTCTACCATTTTCTAATTTTTTAGATTTTTTTGAATTAAAATGACCTACGAAAAGTCTCCTTTTCTAAGTTTCTAGAAATCTGGACAGACCCACAGGTGCACCGACCTTAGTTATACTTCGACCAAAACGTGCACCGACCTTACCTATCCCTAGACCAAATGTGCACTGACCTTAGTTATGCTTGGGCCAAACATGCACCGACCTTACCTATGCATGGACTAAATGTGCACTGACCAAAGTTATGCTTGGACCAAACATGCACCGACCTTACCTATGCATGGACTAAATGTGCACTGACCAAAGTTATGCTTGGACCAAACATGCACCGACCTTACCTATGCATGGACCAAATGTGCACCGACCTTAGTTATGCTTGGACTAAACATGCACCGACCTTACCTACGTATGGACCAAATGTGCACTGACCTTAGTTATGCTTGGGCCTAACATGCACCGACCTTACATATGCATGGACCAAATGTGCACTGACCTTAGTTATGCTTGGGCCAAACATGCACCGACGACCTTACCTATGCATGGACCAAATATGCATCGACCTTAGTTATGCTTGGACCAAACATGCACCGACCTTACTTATGCATGGACCAGATGTGCACTGACCTTAGTTATGCTTGGGCCAAACATGCACCGACCTTACCTATGCATGGACCATTTGTGCACTGATCTTAGTTATGCTTGGGCCAAACATGCACCGACCTTACCTATGCATGGACCAAATGTGCTCTGACTTTAGTTATACTTGGGCCAAACATGCACCGACCTTACCTATGCATGGACCAAATGCGCACCGACCTTACCTATGCATGGACCAAATATGCACCGACCTTAGTTATGCTTGGACCAAACATGCACCGACCTTACCTATGCATGGACCAGATGTGCACTAACCTTAGTTATGCTTGGGCCAAACATGCACAGACCTTACCTATACATGGACCAGATGTGCATTGACCTTGGTTATGCTTGGGCCAAACATGCACTGACCTTACATATGCAAGGACCAAATGTGCACCGATCTTAGTTATGCATGGACCAAACATGCACCGACCATACCTATTCATGGACCAAATGTGCACTGACCTTAGTTATGCTTGGGCCAAACATGCACCGACCTTACCTATGCATGGACGAGATGTGCACTGACCTTAGTTATGCTTGGGCCAAACATGCACCTACCTTACCTATGCATGGACCATATGTGCACTGACCTTAGTTATGCTTGCGCCAAACATGCACCGACCTTACCTATGCATGGACCAAATGTTCACTAACCTTACCTATGCAAGGATGAAATGTGCACCGACCTTATTTATGCTTGGACCAAACATGCACCGACCTTACCAGATGTGCACTGACCTTAGTTCTGCTTGGACCAAACATGCACTGACCTTACCTATGCATGGACCAAATGTGCACCGACCTTAGTCGTGCTTGGACCAAACATGCACCGACCTTTCCTATGCATGGACCAAATGTGCACTGACCTTACCTATACATGGACCAAATGTGCACTGACCTAAGTTATGCTTGGACCAAACATGCACCGACCTTACCTATGCATGGACCAGATGTGCACTGACCTTAGTTATGCTTGGGCCAAACATGCACCGACCTTACCTATGCATGGACCAAATGTGCACTGACCTTAGTTATGCTTGGGCCAAACATGCACTGACCTTACCTATGCTTGGACCAGATGTGCACTGACTTTAGTTATGCTTGGGCCAAACATGCACCTACCTTACCTATGCATGGACCAAATGTGCACTAACCTTACCTATGCATGGATCAAATGTGCACTGACCTTAGTTATGCTTAGGCCAAACATGCACCGACCTTACCTATGATCAACATGAAATATGCACAGATCTTGTTATGAACCATATGAAATATGTACAGGCCTTGCCATGACCAGTATAATATATGCACAGACCTTGCTATGAACCAAATGAAATATATACAGGCCTTGCCATGATCACCATGAAATATACATAGACCTTGCTATGAACCATATGAAATTTGTACAGGCCATGCCATGATCACCATGAAATATGCACATATCTTGCTATGAACCATATGAAATGTGTACAGACCTTGACTCAAAGGCCGACCTTCCCAGGGGTTGTGCAAATCCTTAGAGACACAGAGGTAACTCGTGGAAGCCCAAAACTTATGAAACCAAAAACCAAAATGAACATGGTAGTGGTCCCCACATGCCCTTAATCCCTCTTTAAAGTGTATAAATTATATTTAAAACCGTTCTAATGCATCATTGACCCTAAAGTTTGAGGTTAGGTGCCTACCTTTGAAATGCTAACCGACGATCCAGGGATAATATCTACACCCAGATCCTCCCCAGCTTTACCCCTTTCGATCCGGGGATGAGATCCACACCCCAGTCCCTCCCAAGACTTTTTGCTCCCTTCTAGGAAATGCCGGTTTGCCCCCTTCGCACGACCAAGGTCCCTCACCTCTCTTCTCTCTCAAGAGGAACCGTAGATGGTGGAAAGTTGAGAATGGGTGTTGCTAAAAGACTGACCACCCTTGGAACCCACTTCCTTACATAGGTTCAAGCCTCCCAAGGCCTTTCCTACGTCCAACAAGGCTCAGTCCAGCCCCCAAGGTCGCTGGTTAAAGAGGGGGTTAATGCTAAGCACCCCTTGGGTTTGAACAGAGGTGACCCTTCATCTACCCAGTCATAAATGTGAATGTGTGTGCTTTTCTATTAGGATTTGGGTTGGGATGTCTTCATATGAAATGAAGAGGACTCATAGATCTAATTTCTAGTCATTATTTCATCGAATTTCCTCCTTCCTAGCCCGGGTTATGATTTTTGAAATATTATCATTTATTCTCCCTCATTCCAGTCACGACCTTTCGGTAGTCCGAGGTAATCTGGGTATAGCTCTAGCATCCAGGCAATATTTGGCCTCGACCTCAACATAGAAGTTGTAGCTAACGTCCTACTCGGAATTATGGCCTTAATTTCAGGTCATTTTATTAACCACAGACGAAGTTATGAATTTTCTATTAATTACATCTGAGTTCTCCTATCAGTCACACCTCTTTCATGACAACTGTCAGCCAAAGGGCTTAGAACCCTATGTTCTGATGCGAATTGGGCTTCCATCCCAACAGAAGAGTTTGGGTTAAGGGCCCAAGCTTTCTAATGAGCCTTGTTTCATCCCATTTGGATAACTATGGACCAAGATATCGTTATATTAACGGGTGGCTGTGTTTTTTGTAATTATTTCGACCCATTATCACAAACTCCCTCTTAACCTCTATTAGACCCATTTTTCAGAGGTTATCCTCTTCATCAAAGATGTTTCTTACCCAATGATCATTGCATGGGATTTAGTTTCACCTAATTCTGATCTTCCTATGTTAAATTACAAATTTTCTAAGTGTTGTTCAATAATCTATCTTGGTTCCTAGCTCATTGGGTTCGTGGGTCCGAATTGTACATAATTGGGCCAGTGCCCAATTGGTGGTCATAACAAAAAGTCCTTGCTTTCCCCCTTTTCGGCCAATCGTAGTGGCAAGAGATTGATGGATGGAATAACCAACCTAGCCAATCCCCAATACGAGAGCGGTTTCAAATAGGGGCAGTCTTCAAAAAAAAAGGAGATAGATAAACACCATGAAAAATGTCCCTGATCTTAGTAACCGGGCCTGCATCTCCAAAGGCAAGAGTTGAGGTTCATGTAAAATAGTGAAGGGTTGTGCAGCATCATGTGTGTATCAAAATCAATGAAAGTACCAAACAAAATTATAAAATCAAAGACACAAAGCCCGGCGCAACAAGCCGATTCTTTGAGGGGTAGTGCCCTGGAAGGAAGTTGAGTCCTAATATATCCCACCCCAATGCAAGGCTTGTCCCCCAATTTTCTTCCATTTTCTCTCCAAAGATTAGGTCCTACTATAGGCATGGCCTTAGGAGAGGCATCGTCATGCGGACAGGACCCCTGGCCAAGGGATTGTCATCATTGAACACACGTTGTGTTTTAGAAGATTCCTAATGACAGGGGTTGAGATCCTCGCTGCGTAGTTTGAGTTAGCCTTCAAAAGATAAAAAAAATCAAATATCTTCAAAAGACAAAAAATCAAATATCTCCATCTTCTCAGGTTGACCCTTATGGGTCCATTCCACCAGTGCCGCAAGCCCTTGTTGGTCTTGTTGATCTTCTGCGCCCTCAGGCTGGGGCCACCCACTTGACTTACGCGGGTATGGGTCCTTCCTTGGCCCAATATCCTTATGATGGGCTTCCCTCTACACCCACTTATCCTTCGGCCCCTCACACTAGGTCCGCTCCTTCTATCTTGCCTCCTCCATCCCGAGAGCGGGAACTCCACGACAAGTGGGCTGCCATGCAGTAACAGATTGACCTCCTTCAGAAGCGGGTCGACCCACAGTCCTTGGCTGACGTCCCAGTTCCTAGTTCCCACAATATTTGTTTCCCTCCTCAGTCAGAGCTCCCCACGTGCCGAAAGTACGATGGGAATGGTAAACCTTACATCTATGTGAGGGACTTTTTATACGTGTCGGTGCAATTTCAGTATGATGATCGCCTCTGTCACGCCCCGAGCGCGAAAGATACCCGAGGTCGTGGTCAGCTTATATAGAACCATTCAATCAGAGCAATATACATATATTTTTTTTTTTGACAAAAGACAGAGTGTGCAATTTATCTAAATCATAACTAAGATTTAAATTCCCAAAATAATACCAATGTCCAAGGTGACAATTATCCAATTAACCAAATGGTGATAATTCTAATCCATGATATTTCCTTATTCAAATCCAATACTAGGCTACAAGTCTTAACAAGCTTCAATCAACTAGACTGACATAATTTGGAAATACAAAAAAATGGGGACTCAAGAAAATTAAAAGACACGACTAGCTGACAATAGAGGATCGGTGACTCTAGCACTTTTCACTCGGTCTCATTCCCATTCATGTGGATGTCGCTATCCGAATTTCCTGAAAAATATTAGGAAGTAACTGAATGAGCGAATTGCTCAGTAGGAATTACATCTCAAGTTCGAGAAATCTTTAAGTGGTTTACATGTTACATGTAATGCCAGTATAGCTATTCATGATGAACAAGTAAGAAAAGCTGGTATACAGGTATATCTTATGCATGATGAACAAGTAAGATCAAGAACTGCATAGAGAGAGTATCGCATGATATCAAGCATTCGACAAGCAGGATACCAAGAACTTTATAGATGTTGATGCCACTTTTCAGGCAAGCAAGAACTCATGTACAAGCAAGTAAGAATCATGTTCAAGCAAGTAAAATTCATGTTCAAGGAAGTAATATCAAGTACATATCAATAGAATTGGCTATTTCAATCCAGCAAGTACCTTGCCCTTTTTCGGGCCACGCAAGTCAAGTATTGCCCACTCTAGGCCACGCAAGTCAAGTCAAGCAAGTAGAGAGAGTACGTGTGGAATGTCTCAAGTCAAGCAAGTACTTTGGTGCATTGCTTAAACACTGTTGGATACGGACTGAATAGATCTAGAGGGGGGGTGAATAGATCTTTCCCCCTTTTTGATAATTTACTGACTATCGACCAGATGAGCTACTGGTAATTAATGAATCATAGAACTAATGCGGATAGTAAAGATGCAAGCATACGTATAGTAAATCAAACACACACAAGCACACCACAAGAAAGGATTTTTAAGGTGGTTCAGTCTCTTCCTGAGACTTACATCCACCCCTTGCTTAACTCAAGCAAGGCTTCACTATGAGAATCTCTGATCTCAACCAAAACACAGCTGACACACAGCTTGTACCTGCTGACACACAGCTTGATTCTGCTGCCTCACAGCTTGACAATAATTGTAATCAGAAATGAAAAGATGATAAGAACAGGTGATGAAAGACAGGACTGAATATTGGCGTGTGTAGAAGAATAGGTGTTCAGCCTGGGACTTGATCACGCTTATGAAGAAGCCTAGACTCCCTGTTGATCTTCCAGTCAGTTGCCTTCGATTGTTCTGCTGCTGGAGATCACACAGTCTTGAGCTAAGTCTTCCTTCTGCAGCAACGAGATTGCCTTTAACCTTTCTGCAGATTTTTGATTGGTGGAGAGCTCCTTCTTCCTCTTCTGTGTGTATCTTCCTTGGCTTCTATTCCGTGCTCTCTCACCGCTTCCTTCTTCGTGATTAGTTGCCTTATATTCTTCATATAGCTCTTTTTATTTTCAAGAATAAAGTTCTTCCCGCTCAATTTTCAGATCGAGCGCCAATCTGCTAGAAAACAGGGATCGGTTTAAATCCAATCGTTAGAACGAGTTTGACCACTTCTAAGCAAGATTGTTTCCTTGATTCCCGTGCGGAAGCTTATCTCCTGAGCAGCCCAACAACCTGCAACAACCATCTGCAGGTTTTAAGGAACCAAAACAGAATTCGGTTAGAGTTCGGTTTTGGACGATATATAAACCCGTGGTCGACCATGACCCTGTCGCTGGTCGACAATGGGCAGTCCCCAGACGGCCGGTTCTTCTGGCTGAAACTCACGTCGCCCGTTGGTCGACCACAGCCTGGTCGCTGGTCGACAGGGGGCAGTTTCCAGATGGCCAGCAGTTCTGTCTGTTGCTTCTGTCTTTTCTGTGGTCGACCAGAGGCGGGGCTTTGGTCGACAGCCAAGATGCTTCCAGAAGACAGATGATCTGATGCTTTTCTGGTTGAGTTCGTTGGTCGACCATAACCACTTCCCTGGTCGACAAGCGGCCTTTGACACTTCTTCTGATTTGTTGATTCCACTTGGATTTCAGTGGACCTGAAATTACTTAACTTATCAGAGGTAAATTGAATGAGTCCAATACTTTGAAGGAACAATCAAACCACTTGTATTTGTTATGAAACAAGATAGAACTTGATTAATCAAACATATCCTATTGTCATCATCAAAACCAAGGGATGCACAACATTCTCCCCCTTTTTGATGATGACAACCATGAGTCATTGTGACAAACAACAGAGTATAAAATTCATTTGATATTGCATGCAAGGCTATCATAGCACTAATTACATGAGAGACTCAAAAAAAAAGGATAAAGACACTGAGGACACGTAGACAAAGTAAACTTGACATCTAGACACACATCACACATCTAGGCACACAATGACACATAAGCTTCTCTCTCCCCCTTTGTCAACAGCAAAAAGTGAACCAACGCGATGAAACAAACGAGCGGTCAGGATTTAATCAGCATAACTCATATTTTGGGAAATTATCGAAGTGTACCCCCTTTCTTTAATAAGACATTTAAGTAACCTTTCCTCCCTTTCTCAAAGACCACCTTGTGACAAATTCGAGTGGGTCTTGTGGTTCAAAGAATTTGAAAGTATTGCCCCAATAAATTGACTCCCCATATCCACTTTCTTACTCACGGCTCCTTAAACTTATAATATTGTTCATGAGATAATTTTACTAGCTGAACAAGCTGAACAGTGTTTTATGCCTCTATTTGCATATAGTGCATTAGGTCAACCATTTTTGTTGCCTTTTCGTTTTGAAATATTTAAGAGCTGTGGTCAGGTTTATCACATGCTTTTCCACACGAGGAGACACGCTTTTTACACGCCAGAAACCCCGGCTACTTAGCATGCCTAACCATTCCATTTTTAACTGGGACACACTTTTTATCCGTGAGGATATACGTTTATCAGACGCCAATATCCCCAGTTACTCAGGATGCCCAATTAATAATTTTGAGAGTGGCAGAGGTAGATTGAGTCTTCATGACATACATGTCTCCCACTTAATTTTTCAGCCAATTTTGCTTTGTGATAGAGAACAGTAGTTTCTCAGAACTCAGTCCATTGCTCTACCAAGAAGGCAGAATTATGGCGTATTCCATATACATTCATGCTATAGCAGCGTTTATTTTCACTGTCCAACACAGACACAGGTAGAGAAACAGTCTCATTACTAAAAACATAAGTTCTCAATAGTCTTGAGTCAGAGTCATAGTTATGGTTTGAATTTATTGCAGTAGTACAGGTCAAATTCTCATTACTACACTTAACCTTTACTCTCATTGATGACTTTGGTGATTTTCTTGTAAGATATGGTTAGGTTGTTCAATGATTTATTAAGGAATGAGTTTACACTTTTTACTCCCCCTCAATTTGTGAGTCCTTGCTGAAGATAGAAAACAATAAGTTGGCCACAAAGAGATATAGAGACACAAGGAATAGGAAGTGTGAACAAGGATGAGTGAGTAAAGCAAAACTGAGCTCAGAGTCCAAAAAGTTCAGAAGATTTCCCACCAAAGCCAGCAGCTTGATTAGATCCAATTTCCCTTTTTCAGGTCCTTTGTCGACCATGGAGTGGCCTGTGGTCGACCTTTGTGCTGACACAGAACCTGCCTGTTGAGAAGACTGCGTTCTGACAAACCTGTTGTCGACCATTGGATCGCCTGTGGTCGACAGCTGCGAATTCCCAGAGCTAACTATTTCCTGTCCTGATGCCTTGGTCGACCAGCGCCTTGTCTGTGGTCGACCACAAGAGATGAGCCGTAGAGAACCAGTATTCTGTAGAACTTGCTGAAGTAGCACCCGACACAAGACTTTCCAAACTCAAAAACTTGACCAGTACTAGAGACCTAGTTGACATAACTTAGACAGAAATGACAGAATCTATGCAGTGAACACATGAATATGATTATTTCAAGAATTTTCAGGAGAAATTCTACAAATTCCTAACTCCCTTCTTAGAGTTGAAAATCTGTCATTGTTAAGGGGTTTTGTGAAAATGTCTGCCAGTTGTTTTTCAGTTTCTACAAAATGAAGCATGAAATTTCCTTTGGAGACCTCATCTCTTAGAAAGTGATGACGGATCTCAATGTGTTTTGTCCTAGAGTGTTGAATGGGGTTTTTAGACAAATTAATAGCACTAGTGTTGTCACAGAAAATAGGTGCACATCCAAGATCTACATTGTAGTCTTGGAGTTGATGTTTTATCCACAAAACCTGTGTACCACAGCTCCCTACTGCGACATACTCAGCCTCAGCAGTGGAGAGTGCCACAGAATGCTGTTTTTTAGAAGCCCATGATATTAAACATCCACCTAATATTTGACAATAACCACTAGTACTCTTCCTATCAATTTTGCAACCAGCATAATCAGCATCTGAATATGAAATTAAATCTAGTTTGCAATAAGTAGGATACCATAAACCCAATTCTTGGGTACCGGCAAGGTAACGAAGGATACGCTTGACAGCCCCTAAATGTGAATCTCTAGGGCTAGATTGATATCTAGCACACATGCATACACTGAACTGAATGTCTGGCCTAGAGGCAGTTAAATATAGTAGGGATCCGATCATACCTCTGTATTTCTTGGCATCTACCATGTTACCTTTTACATCAGCCTCCAATGTTGCATTTGTCCCCATGGGTGACTCTATTGGTTTGCAGCTCTCCATGCCAAACTTTTTCAGCATCTCCTTTATGTACTTGGATTGATTTATGAAGTAGCCTTCTCTACATTGTAGAATCTGCAATCCAAGAAAGAACTGTAAATCACCCATTAAACTCATTTCAAACTCATTGGTCATTAGATTTGCAAATTCAGTACATAATGAAGCTTCAGTGGATCCAAACACAATATCATCCACATAGATTTGCACAATTAGTATATTCTTACCTTGGGTCTTGGAGAATAATGTTTGATCAATTTTACCTCTTGTGTAGCCCTTTTTGGTGAGGAATGAACTCAGTCTGTCGTACCATGCCCTAGGAGCCTGCTTTAAACCATACAAAGCCTTATGCAGTTTAAAGACATGATTAGGAAGATCATCATTTTCAAAACCAGGGGGTTGTTCCACAAAGACTTCTTCCTTTACAAAGCCATTTAGAAAGGCACTTTTTACATCCATTTGCTGCAATTTAATTCCATGGGACGCCGCAAATGCTAACAATATTCTAATGGCTTCTAACCTTGCAACTGGAGCATATGATTCTTCAAAATCAACTCCAAATTCTTGGTTATACCCCTTAGCCACCAACCGAGCCTTGTTCCTCATAACAACTCCTTCTTCATTAAGCTTATTTTTATAAACCCATTTGGTTCCAATAACAGGATGAGATGAGGGTCTGGGAACAAGTTTCCAAACCTGATTTCTTTCAAATTGATTTAATTCTTCATGCATGGCATTTATCCAAGATTCATCTCTTAAAGCTTCCTCTACATTTTTAGGCTCAACTTGAGATACAAGGGCTAGCTGATCTAATTCATCAACTGTTTTAAGCTGAGATCTAGTTTTCCTCGGTTCATTAATTCCTCCAATGATGTTATCTAGAGGATGATCTCTGAGAAATCTCAGATTTTCAGAATTGTTACCTGGGATGATCTCTCCTTCGGGTTGATCATTGGAATCACCTTGCTTTGGTTCTGCTTCAGTCTCCATTGGTTCCTCTTTGCCTTCCAGAAATTCCCCATCTTCATCTTTGCCTACCTGTCCAGTTTTGTCAAAGTCATTATTTTCATCAAATGTGATATGTGGGGATTCTTCAACTAGCTGATCTTTGGTGTTGTAGACTCTATAGGCTCTTGATCGGTCAGAGTATCCCAAGAAGATTCCTGGGTCACTCTTTGGTTCAAATTTGTCCAATGATCTCTTGTCATTGTTATGAATAAAACACCTTACACCGAAGATCCTAAAATGAGCTAGAGATGGCTTCTTACCTTTGAACACCTCATATGGAGTTTTCGCACTAGATGGTCTTACCATTGCCCTGTTTACAATATAACATGCTGTATTGACCGCCTCAGCCCAAAATCTTCTTGGAAGATTGGCTTCAACTAACAAGGTTCTGGCCATTTCAACAAGTGTGCGATTCCTTCTTTCCACCACTCCATTTTGCTCTGGCGTCCTTGGTGAGGAGAACCTGTGATTTATTCCTTTGTTCCTGCAGAATTCATCAAACTCTGAATTTTCAAATTCTCCCCCATGATCAGATATTATTGAACACACTTTGGACTTACCATCCTGCTCATTCTTCTGTAAAAATCCTGAAATTCATGAAAGGCATCGTTTTTATGTGATAAAAACATTACCCATGTGAATCTAGAGAAATCATCAACTAGTACATAACCGTACCTCTTACCACTAAGACTAGCAGTTCTTGTTGGGCCAAAAAGGTCCATGTGCACAAGTTCTAGTGGTCTAGAAGATTGACTTTCAGTTCTACCTTTGAATGATTTTCTTGTTTGCTTACCTTGGGTACATGATTCACATACTTTGACATTTTGAGCAAACGAAATTTCAGGTAAACCAGAAACCATTTTATTCTTAACCAATTTGTGCAGCACCCTGTAGCTAACATGCCCTAGCCTTCGGTGCCACAACCAAGTCAGGTCCTCCTTCTTGGCGGTGAGGCACAAGTTGGAGTGGGCTGGATCATCCAAGTCTATTATGTAGACATTATTTACTCTCTTGCCCATAAACTTAACTTTAGCCGAATTTGGTTCAAGAATTTTACAGATCTTAGAATCAAAGACTACTTGATGGCCTTTGTCGCATAGCTGACTGATGCTTAGAAGATTATATTCCAGGCCATCCACTAGCAGTACATCTTCAATGCAATTTGTAGATGTCTTACCTACCTTACCTTTCTCAATGATCTTGCCTTTGTTATTTCCTCCAAATGTCACATGTCCTCCATCTTTTGAGTTTAGCTCGGAGAATTTTGCCTTGTCCCCTGTCATATGTCTTGAGCAGCCACTATCTAAGTACCACTTGTTGTGTATAGCTGCCAAACACACCTGCATCACAAGTTACACAGAAACTTTTGGACCCCAATGGTACCCGGGTCCAAGATAGCTTGTGAAATTATGAAATTGCTGCAGTAATCCTTTGGGAACCCAGATTCTGTTAGAGCAGTGTAAATTTTTATTTCTGAACTTGTTCAGGTTGGGTTGCTTTTGTTCTAAAGCTTCTTTAATCTGAGTCCACCTTTGTGTATTCAAGTTTTCATTTTGTTTTACCCGAGAAAACCTGTGATTTCTGTTTGCTTGTCTGGCCATGGTCGAATTTTGGTATGTCTGTGGTCGACCATCGCGTCTCCAGAACTCAGCGTCTGTTCTGGCAGCACCTCTGGTCGACATCTGGTGTACCTGTGGTCGACCACTGCTTCTCCAGTAACCAGCGCCTGTTCTGGCAGATCCTCTGGTCGACAGATGAAGGGTCTGTTGTCGACCAGCCTGTCTCCAGACATCTTGTTTTCCAGATTTATGTCTTTTAACTTGGTTTAGTCCTTGGTTTGTTTGGTGATTTCTGTGAATTTGGGTTTCTTGTTTATTATTTTGAATCTTATATTGATTGACTGTTTTCTCTTTAAAATTTCTCTCTTCCTTGGTGACATTGTTCCTTTTGGAGGAGCATTCAGCTACATCCTCTTGTTTATCTTGGTATAGATTAATCAGGGGCCTTTTTCCTTTTGAGTCAGCAATCCCAGTTACGGTTTTTATTTGGAATTCCTTTTTAGCCGTAGGATTGTATCCTAACCCTTCTTTTTGAAAGTTTACTTTTATTCCCAATACAGCATTTAAGTTTTCTTGACCTTGAGTCATTTTTTCCAAGGTCTCCTGTTTGTTTTTCAGGTCACTCTTAATTCTTTCTATTTCTCTTAGGAGTTGGTTGTTTTCTTCCTTGAGTGAATTGTTTCTTTCTTGACTTAACTTAGTTTCCTATTCATATTCTTGAGTCTTTAGTTTTAACTCATCAATGTCATTTTTTAGCATTTCATTCTCTTCGGACATTCTCTTGTGGTTTTCTTCATCTAAGTCCATTTGATTCAGCTTGTTTTTCAGTGACTTGATTTCCATTTCTAGTTCAGTTTTGTTTTCCATTGAATTGCTGTCTTTGTTCAGTTGACTGATCTTCTTCTTCAAATGTTTATTTTCCTTTCTTATTCTTTCATAAGTATCAAGCAATTCTGAATATACTTCTTCCCAATCCGAACTAGAGAAGTCTTGAAATGGGGAACTTACCTCAAGATCACTGTTGTCTCCCTTGGCCATCAGACAGAGCTTTCCTTCTTCTTCCTCGGAAGTTGTTTCCTCTTCACTGCTCTCTTCCTCCTCACTCCAAGTGCTAATCATCGCCTTGGGTTTCTTGCCTTTCCACTTGAAGCTTGATTTCTTAGGAGCTTCTGGACATTCAGCCTTCATATGTCCAGGCTGCCTGCAATTGTAGCAAATGAGTTTGTTAGAAGGAGCCTTATGTTTATCAGATTTAAACTGGGATGACTTCCTTACCATGCCCTTTGGATTTCTGAATCCTTTACCTTCCTTCCGCAGGAATTTTTTTAAATTTTCTTGTAAGCATGGCTAGCTCACCAGATTCTTCACCTGAGCTAGATGAGTCATCATTGTCAGACACCTCAGAGGTGCTTGTCTTAGTCTTTAGGGCAAGTTGCTTCTTTTTCTTGCCCTCATCTTCCTTTTTCTTCAGATTGACCTCATAGGCCATCAGGGATCCTACTAACTCATCCACTGTCATTGTTGTGAGATCCTTTGAGTCCTCAATGACTGTGGCCTTAGTATGCCACATCGATGTGAGAGACCTTAAAATCTTCCTCACTAATTCCTGCTCTTTGTATGTCTTCCCTAAGCTCTTCAAGCCATTAGTCAATTGTACTAATATGGCATACATCTCAGAAATACTTTCATCATTTTTCATCCTAAACATCTCATATTCTGAGACTAGCATATTTGCTTTTGTCTCTCTTACCTCGGAAGTACCTTCGTAGATTACCTTTAGACGATCCCACATTTCTTTGGCTGTTGCGCATTGGGAAACTCTTGAGAATTCTGTGGGGTGTAGTGAGCACAGCATCACGTTCATGGCTCCCCAGTTGACAGTTGATTTCCTGACCTGTTCTCTGGTCCAGGTTTCTTCATCTTCCGGTAGCTCAAAAGGTCCGCGGCTCACTACCCTCCACATCTCGTGGTCTTGCGCACGAAAGAACACCTGCATACGATTTTTCCAATAAGAATAATCAGTTCCATCAAAATATGGAGGTCTAGTTACAGAGTGCCCCTCAGCTATGAGGCTTTTAGAGTTCAGTCCGCCCGGTCTCTCCTGGTTGTTAGACCACATTTTTGGAGAACCTGCTCTGATACCACGTGTTGGATACGGACTGAATAGATCTAGAGGGGGGGTGAATAGATCTTTCCCCCTTTTTGATAATTTACTGACTATCGACCAGATGAGCTACTGGTAATTAATGAATCATAGAACTAATGCGGATAGTAAAGATGCAAGCATACGTATAGTAAATCAAACACACACAAGCACACCACAAGAAAGGATTTTTAAGGTGGTTCAGTCTCTTCCTGAGACTTACATCCACCCCTTGCTTAACTCAAGCAAGGCTTCACTATGAGAATCTCTGATCTCAACCAAAACACAGCTGACACACAGCTTGTACCTGCTGACACACAGCTTGATTCTGCTGCCTCACAGCTTGACAATAATTGTAATCAGAAATGAAAAGATGATAAGAACAGGTGATGAAGGACAGGACTGAATATTGGCGTGTGTAGAAGAATAGGTGTTCAGCCTGGGACTTGATCACGCTTATGAAGAAGCCTAGACTCCCTGTTGATCTTCCAGTCAGTTGCCTTCGATTGTTCTGCTGCTGGAGATCACACAGTCTTGAGCTAAGTCTTCCTTCTGCAGCAACGAGATTGCCTTTAACCTTTCTGCAGATTTTTGATTGGTGGAGAGCTCCTTCTTCCTCTTCTGTGTGTATCTTCCTTGGCTTCTATTCCGTGCTCTCTCACCGCTTCCTTCTTCGTGATTAGTTGCCTTATATTCTTCATATAGCTCTTTTTATTTTCAAGAATAAAGTTCTTCCCGCTCAATTTTCAGATCGAGCGCCAATCTGCTAGAAAACAGGGATCGGTTTAAATCCAATCGTTAGAACGAGTTTGACCACTTCTAAGCAAGATTGTTTCCTTGATTCCCGTGCGGAAGCTTATCTCCTGAGCAGCCCAACAACCTGCAACAACCATCTGTAGGTTTTAAGGAACCAAAACAGAATTCGGTTAGAGTTCGGTTTTGGACGATATATAAACCCGTGGTCGACCATGACCCTGTCGCTGGTCGACAATGGGCAGTCCCCAGATGGCCGGTTCTTCTGGCTGAAACTCACGTCGCCCGTTGGTCGACCACAGCCTGGTCGCTGGTCGACAGGGGGCAGTTTCCAGATGGCCAGCAGTTCTGTCTGTTGCTTCTGTCTTTTCTGTGGTCGACCAGAGGCGGGGCTTTGCTCGACAGCCAAGATGCTTCCAGAAGACAGATGATCTGATGCTTTTCTGGTTGAGTTCGTTGGTCGACCATAACCACTTCCCTGGTCGACAAGCGGCCTTTGACACTTCTTCTGATTTGTTGATTCCACTTGGATTTCAGTGGACCTGAAATTACTTAACTTATCAGAGGTAAATTGAATGAGTCCAATACTTTGAAGGAACAATCAAACCACTTGTATTTGTTATGAAACAAGATAGAACTTGATTAATCAAACATATCCTATTGTCATCATCAAAACCAAGGGATGCACAACAAACACCATGGTCAATAAACTCCCATGGGCACAAGTACCTTCAGGTGCTCCTCCCAAGACCAGACCGGGCTCTATATGCACAGTATTTTCATGTATTTCTTTTGACATCCACTCTCATTTATAGCCAATATGGAATTTCAAGGGTTGACCATTGTAAGAATATAAGGTAGATTCCATGAATGGAGTTCAAAGGCATAAATCATGCATGAGATGAACTAAGGTTATATCGGTATAAACCATGAGACAAATCAGGGATCAGAACGAAATTGGCAGCTAACTGGCTACCTCATTGTGACGGGATCGTCGGTTCGAGATTCAAGATTCATGGTTGAACCTGACGGGATCGGCAAGCGGCTTCAACAAAATTATCAAATAAATATTTATGTTAATTGGGCCACATGTATAGGCCTAATATGTGTGTTTTCTTTTTATAGGATTTAAGCTATATCCATGAAAGAGTTTTTTTTAATAGTGTCTTTTAATCTTCCTATTAGAGGTATAATGAGTGTTAGGTATTAGTTGAAGTTTTAATGAGTTGTCTTTTGTTCTCCTTGTGGAGTCTATACAAAAAGTCCTGCAACCTTTATTTTAAAACAATGAAATGAAGTTAAATTTTTGGAAAATGTGAGAATCCCCACTCTCTCTATCTCCTCCCCCCCCCCTTTTTCTCTCCTACGTTGCCACCTCCCCCTCTCTCTCTCGTACCTTTCTCTCAAGCCTCATCTTCCCCTGGCCGCTCTCCCTCTCCCCCCTAACCACCCTCCTCTGCTCTCGTCGACCCTCCTCCCCATGTCTTTCCTGCACCGGCCACTCCCCCTGCTGGCCTTCTCTCCCCCTCCCTCCCCCTTCCTCAGGCGGCCTCTTCTCTTCCCTGCACCTTCCCCCTCTCTCACTCTCTTCTCTCCACCGCACCAACTTGCATCGTCACCTCCCTGCTAACCCCCCTAACCGCCGGCCTCCTCATCCTCTTCCCCCTCCCTTTGCTACTTCATTCTCCCTCCCTCAGATCCACAGCTTGGCCAAGCTACCCAACCCCCCCTTCCTCCGGCCCTCATCCCCCTCTCTCTCCCTACAACTGCAGTCACCCCTCTCTCACCCCCTCTCCCTCTATCTTTCTCCCTTCCCACACACGTATCCGCCCTCCATCGTCCAAACTCTCGCCCTCTCCCCTTCACACACCTCGGTGCACACTCCCCCCTCTCCTTCTCTCTGTGCATCACTCTTTCTCTCTCTAACCCCGCCGGCACGTCTTCGCACCCCTGGCCCCCCCTAAACTGTTTCCCCTGCGCTGGCCTTCTCCCTTTCACCCTCTCTGGTCTGCGGGTCAATCCCCTGTTTGGAACAGGGGCACCGCAGCTGCCTCTTGCCCTCCCCATTCTCTCTCCTTTGCCCCGCTCCGACTCCCCACCACCACATCCCCTCACCCTCTTCCCCCCCTATACCCATCTCCCCTCCCCCCTTCTATTCTATGCACTCCCAGGGCCGGACACCCCACATCACCACAGCTACTAGTCCCCTCCACAGCGTGCAACATTACCGCTGCCACCGTCCACCTACACAGCCGTAGAAGCTATGCCCGGTCCTGCTCCTCCCGCCGTGGCCTTGCAAGCAACGGCCTCGCACCATTGCCACAGCCACCTACACACACACGTAGCATCTCCCCCCCCCCTCTTGCTTTCTCCCTTCCTCCCACTGTTGCCTCACTCCTTCCCTCTCTATTCTCACATGCACGACGTCGCAACCCCCCCTGGCACCACCGACCTCTCTTCCCTTCTCTGCACACACCCACACCCACGTAGCACCAACCCTTGCCCGCTTTCCTCCCTCTACCCCACTCTCAAACTCACACCGGGCCCCCTGTTTGGAATAGGGGCACCGTCGGTGACCCACCCCTCCCTCACCCCTCTCTCCCGTGCGACACCCAACCCCCTTCTTCTCACTCCCTCCCTCACCTTCTTTCTCTGCTTGTCTGAGAACCCTGTCCTCCCCATACGTCATGCTCCACGCTGCAGACCTGCCACGTCCCTCGTCTCCCTCCGCGGCCACTGTAGCCCCTGCTCGCCATGCCGCACCCAGCCCGCCACCACCATGCACCCCTTTCGCCCAGTGCCCTGCCTCGTGTGAGGACCCGACCCCCGGTCGTCTTCATCGGCAACGGGGAGGAGTCCCCACCCTCCTACGGTCCCTGCAAGACCCCTGTTCGCACAAGCCATCGAGGGCACCCAACCGGTGTCTTGTCCTCCCGCCGCCACTCTCATCTACAACTGCAAGGAGGCCCCTGCCATCCACCGTCACGACTGCTCCCCGTCCCCACCATCCTACAGCATCATGAAGCTCATCGGCCTCCTGTCGACGACGACATGGCCACCCTGCCTGTGGTGTTCAGCAGCGGCGTCCATGCTCGCCAGTCGCCATCACCACCATCGAACAAGAAGCAACGTCGGCGATCACCCCAGTGCCAGCACCACCACCGGGGACCCCCGTCAGCTCGCTGCCATCGTTTCTGGGATCGCTACCCAGCCGATCCTCACCAACAACGTCCTTCCCCATCCCTAGTATCGCCGCCGTGGTGCCCCCAGCCGATCACCACCTGCAACACAGGCAACCTGCTTCAACCGTAGCAGTTACGCATGGGCTTCCTACTCCCGCCGCAACCCTTGCATGCAGCATCAACATGACCGTCTCCTTCGTCACCCGCCGCGGCCCATACATGCACGTCGCCGGGGCCATCTACCGCAGCATAGCCAATGTGCACCACCCTGCCACCATTTGTGTTCTTGTGGCCTCTCAGCTCTCCCGTCTGCAACATGCAAGGCGGTCTGAGTTAGCTCGAAGCTTCAACCCCACCTCCCGTGCCCTCTCTCTCTGTTTATTTCCCTCTCTCTCTCTAACTTCTCTCTCTAAACACCTCTCCTCTCCCCACTACATCCTGTGTATCCTACTCCTACATTCCTCCTCCCTTGCCATACTACCTCCCCCCTCCCTATTCCTCACCCAGCTCGCCCCTGCACTGGACGCTACTCATCCCTGCCATCATCGGCCTATGAGAAACAGTTGCGAAGGAGACCCGTTGTTGCACCGTCACCTCTGGCAGGCCATGGTCCTCGTGCCTTGCCATCCTACACCAGTCGCAGGAGTGAACAGGTGCATCGTTGGCCCCCCACCGCTACCAACTTCAAGTGTCCACCTGAGGAAGCTTAATCTGCGAGACCACATGCTTGGCATGGACGTTGACAAGGCTCTTAGCAAAACACTTGGAAACCTTGCTGGGAACTGCCCTTTTACTTGAAGTGTTAAGAACTCGCTGGAATTGATATCACAGTGAAGGTTGCTCATGCTTTGTCAACTCCAGTAGCTGTGAAGTAGTGTCGTGTGAAGCTAAACCTGTTTGAGATTGAGTTAACGTATGAGGATGCAGAAGCATTGATAGATGGTCATTTTGCATTAAAGAAGCTTGACGTGAATCCTAATGCCCTAAGGAGGATTGGTGCAAGGTGTTTGGCATGTGTTGTTCGTAACAAGCCATGCTTCTTTTGATGACATTTATGGTAATGCTATTTTTGAAGAAGGAAACGATGAGGTGAAGGAGATATTTAAATCTATAATTGTCTTGTCTCACATCAAATGGTATCAGAGCTTAGGGAACCGGGCTGTTCCATCAGACCGGGATCCTGAGCTACGAGGTTCGAGGTCGAACCTCCTCCAAGTAGAGGGGTTTGACGGGATCGTCGGTTCGAGATTCAAGATTCATGGTTGAACCTGACGGGATCAGCAAGCGGCTTCAACAAAATTATCAAATAAATATTTATGTTAATTGGGCCACATGTATAGGCCTAATATGTGTGTTTTCTTTTTATAGGATTTAAGCTATATCCATGAAAGAGTTTTTTTTAATAGTGTCTTTTAATCTTCCAATTAGAGGTATAATGAGTGTTAGGTATTAGTTGAAGTTTTAATGAGTTGTCTTTTGGTCTCCTTGTGGAGTCTATAAAAAGAGTCATGTAACCTTTATTTTAAAACAATGAAATGAAGTTAAATTTTTGGAAAATGTGAGAATCCACACTCTCTCTATCTCCTCCCCCCCTTTTTTCTCTCCTACGTTGCCACCTCCCCCTCTCTCTCTCGTACCTTTCTCTCTAGCCTCATCTTCCCCTGGCCGCTCTCCCTCTCCCACCTAACCACCCTCCTCTGCTCTCGTCGACCCTCCTCCCCATGTCTTTCCTGCACCGGCCACTCCCCCTGCTGGCCTTCTCTCCCCCTCCCTCCCCCTTCCTCATGCGGCCTCTTCTCTTCCCTGCACCTCCCCCCTCTCTCACTCTCTTCTCTCCACCGCACCAACTTGCACCGTCACCTCCCTGCTAACCCCCCTAACCGCCGGCCTCCTCATCCTCTTCCCCCTCCCTTTGCTACTTCATTCTCCCTCCCTCAGATCCACAGCTTGGCCAAGCTACCCAACCCCCCCTTCCTCCGGCCCTCATCCCCCTCTCTCTCCCTGCACCTGCAGTCACCCCTCTCTCACCCCCTCTCCCTCTATCTTTCTCCCTTCCCACACACGTATCCGCCCTCCATCGGCCAAACTCTCGCCCTCTCCTCTTCACACACCGCGGTGCACACTCCCCCCTCTCCTTCTCTCTGTGCATCACTCTTTCTCTCTCTAACCCCGCCGTCACGTCTTCTCACCCCTGCCCCCCCTAAACCGTTTCCCCTGCGCTTGCCTTCTCCCTTTCACCCTCTCTAGTCTGCGGGTCGATCCCCTATTTGGAACAGGGGCACCACAGCTGCCTCTTACCCTCCCCATTCTCTCTCCTTTGCCCCGCTCCGACTCCCCACCACCGCATCCCCTCACTCTCTTCCCCCCCCCCATACTCATGTCCCCTCCCCCCTTCTATTCTCTGCACTCCCAGCGCCGGACACCCCACATCACCACCGCTACTAGTCCCCTCCACAGCGTGCAACATTGCTGCTGCCACCGTCCACCTACACAGCCGTAGCAGCTATGCCCGGTCCTGCTCCTCCCGCCGTGGCCTTGCATGCAACGGCCTCGCACCAGTGCCACAGCCACCTAGACACACAGTAGCATCTCCCCCCCCCCTCTTGCTTTCTCCCTTCCTCCCACTGTTGCCTCACTCCTTCTCTCTCTATTCTCACATGCACGACGTCGCAACCCCCCCTGGCACCACCGACCTCTCTTCCCTTCTCTGCACACACCCACACCCACGTAGCACCAACCCTTGCCCGCTTTCCTCCCTCTACCCCACTCTCAAACTCACACCGGGCCCCCTGTTTGGAACAGGGGCACCGTCGGTGACCCACCCCTCCTTCACCCCTCTCTCCCGTGCGACACCCAACCCCCTTCTTCTCACTCCCTCCCTCACCTTCTTTCTCTGCTTGTCTAAGAACCCTGTCCTCCCCATACGTCATGCTCCACGCTGCAGAACTGCCATGTCCCTCGTCTCCCTCCGTGGCCACTATAGCCCCTGCTCGCCGCGCCCCACCTAGCCCGCCACCACCATGCACACCCTTTCACCCAGCGCCCTGCCTCGTGTGAGGACCCAACCCCCGGTCGTCTTCATCGGCAACGGGGAGGAGTCCCCACCCTCCTACGGTCCCTGCAAGACCCCCGTTCACGCAGGCCATCGAGGGCACCCAACCGGTGTCTCATCCTCCCGCCGCCACTCTCATCTACAACTGCAAGGAGGCCCCTGCCATCCACCGTCACGACTGCTCCCCGTCCCCACCATCCTACAGCATCATGAAGCTCATCGGCCGCCTGTCGACGATGACATGGCCACCCTGCCTGTGGTGTTCAGCAACGGCGTCCATGCTCGCCAGTCGCCATCACCACCGTCGAACAAGAAGCAACGTCGGCGATCACCCCAGTGCCAGCACTACCACCGGGGACCCCCGTCAGCTCGCTGCCATCGTTTCTGGGATCGCTGCCCAGCCGATCCTCGCCAACAACATCCTTCCCCATCCCTGGTATCGCCGCCGTGATGCCCCCAGCCGATCACCACCTGCAGCACCGGCAACCTGCTTCAACCGTAGCAGTTACGCATGGGCTTCCTACTCCCGCCGCAACCCTTGCATGCAGCATCAACATGACCGTCTCCTTCATCACCCGCCGTGGCCCATACATGCACGTCACCGGAGCCATCCACCGCAGCGTAGCCAGTGTGCACCACCCTGCCACCATCTGTGTTCCTGTGGCCTCTCAGCTCTCCCGTCTGCAACCTGCAAGGCGGTCCGAGTTAGCTCCAAGCTTCAACCCCACCTCTCGTGCCCTCTCTCTCTCTTCATTTCCCTCTCTCTCTCTAACTTCTCTCGCTAAACACCTCCCCTCTCCCCACTCCATCCTATGTATCCTACTTCTACATTCCTCCTCCCTTGCCATACTGCCTCCCCCCTCCCTATTCCTCACCCAGCTCGCCCCTGCACTGGACGCTACTCATCCTTGCCATCATCGGCCTATGAGAAACAGTTGCGAAGGAGACCTGTTGTTGCACCGTCACCTCTGGCAGGCCTTGGTCCTCGTGCCTTGCCATCCTACACCAGTCGCAGGAGTGAACAGGGCATCGTTGGCCCCCCACCGCTACCAACTTCAAGTGTCCACCTGAGGAAGCTTAATCTGCGAGACCACATGCTTGGCATAGACGTTGACAAGGCTCTTAGCAAAACACTTGGAAACCTTGCTAGGAACTGCCCTTTCACTTGAAGTGTTAAGAACTCGCTGGAATTGATATCACAGTGAAGGTTGCTCATGCTTTGTCAACTCCAGTAGCTGTGAAGTAGTGTCGTGTGAAGCTAAACCTGTTTGAGATTGAGTTAACGTATGAGGATGCAGAAGCATTGATAGATGGTCATTTTGCATTAAAGAAGCTTGACGTGAATCCTAGTGCCCTAAGGAGGATTGGTGCAAGGTGTTTGGCATGTGCTGTTCGTAACAAGCCAAGCTTCTTTTGATGACATCTATGGTAATGCTATTTTTGAAGAAGGAAACGATGAGGTGAAGGAGATATTTAAATCTATAATTGTCTTGTCTCACATCACATTGAATTGGCGCCTAGGGGTTACGCAGTCTTTCAGGCAATTTGTGCTTGGGGGTCAGGCTATCTTTTATGAAATTGGTGTCTGGGGGTTAGCCAATCTTTCAGGCAATTGGCGCCTGGGGGTCAGGCTGTCTTTTATGAAATTGGCGCCTGGGGGTTAGGGCTTCTTTCAGGTTTATATATATATGAAAATGGTGCCCCTACAGAGAGTCTCCATTTAAAGGACGACTCTCTGGAGGGTCACTATTCAATAAATTGGCGCCCCTGGATAGGGCGCCAATTCTTTTGGCTTCTATTTACACCGGGCAGGTACATCTTTAGACTCATAACACTATTCATAATCTCAAAGTTTCACGAAATCAGGAACCAGGGATATGCATAGGCAGAGATAATTATCGGGAGTTCAGAATTATATTCATGCAGATTTGTTGGGTTTCAGTTTCATATATTTTAATTTTTCTAATAGGGTGTCTATAAATTGCTGGAAAAGGAAATGGCGCCTCCCCATGGGGTCTTCATATAAATGACGACCCTCTGGAGGGTCATCAATTGAATAAATGGCGCCCTGGTCAGGGGCGCCTATTCAGTTGGGTCATGCACTATTCACATTCCCAAAGTTTCTCGGAATCAGGAAGTAAGGACATGTATAGGTAGAAAAAAATATCAGGATCACATAATCATACTCATGCAAGAATTTTATGGTTTAGTTTCATAGATATAAATTTCTAAATGCGTTGATTATTATTTGTTGGAAATGAATTGACGACACTGTGAACAGTCTCCATTTTAATGGCGCCCTAGATTGGGGCGCCCCTTCAGGAAATGGGGACCTGATCAGGGGTGCCCTTTACCTGAGGGTTGGACTTTTTGGGTTTTTAAAACATATGTGTATCTATTGTAAAACAGGTTATACACTAGGGCTAAACATGATATTTTAAGGATGTAAAAACTAGTGTAATGAGATATATTTGAATCTCGTGAAATCAGTATAACAGACTATGTAATAGACTATGTAAAAATTGGTGTAACATGCTATAGTTGTTCTACTTAAAACCCGTGCAACATGCTATAGGAACAGGCTGCATGGCATGACAGATGGATTATACTAGCATGTTATGTTACCCTATTTTAGCTATGGGTTGGGATAGATCTTGAGAGCACCTACCTTTTTGGAGTGATACACGTGGTACAGGAAGTAGAAGAAAGAGGAAATCCAAGCCAAGCCCTTCTAGTCTCTGCAGTAGAGCTTCAGGAAATAAACAATAAGATGAAGTCCCGAGTTTAAATGGCACCCAAGAGGGGGGTGAATTGGGTGTTAAAAAATTAATGAAGATTTTTTTATTTTTGTATAAAATATGTGATAGAATGCTATATGAGAGACAAGGTTAATAGAGACCAAAAAACAAGGCAAGATCTAAAAGGTGATAAATGGATTATTCAGGATAAACAAGAATAAAACTGAACTGGAAATCACACATGCAATTTGCACAGAATGGGGATAGAGGAAAAGGAACAAACCACACGGCGACAACGATTTTTAGGTGGTTCGGATGCCACAACGGCAACCTACGTCCACCCCTCACGGACTGTGAGGATCCACACACTATCTTGTAAAAAGTTACAAGATCAACCACACACAACACTTACACACTGGGAAGAGGAGTTCCCGCGAAGATGTAAGAACACCTTAATACACACACAGCTACACGGGAGGACACACACAAACAAACACACAGGGATCTAGGAAGATCCACACACATTGAAATATTTTAACAACTACAAGATCCACATATGAAGCTTAAGAAGGCAAAAAGAATTTAGAACACAATAGAAGAATCTTGATTTGGTCCCCCTTAATGGATGGTTGGATGCTTTGGATGCAGCTTGAATCCTTGGGCTGATCTTCACTTGACTTGATGAAGAAGGATGAAGAACTTCTCTCGGAGCAATGTTCACGTCTACAGTGCCAAATCCCTTCTCTTCCTCTTGGCAGCCTCCTTTTGATCTTCCTTGAGCATTAGGGTTTTCCAAACCCTCTTGTATAAGTTATATAGGTTCTTGAATGGTCCAAGGCCTCCCCCAGACCAGATCCACAATATCTGGAGAGTTTGGTAGCTTAGGGATTAAACAATTCCCATGAAAGTGGCTTATCTCGAAAGGTTAAAAAGTCAACAATTGTTGGCAGCTCGGGGCTGGCGGTCGACCTGCAGGGGCTGGCGGTCGACCGCCACTGAGACACCTGCAAGTGGCCGGTCCCTGGGAAATCCGATCGACCGGGATTTGAGGGGCGGTCGACCGCCACTGTGACAGACTGTAGAGAATTGCATTCTGTTATTTCAGGTCGACCGGGGTCATGCAGGAGGTCGACCGGACTATCAAAAAAACCTGAAAAATAAGAGTTTAGCCCAGAGAACCATATCCACAAGATCGAGACATGAATTGGATGCATGTTTATGGGAAATGTCAAGTTCATTTGAGATCTGAGAAAGCCCATTCGGAAGGCTAAAACCTTAAGCAAAAGCATGAAAAAATCCGGCCTTGAAAATGTGTGAAAAACACTTGGGTCAAGGATTCCAAACAGGAGAGCCACCAAAGGTCCTTGGTTTTGTTATCATCAAAAACACTGAGATAGATATACAACATAAGAGAGCCACACATTCTCTGCCGCCACAAAGCTCCAGCAGTAGGACGTGGAGTGTAGGAAAAGACGCTCCTTCACATCTTCCAAAGAAAAGAAGGAAGATATTCCCTTCTACAGATAGCAGGATGACGGCAGTAGTCTCCACCCTCAATAGAGGAAATAGTTATAGGAAATCTGGTTGCCAACGCAAAGCATTAGTTTATTGCCTTGCGGGTCCGGTTGGGGAACAAGATCCTAGATCATTGCTGTCCATGGTCAGAGGATGGTGCTTTGCCAGCTAAATGAGGTTGTTCATGTCTCAAGTCTTCTAGAAGCACTTTGGAAATGGCGCCCTGGTATAGGGGTGCCCCTTAAATGGGTGACCTTGTTCATGTAAATGATGCTTTGGCATGAGGGCGTCCATTCTTCATGGCTTTAGACAATAGCTGCCACATTCACGTGTTGGTCTTTATGGTGTATATATATATTAATATATATAGTGGGATGGTGGCCCAAGGGAAATGGCGCCTTGTATAGGGGCTCTATATTGGTGAATGGCGCCCTGGTAAGGGGTGCCCATTCCCTTTGGGTTGGTAAAATAGAGACCCCACTACATACTACCCATGTGTTGGCATTAAGTGATGTTGTGCTTTGTATATTTATATAGTAGCCCTCATAAGGTATGGTTCTTTTTATAAGGCCTTCATGTAGGATTGTTTATCTAAGAAGTTCAACTTCTCTATTGTTTTATCGGGGGTGCTACACCCTCCCCCACATAAAAGAATTTGGTCCCCAAATTCAACTGCATATACGGAGATAGGAAGGGTGCAGAGAACTTACACACTAGAATAGCTCCGGAAATCTCCTTCGGATTGACTCCTCAGTTTCCCATGTAGCTTCTTGTTCTAAGCATCGATTCCATTGAATTTTCACCATAGGGATCATGTTGTTCCTTAGAACTCAGACTTCTCGGTCGAGGATCGTCATTAGCTTTTGCTCGTAGGTAAGGTCCTTCTGTATTACCAAATCCACGTGGTCAATGACATGGAAAAGATCGTGCACGTACTTCTTCAGCATAGAAACATGGAATACGTTGTGCACTTCTGATAGTTGTAGAGGCAAGGCAATACGGTAAGCCACCTCGCCTACTCTTTCCAATACTTCAAATGGACCAATAAACCTTGGTGTTAGCTTACCCTTAACACCGAATCTTCTAATACCTCGGCCGGAGAGACCTTGAGAAAAATATGGTCTCCAGCTTGAAATTCAAGATCTCTTCTCCTATTGTAAGCATAAGATTTCTGCCTGGACTGTGCTATCTTTAGCCTTTCTCGAATGAGGTGTATCTTCTTGGTTGAATCTCTTACCATATCTGGGCATAATAGTTGCTTTTCACCGACTTCATCCCAGCATATTGGAGATCGGCAACTCCTGCCATACAATGCCTCAAAAGGTGCCATTTGTATACTGGCTTGATAGCTGTTGTTATATGCGAATTCGGCTAGGGATAAGCGGTCATGCCAGCTTCCGCCGAAGTCTATAATACATGCTCTTAACATATCTTCAACAACTTGATTTGTCCTTTCAGTCTGACCATCTGTCTAGGGATGGAATGCAGTGCTGAACTTGAGTTTCATCCCAGAGAATGTTGTAGACTTTTCCAGAAATGAGAGGTAAAGCGTGGGTCTCGGTCAGATACAATTGACACCGGGACTCCATGCAATCTAACCATCTCATTAATATACAGGTCAGCAAGTACATCAACCGACCATCAGCTTTTGATGGGTAAGAAATGGGCCGATTTAGTGAGACGGTCGATGATTACCAAAATTCCATCATGTCCGCCTCTAGATTTGGGCAAGCCCATGATAAAATCATGCCGATGTCTTCCCACTTCCATTTGGGAATATCTAGCGGATGCAATTTTTCAGCGGGTTTCTGATGTTCCGCCTTCACTTGAGGGCATGTCAGGCAACGAGACATGAAGTCCACTACCTCCCTTTTCATATTAGGCCACCAGAAAGTTCGTTTCAAGTCTTGGTACATCTTAGTGGCTCCAGGGTGGATCGTGTATCTTGATCGATGAGCTTCTTCAAAAATCTTCTTCTTCAACTCAGGACAGTCGGGTACACATGTCCGTTCATGGAATAGCAATATGCCGTCGGGTGCTAGCTTGAAATCAAGTCTCTCGTCTAGTTTTCCTTTTATCTCCACTAGTGCGGGATCTTCTTCTTATAGCTTCTTAGTCTCAGGTAGTAAATCCGGGTGTAGACTTATGTGGGATAGAGTGATACACTTGTTCATCTCATCCGTGCTTGTATTGAGTTCTGAGAATTTCTCCAGCAACTTCCATTCTTGTATCACACAGTTGGCCAAAATTGCTCTCGACTTTCGACTAAGGGCATCAATTACAGAATTACCCTTACCAGGATGGTATTGTATAGTGAAGTCGAAATCTTTGAGATATTCGAGCCAACAGCTTTGCCGCATGTTCAGTTCCTTTTGGGAGAATAGATATTTAAGGCTTTTGTGATCAGAGTATACTGTGAATTATTCTCCGTAGAGATAGTGTCTCCAGATCTTCAAGGAAAACACCACCGTGGCCAGCTCTAAGTCGTGCACCGGGTAGTTCTCTTCATGTTTCTTTAATTTTCAGGAATAGTACGCAATGACCCTTCCATTTTGCATCAACACATCCGAGGCCAATACCAAAACATCGATATATACCTCGTATTTCTCTCCTTCAATTGACAATGATAAGACTGGAGTAGTGGTCAAGAGATCCTTCAAAGCTTGGAAACTCTTCTCGCAGTCTTCATTCCACTCATAAGGCACTTCCTTGCGGGTTAACCTGGTGAGAGGAATAGCAATCTTGGAGAAGTCCTTGATGAAACGCCGATAGTAACCAGCTAGACCCAAGAAGCTTCGAATCTCTATTGCATTCGTTGGTCATTCCCAATTCTTCACAGCTTTGACCTTTGCAGGGTCGACAGAAATTCCGTTCTTCGAGACCACATGGCCCAAGAAGGATACTTCTTCTAGCCAGAACTTGCACTTGCTGAATTTGGCATATAATTTATTTTTCCTTAATATTTGTAATGCCTTCTCGAGATGTGCTTCATGATCTTCTTCAGTCTTTGAATAGATCAAAATATCATCAATAAAGACCACAACAAATTGGTCTAAGTGAGGCCTGAATATGCTGTTCATTAATTGCATAAAAGTTGCAAGGGCATTTGTTAGTCCGAAAGGCATAACAGTAAATTCGTAATGTCCACACCTGCTTCGAAATGTAGTTTTACGAATGTCTTCTTCTTTCATCTTCAGTTGGTGGTAACCAGAACGAAGATTAATCTTGGAGAAGTTGTAACGACCCGAGAATCCGATTACTGGGAAGGCCCGATAATCCGAGACTCGAATCGCCGCCCACGAGCCAGGAGGGCTCGGAAGGGCTAAAAGGACTGTGGAGACACAAAGAAATATGAAATAAAGTAGGACAATGCAACAATTAATAGAAATAAATAAACAACTACTACAACAGAGTCCAGTCTAATAGAAAGTACAGTCTAAAGTAGTAAAACGTACCACATGCCGAGTGAACACTCAGCCCGGCGAGCTGGCAACTGAGAACCTTCGTACCGCACCCTCGAATCTCGAGGAAGAATCGCCACACCTGAAAAGCAGGGAATGAGTCTCCAAAATATAGACTCAGCAGGGATCCCACAGAACCCCAACCGGAAACAACGGCGGTAGCGGAAAGGAAAGCTACAACGACAACAGGAACAGCGAACCGGTGGCCGGTCAAAACTCGGCACTACAGCTACTCCTATTGTACCAGAAACACCCCCCGATCTCACGGTCGAGGCTACCGAACCACACTAGTACCACTTACCGAAGTAAAACCTATGGCAACCCCGCCGTAGAGGCCTGTCTCTCGAGACACGACCAATCTGGACACGTTGTCCAAGGTGCAACCCCGACCATCCGATCGCGGACACCGCACCAACAAGACACAACCTCGGTAAAGCTACTAGCACCAGTCCCATGGCATGAAAATTGACATGTGCCACGACGAAACAATCGGAACTCAACGGTCAACACGACCAAAAACCCGAAGGTCGAAGTCACTGAAACTGACAGTCTGTCACTTCCGACTCGACAGGAGTACCTCCCACTAGAAGCACAGTCGGTAGCGTCCCCTGACGTCTTACACCACACTAAAGGTGAACTGCCTGATGTGGTAGCGCCTACCAAGGCACGGACACCGGTTCGTTGTTCCTCCTGTCTTTGTAGCTTTCCTTTCCGCTACCGCCATTGTTTCCGGTTGGGGTTCTGTAGGATCCCTGTTGAGTCTCTATTTTGGAGACTCATTCCCTACTTTTCAGGTGTGGCGGTTCTTCCTCGAGGTTCGAGGGTGCGGTACGGAGGTTCTCAATTGCTAGCTCACCGGGCCAAGTGTTCACTCGGCATGTGGTACATTTTACTATTTTAGACTGTACTTTCTGTTGGACTGGACTCTGTTGTAGTAGTAGTTTATTTATTTCTATTAATTTTTGCATTGTCCTACTTTATTTCCTATTTCTTTGTGCCTCCACACTCCTTTTAGCCCTTCCGAGCCCTCCTGGCTCGTGGGCGGCGATTCGAGTCTCGGATTATTGGGCCTTCCCAATAATCAGATTCTCGGGTCGTTACAGCTGGTATCAGAGCAGTGGTTGTGGACGTACATAGGAATTCGATATATTACAGTGATCAATGTCCATAAGGTCTAGTATAGTCGGTAGCTGGCATAGGGATTTGTGCTTGTTTTCTCGCTTTGTTTCTCGCTTGAGAGCTTGAGTGCGCTGCATGGTGCTCTGAAGGTGGTTGATGTCCGCGGTTTTCGTGCCAACATGGGGTCTAAGGATCGAGGTCGAGAGCCTTCTCCCTCATCAGTGGTGGCCCTGGTTGTGCTGCGTTGGGCAGAGGTTGCTGGCAGGCGTGAGCTCGCGATACTGCGTTCGGGGTATCTATAGCGAGGTCAGGTGGCTGGCGAGGATTGTTTGTGGTTAAGTGGCCGTGAGTGTGCTCTGAGGGAGCTGCTGTCGGTTTTGGCCACTCTAGCTTGAGGTTTGTCCAGCCCCTGAGGTGTTAAGGTCATGGTTTGAGGTGGCAAAGCGGGTGTTCTGATTGAGAAGTGTGCTCAGGTGAGCGGAGGATCTTCTCGGTGAGCTGCTATTTCGTCGAGCCTAATGTTCTTATCGTGCTCTGTGGCGTCAGAAATGACGTGTCAGTCCCGGTTGTTTCATGGATTTCGAGGTAGGAATGGGCTGAGGTGTCCCCGTAAGTTTTGCTCCTGCGCTCTTGTGTGCGAATGTGTTGTATTCCCCTGGAGTTGGTTTGAGATATGAAGGTTCTGTGGTAAGTTTTGGGACTTGAGGATGAGCATTGGCGATTGTCGATTATGGCTCATGTTGTGGCTCTTGGAGTGGCGCGTTGCAGTTTGAGCAATTGCAGCGGTCGTGCATCGAGAGATGCTATGGTTGTGGTCTGACGTGACACTCGTCGAGTGTGTCGGAGGCGCTGACCTGATGGAAGCGATGGTTTTCCTTGGTGCTGGATGGTGCTATTTCCAGCGTGCGCAAGATTAGAGATCAGGTCGGGTGTGGAGTTCTTCCATTGGTCGGAGGTGCGATTGGTTTCTCCTTTGGTTGGAGTGATGTGGCACAGCCCAAAGACCACTAAATATGATAAGGTGACCCTAGGACTTAGACCCGCAAGCATACAAGCGCTCAATGATTCTCACAACGACGATTTTTGCTCACTCGGTTCACACGTTCACCCGGTGGGTCCGGGAGATGATGGTGAGGGTCCGAGGCGGGACCCAATTGTCCTAATGGACTTACAATGCTAAGGCTGACCTCCAATGGGCCTGGGAGTCCCAACTTTGTGGGTGGCTGGCCCGCAAGGCGGGGTGTGGGGTGGCACTCACTCACGGGCCGCGGTGGGCACGATATTGCTTAAAATGAATTCCGAGCACTCTCTTACCGTCCGATGGGCATTCAAGGCAATACTACATTTGTAGAAATGAAGCTACAAGGGTGTGATCAGAAGCTCACCTGATCGGTGTGAAGACACCGATCCCGTTCGGAGACGAGGGCGCGCCGGGAGGCGAGGGTATACACCCGATCGCCGCGGCGATGGAGCTTGACCTGAAAATGTGAAGAGGTACAGCACTACGCCCCTTGCAAGGGGGGGATCTTGGGGTGGGGGTTAATGTATTACAACCAAAAACTACCTCCACGCAGGGAGGGGCCTTCAGCCGGCCAAGCGGGGTGGGGAACGAGCGAGATAGAGTCGACTTTCCGAGCTTTGCCGATTCTGCCTAGCTTCTGTAATTCTGGACAGAGGGCCGATGTCGATGCTGCCAATAATTCCACCGAGATTGGAATCTGATGAAACTTGCGCCAAAAGCTTGCTAACCGGAGAGGGGTGCGGCTTGAATTTTTGGACGACGTTCTGATCTGGGGCTGAGTGCTCCAGCGACTGGAAGATGGATGCAGCTCTGGTCTCTGGCCGAGCTCAGTCTGAAACAGCAGGTTGCAGAAGCTGCCACGATCACTCCTGAGCTTCAAATTTGGCACCGCTAGACTCGTTGGAATCATGGACGAGTCTAATTTGCAGCAAAACAAACGGGGAAGTCTTATGATGTTGGAGATGAGCTGGGTGTCCAGTGAAGTGGACGGTGGTCGGTGCAGACTGTGAGGAGGCAGACCGGCGTGGGTGTGGTAGAAAATTGGTATCTCTGGTTGTCGGATGCCGAACGGGGTTCCGCTTTCTGTTCCTGGATGCTGACAGGGGGAGGAAGAACTTTTTAGAAGACCTCGAAGACTGGTTCCTTCAAGGTTCGTCGTGGGAGAGTCTTCTCTGCCGCTCTGGCTCCTGGTCTGAGAGGTTCTGCTCAGTCGGGGAAGAACAGCCTTCACGGACGGCCACGAACTCGGAATGGAGTGATTCCACCTCGCCTGCGAAGAGAACAGGGAGGCCTTTCCAGAAAGTTATGCCACGCCACCAGCAGAACCAGGATGCAGTCGTGGACGTCGCTGCAACAGAGTGCTAATCTGCAGGTCGGCCTGCACACAAAGCTGGAGTGGAGAAGAGAGGAGGGGGCGAACTTGGCTTGAGGGGAGAGGAGGGGTGCGACCTAGGGAGCAAGGAGGGAAGGGGAGATTCGAATTTGGGCTTTGGAATGAGTTAATTCAGCCTTGGGAAGGTGGAGATATGCTTAGGGAAGTGAAAGGGGTAGGTGGTGGTTGGAGGGTGGGGTTTTGAGTGGTGGAACTTCCTTGGGACTAGGTGAGGATTAAAGAGGGGTTGTGGGAAGTTGTGGGGAGTTAATGGAGGTAGGTGGGGGTTGGAAGTGGTTGAGAGGGGGAGGAGAGAGAGTGAATTTCGAAATTTAGAGAGAGGAGGAGAGAGAATGGAGAGAATGAGAGAGAGAGAGAGATATTGATAGAGTTTGAAAGGGTTTTCTTCAATATTCATCAAAAGTTGAATACAAGAGGAGAGATGGGGCCTATATATAGGCAACCATTCTTTACATGACCAAAATACCCTTGACAATAAGATAAAAGACCGAGCATATCCTAGACTCAATCCTATGGGCCCATAACTAAAGTAATAAGGTCCAATTAAACATAACAAGGGAAATGGACTAAAACCATATGACTCAATAAAGGAAAATACATAAGATAGGACTCAATAAAAAGAAAATACATAAAATGAAACTTGGGAAATGAAGATAACAAGTGTAGACCATGATCAATCCATATCAAGAGTGTGCAGGCGATCAAAGCTAGAGGGGTGTCGGGAGATGCCCTCATCAAATCCCCCGGGGTGGGGAGAGCTCGACCCTGTCGAGTATGGGTCTGCCTGGCTGTCGTACTGCTCCATCATGTCGGGATCCAAGCATATCAAATCCTCCCGACTCACCCATGTATCCTCGATCGGGGGACGGCTCTTCCACCTTACCAGATAGCGTTGATACACCCTGTGCCTCGTAATGATACTCTGCTCATCCAGTATTGCCTCTACCTGCTCTCGTCGGTCTCTCAAGCTAGAAAGTGGAGTCCCTCCGGGAGTGTCTCTCATAAGGGGGGGTAAAGGCTCAAGCTCCTCACTGGGTTCCACCACGGGGCCTTTGTGGGGTACCAGGCCCGCCACACTGAAGGTAGGGTGCACCCCATAGCTTTCTGGTAGGTCAAGCTCATAAGCATTGCTGTCAAGTCATCGTAGAACTCGAAAGGGTCCCGAACCCCGTGCCCTCAACTTGGAGGCAGGTCCCGGAAGGAGCTGCTCCGTCCTCACCATCACCGAGTCTCCCACTTGGAACTCGTAGTGGCGTCGATGAGCATCTGGCCGCCTTTTGTAAGTCTCATTGATCCTTCCTATATGCTTGCGAGAATGCGTATGCCAAGGTGGACCTGGGCAGCCAAATGTAGACCGATCACACTTTGATGCTATGAAGACTGTGGTAGTCTTAGGAGGGCCGGGACATCCATAGATGAATCTTTTATGCATGGGTGTGATAAATGTCGGGGGACCCGGACATCCATGTATGCTCCTATCATGCTTAAGACTCATGATGAATGAAGGTGGGCCAATACATCCGAATATGGTCCACTTATGCTGCCTACTTGACATGTGGGTGATGTGGATGAATGTACCCGACTTATGAATCATGTCAAATGGTGTGGTAGGCCTGGACACATGCATGTTTATCCCAAAGGTGACTTCCATGTGCATAGATGTGGGATGACTTTTGAACGTCCACGTGAATAGGTCGAAGGGATCTACGAACGTGGTTATGGGGTGGGGCACTTCATCAATCCCAAGGTGTTTGTTGCCTAAGGTCAAGGCTCTCATGTTGTAACCCGATTCTAGGAAGGGAGGAGTTTGGGTCGACATGGGCGATGTGGGTAAGGTGAGGTGAGTGGTGAATAGGGAAAGTGGGTCACATGGAGATTTAGGCTCCCATAGAAAAGGGTCAAAGGGATTATGGTAAGGGTCACCTAGGTAGGGGTACTCCATGTTCTCAAGGTCCTCAAATGGCGAATCATCTCTCTCTAAGATAATTGGGCCAAGGTTGCTAATGAGTTGGCCAATCAAAGTACTTGGGATCTCAATGGTTGGGGAGTAGACTAGGATGGGTTCCTCCTCCATGGGAAGAAGGAGTATGATCTCACTTGTAAATTGGCCATTGGTGTAGATGGAAGTGATGGAGCCAATGGTGGGGTAAGCTAGGCTAATGGTGCTAGACTCTGATGGCCTCATGGCTAGCATATCGGTCAAGTGGACTTGCCAATGTAGGTAGGCCACTAAGTCTCCCAAATCTTCTACACAATAGGAGGTTTGATAAGTGACATGAGGCTGAGTGGGAATGAGTTGGGATTGATGTCCCATGAGTAGGTGGCTTGGTTGTAAACTAGGAATGGTGAGGCCTCGCTTGAGCCATAGGAATATGGACTTATCTATGGTGATGGTGTCATGGGGAAGGGTGTATAGCTCTTGAGGAACTAGGTTAGGAGGGGTGGGTGAGTTGTATGGCCCTTGGATTTCCTTGATTTTGGGAGGTGGATCCGAATTGGTATCCCTCTCCACTTGGGTAGGTGTGTGGGTTGCAACTCCTAAGGACAATGGGGTAGGAAGGTCTATGGTGGGTGGGTTGGTGTTAGTCGAGGCATGGCGCACTCGAGGAGGTGAGCAAGGTCAGACATGGGTTGGACTTGGGAGTGGAAGTAGTGGAGGCCTAATTTGGGGTAAGATTGGTGTAGGAAGCGGGAGGTGGGTTTGGTGAGGGGTTTTGGGTTTTGGGGTGGTGGCCATTATGGGCCTTGGTGGAGGGGTGGACATGGTGTCCACATGGTTTTTAATGGTGAGGGTTGGATGAGTGGTGGTCACCATGGAGGGAATTGGGTTGGTTAGGGATCTCTTGCCCTTGGGATCACTTGGGGTGGAAGTGGGGACTAAAGGGGCTTGACTAGTGTAGGTTAGGGAAGGGGGTTTTGGTTGGGATGTGGGGGACCTCATGGGGTTAGGTGGGGAGGTGGAGGTCTTAGGTACTTGGGTTTTAGTGATAAGGGTTTGGACGGGTGGGGTGGGAGGAGTGGGAGTGCTCCTTGGGTTTTGGTGATCCGAGTGGGAAGGGGACACATACCTAGCCCTTAGTTGATCCTTCATGTCCTCCCATCTGGTGAGGGGAGCTTCCCGTCTAATTATCCTTAAGCCCTCAATTTTACACCAATGAGTTTGAGCCCTTTTGGTTAGTTGTATTTTGGCAACCCATGCCTTTTCATCCTCGGAAATATGATACCAATTGAAGTATTGGTCCATTGTAGCTTCCCAATCTAAATATTTGCTAGGAGAGGTCCCATCAAAGGTGGGAAGTGGAAAAGGGGCCATCCTATCGTCCGTCCTTAGGGCGGGCCTATTTTTTCCAAGTTGGTTGAGTCGGCCCGATATGTTATCAAGCCGCTCATTGGCATAGGTCAAGGCTTTCATGAAGTAGTTGAAGTCATGAGTGTTACTGGTAGGCATCCCTTGGGGTTTTGGATTCATTGTGGGATTGGAAGATGTAGTATTGGGTTGAAAGCGAGTACCACTACGAGTGGTCATGCAAGGTTGGGTGGGCTATGCAAGGGTGTGCGGATGCACCTATGAAAGACTTAGTGTGACCCAAGACTAGACTTGTAAGGACAAGCCTATGACCGCTCTGATACCACTTGATGTGGCACAGCCCAAAGACCACTAAATATGATAAGGTGACCCTAGGACTTAGACCCGCAAGCATACAAGCGCTCAATAATTCTCACAACGACGATTTTTGCTCACTCAGTTCACACGTTCACCCGGTGGGTCCGGGAGATGATGGTGAGGGTCCGAGGCGGGACCCAATTATCCTAATGGACTTACAATACTAAGGCTGACCTCCAATGGGCCTGGGAGTCCCAACTTTGTGGGTGGCTGGCCCGCAAGGCGGGGTGTGGGGTGGCACTCACTCACGGGCCGCGGTGGGCACGATATTGCTTAAAATGAATTCCGAGCACTCTCTTACCGTCCGACGGGCATTCAAGGCAATACTACATTTGTAGAAATGAAGCTACAAGGGTGTGATCAGAAGCTCACCTGATCGGTGTGAAGACACCGATCCCGTTCGGAGACGAGGGCGCGCCGGGAGGCGAGGGTATACACCCGATCACCGCGGCGATGGAGCTTGACCTGAAAATGTGAAGAGGTACAGCACTACGCCCCTTGCAAGGGGGGGATCTTGGGGTGGGGGTTAATGTATTACAACCAAAAATTACCTCCACGCAGGGAGGGGCCTTCAGCCGGCCAAGCGGGGAGGGGAACGAGCGAGATAGAGTCGACTTTCCGAGCTTTGCCGATTCTGCCTAGCTTCTGTAATTCTGGACAGAGGGCCGATGTCGATGCTGCCAATAATTCCACCGAGCTTGGAATCTGATGAAACTTGCGCCAAAAGCTTGCTAACCGGAGAGGGGTGCGGCTTGAATTTTTGGACGACGTTCTGATCTGGGGGCTGACTGCTCCAGCGACTGGAAGATGGATGCAGCTCTAGTCTCTGTTCGAGCTCAGTCTGAAACAGCAGGTTGCAGAAGCTGCCACGATCGCTCCTGAGCTTCAAATTTGGCACCGCTAGACTCGTTGGAATCTTGGACGAGTCTACTTTGCATCAAAACAAACGGGGAAGTCTTATGATGTTGGAGATGAGCTGGGTGTCCAGAGAAGTGGACGGTGGTCGGTGCAGACTGTGAGGAGGCAGACCGGCGTGGGTGTGGTAGAAAGTTGGTATCTCTGGTTTTCGGATGCCGAACGGGGTTCCGCCTTCTGTTCCTGGACGCTGACAGGGGGAGGAAGAACTTTTTAGAAGACCTCAAAGACTGGTTCCTTCAAGGTTCGTCGTGGGAGAGTCTTCTCTGCCGCTCTAGCTCCTGGTCTGAGAGGTTCTGCGCAGTCGGGGAAGAACAGCCTTCACGGACGGCCACCAACTCGGAATGGAGTGATTCCACCTCACCTGCGAAGAGCACAGGGAGGCCTTTCCAGAAAGTTAGGCCACGCCACTAGCAGAACCAGGATGCAGTCGTGGACGTCGCTGCAACAGAGTGCTAATCTGTAGGTCGGCCTGCACACAAAGCTGGAGTGGAGAAGAGAGGAGGGGGCGAACTTGGCTTGAGGGGAGAGGAGGGGTGCGACCTAGGGAGCAAGGAGGGAAAGGGAGATTCGAATTTGGGCTTTGGAATGAGTTAATTCAGCCTTGGGAAGGTGGAGATATGCTTAGGGAAGTGAAAGGGGTAGGTGGTAGTTGGAGGGTGGGGTTTTGAGTGGTGGAACTTTCTTGGGACTAGGTGAGGATTAAAGAGGGGTTGTGGGAAGTTGTGGGGAGTTAATGGAGGTAGGTGGGGGTTGGAAGTGGTTGAGAGGGGGAGGAGAGAGAGTGAATTTCGAAATTTAGAGAGAGGAGGAGAGAGAATGGAGAGATAATGAGAGAGAGAGATATTGAGAGAGTTTGAAAGGGTTTTCTTCAATATTCATCAAAAGTTGAATACAAGAGGAGAGATGGGGCCTATATATAGGCAACCATTCTTTACATGACCAAAATACCCTTGACAATAAGATAAAAGACCGAGCATATCCTAGACTCAATCCTATGGGCCCATAACTAAAGTAATAAGGCCCAATTAAACATAACAAGGAAAATGGACTAAAACCATATGACTCAATAAAGGAAAATACATAAGATAGGACTCAATAAAAAGAAAATACATAAAATGAAACTTGGGAAATGAAGATAACAAGTGTAGACCATGATCAATCCATATCAAGAGTGTGCAGGCGATCAAAGCTAGAGGGGTGTCGGGAGATGCCCTCATCATGGAGAGATTGCATTTGGCCAAGGTTCGTCATCTTGCATTGTGTGTTCGGATTGGTTGGCCTTCATGTGCCATGCAGTCCGTGCAAGATGTGATCCGTGTTTTGGCAAGGTGGTTGCCTGTGAGAAGTTGTGCCCATTCCCTTGTCGTGTAAGGGTGCTGACGCTGTTCCGGAAGGGCGAGTGCTGGTTGGGCGGTGTTCACATTCTTGGCTGTGCACGCGTGGATCAGAGTGCGCAGCGGAAGCCTGGTGGGCTTGTGACCCACTGGTTCAAGATCGTAGCGTCGGTTGCTACGGGCGGATTCCTGAGTTTGTGTTGAGCATTGGAGGATTGGTTCCCATGTGTGAAACGTGTTGTTGCCATGTCGTTGCTTGAGGTATCGAGGTTCTTGGCACTGGCAGGATGGAGTGTTGGGGAATGTGCTGGCTAGTGCACCGCATGAGTACCCTGTTCTTGTGGTGGAAGCCGTGTCAGGCGTCGGTGTTAGACCCGGATGGGGTTGTTGAGTACGTCGCCTGATGGTGGTTGAGGACGTGATGGACAGAGTTGGTGGCTTGGTGCCCGACTTGTGTTGGAAGTTGTGTCCTCGGTTGAGATCGTCCTTGAAGAAGTGATCTCTGTCAGATTATGGGTTCCTGTTGGTAGCTGCGAGTGACTGGTAAGGCTAGTCTCGTAGTCGACCATGGTAAGATGTGTTTTGCTTGAGGACCCGTGTGCATTGGTCGTGCTGCTGGTGACCTGGTTGTCGTAATTTTGGTTGGCACTTTCCTCCCCTTGAGAAACGTGCCATGCATTGTTCAGGTGGTGTCCCATGGCTCTGTGGTAGGGGCGGAATCGGGATTGGCAGATGTCCACTTGGATTAATTGAGTCAAGGAATTGATGGGACAAGACGGAAGAGTGATGTCTGTGCATCGAGGTCCTTGATGGGTTGTTGGTGTCACAATGGTTATCCCTGGTTTGGTGACCAGCATGGGATGGTTCCCTGTAAGTCTGAGTCAAGTGAAGTGATGATTGAAGACACCAGGATCTTGTCATTTGATTTCATCGTGCTCCCCGAGAAGGGTCGAGTTGGCACGATGATCGAGATCGGATGCGGAGTCCGAGAGGAGTGCGGCTCGAGATGGGGTATCGGTCTGTGTGTGAGTCAACGGATGGCTTGCTGAGGTTTGGAATGTTCCCTTCGGATCTGGTGGAGGACCAGGAAAGAAGGAAGAACCTGAGCAAGTAGAGGTTTCCCGTTGATTTGTATCTGGTGACCAGTGGATGGCCTTTTCACAGATAGAAGATGCTGGTTGTCGGGGCTCGAGCGTGGCGAGAGCCGTGTGCCAGCGAGGCCTCGGGTGGCTGATTTTGAGGTGTGCTTTCTGGATGGGATCTGGGCTTCGTCAAAGTTTTTCCAGCTTTATTTCCTATTTCTTTATGCCTCCACACTCCTTTTAGCCCTTCCGAGCCCTCCTGGCTCGTGGGCGGCGGTTCGAGTCTCGGATTATCGGGCCTTCCCGGTAATCAGATTCTCAGGTCGTTACATATTTAGCTCCAGATAATTGATCGAACAGCTCATCAATTCTTGGCAGCGGGTACTTGTTCTTGATTGTGAGGTGATTTAGCTGCTGATAATCAATGGATAGTCTCATCGATCCGTCCTTCTTTTTGACGAATAGCATGGGTGCTCCCCATGGAGAAGTACTTGGCCTGATGAAACCCTTTTTCAATAACTCCATCAGCTGCTCTTTTAGCTCTTTCAGCTCAGTAGGGGACATTCTGTAAGGTGCCTTGGAAACAGGACCAACACCAGGGACAAGGTCGATTGTAAATGATGTTTGCAGGATCAAGCCCCTACCGTTGCGCTAAAAGCTCGAGCTAGTAGCGAAGGTTTGACCGTATTTCCTTATGGCAGTGCAGAGCCCCACGTCTATGACGTGCTGTGGGCGAGCATGAGGGGCTTCGCACATGGACCCCATAATCCATGCGGCGGGTTGGGCTGCCAAGCACCGATGGTCCCACGTGGGTCCCATACCCCACGTGGTACACACCAAATCCAAGGAGACGCTGGCATAAACCAACAATCTCCCCCCCAGCGGCACCTGGGATTTGAACCCGCGACCTCGCTCTGATACCAGTTTGCAGGATCAAGCCCCTACCGTTGCGCTAAAAGCTCGAGCTAGTAGCGAAGGTTTGACCGTATTTCCTTATGGCAGTGCAGAGCCCCACGTCTATGACGTGCTGTGGGCGAGCATGAGGGGCTTCGCACATGGACCCCATAATCCATGCGGCGGGTTGGGCTGCCAAGCATCGATGGTCCCACGTGGGTCCCATACCCCACGTGGTACACACCAAATCCAAGGAGACGCTGGCATAAACCAACAAATGACACTTCCCTTTCCGGGGGTAAGCCAGGTAATTCTTCCGAAAAAACATCAGAAAAATCTCAAATTACACGTATGTCTTCAAGTTTAATCTCCTCGACTTCTGTGGCAGTCATGAATGCTATGAAAGCCATACATCCTTTACTTAGAAGTTTGCTAGCTCGGAGAGCTGATATAAGAGGTGATCTATTCTGAGGGCTAGTGTAAACCAACTCTGGGAAATCCATGAAAGTTACCTTGCCATGTCAGTAATCTATAGTTGCTTGGTATGTGGATAATCTGTCGACACCTAGTATGACATCATACCCCTTCATATCTAGGCATATCAAGTTGACATGTAGATTATTTTCTTTAACCATAACCTTACAACTTGGGTAGTGATGCATGATATCGGACTCGTTCCCAAGAGTTGTAGATATGACCAAATCTAACCGTTCAGGTTTCTTAGAAAATGAAGTAGCAAATTTCTTGGAAACGAATGAATGAGTTGCACCGGTATCGAATAAAACTTATGCAGTTTTAGAACAAATAGTTAGAGTACCTTCCACAGTTCCACCTTCTAGGGGTTCCATCTCGTGGAGAGCTTGCAGGCTGCTTTGTTTCCTTGCCGGTCGCTTCTCGTCCTTAGTGGCTTGCTCCTTCATCAATGGGCAGTCTGGGATTCGATGCTCTCAACTCTCACATCAGAGACAAGCTCCTAGCTTCCTCCAGCATTCCTCAGTCTTGTGGCAGGCTTTGTCATAGTACTTACCAACTTTCTTAGAAGTTGTAGTGGTGGAGAATGGCTTGTCATTCTTCTGAAACTTCTTTCCCTTAGAGGACTCCCCTCTATTGAAGAATTGCTTCTTGCTGAATGATGATTTGAAATTTCCCGGGCTTGTGAAAGGTTGTGGACACACTTTTTATTAAAAGATGTGATTTTATTTATTTATTGGTTTATTAAGTGTGTGGGCGTGCCAGTCACAAAGTGACGATTTGTTCGGGCTTCGGAGAGCCCATGGTGCGCTCGATCTGACTCAGTCAGGCGATTGTGTGGTTCGGGTCGGGACTGAGACCCGTTGTGCCATAAAGGCCACAACGTCATTTACATCCCCTCGGAGAGGGGAATACCCTTGATTAATTGCCAGAAATAAGGGCTCCACGGCCGAAAGAAATACTGATTAACGTGGGAAGGAAACCACCCGTCGGGTTATGCGGTGAGCCCGAGGTGGGGGCCTGAATACTGGGGTCATGTCGGTCACTGATGGACCATTTCATGTTCAGACACAAGTTCACACGGAAAACGAGACGATAACCCGGGAGACGAATCCGTACAAATGTTTGCCGAGGGACGGCAATTTTAATACAGGGAGGCAAATCGGATCCCGACAAGGGAGGGGACCCTGATGAATTATCGGCCCGAGGTAAGGCCGGACGGTCACCATGACAAGAGAGAGAACTCCCGGGAGTGACTTCCGGCCTACAGGAGCACCATTAATATCCCCGGATTCGGAATCCAGGAAGGAGAGACTGCTGCCACATTATCGTATTCACGATGATTGTCGATGCTTGTTATTACCATTTATTTGTTGACACTACCCTTTCTTTGTTATTATTTTCCCTTGTTGTCATCTTGGTTGGAACCACCCCTTTTATCTCATTATTATTATTGTTGTTCATTGTTCCTTTATCATATAGCCCCCTCCCCTTTTTATTGCATACCTGTGTGTATTCGTAGGGGAGATGATGGAGACTAGGGTGTACCACTGAGAGATGAATGGTGTGTGCGGTTCAAAGTGTAAAGAAGGGTGTACCGCTGGGGAGCGTACCGCTGGAAGAATGTAGATGGGCGTACCGCTGAAGGTTAAAGGGTGGAGCGTACCGTTGGGGGACTGAGAGTGTACCGCTGGAAGACTGTGGAGTGCACCGCCGGGGGGCTGGGAGCGTACCGCTAGAAGGGCTGGAGGAGACGGTGCGCGAACAAGCCACGAGGGTTGTACAGACTTGCGTGTTATGCAACGGATGATATATAGACTTGACAAGCGGTACAGTGAACGTATAGACTTAGCAGCGAGATGCACACGATGTATAGACTTGCTCAATGATGCACACACATAGCGGCGATGTATGGACTTTGCAAGACGATGAATGAGACGGTGCAGTGTATAGACTTGGAAATGCTTTGAAGCGCATGATGCACAGTTCAGACTTGAAACGAAGGCATGCTGCGATGTGTAGACTTGAAGAGCATTCGGCAGCCAATGTATAGACTTACACACTTGTGAAGACTAGCCAGTGTATGGACTTGATGAGCATGCAGCACACAATGTGCAGACTTCGTGCGATGCATGAAGAAGCAATGTATAGACTTAGACAGACTTCGCTAGCGTGGAATGTGCAGACTTCATGCAATGCAACGTATAGACTTTAGAAAGGAATGTGCAGACTTGGTGCATGAAGCAAGCCAATGAGGAATGTATAGACTTTCACAATGTATGGACTTACCGCAGGAGTGATGCGTGGGCAGACAATCAACATATAGACTTAGCCAAGACAACTAGACGATGTACAGACTTGAGCAAAGCGAGGTCTGTACAGACTTGAGAGTTCACAACATATGGACTTATGAGTGCAACGTAGATAGAGCTGCCAATGTATAGACTTATAAGTGTGTGCAATCAGACGGTGTGCAGACTTCATGCATAGGCTGTACAGACTTCAATTCAAATGATGCAATGTATAAACAAGAAGACGATGTACAGACTTTGAGCGTGAATGATGCAGCGATGTATAGACTTGATGGAACGCTGGGAGGATGCGTACCGCTCAGATAGCAAGGGGGGGCGTACCGCTGGGAAAGCAATTGGGGGAGTGCACCGCTAGAGGGCCAAAGGGAAGTGTACTGCTGGAGGATAGAAGATGTGCTGCTGAAGGTAAAGGAGAGTGTACCGCTGGGAAAAGTGGCAAACGAAACTAGGCAGAGTGTGCCGCTAAAGGGGTGGCCAGGACTCAAGAGAGGGTTCCCTGTTCAGCTCAGAATGAAGCATCTTAGATGGTTAAGCTTTCAGTTTCCTATCATGAGATTGAGTCCCAAGTCATATTTTAGCAATGCAGTGCTTAAAGTCTCGTTCAGTTCAGCTCCTTGAATCTTGCATAGTTCTTTTAGTTGATTAGAATGTTTTCACTGTTGCTCAGTCCATATGTCTGCCGCTTCTTTTCATCTTTTTTAGATTGATTGTTATTCCTGACAAAAATTCGGCAGCACCTCCCCCTGACCCGGGAGGTAAAGGAATAACAAGGAACATGCCCACGGGGGTGGCATGAACCAACATCTAAGGAGGGTGCCTGAGCAGCCGCCTTTAGGGAAACCTCGGAAAACTTGGAGAAAACAACGAACAAGGAACTAGTAGACTGATGCAAGCTATGAGTATACCGGGGAGGTGGTGGCCAAAGATTACGGGGCTGACAGTTCAAGGGTGTGCCGCTGGGCGGCCAAGGAAGGGAAGTGTGCCGCTGATAAGAAGAGAAAGGGTGCACCGCTGAATGGCCCTAAGGAGAGTGTGCCGCCAGGCAGACTCAAGGAAGGTTGTACCGCCGAACAGCCAAATGAGGGAGGCGTACCGCTGGGGGGGGCCTGAGTGGTAGAGTGACTAAGAGCTTAAGGGTGTATGGGCATGCCACTGGTCCCGAGGGAGGGCAAAGGAGGATGCTCTGGGTATCACGCGACTCCAATGTATCAAAGAGAATGGGCTCCCACAGACCCGAGATAGAAGGGGATATCAAGGGTTGTTGTGCAACAGAGAGCCATTGAAGAGGGACGAAGCTGGCCATACTCTATTGACTGCATAAACCAGCGCTACGGGAAATCAAGTAGAATAGGGAGTTGGGAGGTTGAGGGAAGAGAAAGCAAAACCACAAGAGAACGGTGAGAAGAAGATAACAAATGCAGTAAGAAGCATAACCAAACACCATTTCATTCATGGAAGATTCAGGATGATAAGAAAAAAGGAATCATGGTCCGAAGACCACACATCGTACAGTGCATCCCTGAACAAACGGAGGGAAGAAAACAAAGAATAGAAAAAAAAAGAGTTGGAGAGAGGGCTGGAACGAGGAAGGGTAACCATTCCCTATCCTCTATTCCTCCCCCCTCTGCTACATGCAACACCCCTCTCCTCTTCCTACATTTCCTCTACCTTCTTCTTCTCTTCTTCCTTGCCTCGAACGGGCCTCTTCGCACGAAGATGCTCTCTTCTCTTTCTATGTTTTTTTACCTCTAGCAGAAATACATCCTCCTCCTTTCTATCTGTGGGGGGCCTTTTATATGTGGGCGGTTGACGAGGTCGCCTCATGATGGCACTGCCATCCGAGGTTGACTTCGGTATCTTCCTCGTCAGGCGAAGATCTCCCCTCCTCCAGCCAGAAGGTGACACGGAGACAGGCGCTAGCTGGCTTCGAAGTGGCTGGACTGCGCACCAATGGGTCTGCCTATTGACCGTTGTGTCTTCTACCGGTGCATGCCGTCGGGGGGCTTTCAGCGTTGTGCCGCTGGGGAAAGGGCGCATGGCGTTGAGGGCAGAAAGGTTGTGCCGCTAAAGGGTCAAAGGCCTTGCCGCTGAAGGGGCCAGGAAGCCCTGTGCTACTGGAAGGGCCAAGACTTGGTGAATGAGTGTATAGACTTCATGGGCAAGGCAACCGGATGATGTACAGACTTGAGAGTTCACAATGTCTAGACTTTGGCAAATCAAAGGCTGTACAGACTTCAACACAGCTGCAATGTATAGATTTGCAGGGGCCTGCGTCAAAAGCGGTGTACAAACTTCATCAATGTATAGACTTTGGCAAAGCAAAGGCCGTACAGACTTCAACTCAGCTGCAATGTATAGACTTGTAGGGGCCGATGTACAGACTTGGAAGCTCCACCGGCGGATGTACAGACTTCACCAATGTATGGACTTGAAGGTTGAACTGGTGAATGTACAGACTTCGATTGTGCAACTGCCAACGTACAGACTTGGAGCTCGGATGTATAGACTTCGCGTTTGCCTGAACTCTGTACGGACTTGCCACATGAGTGTGTAGACTTCGCGTTTGCCTGAACTCTGTACATACTTCACACTATGAGCATGCATGAGCCTGTACAGACTTCAGACATGAGTGTATAGACTTCAGCTGACGGATGTATAGACTTGGTGAAACCCTGAATGAAGCGTGCCGCTGAAGGGCTAGATGGCCATGCCGCTGGAGGGCCACATGGCCGTGTAATGTGAAACGAGATTGGGAGGGGGTGGCCTTCTTCTTCCTTCTACCCGAAGTCGCGCTATAGCCTCCTAGCGCGTTCATGAAGAACGCGCTATATCATCCTAGCGCGTTCTCAGGCAGCAGCAGAACGATGAACTTCGACTTTGGGGCGCCCGTGGATGACTTCGGGGGAGTGATTCACAAGGGGAGGACACATAGGAGGGTGGGTAATACACGAGGGATCTTAAACAAACACATAAGGGATCCTAAACATAGATTAAACTAACATAATACTAGCTAGGATAACTTGGTGAAGGTGGAAGCGGGGGTGGGCGACGAGGGAGAAAGGGGCGTGGCAGGGCGTGATAGGACCATGAGGGGGCTTGGCTGGGGCCTCTCACCCGATCCCATCTCAGGACCGGTGCAACCGAGCTTCCTCTTGACCCTAGCAGTGTCGTTGGCGATGGTGGAGGGCGGTGTTCGTCGGTGGAGGAAGAACGAAGCTCCGGATGGAGCCTCACACTCGACCCCATCTCAGAGCCGGTGCATCCAGATCTTCGGGCGTCCTCCATTGAAGGTGAAAGGTAGAGGATCAGGAGAAGATGAATGGGCATCGCACCCGAAGAGGGGAGGAGAGAAAGGGGGTTCCAAAGATTGGGGTGATAGCCATTGCTATACTCACAAACTCTTTCAAATATTCATTTTCTTCATTTCTATTCCATTTCTTAATCAAACGAGATGGAGTACATATATAGGGGGGAAGGGGAAGCCTAAAAGACACTAAAACATTAATTACAACAGTGGGGAACAGCGAACATTGAAGTCATTGAGAGTTCCAAGGGCTGGGTAGTTGGGGCGTCTGCAGTTGACCGTCTGCCTGAGAACGCGCTAGGGAAACCTAGCGCCTTCTTCAGGTCGCGCTACCCAAAGGTAGCACGTTAATCTCCGGCCCAGCAGCTTCATTGATCGACTTTGGTGGCAGCTAGCTTGATTTCCATCAAACCCCTCCACTTTGGAAGGTTCGTCCTCGAACCTAGAAGCTCAAGATCCCAGTCTGTGAGAACAGGCTGGTTCCCTAAGCTCTGATACCACTTAATGTGAAACGAGATTGGGAGGGGGTGGCCTTCTTCTTCCTTCTGCCTGAAGTCGCGCTATAGCCTCCTACCGCGTTCATGAAGAACGCGCTATATCGTCCTAGCGCGTTCTCAGGCAGCAGCAGAACGATGAACTTCGACTTTGGGGCGCCCGTGGATGACTTCGGGGGAGTGATTCACAAGGGGAGGACACATAGGAGGGTGGGTAATACACGAGGGATCTTAAACAAACACATAAGGGATCCTAAACATAGATTAAACTAACATAATACTAGCTAGGATAACTTGGTGAAGGTGGAAGCGGGGGTGGGCGACGAGGGAGAAAGGGGCGTGGCATGGCGTGATAGGACCATGAGGGGGCTTGGCTGGGGCCTCTCGCCCGATCCCATCTCAGGACCGGTGCAACCGAGCTTCCTCTTGACCCTAGCAGTGTCGTTGGCGATGGTGGAGGGCGGCGTTCGTCGGTGGAGGAAGAACGAAGCTCCGGATGGAGCCTCACACTCGACCCCATCTCAGAGCCGGTGCATCCAGATCTTCGGGCGTCCTCCATTGAAGGTGAAAGGTAGAGGATCAGGAGAAGATGAATGGGCATCGCACCCGAAGAGGGGAGGAGAGAAAGGGGGTTCCAAAGATTGGGGTGATAGCCATTGCTATACTCACAAACTCTTTCAAATATTCATTTTCTTCATTTCTATTCCATTTCTTAATCAAACGAGATGGAGTACATATATAGGGGGGAAGGGGAAGCCTAAAAGACACTAAAACATTAGGTACAACAGTGGGAAACAACGACCATTGAAGTCATTGAGAGTTCCAAGGGCTGGGTAGTTGGGGCGTCTGCAGTTGACCGTCTGCCTGAGAACGCGCTAGGGAAACCTAGCGCCTTCTTCAGGTCGCGCTACCCAAAGGTAGCGCGTTAATCTCCAGCCCATCAGCTTCATTGATCGGCTTTGGCGGCAGCTAGCTTGATTTCCATCACCGTGCCGCTGAAAGGCTGAAGGGCCGTGCCGCTGGGGGTTCATGGCCGTGCCGCTGAAGGGCCTCAGGCCCGTGCCGCTGGAGGGCCTTTGCTCTTACTTAAGTAGCTTGAAGCCGTGCATTCTTCGAGATATTTCTTCACCGTTAAGGGCCCGAGGGAGGGTCCCTATCAGTGTGTTAATTCAGGAGGACATCCTGTGACTTCTCGGTCTCTTAATGCGCCCGTGTGAATGCGGGGATTTACCGGGCGGTAGTATCTTCCCGGAGCCCTGGATGGCCAGTCTCTCCGGGTCTTCTTCCTTTGACTTTGACATTAATGCGGGGCTTAGCGGGACACATGGACGTGTAATTTTGCACGTCCACAAATGCCCCCCACCCGAGGGCAGTGCGGGCGAAGGATGAGCCAGACGGTGCCCGCGGGTGTGTCTGGGGAATTAACGTACATTATTGGACGTACGTTCATAAGACACGTGATGCGGACATCATGATCTCTATCGTACATTTATCGTATTGCTATATATGTATTACGTTATTATGATTATTGTTATTTTATTATATATATATATTTTTTATTCTCTCCCTTTTTCTTCTCTCTTTCTTTTTTTTCTCTCTTTTTTTTATTCTCTCTTTCATTCGTTTATTCCCCCTTTTTCCTCTCTTTTTTTTCTTTTTTTCTTTTTTTCTCCTTTTTCCCTCTTTTTTTTTATTCTCTCCTTTCTCTCTTTTTTTTCTTTTCCTTTCTCTTTTTTTTCTCATTTTTTTATTCCCCCTTCCGTTCGTTCGTTTCCCCCTTTTTCTTCTTCTCCCTTTTTCTCCTTTTTCTTAGACGACTATAAAAGGGGGAGGGCGAGTTCGAAACTCCCCCTTCTACTTTTTTTTAAAAAACTTTCTCTCTCCCTCTCTCTCCCTTCGTCTCTTCGGTCACCACCGCCACCGTCGCTCCCCCTTCCTCTTCTTCTCTCTTCTCTGTCGCCACCGTCGTTCGCCGTCGTCACCGGTGCCTGGGGTGAGGCCACCGTGCCCATCTACCCTCCCTCTTCTTCTCTTCTCCTTCCTCTCTTCTTCCCTTCCCCTTCCGTTTTTCTCTTCCTTTCCTTTCTCTTCTTCTTCTCGTTCTTTCTCTTCCTCGGAGGACGACGGAGCCCTAGGCTCTCCGTCGTCCTCTTCCTCTTCCCCCTTCTCTTCTTTTTCACCCCCCTCTCTTCTTCTCTTTTTTTTCCCCTTGTTCTTCTCCTTCTTCTCTTCGGTGTGGGGTGGAGCGTCGGGGCGTGCCGCTGGGAGCAGCACAGGGCGTGCTGCTAGGGAGGCGGGGCACGGGCGTGCCGCTGACGGGAGGGCACAAGCGTGCCTCTGGGAGGCACTGAGGGCGTGCCGCAAGGGGGAGGCACAGAGCGTGTCACTGGGACTAGGGGGCACAGGCGTGCCACTGGGCACTGGTGGGAGTGTGCCACTGGACACTGGTGGGGGTGTGCCGCCATGGGGTGTGCCGCTGGGAAGAGGCACAGGGAGTGTGCCGATGGGGCCACTGAGGGCGTGCCGCCAGGGGGTGTGCCGCCAAGGGATGTGGCCTGGGCGTACTGTCGAAGAGAGGAAAGAAGACTTGTTCAACTGGAGGACCTCCGGTGTCGCCCTTAGGCACACCGTGACTTTGTTGGGGCCGTCACTCCTTGTGGGCGTGCACCCGTATTTTCCCTTACGCCTCCGACCTAGGGGAAACTCTGCCGAAATTTCATCAGAAGTTATTTGCATTCTTTTAATTCAACTATAGTGTAGCCTCCCTTTATAATTTCCTTTCCTTTTCCTTTACTTATGCCTTATTCTGACTTGCGGTGTCTTGCCCTTTACAGAGAAATGGCTGCCCCGGGAGATTCCGCTGCTTCCGATGCCGAGCACGTTCCCCCACCTCCGGTGCCAGCAGTCACTTGGTTCAATGTAGAAGACTTGGATAGGGAGCACACCGAGATAGCGGCATTGGCAGGATCGTCAGGCTCAGACACCGAGATAATGGATTACCGCAGGCTTACTCGGGTTAACGGCGTCATGACTTTTGACCGGGCTATGGGGGAGTACCGGAAGGACTTCCTGAAGGACAAGCATCTCGTTCGCTTCCTGAAGCACCTCAGTCACCAGGAGAGGCGGAACTTTCGAGTTGTCAAAGAGGCTGAGCGGACGATTCTGCAGTCCCGGGACAGCCTATTTTACAATGTTTCGAGGAGCATCCCGATGTACTTAGTGGGGGAAGCTCGGAAGTGGAAGCCCATTTTGGGGCTCGAGGCCGTGCTGCCGGCATAGGACAAACTAGTGCGGGCGCCTCAGTTCATCCCTGCTCGGTGGGACTCATCTACCGGGCGGGTTCAAAGTGAGCATCCCCGGTTCGGTCTGTTCCTGGCTCCGTTGAAGTGGAGATACAGAGAGGAACCTTTTCTGCTGGACTGCTTGGCCATCCGATTCAAGCATGAACTGGCTATGGGCTGGTTCGGAGAGTTGAAGCTCAAAGACGTGCACAACTTCCGGGAAGGGGCCGTGGAATTCATAGAGTATGTGCTATTCAACTATGCCCCGATCCTCATTCAGGCTGGCGTCTACCACAGTGTGTACGCCTCCCGGTACAGTTACCCTATTTCCAGGGGCCTTTGCTGCGGGATGATAGAGGTGTTTAATGCAGAGACCAACACTTTTTACACCGCAGAGGGTGAGACTTCGTTAGACCTGTGGAGTCTCAGTCAGCTCAGTGGCTTGCCCATTGACGGGGAGCCTTACGAAGAAGTCTGTCCGCCGGATATGATCAAGGATGAAACCAACGGGGATGGCTACTATTCCTTGGGCTATTCATACCGGTACCTTATGAAGGCGTACTGGGAATTGTATCAGTTGTCGCATGGCGGGAGGTAACCCCCCCGAGGGGAACGGAAAAGGGTCCGCATGGTCCTCTGGGTGCGATATTTCTACGATGGGCTGAAGTAGTATGAGGAGTTCCCACACATTGGCACTGCTGCCAGCCGGAAGAAACGCGCCAAGTCAAAGGTTGACGTGAAGATCCCTTCTCGAGGGCGCCGCGGCGGGCCGAACCCGATGGGAGTCGACCCATTGACACATTGCGCGGCGTATCTGACGTACTGGCTGTGCTTGTTCGCCATGCCCCACGGGGATGAGACCGTCATTCGCCCGGACGCCATTTACCCTGCCTGTCAGATGGCCTGGGGTATCAACCTGTCTTTGTGCCGGGCCACGCTGTGTCTGATATACAAAGCACTCGGGGACATCAGCCGCCAACAGTTCCCGCGTCAAGCGCGGTACGTGTGCCCACTGCATTTTTTCAATGCGTGGGTCTGTTCTTTATTCCTAGAATTCGCCCCGCTCACCATTCAAGGCTGGGGATTGGTTCCACTTATGTTGGAGTTTACGAGTGTGGCGTCAAGCTCGATGTCCATGCGACTGTACGACATTCGAGGCAAGTTGACAACGGTGCCCCTTGATGCTGCGGGCACCATCCACTTTTGGACCTTGGCCGCTCACTCAAGTCCATTAGTAAACAGTAACCGGGAGTGCCGAGATGACCAAGTGGAGAAGTATGTGCACCTGATTAGTCAGGAGAACGTGGTTCGCCCGCTATTGGAGCCGGAACTCAGGGCCTGGGCGCTGTCCATCCGTCACAGTGTGCTGGCCTTCCGCAAAGGGGACTGTTTGCTGTTGGAGCCATATTATCCTTTTCGATTCGGTAGGAATTTTGGATATGACCAGCATATCCCGACACACAGTGCTCGCTTTGAATTACCGGTGCGGAGTCTCCGGGGGAGTCCTACCGCCGAAGCTGCCCGAACTTGGTGGGATTTCTTTCATCGGGCAGACACTGCCAGCTTCAGGGTGCCAGCCCCGGGTTGGGTTCCACGGGTGACTCCCGAATATGTGAAGTGGTGGAACGCCCGGACAGCTTTTTACCGACTATGCCGGACCGACTGCTGGGACGGGGCCGAGAGGAGATTTCTGAGCCGGCAGCCAGTGCCGGTACTGGATATTGACCCGGAGCACCTACTCCGATTGAGGCGTGGCAAGGAACAGGAAGTCGCCGCCTACATGGCTGCGCGCAAGGCAGCTCGTGAGACCAAGCCAGCGCTGCAGGCCAAACTGCCTCCTGTGGCGAAGGATGATTTCAAGAAGACCTTGCGAGACCTCTGCCACATCGGGAGTGACCACCTGGAACTGATCAACTATCCATTCCCCATGGAGGAAGAAGGCACCCAGGCGAGGAGTTGGCGCCTAGAGAGGGATGCACTGTGTCCCTATCGCACATTTGTGAGGAGGGAGGAGCGGAACCCGGAGAATTACAAGGACACCACGTGGCTCTACGTCCTCCTTCGAGTGCACAGATTGAAGATTGAAGATTCAGCCATGGTCATCTTGGGCAGGCGCCTCCACATCACCTACTACTATGCCGAGGGATGGGGGATGGACCATTTCAACCTCTTTTGTCACCTGGTTGCCAAGAAGCATGCAGACCTGGCTGCCCTCTCAGATCGCTACCAGAAAATTGAAGACGTATGCTGGCTGGTCCGAGAGGCGGCCCGTCGGGACAAGGAATCATCCCTTAGCTATTGGCCGATAATGTTACGGCTGTACACTGGCCCCCACGGTACTTAGTGTTTTCTTCCTTCCCTTGTGTTCCTCAGTGCTGACCTTTCTTGAATATTGGACGTTGATCGGGTCCTTTGTTTTCCCCTTTTTTGACAGATCACCCCGACAGCACTCAACTGGCGACGTATCGCAACCTCCTACGACAGGCAAGGAAACCTGGTTACTTCAAGGAGGTGCCAGCGGCTCCGACCATGACCCCCCTGCCCCCGCCTGCGAAGAGGTCCCGGGCGAAATCGCCCGTGAAGAAGGCTGTGGATGCTGCTAAGGCGGCTGGGCGGCGGGAGGCCAAACGCAGAAAGACCGAGGCCGCCAAAGCCACGCCGACCGCTCCTCCGACACCCGTAATCTCCTCATTCAAGGAATTCGAAGCTGCTCAGGCCGAGCCGAGTCGGTCTGCAAGTTGGGTCCCTTATGCTCTTCGAGGCTCTTCAGAGTTTGTTGAGATGCTAAGAGGGACGCTCCTCGTGACCCCGTGCCCTTTTGTTTCAGCTGTCGTAAAGAGGCCCGCGCCTGTGACCCATGAGGCGGTAGAATCCGTCAAAGAGACCTTCTTCGCCCCAGCTCCCGCTGCCAAAGTCGAAGGAGGTATAGCACTTTCTCGAGCGGTCATTTGTTTAATTTTCTTCGTTCCTCAAAATTTTGCGGACCTGACCGAATCTGGATTTTGCCTTGCTTATGCAGGAGCTGATGTGGCGGTCCCAGAACTGGAGGCGGCCCCGGAGGCATCCCGGTTCAGGCAGATATATCAGAAGATGGGGCGGCGGTCAAGGAAGGCGTGACTGCCGACCCCGGCTATTGATGAGGGGGCTGCCTTGCCAGCAAAGGAGGTGCCCACAAGCCCTAGATCTTCATCGGGCGAGAAGGTAGACTACGACTATTCCTCCGACGAAGTACTCTCAACTGAGGGTGTCCCCGGAGAACCCCTACTTCAAGTTCCTGCCTGGAAAGCCCCGATACTGTCTGTGTCTCTTAGCATGGTGAAGCACGCACCCGTAAGTGCGAACCTGTTAATTCGGGTTTTCTTTCTTTAGGCCCTCGCCTAATATTCTTGATCTTATTATTTTTCGCTTTCATAGGGACAGACCCCGTCAGAAAGTGCAGAGACCCAAGTTCTGGGGGCGGGAGCTATCAGGCGAGAGACAGCTGCTGCGGCTTTGGATGAATTGGCGTCCCTGGCCGAGGCTGTGTGGCGAGAGGAGGTTGTGGCAAGCTCCGGCGTTGCCGTTTCGACCGCCAAGATCTCATTTCGGGAAGAAGCGGCAGTGGCTGTGAGTGCATAGTTTCCTCTTCTTTCCTTCTGAGCTCTCGCTCGGAGTTATTGATTTATTCGAGGCAATACAGGCTCGTGCTTCTGAAGGAGCCGTGGAGACCTCTACCCCAGCCACCGGAGCCCTGGAAGAGGGAGAGATAGCACCAGAGGTCGAAGTGCAAGTGCCGGTGGTACCCGAAGCCGAGACTCGGGAGGAGACAATTTCTGAAGTTGCTGCCCAGGGAGAGGTAACGCTGGAGAGCAGCATAGTGCCGGCGGGCGAGGTAAGCAGGGGAATACACTGGGCTTTCTCGGGGATTCAATGATTTATTCCACTTGGCAAGCGGCTAACTTCTCTTTACATGGCCAGGTGACAACAACGCCCCACGGAGCACGCGCGCCTCGGGCTCGTAAAGCCATCCCCAGGTGGAGCTCATCTTTCCGTGTGCATGCGGCTAAAAGGCTGAAGATGCTTCTGGGGCCGGACGTGGGGTCCTTGACGTCTCTTCTACAGATGGGAGCCGTCCCGCATTTGGTGATCCCACTGCCACCGATCCCGACGCCGGTGATACCCGAGGAAGCTCGGCTTCTAGGGAAGATATTGGCGATCCTCCACGAGCACTTGGAGGAATTCCAGGCATGGGGAGATGAAAACTTCCCGGGAGCGATACTGGACCCGCCCGCCATAAAGGCTTTGCCAGCCGAGGTTGCGGAGGCCGAAGCAACTTTGTCTGCCGGGGCTCTAGTTACGATGGAGGAGGCGGCATCGTCGGGTTCGGGACCTGCCCGGTCTATGGCGCTGGAGCAGTCACTTATCATGGTGGCGCCGAACGTCTCCGTTATGGTCTCTCCCTCACCTGTGGCGGTGGCTGGTCAAGGGTCATCTTTGGAGGCCGGGAGACCCCTCCTTTCGTCCGTGGCCCTTCGGGGTAGCTCGGTCGTGGTTGACACAGATCTGTGGGCGGCTGTGGACAGCGAAGTCAGCTTCGAACCACCAGTCGTCCCTTCTGTCGGCCATGTGAGCTCGGATCTACCCGTCCGCCAGACCCTATTGGTATTGCGCTCGATGGTCGTCGCCGACCGGACGCTCACATACTAGGGCGCGAAAGCTATTATGGAGCAGCTGACCAAGGCGTTGCAAATGATGGGCTGCCCACTGGAAGAATGGTCGCGACGTGTTCTCTTATTGTTGAAATACGTAAATCATCGCGCATTCCTCGAGACGCTAGCCCCGATTGAGCTCACAGCTATCGGTGCCCAGAGGGATGAGTATCTGGAGGCGCTGGCTGTTCGGAGAGATAGCCGGGAGCAACATCAAGGAGCCTTGGACAGGTACAATGCCGACATCGACGCCTTGGGGAGTCGGATAGAGAAACTCTGGGGCTGGCTTGCCCAGGCGGAGTCTGACCTGGTCAAGGCAGAGAAGGGTAAGGCCCAAGAGGCTGAAGAGTTGGCCGTTGCCGAGGCAGCCGTGGCCTCTGTGACGACGGAATTGGAACACCTCGACGCGCAGGAGGGCCGCCTGCGTGAGATGATAAGCTTCCCTTGCGTCGGGATCCTCCCTTTTGAGGACATCTTCCGAGGGCTAGAATAGCCCGGGCTCCCCTTCCATTCCTTTCTTTTCATGTAACACCGGGGTATGCCTTGATGCCGATGTAAATTTTTTTTGAAAAGAATACAATGCAATTATTTCATGTGTCTATGGTATGCGTGTGGTGTCGGACGGTTTCTTCCCTCCCTTTCTTTTTCTTGCTATGTGATGGAACGCAAGTTCACGTTAACAGTTTATTCGGGGAGACCCTGATGAGATCCGCATATGAGCATAGGAGAGTGCTCGCCCCTTCCAGAGGGGGGACGAGGGGACCACTCCACCATGTCCATAAAGCGACTCAGTCGAATGATGTCACCGGTATGTTTAACCCAAGTAGGTTGATCCGACCTTGGAGAGGCGGAGAGAAGAATTTGTTCATCCGGCGACCCGGACGGGAGGTATTGGTCAGAAGGGGTTGTTCGTCACCCGAAGGGACGGAGAGAAGAGTTTGTTCGTTCAATGGCCCCGACGGGAGGTCTTGGTCAAAAGAGGGTTGTTCATCTGCGCCGACAGAGTGCCGATGACAGGTGTGGTTTATTTGTCTCTGGGTGTGTTCGTTGGTACGGGTGAGCGCCAACGCAAGGAGGAGGGTTGATTCCCCGATCCCGGGCGAAAGGTCCGGTTGGGGTATTCTTCGTCAGTGCCGACAGAATGTCAAGGGCTGACAGGGTTGATTCGTTTATTGGAATATTCGTCGGTACGGGTGAGTGCCAACGCAAGGAGATGGGTTGATGCCCCAATCTCGGACGAAAGGTCCGAGTGGGGTATTTTTCGTCAGTGCCGATAGAATGTCAAGGGCTGACAGGGTTGATTCGTTTATTGGAATATTCGTCGGTACGGGTGAGTGCCAACGCAAGGAGATGGGTTGATGCCCCAATCTCGGACGAAAGGTCCGGGTGGGGTATTTTTCGTCAGTGCCGACAGAATGTCAAGGGCTGACAGGGTTGATTCGTTTATTGGAATATTCGTCGGTACGGGTGAGTGCCAACGCAAGGAGATGGGTTGATGCCCCAATCTCAGACGAAAGGTCCGGGTGGGGTATTTTTCGTCAGTGCCGACAAAATGTCAAGGGCTGACAGGGTTGATTCGTTTATTGGAAGGGCTGAATCCTCCTCTTCTTTTCTTTCTTTTTTTTCTTTTCTTTCTTTTCTTCCCTCTTTTTTTATTTTTCTTTTCTTTCTTTTCCCTTTTTTTGTCTTTCTTTTCCTTCTCTTTCTCTTTCTTTTCTTTTTTTTCTTTTTTCTTTTTTTCTTCTCTTTTTTTTGGTATGCGCACATTCCCTTTGGTCGCTTCTCTTGTGGTCCGTAACAGGCGGCAAGCAAACCATTCAAGCAATTGAAAGCAAATCCGCCTGCCGTGGGGCGGGTAAATGTATTATTCATTGAATGGAGGAATTGGAGCGTGATACAATCTTAGATGCCTACCATTAAGGGGTGGAAACTGGACCTCCCCCCGATGATCGACTATCACATATGCCCCGCCTTCATAGACCTTTTGGATTACATAGGGTCCAAGCCAATTTTCATTCAGCTTGCCCTTGGGGTTGGAAGCCATGACTTCCCTCCTTTTGACCATAACGAGGTCACCCTTCTTGAATTCACGCTCTTTGACGAGCTTGTCGAAAGCGCGAGCTATTCGGGCTTGATAGATCTGGATGTTCTGCTGGGCATGAAGCCGCTTCCCCTCCAGGTCGGAGAGCTCTTCGAGTCTTCGCTCGACATTTGTTTGCTCTTCATGGACTAGCCCATGTTGGATTGCGACCCAAAGGGAGGGTATTTCCAGCTCAATGGGGACGAGTGCCTCTGAGCCGTACACTAAAGAGAAGGGTGAACAACCCGTCGAAGTTTTGTATACAGTTCGATACGCCCACAGGGCCTCATACATTTTCCCTTCCCAGTCCCTCTTGTTAGAACTAACAATTTTGGATAGGAGAGTACAAAGAGTCTTGTTGAAGCTTCAGCCAAACCATTGGCTTGTGGGTTGTAGGGGGTTGACATTCTCCAATCGATCTTGTACTTCTCGGCCAGTAGGTAGACTTTCTGGTTGCGGAAGTGACTTCCATTGTCTAAGATGATTCGGTTTGGCGTACCAAACTGGAATATGATGTTGCGCCGGACGAATCTGGCGGCGATCTCACCAGTCACTTCTCTCAAAGCAACGGCTTCTGCCCAACGGGAGAAGTAATCAGTTGCCGCCAAAATGTATTTGCACCCGGCGGATGACGCGGGTAGTGGGCCCACGACGTCTGTTCCCCACTGGGCGAACGGCCAGCTGGACAATGTCGGATGTAGCGGCGTGGGCGGCCTCCTGGGTACTGTGGCATGCTCCTGCCATTTCTGACAAGACTTGGCGTACTTGCAGCAGTCATTAAACATGGTTGGCCAGTAGTAGCCAAGCTTCTTTATTTTAATTTTCATTTTTGGTCCCGCCTGGTGCGCACCTGCTGTTCCGGCGTGGACTTCTTTCATGACCCTCCAAGCTTCTTCCGTAGATAGGCACCGCAGCAGTATTTTCCATTTGGCATCTGCCATAATTCGTAATAGGATCCCATTCCGGATCTCATAAGAGTCCTTTGTTTTGATCAGCCTGATCTTTTCTTCTCTCTGCTTAGGCAATTGCTAGTATTTAAACCATTCCATGAGGGAATCCCTCCAGTCAGGTAGGCCTACGGCTTCCGCTGCAGCGACCTCCAATTCTTCTTCTTGATGAGGACATCACCAGCTTTCCCCTTTGTTCGAAGATCCAGATGCTCGCCAGCTATGCTACATCTTGTCCGCCACTATATTTCGAGTCATATGATGTAATTTTCACTTTCTTATCATGTACTTTTTCTTTTATTTGAGTCCAATACCTAGGTTAGGTAGCTATTTACCTAAGTCTAGAGTCATTATGTTGGTTAATGGGCCCAATTATATGGGCTAGGCCCAGGGGCACCCCCTTCCCCTTTAAGTGTTAGTAGTCCAAAAGTCAGGGACTTATGTGAAAATGTGGGATTCCTATAAATAGGACCCCAATCCCTCATTTGGAGGCTAATGAAGTATTGATAAAATTGCCACAAGAATTTGTGCCTCTCTCTCTAGCTCTCTCTCTCTCTATTTCTCTCTCTCTCTCTCTAAAGGGGGCGAACCCCATTCTCTCTCCTCCCCACCCCCAAATTCGAAATTCACTCTCTCTCCTCCCTATTCACCTCTAATTAAGACCCCTCCCCCTTCCCCATACCTCCCATTTAAGTCCCCTCAACCCCTAGGTGGAATCCCCTTCTCTTTAGGCACCTCTCCCTCCTCCCAAGCAACCTTTCCCCTTCCCCATACAACCTTTCATTTTCCCAAGGGAGAATCCCTTCTCCCAAGCACCCCTTCCCCTCCCCAAGGCAACCCTTCCCATTCCCTAGGCCCCCATTAACCCCTCCATTAACCCACCATTCAAAACAAAGGAGAGATCTCTCCTCCCTCTCTCCTTCCCAACCCAAATGCGCATCTCCCCCTCCCTCCACTTGCTAGACCACCTCCCAGCCCCCTTTCTGCCCTTCCCACACCTTGAATCACCCCCTAACAGACCCCCACATAGTCAGGTGTCACCCCCACACCCATCCACCCCATTTCCCACCCCATCTACTCTGTCTCCCATCACCTTTCATCACCCTATCCATCTCAGTTCACAGGCAGCAGTTAGAGCTTGACTTGCAGAGACTTCCCCGGTGCTGTCCGATGTCATCTGGAGGTGCACCATACATCGCCGGAAAGGTCTTCCAGTATTCTTCGCAGGCGAGGTAGAATCGTCTCATTCCGACTTTACTACAGATCGTGGTGCCCATTCTCGTCCGACTGTGCAACAGGGACCAGAACCTGGACCAGAGCTGCAATGCAGAAGCTACCACGGCCACACCCCTCAACTTATGAAGGCGCCACTTGGCCGAGAGTTGCTACCACAAGGCATCTACCATCACCAACAAGCGGCGTCCCTTTCGGCATTAGGAAGAGCCTTTTCCAATTTTTCTCTCACGGGCACGCAGAACAGATCGTTCAGGTCCTGCCCTGACCCCCCCTCACTCAACGGACTCCTCCTCGCCACCCCGACATATTCTGGTGCTCTTCTTGGTTTCTGCTCCAAGAAGAATCGTCCACGGTTGTCCTCGACTTGGTCTCGCATCAATCAGACTTCAGGAGCGGTCGTGGTGAATACATCCATCTGCTGCTGCACCCTGGGAACAGTACGAAACTGAGCGCAGGGGCCCCGTTCCAGAGCCTGCCCCAGCCGTTGACGACTTCAGGACTGGCCACAAAAATTCACAGACGTGCCTGGATCCGTCAGCGTCGTTTCAGTGCCAGTCTCGTCAAATTCTGAGTTTGGAGGAGTGCACAGAGACGACTACACCGACCCCCTGTCTTGCTGTCCCAGACCTTGGCAGATTCGGCGGGGTGCTTCATCGGCGCTAATCAAGCATAACTCCTTTCCCCGCCTGGCCGGCTTAGTGCCCCTCCCTGCGTGGAGGTAGTGTTTGGTTTGTAACCTCATTTGGCCCTAGTCCACCCCCTCTGTGAGGGCGTAGTGATTGTACTAGCAGGTAAGCAGCCGAAGCGTCATCGGCGCGGCGTGCGGGTAGCCCACGCTTCCCCGCTCGCCCTCGTCTCCGGCCGAGATCGGCGTCCTCACGCCGATCAGGTGAGCTTCTGGCCACTTCCTCTGCTGGTTTTACTTTTGCTTGTCTTAGTATTGTTTCTAGTTGATCGTCGGCGGTGAGGTGAGCGCCCGATCTCAAACGCCATTGAATTGTGTGAACACCGCAGAGTGAGTTGAGAGTGTGACACTACAACCCACGCCCTCGGCGTGCCGGCCGCCCTTGAAATTGGGCATCCCTGGTCCATTGGGGACAATCCCTAGCTGGCCATACCCTTGGAACCTTGAGGTCCAACCTCGGACCCCCCCCATCATCGTCGGTCCGGCTACGGACCCGGGTGTGCGTGACGCGGGTGAACCCGCTTGAGTGGGTCCGCCGTTCGGTTCGGTTGCTTGCAATTCTAGGTCCGAGGGGTCGTGTCTCATCAAATTGGTATCAGAGAATCATCATCCTTAGGCGTGTCGCATCAATTGGTATCAGAGCATCATCATCCTTAGGCGTGTCGCATCAATTCGTATCAGAGCAAGTTTTAGACTTGTCTCTACGAGTCTAGTCCTAGGGCATTATCAATTGAGTCTCCCTTGCATCATGTTTTCCATCACTCCATTGCATGACCACCCTAGGGAGATGCCCCAAATATCCATGGACCGATTTTACACTGTCACTAACAAGATTCATAACTATCTTGATACCCTCACCACCCGACTTGACCGGCTCGAAACAAAAAGGAACCACGACCCTAGAGCTTGGTCACCTCGGGATGAATTTGGATGGGAAACCAAAGGACCCAGATACCCATAGGAAGAGATGAGGATTGAGATTAAGAAGATCTTCACTCCCCCTTTCCCTCCCAGTCAATAGAAGACCTCCCTTAGGGCCCAAACTCCACCACCCCAAATAATTCCAACCCCAATCACCACCACCATTCAAACCAAATTGGCCACCACCCAACCCACAAATCCTCCTCCCACCCCTTTCCAAAAGGAACTTAAGGAGGTGACCGAAGTCTATGAGGCTCCCCTAGATTGGGAAGAACAATATGAAGCCCAATTGGGTCAAGAGGACTCATTCCTTCCCAAAGAAAACCCATTGAGCCAAATTGGGTGCACCCTCCCCTATGAGTTACAAGATACCCAACCTAGGCCTCCACTACTACCCCTCCCCATTCTATCCCAAGTCTCCCATTACCCACCACCCAAAGAGCACCACATGCCAGTCATCATCACCCCACCCACAAAGGACCTACTCACCTCTTTGGTAGAGGAAACCATGATCCCCACACCCGACCCCCTAGTAGGGAACACCCCAGAACCACTCCCCATCTTGGAGGAAAGTCATGGCCAAAAAGAGGAAGAAACTTCACCTTTCATGCCACCCCCAATTTGGAGTGAACTGATCATAAGTGGGCCCTTGGTTAGATGGCTTGTGGAAAACCGGGCTCACCCTATCCTGCCCCTTGCTTACCCTTCCATGGAACAACACCTCCCCATAGTACCCTTATCCACCTATCACACCACAATCCAATCATCCTATCAAGTGGAAACATTAGGAGATCTACTTAAGGGTATAGCTTGGCAAATGGAACTAACTGGCATGTTGACTACAGTAGCCGACCGACCTAGGAGCCTTGACCTCCTACACCTATGTGTCGGATCCATCTCCTCCATTTACACTGTGGGTTGCTACACTAGCGACCTTCTTTTACTCCTCCCTACACCCGACGATCCCATTGCTATCGACAAACTAGAGTTGCTTGTCTCGGGTAGAACATCTAGTCCTCCATTCATGGCCGACCATCCCACCAAAAACTTTGGTCTAATCACTTTATTAGAGGAGGAGAGTACGCCATCAAATGGTTGTGAGGACCATGAGGACCTAGAGTTCCTCTCCTTAGGTGACCCTTACCATGACCCCTTCAATCCCCTCCTATACCCCCCCACCTTACTCACCACCAACCTTTTCCTACCCCAACCGACCTTATTGGACCAAGCCCACTCCATTTTCCTAAACCCCTTTGACCCCTATGAGTGGAAACTCTCACACCAAGCCATATACATAAGAGAAACCATTTGGATGGGAATGCATGTGCCACTACATTTTGCATCATTTGGTAGGGCTAGTAAGCCCAGTCATCTCATACATGTCACGCACACTTTAGGCCCAATGCATGATTGGCTCACATTTGGATGTGCTGGTCCTCCCTCATTCATCATTGATCATATGCATGTTAGGAGCATCTACGGGTGTCCAGGTCCCCCGGCATTCATCACCACTTTGTGTGATAGGTTCTCCTACAGATACCATGGCCCTCCCACCATTGTTATGAAGCCCATGCATGATAGGGCCACTAGTGGTTGCCCCGGTCCACCTAAGTTCATCAAGGTCCGCATGGCATCACAGCATGATAGGTCAATTTATGGTTGCCCCGGTCCACCTTTACACACCAAGCTCTTCACACCCACACCGCATCATAGTGCATGGCATACGCATAGACGCAAGCAATTCGCAATAAGCGGTGAGGTTCACAAAGAGCGGATAAGAGCTCGCGAGCGCCACTTGGAATTTCAAGTAGGCGATTTGGTGATGATGGCATCGGAGTGGCTCTACCTTAGGGTCACCTCCCATTCGAGGGCACGAGGACTTGGACCTTTCCCTGTTCCTAATGGCTTTGGCAACACAGCTTGTGGATTGAATTTACCAATGGGTTATGGGATATACCCCACTTCTCACGTGGTAGACCCGGCACCCTATATAGGCACCACAGTGGATCCTAGTGAGTGCTTTGAGCCTATACCTTCCTTTAAGAGGGACACCCCGGAGAGCCACCATAAAATAGCCTTGAGAGCCCGACGTGTGCACATAGGGGCAATACTATGCAAGCAGGGTTCCATCGCCAGCAAGAGGGTGTGCCCCAGCCACCTTGAGAGGATGAAGGACCGTCCTGATGGGGACATCCCTTACCCTTTCACTCCGTGGGGTCCTGCTACTCGCCACTTTGTTCGCCATCATTTTCTGAGTCTTGCCATGTAATTTCCACATTTTTCTTGAGTCATAATCATGTAATTTTGCCTTTTATTGAGTCTATTATCTAAGTTAGTTAGTCATTTACCTAAGTCCAAGGATTCATTAAGTGGTTTAATAGGTTAGTGGGTTGTAGGCCTTAATGGGCCATTTCATTGGGCCTGGCCCATGGGCGCCCCCTTCCCCACCCCTTGGTCTTCTGTTATTAGTCCATTTTCCAGGGACTTCTATGTAATTGGGGATTCCCTATATATAGGACCCCAACTCCTCATTTTGAAGGTAAATTGATGAATGCATGAAAATTGAAACCCACTTGAATCCCCCTTGAGTCTTCTCTCTCTCTAGTTCTCTCTCTCTCTCCTAGGGGCGAATTCCCCTCTCTCTCCTCCCTCTCTCTCTCTAAATTTCGAATTCCCCCTCTCTCCTCACCCCTTGCCACCTCACTTGCCACCTAGGCAAGTCCCTTCAACTCCCAAGGCCCCATTACTCTCTCCATTACTCATTCCACCTTCCCAAGCAACCATTCACCTTCCCTAGACAACCCTCCCTATTCCCCACACATCTTCCAACATCCAAGACAACCTTCCCTCTCCCCCAAGCAACCCTCCCACTTCCCCACACCCTCATTCACACCCCAAGCCATCAGTTTGCGCACCACTCCCCACCCCTCTAGCCTTGGCCGACCACTCCCCTCCCCCATCTCCTAGGTTCGGCCCCCCCACTCCCCTCCACCCCAGCACCCCATTCCACCAGCTCCGCCCCTCTCTTCACCCCCACACATCCCTCCCCCATCTGCAAACACCTCCCCTTTCCCTCCATTAACAAACTTCAATCCCCCTTAACCTAACCCCACCACCATCCCATCCCTTTGGTCACATCTGCAGGTAACAGAAGACGGTCCGTCTTGCAGAAGCTCCCCTGCGTTCATACGTCGACATCTGAGGGCATACCTTACCATTCTGGAAAGGTAGTCCTGTCCACTTCGCAAGCGAGGTGGAATCGTCCAGTTTCGAGTTCGTGACCGCCCGTGAGAGCTGTTCTACCCCGACTGCGCCAGACACCACCTGCAGCCAGCCTGAGCCTGATTGGAAGCTGCTTCACGACCAACGGTGGATGAATCAGGCTGAAGTCTCTTCTTCAAAGTTCTTCCTCCCCCCTGTCTACTTCCAAGAGCAGAAGGCAGAACTTAATTCGGCATCCTAGAGCTAGAGTTGCAAACGTTCTTCCTCAGTCGCACGGATCTGTCTCCTGCAGTCAGCAGCGACCAGTACCTACTCTTCAGGGCACACCAACCGCCCACGGCCTTTGATTGCAACCCCGTTGACTCCTGCTGAAAGCCACCTCAACCACGGAGACGACGCCACTGGTTTCGTGCCATTTGGAGCTCGGGAGTGCCCGTGACAGCGTCTGCAACCTGCTGCTACAGAACCTGGACCACGCGGTGCAGCCTCTGCAGAGAATCAGAACCAGCTTGCAAGCTCTGCCACGGCGAACCACGCGGAATCAGGCTGAGGTTACTTCTTCAAAGATCTTCCTCCCCCTGTCCCCGACCAGGAGCACGAAACAGAAGTACAGTCGGCATCCGGGAGCCCAAGTTCTGATTTTTATCCTTCAGTCGCGCGGGACTGCCCTCCCCAGTCTTCTACGGCCAACAGTCACTCATCGGCGTCCCCCAGGCCACCCTGACCTCCGGCGACCTCCCCGCCAGTTTTGCTGCAAAAAGGGTTCGACCACGGTTCCAGAACTTCTGACGGTTCGTGATTCGGCATCCAGGAGCGACCAGGTCCACTTCTGCAAGTTGTTGGCAGAAACAAGGAGCGGCTGCGCCCAGGATCTGTCATCCTGCTCAAAGTCCAGCCCGAACCAGTACCCTCCCCAGAAGAAATCGGAAAAATTCTGAGGCGTCCCCGGTTCAGTTACAAAGACGATGCAGCTGATCTCGTGTCCGGAAAAATTCTTGAACGTGATTTACGATCTCTACAGCGTCGGGCTGTCAGTGATCACAGCAAGCAGGGAACTCCGTTCGGCTTCACCGGCCCGACTTCCGGCGAATCTCCCGCCCCCGCTTGGCCGGCTCACCGCCCCTCCCTGTGTGGAGGTTGTGTTTGAATGTAATACAACTAATTCCCACCCCCGAGACCACCCTCCTGCGCGAGGTGTAGTGAATGTAAACTTAAACAGGTTTTTGAAGCTACATCGGCGCAGTGTGCGGGGACCACACTTCCCCGCTCGCCCTCGTCTCCGCCCGGGATCGGCGTCTTCACGCCGATCAGGTGAGCTCCTGGCCACTCTCCCTTGCTGGTTTTTACTGTTGCTTAGCTTAGTATCGCTCTTAGTTACCGTCGGAGGTGAGGTGAGTGTCCGATCCGCAATTCAATCCAATCGAGTGTTCACCGCGGGGCGAGTTGAAAGAGAGCCATTACATCCCACGCCCTCGGCGTGCCGACTACCCGTGAAATCAGGCATCCCTGGCCCATTGGGATCTATCCCTATCCGGCCGACCCTTGGAGCCGCAAGGTCCAAACTCGGACCCTCACCACCATCGCCGGTCCTCCTACGGATCCGAGCGTGCTTCCGCGAGTGAAACCGCATGTGTGACGTTGCCGACTCATAGTGTTGCTTGCTATCCTAAGTCCAAGGGAGTCGCGTCACATCAAAATTTGGTATCATTATCCTCCGCTGCATTTGGTGTCACATCAGTTGGTATCAGAGCCAAGTTTTAGACTTGTCTCTACGAGTCTAGTCCATGGGCACGCTTGCATTAGAGTCCCCAACAGACCGTCCCATGCATTGTCCACCACCCACTATCAATGAGTCTACGGACCAAATGATCCCACTCCCAATCATATCCCTTGCATACCTACCCAATGGAGAGCCTACGGAAATCGATTTTTTTGACTTGGAGTCTGATAATTGGGTATCCCCCGATATCGTAGCCTCTCTTTCTAGGACCGGACAAATTGTGCATGACGGAGACCAAGTCTTCGTTGAATTCCATAAAAGGTTTGGGAAGACCACATACTGTGATGGAGCTTGGTGTCAAATTGGCACTTTGGCGGGCCCTTGTATAATCCTAGGTAGGAGATGGTTAGATGAAAGGAATGCCAACATTGACCCGACACGTCGGACTTGCCTAGTGCATCCGCCACACCTTCCGGGAGCCTTCCAATTCAACAACACCCATGTCCTCTCCCATCCACCGGAGTCCCCTCCTTGTTCACCACCCCGTGTGCATCACACACCGGCTAGCAACACCCCATCATCAAAAGACCTCCCCACCCCGTTGGCTTTAGAAGAAGTAGTTACCCCTACCCAAGGGGAACTTGAGGAGGTGATTGAAGTCCATGAAACACCCCTTAATTGGGAAGAAGAATATGAGGCACAATGCCAAGAGTCGGGTCGAGGGGAACCTGACCCCATCAACCTACTCCCACCCCAACCCACAATTTCCCATGAAACCCATACTCCACACTACCCCTTAGCCCCTATCACTACCCCTCAACTTTCCCCTGTAAGAGACACTCCACCCATGACTGGCCAACCCAAGCCACCCCACCCAACCCATCTTCCACTATCAACCACAACCCTACCCCAACCTAGGCCTCCACTTCTTCCCCTACCGATCCTGAATCAAATTTCCCTTTACCTTCCACCCCGGAGGTACCATACACCTACCCTCATCACTCCACCTTCAAAAGACCATCTCACTTCCTTGGTAGAGGAACCCATGACTCCCACACCCGACATCATAGTGGTGGACACCCTAGAACCACTCCCCACCTTGGAGGAAACCCTTGCCCAACCCAAGGAAAGAACTTCACCTTTTACACCACCCTCTCTAAATAGGAGTGAACTTTTCATAAGTGAGCCCCTGGCTAAATGGTTAGAAGAAAATCCGGTTCACCCTATCTTGTCCCATGTTTGCCCTCCTATGGAACAAAACCTCCCTATAGTACCCTTACCCACCTACCACACCACAATCCAATCATCCTATCAGGTGGAGACACTAGGGGACTTTCTTAAGGGTATAGCTTGGCAAATAGAGCTAACTGACCTGTTGACCACTGTAGCCGACCAACCTAGGAGCCTTGACCTCCTACACTTATGTGTCGGATCCATCTCCTCCACTTACACTATGGGTTGCTACACTAGTGACCTTCTGTTATTCCTCCCTACACCCGAGGAGCCCGATGCTCTCCAAAAATTAGAGTTGCTTATTTCGGGTAGGATGCCAAGCCCTCCATTCATGGCCAACCAACCCGCCAAGGACTTCGATTCAAATACCACATTTGAGGAGGAGGACTCCCCATCATTTGAAGACCTTGAGGAGATAGAATACCCCTTCCTTGGTAACACATTCCATGACCCCTTTGATCCCTCCCTATGGAAGACATTGAACCCATGGGACCTAGCCGCCTTACCCACCACCCACTCCCTCCTACCCTCATCCACCATGTTGAACCCAACCCACCCATTCCACTACTTAGTTCACACTATGAGAGCCATGACCAAAGGTGACATCCACCTAGGAAATGAGGAATCAACCCATCCCAAGATGTCCACTTTCTGGGACCCCTTCGAATCCCATGAGTGGAGACCCCCAAACCAACCCTCACCAAAAGATGGGACCATCTTGATAGGAATGCATGTGCCACAACATTTTACCCCATCCGGTAGGGCTAGTCATCTCATTTGTGTCACATACACACTAGGTCCAGTGCATGGCAGGTTCACATTTGGATATGTAGGTCCACCCCTATTCATCATCCATCTTATGCAAGTTAGGAGCATCCATGGTTGTCCGGGTCCTCCATCATTCATCACACTCACTCACAAGGGGGACACCTATGGATGCCCCGGTCCCCCCAAATTCTTCAAAGACATCATAACATCACTACATGATATGTCTACTTTTGGTTGCCCTGGTCCCCCTTTGCATACCACATACTTCCCACCCCCACCGCACCATCACTCAAAGCATTCTCATTCAAGCAAGCATCCAACTATGGGTAGTGACGATCATAATAAGCGGGCTAAAACTCACGGGTGGCACTTTGAAATCCAAGGAGGTAACCTCACGATGGTGGCATTGGAACGACTCTATCTTAGGGCCACCTCCAAATCGAGGGCACGAGGACTTGGACCTTTCATGTTCCAAGTGGCTTTGGCAAACCTGGCTTATGGATTAGATTTACTAATGGGCTATGGGATATACCTCAATTATCATGTGGCTGATCCGGCACCCAACATGGGCACCGCGGTGAATCCCAGTGAGTGTTTTGAGCCTATGCCTTCCTTTAAGAGGGACACCCCGGAGAGCTTCCACAAAATAGTCTTGAGAGTCCGGCGTGTACACAGAAGAGCAATACTATGCAAGCAGGGTTCCAACGCCAGCATGAGGGTGTGTCCGGGCCGCCTTGAGAGGATGAAGAGCTGCCCCAGGTGCAGGTTGAGTTTGGAGATTGCGGGTCGTCCTGAGATGCTCCCCCGGTGGGCCCTTAACTCGACGTAGTCGAGTTCTCCGCACCCCGGGAGTATGATGGGGACATCCCTTACCCTTTCACTCCGTGGGGTCCTGCTACTCGCCACTTTGTTCGCCATCATTTTCTGAGTCTTGCCATGTAATTTCCACATTTTTCTTGAGTCATAATCATGTAATTTTGCCTTTTATTGAGTCTATTATCTAAGTTAGTTAGTCATTTACCTAAGTCCAAGGATTCATTAAGTGGTTTAATAGGTTAGTGGGTTGTAGGCCTTAATGGGCCATTTCATTGGGCCTGGCCCATGGGCGCCCCCTTCCCCACCTCTTGGTCTTCTGTTATTAGTCCATTTTCCAGGGACTTCTATGTAATTGGGGATTCTCTATATATAGGACCCCAACTCCTCATTTTGAAGGTAAATTGATGAATGCATGAAAATTGAAACCCACTTGAATCCCCCTTGAGTCTTCTCTCTCTCTAGTTCTCTCTCTCTCCTAGGGGCGAATTCCCCTCTCTCTCCTCCCTCTCTCTCTCTAAATTTTGAATTCCCCCTCTCTCCTCACCCCTTACCACCTCACTTGCCACCTAGGCAAGTCCCTTCAACTCCCAAGGCCCCATTACTCTCTCCATTACTCATTCCACCTTCCCAAGCAACCATTCACCTTCCCTAGACAACCCTCCCTATTCCCCACACATCTTCCAACATCCAAGACAACCTTCCCTCTCCCCCAAGCAACCCTCCCACTTCCCCACACCCTCATTCACACCCCAAGCCATCAGTTTGCGCACCACTCCCCACCCCTCTAGCCTTGGCCGACCACTCCCCTCCCCCATCTCCTAGGTTCGGCCCCCCCACTCCCCTCCACCCCAGCACCCCATTCCACCAGCTCCGCCCCTCTCTTCACCCCCACACATCCCTCCCCCATCTGCAAACACCTCCCCTTTCCCTCCATTAACAAACTTCAATCCCCCTTAACCTAACCCCACCACCATCCCATCCCTTTGGTCACATCTGCAGGTAACAGAAGACGGTCCGTCTTGCAGAAGCTCCCCTGCGTTCATACGGCGACATCTGAGGGCATACCTTACCATTCTGGAAAGGTCGTCCTGTCCACTTCACAGGCGAGGTGGAATCGTCCAGTTCCGAGTTCGTGACCACCCGTGAGAGCTGTTCTACCCCGACTGCGCCAGACACCACCTGCAGCCAGCCTGAGCCCGATTGGAAGCTGCTTCACGACCAACGGTGGAGGAATCAGGCTGAAGTCTCTTCTTCAAAGTTCTTCCTCCCCCCTGTCTACTTCCAGGAGCATAAGGCGGAACTTAATTTGGCATCCGAGAGCCAGAGTTGCAAACGTTCTTCCTCAGTCGCACGGATCTGTCTCCTGCAGTTGGCAGCGACCAGTACCTACTCTTCAGGGCACACCAACCGCCCACGGCCTTTGATTGCAACCCCGTTGACTCCTGCTGAAAGCCACCTCAACCACGGAGACGACGCCACTGGTTTCGTGCCATTTGGAGCTCGGGAGTGCCCGTGACAGCGTCTGCAACCTGCTGCTACAGAACCTGGACCACGCGGTGCAGCCTCTGCAGAGAATCAGAACCAGCTTGCAAGCTCTGCCACGGCGAACCACGGTGGAATCAGGCTGAGGTTTCTTCTTCAAAGATCTTCCTCCCCCTGTCCCCGACCATGAGCATGAAACAGAAGTACAGTCGGCATCCGGGAGCCCAAGTTCTGATTTTTCTCCTTCAGTCGCGCGGGACTGCCCTCCCCAGTCTTCTACGGCCAACAGTCACTCATCGGCGTCCCCCAGGCCACCCTGACCTCCGGCGACCTCCCCGCCAGTTTTTCTGCAAAAAGGGTTCGACCACGGTTCCAAAACTTCTGACGGTTCGTGATTCGGCATCCAGGAGCGACCAGGTCCACTTCTGCAAGTTGTTGGCAGAAACAAGGAGCGGCTGCGCCCAGGATCTGTCATCCTGCTCAAAGTCCAGCCCGAACCAGTACCCTCCCCAGAAGAAATCGGAAAAATTCTGAGGCGTCCCCGGTTCAGTTAAAAAGACGACACAGCTGATCTCGTGTCCGGAAAAATTCCTGAACGTGATTTACGACCTCTACAGCGGCGGGCTGTCAGTGATCACAGCAAGCAGGGAACTCCGTTCGGCTTCACCGGCCCGACTTCCGGCGAATCTCCCGCCCCCGCTTGGCCGGCTCACCGCCCCTCCCTGCGTGGAGGTTGTGTTTGAATGTAATACAACTAATTCCCACCCCCGAGACCACCCTCCTGTGCGAGGTGTAGTGAATGTAAACTTAAACAGGTTTTTGAAGCTACATCGGCGCAGTGTGCGGGGACCACACTTCCCCGCTCGCCCTCGTCTCCGCCCGGGATCGGCGTCTTCACGCCGATCAGGTGAGCTCCTGGCCACTCTCCCTTGCTGGTTTTTACTGTTGCTTAGCTTAGTATCGCTCTTAGTTACCGTTAGAGGTGAGGCGAGTGTCCGATCCGCAATTCAATCCAATCGAGTGTTCACCGCGGGGCGAGTTGAGAGAGAGCCATTACATCCCACGCCCTCGGCGTGCCGACTACCCGTGAAATCGGGCATCCCTGGCCCATTGGGATCTATCCCTATCCGGCCGACCCTTGGAGCCGCAAGGTCCAAACTCGGACCCTCACCACCATCGCCGGTCCTCCTACGGATCCGAGCGTGCTTCCGCGAGTGAAACCGCATGTGTGACGTTGCCGACTCATAGTGTTGCTTGCTATCCTAAGTCCAAGGGAGTCGCGTCACATCAAAATTTGGTATCATTATCCTCCGCTGCATTTGGTGTCACATCACGTCCCCTCGTCGCAGATGCGGGTTGAGTTTAGAGGTTGAGGGTCGCCCTGAGCTGCTTTGGAGGACCGCTCCCCCGGTGGACCCATACTCGACGGAGTCGAGTTCTCCGCACCCCGGGGGTATGATGAGGACATCACCAGCTTTCCCCATTGTTCGAGGATCCAGATTATCGCCAGCTATGCTACATCTTGTCCGCCACTATATCTCTAGTCATATGATGTAATTTTCATTTTCTTATCATGTACTTTTCCTTTTATTTGAGTCCAATACCTAGGTTAGGTAGCTATTTACCTAAGTCTAGAGTCATTATGTTGGTTAATGGGCCCAATTATATGGGCTAGGCCCAGGGGCGCCCTCTTCCCCTTGGTTAAGTGTTAGTAGTCCAAAAGTCAGGGACTTATGTGAAAATGTGGGATTCTTATAAATAGGACCCCAATCCCTCATTTGGAGGCTAATAAAGTATTGATAAAATTGCCACAAGAATTTGTGCCTCTCTCTCTAGCTCTCTCTCTCTATTTCTCTCTCTCTTTCTCTCTAAAGGGGGCGAACCCCATTCTCTCTCCTCCCCACCCCCAAATTTGACATTCACTCTCTCTCCTCCCTATGCACCTCTAATTAAGACCCCTCCCCCTTCCCCATACCTCCCATTTAAGTCCCCTCCAACCCCTAGGTGGAATCCCCTTCTCCTAGGCACCTCTCCCTCCTCCCAAGCAACCTTTCCCCTTCCCCATACAACCTTTCATTTTCCCAAGGGAGAATCCCTTCTCCCAAGCACCCCTTCCCCTCCCCAAGGCAACCCTTCCCATTCCCTAGACCCCCATTAACCCCTCCATTAACCCCTCCATTATAGGGTGATCCAAAGGTCCTCCCACATTCATCATTGGTCTTAAGCATGTTACGAACATTCACGGATGTCCGGGACCCCCGGCATTTGCTATACCCATGCACAATAGATTCCCCTACGGATGCCCCGGCCCTCCAACCATTGTTATGAAGACCATGCATGATAGGGCCACTTGTGGCTGCCCCGGTCCACCTAAGGTCATCAAGGTCCACATGACATCAAAGCATGATAGGTCAATTTATGGTTGCCCCGGTCCACCTTTCACACTACCCACTTTTACAACCACTTACCGCATCATAATGCATGGCATGAGCACACACGCAAGTAAATCGCAACGAGCGGTGAGGTTCACAAAGAGCGGGAAAAGGCTCGCGAGCGCCACTTGGAATTCCAAGTAGGCAATCTATCGATGGTGGCATTGGAGTGGCCCTACCCTAGAGTCACCTCCAACTTGAGGGCACAAGGACTTGGACCTTGCCAAGTTCCGAGTGACTTTAGCAGCCCAGTTTACGGGTTGGACTTGCTAATAGGTTTTGGGATACACCTAACTTTTGGCGCGGCGGATCTGGCAGCCTATATGGGCACCGCGGTGGAACCCAGTGAGCACCTTGAGCCTACCCCCACCTTTGTGAGTGATACCCTCAGAGAGCCTCCACATATCAGCCTGAGAGTCCGACGTGTGCACACGAAGGCAATACTGGGCAAGCAGGGTACCATCGCCAGCAAGAGGGTGTGCCCAAGCCACTGTGAGAGGATGAAGGACCGTCCCCTGGTTGTGGATGTAGGGTTGAGTTTGGAGGTTGAGGTTCACCCCGAGCTGCTTTAGAGGACCACTTCCCCGGAGGACCCATACTCGACGGAGTCGAGTTCTCCGCACCCCGAGGGTATGATGGGGACATCACCGGTGATCTCATTTGTTCGAGGATCCTGATGCTCGCCAGCAGTGCTACATCTTATTCGCCACTTTATTTTGAGTCATATGATGTATTTTTCATTTTCTTATTATGTAATTTTCCTTTTATTTGAGTCAAGTATCTAGGTTAAGTGAGTCATTATGTCAGTTTGATAGGTTAATGGGCCCAATTCTATGGGCTAGGCCCATGGGCACCCCCCCTTCCCTTGGTTTCTTGTTAGCAGTCCAAAAGCCAGGGACTTATGTTAAATTATGGGAATCCTATAAATAGGACCCCACTCCCACCATTTGGAACTAATGAATTATTGAATGAAAGTTGGAAATCCACCAAAATTGTGTGAGATTCTCTCTCTCTCTCTAGGGGTGGATTCCCCTCTCCCTCTCTCTCTCTCTCATCTCTCTCTCTCTCTAAGGGGGGGCGAACCCCATTCTCTCTCCTCCCCACCCCAAAATTTGAAATCCCCTCTCTCTCCTCCCCATTCACCTCTCATTAAGGCCCCTCCCCCTTCCCCATACCTCACCTTAACTCACATTCCCAAGGGAGAGTCCCTTTTTCCCAAGCCACCCCTTCCCTTCCCCAACACACCTCTCCATCTCCCAACACACCCCTTCCCCTTCCCAAGACCACCATTGATCACCCACCATTAAACCAAATCCAAACACTCCCCCCCCTTTCCCAAGAGTCACTTGCACCCCCCACTCTCTCTCACCCTCCTCCACCCTTGGCCACACCTCCCCCCCCCTCCACCTGCTAGCTGCGACCCCAGCCACCTCCAACCCCATCTTCCTTGCCACAGCCACCCTCCCCCATCCCCCACAACCAATACCCCCGCCCCTTGCTGTATTGGCCCCCCTATCCGACTCCATTTACCATCATCAAGTTGTAGTTCCAGTAGCAGTCTGCAACAACAGAGTACCCCGGAGTTGCAGTATGATGAGGACATCACCAGCTTTCCCCTTTGTTCGAGGATCCAAATGCTCGCCAGCTATGCTATATTTTGTCCGCCACTATATTTCGAGTCATATGATGTAATTTTCATTTTCTTATCATGTACTTTTCCTTTTATTTGAGTCCAATACCTAGGTTAGGTAGCTATTTACCTAAGTCTAGAGTCATTATGTTGGTTAATGGGCCCAATTATATGGGCTAGGCCCAGGGGCGCCCCCTTCCCCTTGGTTAAGTGTTAGTAGTCCAAAAGTCAGGGACTTATGTGAAAATGTGGGATTCCTATAAATAGGACCCCAATCCCTCATTTGGAGGCTAATGAAGTATTGATAAAATTGCCACAAGAATGTGTGCCTCTCTCTCTAGCTCTCTTTCTCTATTTCTCTCTCTCTCTCTCTAAAGGGGGCGAACCCCATTCTCTCTCCTCCCCACCCCCAAATTCGAAATTCACTCTATCTCCTCCCTATTCACCTCTAATTAAGACCCCTCCCCCTTCCCCATACCTCCTATTTAAGTCCCCTCAACCCCTAGGTGGAATCCCCTTCTCCTAGGCACCTCTCCCTCCTCCCAAGCAACCTTTCCCCTTCCCCATACAACCTTTCATTTTCCCAAGGGAGAATCCCTTCTCCCAAGCACCCCTTCCCCTCCCCAAGGCAACCCTTCCCATTCCCTAGGCCCCCATTAACCCCTCCATTAACCCACCATTCAAAACAAAGGAGAGATCTCTCCTCCCTCTCTCCTTCCCAACCCAAATGCGCATCTCCCCCTCCCTCCACTTGCTAGACCACCTCCCAGCCCCCTTTCTGCCCTTCCCACACCTTGAATCACCCCCTAACAGACCCCCACATAGTCAGGTGTCACCCCCACACCCATCCACCCCATTTCCCACCCCATCTACTCCGTCTCCCATCACCTTTCATCACCCTATCCATCTCAGTTCACAGGCAGCAGTTAGAGCTCGACTTGCAGAGACTTCCCTGGTGCTGTCCGATGTCATCTGGAGATGCACCATACATCGCCGGAAAGGTCTTCCAGTCTTCTTCGCAGGCGAGGTAGAATCGTCTCATTCCGACTTTACTACAGATCGTGGTGCCCATTCTCGTCCGACTGTGCAACAGGGACCAGAACCTGGACCAGAGCTACTGTGCAGAAGCTACCACGGCCACACCCCTCAACTTATGAAGGCGCCACTTGGCCGAGAGTTGCTACCACAAGGCATCTACCATCACCAACAAGCAGCATCCCTTTCGGCATCAGGAAGAACCTTTTCCAATTTTTCTCTCCCGGTCACGCAGAACAGATCGTTCAGGTCCTGCCCTGACCCCCCCTCACTCAACGGACTCCTCCTCGCCACCCCGACATCGTCTGGTGCTCTTCTTGGTTGCTTCTCGAAGAAGACTCGTCCACGGTCGTCCTCGACTTGGTCTCGCATCAATCGGACCTTAGGAGCAGTCGTGGTGACTACATCCATCTGCTGCTGCACCCTGGGAACAGTACGAATCTGAGCGCAGGGGCCCTGTTGCAGAGCCTGCCCCAGCCGGTGACGACTTCATGACTGCCCACAAAAATTCACAGACGTGCCTGGATCCGTCAGCGTCGTTTCAGTGCCGGTCTCTTCGAATTCTGAGTTCGGAGGAGTGCACAGTGATGACTACACCGACCCCCTATCCTGCTGTCCCAAACCTGGGCAGATTCGGCGGGGTGCTTCATCGGCGCTAATCAAGAATAACTCCTTTCCCCGCCTGGCCGGCTTAGCGCCCCTCCCTGCGTGGAGGTAGTGTTTGGTTTGTAACCTCATTTCCCCACCCCTAGTCCACCCCCTCTGTGAGGGCGTAGTGATTGTACTAGCAGGTAAGCAGCCGAAGCGTCATCGGCGCGGCGTGCGGGTAGCCCACGCTTCCCCGCTCGCCCTCGTCTCCGGCCGGAATCGGCGTCCTCACACCGATCAGGTGAGCTTCTGGCCACTTCCTCTACTGGTTTTACTTTTGCTTGTTTTAGTATTGTTTCTAGTTGACCGTCGGCGGTGAGGTGAGCGCCCGATCTCAAACGCCATTGAATTGTGTGAACACCGCGGAGTGAGTTGAGAGTGTGACACTACAACCCACGCCCTCGGCCTGCCGGCCGCCCTTGAAATTGGGCATCCCTGGCCCATTGGGGACCATCCCTAGCTGGCCATACCCTTGGAACCTTGAGGTCCAACCTCGGACCCTCCCCATCATCGCCGGTCCGCCTACGGACCCGGGTGTGCGCGACGCGGGTGAACCCGCTTGAGTGGGTCCGCCGTTCGGTTCGGTTGCTTGCAATTCTAGGTCCGAGGGGTCGTGTCTCATCAAATTGGTATCAGAGCATCATCATCCTTAGGCGTATCGCATCACTTCTTCTGGCTCTTCTATCATGCTAGGCACCTGGCATTGATTCACCACTCGGATGCTTAGAGATCCATCAGGCGGGACTGCTAATGAGCTTGCCAATTTTGCCAGTGCGTCAGCTTGTGCATTTTCTCCCCGGGCAACATGGCGTATCTCAATAAGGTAGGATTGTTCCATGAGTCGCTTTGCTTTAGCATGGTAAGGTAGCAGCTCAGGCTTTCGGACGTCAAACTGCCCTTGGACTTGCTTGACGACTAGTAACGAATCGCCAAATACTTACAGCATTCTAATCTCCATCTGCAACGCAACCTGGAGACCAATAATCAGAGCCTCATACTCCGCCTCATTATTTGTGCAAGGTTTATTGATGGAGCAAGATGTATGCAATACTTCTCCCTCGGGGGATTTGAGGACGATGCCGGCCCCTGCCCGTACTTTTGTATGTCCGGACGGGGCCGTTTCTGTTCTCGAAGCTCCATCGAAGTGCAGCTGCCAAGCGACCTATTGGACTTGGTCCACCTCCAGCGTTTCATCTTCGGGCAGCTCTGTAGCCAATGGGGAATCTTCGGGCACAGGATGTGCTGCAAAGAATTCGGCCACGGCTTGACCCTTAACGGCCTTCTGCGGCACATAGGTGATATCAAATTCCATTAGCAGCGCGGCCCATTTGCCGAGACGTCCCTTCAGGACTGGCTGGGAGAGAATGTGTTTGACTGGATCGGCCTTGGAGATCAGGCTCACTTCATGGGAGAGCATGTAATGCCTCAGCTTCTTGACTGCGAAGACCAGGGCAAGACAGACCTTCTCGATCAGGGTGTATTTTGCTTCTGCCCCCACTAGCCTCCGGCTGAGATAATAGAGAGCCTGCTCCTTCCCTTCATCATTATTCTGAGCGAGCATTGCCCCCAGGGAGCATTCAGTGGCGGCTATGTATAGGATAAGCGGCCTCCCCTTAATAGGTGCCCCCAGCACAGGCGGGGTCCTTAAGTAGTCCTTCAGCTGATCGAAGGCCTTTTGGCATTCTTGGTTCCAGTTAAAAGGTGCAGTCTTCATCATCAATCTGTGGAATGGCTGACAGCGCCCCGACAAATTGGAAATAAATCTTCGGATGTAGGCTAGCCGGCCCTGCAGGGATCTTAGCTCTCCTAGATCCTTCGGAGGAGGCAGCTCCTAGATGGCTTTTATTTTGAAAGGGTCGTTCTCGATCCCTCTATATCGGAAGATGAAACCGAGGAACTTCCCACTGGAGACGCCGAAGGCACACTTCATCGAGTTCATCTTCAGCTCGTATTGCCGGAGCCTCTCAAAGACGACTCTAAGGTCCTTCAGGTGATCTTCCCTTTTCTTCGTCTTGACGACCAAGTCATCAATGTAGCATTCGACTTTGTTGTATAGCAGCTCGTCGAATATTTTGGTCATCGCCCGCTGGTAGGTGGCGCCGGCGTTTTTGAGGCCGAAGGGCATTCTTTTGTAATGGAATATTCCTTTGGGCGACCGGAAGGCCGTATGAATTCGGTCGTGCTCAGCTATCCAGATTTGGTTATAGCCGGACGATCCGTCCATGAAGGACAGGGCCTCGTGGCCAGTGGTTGCGTCAATCATCACTTCAGTGATGGGCACCGGGAAGTCATCTTTTGGGCAGGCTTTGTTTAGGTCGCGAAAATCCACGCAAATCCTGATCTGTCCATTCTTCTTCTTCACTGGCACAATGTTGGCCAACCAGGTAGTATATTGGTTCTCAGCTACGAAATCGACATCTATGAGCTTGTCGACTTCTTTACAAATTTGGTGTATCAGTTCCGGTCTCATGCGCCGGGGAGACTGTTTCACTGGCTCGGCTTTGGGGTCGATGGCAAGAACATGTTGAGTCACGCCAGGACTCAGTCCGGGCATCTCCTTATAATTCCAGGCAAAATAGTCCCGGAACTCTTGTAGCAACTTGATATACCATCCCCTCTCCGGTAGAGGAAGAAGGGCACTTAGAAAGGTCAGCTTGGGGTCACCGTCCGTGCCCAGGTTAATTTCGATAAGTTCATCTACTGTGGCCTAACCGCCATCTTCAATTTCTGGCGGTGCTGGCAATAAGTCGACGAAATCTTGATCTTCGCCGTCTTCCGCTTCAAGGACACCATAGACGTCACCCTACCCCGCCTCATCGGGCAATGAGGCTTCGCTAATGTCCCCCTGTTCCAGGCTTGCAGGTTGCGGCTCCGTGGGGTTCTCCTGTGCGGGGAGACAAAGAACCTCTCCGGGGTCTTCTTGGTAGTCATCATAAACGGCTCCAGCCGGGACCGAAGTAATTGATTGCCACACCGGGGGCCGGCTCTCTGCCGGTGACCGGGGTTGCCCATTCTCCAGCACCTCTTCAAAGACCTGGTGTTGGACTTGTTAGGGTTCAAGCCCTGGATACAGAGGGGGGGTGAATGTATCCTGCTAGAAATATCACCCAATTAAAACTTCGGAAGCTAAACACAATACCAGAGTAGAAACTAATTCAATTGAACAAATAAAGACACTTGGAGCGCTCCTAATCAATCATCTAGCGGAAGCAAAACACACAAATAAACCACTGCTCAAGAGATTTTTAGGTGGTTCGGTCCAAAGACCTATGTCCACCCCTCACTCCCAACCGGAGTGAGGCTTCCACTAGAACACTAGCACAGCAGACTCAGTCTGCAACAACTGCTGCCAAACAGCTTGACCAGGGGAACAACCTCCCAACCGGAGGGACACCCCAAGTGACTCCCAGTCACTTGGAAACCAGAGACACACGGTCTCTCTTCCTCCAGACTCGGAGGGAACCCCTGGACTTGCTACCCACAAGCCCAGAACTGGAGGACCAAACCTCCCTTCCTCCAAACCGGAGGGGAACCTAGAGACCCAAGTCTCTCTTCCTCTGAACCCCAGAGGGAAACACAAGTGACACCAAGTCACTTGCAAACTAGAGGTCTCGGACCTCTCTTCCTCCCAACCGGAGGGAAACAACCAATGACACCCAGTCAAAGGCAACCAGAGACGCAAGTCTCTCTTCCTCCACACCGGAGGGAACCCGATCTCACACTAGAGGATCGGAAGAATAGCAAGTGAATAGTTCAAAGGAAAAACAAAACCCAGCAACAGAAAGCTGAAAAGATAAAATCAAATGTGGCTCTCGCAGGAGCTGGTTGGCCTGGATTTGATCCACGGTCCAGCAGGAACTTCTTCTACTGCTTCTCTCTTTCTCCCAGCATGAACTCTCTTTTCTTCTTCTTCTTTTTTCTTACTTCTTCTTCTTCTCACTGCTTCTGCCTTCTCCTTCTTCTCACTTCTTTTCTTCTTTTTCTTCTCTATTCTCTATCGATCTGGCTCTCAGCTTTCTCTATTTCTTCTTTCTCTTCTGCACTTCTTCTCTTAGCTCTGGCTGCTTCTACTTCAGTCACTCTCTGCCCTCACACACTCTCTTCAGAGGAAGAAGACACATATATATAGCAACAGCAGATTAGGGCGGCGTCTGCTCTCCATGATTCCCGCCCAAATGCTTCAGTCCACGTGGAGGCTCCTCTGCATCTCGGATCACGTGCCAGATGCCAGCCTCGTATCACGTGCCCACTCTACATAGGCTCCACGAACAGTACCTGTCACACAGTCATAGGAGATTAATCAGAAGGATGTACATACTTACTGGGTAACTGAAGACCATAGTGTACAGACTTAGTGTGAAGGATAGAATGTATAGACTTTGAAGACTTAGCCAACGAGTGTATTGACTTGAACAGCTAGCCACAAGTGTATAGACTTAAGATGTGATAACAAGTGTATAGACTTGAACTTAGAAATGAATGTATAGACATTAGAACAGCAAAATGTGCACTATACTGAGAACGACACGAGGTACATTAGATGACTACAGCACGAGATAAAGAGAGAACGACACGAGGTACCACAGTAACAAGGCTAACACTACAAAGAGAACGACACGAGGTCAGATGAGAACAGCACGAGGTGAGAAGGAAATAACATGGAGTAAAACGATAGAAACACACGATCAGAGGAACCTTGGACGAAGATAGAAAGAAGCAACACGAAGACACAAATACAGCACTAAGACACAAACACAGAAATAACATGAAGACTCAAACACAAAAATAACACGAAGACATAAAAACAACACGAAGACACAAATACAGAAATAACATGAAGACTCAAACACAAAAATAACACGAAGACATAAAAACAACACGAAGACACAAATACAGAAATAACATGAAGACTCAAACACAAAAATAACACGAAGACACAGGAAAATGACTCGAACACGAGGACGGCACGGGCTGAAAACAACTCGAAGATGAAAACAGAAACCGACACGAAGTGTGGTCACAAAGCAAGAAAGACACGGGGTCTTGGAAGAAACAACACGAATACAGAAGACTCGAAGACATAGGGGTGACACAGATGGAGCGACACGAGGTGGCACAGAAAGCAGCACGAGGTGCTGCAGTGTTCAGAACGCGATGAAACAAATAACGACACTAAGGCTCATAGTGTTGTCAACCTCAAAACATGTAAAGACTCAACAATTGAAAGTCTGAAGGTGATGTACAGACTTCAGCTAAGCAGGCCACAGTCTAATGTATAGACTTCCGGTGTGAATGAAATGCTGTACATACTTTGATTCCAAAATGCGATGTATAGACTTTATGAGAAGGCAACTGAACACTGTACACACTTCCAATGTATAGACTTCATATGAACAGACCAATGTGCATACTTCCCTTCGATGCATCTACAGTGCAATGTATTGGCTTGACAAACATTATGCAATGTATGGACTTTGATGAATGGCCCAATGTATGGACTTCGCGAACAAGATGCAATGCTGACTGATGTATACACTTGGCAAAGAGAGTGATGCATGAACTACCCTGTACAGACTTTAAGACTTAATGAGCAACAAAAAGTAGACAAAGCAGCATGGCGTCAACCCAACTGATCCACTGCGTCAACGCAGCTAGTGAACCAGCAACTACTGCGTCAACGCAGTGTCCTTGTAGTGTCAACGCAGCTAGTGAACAGACAGCCAATGCGTCAACCCAATCTCCAACTGCGTCAACGAACTGCATGAACAATTAGCCTACGTTAACCCAATCTAGCCATATTCATGAATTAGCTATTCAAGCAAACAATCAGATATTCGAGCAGTCAAACAGTCATCTAAATTAATTAGCACACCTCAGTGTGACTCATGGTGTGTCAGCCATCATCAAAACCACACAGGGGCACAACAATCTCCCCCTTTTTGATGATGGCAACACTATGAGTTACACTGACTCAGATTAGATTCTTCTCCCCCTTTGCCTTCATCAAAAAAAATGAAATAGGGAAACAATTCAGTAAAGCACAGGAAAGTTATACTTCCCTTTGGATTGTTGATGGTTCGAAGGAGGCCTTTTCTGTGGAGACATCTATCTTCCAAATGAATCCTTTCTGAAAAAAAAATGATTCTTCTCCCCCTTTGACTTCAGCAAAAAGACATGAGTTGAAGAGGAAAGAATAAGACTGTATAAAAAGAGTGAAATAAAAGCTCCCCCTTTTAACCAATCTGCCCCTTTTGTCAAACAACTTATGTAGTGATGCATATGCAACCAATACTCCCCCTTTGACATGGCAGAAGATATAGAGCTAATGCAGACAAAACAACATGATCAGACAATCTAGCACATTGTCCCCTTATGCATATAGTCTCTCAAACAGACCAGAGAATCTTGCCCCTATGATCTATGATGTAAGAGAAATCCACAAGGATGAACTCTGGTTATCCAAAAACTGCAAGTACACATGATAAACTGAGAGAAGTGCTTCTCAAAAATGACAACCAGTCTAATACCACTGAATCAAAACACAGTGATAAAGAGCAATAGGATGAGCAGATTGAACAGTTAGTGAAAATTGAGATATTGAACTTTTCAGCAAGATACTAACTTCATAGAACAGAATTTTTAAGTTCTAGAGTCCTCCATTATAAAAGCTTATGAAACCTTGATTTTCAGATATGGTTTAAGAATGATGTAAACAAGTTTTTCAAAAAGAATTGTACTCATATCTGAACCAGCTCTTAATAAAAAGGAACTACAAGTTCATATAAAATTCTAGTTCAACCAACTTCCATCTTACTTAGTTTACTTTCCATGACAATTTTAAGAGATACATAAGAGAATGCAACAGAATTTTACATTGTTCTTTCAGAATTTGATTTACACTTGTTCATAATTTTCTTTTTAAACGAACAATTTTGGTTTATCAACACCTTTTGACATGGGGAGACACCTTGATCAGAGGCCCGAATCCCCAGTTACTCAGTGTGACAACCGTATTGCTTCTCCCATTTTGGAGAACAGAGGTAGTATTGGAAGTATCTTTGGCATGAGGATACACCTTGATTAGAGGCCAGAATCCCCAGTTACTCAATATAACAATGCCATTGCTCAGCCAAATTTTCACAGTATTTTCAATCATTTCTTTAAGCAGAGTTAACCATGGTACTTCATGACACAATCCTTTGGACAGGTTTCTCAGTAACCACAGTTATTGCTCTATCCATGATTCAGAACAAGTTAAGTGTTTAAGAAAAATCACATACACTATATATCTCAGTCAACATAGACAAGGATATCAACTTTTCAGATGTCAGAAGCTCTTACATGAATTTACATGAAGCAGACAGTTAAAGTTTATTAAGAGATTGAATCAGATATTTCCAAGTTCCTTGTGACCAAACAGGAGTACATAGGACTTAAACCAGTTCCTGTTAACAAATATTCTTAAGCATGTATAATGGAAGGGTCCTCATTAAAGATGTTTTAACGTTTATGAAGTAGTATTCAGACTGAAGGTTTACTTCATATCTCAGCTTAGTAACTCAAGAGTGCTGACTGATATTTCAACAAACAGCTTAGATTCTGAAAAATTTCAGCAAAGAATCTGCTCTTGAGCAAAGAAGTTCAGAATTGACTGGATTGAAGTGAAGCTCTCCTTCAGCAGATTTAGGAGAGGCAGACAGATATCAATAAGGTATAAATTCAGATTATGAATACTTCAAAAAAAAACATTCAAGAGAGATCATTTGATGTTGAAATCACTGGTAACACAGATATGACAGGATGAATTAGATAGGTGGACAGGTAGAGTTCAGATAAAGACAGCTGAAGAGATTAAGCAAGCTCCCCCTGTCTATATGCAATGTATCACCCCTTTTTTTTATTTTTCAAAATGAGTGATATGCTATGCATTTACTCCCCCTATCTAAAAACTCAGAATCAACCTATATGACATGTAGACAATGCATGAGACTAGACAAACTCCCCCTTACAAAGTGCATGATAGTGCATCAGATTTTTCAATGGCAGCATATGCAAATTCAGTCTATCATTAAATATGCAAATCATGTAGGAAGAGAGTTTAGAAGATTAAATATAACAATGCAGATTGTGAGTTGATATGCAAAGACGGATTTAACATGCTATGCAGTTATTCTAAGAACAAGAAGTGCAGAGAATTTACCTTAATGGGGCTTTATCAATTTGGGTGCCTTAGTTTATTTCCCCCTTTTTATTCTTCAGCTTCCAAGGCACACCTACAAGTTAGCACACTATCTTGCATGGGCAGGTACCCAAACAGTCTTGGGTCCTGCATGGTTAATAGTAACACCTTTGGTAGGTGTTCTAAACAACCTTTTCGCATTTAGGTCATCAGATCTCATCAGATGGCAATTATTCATTGAATGACCTAATACACCACAATAATAGCAAGAGGCAGCAGATTTCATATTTGTTTTATGCACATTGTGATTAGCATGAGTTCTATGTGCATTTGCATGAAATTTTCTGTTAACAGAATTAAGATTCTGCTTACCAACATAAGCCAGCCAACAGTCAGCAGCTCTATGGCCTGGCTTCCCACATTCAAAACATGCAAGTGTTTTCCTTTCAAAAACAAACTCATTTCTATCAGAAATATTTCTATTGACAGGGAATTTACCAGATTTATTGTTAAACTTCCTTCCCTGAGCATGCCTACATTGGGCTGCAATGTGGCCCATCTTGCCACAGTGAAAGCATGAACTAGAATTTCTTCCACCAGCCCTCAGCCAGCATTCAATGGCCCTGTGGCCTGTCTTTCCACACTCAAAGCATGTAATGAGCTTATCTTTAAAAATAAATTTGTTCTTATTAGGACCATGTTGGCTTGCAGGAGATTTACCATGATATGAATGAGATATTTTCTTATCATTTGCAAAACAGTATTGTGCAACTGTGTGTCCTAATTTACCACAGTGAAAGCATTCAATTTTCTTTTTCTGGAATGAAGGATTTCTATCATGAAGGTTCCTAGCAGTCATATCATCCTTCTCCATCAATTTACACTCATGCATCAGATGACCAAATTTATGACAATAATGGCATGACATTTTCCTTTTAGATGCATGTGAATGTGTGTGAGAACTGTGATCAACATGCCCTAATGAACCCTTTTTATTTATTTGAACATATTTTCCAATCTTTTCCTGATTTTTGTTTTGTTTTTCAGTTTTCTGAACAATGGGCTGTTTATCTTTTGAGGTGGTGGCTACATTTGAAGCTTTTACAAAAGATGTCATCAACTTGCTCTGAAACTCTTTCTTATTAGCATTGTTGTAGCCCAGCCCTTCCTTCCTAGTGTTGATTTTTACACCTAGTAGCTTGTCTAGATTTTTCTGCCCACTTACAAATTTTGACAGAGAATTGTTCAGATCATTTATTTCAGATTGAAGAGAAGAAATCTGATGTTCATAGTTGACTGTATCTTCTTCACAGACCAGAATCTGTTGATGCATCACATCATTCAAATTTTTAAGAGTTTCAATCTCTTGTTTCAATTTGAGCTCATTTTGATTTTCATCAACAAATTTTCCTTTTTCAAATGTCAGCAATCTCTCTGACATGGTGGAGTTCAACTGTTTCAGTTTCTCAATTTCTTCCTTTAGACTTGTGTTTTCCTGCTCAAGTTTATCATCATCAAATAATACATCAGTTAGGAAACTTGGATATTCTGATTTACAGTATTCAAAGTTTTCTTGAAATTTTAGGTTCGTAACACTAATAGCTTCAAATTCCTCATTGATCAATCTGTTTTCACTTTCAAGACTAATTAGTTTTTGGTCAGATTCCTGACATTGTTTTCTGAGTTTAGTGTTTTCAAATTTAGCATGATCAAGTTCTGATTGGATTTCATCTAGTTTCGACAGTTGTCTTCTGAATATTTCATTTTCAGTTTTCAGAGTTTCAAGGTTTTCACCTCCTAGTTTTTCCAGCTTCTTTTTCAATCTTCTATACCTCTTACTCATTTTTTCATGGGAGTGTAACAGATCAGCATAGGCATCTTCCCAGTCATCTAAAGTGAAGCTAGAGAAGGGGATGATTACCTCTTCAGCATCTTGGAATTCCTCTTGATCACTGCTATGGTTGCTCTCGTCAGCCATCATGCAGTTGTCCTCATTCATCCTCTGAGCTAGCTTCAGCTGATCCAGAATGTCCTTAGCGGACCCGCAGTCATAAAAATAAGAATGTAGAGCCTTGTCAGTAGCTGCTCTCATCAGGTTAAAGGCTTTCTGATTTTTTCCATATTTTGACTTGTGACTTTTAGTCCATTTGGACTTTTCCTTTGGCAATCTGTGGGAACCTTGTGAAATTAATTTCCACAGATCCGGATTAATCATTTTCACATAATGGTGAAGACTGCTAATCCATGAGTTAAAGTTAGAGCCATTGAAAATCGGTGGAGAACCCATTGAATAAATCGGCAAACAGATTAATGCAGCAAAGAGTAAAATCAGAAATGCACCAAGGGACAATAGGATCCTCTGCAGATCGTTGGATCTGATCAATCAGAGAAACGCTCTGATACCAATTGTTAGGGTGCAAGCCCTGGATACAGAGGGGGGGGGGTGAATGTATCCTGCTAGAAATATCACCCAATTAAAACTTCGGAAGCTAAACACAATACCAGAGTATAAACTAATTCAATTGAACAAATAAAGACACTTGGAGCGCTCCTAATCAATCATCTAGCGGAAGCAAAACACACAAATAAACCACTGCTCAAGAGATTTTTAGGTGGTTCGGTCCAAAGACCTACGTCCACCCCTCACTCCCAACTGGAGTGAGGCTTCCACTAGAACACTAGCACAGCAGACTCAGTCTACAACAACTGCTGCCAAATAGCTTGACCAGGGGAACAACATCCCCTCTTCCTCCCAACCGGAGGGACACCCCAAGTGACTCCCAGTCACTTGGAAACCAGAGACACACGGTCTCTCTTCCTCCAGACCCGGAGGGAACCCCTGGACTTGCTACCCACAAGCCCAGAACCGGAGGACCAAACCCCCCTTCCTCCAAACCGGAGGGGAACCTAGAGACCCAAGTCTCTCTTCCTCTGAACCCCAGAGGGAAACACAAGTGACACCAAGTCACTTGCAAACTAGAAGTCTCGGACCTCTCTTCCTCCCAACCGGAGGGAAACAACCAATGACACCCAGTCAAAGGCAACCAGAGACGCAAGTCTCTCTTCCTCCACACCGGAGGGAACCCGATCTCACACTAGAGGATCGGAAGAACAGCAAGTGAATAGTTCAAAGGAAAAATAAAACCCAGCAACAGAAAGCTGAAAAGATAAAATCAAATGTGACTCTCGCAGGAGCTGGCTGGCCTGGATTTGATCCATGGTCCAACAGAACTTCTTCTACTGCTTCTCTCTTTCTCCCAGCACGAACTCTCTTTTCTTCTTCTTCTTCTTTCTTACTTCTTCTTCTTCTCACTGCTTCTGCCTTCTCCTTCTTCTCACTTCTTTTCTTCTTTTTCTTCTCTATTCTCTATCGATCTGGCTCTCAACTTTCTCTATTTCTTCTTTCTCTTCTGCACTTCTTCTCTTAGCTCTGGCTGCTTCTACTTCAGTCACTCTCTGCCCTCTCACACTCTCTTCAGAGGAAGAAGACACATATATATAGCAGCAGCAGATTAGGGCGGCGTGTGCTCTCCACGATTCCTGCCCAAATGCTTCAGTCCACGTGGAGGCTCCTCTGCATCTCGGATCACATGCCAGATGCCGGCCTCGTATCACGTGCCCACTCTGCATAGGCTCCACGAACAGTACCTGTCACACAGTCATAGGAGATTAATCAGAAGGATGTACATACTTGCTGGGTAACTGAAGACCATAGTGTATAGACTTAGTGTGAATGATAGAATGTATAGACTTTGAAGACTTAGCCAACGAGTGTATTGACTTGAACAGCTAGCCACGAGTGTATAGACTTAAGATGTGATAACAAGTGTATAGACTTGAACTTAGAAATGAATGTATAAACATTAGAACAGCAAAAGGTGCACTATACTGAGAACGACACGAGGTACATTAGATGACTACAGCACGAGATAAAGAGAGAACAACACGAGGTACCACAGTAACAAGGCTAACACTACAAAGAGAACGACACGAGGTCAGATGAGAACAGCACGAGGTGAGAAGGAAATAATACGGAGTAAAACGACAGAAACACACGATCAGAGGAACCTTGGATGAAGATAGAAAGAGGCAACACGAAGACACAAATACAACACTAGGACACAAACATAGAAATAACATGAAGACTCAAACACAAAAATAACACGAAGACATAAAAACAACACGAAGACACAAATACAGAAATAACATGAAGACTCAAACATAAAAATAACACGAAGACATAAAAATAACACGAAGACGCAAATACAGAAATAACATGAAGACTCAAACACAAAAATAACACGAAGACACAAGCACAAAAGATAACACGAAGACACAGGAAAACGACTCGAACACGAGGACGACACGGGCTGAAAATAACTCGAAGATGAAAATAGAAATCGACACGAAGTGTGGTCACAAAGCAAGAAAGACATGGGGTCTTGGAAGAAACAACACGAATACAGAAGACTCGAAGACATAGGGGTGACACAGATGGAGCGACACGAGGTGGCACAGAAAGTAGCACGAGGTGCTGCAGTGTTCAGCACGCGATGGAACAAATAACGACACTAAGGCTCATAGTGTTGTCAACCTCAAAACATGTAAAGACTCAACAATTGAAAGTCTGAAGGCGATGTATAGACTTCAGCTAAGCAGGCCACAGTCTAATGTATAGACTTCCGGTGTGAATGAAATGCTGTACATACTTTGATTCCAAAATGTGATGTATAGACGTTATGAAAAGGCAACTGAACACTGTACACACTTCTAATGTACAGACTTCATATGAACAGACCAATGTGCATACTTCCCTTCGATGCATCTACAGTGTAATGTATTGGCTTGACAAACATTATGCAATGTATGGACTTTGATGAATGGCCCAATGTATGGACTTCGCGAACAAGATGCAATGCTGACTGATGTATACACTTGGCAAAGAGAGTGATGCATGAACTACCCTGTACAGACTTTAAGACTTAATGAGCAACAAAAAGTAGACAAAGCAGCATGGCGTCAACCCAGCTGATCCACTGCGTCAACGCAGCTAGTGAACCAGCAACTACTGCGTCAACGCAGTGTCCTTGTAGCGTCAACGCAGCTAGTGAACAGACAGCCAATGCGTCAACCCAATCTCCAACTGCGTCAATGCACTGCATGAACAATTAGCCTACGTTAACCCAATCTAGCCATATTCATGAATTAGCTATTCAAGCAAACAATCAGATATTCAAGCAGTCAAACAGTCATCTAAATTAATTAGCACACCTCAGTGTGACTCATGGTGTGTCAGCCATCATCAAAACCACACAGGGGCACAACAGGACTGACACCATGTAGACATTTCTTTCGGGGTTGCCTGTCGCATGAGGGCGTGGTGGGGCTACCACATAATCTCCCATTCTGAGCTCATCTTTCTCAATTAAGTCCTGAGCAATGTCCTTGAAGACGTAGCAGTCTTCTATGGAGTGACCCAGTATTTGGTGGTACGGACAGAACAAAGGGTCACCACTTATGCGAGCATCTTGCGGCCTCTTGGGCCTTGGGAGGGTAGCCTTGCCATAGTAGCAAGCCCATTCGAAGATCCCCCAGGTTTTATTCCTCGGGAAGGAGTAGGGCCTCCTCATTCTCTCTTGTAATGTGGGATTCCGGTCGACCGGCCGTCTGACTGGGGAAACAGTTGCGCCTCTGGCCTGCTTTCTCCAGTGCGTAGTGATGTTCGGGGTGGCCCCCTGGGGCAGGTGCATGCCGATATTCTGCTGCGGAAGATGCCTCCAATCAAGTCAGATATGAGTGCGGTTTCTTCGGCCAACCGAGCCTTCAGCATCTCGATTTCTCGCTGCTGTTGATAGCACATGGCAAATAGGGCGGAGTCGCACCGAGGGAGGCCCAGAGTTTGACTTGCCTCTTTGCCTTTTACATCAGTGTCCAACGAAGGCAATGATGGCCCGTCGCTGGAGTTGTTCGGGGCCGCTCCCTCAGAGGAGGACGGGGCCTTCCCCTTGTGCTTGCAGGGAGGCGGCTTCCATAAGAATACCTCCTCGTCCTGATCTTCACCGACTGAAGGCTTAAGGTACTGCCGACCTTGCACTTCCTGTGAACCGGGTGCCCGTGAGGCTGCTGCCGCTCGGAGCTGAGACCGATATAACGTTGGCTTCGTAGGAATCCTCTAATGAGAAACCTAATCCCGGGTGTCGGGTGATTTGCCACAACCTCCGGTCCAGGTTTGGTGGGTTCCACATCTTCTCGAACATGTCCTTCTGACTGGAGAGCTGGCGAAAGGGAACCCCTTGTTTCCTGGTCATTCTGGCTACACGACAAGTCATGTCGGGCAGTCCCGTGTCCAGGACGAGTGGGTCATGCAGTTCGTCGGGGAGTTTACAATCATCGTCCCCTCTGATCGGGTGTTCATTAGCCACATAGAAAATAGTGGACCGTCCTCCGGGGTTAGGCACCTCAAAGGTCCTCAATGGTTCAGGCGCTTGGCAGTCAACTTCTGCGAGAGGCTTGATGATCCCGAACGGGACCCTGATGTCCTCCAGCAAGTCTTCGAGGTGCGGCAACCCCGGTGCGGGGTAGATGGAAAGGGGAGTTGCTTTGAATACTCCTTCTGCCCCAGAAACAAAAGCTACTTGACGGGGAGCCACATATCCTGGCGACGGTGGAGGGAACCAACTGTCCGGCTCTGCCTTCATCTTTCCCTTGTCTAAGGTGACTTGGGGAGCTTGCTTCAGCTTTTCTAGATACAGGTTGGCGTCTGAGAGATGGCACTGAAACACCTCAAAAGGGTGGAGGTCGGCAAAGATTCTCTCCTCCTTCCCGTTGCCAGGGTACTTGATGCATTGATGCAGAGTAGACGGCACGACCCTGTTCTGGTGCAGCCAAGGCCGGCCGAGTAATGCTTTGTAGGAGGTACCAGAGTTAATAACATGAAATTGGACCTTAGTCGTGAAATCACCGAGAGAGAGGTTAAACTCTGCAATCCCCATGGGGACCTCACACTTTTGGTTGAAGCCGGTGATCCTAACATTCTTGACCTCGATCAAATGCACGTCGAAGTAATGTTTTTGGTATACTCGGTAAGGGAGTATGTTCACTGCCGCCCCAGGGTCAATCAGTACCCTATTGATGGGGTGCCCATTCAGCTACCCTTTCATGTAGAGTGGCCTGTTGTGACTGCAGGTAGGTAGGAGCATATCTTCTTCCGTGAAAGCCACCGCTACCTCGGGTGACATTTCTGCAAGGCAAGCCTCCACATAAGCTGGCGTCTGGAGTGCTGCGATGACGGCCCGCCATGTCTCTTCATCCAGAGATAGAATCTCCCAGACGGTAAACCTGGCTGGGATCTTCTTCAAGTCCTTGACTATTCTTTTGCCGGCTCGGACCTCGAGCAACTTCATCTCTTCGGCTCTGCTACGCCTGCCCCCAGTCTGGGCCTGGGGAGCCGGCTCAGGGGGTGTCTCCTCCGCTGGGTCAGGTATTACTTGGGCTTGCGGGGCCTGTTGGGTTTCTGCCTTCTCTTGCATGAACATGGTAAGGTTCCCGACCTGGTTGCGGAAAACCTCTATCATGCCACCAGATATGATATGGTTGTTCTCCCCTGAGCAGGATGTTATGGTTGGCCTGAGGAGGGCGTCCCCATTTCCTTCCCGACCTGGTGGCATGCTGGGAGGTGGATGCCTCGGCCTGGTTCACTTCTGATGGCTCAATGGGCGTCTCTTGCTCTTCCTCCCCCAGAGAGAGGTCAGTGTCAAACAACGCTGACAGGGTGTTACAGGGGAGAACAACCCCGCTCTTCTTCTTGTTTCTGGGCCTTTTCTTCTTCTTTTTCTTTTTTTCTTCAGTGGCTGGCAACTGGCCTTGGGGAGGCTCACCCCACAAGAGGGGCTCTTCCTTCGCCTCGGCTTCTGCTTCTGGAGCCAGTTCGAGTGACTCGAACTCCCTCCAGGGGACATATTCCTTCAGCTCGACGGGCCAGATTTTGGGCTGCTCATACTCTTCAAGCCCAATCGATAATGGCCTGGAGTCTTTCCACTGCGGGACTGGTCTCTTTGTGCACCCGCATCGGGGTATGTTTCTTCTTGTTGTTGGTGAAGCGCCTCATGACTAGCCGGGGGGCTGTATCATGCCATACAGGCGTCATTGGTGGTGGGACTGGTCGAGGTGTGACACCCCTTATATGAACCTCCGGCGTGGGCCGGGGGGCCTACCTTCTTCTTCTATTCCTCGTCGGCGCAGCCTGCCAACCTCCTTGGTCTTGAGCTGGTGCCATGACAAAGGCTTCATAGGTTGCAGCTGTACTGGCCTCTGCCCATTCCTCAGGCAACTGCTGGTAAAGAGAGATCATGTTAACATAAATTCTGAGGTTTGGCATCTCATGCGGCTGCGGAGGATCCACCTTGTGCTCCCCCATGTCCAGTTCTCCCTTCTTCACCAAGGATTCAATGACATCCTTGAAGATGTAACACTCCTTGATAGTATGCCCCATCATCTGGTGGTACGGGCAGAAACGAGGATCATCCTTTCTTTTTATGTCGCCAGGCCTCTTTGGTTCTGGCAATGTAATTTTATTGTATCTGGTGGCCCATTCAAACAAGATCCGGGACTTATCTCGAGGAAAAGAATACAACTTATTCCTCATTTTCTCCCGCAGGGAAGGACCTTCCCGTCGTTCAGTAGCCTTGGCTGGAGGTGGGTTGGCCGTCTCCTTGGCCTTCTCCGTCTGTTTCTCAAAAGCTTGGAAGTCCAATGTGTGGACTTCTGGCGGCATCGGCTTCTTCTCGGCTTGTCTGGCCCTTTGACTTGATGCCGTTGGAGTGGAAGAGTATCGAGCAAGGAATGCCTCGATCTCCGCCACTATATTGTTTAAGCGGTCAAATGACTTTATTTCCACATCGATCATTCTCTCAAGGATTTCTTTCTTCAGGTTTTGTTTACACATTTGCACCGCGTCCTCCTGATGCGGGGGATGCCTGCATCTCATGCTGAGGTTCCTCCACCTCTTTATGTAGTCGAGTGCCGACTCATCACTTCTTTGCTTTGTGGCGTAGAGTTCTGCCACGGTGACCTCCCGTTCAGCTATGTAGAACCATTCTTTAAATTTCTTCTGCATGTCGGGCCAGTCTACAATGGACCCGGCGGGCAGGCTCGAGTACCATTCGAAAGCAAGCCCGGTAACTGTTGAGCCAAAGAATTTGAGGAGATAGGCTTCATCTGCAGCTAAATCCCCCATAATATTCACATAGTAGGCGATGTGCTCCCTGGGAGACCCTTGCCCATTAAACTTCTCAAATTTCGACGGTTTGGTGATGCCGACCGGGAGCCTCCTTGCAGCATAGTGTGCCGGATAAGGTACCCGATACACATCAAAGGGCGTGCAATCACTATCGCCCCTCTCTGCCAGCTTCATGTCTATCATCTGTTCCAACATGAGTCTGTTCACCGTCGCCGGGTCCACCGGGTTCGGGTAGAAATGAGCCGGTTGCGCCAGTGGAGTCGTTAACACTGTCGCTTGAGGCGCAATGGTGGATCCCTGGAATGGTAGGTTCGGCGGCGGGGCCGGAGTTATATGATGTGGCTGGTGCAGGGGTATGCCCCTGGTGTAGCCGGAGATAGGCAGAGACACCGTCGCCTATGGAGAAGCTTCCGAGGCCTGACCGTTACCCCAGGGGTCTCTGGTAGTGCTTCGGTTTGCCCGGACGTTGAGGGTTGAGCCATTCTGTCGGTCAACTACTTTTTTAGCAACTCGATCTCTCTTTGATATTGCTGCATCATGAGTAATATAGCGGGGTCACTCATTGAGAGGCTGGGGGTGCCCCCTCTTTCTTCGGCTGGCGCCTCCTCGGTGGAAGTGGATGGTCCTCCCGTGGTACCTTTAGTAATGACGTTGGCGGCCAGGCCCATCGACGATTCCCCGTAGACAGTTCCTTCAATGTGAGCTTGTGTCTTTTCGGTTGCTGCCTTCCTTCTTCTGGTGAGAGGTCCTGGCCTTGCCGTAAGTCTGGCCATTTCTTCAGGCTTGGTCGTGGTGAGGACACGCGCCGCCTTTCTCGACGGAGCACGCGGAGCACGCCGGCATCTCTTTGGCTCGGCGACTACGGCATGGTTTAGAGGACCTTCTTTTACATGATGGCCATACCAGGCCTTGGTTTAGTCCCTGCGTGGACATGTTTATTCTTTATTGTGGACCTTTGTAGGCCAATTGGGGCCAATTAGACCTTTATTGGGTGTGCTAGGCTCATTGGTTGGGCAATAGGACTAGTGGGCCACTTCTTGGTCCAACCTTTTGGCCCATTAGGGTTTTGGGCGCCCCCCTCTCATCTCCTCCAAGAGGAGGAGGAGGCAGCCGCCCCCCTACCTTTTTTTTAGGAAGTAGATTGCGCACCCCCCCTTTTTTTCCTTCCCATTCGATCCCCTCCCCCCCTTTGGCCGCCCCCCTTTCCCCCCTTGCTAGGGTTGAAACCCTAGCATTCCCCCCCTCCATATATAAGGTCTTATGTACTTTCTTTAGAAATTAATGAATACATGAAATATTTTGATTGAGCAGCCATTGGCGCAGCCACCCCTTGGAGAGGGCGACCCTCTCTTCCTCCTCTGCTCCTGCGACGGGAGCAACCCCAGGGTGCGACTCCCCATCCCCTCGGTGCGACGCCGAGGTTCTTCCTCCCTTCTACTTCGTCTCCGGTTCGAGTTCGCGTGTTCCAGATTCGGCCCCGAGTTGCAGCGGCGTCCCCATCCGGTGCAGATCGAATCCGAGCCCCTCCTTTTTTTGGTGGATACTTCTACGAGTCGGCATCGCGTGGGCTTTGGTTTCGCCTCGATCCGAGGTCGGCACCACCCGTGGCGAGTTTTCTCGTGAGCTAGCGCAGGAGCCTCCCTCTCTGCGCGCCCAGACCCACCCTCCTTCTTGCGAAAATCCCACAGGACGGACAACTCCGAGTTTGGAGCTGATTTCTTCAGGGTTTGTACCTCTCGTCGTCCTCTTTCCAACGCCACCAACCTCGTCTCGTTCCGACGTCCGAGCTGTTCGTGGCGTCCGTTCCCGTGAGGTCGCGCGGGTCTGCCCAGTCCACCCGGTGCCAGAACAACCGGCGATTTCCAAAGTTCACAGCGTCCAACCACGACCAGATCTGATCGAGCTCTTTGGTCCGGACCTGCTGCTCTGCGTCCTTGATGTCCTCCCACAAGCGGGGCCTCGTTCGCCTACCGGAGCAGCGAGTTACCATTTTCCCCGCTCGACAGCGCAGTTCTGGGAGCAGATTCCTTGTCCCCACTTGCAGGTGCGGCCACGGTTTCCACGGACGGAATCTGAGCACGCCTTTTGGCCGAGGCTTCCTCCTGCGACCTAACTACGCGCCCTCACTGACGGCGCCCCAATCGGACTCCGGATCCATTCGTGGGAACGTTTACCACCGAGTCGCGCGTTGCTGCGATTCTGCCGATCGTCATCCGGACCCTCCTCGTGGCCAACCCTTCACCGAGTGCCGCCCGTCAGCCCGTGTATCGGCCGCCCCGAATGGAATTGTTGTAGCTTGTTATCTCCCTGTGAGGAGTGGGCACCATTGCTGGCTTGTACCTATTCTTTCATTGTGTGTATCGGGGTTGTCGGTCTCGGCCGGAGTTCCTTCCCCACGCCTAGGCGTGGAGGTACGTGCGACGCTCCCCCCCTTGGCATTTTGCTTTACTAGTATGTGATCTTGTATGCCGTGTGAGAGTGTAGGGATCCTAGCTAGCATTCAACACCGCGAGATCGTGAGTGAGAGTATCCCATTCCGTGGCCCTAGTCGAGCACCGAGCTCGGACTAGACTCCTATAGTTGCGCGTCGGCTCCTTTGCCGCTTTGATCCACTCGCTTCCCTCATAGGGACGACCGTGGACTTGGGTTTCTTGTTGAGAGACGCCTCTCTTCGGAGGAATAGTACGGAGGTCGATCTCTCGGCTTGCCTTGTCACGTGTGAGTGCTGGCCGCACTTGGTCTTCATCATAGGTTTAGTCCATTTGTCAGTTCCGTCCCGCATCAAATTTGGTATCAGAGCATGGTCATCCAGTTTGTCCCTACAGACTGAGGTCCTAGGCCATGTCGAGTCATTAGATTTGCTGGAGTTCATTTGAGTCCATAGGTCTATTACTTGCATTGGAGTCCATTGTTGCGTTAGGAGTTTTCTGTCTAGGTTCGTGTCTAGTACCCTTTCATCCTTGTCCCTTAGAGTCTTGCATGCCCACCCGGCGTGGTACATCCTACCATCGCCCTATCCAGATGGCTGACCCTAGGAATCCCGTCCCAGATGACCTATCCCTGCGGGAGATGATCGAGACCCTGAGTCTCCACTTTAGGGACCACGCCGATTGGATGGAGGGCCGGATGAAGGCCATGGAGGATCGGCTGGGAGATGTGGAGGGTCGGGTTGAGGCCTCTAACCGGACCATCCAAGGTCTGGTTGATCGCCCCCAGGGTAGAGCCCCACCGGTAGATGTTCCCGAGCAGGCCCATGGCCAACGTGACCCTGCTCCTCGACCCGACCAGCCTAGGGGAGGCAATAGGAGACCCCACGTGCATGAGGTAGGTGATTTTGGGTCCGATAATGAGAGTGAGGGCTATGGCCGTGATCGCCAAGGCCATCGGTATTATAGGGATGAGGAAGATGAGCGTCTCCTTAGATCCGTGCGGGTGGACCCTCCTACCTTTGATGGGTCATTGGACCCCGATGTTTTTAGTGATTGGGCTGCTAGTATGGATCGTTATTTTGAGTGGGTCGACATGGCAGAACATCGGAAAGTCCGATATGCCAAGATGAAGTTGATTGGAAGGGCCCAAACCTACTGGGCCAATGTGGAGAGCCTAGTGAGACGTCAGGGCACAACCCCGATTGAGACGTGGGTAGATATGAAAGAGAAGCTCCGGCAGAAGTACGTCCCTCGTTCCTACCGCCACCGGTTAGTTGATCGGTGGCAGACCCTTAGTCAGGGGAACCGGCCTGTGGCAGAATACATCGCCGAATTTGATGATTGTCTCCTGCGATGTGGAGTCTCGGAGGAAGCCATCATGACTATAGCCCGCTTCCGTCGAGGTCTGCGACGGAACCTCCAGATTGAGTTACTCCGCCGCCACGTGGCTACCTTAGATGAGGCGTACCAGGTCGCTCGTGATATGGAGCTGTTTGAGTTTGAGTTTGTGCCCGAACAGCGCCCCGCTCCCACATACCCTCGTGGGACGGACTCTCGCACTAGCACAGGACAGTATGCGAGGGGACCCGTGGCCCGACCACAGGACCCCACTCGTCCGGATTTTGCTCCTAGGCCCCGGCCGCCACCTCCCCAGAGGGACTATCCACCTCGCCCCCAGGCCCCAGCTCCCGCACCCCCTCGGCCCCAGCAGCCCACTATTCCTACCCGACCTCAGCTTCCACCACCCCCGGCCCGTCGTGATGATAAGGGAAAGGGGCCGATGATTGGTGGAGCACCGCAGGGCTCTAGGCCTCGTGGAGATTGTTATCGATGCGGGGGGGTCGGTCATTATGCTGCTCTGTGCCCTTCTCGGCAGCAGACTGTGGCCTTTGGAGATACCTCAGCAGATGAGGCCGCACCCGAGGTCGAGCCTGTCAGTTATGAGGCAGACCCAGAGCTCGCCGAGGAGTTCTTTGATGAGTTGTTAGAGGGAGAGTCGTCAGGTGTCCAGGGCACGCAGTGCCAGGATGGTGTTCAGCTAGGTGTTGTCAGGTGCGTCTTGACCCAGCCTTTGGTGAGTGATGACTGGCGTCGCACCACCATTTTTCACACCTTTTGTAGGCTGAATGGGAAGGTCTGTAAGGTGATTATTGATAGTGGGAGTTGCATTAATGCCATTTCCACGGGTACAGTGAAACGCTTGGGGTTAACCCCCGTGGACCATCCCTCCCCTTATCGTGTGTCATGGGTAGACACCACCTCTATTCCAGTCAGGCAGCGATGTCTGGTGCCTTTGCAGTTCCACGCCTACCAGGAGGAGATTTGGTGTGACGTGTTGCCTATGGAGGTAGGCAGCATTATCTTAGGGAGACCCTGGCTTTTCGATAGAGATGCTACCCTCCATGGCCGGTCGAACACATGCACCTTCGATCACAAAGGCCAGAGGATCACCCTTCATCCATCCCAGCCGACACGCCCTCCCGTTCGGGTTCCCACTGGGCCTAGTACCCCCAGCACTGATATTCCTGGGCCCAGTACCCCATCTTTGGCTCCGACCACGACACCCCCTCCTGTTGCTCCCACCCCGATTGATCCTCCGACTAGGAGGCTGATGCTTATTAGTCCCCGGGAGATGGAGCGCGAATTCATTAGAGGGGACCCCATCTACGCTGTCGTTGTTCGGGAGAGGGTTAGTGAGGCGGAGGGTGAGCTCCCTTCTGATGTTGCTGTTATCCTTCAGGAGTTTTCTGATGTTTTCCCTGCTGATTTGCCTGAGGGTCTTCCCCCCATGCGGGATATACAGCACGCTATTGATTTGATCCCGGGGTCATCTCTACCCAACTTACCCCATTTTAGGATGAGCCCCGCTGATCATGCTGAGCTCCTGCGTCAGATTGAGGAGTTACTGGCTAGGGGATACATTCGTGAGAGCATGAGCCCTTGTGCCATCCCTGCATTACTTGCCCCAAAGAAAGACGGTACTTGGAGGATGTGTGTAGACAGCCGTGCAATCAATAAGATCACGGTGAAGTACAGATTTCCCATTCCCCGCTTGGATGATATGTTGGATATGATGGCGGGAGCCACTGTGTTTTCCAAGATAGATTTAAAGAGTGGCTATCACCAGGTGAGAGTCAGGCCTGGTGATGAATGGAAGACGGCCTTTAAGTCCAAGGATGGTCTTTATGAGTGGCTGGTCATGCCCTTTGGGCTGACCAATGCTCCCAGCACCTTTATGCGGCTGATGACCCAGGTTCTACGGCCATTGATTGGGGTCTTCGTGGTTGTCTATTTCGATGATATTCTCATTTATAGCCGCACCCGGGAGGACCACCTAGAACACCTTAGGCAGGTCTGTCTTATTCTGAGGAGAGAGAGCCTTTATGCTAACCTGAAGAAGTGCGCTTTCATGACTACACAGGTCACTTTCTTGGGGTTCATTGTATCTAGTGATGGAGTCTCCGCCGACCCGGAGAAGGTCAGGGCTATAGTGGAGTGGCCCGAACCTCGCACCCTGCACGATGTCCGTAGTTTTCACGGGCTGGCGACCTTCTATCGCCGATTCATTCGAGGTTTCAGTTCCATCACCACCCCCATCACGGATTGCATTCGAAAAGGGGCGTTTGAGTGGACCAGGGCCGCTTCGGCTGCATTTGCGCTCCTCAAGGAGCGCATGACCCAGGCACCTATCCTTCGTCTATCGAATTTCACGAAGGTGTTTGAGGTCTCTTGCGATGCCTCTGGGGTTGGTATTGGAGGAGTTCTGAGTCAGGAGGCTCACCCCGTTGCCTTTTTTAGCGAGAAGTTGGGCGATGCCCGACTGCGTTATTCTACATACGACAAGGAGTCCTACGCAGTTGTGCAGGCTCTGCGGCATTGGAGACACTATCTTCTACACCAGGAGTTCGTCCTATTTTCTGATCATGAGGCACTCCGATATCTCCATGCCCAGAAGAAACTCAACTCTCGTCATAGTCGTTGGGTAGAGTTCCTCCAGGAGTATACTTTTGTGCTGAGGCACAAGGCCGGTGTGGAGAACCGGGTAGCTGATGCTTTGAGCCGCCGTGCTCACCTTTTGACCACCATGAGTGTAGAGGTGGTGGGGATGGATAGGATGAGGGAGTTGTACACTGATTGTCCGGACTTCGGTCCGATCTACACCACCCTCCAGGCAGGCCCGTCCCGAGAGTATTCGGATTACATGCTGCATGACGATTATCTTTTCCATGGGAGTCGCTTATGTGTTCCGCGGACCTCGGTTCGCGATTTTCTTGCTTGGGAGATGCATGCTGGCGGTCTAGCCGGCCACTTCGGCCGGAATAAGACCGTCGAGGCAGTTGAGCATCGCTTCTATTGGCCGAGCCTGAAGCGTGATGTTGCCCGGATCGTGGCCCAGTGCCGCATTTGCGCTATGGCCAAGCAGAGGAAGCAGAATACTGGCCTGTATACTCCCCTCCCCGTGCCGGACAGTCCATGGCAGGACATCAGCATGGACTTTGTGTTAGGTCTGCCCCGTACCTCGCGTCGTCATGATTCCATTTTCGTGGTGGTAGACAGGTTCTCTAAGATGGCTTTGTTTATTCCCTGGTCCAAGACATCTGACGCCTCTAGAGTTGCCCGTCTGTTCTTCACTCATTGTGTCTCCCGATTTGGGCTTCCACGTACCATAGTGTCTGATAGGGATGTGCGTTTCACGAGCTACTTTTGGAAAACCCTTTGGCATATGATGGGCACCCAGCTGAAATTCTCCACCGCCTACCACCCCCAGACCGATGGTCAAACAGAGGTAGTCAATAGGAGTTTGGGGGATCTTCTTAGGTGCCTAGTGCGTGATCGTGTCGGGGACTGGGACTTGGTTCTTCCTTTAGCAGAGTTTGCTTATAATGACTCGGTCAATAGGTCTACAGGTCTGAGCCCTTTTGAGATTGTTACTGGTCGTAGACCTAGGAAACCGATAGATTTGGTCCCCTTACCCATCCAGGCCCGTGTCTCTGAGTCAGCTGAGTCCTTTGTAGAGCATATTAGGCAGTTGCATGAGCATATACGTCGTCATATAGAGGCCAGCAACGCACGTTATAAGGAATTAGCTGACGCGCATCGACGCACCCGTGAGTTCCAAGTGGGAGAGTACGTCATGATTAGGGTTAGACCTGAACGGTTCCCTTCGGGGGCCGTGAAGAAACTCCAGGACCGCGGTGCCGGACCCTTTCGAGTCTTGAAGCGAATTGGGTCGAATGCGTATGAGATTGAGCTGCCAGATGACTATGGGATCTGTTCGACGTTCAATGTTTCAGATCTGGTGGCATATCAGGATCCCGCGGTGATTCCCAGTGAGCTTTTTGGGCCTACCCCTCCTGTTGAGAGCATTACACCTTCTGAGCGTCCACCTCCTCCAGCCCCATTACAGACACGCGAGCATATAGATTGCATACTGGATGAGCAGGTGACCACGACCAGGAGCGGAGCCTACCAGCGCTTCCTAGTGCGCTGGAGAGGGCACCCTGCGACAGATGACACCTGGATCACACGTGGAGAGCTGGAGCTGATCGACCCGGACCTGCTGGAGCGTTATTGGAGTGATCGTGACCCTTACTCGACGGGGTCGAGTTCTTCCCACCCGGGGAGAATTGGTGAGGACACGCGCCGCCTTTCTCGACGGAGCACGCGGAGCACGCCGGCATCTCTTTGGCTCGGCGACTACGGCATGGTTTAGAGGACCTTCTTTTACATGATGGCCATACCAGGCCTTGGTTTAGTCCCTGCGTGGACATGTTTATTCTTTATTGTGGACCTTTGTAGGCCAATTGGGGCCAATTAGACCTTTATTGGGTGTGCTAGGCTCATTGGTTGGGCAATAGGACTAGTGGGCCACTTCTTGGTCCAACCTTTTGGCCCATTAGGGTTTTGGGCGCCCCCCTCTCATCTCCTCCAAGAGGAGGAGGAGGCAGCCGCCCCCCTACCTTTTTTTTAGGAAGTAGATTGTGCACCCCCCCTTTTTTTCCTTCCCATTCGATCCCCTCCCCCCCTTTGGCCGCCCCCCTTTCCCCCCTTGCTAGGGTTGAAACCCTAGCATTCCCCCCCTCCATATATAAGGTCTTATGTACTTTCTTTAGAAATTAATGAATACATGAAATATTTTGATTGAGCAGCCATTGGCGTAGCCACCCCTTGGAGAGGGCGACCCTCTCTTCCTCCTCTGCTCCTGCGACGGGAGCAACCCCAGGGTGCGACTCCCCATCCCCTCGGTGCGACGCCGAGGTTCTTCCTCCCTTCTACTTCGTCTCCGGTTCGAGTTCGCGTGTTCCAGATTCGGCCCCGAGTTGCAGCGGCATCCCCATCAGGTGCAGATCGAATCCGAGCCCCTCCTTTTTTTGGTGGATACCTCTACGAGTCGGCAGCGCGTGGGCTTTGGTTTCGCCTCGATCCGAGGTCGGCACCACCCGTGGCGAGTTTTCTCATGAGCTAGCGCAGGAGCCTCCCTCTCTGCGCGCCCAGACCCACCCTCCTTCTTGCGAAAATCCCACAGGACGGACAACTCCGAGTTTGGAGCTGATTTCTTCAGCGTTTGTACCTCTCGTCGTCCTATTTCCAACGCCGCCAACCTCGTCTCGTTCCGACGTCCGAGCTGTTCGTGGCGTCCGTTCCCGTGAGGTCACGCGGGTCTGCCCAGTCCACCCGGTGCCAGAACAACCGGCGATTTCCAAAGTTCACAGCGTCCAACCACGACCAGATCTGATCGAGCTCTTTGGTCCGGACCTGCTGCTCTGCGTCCCCGACGTCCTCCCACAAGCGGGGCCTCGTTCGCCTACCGGAGCAGCGAGTTACCATTTTCCCCGCTCAACAGCGCAGTTCTGGGAGCAGATTCCTTGTCCCCACTTGCAGGTGCGGCCACGGTTTCCACGGATGGTATCTGAGCACGCCTTTTGGCCGAGGCTTCCTCCTGCGACCTAACTACGCGCCCTCGCTGACGGCGCCCCAATCGGACTCCGGATCCATTCGTGGGAACGTTTACCACCGAGTCGCGCGTTGCTGCGATTCTGCTGATCGTCATCCAGACCCTCCTCGTGGCCAACCCTTCACCGAGTGCCGCCCGTCAGCCCGTGTATCGGCCGCCCCGAATGGAATTGTTGTAGCCTGTTATCTCCCTGCGAGGAGTGGGCACCACTGCTGGCTTGTACCTATTCTTTCATTGTGTGTATCGGGGTTGTCGGTCTCGGCCGCGGTTCCTTCCCCACGCCTAGGCGTGGAGGTACGTGCGACGCTCCCCCCCTTGGCATTTTGCTTTACTAGTATGTGATCTTGTATGCCGTGTGAGAGTGTAGGGATCCTAGCTAGCATTCAACACCGCGAGATCGTGAGTGAGAGTATCCCATTCTGTGGCCCTAGTCGAGCACCGAGCTCGGACTAGACTCCTATAGTTGCGCGTCGGCTCCTTTGCCGCTTTGATCCACTTGCTTCCCTCATAGGGACGACCGTGGACTTGGGTTTCTTGTTGAGAGACGCCTCTCTTCGGAGGAATAGTACGGAGGTCGATCTCTCGGCTTGCCTTGTCACGTGTGAGTGCTAGCCGCACTTGGTCTTCATCATAGGTTTAGTCCATTTGTCAGTTCCGTCCCGCATCAGGTCGGTAAGGCCCCGTACCGGCCGGACACTCCTGCCATATTGCAAGTGTAGACCCTTATGTCCCCGCCTTTTCTTGTTGCTCTCCTTGACGGCCTTCCTGGGAAGACCAATCTGTCAAAGACCGACCCCTGCGGCCTCGCCTCTTCCCTCGGCGGGGACTGATAGCGCTCCTCGGAGTAGTTCCTCGACTCGGCACTAGGCACGGATCGGGCTTCTTCTTCTTCAAATGCCGAGGCTACTGCCCCAAGCAATCTCTGACGACCTAGGGGTGTGCTCCCCGGGCCCCGCAGATAGTTTCTCAGGGCCTGCTCCACCCCTTCCCAGTCTTGATCTGGAGGAGAAGCCGGTGGTGTGGCCCTGTTGACAGTAACAGTGACGGGATCGGCAAGCGGCTTCAACAAAATTATCAAATAGATATTCATGTTTTAGTTGTCTCATGTTTATGTTTTAGTTGTCTCATGTTAATTGGGCCATATGTATGGGCCTAATGGGTCATGTTTTATGTTTTGTAGTAATTATGTCTCCAACTATTATGTAAGAGTCTTTTTTTGTGTGTGTCTTTTAGTGTTCCCAAGAGAGTTATGATGAGTAGGTGTTAGGTGTTAGGTGAGTTGTCTTTTGGTCTTCTTAGTGGAGTCTATATAAGTGTCATGTAACCTCTCTTTTAAAACAATGAAGTGAATCAAAAATATTTAGAAAACTACCTCCAACATGAGGTCCCTTACCCTCCTTCTATCTCTCTCTCTCTTTGGAGTGGATTCTCCAATATTCTCTCTCTCTCTAGGAGTGGATTCTCCTGGGTTCTTTCTTTCGCTATAACTTCTCTCTCTCTCTCTCTAAGGGGTGGATTCCCCCCTCTCTCTCTCTTTCTCTCTCTCATTATATCTCTCTTTCTCTAAGGGGTGCGCCCCTTTCTCTCTCCTCCCCCTCCCAACCACTTTCTCTCTCTTCCCATCCCCTAATAACTCTTTCCCTAGTTCCCACACCCTTCCATTAACTCACCCCAACCCCAAGAGCTCTCCTCCAATCCTCTCCTCACCTCCCAACCCCAACTACCCCACTCTCCTTCCCCATGCATCCCACCACCTTCCCAAGGCTAAAATAACTCCTCCCAAGGCCCAAATTCGAAATTCCCTCCCCTCTCCCATTACCCCCACACCCTAGGTCGCCCAACTCCAGCCCCAACCCAGCCAAGGTCGCCCTCCCCTTCCCTCCATCTCATTCCACCACCATTTGCCACCACAAGGTTTCAACTTCATTGCAGGTCGCAGGCAGCAAATTTAGTCCTAGAAGCTGCATCATCTCCGGCATTTCCCTGAATCTTCTGGGGGCAAGGCATACATCTATGGAAAGGTCGTCCAGAGAGCTTTCCAAGCGACATGGTTTCGTCTCCATCCGAGTACCGGGCTGATCAGAAGGTCCATTCTCCCTCGACTACGCAAAACTGCTCGGATAGAAGACCAGAGCCGGAGTGGAAGATCTGCAGCGGACAACCTCCTAGAATCGGAGCAGGAGTTTTTCATAAAAAATATTCTACTCTGAGTCTTCTTTCATCCCCAAGAAGTAGATCTCCGTTTGGAATCCGGATCCAGAAGTTATCAATTTTCACCCACTGGTCATGCAGTTCTGCTTCCACTCTGTTGGCATCGACCACCTTCAGTGTTCAAGCTCTACCGGCCATCTCCGACCATATCTGGCATCCCCGTCAGTTTCGTTGCAAAGACGACTCGTCAACGGAACCAACGACTTCAGCGGTGCCTGATTCCGAGCTCGGGAGCGGTCGCAACATCCTCGTCTTCCCACTGCTGAGAACCTGTTACAGTCTGCGCAACAGACCTGCCACTCTGTTCAACCATCTGCCCCGACCAGAATCGGCGTCCACAGAAATCAAGAAAATTCTGGTGTCTTCCCTGTCCAGCTACGAAGAGTTTCCCACTGGTTTCATCTTCAGAAAAAATCCGGAGTGGCCGCAGTGTCAAGAGAACCGACTGTCTGTCCTGAAGCATAGAGAGTGGACAGCATCGGCATCGGTGGCCATTTCAACACTTCTAGCTCGAATTCCCCTCCCCGCTTGGTGTCACATCAAAATGGTATCAGAGCAAGTCGTCCGATTTGTCCAACAAGTCGGGGTCCTGCAGTTCGAGATTCAAGAATCAAGGTTCGAGGTCGAACCTTCTCCAAGTGGAGGGGTTTGACGGGATCGGCAAGCGGCTTCAACAAAATTATCAAATAGATATTCATGTTTTAGTTGTCTCATGTTTATGTTTTAGTTGTCTCATGTTAATTGGGCCATATGTATGTGCCTAATGGGTCATGTTTTATGTTTTGTAGTAATTATGTCTCCAACTATTGTGTAAGAGTCTTTTTTTGTGTGTCTTTTAGTCTTCCCAAGAGAGTTATGATGAGTAGGTCTTAGGTGTTAGGTGAGTTGCCTATTGGTCTTCTTAGTGGAGTCTATATAAGTGTCATGTAACCTCTCTTTTAAAACAATGAAGTGAATCAAAAATATTTGGAAAACTACCTCCAACATGAGGTCCCTTACCCTCCTTCTATCTCTCTCTCTTTGGAGTGGATTCTCCAATATTCTCTCTCTCTCTAGGAGTGGATTCTCTTGGGTTCTTTCTTTCTCTCTAACTTCTCTCTCTCTCTCTCTAAGGGGTGGATTCCCCCCTCTCTCTCTCTTTCTCTCTCTCATTATCTCTCTCTTTCTCTAAGGGGTGCGCCCCTTTCTCTCTCCTCCCCCTCCCAACCACTTTCTCTCTCTTCCCCTCCCCTAATAACTCTTTCCCTAGTTCCCACACCCTTCCATTAACTCACCCCAACCCCAAGAGCTCTGCTCCAATCCTCTCCTCACCTCCCAACCCCCAACTACCCCACTCTCCTTCCCCATGCATCCCACCACCTTCCCAAGGCTAAAATAACTCCTCCCAAGGCCAAAATTCGAAATTCCCTCCCCTCTCCCATTCCCCCCACACCCTAGGTTGCCCAACTCCAGCCCCAACCCAGCCAAGGTCGCCCTCCCCTTCCCTCCATCTCATTCCACCACCATTTGCCACCACAAGGTTTCAACTTCATTGCATGTCGCAGGCAGCAAATTTAGTCCTAGAAGCTGCATCATCTCCGGCATTTCCCTGAATCTTCTGGGGGCAAGGCATACATCTCTGGAAAGGACCTCCAGAGAGCTTTCCAAGCGAGGTGGTTTCGTCTCCATCCGAGTACCGGGCTGATCAGAAGGTCCATTCTCCCTCGACTACGCAAAACTGCTCGGACAGAAGACCAGAGCCGGAGTGGAAGATCTGCAGCGGACAACCTCCTAGAAATCTGAGCAGGAGTTCTTCATGAAAAATATTCTACTCTGAGTCTTCTTTCATCCCCAAGAAGCAGAGCTCCGTTTGGAATCCGGATTTAGAAGTTATCAATTTTCTCCCACCTGTCATGCAGTTCTGCTTCCACTCTGTTAGCATCGACCACCTTCAGTGTTCAAGCTCAACCGGCCATGTCCGACCATATCTGGCATCCCCGTCAGTTTCTTTGCAAAGACGACTCGTCAACGGAACCAACGACTTTAGCGGTGCCTGATTCTGAGCTCGGGAGCAGTCGTAGCATCCTCGTCTTCCCACTGCTGAGAATGTTACAGTCTGCGCAACAGACCTGCCACTCTGTTCAACCGTCTGCCCCGACCAGAATCGGCGTCCACAGAAATCAAGAAAATTCTGGTGTCTTCCCGGTCCAGCTACGAAGAGTTTCCTGTTGTGCCCCTTGTGCTTTGTTGATGATGTGGTGTTTTAATGATAGCAACATGAATGAGTCACCACATTATCTTGAATATATCTGACCTTTTCTGTGGGAGATTGCATAAGTGTGCCATGTCTGAATTGTGAAGAATGCATGTGTATGCTTGAGTCATGCTGTGATATATTGGCTTGTGCTTGATTTCTGTTCTATGCATTGCTTCTCTACTTATATGGTCATGCATTATATTAGGCTAAGTCTGTACAGCCTACGTCTCTTACAGCGTCAACGCTGTGAGCATTCTCAAGTCTGCAGCGTCAACGCTGTGAGTTTGCACTTTGTTTCAGGTTCTTCAAGTCTATACAGACTTTAGCATCTCATTTAGCATCTAAGGCAAAGTCTACACATTGGCTAAGTGTGTACATCGCTTACATTATTTTTTAGACCAAGTCCATACATCGTGAAAGTCTATACTCTCCTCTTGGCCTTAGCATCTGTTTTGAAGTCCATACATTGGTCCTCAGTTCAAGTCTGTACAGCATTACGTTCTCTTTGGAAAGTCTGTACAGCGTCAAGTCTGCACATTGGGGTTTCACGAGAAGTCTACACATTGGTCTCCTCCTGAAGTCTATACATTGGCTAAGGGTCTTCAAGTCCATACACAGTTGTCTGATGCATATTGTTTGAAGTCTGTACAACATGCCTTGTTATTCACAACTTTCTTGTTTGTGACTTCCCTAATGTTTTGATGATGAGCATCACTATGTTAAGTATTCTCATTTTAATCAGATATCTTGCATAATGTTATGCATTTGAAATTTCCATGATTAACAGGAAAACTGCTATGAGGTAGTACTTTGTCTGTCCGTATTGTTTCTTTCATACTTCGTGTTGATTTCCTGTAACTTCGAGTCGCTTCACCTTCTGTCTTCGTGATGTTTACTGAAGCAGCTCGAATTGTTCTGACGAACTTCGAGTCGTTTCCCTGTGAACCTCGTGTCGTTTCCTCAGTATTTAGTTGCTCATCTCAAGTCATCCTTTTTGTTTGCTCTTATGTTCTCGTGTCACTTACTGTTGTTCCTCGAGTCATTTTTTCTTGGTTTCACTGCTTCATCACGTGTCGTGATAGCCGTGTTTGTCTTCTATCTTCGTGTTGATTTTACTTCGTGCATTCTTCTCTAAATTCAAGCTTTAAGTGTCTCAAGTTGAGTCTGACTGTGTTGTCTCCATGTCATCCTTAGTTCGAGTCGTTTCTTTGTTATTTCTGTCTTCGTGTTACTTTTCCTAGACCTCGTGTCTTTCTTGTTTTGTAACCACACTTCGTGTCGGTTTCTATTTTCATCTTCGAGTTGTTGTCAGCCCGTGTCGTCCTCGTCTTTGAGTCATTCGTACGTTCGAGCAACTTAGTACTCGAGTTATTTTCGTGTGTATTCAAGTCTTTTTAGTAAAGTGTCGTTTCACCTCGTGCCGTTCTCTTTGCTGTTTGTTATGTCGTGTTGTTTTTGTATTCGTGTCTTCGTGTTGCTTTTGTATTCGTGTCTTCGTGTTATTCTTGTGTTTATGTCCTCGTGTTGTTTCTTTCTATCTTCGTCCAAGGTTCCTTTGATCGCGTGTCTCTATCATTTTTACTCCGTGTTATTTCCTTCTCCGTACCTCGTGTCGTTCTCAGTATAGTGCACCTATTGTTGTTCCTACACACCTCGTGCAGTTTTAGTTTTTGTGGCCCTGAGTTTTAATCGTTTTAATTCTTTGTAGGAGAAGAAGAAAAACAAAAAGAAGAAGGTGGTCCGAGGAAGAATATTCCTCAGTGAATGGGAGGCACGTGATCCGAGGCTGGAAGGGCAGACAGGATTGTGACACGTGTGCTGAAGCTGGCTGAGAGACTGACACGTGGCCACAAGTTCTGGGCGGGAAATGAGGAAGCCACACGCGCCCAGTGCTGCCCTCCTGTTGGCTGCTGCTTATAAAAGGAAGCCTTCATCCAATAGATGAAGGCGATCGAGGAAGAAGCCTGGAGAGCAAAAAGCCCTTCGATCCAGAAAAAGAAAAGAGGAAGAAAAAGAGAAGAAGAGAGAATAGCAGAGAGCGTAAGCCAAAGAGAATAGAGGAAAAGAGATTGAGAGAGTGAAAGAGCAGAAGAAGAAAAGAAAGAGAAGAAGAGCAGAAGGAAAAGAAGAGAAAGAGAGAGTTAGAGAGCTCGTAAGGGTTAAGAGAAAAAAGAAAGTGAGAGAAAAGAGAAGAGGAAGAGAAGCTTACCTGAAGATCTGTCTACTGGACCGTGGATCAAATCCAGGCCACTCAGCTCCATGCGAGCCACATCTGTGTTATCTTTCTTTACAGCTTTCTGATCGCTGTATATTTTCCCCTTCTTATTTTTCCTTTTTCATTTGGTTAGCTTTGTACTTCCGATCCTCTGGATTGAGGTCGGGTCCCTTCTGGTCTGGAGGAAGAGAGGTCTGCGACCTCTAGTTTACAAGTGGCTGGAAGTCACTTGTGTGTTCCCTCCGGTTTGGAGGAAGGGAGATCTGATCTCCGGTTCTGGGCTTGCGGGTTGCAAGTCCAGGGGTCCCTCCGGTTGGAGGAAGAGAGGTCTTCGACCTCTGGTTTGTTGGTGACGGGGAGTCACTAGTGTGTTCCCTCCGGTTGGGAGGAAGAGGGGAGTTTGTTCCCATGGTCAAGCTGTGTGTCAGCACCTGTTGCAGACTGAGTCTGCTTGGTTCTAGCATTGGCTAGTGAAGCCTCACTCCGGTTGGGAGTGAGGGGTGGATGTAGGTTTGAAGGACCGAACCACCTTAAAACTATTTGTGCAGTGGTTTGCCTTGCATTAGCTCCATATCTTCTACCTCCCATTCACAGGTTGCGCATGCTTGGCTAGTTGCATTATTTAGAGAGTTAACTTTTGAGCATTATATTCTACTTAGTGTGCTTGCGTTGTTTAGCTCTGCCTTCGTTTCTGGTTGATCAGGTGGCTGCATTGTTGCAGTCCAACTGTTTGTCCATGTGTTGCCTTATCATTTCATCTTGGAAAGCTCATTAGTCTTATTCTGCATTTCTGAGCTTTAATGTTTTAATTTGGGCTATATTTTCTAGAGGGTTACATTCACCCCCCCTCTGTATCCGGGCCCAGCACCCTAACAGTTGGTATCAGAGCGGTGTCTGCATACAAGGTCCAGCGACCTGCAGATTCGATCTTGTAGTCTTAGGTGCTAATTTGTTTTTAGTGCATCAATATTCCTATTGCATTAATCTGATTTGTTTTCAATGGCTCATCCACCGATTTTCAGTGGTACGCATTTTAATGCATGGTTCGCTAGTCTGAAGAATTATGTTAAATCTGTGAATCCAGACCTGTGGAAAGTAATTTCACACGGTCCTCATGAACTACCAAAGAAAAAGTCCAAATGGACTGACAGTCACAAGTCTAAGCATGAAGAAAATCAGATAGCTATAAATCTGATGAAGGCAGCTACTGATAGAGCTTTCCATTCATGTTTCTTTGATTGCAGTTCGGCTAAAGATATTTTGGATACACTGAAGCGAATTCAGGAGATAGATGTGGACAGCTGCATGATGGTCAAGAGAAGCAATCAAAGTGGCAGCGATCAAGGCAGCAATCAAAATGAAGAAGATGATGATGATGAGGTAAATGTCTTCAAGAATTTTTCTCTAGAAGATTGGGAGAATGCATATGCTGAATTATTTGAATCTCATGAACTATTAAGAAAACAGTATAAAAAATTGAAGAAGGGTACTGGTTTAGATAGTTCAAGTTCTCCTTGTAGAAATTGTGTTGAATTGAAAAATATTCATGATGCCTGTATGTCTAATTTTCAAATATTGAAGAAACAAGTTTCATTATTGAAAATTGAAAATCAAGATCATATAAATGTGATATCTGAACTCAAAGAAAAATTCAACTCAGATAATGATAATTAGACTCTTGTTAACTATCATGACCAGTATGAAAAACTGCTGAAAAACTTTGAAAGGGTGAACTCAGATTTAAACAAGCTGAAATCTGAAAATGTTTCTCTGAGAACATCTGCCTATGAAAATGATAAAAAATTTGAGAAACTTGAGCAGGAGAAGAACTTGGTTACTGAAAAATACAATGCCATAAAATCTGTAAATATAGAGTTACAGAAAGATCTTGAAAAACAGTAAAAAGATTTGAAGGAACTTGAGGCTGGAAGAAAGTATGAAGTCAATTCAGAAGATCAGCTTCTAATACATGAATTGGTTCAGAATGATAAACTGAAAGACGAAATTGAAAAATTGAAGGTGTTAAACAGTGGCATGTCTGAAAGACTTCTTACTTTGGAAAGAGGAAAAACTGTTTGCATTGAAGACTCTGATAAACTGAGCAATCTGGAAAAGGAAGTTGAAAGATACAAAACTACTAACAATGTGTTAACTGAGTGTGTGAATTGCAGTGAGCAAGAGATTGCCAGTTATGAGTTACAAATCACCTCTTTAGAAAATGAAATCCAAGACTTAAAGAACTCTCTGTCAAAGTTTGTTAGTGGGCAAGATAATCTGAACAAACTGCTAGGAGTAAAAGTCAGTTTTCAGAAGGAGGGTTTAGGTTATAATCTTGTAAATAAAAAGAATTTTGAAAATAAAATTCATACATCTTTTGTTGCTAGCTCTACTTCTCACACTTCTCAGAAGTCACCTGTTTCTCAGTCCACTATTCAGAGAGCCCAAAAATAAACTGTTTTCGTAAATCTTCTGAACAGGAAAAGCCTTCTACTTCATCTCCACCTCAGTATAAGGCTAAGAAAATAGAGAAACAGGATAAAAATCAGAAAATGATTGGAGAATAGAAAATGAATAAAAAGGGTTCATCTGTGCATGTTGATCACAGTCCTCACACACACTCACATGCATCTAAAAAGAAGATTATCTGTCATTACTGTCATAAAGTTGGACATCTGATGCATGAGTGTAAGTTGATGGAGAAGGATGATAAGAATGCTAGGAGATCTCATGATAAAAATCCTTCACCTCAGAAAAGGAGTATCACATGTTCTAATTGTGGCAAATTAGGACACTCAATTGCTCATTGCTGGTTTGCTAGTGGTAAGAAAACCTATTATTCATATCATGCTAAATTCCCTGTAAACCAACATGTTTTTAATAAAAATAAACATGTTTCAATGAACCAGCATATCATCTATTTTAACTGCAACAAAATGGGTCACAGGGCCTCTGAATGCTGGTCAAGCTTTTTTAAAAGAAATTCTATTTCATGCTTTGAATGTGGAAAGGATGGCCACAGGGCCATTGATTGTTGGCATGCCCAAGGAGGCTATGGCAATAATGAACTCAATTTTAAAAAGAATGCCTCTTATTGCTCTCACTGTAGAAAGCATGGCCATACAGTCAAGGACTGTTGGCATATTCAGGGTAGAAATGTGAATCTCAACCATGCTAAATTCCCTGTAAGACAATTTGTAAAACCTTCATGTTATAACTGTGGAAAGCCAGGCCACAGAGCTGGAAATTGTTGGCATGTTCAAAATAACCCCGCTAAACTCCATGTTACGAAATTTACATGTCATCATTGTGGGAAGCCAGGTCACAGGGCTGCAACCTGTTGGCTGGCAGGATATCAAAACCAAACTGGTTTTGGCAAACAGAATTTTTATTCTGTTAACAAGAAATCTCATGCATATGCACATAGAATTCATGCTAACAAGAATGTGCATAAATCAGATCTGAAAATTGCTCCTAGAAATGTGCTGAGAAAACCTGCTAGGAGTAATACTGTCATGTCAGGACCCAAGAATTCTTGGGTACCTGTTTGTGCAAAATAACATTGCTATGCAGGTGTGCCTTTGGACTGAAATAAAAGGGGTAATAAACCAAGGCACTCAAGAATGAAAACCCCTTCCTGAATCTTTCAGGCAAATTTCTTGAACTTCCTATTTTTAGTTCTACTGCATGACATACTAAATCTATGTTTGCATAATCATTCTTCATCTGCATTGTCTGAATTGATGCCTCTGAACTCTCCTCATCTGAAGTGCATATATGTGATTTGCATATATAGTACATTGAAAAATCTGAACTGCATCTGAATGGTGTTTGAAATCTATCCATTGCTTTTTGAAAAATATGATTAGCTGAAATTTGATCCATGCATGCTGCACATGTTAAAAATCTGATAGGACAGTCTGATTGTGCACAAGTCACAATATCAATTGGTTTCATATGTTCAGTTTTTAGTGCAAACATTGCATGTTTTCAGGGGGAGTTAATTGCATGTCTTTGCATAGCATTCAGTGTTGAGTCTTTGCATGCATGTAGTTAATTGCATTGCATTTCATGAAAAATGCCAAAAAGATTGTCTGAATGCATAGTGTTAGGGGGAGTCAATGCATCGCATATAGGTTGTCAAATGCATACTCTTATGAAAATTCATTGCATATCCTTTCATTGATTCTCTTTGACCAAACCTTGAGCATATTTTTGAAATCATTAAGCTTCAAAATAATCTCTCCTATCAATTGATAACAATTGGTATCATTTGGTATCAGAATTTCTATCAGTCATTCATGAAGATTTCAATGGGACTATCTCGATCATAAATCTAAAAATTCTTGAACTAGAAATCTTCTATTATACATTTTTATGAATGTCTGAAATAACTCATGTGGTTTAAGCTTAATGTATTCATGGAGTTTAACTTTAAAATCTCTTAACATATCTGAAGCATGTTTAATAAACCTTAACCATCTGGTTCATGTTGAGTCTTGTGAAAACTTCTGAAATCTGCACTCTTGAATACATGACTTCAACTGATTAAGTACATGAAATTATTATTGACTTGAAGCAATGAATTTTTCTGAAAAGTCTAAAGGGTAACATCTGTCAGAGCAATGACCTTGGTCACTGAGAAACACATGTCCAAAGGACTATGTCATGAGGTACCATAGTTAACTCTGATTAAGAATTCATTGAACTTCAGGCAGAGCAATGCCATGCACACTGAGAAATATAATTCACTCATCAAGAAATGATTTGCAGTGTGTCATGATGTGTATATGCTATCTCTGTTCATATAAAGCATGACAGTTAGTCACACTAGATCAAGGTATATCCTCTAGTTACAAGGTGTGCACTGAACTAGAGTGCTCGTAAAATTTGTAGCATGAAAATTGTTGAACGAATTAAATATCTGAATATTGATATTGCTACAATCCTAGACAAAATCATATGACTTCATAATTGCTTGATTTCAATTCTGATGCATGTAATTCTGAAAGAAGTCAATAAATTTGATTGTGTAAGACAAAGAGAGGATAATCAAGATAAATATGAGGGCTTGGTTCATTTTTATTAAAACATGATTTTAGATATCAATACAGAATTTTATTGATAAACTATGCATACATCATGTTTAAACCATGCTGTTCAAAAAGCTCATTCATAAGCCCCTATAATGGAAGACTTTGAAAACTTCTGTTTTAGATTTATGAGATTGATATCTCTTTGAAAATCTGACTGAAATTCTTGTAGTTGAAGCCTCTTTAGAAATCTGCTAATTGAACCTGTTCTTGGCTCATTGACCTGAACTTCTCCTTATTTGCCCCTGTGGTCTCCTCTCATCTATCTCATAAGATTCCACTTATTGAGGGGGAGCTTCCATGTCATGCATCACTTGCATATCAATTGGCATCTATTCAGGAGGAGCATTCCTTGTCACACTGATTCATGTTCATATCATTTGTGACCTTGCATTCAAATCCCTCATGATCAGATTTATGCATGATCAACAAAATCTGTATAGTCAACTCCTTTCTTATCAGTTGACTGATTCTATCTGTATTTTTCTGACCATACAAATGTGAGGTGCCACTCCCATTGTTACCTTGTTCACTTGCAGCCTTCTGAACCTCAGAATCTTTATGATGGTGGATTTCAGATTGATTCCTGAGATGTATTTCTCTCCACACTGTTGGAATCTTTCATCTTGTTCTGCAATAAGTTCTGATTCTATGGTATCTTCACCAGAATTCAGATTCTTTGTAATGGCTGATTTCAGATTGATTTATTGGATAACTGTTGACACCTTGAAAATGAACAAAGGTCGAAGCATGATTGAAAAGAGGGTCGGACCAACAGTGAAAGACCATTGATGAAGCTCGTCAACCATTCACCCGGCTAAAGCCCTTGTCGGCCAAGCTGATGCCCGGTGCCGATGTCACTCAGACAGCAGCACTGGTAGAGCAGCAGTCACTCGACTGATGAGACCTCCTTGCACGCTTTAATGAGAGCCGCATTACTGCTTCGTCCAAGAATCCACGGATGATATGTCAGGGTAGGTCAGATGTCGGCTTAATGACAGATGTAATATGAGATAAAGATGAAGCCGGTACCGGCAGATGAAGATTGTAAAGGCTTTTGCAAAGTCAAAACAGAAGAGGAATCGTCTCCACAGATTATATACCCGGCTGAGGTCTTCCCAGACTAAAGCTGATGTCCGAGCTCGTCACCATTCAAGTGACGATATCGATAAGATGATACCCGGTCTTGTCACCGTTCAGATGGCAATACTGATGAAACCCCTGTCTACGGACTGATGAAACCCCTGTCTACGGACTGATGAAAACCGTAATAATAATCTCGATACAAGCTGTGTCACCAATGGAAGACCCTTTTGGGTGATGATACCCTTGAAAGGCCCAAATGGGCCTGTGTGAAGGTGGCGCCGAGAGTCATTCGCCAAACCCAAAAGAGGGCGCCACGAAGCTAAAGGCAGGCGCGCCGGGAAGCTTCAGGTGGGGTGCGCCGTGATGAAGTCTGCCGAGAAGGAGGAAATGGCTATAAAAACCCCCTCCCTTCGAACAGATGAAACAGAGAGAACATGGAGAACAGAAAAAAAAAGGAAAGGAGAGAGAGAGAGCCTCCGCTGAAAAGAAAGAGAAGAAGTCTGAGAGAAGAAGAAGGAGAAAAACCCCAGGTGGGCTGCTCGGGGGAGGGAGAGGAGTCAATGCTCCACCCTCCCCCCCCCCATGTTTGCTGTTTTCTTGATCTGCCTCCATATGTAATAGTCATATCTTCATGTTTTGATTATTCATACGATGTCGAGAGTTATCTTTTCGCTTCCCCCTGTTCCCCTCCTCTTCTGTTCTTTGGCTTTTGCCTTGCAGATGATGTAACAATGCTTATGAGATGAAATGAAGTGGGCAATTGAAAGCCCTTCCCTTCGTCCCTCTGTGTGTGTATATACGTCTTCTATCTGAAATGTCCGATGGTTTATACGCTCCCGGTTTCAGAGTTTCCCTACGAACCTGTTCTTCAGAGGAGCGTAGATAGGATCCCTGTCCATATCCAATGGGCTACTGGGTTCTGTCTTCTTCCCCCCTCCTATCTCGATGGCAGATTCATCGCATGTGTGTGAGTCCCTCTCAAGGCCCTCAATGCCCCTTGTGTTGTTCAGGAACCAGAGACATTAATCTCTTGGTTCCTTGAACTGCTGACTACACAAGGATATGTTTTCTCTGCAGACGAATGCTATTCCGCGGATTCTAGCGAATGACGATCTCAATCTCTCGACCCTCCATTCTAACCCCTTGGATGACTAGGGTCTGGAGTTTCGATGCCAAAGGTTCCTCAGTCACCGGTTTTTAGATGCTATTGGGTTTGTCTAGGGGATCAGAGACATTCATCTCTTGATCCCCAGACGGCCAGCGGCAGAAATACATGAAGTCTTCAGAAATCCAGATGATGGTCTCGTTCCCCGTCGATTCTACCCTCCAGATCCCCCTTGGCCCTTTCTCAGGGAAGCATCCATGAAATCCCCCCTCCTGCACTTCAAATTCGGCTTCAATCGCAGCCAGAAAACTAAGGAATCCCAGAAGCAGAGCATCGTTTGAGCCCTGTAAACCCTGAAACCCTATAGCAATTCCACCTTCTCGACGTACAAAATTCCCCGCCGAGAACTACGCTGCCGAGAGGCCTCCCTCTTCTGCAAACTGACAAAAGCCATTCAAACCCTTCAAGCCTCACCTCCCAGCCCACAGGCTCCCGGTGTCAGGCTCCCGGCGCGGCCAGGAGCGCGCCGGGAAGCCACCCGTCGAGATCCCCCTTTCTTGTGCTAATGAGGCTGAGCCGAGAAGCCCCCTTTTCGGCCAGCTAAACCCATGCCGAGAAGCCCCCTTTCGGCCAACTAAAACCGCGCCGAGACCCCCTTTTTTCCAACTAAACCCATGCCGAGAAGCCCCCTTTTGGCCAACTAAAACCGCATCGAGACCCCCTTTTTTTAAGCCATTAAACCGTGCCGAGAAGCCCCTTTTGGCCAGCTAAACCACGCCGAGAGCCTCTCCCTGTTGGCCAACTAAAGCCACCGCCGAGACCCTTCTTCTTGGCTAAATGAAGTCCAATCAGAGGCCCATCTCTGCAATACCGTTCATCAGCCTTCTGATCTCTTCACACATATGTCCCGGGGATGTTCAGAGACCGTCATGGATGCCTTGAGAAGACACATTATTGGGGAAGACCTCCCCTACAGTCTTCATTCTCGATCCGGATTTCACCCTCATGAACCCAAAGGGCCATGTCATTGCATGAGTTCTGAGGGGTTTCGAGGGGATATTAATCGATGGTATAAAGGCAAGCGATGTCCCGGGGCCCGATGCCCATCCTCGTTCGGTTGTCATCCCGGCATTCTATGGATGATGACCTATCTTCTCTTGGCATAATCCAAGTTGAGGGGACATGCTGCCGAAATTCACACATACCTTGCCAAGTAAATGTGATGCTTTCTATCTCAACCCCACCAGCCTATGGAGTTATGTCCTTGCATGCTCTCCGATGGCCCTTTGAAGGGGGATATAGATGCAACATCGCGTCTGCACGGAGCGCGTCATGTTACGCCAGTACTTACTCAGATTCCGGGTCAATTATGCCCGATCTTTTACGGATCCCACCCTGCCACTGCATGGGTGGTTTCCTATTCCCCACTTGGCATGGTCCAAGATGGTGGGAATATGCCGTCGGTTTTTTTTGAAAATAACCAACCCCTGCTTCGTCTAATCCATTTAACGTCTTGCAAGTGAACGAGTTCCGTCTCTTTTGCGCATGTGGCTTTATCGCTGTCATCCTCCTATCTTTAGCGTTTAATCAAGGGTTGTCCTTCCTTGGAAGGGCGTAATTAACGTCATAGCCATTATGGTATGACGGACTTCTGGTCCAGACACGATCACTCACAATCGACTGACCAAGTCAGATCGAGCGCACAATGAAATCGTCACTCCGGTGACTGGCACGCCAATAAATCAATAAATAATCAATCAATCAACATATAAAATAATAAACAAAATAAATAAATAAAAATCCCGCATCCACAAGTCTGGCACGCCCGGTGGGACAGAGTCTCCCTTCATCTTTACGCTAAAGTAGGAGGCCCAGCGGGCCCCCCTCAAACTTCTGATTCCGTCCACTTTCCTCATTTTCAGGAATCTACAATGACGGCTGGAATCATGTCTGTCTGCTTCGACCAGCAACCGATTGACATGCATGTGCGAGAGGGCTACCTGGCGGTACCTCTTACATTCGGATCAATGCCGCCTGCTGTCGGGCTGCCCAACTGCCTGGGCCTCGTCTTCACCGACCTTCTGCAGGTCGACAACGATGAGCAAGGCACTGCTGCGAGTGCCCCGATGAAGACCACTGATGAGAAAGCTAGCTTACCGAAGAAGACAGCTTCCACCGTTGTCTCCTGCTATGTCCATCATGTCCAAAGGAAGGACATGGTCCCCGCTGCTGCCCAGAAGGGGAAAAGAACCAACCGGAGAAGCCGGTGTGCCGCTGCTAACCGTCGTCTTTCCAATTCCGGGAAGACGATAATGATGGGTGATATTAGGGCGAACCTTGACGGCCGCCCCAGAGAAGTCCGTCCGGACAGGATTATCCCGACCATCCCAACCAACAACAAGTTCCAAGTTCTGGCCACCAGGAGGGCCAACCGGGAAGCTGATGAAAGGAAGACGCTGACACCCAAGCCAGCAAGATACAAACAGGTCTGGCGGCCGAAGAAGATACAGAGCTGGGTCCCAGCTCGAGACAGAGAGGATCTTACTGATGTCACTGTTGCCCGCCTCAGAGCAGGGGGCAGAGGGAAAGAGAGGAAAGATGAAAGAAATGCTACTGCTGTCTGTCCCGGGACCCGAGGGAGGAGAGATGAGACTGAGGGTCAAGGAAGGAATATGACTGCTGCTTGCCCCATGATGAAGGGTAGAAGGTATGAAAAGAAGGAGGACTTTACTGCCACCCGTTCCAGGGCTGGGGGCAGAAGATGGCAAAGAAAGAACCATGATGCTGCTGCCAACTGCTGCCAAGTTGGCAATGTGAGAAGGAGTGAACCAGTCACTGTGATTGCCGCAAGAAGACCAAGAGCCTGTGCCAGACAGGCTGATATCTTCAGATACTCCAAAACCGAGCATTTGAATGCTCAGGTGGCAAGACTGGCTTATCAGCAAAAGAGCCAGGACAGATTGATACTCCAACCTGAGCCACAAAGGCATAGCCCAGAGGAGATGAAGCAAGTGGTCCAAGACTACTTCCATTACCTAGGGAACTCTGCCCTAGGTCAACAAAGATTGTCCCGTGCTTTGGGCACCATGGATGAAGAAGAAGAAGAAACTCTGCAAGAGATGATAATCGGAGTCTCCTCCTCCAATTCAAATGATTATGAAGAAGGCTTTAGGGCCGGATATGACGAAGAAGACCTCTACAGGGAGGAAGTCAAAGAAAGAGTATCGGTCTTTGACCGACTCGAATACCCCGACCAGGTAAAAAGAAAAGTTTACAGGCAGAAAGGAAGAATGCAAATCTTCGCCTGTAACATGGCTGGAATTGCCAGGGGGCAAGGCATGTTACCAACCCAACCAGATGAACTGCTCAGGCTGGCAACCAGACCTGGTCCCGTCACAAGAAGAAGCCAGACAGCCAAAGATAAGATGAAAGCTGATGATGCAGCCCGCAGAGTTACCACTATGACAGTCAACGTGGTGACAGCGGAAGAAGGGGATAATCCCTTCATTGATGATGCTGAAGGGACTTCAGAAGATATACAGATCCCATCAACCCTGGATCCCATGTTCCAGATGATGTTTAGAAGATATCAGCAGGAGATCAGTGCTCTCAGAAGACAGCTCAATGAGAGACATGAAGCTACGCCGGTCTCCAAACAAGCCGAGCCTGTGGGGCCAACTTCCAGCTCTACAGAAACGGCTGCCCATGCTAATCCTCTCCTGGCTGATAAGGGCAAAGCACCGAGCCAACCTACTCCACAGCAGACAGTGGCTCATCCCTCTATATCTCAGACGCAGCCTGCCGCGCCCATCTTGCGCGCAACTGTGATGACGACTCCTCACAGCCAGCAACAAGCTCATTTCTTCCCAGAGGAGATAGATCCAGCCATAGCCCACAAGCTGATGATTGAGAAAATTGTGGAGATGAAGCTTTCAGAGAAGACTGGTGACGATGGCAGCACCTACGATGTGTACAAGGTGCCGTATCCACCCCACTATGCGGCCAAAAGATTGCCTCCGGGCGTCAGCAAGCCGCCAAAATTTGAGAAATTCGATGGCCAGGGCTCCCCCAGGGAACACATAGCTTACTACACCACAATTATGGGTGATTTGGCAGCCGACGAAGCTTATCTGCTCAAATTCTTTGGCTCATCCCTCACTGGGTTAGCCTTTGAATGGTATTCAAGTCTGCCAGCTGGGTCGGTGGTTGACTGGCCTGATATGCAGAGAAAGTTTCGTGACAGATTTCATGTCACAGAAAGAGAGATCACTATAGCAGAACTATATGCAACCAAGCAGAAACAGGATGAGACAGCACTAGATTACATCAAAAGGTGGAGGAACTTGGCTATGAGATGCAGAAGACCTCCTCATCAAGAAGATGCAGTGCAGATATGTAAGCAAAGCCTCAGGAGAGAGGTGCTAGAAAAGATGATCGGTGCAGATGTCAGAACATTTGACTGACTGAACAATATAGTGGCCGAGGTCGAGACGTTCTTATCCAAGCGTCCGACCGCCAATGCTCCCACTATGCTGAAGGGAAAATCCAATGATCGATGGCCATCACATTCTGAGGCCAACACCGTCGATTTCAGAACCTTTGAACAACAGAAGGGGAAGAAAGGGGCAGATGAAGCTCCCCCGCTGGCAGATACAGCAGAAAGAAAAGATAAAGTCTCTCTGAGAGACAAGATGAGAAAAGCATATTCCTTCCCAAAAGATAAGACGGCCGCACTGTTCAACTGGGCATACAAGTTAAATAAGGTAACATTGCCTGAACCCAAAAGACCAGCAGATGCAGCAAAGAAAGATGATCCGCTGTTCTGTCCATTTCACCGTGCGCTGGGGCACGCAATTGAAGATTGTTATGTCTTCAAAGATATCAAGGAAGGAATGGTCAAGAAAGGTGAGCTGCAGCTGGGAGATTACCAGGTAAAGCCGCCCCATCCACATGAGCCTCCACCCTGGAGAATGGCTGCCAATATGATCTCAGTCTACCAGCAGCTGCCCAAGGAAGCCGTCGAAGAATGCACCAAGCATATCTATGAAGCTTGCTTCCTCACCCCACAGAAGGATCAGGAAGGATGGCAGATGATACCCATAAAAAGCTGAAAGAAGACTCCTGCAGCCAGTACCAGCGGAGCAGTTATCTGGGGTGTCGCCCCAAGGCCCGAGCCGCCTCCAATAAAGCCAGTATGGCGTACAGCTGAGACCGGACCAGTCATCCGGATCCCTACTCACAACCGGAGGAGACAAACTCCCCTCCCTCCACATAAAGAAGTAAGTCCTGCAGCCAGGCGTCTACAACAGTATATCAATGAGCTCGACGAATATGAGCAAAAAGAGCCCAAGCATCTGTTGGTGAAAGACTGTATACTCTGGGAACAGCTCGAGGAATTGAAAATGGAAGAGCTGCCAGAGGCAGAACAAAGAAAAGGTGAGACTGAGCCCTTCTGGGGGCAGGAGCCAGCAAAGCCAAATTCCTAGAAGAAGAAGAGACGGCCCAAGTCCAAAAGGGGAAAGAAAGTCACGGCAGTACAATGTAACACTCTGTCGGTACTCTTTTCCTTGCCCGGGGAGGATGATGAGCCAGAAGCATCCGACGCCCCGCTAGAAGCTAACCATGCCGAAGCCTCTACCTCGGCCAATGCAACACGTTCTGGGAGAAGATGGGGGCGCCCACCACCAGCCAACCATAATATTATGTTCAGAGGGGAGCAACCCTATCAAATCCCGGAACCAGAGATACGAGGTGTCCAGGTTCCTCCCCCTGCTAGTCTGTACCAAGACAAAAAGAAGGCAGATGAAACCCCTTCATTCTTGGAGTTCCTGTCCAGCTTAGAAAACGAGCAACCGGCTCATACTGCTCCAGCTAAAAGCAATAAATGCCAGCAGACAGCAGCTAGAAAGTAGAAACAGCATGAAGAAAATGAAGAAAGTAACCCTCTAGCAAAACCAGGGGCAGTCGCTACAGAAGAAGCCTTCCGGGAGACCGATGAAGAAGATGAAATTGGGACTGGGTAGCAAAGGCCACAGGCACCACATGAACCTCCAAGACCCCGATGGGCAGAGGAGATGAGACTATCTAATGTCCGAGTGGGCAGTCGAGTCATGAAAATGCTGAAGAAGCTCCCTACCAGATTCTCCATCTGGGAAATTCTCTCTCTAAGTGAAGAAGCTCGCCAAGCAATCGTGGATGCCCTGCAGTCCCCGGCACAATGTGAAGCACTCCTAGCAGAAGTGAATGCTAGACCATCGGTCACCTTCACGGAAGATGATATGCTAATCCCAAATGCCAGTCATAACAGACCGCTGTATATGAGGGGCTCCCTGAACTATCAGTCGCTGAGCAGGATACTGATAGATCCCGGGGCCGCTGTGAATATTCTCCCGTACCGCATTTACCAGAAATATTACTTTGATCTACAGCTCACCAAGGTCAGAGATATGAAGATTGCGGGATTCAATCATAAATGTGAGACACCTCTCGGGGTGGCTGATTTCAACCTCACCTTGGGGGACCTCACTACCGTGGTACGATTCTATGTAATCGACTCCAATACCACGTACAAAGCCCTGCTGGGAAGGCCATGGCTGCATGAATATCGGATAGTGCCGTCCATGCTACACCAGTGTATCAAATATTGCCATGAAGGGAAAGAAGAAAGGGTGTTTGCTGATCTACATCCCTTTGAAGTATTCGAGTGTCATATGCTCGATGCATCCTATTACACCGAGGTGTCACAGAAGGATGAAGAAAGAGAGGCTGTGGTCAGCCAGAAGAAGCCGGCGACAAAGACAAAAAGTTGGTCTCCACCGCCACCCAAGGGCTACATTAAAAAGCATGAGGTATCCCACATCTCCTATGCTGGAGACTTTGTTCGGATAACTCCTCCTAGCATCCGCCCGGATGATACTGATGAAGAAATGAAACAAAAGTACACTCAGGTGGAGGTGCCGCAGGGTTTATTTAAACCCATCGTCAGCCTTGAGTACCAAACGGTGCTACCACTGAAGACTATGGAAATCCCTCGATTCTGCGAGCCTCCTACTATATTCTACACCGGGGAGCCAGTCCAAGAAGATGATCAAGACTGTATGGCCCCTAAAGAAGCTACAAACCTGATGGTACCGATCACAGGTTTGGATTATACTACCCAACGGGTTTCACAAATGTTCTCCAAGATGCAAATGCCATTAATGCAGCCTGCTGCTCAGAAGACGGCATTCAAGGAACTGTGGGATCCGCCTCGAGATAGTAAAGAAATGAGGAAGATCACTCAACAACCAGGATTGGGTTATACCCTCCAGGAATACTATGAGGCTGAGGTAGACGTCATATCTGTCTCCTACCAGCATGAAGACCCTCCCGAGGTGGGATATGACAACTACCCCTCAGAGGATGAAGAAATCATTTATCAATCCATGATAAACAATGAGGCCCCAGGCAGCCTATCAGAAACAGAAACACCTGATGAGACAAAGAAAGCTTGGTATTGGGAGGACTTATCTTCCAATGAGGATCTGTTCCAGGCTGAAGCAAAATTCGATACGGGAACCCCAAATGAAGATCAAATAGCCAGAGAGCTGCAAGAGTGTTTGGAGTTCGGGCGTATCCTAGAAGAATTTCGGGCTCTACAGAATGATGACCTGTCAAGGGAGCCCACATCAGAAGAGCCTCTAAGAATGGAAGAGTCCACTTCTGAATTTCCTACTGAACCAGCCTCGTCCTTGGGGCAGACTGAACCGAATCCGGCCATATTGGCCTTATACGATGCACCAGCATCTGCCGATGATTAGTATGATGAAACAGAAAATCATGAGAATGAAGAAGATTATATCCCGGGAGGCTTTATTGATTTGCAAAAAGCCCCACCCGAAGTTGAAGACGGAGGCCAAGCCACCGTCGATGAGCTGATAGAAGTGAATCTGGGGTCAGCAGATGAGCCAAGGCCGACATTCCTCAGTGCACTGCTGGAGCCAGCTGTCAAAGAACAGTATATTCAATTTTTGAAAGAATTCCGAGACTGCTTCGCATGGACATATGATGAAATGCCAGGACTGAGTTCTGATGTAGCACAGCACCGATTGGCAATAAACCCAGAGGCTAACCCTGTGAAGCAGCCTTCCAGGAGAATGCGTCCTGAACTGATAAATCAGATTAACAAAGAGGTTGATAAGCTGATTGATGTGGGGTTTGTCGAAGAAAACCAGTATACCACATGGCTAGCCAATATAGTGCCCGTGAAGAAGAAGAATGGGCAGATCAGAATATGTGTCGACTTCTGGGACCTTAATAAGGCTTGCCCGAAAGATGATTTCCCAGTGCCGATCACTGAAGTCATGATTGATGCAACTACTGGTCATGAAGCATTGTCATTTATGGATGGGTCATCCGGATACAACCAGATATGGATTGCTGAAGAAGACGGGGTGCACACTGCATTCCGCACTCCAAAAGGGATATTCCATTACAAAAGGATGCCGTTCGGCCTTAAGAATGCCGGCGCTACCTACCAAAGAGCCATGACAAAGATCTTTGATGATTTGCTCTTCAAGAAAGTAGAGTGCTACATTGATGATCTGGTAGTGAAAACCAACAGAAAAGAAGACCATCTGCAAGACCTGAGGATAGTATTCCAGAGGCTGCGCAAATATGAACTCAAGATGAATCCTATGAAATGTGCCTTCGGCGTGTCCAGTGGAAAATTCCTCGGATTTATCGTCCGGCACAGGGGTATTGAAATTGACCCCGCCAAGATCAAGGCTATCCAGGAGCTCCCTCCACCAAGGAATCTGCACGAGCTGAGATCTCTGCAGGGGCGTCTGGCCTACGTCCGACGATTCATATCAAATCTGTCGGGGAGATGGCACCCTTTTCACAAGCTCATGATGAAAGATGTACCATTCCTCTGGGACGATGGCTGTCAGGAAGCCTTTGAGAAGGTGAAAGAATATCTCAAGACCCCTCCAGTGCTGGGGGCACCTATTAAGGGCAAACCCCTGATACTGTACATTGCAGCCACACACTGTTCCCTGGGGGCAATGCTAGCACAGATAAATGAAGAAGGCAAAGAGCAGGCTCTATACTACCTGAGTCGGAGGCTGATTAGAACTAAAGAAAGCTACACCTATATAGAAAAGACATGCTTAGCACTAGTCTTTGCCGTTAAAAAGCTCCAGCACTATATGCTGTCACATGAACTCAGATTGATATCTGCAGCAGATCCACTCAAATACATATTGACTCAGCCAGTACTGAAAGGCCGGTTGGGCAAATGGGCAGTAATTCTGATGGAATTCGATATCACATATATACCCCAAAGGGCGATAAAAGGACAGGTCGTGGCTGATTTCTTTGCAGAGCATCCCGTGCCTGAGAATGATATGCTGGGGACTGAGTTACCCGATGATGAAACACTCAAAGCCTGCCAGGCTCAGTCAGCTATGTGGCAGCTATTCTTTGATGGAGCATCCAGAACGGAGACAGATTCTGATGGAAAAACCAGAATATGGGCCGGAGCCCGTATTGTGCTGAAATCACCAGAAGGGGAGGTGGTACATACTTCCTGTTCTATAAACAAGCCATGCACTAATAATGAAGCCGAGTATGAAGCTCTGATAATCGGATTGCACATCAGCCTCAACATGGGTATCCAGATGCTTCAGGTATTCGGGGATTCAATGTTGATAATAAAGCAAATCCAAGGGGAGTTCGAAGTGCGAAAGCCAGAGTTGAACCCCTACCATCAAGAAGCTGTGCGCCTCATGGCAAAATTCTATCATATTGAGCTCAAACATGTGGGCCGTGCACATAATGCCCTGGCTGATGCATTGGCAAAGCTGGCCAGCTCAATAGCAGTCCCACCAGATGAGACACTGAACATTGTTGTTATAAACCGGCGGCAAGTCCCCAGCATGCTAGAAGGGTGCCCCGAAGAAGAAGAAGTTGCTACTATCAGCACAGTACAGGCATCTGATTGGAGACAGCACTTGCTACAGTGGTTTCTGCACCAACAGTTGCCGCAAAAGAGAGAAGAAAAGATGAAGCTTCTGAGGATTAAGGATTCTTATGAACTCATGAATGGGACTCTATTCCGAATAATGGCGGATGCACGCAAGAAGATTCTGCTCCGCTGCCTGTCCACTGAGGAAGCTTGGCAAGCGATGAAAGAAACACATGCTGGGACAGCAGGTGCTCACCAGGCCGGTCCCAAGATGAAGATAGAGATTAAGAAGTTGGGCTACTACTGGCCCACCATGTTTGAAGACTGCTGTAAATTTGCAAAATCATGCCGAAAGTGTCAAGAGCATGCTACGGTGCCTAGAAGGCCACCCACAACTCTGCACCCTACAATCCCTAGCTGGCCGTTTGCACAATGGGGAACTGATGTAGTCGGGCCATTGCCAGCTTCCTCGGCCGAACATAAGTACATACTGGCCATAACAGATTACTTCTCCCGATGGGCGGAAGCTATAGCATTAAGAGAAGTGACTGGTGAGCTGGTCTCCAGATTCATCAAGCAAAATATTATCTTCGGTTCGGGATCCCCAACCGAATAATATCTGACAATGGAAGTCATTTCATAAATCAGAAAATCTATCGGCTTGCCGAGAAGTATAAGATTGAATGGAGAACCTCCACTCCCTACAATCCACAGGCAAACGGGTTGGCAGAAGCTTTTAATAAGACCTTGTGTACATTGCTGGCCAAAGTCGTCAGTTCCAACAAGAAGGACTGGGAAGAGAAAATGTATGAAGCTTTATGGGCATACCGCACCGTCTTCAAAACACCTACAGGGTGCTCACCATACTCATTAGTGTACGGCTCAGAGGTAGTGGTCCCGCTGGAGCTGGAAGTCCCGTCACTCAGAGTGGCGGTCCAATATGACCTAGCCCCTGGCGAACAGACTAATACAGAAAGAAGATTAGAAGAACTGGCTGAATTGGAGGGGAGGCGCCTCCAAGCTCAGAAGAATATCCAAATGTATCAGGCCCGCATGGCCACTGCATTCAACAAACTCGTAAAAGGACGAGAGTTCAAGAAAGGTGACCTCGTTATGGTCCAGAAAAGAGAAGTCATGGCGTCCAACCCAAAAGGAAAGCTAAATGCTAATTGGGAAGGTCCCTATGTGATACAAAGGGTCTACGAAGGTGGGGCCTATATGGTTGTCAACCATCGAGGGGAGATCCAATTCTCGCCACTCAACGGTAGGCACCTAAAGCTGTATCATGCTGCACAACCAACATTCTCCGAGTAATCGGGCCAAAAGCTACCCTTCTTTCTTGGTCTAGCGGCACTCCGCCCTAACCAAGCTACCCATTTCTTGGTCTAGCGGCACTCCGCCCTAACCGAGCTATCTCTTCCTTGGTCTAGTGGCACTCCGCCCTAACCAAGCTACCTCTTTCTTGGTCTAGCGGCACTCCGCCCTAACCAAGCTACCTCTTTCTTGGTCTAGCGGCACTCCGCCCTAACCGAGCTACTCCATTTCTTGGTTTAGCGGCACTCCGCCCTAACCGAGCTACCCTTCTTTCTTGGTCTAGCGGCACTCCGCCCTAACCAAGCTACCTCTTCCTTGGACTAGCGGCACTCTGCCCTAACCAAGCTACCCATTTCTTGGTCTAGCGGCACTCCGCCCTAACCGAGCTACCCATTTCCTGGTTTAGTGGCACTCCGCCCTAGACGAGCTACCCCATTTCTTGGTTTAGCGGCACTCCGCCCTAGCCGAGCTACCCATTCCTCGGTTAGCGGCACTCCACCCTAATCAGGCCACTTCATCTTGGTCAATGGCACTCCGCCCTGATCGAGCTACCCTCTCCTTGGTCCAGTGGCATCTCACCCTGCCCAAGCTGCTCTCTCTCTCAGCTCGCATACCAAATAAAAGAAAAGAAGAAAAGAAAAGAAAAATGGGGTTAAAAATAGTGATACCCCGCCAGTCTTGTTCAGACATTCTGAACAAGGGTAAAAATGGCCAAAACCCAGCTGTGGTGAAAACCTGAAAGGGCACTGCAGGCAAAATCGGGTACCCTGCCACGTGAAAACCCGAAAGGGCGCGTGGGCAAAAGCAAGAGGGGGCTGGCTCCGGTGAAAACCCGAAAGGGCACTTGGGTCAGTAATGTGGTAATCCCAAAGAAAGCCTCACCTCCCGCCATAAAACTCCTCGTCAATCGACCGGCGCCTTGCCCGATCGATGATTAGACCCGCTCAGTATAGGCCCTACGTCTATCCTGATAAAAGCCCTCATACCTTGTCCCAGGTTCCACCGTGATGAAGGCTACCATTGGTCGATCGGCACCTCACCCGATCAATGATAAAACCCTCCCCAGTTTAGACTTTACGTCTATCCTGATGAAATCCATGATATCCTTGCATTGGTATAAACCCAATACCGATGATGAAACCCATCTTTGGTCGACAGGGCACCCTGCCCGATCGGCGAAGAAACCTGTTCGGTCTAGACCTTACATCTGTTCCGACTAGAGCTGCGTGTCTCGCTATGTCCCACCGTGATGAAACCTGCTGCTGATTATTGGGCACACTCGCCCGATCAGTAATGAAACCCGTCCGGTTTAGACCTTACGTCTATGCCGATAAAACCCATGAAACCCTTGCATTGGTATAAACCCAATACCGATGATGAAACCTGCTACTGGTCGATCGGCACACTGCCCAATCGGCAATGAAATCTATCCAGGCCAGACCTTTCGTCTATCCTGATGAAACCTATGAAATCCTTGCATTGGTATAAACCCAATATCGATGATGAAACCTGCTGTTGATCGATTGGTACACCGCCCGATCAATGATGAAACCCACCCAGTTTAGACCTTACGTCTATCCTGATGAAATCTATGAAATCCTTGCGTCGGTATATACCCAATACCGATGATAAGAGCAGCCGCCAATGAAGCAGCACATCGCCTGACCTGTGCTGAAGTCCCAATTCAAGATATATATATATATATATATATGTATATATAAAAAATGGGGTTAAAAAATAGAGATACCCCGCCAGACTTGTTCGGACATTCTGAGCGAGGGCAAAAATGGCTAAAACCCAACTGTGGTGAAAACCCAAAAGGGCACTGCAGGCAAAATCGGGTACCTCGCCACGTGAAAACCCGAAAGGGCGCGTGGGCAAAAGCATGAGGGGGCTGGCTCCGGTGAAAACCCGAAAGGGCACTTGGGTCAGTAATGTGGTAATTCAAAGTTCCGTGCCAACAGGCACGCTGCCCTTACTTCCCCTTCGCTGATAAAACCTTCTGTTGGTCATCTGGCTCCATGCCCCACCGACGATAAAACCTCTCCAGGAAAGACCTTATGTCCGTCCTGATGAAATCTACACACCCTCTTTCAAATGTCCCACCCGGGATAAAACCTGGAATAGACCTTACGTCTATCCTGACGATTCCTACGCCTCTACCTACGTCCCACTGTTGATCGATTGGCACCCTGCCCGATCAATGATGAAACCCTAGCCAGTTTAGACCTTTCGTCTAGGCTGATGAAACTTATGAAACTCTTCTTTGCGTCGATATAAACCCAATATCGATGATGAAACCAACTGTTGATCGATTGGCACCCTGCCCGATCAATGATGAAACCCTAGCCAGTTTAGACCTTTCGTCTATGCTGATGAAACTTATGAAACTCTTCTTTGCGTCGATATAAACCCAATATCGATGATGAAACTAACTGTTGATCGATTGGCACCTTGCCCGATCAATGATGAAACCCTATCCAGTTTAGACCTTACGTCTATTCTGATAAAACATATGAAATCCCCCTTGCATCGATATAAGCTCAATATCAATGATGAAGTCAACCATTGGCTGATCGGTACATTGCCCAGCCAATGATACAATCTGTCCAGTTCGTACTTTATGTTCGTTCTGATGAAAACTCCATACCCTTTTTCAATGTCCCACCTACTATAACCTCTACCCAGTCTAGACCTTTCGTCCATTCCGATGAAACCTCTTCTTTCACATTTGTGCAAATTGTCTCCCTCGCAGCACATATTGCCAAGAGGGACGTTTGCTGCTACCAACAGAATCCGATTTAAGCACCTCCCCGGATGCCGTCACGCGGTGGAGCGAGTTCCCCATCCTTTCTCTGAGGGGGTGGACGCTCTCCTGCCAAGTATGGGCCATTCGCATGAGGAATTGCTAAAATCGCTACCCCACTTCTCAAAGTGATAAAACCACATGCAGAAGAAAATGGATACGCGTGAAGCCAAAGATTTCTTTTCATTAATAAGTGAGTACATAAAGGGCCCCGAGGGGACGTTGTATCGCAAAAGACTACAAAAGAAAAAGAAAGAAAAGATGGTTCATGGCTGCCTGAAGATGTCCTCGAAAGCCAGAAGACCCACATAAGGGGCGGCTCACAGTTCATGAAGACGAGCCTCCTCCTCCTGCAGTCGAACGGACTCGTCTTGAAAGGACGCCACCTGCCCCTCTAATAGAGCTGCTTCTTCCTCGAGCTGTGGTCGAGAAGTTGTTAGCTGCGGCAGCTCAGCTCGGAGATCGGCCAGTTCAGCTTCCAGGATAGTTATCCGGTCGCGCACAAACTGCTCCCGCTCCGCCAAAGACTGCATTTGGCACTGTCGCTCCTGAAGAATAGAGTTCATCTTCGCCAGCTCGGATTTGCATTGCATTCTTTGCAACTTCAAAGCTGCCAGTTTGTCAGACATGATATGTGTCAAGAAATCCCGGCGATGAACAAATTTTAACAATAAAAGAACCCTCTGGGCCCATATTTCTGTGGGACATCCCATCGCCTGCAAGCTGGCGGTGAAGCGCTCGGCTATCTCCTTCAACTGTGGATAGGTTAGTCCGGGCTGGGACTCCACTAGCTGGCGCAGCATGCCCAGATGTTGCCAGATAAAACTCTCAGGTGAAGTAAAGCCAGGCAAAGGAAGAGGAGCTACTTCAAAGGTTACTTCACTATCAATGTCTGCCCATAGGGTGATATCCGGCTGCAAAGAAGAAGATGGGAGGTCTACCGAAGGTACCAACTGAGCTTTCCCTGCAACCTCTGGCATGGCCAAGAGATCTTCCACTTCCATCTCCTCGGAAGCGGCCGTCTGAATACTCCCGGATGCAACTTCAGGCACCTCCTCCTCAGATTCTGAAAGTATGAAGATAGAGTCCGGGGCGGTGACAGGCAATACTCCCAGTTCTGCAGCAGCTACCTCTCCTTCTTCCATCTCCGCTTCGGTGGCCAATTCCTTCAATGTCGAGGCCGCGGAGGCCACAGTCTGAAGAGGCAAAGGTTCACCCTCCATGATTGATGTTATGGGAATTGTTGACTCAGGAGCGATGGTCATCACTGCGGCCGGTATGAAAGCAGAACTTCTGGCTAGATCAGCTTCGGCTCTGAAATCTGAAGCCCTGATAGGAGTGCATCTGTCTCCTGAGGCCCCCAGGTCCAACGATGCTAAATCTGTTGAAGACTGTATTCGCATTGGAACAGGGCGAATGACCTCAGGAGCTCCCATGCAGGATAAAGGTAGAAAAGGGACAATAGCGCAGTTTGCAGAAGAAACATCCATAAAAGTTGCAGTTGTGTCTGAGCTGGCAGTGATAGGGCCCTGAGACCAAAGCAAAACAACCTTCAGCACTAAATGAAAATGCAGATGAAGCAGCAAGCCTAAAGGGGACCCACCTTTGAAGCAGGGTTCGCATCCTCGAAGTGGGGCGAAAGAGGAGGAAACTCCAAAGTTGAAGTGACAAAGAGTGAAGATATGTCGATCTCGGTGTCGAGCCCGGCGAACTCCTCTTGCAACTCCTCCTCGGAAGATGGCACCAGCAGCTTAGCAGGCTGAAAAGACATAGCGCCTTTTGCAAGTACAAGCGGGGCTTCTGATTCAGGAGCATCCCCCTCACTACCGCTGAAAGCCACTCCCTCCTCATCAGAGACGGTTGTAGAGCTACCCGATGATATTTCTACCCTGGCTACATGCTGTGGGGACGCCTCTAAAGCATGTCGAGATGTGGACCAGGTAATTATGCGCCTGGCCGGAACAGTATCCCGCTTCGACTGAGTCTTGTGACCCTCCGGAGGTTGAATCGGCTCTTCTGTCATCCTTTCAACCTCAGTTTGCTCCTCGGCTGCCACTTCAACAGAAAAGGGACCTCTGAGGGTTATAGTAAAAAAAAAAAAAGCAATAGAAGTGTGAAACAGATGAGAAAGCACACTTACCCCCCGCCTCACTAGCCGGCGTGGGGGAAGGCAGCCTGGTCTCCGCTTCGGAGGGTGCCACAATTGGCTCTTGAGCTGCGCAAAAAGGGAAGGGGTCAGAGTCGAAGACTTCTTTGAAAATCTGCAAAAGATGATGAAGAATGCAAATGCAAGCTAATGATGTTACCCTGAACCGGTGTGTAGCAACCCTAATAAATGAATAATTGAAATGAATTAAAACATATATATTACAGAAGTAATATATATAAAAGGAATAGGGTTAATTGGACGAAATAAAACAAATTAAAAATAACGCCTCTTATTAAGGCGTTAATTTATAATGAAACGCCTCTATCCATGGCGTGAATAAAGAAAGGACGCCCACACTTACGGTCGTCAGTTCTCACGCGACCAAATGGGTAAGTAAAAGAAACGCCCCTATCTTGGGCGTGTTTTAAAACACGAAACGCCCTTTTTCAAGGCGCTTTTTAAGAAACGCCCTTATGCAAGGCGTTAATTAAAGAATACACGCCCTGACCAAAGTCGTTAATTCCATTCGGGAACCGTTCGTCCCAGAGCTCATCCAGAGTAAGTGATAAGTATTAGAAAGAGTTATAACGTGGCAATAACTCTATATTGGAAGCATTACTTCCACTAGAACTCTAACCCTAATTGGACCCCCTAAATCCCTATAAATAATCTTCTGCTCGAACCCTAGAATCTATTTGGTCGACTGCTGCTACGGTATGTATAGAACCAAAGGTTATTACTCATCGTTTTCTCTGTTATACGATCGTGTGAAGAACATTAATTGATCTTCTCTTATTTGTAGGAAGTCTGCTTGTCGAACGTGAAGAACAAGGTACTGTTCTTCTATCTTTTCCCTAAAAACTTCGGTTATATCTGTGAAGATTATTTAAATATCTTCATCTTCCTTCCTTTTCTCTCCCTCTACAGGTTGACGGTAGAGTGAAGATTTCTGAAGAACGATTGTTCTTCTTCTTGCTGTTGCTACGGCTGTTATTGAGTTGCAGTTGAAGCTTCAGAGTATTAGGCTTCTCACCAAATCCTTCAGAGTTCATCTTCAAATCCATTATTATTGTAGGTTTTCTCAAGTTATTGTAGCCCAAATGAAATTAATGCAAGATATATATATATAAGCATGTCATGCATACAGTTATTATAGTTTCCATGCGTTTTCTGCAATATTTTGAAAGAGACGCCCCTGTCAAGGGCGCTAATTCACATGAAACGACTCTTCCCAGGTCGTTAATTTCATGTTTAACGCCCCGTACTCAGGCGTTAATTTCTTTAAACCGTTAATCACCCATTTTAAGAATTGATTATCTATGAAATCATGATTATAAAATAATGCATGATCCTCTGTCTTCAACCTGCTAACTTTACTGTCATGATATTACATTCGTTCCTCTGTTATCCTGAAATTGTTACTGTCCTTAAAGTTTCTGAAGGAACTTGAATTAACGACTTGGACAAAGTCGTTTTCCACATATTAACGCCCCCTCATAGGGCGTGAATCTGAAAGGTAACGCCCCTTCCTACGGCGTGTATCGGTTAAAATCCTGAAATTTATATATTCTGAAAAATAGAATTAAATAGTAACGCCCCTGCCCAGGGCGCGTTTTTGATAATTCCTGAAAATTAATTGTATTCTGTCAAATATGTAAACAATAAGACGCCTTCTGGTGTAGTCGTCAGATCTTGAAGAAACGACCCTGACCAAGGCGTGTTTTAGATAAATTACTGAACTAATGAAAATTCTGCAAAATAGAAACAGATGTAAACGCCCTTCTGTTAGGCGTTAATTACTTGAGAAACGACTTGACCTAAGTCGTTATTTTACTGTAAACTATTTTTAACCCGTTACTGTTAAACGATTGTTTCAATATATATTTATATACATATATCGGCACTATTCTCCACTCCGTGAGTATAGTCCCACTTTTCACGTTGATTTATCGATCACACTCAACTCTCATTGACATACAAGCTCTCCATTGGACATTCCGTTCCTTTGGACTAGCGAGTTAGTCATAGAGACCTCCGTAAGACTCCTCGTAGCCTTGGATTCCCTTAAGGTCGACTGAGCTGGTTGTACCCTAAAAACCCATTACACCATTGATGCCATGTCACTCTGAAGAAACATGGGATACCGGCCCTTATGATTATACAAAGAGTATATCATAAGAAATTCTTAATGGGATGATGACGTCATGCCATATCATGCCATTCTTGTAAACCTCAATTCTATGATAAGAATGAGGGTATCTTACCTTTGATATACTGTTCATGTGGACCTCAATTCTATATAAAGAATGTCCATACTGATTTCTCATGGTACCCAAGTTAAGGGAATCATGTTCTACCTAGTTTTATCGATATCGTGATTATACCGTTATTATCGCCATTCTATGTCCTTTGTCATATTTTGGACTCTATTCTATCAAAGTTGTCATACGTGTCTACAAGCTTGATTATTGAAATTCTATGTTGGCTATAAACAAGAGTGGATGTCAAAACACATGATAAATGCCTGCGTATATAGGGCCCGATCTGGTCCTGGGAGGAGCACCCGAAAGTACTTGTGCCCATGGGAGTTAAAATGATAAGGTATCTGGCATTATACCGAGTACTTGACTTGCTTGATTGGACATTCCACACACATCTTGTACTTGACTCGTACTTGACATGAAATGAAATGCGTGGCCCGAAAAAGGGTAATTTACTTGCTTGCTTGATACATGATAGCCAAAGTTCTTGACATGATTTGTTAAATGTACTTGCTTGAATATCTCGAATAAACTTGTTATCTTGTTGAAAGTTCATGATAAGTTCATCTTATTTCCTTGATACTACATTCTATCTATCCTGTCGTTTTATGCGAGCATGCATAGCTTTATTGCATTCATAAAAATGTAATTACTTAAACCCCTCGCTAGTACTTGAGATATAATTTCCTACTGAGCGTTCGCTCATTCCGTTTGTCCCTTTGTACTTTTCAGGTAAGTCCGACGACGATGGAAGTCAATCGGATGGGAATGATCAAGAGTGCAAGTGATAGAGCTTCTACAAGTGTCGTCTAGTCTTTTCTATAGTTTCTTGAGTCAAATATGTATTCTTTTCCTTTTTATTAAACATAGTATTGGATTTGTAATAGTCTATCCATTATGAAATAAAGGATTGGGTTATCTTGCTATTTTGCGCATCTCTGTCTTTGTGTCGAATACACGACCACTCTGATTGACATGATTGATATAGACACGTCGCGCATCTCCGGGTATCTTCCGCGCTCGGGGCGTGACACGGTGTCTGAGCAGCCTCCCTTTGCAACTCAAACTCATCAAATGAGGGAATGTTGGGGAGAGGGGTCCCAGTGTCCATCGCCACCGAAGTCGACTGCTGAACATGGGCCTTTTTGGCCTTCCTTGCCTTCCCAACTGCAGCCTTGACTGCGGAAGCCTTCCTCTTCTTGCCAGGTGACAGGGGAGTAGTAGTCGGTGCTGCAGCCGGGACTTCAAAATAAGTAGGCTTCTCGGCCTGCGCAATAATCTTTCTATAGAGCCCCTGCCGCTTTATATCAGGCCAGTCTGTTGAAAATGGCAGAAGGGTGATGGGATCAGTGGGTGCGAAATTCAGATGCTAAGCAGAAAACACTGCAATCAGAAAAGAAGAAATCTTACCTGCCGAGCCGTCGTAGAATACAGAAAGTGGCTAGTACAGATAAGCTACCTCCTTGGAGCGGGAAGCAGCCTCCTTGATGAGCCAGCACACATCACCAAATATCTGGCACTTCTCTACTAAAGCTGCCAGATCATTATGGCCGTGAAAGTCAAGGCATCGAAATAAGTCAAGATGGTCCATGCCCCAACCATCGACATAATGAAATGATATAAACAGTGGCTTGTTCAATATGCCAGCTATCGGGCTTTCTGCAGATAATCCATGCAAATTCAGCAGAATGAACAGCCAGGACGTTTGCCTATAGTACGTCTGAGTTCTATCTTCTCGGCGTACAAACGTCCTATATGGATGAAATTTATCAATTGGACCCTTCCAAGGAGCTACTGTCGGGAGCGGTTCTTCAACAGGGAATGGGTACTGTTGCTCCTCCAAGCGAGCGCCTCCCACACGGCATAAATGCTTCAAGGTCTTCATGAAAGTGTCTTCATTGATAGCAGCAAAGACAGGGACAAGCGGCTCAGAACTCTTTTCCTTCAATGCCCGACGTTGAGTCAGATAATTCTCCGCCTCCCTCGGGTGTTGTGAGTAAAGTTTTTTCAAGTGGGCCTCAGGAATATCAAACACCGGCCCAGGTTGCTGTTTCAGGAAGGAGCGCTCTGCCACATCCCAGAAGGCACCCCTACCGTCCCTGTAAAAACCGGTCCGAATGTTCCACCATTTGATATATTCTGATGTTACCCGAGGAACACGGTTAGAAACAGTGGGCACCCTGAAAACTACATCGTCCTGGCGATGATAGAAATCCCACCACAACCGGCCCTCGCCAACAATGACGGACCCATGCTTGGCCCGGCTATCCAAAGGAAACTGAGCAGCTGAGGTGGGGATGTGTTGGTCGTAGCCGAAGTTCCGCCCAAATCGGAACGGATAGTATGGCTCCAAAAGAAGAAGACCACCCTTCCTGAAAACTAAAACACTGGGCCGAATAGCCATGGCCCATCTGACTAGCTCTGGCTCCAGGATAGGCCGAGCAACTTCAGCCCCTGTGACAGGATGAGCATAGGTCTCTATCTCTTCCATCTTGCACTCTCTCTGAGGATCGATTAAAGGAGCCGAAGCTGCCGCCAAGCTCCAGAAATGAATGCTACCAGGGGCGTCCACTGGTACCCTTATCAGTCGGCCCCTTATTTTAAACAACTGATCATAAAAGGGACCAGACTCAGCACTGGCGAATTCGACCATTCTAGGCAACACCGTATCTGCCTGCAAGGTTCTCGGAGCCAACTCAGGGAATATACTGTAAACCCAGGCGTTGAAGAAGTGAAAAGGACCCACGGTCCTCAAAGAACGGGGAGTCCGATGCTTGTGCAGGTCCCCCAAAGATTTATATATCAAACACAGGGCCACTGGGCAAAGCGACAGCTTCATCCCCCATGCCATCTGGCAAGCTGGATATATGGCCTCTGGCCAAATGACTGTCTTGTCCCCTTGTTGGAGGGCGAAAGTACACAACCAGAAGGTGAAATAGGCCGCACAATGTGTGATGGGATCTACTCCTGCCGGATTGGGACCACGTTTGCCCGCATGACGCAATGAGGATGGCAGCGCCGACTTATAGCGAGGGGCCCTTATCTGTTTGCTGGCAACTGGACCCAGGGAAGGAAAGTCTGCATACTTCAGGGGACCGTCAAGGAAATACTGGAGCCACTGCCCTATCCGGACCCTCAGTTTGCTGCCTTTCTCTCGGGGATGATAGCCTTTAGAGGACCCTCTGTTATACGCCAGACAGATGGAGCGGTATACCTTCATCAGATACCGATATGAGAAGCCGATGGAATACTTGCCCTCGCCATCAGAGCTATCCTTCTCAGAATCTGTCAAGCAAACTTCCTCATACGGCTCGCCATCAATGGGCAGACCGGAGAGCTGTTATCTGATAAACTCCAAAGGTCCAGGGATGTCTCACCCTCCGCTGTATAAAAAGTGTTGAATAAAGGGCAGAACACTTCGAACATCCCGCAGCACAACCCTCTGGATATGGGATATCAAAATCTAGAAGCGAAAATGCTGTGATATACCCCGGCTCTGATCAGCAGAGGGGCATACTCCTTCAGAACAAACTCTGTGAACTCCACTGCCCCTACTCGGAATAAGTGCGCGTCAGTGATTTTGGTATCCCCGAACCAACCAGCGGCCAGATGGTGCTTGAAATGAACGGCCGAACAATTCAGCACGAAGGGCTCTTCGCGATATCCCACTTTAATGGTGCCAAGAACATGCCATAGCCAGGCTTCTCCCTATGAACTCGGCCGCTAGCATTATCCCACCGGGCACGTGTGAATTCCGGGGCCCGGGCCAGCATCTTCTTCTCTGATTCCAGCTCCGATATGCCGAGGACTGCATCCCAGTCACGCTTTTCCCCAGGAAGATAGATGGCCTTGCTGCGATACACTGATTCCTTCAGGCTATCCCGCTCAGCAAGAATGGCAGCTTCAACTACGCGAGCTATCCGGTAGTCTCGCATGCCACCCACTGTGAAAGTCCGGATGAACGGCATCAAATGTCGGTCCTTCGGGAGATCTGGCCGATAGCTACCATCCCGCCTAAAGCATGTCTCGGTCGCCGTGGAGTATACCCGGGCCGTGGACACTGTGTCAGTCTCAGAGTCAGACGATTCATCGACTGAAGCAATCCTGTCGTATCCAAAATCCAGACTGTGCACGTTCAGCCAGTTTACTTTGGCCCGTGATATGTCGGGCTGGGCCGATGAGCTAGCACCAACAGCTCCGGAAGATGCAGCATCAGAACTGGAAGCCATTGCAGTGCCTGCAGTCGGAGAAGAAGTGTGAATTAAAAGCCAGTCTTATAAAGATTGTAACATGAGACTCTATGAAAATTTCGGCAGCATCTCCCCTTATTCGGGGTCTGCCCAAGGAGAATAGGGAGCCACCAACCAAGAGGGGGTGATCCCGAAATCAAAAGAGATTAAATCCCCGTCCTGATGAGCGAAGAAAATGAGACGGCCGAGAGGAGAAGAAGCCCCCGCCGATGAAAGAAAGCAGAAGAAGGAGAAAGAAGATGAAGAAAGAGAAAAAAAGGTTGAGAATGAGAAAAAATAGAGTCTCGGCGCCTCAAATAGAGGCCCAAGCGAGCAGGGTCTCGGCGCGATGAATTGCGCGCCGAGAACCCCTGGGCCGAGAGCCCCCAGGCCGAGAAGCCCCCTTCGGCCAAGGGCGCGCCGAGAGCCCCCAGGCCGAGAAGCCCTCCTTCGGCCGCGCCGAGATGTCCCTCACGCCGAGAAGCTTCGCGCCGGAAGGTCTTGCGTGCCGAGAAGCCTTGCGTCGAGAGGGTCATGCCGAGAAGCCTATGGCCCCGTGCCGAGAAGCTCCGAAATGTTGAAAATAAAGAAAATATGAAGATGAAAAATATGAAAATGAAAGAGCCGTGCGCAGAATATTGTTGCAACAAGATGATCAGGTCCGAGAACCGGATTGAAGACAAATTGAGAAAGATACCCTCGAATGACGAAAGACACCTGCAAGCCCCGTGCCGCTCATTCTGCGCTTACGCCGCCCGCAGGTGGGGGGCATTTGTTGACACCTTGAAAATGAACAAAGGTCGAAGCATGATTGAAAAGAGGGTCGGACCAACAGTGAAAGACCATTGATGAAGCTCGTCAACCATTCACCCGGCTAAAGCCCTTGTCGGCCAAGCTGATGCCCGGTGCCGATGTCACTCAGACAGCAGCACTGGTAGAGCAGCAGTCACTCGACTGATGAGACCTCCTGGCACACTTTAATGAGAGCCGCATTACTGCTTCGTCCAAGAATCCACGGATGATATGTCAGGGTAGGTCAGATGTCGGCTTAATGACAGATGTAATATGAGATAAAGATGAAGCCGGTACCGGCAGGTGAAGATTGTAAAGGCTTTTGCAAAGTCAAAACAGAAGAGGAATCGTCTCCACATATTATATACCCGGCTGAGGTCTTCCCAGACTAAAGCTGATGTCTGAGCTCGTCACCATTCAAGTGACGATATCGATAAGATGATACCCGGTCTTGTCACCGTTCAGATGGCAATACTGATGAAACCCCTGTCTACGGACTGATGAAACCCCTGTCTACGGACTGATGAAAACCGTAATAATAATCTAGATACAAGCTGTGTCACCAATGGAAGACCCTTTTGGGTGATGATACCCTTGAAAGGCCCAAATGGGCATGTGTGAAGGTGGCGCCGAGAGTCATTCACCAAACCCAAAAGAGGGCACCGAGAGTCATTCGCCAAACCCAAAAGAGGGCGCCGAGAAGCTAAAGGCAGGCGCGCCAGGAAGCTTCAGGTGGGGCGCGCCGTGATGAAGTCTACCGAGAAGGAGGAAATGGCTATAAAAACCCCGTCCCTTCGAACAGATGAAACAGAGAGAACAGGGAGAACAGAAGAAAAAAAGGAAAGGAGAGAGAGAGAGCCTCCGCTGAAAAGAAAGAGAAGAAGTCTGAGAGAAGAAGGAGAAAAACCCCAGGTGGGCTGCTCGGGGGAGGGAGAGGAGTCAATGCTCCACCCTCCCCCCCCCCATGTTTGCTGTTTTCTTGATCTGCCTCCATATGTAGTAGTCATATCTTCGTGTTTTGATTATTCATACGATGTCGAGAGTTATCTTTTCGCTTCCCCCTGTTCCCCTCCTCTTCTGTTCTTTGGCTTTTGCCTTGCAGATGATGTAACAATGCTTATGAGATGAAATGAAGTGGGCAATTGAAAGCCCTTCCCTTCGTCCCTCTGTGTGTGTATATATGTCTTCTATCTGAAATGTCCGATGGTTTATACGCTCCCAGTTTCAGAGTTTCCCTACGAACCTGTTCTTCAGAGGAGCGTAGATAGGATCCCTGTCCATATCCAATGGGCTACTGGGTTCTGTCTTCTTCCCCCCTCCTGTCTCTATGGCAGATTCATTGCATGTGTGTGAGTCCCTCTCAAGGCCCTCAATGCCCCTTGTGTTGTTCAGGAACCAGAGACATTAATCTCTTGGTTCCTTGAACTGCTGACTACACAAGGATATGTTTTCTCTGCAGACGAATGCTATTCCGCGGATTCTAGCGAATGACGATCTCGATCTCTCGACCCTCCATTCTAACCCCTTGGATGACTAGGGTCTGGAGTTTCGATGCCAAAGGTTCCTCAGTCACCGGTTTTTAGATGCTATTGGGTTTGTCTAGGGGATCAGAGACAGTCATCTCTTGATCCCCAGACGGCCGACGGCAGAAATACATGAAGTCTTCAGAAATCCAGATGATGGTCTCGTTCCCCGTCGATTCTACCCTCCAGATCCCCCTTGGCCCTTTGTCAGGGAAGCATCCATGAAATCCCCCCTCCTGCACTTCAAATTCGGCTTCAATCGCAGCCAGAAAACTCAGGAATCCCAGAAGCAGAGCATCGTTTGAGCCCTGTAAACCCTGAAACCCTGTAGCAATTCCACCTTCTCGGCGTACAAAATTCCCCGCCGAGAACTACGCTGCCGAGAGGCCTCCCTCTTCCGCAAACCGACAAAAGCCATTCAAACCCTTCAAGCCTCACCTCCCAGCCCACAGGCTCCCGGCGCCAGGCTCCCGGCGTGGCCAGGAGCGCGCCGGGAAGCCACCCGTCGAGATCCCCCTTTCTTGTGCTAAGGAGGCCACGCCGAGAAGCCCCCTTTTCGGCCAGCTAAACCCATGCCGAGAAGCCCCCTTTCGGCCAACTAAAACCCCGCCGAGACCCCCTTTTTTCCAGCTAAACCCATGCCGAGAAGCCCCCTTTTGGCCAACTAAAACCACGCCGAGACCCCCTATTTTTAAGCCATTAAACCGTGTCGAGAAGCCCCTTTTGGCCAGCTAAACCACGCCGAGAGCCTCTCCCTGTTGGCCAACTAAAGCCACCGCCGAGACCCTTCTTCTTGGCCAAATGAAGTCCAGTCAGAGGCCCATCTCTGCAATACCGTTCATCAGCCTTCTGATCTCTTCACACATATGTCCCGGGGATGTTCAGAGACCGTCATGGATGCCTTGAGAAGACACATTATTGGGGAAGACCTCCCCTACAGTCTTCATTCTCGATCCGGATTTCACCCTCATGAACCCAAAGGGCCATGTCATTGCATGAGTTCTGAGGGGTTTCGAGGGGATATTAATCGATGGTATAAAGGCAAGCGATGTCCCGGGGCCCGGTGCCCATCCTCGTTCGGTTGTCATCCCGGCATTCTGTGGATGATGACCTATCTTCTCTTGGCATAATCCAAGTTGAGGGGACATGCTGCCGAAATTCACACATACCTTGCCAAGTAAATGTGATGCTTTCTATCTCAACCCCACCAGCCTATGGAGTTATGTCCTTGCATGCTCTCTGATGGCCCTTTGAAGGGGGATATAGATGCAACATCGCGTCTGCACGGAGCACGTCATGTTACGCCAGTACTTACTCAGATTCGGGTCAATTATGCCCGATCTTTTACGGATCCCACCCTGCCACTGCATGGGTGGTTTCCTATTCCCCACTTGGCATGGTCCAAGATGGTGGGAATATGCCGTCGGTTTTTTTTTGAAAATAACCAACCCCTGCTTCGTCTAATCCATTTAACATCTTGCAAGTGAACGAGTTCCGTCTCTTTTGCGCATGCGGCTTTACCGCTGTCATCCTCCTATCTTTAGCGTTTAATCAAGGGTTGTCCTTCCTTGGAAGGGCGTAATTAACGTCATAGCCTTTATGGTATGACGGACTTCTGGCCCAGACACGATCACTCACAATCGACTGACCAAGTCAGATCGAGCGCACAATGAAATCGTCACTCCGGTGACTGGCACGCCAATAAATCAATAAATAATCAATCAATCAACATATAAAATAATAAACAAAATAAATAAATAAAAATCCCGCGTCCACAATAACCAGAGTCCATTCCTGTGCTTCAGGGGGAGTTATGGTTTATTATCATCTAAGGGGAGAGTAGTCAATCATGCATGTTGATAGGGGGAGAACTGTTTCATTGTCATAAGGGAGATCTTCATTTTAAAGAACCTTGACTCATTCTCTGCATTGTTGTGCTGCATTTGACTATCAAACCATTTCCCTTCTTTTTGATTATGTCAAAGGGGGAGAATAGTTTGATGAGTCAGTGTGACTCATTATGTTGCCATCATCAAAAAGGGGGAGATTGGTGTGCCCCTTGTGCTTTGTTGATGATGTGGTGTTTTAATGATAGCAACATGAATGAGTCACCACATTGTCTTGAATATGTCTGACCTTTTCTGTGGGAGATTGCATAAGTGTGCCATGTCTGAATTGTGAAGAATGCATGTGTATGCTTGAGTCATGCTGTGATATATTGGCTTGTGCTTGATTTCTGTTCTGTGCATTGCTTCTCTGCTGATATGTTCATGCATTATATTAGGCTAAGTCTGTACAGCCTACGTCTCTTACAGCGTCAACGCTGTGAGCATTCTCAAGTCTGCAGCGTCAACGCTGTGAGTATGCACTTTGTTTCAGGTTCTTCAAGTCTATACAGACTTTAGCGTCTCATTTAGCGTCTAAGGTAAAGTCTACACATTGGCTAAGTGTGTACATCGCTTACATTGTTTTTTAGACCAAGTCCATACATCGTGAAAGTCTATACTCTCCTCTTGGCCTTAGCATCTGTTTTGAAGTCCATACATTGGTCCTCAGTTCAAGTCTGTACAGCGTTACGTTATCTTTGGAAAGTCTGTACAGCGTCAAGTCTGCACATTGGGGTTTCACGAGAAGTCTACACATTGGTCTCCTCCTGAAGTCTATACATTGGCTAAAGGTCTTCAAGTCCATACACAGTTGTCTGATGCATATTGTTTGAAGTCTGTACAACATGCCTTGTTATTCACAACTTTCTTGTTTGTGACTTCCTAATGTTTTGATGATGAGCATCACTATGTTAAGTATTCTCATTTTAATCAGATATCTTGCGTAATGGTATGCATTTGAAATTTCCATGATTAACAGGAAAACTGCTATGAGGTAGTACTTTGTCTGTCCGTATTGTTTCTTTCATACTTCGTGTTGATTTCATGTAACTTCGAGTCGCTTCACCTTCTGTCTTCGTGATGTTTACTGAAGCAGCTCGAATTGTTCTGACGAACTTCGAGTCGTTTCCCTGTGAACCTCGTGTCGTTTCCTCAGTATTTAGTTGCTCATCTCGAGTCATCCTTTTTGTTTGCTCTTATGTTCTCGTGTCACTTACTGTTGTTCCTCGAGTCATTTTTTCTTGGTTTCACTGCTTCATCACGTGTCGTGATAGCCGTGTCTATCTTCTGTCTTCGTGTTGATTTTACTTCGTACATTCTTCTCTAAATTCAAGCTTTAAGTGTCTCAAGTCGAGTCTGACTGTGTTGTCTCCATGTCGTCCTTAGTTCGAGTCGTTTCTTTGTTATTTCTGTCTTCGTGTTTCTTTTCCTAGACCTCATGTCTTTCTTGTTTTGTAACCACACTTCGTGTCGGTTTCTGTTTTCGTCTTCGAGTTGTTGTCAGCCCGTGTCGTCCTCGTCTTCGAGTCGTTCGTACGTTCGAGCAACTTAGTACTCGAGTTGTTTTCGTGTGTATTCAAGTCTTTTTAGTAAAGTGTCGTTTCACCTCGTGCCGTTCTCTTTGCTGTTTGTTATGTCGTGTTGTTTTTGTATTCGTGTCTTCGTGTTGCTTTTGTATTCGTGTCTTCGTGTTATTCTTGTGTTTATGTCCTCGTGTTGTTTCTTTCTATCTTCGTCCAAGGTTCCTTTGATCGCGTGTCTCTATCATTTTTACTCCGTGTTATTTCGTTCTCCGTACCTCGTGTCATTCTCAGTATAGTGCACCTATTGTTGTTCCTACACACCTCGTGCAGTTTTAGTTTTTGTGGCCCTGAGTTTTAATCGTTTTAATTCTTTGTAGGAGAAGAAGAAAAACAAAAAGAAGAAGGTGGTCCGAGGAAGACTATTCCTCAGTGAATGGGAGGCGCGTGATCCGAGGCTGGAAGGGCAGACAGGATTGTGACACGTGTGCTGAAGCTGGCTGAGAGACTGACACGTGGCCACAAGTTCTGGGCGGGAAATGAGGAAGCCACACGCTCCCAGTGCTGCCCTCCTGCTGGCTGCTGCTTATAAAAGGAAGCCTTCATCCAATAGATGAAGGCGATCGAGGAAGAAGCCTGGAGAGCAAAAAGCCCTTCGATCCAGAAAAAGAAAAGAGGAAGAAAAAGAGAAGAAGAGAGAATAGCAGAGAGCGTAAGCCGAAGAGAATAGAGGAAAAGAGATCGAGAGAGTGAAAGAGCAGAAGAAGAAAAGAAAGAGAAGAAGAGCAAAAGGAAAAGAAGAGAAAGAGAGAGTTAGAGAGCTCGTAAGAGTTAAGAGAAAAAAGAAAATGAGAGAAAAGAGAAGAGGAAGAGAAGCTTACCTGAAGATCTGTCTACTGGACCATGGATCAAATCCAGGCCAGTCAGCTCCATGCGAGCTACATCTGTGTTATCTTTCTTTACATCTTTCTGATCGCTGTGTATTTTCCCCTTCTTATTTTTCCTTTTTCATTTGGTTAGCTTTGTACTTCCGATCCTCTGGATTGAGGTCGGGTCCCTCCTTGTCTGGAAGAAGAGAGGTCTGCGACCTCTAGTTTGCAAGTGGCTGGAAGTCACTTGTGTGTTCCCTCCGATTTGGAGGAAGGGAGATCTGATCTCCGGTTATAGGCTTGCGGGTTGCAAGTCCAGGGGTCCCTCCGGTTGGAGGAAGAGAGGTCTTCGACCTCTGGTTTGTTGGTGACGGGGAGTCACTAGTGTGTTCCCTCCGGTTGGGAGGAAGAGGGGAGTTTGTTCCCCTGGTCAAGCTGTGTGTCAGCACCTGTTGCAGACTGAGTCTGCTTGGTTCTAGCATTGGCTAGTGAAGCCTCACTCCGGTTGGGAGTGAGGGGTGGATGTAGGTCTGAAGGACCGAACCACCTTAATACTATTTGTGCAGTGGTTTGCCTTGCATTAGCTCCATATCTTATACCTCCTATTCACAGGTTGCGCATGCTTGGCTAGTTGCATTATTTAGAGAGTTAACTTTTGAGCATTATATTCTACTTAGTGTGCTTGCGTTGTTTAGCTCTGCCTTCGTTTCTGGTTGATCAGGTGGCTGCATTGTTGCAGTCCAACTGTTTGTCCATGTGTTGCCTTATCATTTCATCTTGGAAAGCTCATTAGTCTTATTCCGCATTTCTGAGCTTTAATGTTTTAATTTGGGCTATATTTTCTAGAGGGTTACATTCACCCCCCCTCTGTATTCGGGCCCAGCACCCTAACATTTCCCACTGGTTTCATCTGCAGCAAAAATCCCGAGTGGCCGTAGTGTCAAGAGAACCGACTGTCTGTCCTGAAGCGTAGAGAGTGGACAGGATCGGCATCGGCGGCCATTTCAACACTTCTAGCTCGAATTCCCCTCCCCGCTTGGTGTCACATCAAACAGGCATGTAGGCTGCAGGCTCCTCACGGGCAGCCTGGTAGTGACATCGGTGGTGTCGACGGCGTGTAATCTCTGGTGGGGTCAGTGTGGCCGATGCCGGCTGATAGACGGGGGTCGATTCCTTGACCCGGTCTGCTTGTTGAGCCCTTGCCGGGCGAAAGGTGCTGGGTCCCACCTGTGCCGGTGAAATGGCCCAGGCCGCCTTGGGAATCCACGCCTGCTTGCCCTTAGTCGGCCTAGGGGCCGGTCGGTGCTGTGGGACTGTGGCTAGAGCTGTGAGCGTCATCCAGCCCTTCATCTTCCCTAGTGGCTGGAAGGAGTTACGCACTGGAACGGCGGGTACGATTCGATCCGGGATTGCTTCAGAGCGCTGCCCGTAAAGATGCACCCGGAGCGTTTCGACGATAGCAGACTTGCTGGTGCCGGAGACCCGGCCTCGGGTTGATGTGGTTGCATGACTCCTCCGGAGCCTTCTCTGATGGGAAGCCGAGCCTGGGCGAGATGGGCCGGTGGCTTCATGCACATGGTGCATGTTGCAGCCCAATATCTTCATAGGGGCAGCCTTGGGGGATTCGGCCATTGGTCGGCTGGCAACAACTTCGGTGGCCCCCTGGATGGAGGCATTGTTCTTGATTCCGTCAGACGCTTCCACATCCAACAGGTGAGTGAAGGCCACTCCCAAAAAGTTGGGGAAGCCAACTGAGGGAGGGAAGCTCCCGAAGGTGAGAGGGACGGCCATGTAGCCGTTCCGCACGTGACTCTCGACGGGTTGGTGGCCGAAAGTGAGAGCCATCTGGATGTCCGTAACGCAACCTGCATTTGCAAATTAGGGAATTAGCATTACAAGAAAGGGGCCGTGGAGCCCTTGGTTCTGGCAAAAAGATAAAGGGTGATCCAGTCCCACCGGGCATGCCAGACTTGTGGACGCACTTTTTATTAAAAGATGTGATTTTATTTATTTATTGATTTATTAAGTGCGTGGGCGTGCCAGTCACAAAGTGACGATTTGTTCGGGCTTCGGAGAGCCCATGGTGCGCTCGATCTGACTCAGTCAGGCGATTGTGTGGTTCGGGTCGGGACTGAGACCCGTTGTGCCATAAAGGCCACAACGTCATTTACATCCCCTCGGAGAGGGGAATACCCTTGATTAATTGCCAGAAATAAGGGCTCCACGGTCGAAAGAATACTGATTAACGCGGGAAGGAAACCACCCGTCGGGTTAAGCGGTGAGCCCGAGGTGGGGGACCTGAATACTCGGGTCATGTCGGTCACTGATGGACCATTTCATGTTTAGACACAAGTTCACACGGAAAACGAGATGATAACCCGGGAGTCGAATCCGTACAAATGTTTATCGAGGGACGGCAATTTTAATACAGGGAGGCAAATCGGATCTCGACGAGGGAGGGGACCCTGATGAATTATAGGCCGAGGTAAGGCCGGGCGGTCACCATGACAAGAGAGAGAACTCCCGGGAGTGACTTCCGGCCTACAGGAGCACCATTAATATCCCCGGATTCGGAATCCAGGAAGGAGAGACTGCTGCCACATTATCGTATTCGCAATGATTGTCGATGCTTGTTATTACCATTTATTTGTTGACACTACCCTTTCTTTGTTATTATTTTCCCTTGTTGTCATCTTGGTTGGAACCACCCCTTTTATCTCATTATTATTATTACTGTTCATTGTTCCTTTATCATATAGCCCCCTCCCCTTTTTATTGCATACCTGTGTGTATTCGTAGGGGAGATGATGGAGACTAGGGTGTACCGCTGAGAGATGAATGGTGTGTGCGGTTCAAAGTGTAAAGAAGGGTGTACCGCTGGGGAGCGTACCGCTGGAAGAATGAAGATGGGCGTACCGCTGAAGGGTAAAGGGTGGAGCGTACCATTGGGGGACTGAGAGCGTACCGCTGGAAGACTGTGGAGCGCCCCGCCAGGGGGCTGGGAGCGTACCGCTGGAAGGGCTGGAGGAGACGGTGCGCGAACAAGCCACGAGGGCTGTCCAGACTTGCGTGTTATGCAACGGATGATGTATAGACTTGACAAGCGGTACAGTGAACGTATAGACTTAGCAGCAAGATGCACACGATGTATAGACTTGCTCAATGATGCACACACATAGCGGCGATGTATGGACTTTGCAAGACGATGAATGAGACGGTGCAGTGTATAGACTTGGAAATGCTTTGAAGCGCATGATGCACTGTTCGGACTTGAAACGAAGGCATGCTGCGATGTGTAGACTTGAAGAGCGTTTGGCAGCTAATGTATAGACTTACACACTTGTGCAGACTAGCCAGTGTATGGACTTGATGAGCATGCAACACACAATGTCCAGACTTCGTGCGATGCATGAAGAAGCAATGTATAGACTTAGACAGACTTCGCTATCGTGGAATGTGCAGACTTCATGCAATGCAACGTACATACTTTAGAAAGGAATGTGCAAACTTGGTGCATGAAGCAAGCCAATGAGGAATGTATAGACTTTCACAATGTATGGACTTATCGAAGGAGTGATGCGTGGGCAGACAATCAACGTATAGACTTAGCCAAGACAACTAGACGATGTACAGACTTGAGCAAAGCGAGGTCTGTACAGACTTGAGAGTTCACAACATATGGACTTATGAGTGCAACGTAGGTAGAGCTGCCAATGTATAGACTTATAAGTGTGTGCAATCAGACGGTGTGCAGACTTCATGCATAGGCTGTACAGACTTCAATTCAAATGATGCAATGCATAAACAAGAAGACGATGTACAGACTTTGAGCGTGAATGATGCAGCGATGTATAGGCTTGATGGAACGCTGGGAGGATGCATACCGCTCAGACAGCAAGGGGGTGGCGTACCGCTGGGAAAGGAATTGGGGGAGTGCACCACTAGAGGGCCAAAGGGGAGCGTACCGCTGGAGGATAGAAGATGTGCTGCTGAAGGTAAAGGAGAGTGTACCGCTGGGAAAAGTGGCAAACGAAACCAGGCAGAGTGTGCCGCTAAAGGGGTGGCCAGGACTCAAGAGAGGGTTCCCTGTTCAGCTCAGAATGAAGCATCTTAGATGGTTAAGCTTTCAGTTTCCTGTCATGAGATTGAGTCCCAAGTCATATTTTAGCAATGCAGTGCTTAAAGTCTCATTCAGTTCAGCTCCTTGAATCTTGCATAGTTCTTTTAGTTGATTAGAATGTTTTCACTGTTGCTCAGTCCATATGTCTGCCGCTTCTTTTCATCTTTTTTAGATTGATTGTTATTCCTGGCAAAAATTCGGCAGCACCTCCCCCTGACCCGGGAGGTAAAGGAATAACAAGGAACATGCCCACGGGTGTGGCATGAACCAACATCTGAGGAGGGTGCCTGAGTAGTAGCCTTTAGGGAAATCTCAGAAAACTCGGAGAAAACAACGAACAAGGAACCAGTAGACTGATGCAAGCTACGAGTATACCGGGGAGGTGGTGTCCAAAGAGTACCGGGCTGACAGTTCAAGGGTGTGCCGCTGGGCGGCCAAGGAATGGAAGTGTGCCGCTGACAAGAAGAGAAAGGGTGCACCGCTGAATGGCCCTAAGGAGAGTGTGCCGCCAGGCAGACTCAAGGAAGGTTGTACTGCCGAACAGCCAAATGAGGGAGGCGTACCGCTGGGGGGGGCCTGAGTGGTAGAGTGACTGAGAGCTTAAGGGTGTATGGGCATGCCACTGGTCCCGAGGGAGGGCAAAGGAGGATGCTCTGGGCATCACGTGACTCCAATGTATCAAAGAGAATGGGCTCCCACAGACCCGAGATAGAAGGGGATATCAAGGGTTGTTGTGCAACGGAGAGCCATTGAAGAGGGACGAAGCTGGCCATACTCTATTGACTGCATAAACCAGCGCTACGGGAAATCAAGTAGAACAGGGAGTTGGGAGGTTGAGGGAAGAGAAAGCAAAACCACAAGAGACCGGTGAGAAGAAGATAACAAATGCAGTAAGAAGCAGAACCAAACACCATTTCATTCATGGAAGATTCAGGATGATAAGAAAAAAGGAATCATGGCCCGAAGACCACACATCATACAGTGCATCCCTGAACAAACGGAGGGAAGAAAACAAAGAATAGAAAAAAAAAGAGTTGGAGAGAGGGCTGGAACGAGGAAGGGTAACCATTCCCTATCCTCTATTCCTCCCCCCTCTGCTACATGCAACACCCCTCTCCTCTTCCTACATTTCCTCTACCTTCTTCTTCTCTTCTTCCTTGCCTCGAACGGGCCTCTTCGCACGAAGATGCTCTCTTCTCTTTCTGTGTTTTTTTAACTCTAGCAGAAATCCATCCTCCTCCTTTCTGTCTGTGGGGGGCCTTTTATATGCGGGAGGTTGACGAGGTCGCCTCATGATGGCACTGCCATCCGAGGTTGACTTCGGTATCTTCCTCGTCAGGCGAAGATCTCCCCTCCTCCAGCCAGAAGGTGACACGGAGACAGGCGCTAGCTGGCTTCGAAGTGGCTGGACTACGCGCCAATGGGTCTGCCTATTGACCATTGTGTCTTCTGCCGGTGCATGCCGTCGGGGGGCTTTCAGCGCTGTGCCGCTGGGGAAAGGGCGCATGGCGTTGAGGGCAAAAAGGTTGTGCCGCTAAAGGGTCAAAGGCCTTGCCGCTGAAGGGGCCAGGAAGCCCTATGCCGCTGGAAGGGCCAAGACTTGGTAAATGAGTGTATAGACTTCGTGGGCAAGGCAACCGGATGATGTACAGACTTGAGAGTTCACAATGTCTAGACTTTGGCAAATCAAAGGCTGTACAGACTTCAACTCAGCTGTAATGTATAGACTTGCAGGGGCCTACGTCAAAAGCGGTGTACAGACTTCATCAATGTATAGACTTTGGCAAAGCAAAGGCCGTACAGACTTCAACTCAGCTGCAATGTATAGACTTGCAGGGGCCGATGTACAGACTTGGAAGCTCCACCGGCGGATGTACAGACTTCACCAATGTATGGACTTGAAGGTTGAACTGGTGAATGTACAGACTTCGATTGTGCAACTGCCAATGTACAGACTTGGAGCTTGGATGTATAGACTTCGCATTTGCCTGAACTCTGTACGGACTTGCCACATGAGTGTGTAGACTTCACATTTGCCTGAACTCTGTACATACTTCACACTATGAGCATGCATGAGCCTGTACAGACTTCAGACATGAGTGTATAGACTTCAGCTGACGGATGTATGGACTTGGTGAAACTCTGAATGAAGCGTGCCGCTGAAGGGCTAGATGGCCGTGCCGCTGGAGGGCCACATGGCCGTGCCGCTGAAAGGCTGAAGGGCCGTGCCGCTGGGGGTTCATGGCCATGCCGCTGAAGGGCCTCAGGCCCGTGCCGCTAGAGGGCCTTTGCTCTTGCTTAAGTAGCTTGAAGCCGTGCATTCTTCGGGATATTTCTTCACCGTTAAGGGCCCGAGGGAGGGTCCCTATCAGTGTGTTAATTCAAGAGGACATCCTGTGACTTCTCGATCTCTTAATGCGCCCGTGCGAATGCGGGGATTTACCGGGCGGTAGTATCTTCCCAGAGCCCTATATGGCCAGTCTCTCCGGGTCTTCTTCCTTTGACTTTGACATTAATGCGGGGCTTAGCGGGACACATGGACGTGCAATTTTGCACGTCCACACAGGTTCCTTCTTGTCCTTTCCTTGAATCCTTTCAGATAATTTGGTGGCATCTTCAAGTAATTGGGCATGCCGAACCATCTCCGAATAGACTTAGATGTCCATCGGTGCAAGTTGTGTATTATAGTGGGGCCGAAGCCCCGTTAAGGAACCTTCTAGCCTTCATCTTTTCAGTGCACACAAAGTGAGGTGCATAGCTGGACAGTCTTGAGAACTGGGCCTCATACTCAGCCACTTTCAGGGTCCATTTGTTGACACCCGTTTTAGTCCACAAGTTGCGTTATTTCTCTTATTCATCATTTTTGATGTCTCAAATTACCCATTATTTTGGAGCCTTCCTTGGATGGATTTTGAGCCCATTTCATCATTCTCTGTCCTTTGGGACTTCGGAGATCATGATTTTTTATAGCCTTGGAGTTTATCTTATCAACTTCTGGCTTCCAAGTCAGCTTACGACCCATTTAGGCTGGCTTCCATAAAGCATTCGGCTCTCTTTTCGCTGCGCAGTCTTGAAAATGATCCTTTTTCATCCCCTTCCATTTCTCTATTAAAAATTTTCCCTTCATAAAAGTTGTTCATTTTTTCAAGAGCTACAACTTATACTTCTATGCCATTAGCCAGGTCTACACCAATTTCAAGTTATTCACATTTTTCAGCAGATTGCATTGTTCACCAGTAGACCCATCATTTTTCCTATCTGCTAGTCCCATTTTCACCATATTATGATCATCTTTTCATCTTGCTCTCTTCATGAAAGTTTTTCATCTATCAGTTATCTACAATTTCTTCTTCTACAACTTTCACTAGTTCTGAACTGTTTGGGATATATGATCCGATTTCCAAAGTCACACAAAGTCTGCCCAAACAGTCGTGCAAATGACCGTTTCTTATTGCAAACGGCCGGTCGACCGACCGTTTATTCCTTAGCGGTCGGTCGACCAACCGCTAAGCAAACCGCTAAGAGTCCAGCCTGCATTGGACTCCACCCCGATTCAGCTCGATGGGCCTATCTTGCGGCAGCCATATCTTCTAGAATATAGCTCCGAATTGACCCCCGTTTGTTTCTATCTCTTGCCCTTTGGATTATATCGAGTTTGGTCTATATAGCTCAAATTTACATTGGCTATATCTCTCAGAATCTTGGTCGAAAGTTCTAGATTTAGGTGTCCTAGTACAAGTCAAACTCTTTTTTCTATGCGATGGGCCTATCTTGCGGCGAGCATGTCTTCTAGAATCCTCTTCCAAATTGAGTCCTACTTGTTCCTATCTCTTGTCCTTAGTATTATCTAGAGTTTGATAAATAGAACTTGATTTATCTTGGACTATATCTCCGAGAATCGTGAGAGGAAGTTAGGGCTTTTTCAGTAAAACTCTATATAAACTGCCCAGTTCGCAGTGGCGACGGGGGCTCTTTCCGGACGTGGGGCGAAGCCATGTTGCATCTCCAACTCACAACTTCAACCCCATCTTGAAGAGGGAAATATTAGCTTTTCATTCCATCTTTTTGGGCTTGATTTCATGGTCTATACTCTTAGTTCTCCTCTCCTTAAAATCATAAATCATCACAGTTTTCTGCACTTTCTGCTACACCTGCACTTTTGCACATTTTGCATCATCGTTTTCTCTCGATTCTTTGCATCAAATTTCGTGATTTCAAATTCTATGCATGCACAACACACACACCTATTATTTCCACCCTTCCACAGGGGTTAAAAACCTCCCCCCGGTTAGTTTGCCCTCAATTTCTACCCCCATTTTATCATTGCGGGATTGATGCTACACTTCATGTTCTAATGGATTTTTGCCTTTGTGTTTTGGCTTTGTTTTACAGGAGAGCATGATATGAACGTGAGGCCCTCTTCTTCTAGCCGGCTGGAGGACGAGGGGGTTTGAATCTACATCGCTCCCACACCCCGTTGTCAAGCGCGATCAAGTCTTCAAGTTCCAAGGTACACGACGCCATCCCTTCATCTCTTCAACCTTTCGGCGTTCTTGGAACCTTGATGGCGATCACGGTATGTATTTCTCATCCTTTCATTTACCTTTTCTTTGATTCACATGTTTATGCATGTTTTAGTTTAATGGGGCGGGGTAGAACTATTACAAACAATCTACAATTTTTTGGTGATCACGGTGGGATGCCAATGCCCATCACATTTGTTTTCATGCTCTTTTGAAAGTTGGGTGTGTGCATGTTCATGTTTAGGCAGTATATTCTCCATTCTCCCACCGTTTTGGGCATTTTAAGGGCTCTAGTTTCCTGGTGGTCTTCTGTTAGACCGCAAGGGGGCAGGAAACGGTCATTTGGTAGACCACTTGTGGATTCTGGCAGTTCTGCGCGCGTGCTCATGGGGCCCTATTCGTCGAGACATAACTTTTGATCCCGGGGTCTGATTGCGCTGATTTTTATTCCATTGGATAGCCCTTTGTATTGTCTTTCCATCCATGTCTTATTTGTCTTATTTGGGTCACATTTGCATAGTCTAATATTGTCATACTTTTTGAGTTTTCTACATAAAGTCTGCAGGCAGGCTCAGGGACAGGTTCACAGGTATGCCTTTGATTGATGATTTGATTGCCTTCCCGACGTCTAATTTTTCTGATTTTTATTCCATTTGGTAGTACTTTATATTATCTTTCCATTCATAGTTTATTTGCATCATCTGGGTCTCATTTGCTTAGTTAAAAATTGTCATCATTTTAGCATTTTTGCATAAAATCTGCATGCAGTCTACGCACAGGCTCACAGGGGCAACTTTGCTCAATGATTTGATTGACCTCCCAGGGTCGGATTGCTCTGTTCTTGGGCCCATTGTGTAGACCATTGTATTAGCTCTCCATCCATATACTATTTGCATCATTTTAGTCACATTTGCATAGTCAAATATTATCATCATTTTAGCATTTTTGCCTAAAATCTGCATGCAGTCTGCGCACAAGCTCACGGGGGCAACTTTGCTCAGTGATTTGATTGACCTCCTGGGATCAGATTGCTCTGTTCGTGAGCCCATTATGTAGACATTTGTATTGTCTTTCCATCCATATACTATTTGTCTTATTTGGGTCACATTTGCATAGTCAAATCTTGTCTCCATTTTAGCATTTTGTGCATAAAATCTGCATGCAGGTTCAGGGGCAGACTCACAGGTACGCTTTGCATTGGTGATTTCCTTACCTCCCGGATTCTGTTTGTGCTTGTTTCAGATCCTACGTTGCTATCCTTTGTATTAGCTTCATTTTCATATATGATTTGCATGCATTTGATCATATTTGCATAGTTTAATCTTGTCTTGATTATCTAGTTTTAGGCTAGAAATTGCATACACTCCGGTGCACATAGGGCCATGCATTACATACCATAGTTGCATTCCTACCTTGGTAAGTGATCCTCTCGCCTCCATATTCCTTGAAGTCGACTAGGTGATCTTATCTGGGACCTCCATAAGTCCCCGTGAGCCATGGATTCCCACACGGACGTCGGGCCGGTTGTACCTTTCCACCCCTTTGGCTTGCATTTGCATACGTGTGAGAGAATTAACATTAGTCAACCCAAAGTTTGGACCTTATTCCCATAGGATTCCTATCTTGAGGGAATTCTTCTTAACTCAAATCATTAAAAGGTCTATTAAAACCCCTAAAATATTTCCCATCATATCAAATTGTTTGACTTGGGTGAAAACTCTCACATTGCATCGATTGTCTTGTTTGGGCTTGTCCAGGCCCATTAGTGGTGTTTTGTGTTACATTCACATATTCTTTGTTGTTAGGCCCATTTAGCTTAGCCCATTTTGTGTGTCCATTGTACAGTCCCATTCTCCCTTGGTCTTTACATTAGTGGGTCAGTCCCCTCTTATCCTCAAGCCCATTAAGCCATTACTTCCCCACTTGTATTGTCCTTGATATCTTTGTATTAAGTCTCCATTTGCCCTCATGGAGCATCGTTCCAACCCCTTGTATCACTCTTCTTCTCAATCTTCTTCCTAGTCTCGCGTGGAATCCTCTTCCCACGCGGGCCCATCTTCCCGTGGTACTTCTGATCTATCCGAGGAACAGGCTAATCTCATGGCCCACTTATTAAGCCTTGTTCGCCAAACGGACCCGGCCCAAGCCCAACGTCTTATTGCATCTCATCTTCATAGGCCTCCTTCTCTTAATGGGCCTTCTTCTCTCATTAATGGGCCTCATCATCTTAACGGACCCCATTCTCCTAATGGGCCTTATTTTTCTAATGGGCCTCATTCTTTTTCTCCTTATGTTGTCGGCCCAATGGGTCCTTATGCTTATGCTTCTTCCGGGCCTGCATATCCTTCCACTCCTGGAATGGGCCCTTCTTCTTCTCAGCCCGGATCCTCTTATCCGGCCCAATATCATTATTCTGGTCCATATTCACATCCTCTTGCTCAAGTTGGCCCATATTTTTCGAGATCTCTCCCTACTCTGGAGCTGATTTCTCAAACCCAACGCCAGCTTGATGAACTTCAACGTCGGATTGATCCCAAAACCTCCTTGAGTGTCCCGCTTGTATTTCAAAATCTTCGGCTCCCGTCATCTTCGCAAATTCTCGCATATCGCCATTATGGTGGAGTCGGTGACCCTTATGTGCAGTTAAAGGAGTTTCTTTATGAGTCGGCCCAATTTTGACATGACCAATGTTTGATGGCTTATCTATTCAGTCTATCTTTGGAAGGCCCAGCTCGAAATTGCTTCTTTTCTCTTCCGCAAGAGCAGATTGTGAATTTCCAAGTCGTGCAAGAGAAGTTCATTCAGCAGTTTCAAGACCAGGTTGGGCCCAAGTATTACATGGTGGATCTGGCCCACGAGAAGATGGAGCCCAAAGAGGAGTTCTGCACCTTTGCTGAATGCTGGCGTCACCTCGTCGCACAGGTTCCGGGGCACATTTCGGAGGGAGAACAAATCAAGATGCTAATTTCTAATGCAACTCCTTAATATCGCTTCATCTTAGCCCTCAACGACATTACCTCCTGGCAGCAACTCTATAGTAGAGCCCGCTTCATTCGTCAACAAATCCAAGATTCTCTTGACCCCGAGTCTTCTCCACCTTCTACGCCCACTTACACCCCGTCATCTACATCTACCTCCACCTCCATATATCAACCTTTACCCTCCACAAGCCAACCCTACGCTCCCATGAGTCATCCTTCCGTGAGTCAACCTTCCGCTTCTACATACCCGTACACTTCCGCAAGTCAGCCCTCCATGAGTCAGCCTCCCATCTCCTCATACCCATATCCACCGCCACCTCCGGTCAAGGGAACACCACACCCCGAGCAGGTGGATGCCGTCTATATACTCCCGCATCCTGCTCCACATATGCCTTCACCAAATCTCTCCGCCGCCAGCCAAGCACTATTGCCTACGCAACCTTCACTTCCGTCTCTACAACCTTCTCCACCACCTCATACCCCTCGGCATCCGCCTTGCCCGAAGCGGGCTCCTTGTCCTCCGCTGCCGGAGTGCTTTATCGACATTTTTGGGGCTTTGATGGCCACTCACGCGTTGTAGCTTCCTCCGGTTATGCCTTGCCGACCCGCGGTTGGAAATATGCTTCGGTTCTGTGAATTTCACCGCCAGCAGGGGCATTTGGTTGAGGATTGCCCCGAGTTCCGGGATTATGTTTATGATATGGAAGCTAAGAAAAGGATTGATTGGGTCGCTATTCATAAAGTCATTTTACATCTTTGCAGCCAACAACAGCAGTAAGAAGTGCTGCCCGGGCAGCCGTCTCCGTTACTTCGAGACCAGGGGCACCCCTGTGATTCTTCATCTAGCGTTGCACCCACTCTATCACCTGTTCCATTACCCACACCATTTCCTACCCCGTCTCCACAACCTCTACAAACCCAAGCCTTCGCTCAGGCTAGTGATACCTCCACTTCTGCCGCCACTTCCACTACTTCCACTCCCAACATCGCGCAACGTATTGTATCGATATGCCGAGGATAGGCGCCACGATCTTCCCCTTTACCTTCCCCTTTGCCTCCATCACCGCCTCCATCTCCTCCCTCACCTCCATCTCTACCTCCTTTGTCGTCCCCCGAACCTGAGCAAGCTACCCCTACACCTACACCTTTACCATCTCCTACACCTCCACCTTTGCCTTTGCCTCCACCTAAGCCTGTCATTGTCGCTATCCTTCCACCACTCGCATTGCCTTTACCCCCATGTACGCCTGCTAAACCTTCACCTTCGCCTTCCAAACCTATTACCTCCACTTCTCTATCCATTTCCACCCCTCGGAGCGGGTGTGTGCTACCTACGATGCCTCTTAGGTCTAGTTCCCCGGGAGACGATGAGCCGAGTCAGGATGAGTCAATGTCGATTATGTGTTTCCAGATTCAAGATTATATTTGCCGCATGCCGATCCGCGTCCCGATTTCTGGCTATTTTGGGGATGTTGAGCCTACACTTTTGAAGACGGTTGCCAAGAAAAGCTCTCATGCACTAGTGCCAGTTTCTTCACAAGTGAGGCCGGTGGCAATCTCATTGCTTGCCGGAGGCTTGATTATTGACGTTGTTATTTCTCCTCGCTCCGCCCCTATACAGATTACTGGTCAGGAAGGGTCCTCTACCCAGATTGTGCTAACTCATACGGCTGCCAAGCAGATTATGCACTCTATGTTCAAGGGGTAACTAGCCATATCTTCTATATTCTCCGAGGACATTCTACACATCTTATGCAATCTCCCTTGGTTCATTAGCAAGCTGGCCACGTCAACGCCGCGCATTGATCTCCCTCAATTCCGTCCTTTGCTTCTATCAAGGGAGTTGTGCTTCATGCCCGATTGCCGAGTGGAAATGCCGAATCTCATGCTGCTAGTGCCAAGTGACAAAACTCTGTGGTTTTCTTGTATTCATTCATTTGAGGGGTCAGTTGTTCAAGAATTTCCGCATATGGTTAGTACCGAGTGTCTAGGTGCAACCGCCCTAAGGAGGATGCATGTTCATAATCGCGCCAGGCCGTCTGCTAGATGGGCCCGTACTTTGAGAAGATATTTCAAGTCGAGAGGTCCAAAGGTCCAAGTCCGCGCCAGGCGGGTCCATTACAAGCCAGTTTCAGCTAAGAAGAGGCGGCGGCGCCGGTTCAAGGTCTGTCGATTGTGCACTCAGGGGTCCACTCCCTCTTCCTTGTCTGTTCATTCATCTTTCCTTCTGCTCAGATCCCACCCTTGGGTGGTGTACCTTCCTTATTCCAATCCCACGCCCATGATCTTCTCTTCTCTTCCCAGGGCCGCAGACCCCCACTCTTCTCATCTGGTTTCTCCTTATTATTACTGTCTTAGGCCTCGGCCCATGCCATCCTTTCATCCCAATCTAGGGATTTCTTCTTCTGAACCTTCTCCTCCTATATCTCCGGGTTCCGTCTCTAATTATCCTTCCCCGAATCTGTCAGGTGATTTTCATTCTCCTTCCCTGACTCCGTCGGGTGATTTTCATTCTTCTTCCCCGACTCTGTCGGGTGATTCTCTTTTTATTCCCCGACCTTATCGGGTGTCCATGATTCTCTTTCCCCGACTCTATCGGGTGATTCTCGTTCTTCTTCCCCAACCTTGTCAGGTGTCTGTGATTCCCATTCCCCTTCTCCGACTGCGTTAGACAATTCTTCTTCTCATCTTTCTACTCATTCTTCTTCACCATTTCGGGGGCGTTGCCCTTTTTCTTGCAATTTTTGAGGCTTTAGCCCACCTTGATCTCAGCTGATCTGGTTTCTTCTATATTTTGGTTCCTTGTTATCAGGGTTTCGTTGCCTTAACGATGGAGTTCTAGCCCTCGTCCCTCTTCCTTTTTATCCGTATTCATCCAGTTTTATGTCTGCCGCTCCTTAGTGTAGAGGAATCTTTGATCCTTTGCTATCCTTTCCCTTTCGTCCTATCAAACAAGGAATACAAAGCCCGCGCTACTCAAAGCTCGATGGTCAAGATCGCGTCAGGATGCTGTTACCACACTGTGGATATGTAAGGTATCGTTATTTTATGCAAGAAAATGTTATCATCGCCATTATCTCTCTTACTCCTGCACACGCTTATAATAATGCTATTCCTCAACATGGTTAAGTGGCTTTTAGAAATTTGCTTAGTTAAGCTTAGTCAAAAAGAGTTCACTTCTGTAGCATCCTTAGGCTGGTGATAGCTCCATGCTGGGAGATTAGTTTCTTTCCCCGATCGTCGAGGGTGACCTTTTGCATGGGTTTTCACACACCATACGGCAAACCATAGCCGATCTCTCTGAGGCACACCGTTGCTGCTTTGGAAATACTTTGGGTATGCACAAAGGTCTTTTCTTTTCTCTATTCGGCCGTGTGCAGGGGTAACATATTGATGGATGAGATGACCAACCTAGGCGCTCCCCAATACGGGAGAGTTTCAAATAGGGGCAGTCTTGACCCTCGAAAGTGAGCTTTCATGCTAAATCTGGCCGATAAGGGCTCTCAAAATCAATAAGAATGAATATGTAAAATTATGAAATCAAAGGCATGACAAAGAGTGATAGTACAGTTCCCCGCGGGACATCATGAGCCCGGTCGCAGGCATGCCAGATAAATATGGGTCTCAAAATCAAAGACAGAAAGCCCCGGCGCAACAGACTGTATCTTTGAGGGGTAGTGCCCTGGAAGAAATTCAAGTCCTGATGTTTCTCATCCTGCATAAAGCTTCTCTCCAATTTTCTTCTGCTTCTCCCTCTTAGGCTAGGTTGAATCCCAGGTATGGCCTTAGTAGGGGCACCATTCTTTAGAGGCGGTTGGTTGTGGTAAGCCACCCTCATATGCACGCCCTGTTTAAGGGAAGCCTTTAATGAAAAGTGGGGGATCCCTAGCCGGTAGTTTGAGCCCATCTTGGGTGCTGCAGATAGCTGTGTTCAAAATCCAAAAAATCAAATATTGTCAAAAATCTAAAAAAAATCAAATATTATTGAAAATCCAAAAAATTCAAAAAATTATCAAAATCTAAAAATATTTATGTTTTTGTTCTTTTCTATCTATTTGTTTTGAGGACATGTATGATTTGTTTGCTAAGTGTGCAGGTTGCAAGTTATAGGTATTCAAGCTTCTTTGCTCCTTATCATTTGTTCTATCTCCTGTTCACGTGTTTCTGATCTGTTCTCTCTTCTTCAATCTTGTCTCTCGATCTATTCTGAGGCCCATGTCTTTCTCATGCTTTGCTTAGCTTTAGCTCACTTTGATCATATCTTTATGAGAGGGCTCTTTGACTCACGATTATGAACCCGACGGTTTTGCTTCGTCTGATCTTGGGCTTGATTGAAGAGCATATCTATCATGTCTCGTGTTGTCATCCCACATATGTTGTCTCATCTCATGTTGTCATCCCACATGTGTTGTTGTCCCAACCGTGTGTTGTCTCACTGCATTGTTGTCTTGTCCCACCATGTTCGTCATACATACATGTTGTTGGTTTGTGTCTTGCATGTGTTGTTGGTTCGTCCGTTGATATGTTATGTTGAGCTATCTTTTTCGTTCATTTGTTCGTTACGTTATGTTCATTTGTTCGTTACGTTCATGTTGTTGGTTGTCTTATTTGAAAATCCATAAAAATCAAAAGAATCAAAAAAAGAAAAATGCTGTTTCGCTTCGTAGGTAAGTCAAGTATGGCTCTTTATCCCTTCTCGTTATTACATTACTATATGGTATCTACATTATTATAGCCTCTCAAGGACTGGCTGGTTGGCCGTGTGTTCTGGAATCTGATGTTCCCCTTTAACAAAAATGATGATGATCTAGGAGCATATGGTTAATCGTTGGATAGGCCGCTCGGTTGAGTCGGGTGGGGGACGATGGACTCTGTCTCGCACGCCGTGGTTGCGGATGACTCTTGACCCCATCTTGGCTTGGTCTAACAATAATATCCTTGAGTACTTTCTATTTTATCTTTCTTTGCATTCATTTTGATGATTTCTTTATTTTAGCCCAGCATGCATTATGTCATTTTGAGCATTCACGTCTCGTGATTCGTTCAAAGTTTCTCCTCAACAGTGGTTAATTGCACTTCAACTCTCTTGGATAAGAGATCCTCATTCCACTCTGAATTTGAACGATCTCTCTGATCTGCCCGCTTGGTCTGGTTCGCCAGCGTGATTCCTGTCTAGAGTTTATCTCAGTCTTATTCTCCTTTTTAGCTCTTATGTTGTGTTTCCTTCCGATCCCACTCATTATCCATGGATTGTGTCCCCAATGAGGCTGGTCGTGTTTCATTTCCCTTAGTTTAGTTCTCCAAGCATGTCTCATCCGTGTCATCCATTCCGAGTGGTTAGTTCATCATTTTCGGGAAAATTCCTATCGCTTGTTGGTTGTGACGGGTGTCTTTTGCCTTGATGCCCGCTTATCAGTTCACTCCGCTTCATCTCCGCTTCATCTCCATTTCACGTCGTTGTCGCTTTCGCTCCATCTCCTTTCCATTTCATCTCTGCATTGCTTTCGCTCATTCCCTTGCAAAGTGGACATCAAGGAGGGGCATCTGTTGACACTTGTTTTAGCCCACAAGTTGCGTTATTTCTCTTATTCATCATTTTTGATGTCCCGAATTACCCATTATTTTGGAGCGTTCTTTGGATGGATTTCGAGCCCATTTCATCATTCCCTATCCTTTGAGACTTCGGAGATCATGATTTCTTATAGCCTTGGAGTTTATCTTATCAACTTCCGACTTCTAAGTCAGCTTACGACCCATTTAGGCTGGCTTCCATCAAGCATTCGGCTCTCTTTTCACTACGCAGTCTTGAAAATGATCCCTTTTCATCCTCTTCCTTTTCTTTATTGAAAATGTGCCCTTCATAAAAGTTGTTCGATTTTTCAGGATCTACAACTTCTTCTTCTACGCCATTAGCCAATTCTACACCAACATCAAGTTATTCATGTTTTTTCAGCAGACTACACTATTCACCAGTAGACCCATCATTTTTCCTATCTTCTAGCCCCATTTTCTATATCTTCTGATCATCTTTTCATCTTGCTCTCTTCATGAAAGTTTTTCATCTTTTAGTTATCTACAATTTCTTCTTCTACCACTTTTGCTAGTACTAAACCGTTTGGGAGATATGATCCGGTTTCCAAAGTCGCGCGAAGTCTACCCAAACGGTCGTCCAAACAACCGTTTCTTATTGCAAATGATCGGTCGACCGACCGTTTATTCCTTAGAAGTCGGTCGACCAACCACTAAGAAAATCTCTAAGAGTCCAGCCTGCGCTGGACTCTGCCCCGATTCTTCTCAATGGGCCTATCTTGCGGTGGCGATATCTTCTAGAATATAGCTCCGAATTGACCCCCGTTTGTTTCTATCTCTTACCCTTTGGATTATCTCGAGTGTGATATATATAGCTTGAATTTTCATTAGATATATCTCTCGAAATCTTGGTCGAATGTTCTGGATTTAGGTGTCCTAGTACAAGTTAAACTGTGTTTTCTATGCGATGGGCCTATCTAGCGGCGAGCATATCTTCTAGAATCCTCTTCCAAATTGAGTCCCGCTTGTTCCTATCTCTTGTCCTTAGTATTATCTAGAGTTTGATCCATAGAACTCGATTTATCTTGGACTATATCTCTGGGAATCGTGAGAGGAAGTTAGTGCTTTTTCTACAAAACCTTATATAAACTGCCTAGTTCACAGTGGCGACGTGGGGCTCTTTCCAGACGTGAGGCGAAGCCATGCTACATCTCCAACTCACAACTTCGACCCCATCTTGAAGAGGGAAGTATTAACTTTCCATTCCATCTTTTTGGGCTTGATTTCATAGTCTATACTCTTAGTTCTCCTCTCCTCAAAATCATAAATCATCACAGTTTTCTACACTTTCTGCTACACCTACACTTTTGCACATTTTGCATTGTCATTTTCTCTCTATTCTCATCAAATTTCATGATTTCAAATTCTATGCATGCACAACACACACACCTATTTTTTTCACCCTTCCACAGGGGTTAAAACCTCCCCCCGGTGAGTTTGCCCTCAATTTCTACCCCCATTTTATCATTGCGGGATTGATGCTACAATTCATGTTCTAATGGATTTTTATCTTTGTGTTTTGGCTTTGTTTTGCAGGAGAGCATGATATGAACGTGAGTCCCTCTTCTTCTAGCCGGCTGAAGGACGAGGAGATTTGAATCTACATCGCTCCCACACCCCGTTGTCAAGCGCGATCAAGTCTTCGAGTTCCAAGGTACACGGCACCATCCCTTCATCTCTTCATCCTTTCGATGTTGTTGGAACCTTGGTGATGATCATGGTATGTCTTTCTCATCCTTTCATTCCCATTTTCTTTTATTCACATGTTTATGCATGTTTTAGTTTAAGGGGGCAGGGTAGAACTATTACAAATAATCTACACCGTTGTTTCAGTGTGGCAAATTCCGCTGCCTTCTTCTCCTGAATATGGTCAGAGAAGTACTTGTTGAAATATTCAACAAAGTCATCCCATGTGACATGGTCATCAGGCAATGCTGCTTCTATGGATTCCCACCACCCTCGAGCATCCTGCTCCAGTTGGAATATAGCCAGTAAGACCCTTTCCTCATCCGTGCATTGCATTACACGAAAATTCTGTCAATCTCCTTCAACCAGTTTTCAGCATGTTCGGGGTCAGACGAGCCCACGAATCTTGGTGGGTTCATGTTGCGAAAACCTCTGTGGAGATCACCAGCTCCACGGTTAGCTCCGCCTTGCGCCACTTGCTGTAGTGCCTGCATAAGACCTTGCACGGTGTGCTACATCTCGCGCCATTGTGCTCCTTCAACGGCCATGATCCTACAAGAGAATTTAAGTGTACCAAGTATCATGTTTACTTTTACGATGTTGAATGTCATTATAGAACTTAACCCATGGCTCTACCCATCTCACCGAGTACAAGATGTAAACCTATCCTTGGACTTGTGTTTTACCTGGATTTCGATCATGACTTCTATTTTCCTAACCTCTTATTCCCTAGGAGATTGAAATCCTAGGCTCTAATACCACGAAGGCTGTCACGTCCCGAGCGCGGAAGATACTCGAGGTCGTGGTCAGCTTATATAGAACCATTCAATCAGAGCAGTATACATATATTTTTTTTTTTTACAAAAGACAGAGTGCGCAATTTATCTAAATCATAACTAAGATTTAAATTCCCAAAATAATACCAATGTCCAAGGTGACAATTATCCAATTAACCAAATGGTGATAATTCTAATCCATGACATTTCCTTATTCAAATCCAATACTAGGCTACAAGTCTTAACAAGCTTCAATCAACTAGACTGACATAATTTGGAAATACAAAAAAAGGGGACTCAAGAAAAACAAAAGACACGACTAGCTGACAATAGATGATCGGTGACTCTAGCACTCTTCACTTGGTCTCATTCCCATTCATGTGGATATCGCTATCCAAATTACCTGAAAAATGTTAGGAAGCATCTGGATGAGTGAATCGCTCAGTAGGAATTACATCTCAAGTTCGAGCAATCTTTAAGTGGTTTACATGTTACATGTAATGTCGGTAAAGCTATGCATGATGAACAGGTAAGAAAAGTAGGTATACAGGTATATCTTATGCGTGATGAACAAGTAAGATCAAAAACTTTATAGAGAGAGTATCGCATGATTTTAAGTATTCGACAAGCGGGATATCAATAACTTTATAGATGTTGATGCCACTTTTCAAGCAATTAAGAACTCATGTACAAGCAAGTAAGAATCAAGTTCAAGCAAGTAATATCAAGTACATGTCAATGGAATTGGCTATTTCAATCCAGCAAGTACCTTGCCCTTTTTTGGGCCACACATGTCAAGTATTATCCATTCTGGGCCACACAAAGTCAAGTCAAGCAAGTAGAGAGAGTACGTGTGGAATGTCTCAAGTCAAGCAAGTACTTCAGTGCAATGCTTAAACACTGTTGTCAATAAATTTTGAGGGGCACAAGTACCTACGGGCGCTCCTCCCAAGACCAGACCGGGCCCTATATGCACATCATTTTCATGTATTTCTTTTCGCATCCACTCTCATTTATAACCAATATGGAATTTCAAGGGTTGACCATTGTAAGAATATAAGGTAGATTCCATGAATGGAGTTCAAAGGCATATATCATGCAGGAGATGAACTAGGGTTATGTCGGTATAAACCACGAGACAAATCAGGGATCAGAACGAAATTGGCAGCTAACAGGCGGCCTCACTAAATTGGCGCCTGGGGGTTACCCAGTCTTTCAGGCAATTGGCGCCTGGGGGTCAAGCTATCTTTTATGAAATTGGCGCCTGGGGGTCAGGATGTCTTTTATGAAATTGGCGCCTGGGGTTAGGGCTTCTTTCAGAGTTATATATATATGAAAATGGCGCCCTTACAGAGAGTCTCCATTTAAAGGATGACTCTCTGGAGGGTCACTATTCAACAAATTGGCGCCCCTGGATAGTGACAATTTGTTCCGCCACTCGTTGGACGGGGTCGCCCTGGAATGGTTTTATGCCTTGCCCTTGGAGGACGCAGAGAGTTTTAAGGTCGTGAAGGAAAAGTTCATTCAGAGGTTTCAGGACCGGGTTGGCCCAAATTATTCATTTACCGATCTGGTGGCCGAGAAGATGAAGACCGATGAAGATTTTGCCACATACGCCGATAGATGGAGGCAGATGGCCGCCCGCGTACCCCGGCATATTCCATAGGAAGAGAAGGTCAAGCTCTTAATTTCCAATGCCACCCCTACCTTCAGGATCATCTTGGCCATGAACGACATTGCTAGCATGCACCAGCTGTACAGTAGGGCTAGATTCATCTAGACCCAATTGAAGGATTCCCCTATTCACACCCTCTTCGAACCCCAGAAGCCCAAGTGCACTAAAAAGCCCCAGGGGCCAGCCACTGAGGGAGTCCAAACCAACGAGCAAGTGCAAGCCGTCAACTTCCAGTCCACCAACCAACCTGCTCCACCCTGTTTCTAGCAACCTCCTCGCAACCCTCAGTTCCCCACTCCACAAAATGCCCAACCATCCTTTCCAACTCCCCAGCAACGACAATGCACCTACCCGTCCGGTGTTGCATCCCCTAGTTCATGTTTGGTTTTAATGATATCAAAATGATTGTGTTTGTGTGTGTATGTGTTTCATTGAGCAACATGTTTTATATCTTGATTTGATGAGTTGAAAGATGGAGTCAACGTTCACTCTTAAAAATCATGTGAACCCTTGGTGTTTAAGGAACTAATGTTATATTTATGTTGGTTTGTAGGAACGTAAATTCATGGCTCATACTTGGAATCTATAGGAGTCCATCAATGAAGCTCTTCTTCTAAAAGGGAGTTAACTCTGTTCACATTTGAAAGTCATATGAATGATTTGTATTTAAGGATCTCATTCCTTGAATATTTTGATTTGCAGGATAAAAATTCATGATTCATGTTTGGAACTCAAAGGAGTGCATCAATGAAGATCTTATTGAAAAAGGGAGTTGACTCACTCATTGAATTACGTTGATTCTTCTATATTTCATGCATTTCATCAAATAGCTTTTCAAAGTCTTGGTTGGGTATTTTCATGCGTTTTCCTCATAAGATTTTTGGGCTTGAAATATCCTCAACCTTGTAACTTAAAATTTGATGGATGTGATTTTAATGATGCTTACTCGTTTCTTGGACTCATGGTAATCTAAATTTGGGAAGTTTATATCAATGCTCCTTGTGAAACAATGCTTCATGAATGTTAGTTTTTATCAATAAGAATGCCATTTGAATTAATGTGTTCCCATACTTTTCTACATGCTTTGCATTTGGCATGATTGTTAACATTTGGGGATTTAAGCATTTTGGTGTTGAAATTATGAAAGATACAAGAAAGTGATTGAACGGTTGAGCTCCCATGTTTTTATATTTGGTTGATTGATAGATTCATGTTCATCATATCAAAACCTTATCATTTGGTGGAAGTGTTTTTGTTGGTTGTGAATGGAAAGCCAAATACATGCTTGAATAGGTTCAATGATGTATTTTGATGAGAACAAGTTCTAAGTGTTAATGCTTGATTGCATGGTTGTGGAGAGTTGAATATGAGCCTCATCATGTTGCTAGTATATTTCATTGTGCTTCATTTGATATGAGTGAAAGAATTTCAAGAAGATGGATTGTGTGAAAATAGCATGTTTGGGTTCCTCATGGAAGCATGATAATTTCATATCCTTGTTTTAGACAACACAAGATGGTGTGCATGGTTTGGTTGAAATGCTTACTTGATACATTCTTGTTTTGGACTCACCGTTTCACTATTGAGATCATAGCATTTGAGATGATGGTGTTCCGGATTGATTTGCATTCCATATTGTGCTTATTCATTCTAGAAATGCTAGTTTCAAGAGAGAAGTTCATTTGATTTTCAAATCCATACTAATTTGGTTTTTACATGATTTTGTAGGTTCAAACTATCCAAATCAATCATCCGGAATCAAGGGACATTGGTCACATTTATTCCATTGGTTTTTTATAGCTTAAAAGGGCTAAAAATGGGTTTTTCTATCATTTACCTGTATGGGTCGACCCCATGGGTCGACCCTCAGTGTTTCTGGGCTGAACAGAAAGCTTTTTTTGAACCCTGCCTGCAGGGGTCGACCCCTGTATTATGGGTTATTTTTTTGTTGTCTGTCCGCCTCTGTAAGCCCGAGGGTCGACCCCAAGGGTCGACCCTTCCAGAACGGGATTTCCGGAAGAGTTTAAAACCTTCTGAAAACCTCTCTAAACATTACCATACTACCCCCCATTAGTTCCTATTGTTATTAAGATGTTTCTAACATGTATTGGGAGGTTTTATGAGTCTTTTCCCCACCCCTTGAGTTGCATTTATAAGAGTTATGATTTTGTGAGAGGATTAACCCTAATGCTCATTCGTTCATTCTTGTAGGTGAAGAAAAGGGGAAAAACGTGGTGGTGCTCTTGCAAGGTAGTTTTCATCTACTTCCATGGAGATTTGGAGCTCGTGGTAGAAGAAGAAAAAAAGTATCTCGAAGAGAGGAACGCGAGGACGCCGAAATCACCATCATCCGACATCAAACCAAGAAGAGCCGGAGATTCAATTGAAGGGGGAGCCTTGTGCTTGTTGAATCTTTCTTGTCTTAGTCTTTAGCACATGTTTTGGGTTTAGAGCATTCATTTGTTAGCTTGTTACAAACCTATAAATGATTTTCTGTGTGTGGGTTCGGAGAACGGTTTCTCCGAGTGGTTTGAGTTGACGCTTATGCGTCGTTTGGTGTGGAGCATATCCACGTGTGTGTTGGGGTTTTTGCCTTGTGTGTGTGGGGAGAAATCCCTGTGTGTGTGTGCTACTTTTGTAGCGTCTTTGTGTTGGGGTTTTTATCCCGTGTGTGTGGGGAGAAATCCCTGTGTTTGATGCATTTGCAGCGTGTGGAGAAAGTCTTACCGGTTTGGTAAGGGGTGGACGTAGGGAGCCCGTCGTGGTCCCGAACCACCTTAAAAATCCTCGTCTCCTGTGGTTTGAATTGTGTGATTGTATGGTTAGCTTGTTATACTTATTTGTGTGATCATGTGTGAACGGAGAGAGTGAGAGAATCTAGTTAACTTGTGTAGCATTAAATTCCTCTATCTTATCAATCTTGTTAATTCCGATGTGCGGTAGTTTATGTTTTTAATTGGACATAGTTTTTAGTAGAAGGATCTATTCACCCCCCCTCTAGATCTATGTTCCTACACTACGGGACCCAACAATTGGTATCAGAGCGAGGCTCTGCTGTCCCTAGACAGAGTGATGCTAGTGCATTCTACAATCATGAATTTTTCTGTTGAGCATATGTCGATGAATTGCCTTCCTATTCTTAATGGTTCTGATTTTACTTCATGGATAGGAAAAATGTGTGGACTGATCAATTCAGTTAATCCTAATCTTTGGAAGATGATTTATGATGGTCCTCACATATTGCCTCTAGATGAGACCAAGTGGTCTAGTCAAGATAAATTGAAGAACCATGAAAATGTCATTGTCTTAAGTTTATTGAAAAGTGCCATTGATACTCATATGTTTCCATTTGTTTCTTCTTGTAGAACGGCAAAGGAGCTTATGGATCAGTTGATCAAAGCTCAAGAGAAGGAAGGACAACATTATCTCATGGCTGACAATGATGATCAACTCAATGAAGAAAATTATGATGAGGTAAATTCTGAATCCGAAGAACTCTCTATTGAGGAATGGCAAATGGCATATGCTGAACTGTATGATAAATGTTAGAAACTCAAATCTGAAAAAAAAACCTTGAAAAGGAAGATTAATGAGAATATGCATGATAATCATTCCTGTGAAAATTGTAAAACTTTGGAGTCAAAGATTGAGAACCTAGAATATGAAAAAGAACTTCTAGAATCCAAAGTTGAATTATTTTCAGATGAGATGTCTTGTATGAATGAAGAGCTTGAGATGTTTAGAAAATATAATACTACTCTTGAAATTGATAATGATTACCATTATTTACTTGATCAAAACAAACACCTGTTATCTAAGATTTCATTGCTTGAAGAAACAGAAACATATCTTAGAAACAAGTTAGATTCTTTGTCTGATGATGATAAGTTGTTTGAGAAATTGCTTGATTCTGAAATTGATAACAAGAGCATCATAGATGAAAATGAAGATCTTAAAAAGAAAAATGGTGCTATGTTAATTCAGAATTCCTTTCTAGAGGGAAGATTGAGATGCTTTGATAAGCTTGAAAAAGAAATCTCATTGTTGAAACTTGAGATTGAACAGTTGCTTGCTAAGATCTCAAAGTATGTTGAAACTGAAAAGGTTCTTGAAAAGTTTGCTGAAAAACTTCACTGCACAAATCTGGAAAATAAAAACCTCATGCAAGAAAATGAACAACTCACATCAAAGAATTTTTTGCTTGACGATAAAATCCTTGCATTTAAAAAAGAGATCAACAACTTGAAGCTTGATTTGTCTAGATTTGTCAAAGGGAATGAGAACTTAAACACATTGCTAGGTGTTAAAGTGAACTTTCAAAAAGAGGGTCTTGGTTACATCCCGGTCAACAAAAAATCTTTTGAATCAAAAATAAAAATCTCTTTTGTTCATGTCTCCTACATTCCTAACACCACCAAAACACCTCTTCCTATTGCTCAAGTGAAAATATCTGAAAATGATTTTGATAAAAAGAAAAATCTCAACAATAAGCCTTCCATGCCAAATAGATCTCAAAAATCAAAGTTGAATTGTAACACCCGAGAATTTTAAAATAGAAATATACAAAAAAAATTATATATATATATATATTTATTTATTTAATTATTGAACACATATTCTAATTCTATTGATTTAACCAATTAAAATATTTAATTACCGATAGATGCTTTAGAAGATGCTAAATTATATTTTAAGAAATGCCAATTTATATTTTTGATTACTTAATAAATTAATATTACATTATTCCAAAGAAATAGGAAATAGGTTATATAGATAGTGTTTTAAAGGATAAGCATCACTTTTACAAGATGCCAATTCATATTTTCATAATTTAGAAAATTTCATATTTCAACTTTTTCATTATATCATTATTTTGAAGAAATAAGGGTATATAGATGAAGTGTTAAAGGATAAACATAATTTAGAAAGTGAGAAAGGGTATATAGACAATTTTGATTAGTGTAGAGTGAATATAAAAATCTCCGTTCAAAATACCGACATATGTTAAGTCGTTATTTCCTAAACGTGAATAGTGACATGAATATTGCCATTTTTTATTTAAAAAGAATTTTTCAAAACCATTTTATGTAAAAATAGAGAAAAATGTAAGGGTCTCACCCCTGAAATTTCACAAACAAATTCCATCAATTTTTAAAGATAAAAATCTTTGAAGTTTAATATGAAAATCATAACTTATGAAATACACGACCCTCTCTGGGGCGTCATTTCTTTTCCGACAATTATCACGATCATTCTATCCTTCCAGCCTGTGTAGACTGTCAACCCACTAAATACCCTATAATTCTGGATCTTGTCTCCCATCCTGTCGACCCTAAGGTTATAAAATACACTCTATTCTCCCTATTTGGTTAGTTCGACGGCTAGATACGGGAACAAGTTCTGAAGAGTTGTAGAGGAAGGGAAGGGCTGCTTCTTCCTCTCCTGTCAACTCCTGTCACTTCACAGAGGTAGGTGTTCTCAAATCCTTGCCCAACTAGTAGCTTATAGGTTAATTGATTCATGTTTAGAGTTCGATCAACTAGTCAACCATGCTATATATATCATCTGACTTTACCGTAATCAAGCAATAATCATGTATGTATCATGTTATTTTGATAGCATGTTACATATCACCATGATCTTTAAGAGTTTAAACTTAGTTTGTTAGTATGATTTTTATGAGTTTTTGAACATATTTTATCACACTAGTTTTACAGTATTAATAACCATATTTTAAACCTTAATATATAGTCTCTGTTAACATAATATGTTCATAGTTTAAAGACACGGAGGCTCCCAGCCCTCTGGTAAATGGCGCCCCTGACGAGGGTGCCATTTTCAAAATTGAAGACTGTTGGCACAATCGTCATTTAAATGAAGACACCACCAAGGTCGTCAATTCGATTTCTAGAATTTTGAGTAATTGATAATTCAACACATTCAAAAATCCATAACTATCAAACTAAAGCACGAAATTTTTGCATGAACATGTTTCTGGAATCCTGACATTTTTCTCAACACATTCGTGCCATTACTTCTTGATTCAGAGTTTTTTTCACACTGATGAATAGTGACACCTCTCTGTAATTGGCGCCCCTAACCAGGGCGCCAATTTCAGAATTGAAGACTGCCAGAGAGGGCGTCAATTAATTGAAGACATGCACCATGTCGTCAATTCCATTTTTTGGAATTTTCAGAAATTAATAAATCAACACATTCAAAAATCTATAACTAATAAACCGACCTTGAAAATTTTGACAGAATATACTTCTGTGACCCTGAGATTTTTCTCCATCTAACCATGTCTTCGGATTCTGATTTGGAGAAATTTTTTTTGAAATGAACAGTGATTTGAGTCACAAAACGTATCTGCTAGGTGAAAATCACTGAATTGAACACGACCCTTAAGTCTTCAATTTTAGAATTGAAGGTGGCCCTTAAGTCTTCAATTACTGAATTGAAGACGGCCCTTAAGTCTTCAATTTTAGAATTGAAGATGGCCCTTAAGTCTTCAATTTCAGAATTGAAGACGGCCCTCAAGTCTTCAATTAATTGAAGACTGCTCACAGGGGCGTCAATTCCGTTTCATGAGGAATTAAAGTTATAACATTATAAAATTCGTATCTGTGAAACCAAAACTCAGTAATTATATTTGAACATGTTTCTAGACTCCCAAGGAATTATACTAAGTATTCATATCCTTTTTTTCGAATTTCGAGAAACTTTTTCGAAATGAATTGTGCTTTGAGTCACAAAACGTATCTGCCAGGTGAAAATCACAGAATTGAAGATGGCCCTTAAGTCTTCAATTTCAGAATTGAAGACGGCTCTTAAGTCTTCAATTTCAGAATTGAAGACGGCCCTCAAGTCTTCAATTAATTGAAGACTGGGTAAAGGGGCGTCAATTTCATATATATATATATATATATATATATTGAAAAATCAAAATTTTGAAAGATTGGGCAACCCCCAGGCACCAATTACTGAATTGAAGACGGCCCTTAAATCTTCAATTTCTGAATTGAAGACGGCCCTTAAGTCTTCAATTTCAGAATTGAAGACGGCCCTCAAGCCTTCAATTAATTGAAGACTGGGTAAAGGGGTGCCAATTTCATATATATATATATATATATATATATATATATATTTGAAAAATCAAATTTTTGAAAGATTGGGCAACCCCCAGCGCCAATTACTGAATTGAAGACGGCCCTTAAGTCTTCAATTTCTGAATTGAAGACGGCCCTTAAGTCTTCAATTTCAGAATTGAAGACGGCCCTTAAGTCTTCAATTTCAGAATTAAAGACGGCCCTCAAGTCTTCAATTAATTGAAGACTGGGTAAAGGGGCGCCAATTCCATATATATATAGTTTTTTTGAAAAATCAAAAATTTGAAAGGTTGGGTAACCCCCAAGCGTCAATTCTTTAAATGACGACTTCCAGGACGTCTTCAATTAAATGAAAACATCCTGAGGGGCGCCAATTTGATATATACATATATAAATTTCAAAAAATTGAAAATTTGAAGGATTAGCAAACCCCTCAGATGCCAACTCAGTAATTACAACTTCTGATCTTGATTTGTCTCGATAATTGTGCAAACACAACCCTAATCCATACTCCTATATATGATGAGTTCTTAAAATTCCATTCAATGAAAAATCTACTTGTGTATACCCTACATGGTCAAACCTTGAATCTCTTAAACTACCATTTGGGAGTGTAGGAACTAAGTGTCATGCATGGCAAAGTGCTACGTTGTAGGAGCCACCTCTTGAGGCTGTACGGCGCAAAGTGCTACACGACGGGAGTCACCTCTTGAGCCTGTAGGGGCCACCTATAGAATCCTCCACAACCAAATGACTAGTTAATCTCATCTGAAATACTACGTTTCTAAATTCTTGATACTCTATATTGGCTATAAATGAGAGTGGATGTCAAAGGTAATACATGAAATGCTATGCATATGGGCCCCGGTCTGGTCCTGGGAGGAGCACCCGAAGGTACTTGTGCCCATGGGAGTTTATTGACCACGGTGTTTAGCATTGCACCGGAGTACTTGCTTGACTTGAGACACTCCACCCCTACTCTCTCTCTCCTTACTTACTTGACTTGCATGGCCCGAAACAGGGAATACTTGACTTGTGGCCCGAAAAAGGGCAAAATACTTACATGATAATAGCCAATTCTATTGATACGTACTTGACAATACTTGCTTGAATTGAATTTTTACTTGATATACTTGTACATGAGTTCCTTCTCATACCTGCGTTCATACTTGTACACAAATCCCCGCTTGCCCGAAGTGGCATTTACATCTGTAAATTCTTGAAATACTGCTTGTCAAATACTTGAAATCTTGTTATACTCTCTTTATACAGTTCTTGATCTCTTATTGTTCATCATGTCTAGATTTACCTGTATATCTGATTTTTTTTATTATACGTACATCATGCATAGCCATACTGAGAATACATGCAAATTGTAAATCACGTAAAGATTGCTCGTATTTGAGATGTAATTCCTACTGAGCGATTCGCTCATCCAGTTACTTCCTAACATTTTCAGGTGATTTAGATAGCGACAAGAATGGGTTTGAGGCCGAGTGAAGAGTGCTAGAACGCCATCCATTTATCATTAGCTAGTCGAGTCTTTGAATTTATTTGAGTCTACCTTGTATTCCCAGTTATGTCAGTTAGTAGTATAAACTTTGTGTTAAGTCGTGTAGCCTAATGTTTGGCTTTCTAAATTTGAAAATTTGTCATAGACTATCTTTATTTCCTTTGATTAATCAAATAAACATCACTTGGACTATTGGAATTTATTGGATTTTTAGTCATTTGCTTACTCCGAAATTTTGTATGTTAAAATTCTTATCGCTCTAATGACACGATCTATATAGACGCGTCACGCATCCGAGTATCTTCCGCGCTCGGGATGTGATAGTCTTCGTGGTATCAGAGCCTGGGTTTTCAAACCTAGGGAACTAGAAGAAATAAAAGGTTAGAAATTGAAATCTAAGTAAAAACTTGAGTCCAAGGATAGGTAAAACCTGAGTCCAAGGATAGATATACCTTACCTGGTGAGATGGATAGAGCCATGGGTTAAGTTCTATAATGACTTTTGACCTTACAAGTAAACCCGATCTTTATCATACTTAACTCTTTTGTAGGATCATGGCTGTGAAAAGAGCACAATGGCGCGAGATGCAACGCACCGTGCAAGGCCTTACATAGGCACTACAGCAAGTGGCCCAAGGCGGAGCAAACCGTGGAGCGGGAGATCTCCACCGAAGTTTCCGTGACATGAACCCACCGAGGTTCACGGGTTCGTCCGACCCCGAGGATGCCGAGAATTGGCTAAAGGAGATGGAACGAGTCTTCCGTGTAATGTAATGCGCGGACGTGGAGAAGGTTTTACCAGCCGTATTCCAACTAGAGCGGGACGCTCGATGTTGGTGGCAATCCATAGAAGCAACACTGCCAGAATACCATGTCACATGGGATGAATTCATGGAGCAGTTCAACAACAAGTACTTCTCCGACCATATCCAGGAGAAGAAGGCCACAGAATTCGTCGTTCTAAAACAACGGGGCTTGAAAGTGGCCGAGTATGAGGCCCAGTTCTCAAGATTGTCAAAGTATGCACCCCACTTGGTGTGTACGGAGAAGATGAAGGCGAGAAGATTCTTCAACGGGCTTCGACGCCATTATATCACACAACTTGCCCCGATGGACATCCAAGTCTATTTGGAGATGGTTCGGCGAGCTCAACTGCTAGAAGACGCCACCGAATTATCTGAGAGAATTCGAGGAAGAGACAAGAAGGAACCCGTCACAAGCCCAAGAAAATTCAAATAATCATTTAACAAGAAAAGGTTCTTCATGGGAGGGGAGCCCTCCAAGGTAAAGAAATTCCATAAGAATGACAGGCCATTCTCCACCACCACACCATCAAAGGAAATTTGCAAGTATTATGATAAAGCTGGCCATAAGACCGAGGAATGTTGGAGGAAGTTAGGAGCTTGTCTTCGATGCGGGAGCCGAGAGCATCGGATCCCAGACTGCCCACTGATGAAGGAACAAGACACCAAAGACGAGAAGCGCCCGGTAAAGAAACAAGGCCGTCTGCAAGCTCTCCGAGAGACGGAACCCACTGAAGGCGGAATTGTAGAAGGTACTCTCACTATTTGTTCAAAAATTGCTCAAGTTTTATTTGATACCGGAGCAACTCATTCATTCGTTTCCAAGAACTTTGCTGCTTCATTTTCTAAGAAACATGAACTGTTTGATTTGGTCATATTTACACCTCTTGGGAATGAGTCTGATATCACTTATCACTATCCAAATTGTGAAGTGATGATTAAGGGAAGCAATTTATCTGCTGACCTGATATGCCTAGATATGAAGGGTTATGATGTCATACTAGGTGCCGACTGGCTATCCACATACCAAGCAACTGTAGATTGTCGGCATGGCAAGGTAAGTTTCGTGGATTTCCCAGAGCTAGTTTACAATAGCCCTCGGAGTAAATCACTTCTTATATCAGCACTCCGAGCTAGTAAACTTATGAATAAGGGATGCATGGCTTTCATAGCATTTGTGATTGCCACGGAAGTCGAGAAGGTTAAACTTGAAGACATCCGTGTAATTCGAGATTTTCCTGATATTTTTCCAGAAGATTTAACTGGCTTACCTCCGGAAAGGGAAGTGTCGTTCACAATCGACCTTGTCCCTGGTGCTGGTCCTGTCTCTAGGGCACCATACAGAATGTCCCCTGCTGAGCTGAAGGAACTAAAGGAACAACTAATGGAGTTATTGAAAAAGGGTTTCATCAGGCCGAGTACTTCCCCTTGGGGAGCACCCGTGCTGTTCGTCAAAAAGAAGTATGGATCGATGAGACTATGCATCGATTATCGGCAACTAAATAACCTTACCATCAAGAACAAATACCCGCTGCCAAGGATTGACGAGTTGTTCGATCAGTTATCAGGAGCTTCATATTTCTCCAAGATTGATCTTCGTTCTGGTTACCACCAATTGAAGATCAAAGAAGAAGACATTCATAAAACTGCATTCCGAAGCAGGTATGGGCATTACGAATTTACTGTTATGTCTTTCGGACTAACAAATGCCCCCGCAGCTTTTATGCAGTTAATGAACATCATATTCAGGCCCTATTTAGACCAATTCATTGTGGTCTTCATTGATGATATTCTGATCTATTCCAAGACCGAAGATGATCATGAAGAACATCTCAAGAAGGCACTGCAGATATTAAGGGAAAACAAGCTATATGCCAAATTCAGCAAATGCGAGTTCTGGCTCGCGGAAGTATACTTCTTAGGCCATATTATTTCAAAGAATGGAATTGCTGTTGACCCGTCCAAGGTCGAAGCCGTGAAGAACTGGGAATGACCCACAAATGCAACGAAAATTCGAAGCTTCTTGGGTCTAGCTGTTTACTACCGGTGTTTTATCAAGGACTTTTCCAAGATTACCGTTCCTCTGACCATGTTAACCCGCAAGGAAGTGCCTCATGAGTGGAATGAAGACTGTGAAAAGAGTTTCCAAGCTTTGAAGGATCTCTTGACCATTGCTCCAGTCTTATCGTTACCAATTGAAGGAGAAAAATACGAGATATATACCGATGCTTCGGGTATTGGCCTCGGATGTGTATTGATGCAGAATGGAAGAGTCATTGCATATTCTTCCCGACAATTGAAGAAACATGAAGAGAACTACCCGGTTCACGACTTAGAACTGGCCGCGGTAGTATTCGCTTTGAAGATCTGGAGGCACTATCTCTACGGAGAACAATTCACTGTGTACTCCGATCATAAAAGCCTCAAGTACTTATTCTCCCAAAAGGAGCTGAGCATGCGGCAAAGGTGTTGGCTCGAGTATCTCAAGGATTTCGACTTCACTATATAGTACCATCCTGATAAGGGTAATTCCGTAGCTGATGCCCTTAGTCGAAAGCCGAGAATAATATTGGCCAACTGCATGATACAGGAATGGAAGCTGCTGGAGAAATTCTCTGAGCTAGATATCAACACAAATGAGAAGAACATGTGTATTATTCTATCTCATATGAACCTACATCTAGATTTGCTACCTGAAATCAAGAAGCTACAGGAAGAAGATCCCTCACTTGTGGAGATAAAGAGCAAGCTGGACGATAGATTGGATTTCAAGCTGGCACCTGATGGCAGATTGCTATTTCATGAACGGACATGTGTGCCCGACTGTCCCGAATTGTTGAAGAAGATTCTTGAAGAAGCTCATCGATCGAGGTACACGATCCACCCTGGAGCCACTAAGATGTACCAAGACTTGAAAAGAACTTTCTGGTGGCCTAACATGAAAAGGGAGGTAGCAGACTTTGTGTCTCGTTGCCTCACATGCCAACAAGTGAAGGCGGAACATCAAAAACTCACCGGAAAGCTACATCCGCTGGATATTCCCAAGTGGAAGTGGGAAGACATTGGCATGGTCTTTATCATGGGTTTGCCCAAGTCTAGGGGCGGATATGATGGAATTTGGGTAATTATCGACCGGCTAACTAAATCGGCCCATTTCTTACCCATCAAAAGCCGATGGTCAGTCGACGTACTTGTTGCCCTATATATTAAGGAGATGGTTAGATTGCATGGAGTTCCCGTCTCGATCGTATCTGACCGAGACCCGCGCTTCGCCTCTCATTTTTGGAAGGGTCTACAACACTCTCTGGGGATGAAACTTAATTTCAGCATTGCTTTCTATCCCCAGACAGATGGTCGGACTGAAAGGACAAATCAGGTTGTTGAAGATATGTTAAGGGCATGTATTATAGATTTCGGCGGAAGCTGGCACGACCACTTATCCCTAGTTGAATTTGCCTATAATAACAGCTATCAAGCTAGTATTCAAATGGCACCTTTCGAGGCACTTTATGGCAGGAGTTGTCGTTCTCCAATATGTTGGGAAGAAGTCGGTGAAAGACAAATTCTAGGCCCGGATATGGTTAGAGATTCGACTGAGAAGATACACCTTATCAGAGAGAGACTCAAGGTAGCTCAGTGCAGGTAAAAATCTTATGCTGATAATAGAAGGAGAGATTTGGAGTTCCAAGTTGGTGACCATGTATTTCTCAAGGTATCTCCTGGCCGAGGTATTAGAAGATTCGGTGTTAAGGGCAAGCTTACACCGAGGTTTATCGGTCCATTCGAAGTATTGGAAAGAGTGGGCGAGGTGGCCTACCATATTGCTTTACCTCCTCAACTCTAGGAAGTGCACAATGTATTTCATATATCTATGCTGAAGAAATATGTGCACGACCCTTCTCACGTCATCGACCATGGTGATATGGTGATTCAAAGAGATCTTACTTATGAGCAAAGGCCGATGCGGATCCTCGACCGAGAAGTTCGAGTTCTAAGGAGCAAGACGATCCCTATGGTGAAAATCCAATGGAATCGATGCGCGGAACAACAAGCAACTTGGGAGACCGAAGAATCTATGAAAAGAAGATACCCAGAATTATTCTAAATAGTGAGTATTTTATACTTTCCACAATATCCTTATATAGTTGAATTTGGGGACCAAATTCTTTTAAGTAGGGGAGGGTGTAATACCTGAGAATTTTAAAATAGAAATATACAAAAAAATTATATATATATATATATATTTAATTATTGAACTCATATTCTAATTCTATTGATTTAACCAATTAAAACATTAAATTATCAATAGATGTTTTAGAAGATGCCAAATTATATTTTAAGAAATGCCAATTTATATTTTCAATCACTTAAGAAATTAATATTACACTATTCCAAAGAAATAGGAAATAGGTTATATATATAGTGTTTTAAAGGATAAACATCACTTTTACAAGATGCCAATTCATATTTTCATAATTTAGAAAATTTCATATTTCAACTTTTTCATTATATCATTATTTTGAAGAAATAAGGCTATATAGATGAAGTGTTAAAGGATAAACATAATTTAGAAAGTGAGAAAGGGTATATAGATAATTTTGGTTAGTGTAGAGTGAATAGAAAAATCTCCGTTCAAAATAACGACATATGTTAAGTCGTTATTTCCTAAACGTGAATAGTGACATGAATAGTACCACTTTTATTTAAATAGAATTTCTCAAAACAATTTATATGTAAAAAAGAGAAAAATATAAGGGTCTCACCCCTGAAATTTAACAAACAAATTCCATCAATTTTTAAAGATAAAAATCTTTGAAGTTTAATATAAAAATCTTAACTTATGAAATACACGACCCTCTCTGGGGCGTCATTTCTTTTCTACAATTATCACGATCATTCTATCCTTCCAGCCTGTGTAGGCTGTCAACCCACTAAATACCCTATAATTCTGGATCTTGTCTCCCATCCTGTCGACCCTAAGGTTATAAAATACACTCTATTCTCCCTATTTGGTTAGTTCGACGGCTAGATATGGGAACAAGTTCTGAAGAGTTGCAGAGGAAGGGAAGGGCTGCTTCTTCCTCTCCTATCAACTTCTGTCACTTCACAGAGGTAGGTGTTCTCAAATCCTTGCCTAACTAGTAGCTAATAGGTTAATTGATTCATGTTTAGAGTTCGATCAACTAGTCAACCATGCTATATATATCATCTGGCTTTACAGTAATCAAGCAATAATTATGTATGTATCATGTTATTTTGATAGCCTGTTACATATCACCATGATCTTTAAGAGTTTAAACTTAGTTTGTTAGTATGATTTTTATGAGTTTTTGAACATATTTTATCACACTAGTTTTACAGTATTAATAACCATATTTTAAACCTTAATATATAGTCTCCGTTAACATAATATGTTCATAGTTTAAAGACACGGAGGCTCCCAACCCTCTGGTAAATGGCGCCCCTGACCAGGGTGCCATTTTCAAAATTGAAGACTGTTGGCACAATCGTCAGCTAAATGAAGACACCACCAAGGTCGTCAATTCGATTTCTAGAATTTTGAGTAATTGATAATTCAACACATTCAAAAATCCATAACTATCAAACTAAAGCACGAAATTTTTGCATGAACATATTTCTGGAATCCTGACATTTTTCTCAACACATTCGTGCCATTACTTCTTGATTCGGAGTTTTTTTTACACTGATGAATAGTGACACCTCTCTGTAATTGGCGCCCCTGACCAGGGCGCCAATTTCAGAATTGAAGACTGCTCGAGAGGGCGTCAATTAATTGAAGACATGCACCATGTCGTCAATTCTGTTTTTTGTAATTTTCATAAATCAATAAATCAACACATTCAAAAACCTATAACTAATAAACCGGACCTTGAAAATTTTGACAGAATATACTTCTGTGACCCTGAGATTTTTCTCCATCTGACCATGTCTTCGGATTCTGATTTGGAGAAACTTTTTCGAAATGAATAGTGATTTGAGTCACAAAACGTATCTACTAGGTGAAAATTACTGAATTGAAGACGGCCCTTAAGTCTTCAATTTCAGAATTGAAGACGGCCCTTAAGTCTTCAATTTCAGAATTGAAGACGGCCCTCAAGTCTTCAATTACTGAATTGAAGACGGCCCTCAAGTCTTCAATTAATTGAAGACTGCTCACAGGGGCGTCAATTCCGTTTCATGAGGAATTAAAGTTATAACATTATAAAATTCATATCTGTGAAACCAAAACTCAGTAATTATATCTGAACATGTTTCTGGACTCCCAAGGAATTATACTAAGTATTCATAACCTTATTTTCGAATTTCGAGAAACTTTTTTGAAATGAATAGTGCTTTGAGTCACAAAACGTATCTGCCAGGTGAAAATCACAGAATTGAAGACGGCCCTTAAGTCTTCAATTTCAGAATTGAAGACGGCCCGTAAGTCTTCAATTTCAGAATTGAAGACGGCCCTCAAGTCTTCAATTAATTGAAGACTGGGTAAAGGGGCGTCAATTTCATATATATATATATATATATATGAATATATATATATATATATATATGTCTTTTGGAAAATTCAAAATTTTGAAAGATTGGGCAACCCCCAGGCGCCAATTTCTGAATTGAAGACGGCCCTTAAGTCTTAAATTTCAGAATTGAAGACGGCCCTTAAATCTTCAATTTCAGAATTGAAGACGGCCCTCAAGTCTTCAATTAATTGAAGACTGGGTAAAGGGGCGCCAATTTCATATATATATATATTGAAAAATCAAAAATTTGAAAGATTGGGCAACCCCCAGGCGCCAATTACTGAATTGAAGATGACCCTTAAGTCTTCAATTTCAGAATTGAAGACGGCCCTTAAGTCTTCAATTTCAGAATTGAAGACGACCCTCAAGTCTTCAATTAATTGAAGACTGGGTAAAGGGGCGCCAATTTCATATATATATAGTTTTTTTGAAAAATCAAAAATTTGAAAGGTTGGGTAACCCCCAGGCGTCAATTCTTTAAATGACGACTTCCAGGATGTCTTCAATTAAATGAAGACATCCTGAGGGGCGCCAATTTGATATATACATATATAAATTTCTAAAAATTAAAAATTTGAAGGATTAGCAAACCCTCAGATGCCAATTCGGAAATTACAACTTCTAATCTTGATTTGTCTCGAGAATTGTGCAAACACAACCCTAATCCATACTCCTGCATATGATGAGTTCTTAAAATTCCGTTCCATGAAAAATCTACTTGTGTATACCCTACATGATCAAACCTTGAATCTCTTAAACTACCATTTGGGAGTGTAGGAACTAAGTGCCATGCAGGGTAAAGTGCTACGTTGTGGGAGTCACCTCTTGAGGCCGTACGGTGCAAAGTGCTACACCATGGGAGTCACCTCTTGAGCCTATAGGGGCCACCTCTAGAATCCTCCATAACCAAATGACTAGTTAATCTCGTCTGAAATACTACGTTTCTAAATTCTTGAAATTCCATATTGGCTATAAATGAGAGTTGATGTCAAAGGTAATACATGAAATGCTGTGCATATGGGTCCCGGTCTGGTCCTTGGAGGATCACCCGAAGGTGCTTGCGCCCATGGGAGTTTATTGTCCACAATGTTTAGCATTGCACCGGAGTACTTGTTTGACTTGAGACACTCCACCCCTACTCTCTCTCTCCTTACTTACTTGACTTGCGTGGCCCGAAATGGACAATACTTGACTTGTGGCCCGAGAAAGGGTAAAATACTTACATGACAATAGCCAATTCTATTGATACGTACTTGACAATACTTGCTTGAATTGAATTTTCACTTGATATACTTGTACATGAGTTCCTTCTCATACCTGCGTTCATACTTGTACACGAATCCCCGCTTGCCCGAAGTAGCATTTACATCTGTAAATTCTTGAAATACTGCTTGTCAAATACTTGAAATCTTGTTATACTCTCTTTATACAGTTCTTGATCTCTTATTGTTCATCATGCCTAGATTTACCTGTATACCTGATTTTTTTTATTATATGTACATCATGCATGGCCATACTGAGAATACATGCAAATTGTAAATCACGTAAAGATTACTCGTATTTGAGATGTAATTCCTACTGAGCGATTCGCTCATCCAATTACTTCTTAACATTTTCAGGTGATTCGGATAGTGACAAGAATGGGTTTGAGGCCGAGTGAAGAGTGCTAGAACGCCATCCATTTATCATTAGCTAGTCGAGTCTTTGAATTTATTTGAGTCTACCTTGTATTCCTAGTTATGTCAGTTAGTAGTATAAACTTTATGTTAAGTCGTGTAGCCTAATGTTTGGCTTTCTAAATTTAGAAATTTGTCATGGACTATCTTTATTTCCTTTGATTAATCAAATAAACATCACTTGGACTATTAGAATTTATTAGATTTTTAGTCATTTGCGCACTTTGAAATTTTGTATGTTGAAATTCTTATCGCTCTAATGACACGATCTATATAGACGCGTCACGCATCCGAGTATCTTCCGCGCTCGGGACGTGACATGAATGTTGAATGCTTCTATTGTGGCATGTTTGGTCATAAAATGAATGATTGTGATGTCTTGAAAATGGATGATAAAAATGCATGTAAAGATAAATCATCCTTCAAAAGAAAGAAAAATATCTCATGCTTTTATTGTCACAAACTTGGCCATGTCATGGATGATTGCTTTGTGAAATAAAATGATGATTATCGTGCCATGAATGCTAAGTTTAAATTTCAAAGAAAATTCAAAAATGAACATGCTTCCCATGATAAAAGGTTTGCATCCCATAAGAAAAATTCATTCACGTACACTCATGCAAACAATGGAAGATCATTAACCGAATCTCCATGTTGTTTTCATTGTGGCAAGTACGGTAATGTTATGAAAGAGTGTTGATTTTTGAAAACAGAAAATTTTCATGCTTCTAGAATGCATGCTAGGTCTAATTTTGTTAAATCTAGACCTTTTGAAAATAGAAGATGGAATGGATTTGAAAATTCTTTTACTCCTAAAAGGAAGTCTTTTGGTAAAACTGCTTCTCCTCAATGCCTTTATTGTGGAAACACTAGACATGTTATTGAGGATTGCAAGATTATGGGAAGTGATGACAAGGTGAAAATGAAACTGTCAAAGAAAACTTTTGGAAGAAATGCTTCTAACATCCAAGGACCCAAGAAGGCTTGGGTGCCAAAATCTGACAAATGAGTCGGTTGTGATGAAGGTGTGCCTTGAGGTAAATAAAGAATAAAAGGGGCTTCAGTAAAATAGAACAAGACACACTCATACGGTAAAACCCCAACTTTACTCCTTCATTGTCAAACTTGATGGTTTTGATGTTTTGGAATGAGATTTTGGTATGTTCTCATGTTATGCTCTAAATTCTTCACAAGCTATACATGTCTTTATTGAATGAATATTTGGAATATCAAATGGTGATGTGTGGAATGACAGGTTAAGCCTGTTAGGAAGCCATCACTATGCGTGAGGTGGTCTCAGGATCAATGCTCTCCGCCTTGTACCAAAATTCTAAAATTGAATAGTTTGACTCTTGAGGAATCATGTGATTTGAATGAATTGAATTTATCTTTGAACTGCAATATCTTTTAAACTGAATCTAAAAAATTCTCTTGTTTCAAAAAGGCTAGATTTTTGAACTGTGAAATTCTTCGATCATATGCAACAATTGGTATTGAAATGTGGAAACATGTCTTTTGAAGGAAATCAATTTACCTTGAAATTTTGAAATACCATGTGCGTTCAAATTGATTCTGAAATTCATTCTTGCTTCAAGAAGGCAAAATTTCTGTAATGCAGAATTGTTCATTTGCAGATATTGATTCTGAACTTGATCTGTTATTCTTGTACTCTGCTATAATGAACATGTCTCATTGATTGAATGAATTAAAAAATTTTTGAGACATAAGCATGATGCCTTTGCCTGCTGAATACTTTTCAATATGAAATGCATGAGCATCTGAGTGTAATTGTGTATCTAGTATATCAAATGGTGTGTAGTGGAAGGGTGGATTATGTCCACCTAGAAGCTCTCACTATGTGTGAGTTGGGTTTTCGAACCTTCACATCCACCTCGTACTGGAACCTGTAAAATATGTTTAGTTTGTAGATGATACTCTAAGCTTTTGAAATGTTATTGAAAATCTATTTTTGAACATTTCTGAAAATAATTTTGGTGCACTACTTGATTTTGATCATTTGTGTACCCTTGTTCAAAAAGGGTAAGTCTTGGAAAATAGTTTCTGCTCATCATTTGAATATGTATGTCTCCCTGTGCAAACTATCATGATGTTCTAAAATTAAAAAAAAAAAATTGCATCCTGCATTGCATTCTCATGCTTTATAAGTTACATGCATTAGAAACTTCATAAGATGCATTTAGATCATTCATATGAAAAATTGAAAACTTGCATCTTGCACCCATATTAAATTTTACAATGCATTTAGAACTTTTAAATAAAAATCTGACATTCTACATCGCATTGGCATCTTTGCATATCATTCACATACTATGCATATAAAATGACAAAAAGATGCATATTGCATATTCATGCATATAGTGCATATGCATATATTTCATGATAATCGTCTATCTTGACTCATGAATACTTGCATGAATGTTTCATGAATCCTTGCATGCTTGTAAGTATTTACACTATGAAACTATTTCTTGATCTTTCTAAGGTCTTACCTCCTTACTAAATAGTAATGCAGTGACTTTGTTCATATGTGATACATGTCATATATTAAGGGGGAGGATTTGACTCTGACCGTGCATACATTGAGGGGGAGTCATAGCCGTGTCTTGTCGAATTCATTTTATATATGCAAAATAAAATTTTACCCTCACACTCTTGCACACAATGAATTTAACGACTTTAATGCATAAGGATTTAAGAAATTCATTCTAACACTTTAAAGGGAACTTGAATCTCTACCTGGACATTAAAGAGTAATCGTGAGGAAAAAGTTACCTACCCCACACAAATTCATAAAGTGGTATGTGGATCCGAGTAACCGAAAACCCCCCCTGAAATAAAGGAGGAAACTCGTGTCGAAAGGAGAAACAACAATCCATATGTGCGACGAATCCAAGTAGCCGGGAATCCCCATTGAGACATATGAGGAAACTCGCGTCGAAAGGTGAAGTCTATTAAAAGAAACAAAATAGGGGTTGTGCGAAGCTACCGATAGTCGAGAATCTAAAGTGAAAGTGTAGAGAGGAGATTACCTTCTAGTGTTCTTCAGAAAATTAAAAAATTCATATGTTTTGAAGCTCATTAGTCATTACCTCACATTTCACATGGACATTTTTATGATGTATGTATTTTATGAATTTACCTACATTCATGGTTTATGTAGTACTCATAGTTGTGTATGCACAAATCTCCTAGTTATGCTTCATGCCTTACATTCTTGAATTTGAATCACATGCTCTTCTGTTAACCCGTGCCATATATAGGGGGAGTTACTATATGTGCTATATCTGTGCATGACGATTGTACTTGTGTGCTTGCATGTTCATACATTCCCCTTGAGTCTAATTCTAAGCATAAACCTTACTTTTTAAGGATAGAAGTCATCATGTGCATAGCTTCATATCTTGCATGATTCGCACTCACATAGTGTATATTCATTGCATTTGAAAGATGACGCTCATCGTGTGCATATTTACATATTTGACATTTTCAGCATGCATATAGTTCATTCATGATATCATCTTGAACAAATCCATACTTTCCAACAATTGGCATAGTTCATTTTAAAATGCATATTCTGAGCACTCCATGTTGCATAAATGCCAAAATGAGTTCAACCAACAAATGGTATCCTATCTTCGAGACTCTCTCTTCGAGAATTGAAATTACATATGTTTGTGCCTCTATCTTGATCAACATTTGGTATCATATCTTTGAGCCCCTACTTAGCATCAATTGCCATTTAAATTTGAATCATATCCTTCGGCCTAACATGTTCATTTAGTGTCACATACCCACTATCTTTTTGTAGATGACAAAAAGGGGGAGAATGTTTGGTGTGTGCTCAATGCTTTATGAATGTTGTTGTCTTGGGGAGAATGTGAGAATTGGTGTATGCTAAATGTTTACAAATGTTTACAAAATCTATATTATCACACACATCATTTTGTCATCATCAAAAAGGGGGAGATTGTTGCATCCCCTAGTTCGTGTTTAGTTTTAATGATATCAAAACGATTGTGTTTGTGTGTGTATGTGTTTCATTGAGCAACATGTTTTATATCTTGATTTGATGAGTTGAAAGATGGAGTCAATGTTCACTCTTGAAAATCATGTGAACCCTTGGTGTTTAAGGAACTAATGTTATATTTATGTTGGTTTGTAAGAACGTAAATTCATGGCTCATACTTGGAATCTATAGGAGTCCATCAATGAAGCTCTTCTTCTAAAAGGGAGTTAACTCTGTTCACATTTGAAAGTCATATGAATGATTTGTATTTAAGGATCTCATTCCTTGAATATTTTGATTTGTAGGATAAAAATTCATGATTCATGTTTGGAACTCAAAGGAGTGCATCAATGAAGATCTTATTGAAAAAGGGAGTTGACTCACTCATTGCATTGCGTTGATTCTTCTATATTTCATGCATTTCATCAAATAGCTTTTCAATGTCTTGGTTGGGTATTCTCATGCGTTTTCCTCATAAGATTTTTGGGCTTGAAATATCCTCAATCTTGTAACTTAAAATTTGATAGATGTGATTTTAATGATGCTTACTCGATTCTTGGACTCATGGTAATCTGAATTTGGGAAGTTTATATCAATGCTCCTTGTAAATCAATGCTTCATGAATGTTAGTTTTTGTCAATAAGAATGCCATTTGAATTAATGTGTTCCCATGCTTTTCTACATGCTTTGCATTTGGCATGATTGTTAACATTTGGGTATTGAAGCATTTTGGTGTTGAAATTATGAAAGATACAAGAAAGTGATTGAACGGTTGAGCTCCCATGTTTTTATATTTGGTTGATTGATAGATTCATGTTCATCATATCAAAACCTTGTCATTTGGTGGAAGTGTTTTTGTTGGTTGTGAATGGAAAGCCAAATACATGCTTGAATGGGTTCAATGATGTATTTTGATGAGAACATATTCTAAGTGTTAATACTTGATTGTATGGTTGTGGAGAGTTGAATATGAGCCTCATCATGTTGCTAGTATATTTCATTGAGCTTCATTTGATATGAGTGAAAGAATTTCAAGAAGATGGATTGTGTGAAAATAGCATGTTTTGGTTCCTCATGGAAGTATGATAATTTCATATCCTTGTTTTAGATAACACAAGACGGTGTGCATGGTTTGGTTGAAATGCTAACTTGATACATTCTTATTTTGAACTCACCTTTTCACTATTGAGATCATAGCATTTGAGATGATGGTGTTCCGGATTGATTTGCATTCCATATTGTGCTTAGTCATTCTAGAAATGCTAGTTTCAAGATAGAAGTTCATTTGATTTTCAAATCCATACTAATTTGGTTTTTACATGGTTTTGTAGGTTCAAACCATCCAAATCAATCATTCGGAATCAAGGGACATTGGTCACATTTATTCCATTGGTTTTGCATAGCTTAAAGGGACTAAAAATGGGTTTTTCTATCATTTACCTGCATGGGTCGACCCCATGGGTCGACCCTCAGTGTTTCTGGGCTGAACAGAAAGCTTTTTTTGAACCCTACCTGCAGGGGTCGACCCCTGGGGTCGACCCCCCTGCAAGGGTCGACCCCTGTATTCTGGGTTGTTTTTTTGTTGTCTGTCCGCCTCTGTAAGCCCGAGGGTCGACCCCAAGGGTCGACCCTTCCAGAACGAGATTTCCGGAAGAGTTTAAAACCTTCTGAAAACCTCTCTAAACATTACCATACTACCCCCCATTAGTTCCTATTGTTATTAAGGTGTTTCTAACATGTATTGGGAGGGTTTTAAGAGTCTTTTCCCCACCCCTTGAGTTGCATTTATAAGAGTTACGATTTTGTGAGAGGATTAACCCTAATGCTCATTCGTTAATTCTTGTAGATGAAGAAAAGGGGGAAAACATGGTGGTGCTCTTGCAAGGTGGTTTTCATCTACTTCAATGGAGATTTGGAGCTCGTGGTAGAAGAAGAAAAGAAACATCTCGAAGAGAGGAACGCAAGGACGCCAAAATCGCCATCATCCGACAACAAACCAAGAAGAGCCAGAGATTCAATTGAAGGGGGAGCCTTGTGCTTGTTGAATCTTTCTTGTCTTAGTCTTTAGCACATGTTTTGGGCTTAGAGCATTCATTTGTTAGCTTGTTACAAACCTATAAATGATTTTTTGTGTGTGGGTTCAGAGAACGGTTTCTCCGAGTGGTTTGAGTTGACGCTTGTGCATCGTTTGGTGTAGAGCATATCCACGTGTGTGTTGGGGTTTTTGCCTCGTGTGTGTGGGGATAAATCCCCATGTGTGTGTGCTACTTTTGTAGCGTGTTTGTGTTGGAGTTTTTATCCCGTGTGTGTGGGGAGAAATCCCCGTGTTTGCTGCATTTCCAGTGTATGGAGAAAGCCTTACCAGTTTGGTAAGGGGTGGACGTAGGGAGCCCGTCGTGGTCCCGAACCACCTTAAAAATCCTCGTCTCCTGTGGTTTGAATTGTGTGATTGTATGGTTAGCTTGTTATACTTATTTGTGTGATCATGTGTGAACGGAGAGAGTGAGAGAATCTAGTTAACTTGTGTAGCATTAAATTCCTCTATCTTATCAATCTTGTTAATTCCGCTGTGCGCTAGTTTGTGTTTTTAATGGGACATAGTTTTTAGTAGAAGGATCTATTCACCCCCCCCTCTAGATCGGTGTTCCTGCACTACGGGACCCAACATCCGGGTCTGAAGTGTAAGGATTCGGTCAGCCCGGTTCGGGCAACGCAGCGGATAAAAAAAATTTATATACCGAACCTGGGCTTTGTGGAATCCTAGAACCGTGCTCTAATCGATGTAATAATAGCTCCAACCCCTAACTACGAGTTGCAGATTTCACCTTGCGCGGAACGACGCTGTCCGCAGTGCCCGATGCAGATTTTCACGAACGTCGAGCCGCACAGATATACGGCCTCTAGAGCTGATCCACACGGATCCTCGCGTAACGACAGTATCCTCCCGACATGATCTTGCCTAAGCTTTCCCCTTTTAGAGAGAGAAAGACCTACTGGGGAGAGAGAGAGCAAGGGGGAGGAGAGAATCTCTTCTTCTCTCCCTTTTAATGCTTGGTTATGGGAAGGGAAGAAGAGATTCACAAAGGATGCATATATATAGGATTAGGTGCTTTTTGAAAGAACCCATAAGGACCAAAAATATATATATATCCTTCTTATTATTATACATATGTATTAAGTCCTTCTCATATTCCATTCCAAAAGGAATTTAAAGCTTTTAACATATACATTTGTATAATAATACTCCGACACCCGAGAATCCATTGTGTGTGATCCTCTAGGCCCATAGTCACTCTACTTTAAGGCCCATTAACTTCTAATTACCAATTAGAAGTAAATTAAACTTATTATTCGCTTCTACTAGAGCCGAATAATAGTTTAATTTATTCCGAACCGTTGATCACGTTGGGTCAAGCAAATCCGCGTGATCCTAGAGGATGCCGGTTTCAAACCACCTTGTCTGGTACCTATAAGTCTACAGTTGCCGCATCGCTATAATCCCTCGCTCCTTCTATGAGTCTGGTTCAATCGAGGGTATGGTAAATGTCAAACCCCATGATCGTGCCATTTGACCATGACCTCCTTAAAGTGTACAACGTCCGTTCTAAACGAACTTATACGACCCTGGCCAGGGCTTTAATGGAGCGTCAGGGTCATGACGCATTAACTGTCTAATTTATACCCGACAGTGAGCGATCCCCTCTTGACCATTGATGATCTTCACACGTATCCTGAAATGGTTAATGTCTCGGTAATTCATGACTTATAGTTAAAGTCACTTAGCCAAGTAATTAAGCCATTCCAGTCCTCGTGTAAGATCCGATCAATGTCTCAGGTCAAAGGACCAACGATGCTGCTGAGATAATTTGATCTTCAGTTGACATTAGGTATAATCAACCATCTGAAGATCCAATAGTGGATCAGTTTAGTGTACATCCTTCAAGGACGTACACCTACACATATGTATCGGTGCCCCGCACCAGTGACCATGAGACTGCTCACCCATACATCATATGTACGGATTTACTAGGTAATCAAAGTCCCCGAGTGATTACCCTCCAACCAGGAATATTTTAAGGTATGTGTCTATGTAAAGTCAGTCTCATGATTGAGATCTTATCTCGAGTTAACTTTACAATCACATATCCTAGGGACATCGTAAAGTAATATACAATCACATATTTACGCTCAAATACCACTTCATTTTTTTTTCAACACCAACCAAACAAGGTAAGCATAGGTCGAGTGCACCCCCCCTCAATGAGGGAGAATGTTCCCACTCCTCCTAGCATCCCCTGTGGTCATATTTTTTATTGGTATGAAGAGTTTATATACAATTCAGGGGGGGCAATACCCCAAAGAAACTGAAATCTGAAGCCCAATAAAAGTGGGCTTAGAAAGAGAAAGAAGAAAACTGTGGTCTATACAAGCCTTCTGCGAAAATTGGGAACTCCTTGTATATCGGCAATAGCGAATCTTCTAATCATGAGAGGCAAGTCTCTCATTAACTGAAATTCTGAATTTCCTTCACTTTGGATTGCATAATTCGCAAGAGCATCGGCCACTTGGTTTCCCTCTCGGAAAGAGTGAATCAGGGGGCATTGAAGTGAAGCAAACAAATAAGTCAATTCCTCCCACCAAGGAACTAAAGACCATGGCGGATCCTTCTTCTTGTTCAGTAGCTCAACTAAGATTAAAGAATCTGAGATAATAATAGAGGTTGGAATGTGATGGAAAAGTGCCAGACGAATACCATCTAAAAGAGCCCGCCCCTCAGCCACCATGTTAGATCCATGACCATAGAAGTAAGAAAATCCCAACTTAAAACAGCCATTGCAATCTCTGAAGCATCCCCCACCACCGGAAAGACCCGGGTTGCCTTTACTAGCTCCATCAATATGCAAGGAGAAGTTAATAGATGGAGTCTTCCAAAGAATAATTATGTAAGAAGCTTGGAGACCTTTGACTGTAATTCCAAAAGAGAGCAGTTTGGATATGTAACTGCGGCTAATCACTCGTTTGAATGTAATCTGATTTATAACAATCTTCATGTCAGCTAGAATCTGCTCAAAAATATAAACAGGCTTGAGTTTCTTCCCTTCAAATTTTGCAAGACATCTAGATTTCCAGATTTACCAAGAGACCATAATGATTATCAACAGGGAGATAAAGCCCTCCGATTTACTCATTGAAGCCTCTTTAGCAGTTTGGTGAATCCTCTCCACAATGCTTGAAGACTGCAAACAAGAATTAGATAGCAGAGGAGCAAAAAAATTCCACAAGGGCCTGGCAATTTCACTATCAATAAAAAGGTGGTCTTCATCCTCGCTAAAAGATGAACTACAGCAAACACATTTGGAGGCAAAGTGGATGCCACTCATTTGAATCCTACTGTCCACAGGAACAGCCTGATTTAGCAGCTTCCAGCAAAAAAGAGAGGCTCGGGGAGGAAATTTCTGAAACCAGATTTTACTAAAAGGAACACCTTGGTTATTAGACTGATTCATAATGAATCTGTAAGCAGACTTGGTACTGAAATTACCAGAGTTAGTAAGAGACCAAACTGCCTTGTCCTGCCCAAAGCGAGTACAGAATGATAATAACTCAACTTTAAAAGCCTGCAATTCCAGATTTTGCCATACATGATGCTGCGGGTCTGCCAAAACTTCTTGCACAGAGAAATTTTTCAATCCTCGCTGAGTAGTAAAAATTGCAGATAGAGGTTGGTTTCTATACCAAATATCTTTAAGAAAGTTTGTAGATGCTCCATCAAAAACAACTGATCTAGAATTTGCGAGGACAATAGATTGGGCTCTTTCAAAGTCCTTAGTTTTGATGCCAGCCGGGAAGGGACTGTTGCAATCAGATAGATGAAGCCCTTGATAATATTTGCTTCTAGTGAACTTAGCCCAAAGGGAGTCACTATGAGTGGATAACCATAAAAGCTTAACATAAAAGCATAATTGAGTATCAAAAAAACTGCGCAGACCCAAGCCACCTGCCTCAATAGGCCGACACATCTTTTCCCATGAAACCCAATGCTCTCTGTGAACATTTTCAAACCCTTGCCAGAAAAAGTTGAAGCAAATGGTTCCAATTTGCTTTAGAATTATATAAGGAATGGAGGTAGCACTAGAGCAGTAAACTGGAATTGAGGTGAGGACAGACCGAAGGAGGGTTAACCTCCCAGCCTGAGATAAAACCTTGCTCTGCCAACCAGCAAGCTTTGCATTGATCTTATCAAGCAGATATTTAAAATGAGGTGTTTTGAATCTACCTTTAAACAGAGGAATACCCAAGTAAGTAATGCTGCCACTTTTATGTTGATAACCTGTTATCTGTGCAATTCTATCAACAGAGGAGCGGGGCATTTTCTTAGCTGTCAAAAAATAGCGTTTTTGTGCATTTATTTTCTGGCCAGAAGACATCTCATACTGCCTCAGAAAATTTAGCAAGCATCTGACTGATCTTCTGCACCCATTCATGAAGATAATAGAGTCATCAGCAAAAAGAATATGAGATATATATTGGATGCCACGAGGTAAATGATATGGTTTGCAGAGGCCACTAGAAAATAAAGATTTGATCCCTCTACTAAGAACCTCCTCTGCTATAATAAACAAAGCAGGGGCCAGGGGATCCCCCTGTCGGATACCCCTTGTTGATTTAAAATAGCCCCGAATTTGGCCATTAAATGCAATGGAAAACCAGCAGTTAACTAGCAATTGGGCGATAAGAGAGTTGAACCTGTTTGAAAAACCAAAGCATTTAAGAACCTTTAGAAGGAAATCCCATTCTACTCGGTCATAAGCTTTGGCCATGTCCAGTTTAATAAGGATATTGTGACCTCGAACATGTTTATCAATTTCCATAAGCAGCTCTTTAGCCAATAAGAAGTTATCAGAAATCTGTCTTCCTTTAACAAATCCACTCTGTTCACTGGATATAATCATAGGAAGAACCAATCTAAGGCGGTCACTTAATATTTTGGACATAATTTTGCAGACAAAGTTGCAGAGGCTAACCGGCCGAAACTCTGCAAAAGTGGTAGGGTTACTCACCTTTGGAATTAAACACAGAATAGTGGATGTCACTCCTTGAGGAAGGCCCATCCCTTGAAAGAAACTTTTGATAGCATTAATAACATCCTCCCCTACAATGCCCCAGCAGTGAGTGAAAAAACCCCCAGTGAAGCCATCCGGGCCCGGTGAACTATTTTCAGACATGGAGAATACATCAGACTTCACTTCTTCAGCCATATGAATAGCAGTTAACATAGCATTAACATCATCAGAAATTAGAGAGGGAATAACAGATAGAAGAGTGTCATAAACTAAGTGATCTTCAGAGGTTAAGATACCTTTGAAAAAATTAATTGCTTCATCAGACAAAGCCTCCTGATCCTCTACCCACATATCATTCACCTTGAGCTTATGAATGTGGTTTCGCTGCCTCTTGAGTTTAGTAAGTTGGTGGAAAAAAGCTGTATTTCTGTCCCCACATGACAGCCACTGAGCTCTTGATTTTTGCAACCATAAAGTTTCTTCCCTAGCTAGAACAAGCCGCATATGAGCATTGGCCTTCTAAAAAGCTATACGATTGTCCACTGTGGGGTTTTCGTCAAATTTAAGTTGTGCTAATTCAACTTGAGTAACAGTTGCAGACTTTGAATCATCAATAAGGCCAAATACCTCTTTATTCCAGGCTCGAAGTGCCATCTTCAAACTTTTCAGCTTCCTCTGAAGATAGTAGAAAGGATTAGTATAAGGGAAACTATGTTTAGCCCACTGCAATTTGACAAACTCTAAAAAATCATCATGCAAATGCCACATATGCTGGTAGAGGAATCTCCCTGGCTTAGCTGGGGATGGAGCAGAAATCTGCAACAATATAGGGGCATGATCTGATGGCCCCCTGGTTAAATGTCTAATAGACATCTTCTGATCACTTTGAATCCACATGGAATTCAATAGAGTTCTATCAAGTCTAGCTCTAATGTGGGAAGTTCCCACTTGGTTATTAGTCCAAGTAAAATTTGACCCAGTGAATCCAGCATCAATCAGCCCAACTGCAGAAATAAAGCCTTGAAAGTCTCACATGGCTGTCATAGAAGGCAAAGAGCCACCTAATTTCTCCTCAGGGGAGAGAATGCAATTAAAGTCCCCTCCAATAATCCAGGGGAGATTAACATTCTGACTAAATAACATAAGAGAATCAAATAAAATTCTCCTGTCACTAATACTGCAAGAAGCATAAACCACTGTGAATAACATTCTGACTAAATACCACTTTATTAATAATGAACAAGATCGTACATCTATCGGGCCTACCCGACCCTAAATTGGCCTGTAGCACACTAATACTAACATGAAGAGAGCCCAGTACCCTCCCTTGCCTGAAACCCTTCCAGATATCTTCTCCGCCCTCATGTCCATTGGTGCTCTACAGCTACCTCCGGAACGGCCGAACTGGAACCCGGTCGTTGATCAGTCGAGATACTACATTTTCCACCGGCAGCCCGGGCACACGATTGAAAGATGCTTCCAGTTTAGAGATTTTGTCTATGATTTACATGAAGAGCAGCGCATCGACTGGGTTGAGATGCATAAGGTTATTACAGAGATTAAGGAAAGAAGCAGACAAGCGCCGAGACAGCAGCAGGCGCCGCAGCCACAGCCAGCACAGCAACCGCAGCTGCAGCAGCCTGCACAGGATATGGGGATTCATCAGAATCTGATGCCCAAGCATCCGCCCACACCGCAACCTCAGCCGCCGGCACCGGCTCAGGTCAATATGGTTCACTGCCCAGCTCCCAACGCTGGGTGGTCTTATGATGATGATTCGTCAGCTCAACTCATGGTCCTCCACCATACCTATCGCCAGTTCCCTTCACCTTCTACACCCATTATCCTTCAACCCACCACCGCGACCTCCGCCACACCCACTATTCCTCCAAAACCCCTTATTCTACCCACCGCATCACCCAACATTTCACCCATCTCCATGTCAGCACCCATTACACCCTCCACTACCACTCCTTCGCCTAACCCTTCACCCATCAACTTCTCGACGGCGCCCGTTAAGCCTGCCTCTCCCATTATCACCCCCATTTTGCCCGCAACCTCTACTTCTACCCCTCTCGTTCACCCTGTTGGTCTCATCAAACCACCCGCCATGAGTCCATCCGATGCCGTGCCGGCACAAAACCTTGCCCTCCGGAGCGGGCGTCTATTTCATCGGAACTATCCCACTACTAGTGCACCTGCACCCAAACCCCAGTTCCCACAGTAGGATGTTGACCAAGAAGAAGTGGAGCCCCTGCCATGCACGCAGTACGACTTGTTACATCACTTAGATCGGATTCCGGCCAAGATCTCAGTGCTTGAGTTGATTAAGAGGTCCAAGTTACATCAAGATGCTTTTCGAGATTTTTTACAGAAGGTCCTGGTGAACGAGGATATGGCGGTAGATAGTCTACTATCGGCTTTGGCCACAATCACTAAGGGGCCAGCCATTTCTTTTTCTGAGTCTGAATTGGCACCTCCCGAGGCACGCCAGATGCCTCTATGCATTTCCATCACCTTAACTAAGGTGACTATTGACGCGGCTTTGGTGGACACAGGAGCCTCCATTAATGTTTATCCCCTTAGCACCCTGCGCGCATGTAATATCTCTGAAGATATGTTGAGGCCCACTCCGACTACCATTGCAGCTTATGACAACTCAAGGAGGGCATGCCACGGGGTGATAACTATTCAAGCTGAGCTCGGGCCGCTGACAATGCCCATAAAATTTTATGTGCTGGACATTGAGCCAATGTTCAACGCTATTCTGGGTCTTCCGTGGATTGACAACCTCCATGATATGCCGTCTATCGCCCACCAGTGCCTTAAATTCCCATTTCAAGGGCATGTGGTAAAGGTCAATAGCATATCCACAGTCCAGACCGTCGAGGCCATTTCCAACAAGATACTGCCAACACTTTGGCCGAGCAACAAGCCTGTCATCTCTATAATGGACCTTGACTTTCCGTGGGCCTATGCCCACCGCAAATCGGCCGTTGTGCCGATCGATATCAAAATGAAGCCCAAGATGAGAGATCCCAATGGCTGGAGCATGATATTAAAGCTAGGTTATCAGCCAGGCATGGGTCTCGATGCTCAGTTGCACGAGCGGACTAAGCCGATCCCCAGGGGTAGAAAAATGAACAAGAGGGGCCTCGGATACCAGGAGTCCTCATTATCAGTTCTGGGAGACTCAGGGCCATTGACCTTGGACTACCACCAACACTTTGTAAGGGGGCCGTTATAGCCTGGTACCTTGAAGACACCGCCCCGTCCTGATAAGAAAGAAGATGCTACCTGTACAGTTTATGGCCCTCCATTGCCACCAAAGGGGCCAGTTGATGATATGAATAACTTTTGTGAAGATTTTACAAAGCTATTTGATGAAGAAGATTGTTCGGTAAGACCAGAGATGCGGATCGTGGAACACTCGCAAGGAAAGCCAGCTCAAAGTCCACGAGAAGAGGGGAGCTCACTCATTGCCTTTTCTTGGTCTCCTTCCCGTCTTGCTTCTTTTTTTTCAAAAGCTGGAGTTTTTACCTCGCTCACCTCCCATTATGATTGATTCGTTGTTGGTGGAAATGCCAACGGAGTTTCTAATTGTGACATGTCCATGTGGGCACTGCCCACCAGTTGATCTCTCAAGCATACGGTTTTCCTCCTCCGATCCCTTCTTCGATGTCCTTTTTCCATCCCTCTATTCTCTTACACCTCCTCCTCCTCCTTCCCCCTCCACTCCATCCTGTTGCGTGCTCTCTACTAGTCTCCAAAAAAAATGTCAATTTTAAAATGGAGATTTCAGTTGAGGTCTACGCTATTCTTGATTTATCCTCCTCTCAGGCGAGCGAGGCCCCTGATCCTCTTCCATTAGGTTTGTTTGATTCTATCCCCTCTAGTCTAGGATTAGAGTCTGTCGAGTCTCCTAGGGTAGCAGAGTTTGTGAAAGTGGGTTCATGTTCTAAGGTTTCTAGTCCTTCCACGCTTGCGGCGCGCCCGATGATGTGTCACTCCAAATCTATCCCTGATAGGTTCCTCCAGGATCTCGCCCAACACTGTCATGCCCTCCATAAGTGCCTGAAGTTTGTAGAAACAGCCATCGCCCTCGAGGATGATGAGGAGCAAGAAGGGGTGTGGAGCGATGACAGACTAGGAGTCTACGAGGTCATGGATGAGAAAGACCCGGTCGATCTTGAGGATAGCGGCGTAGATGACACTATTGACTTGTACACACAAGGTTTAAAGAGGTTCGATGAGCTGTCGTCGACAGTGGATGAACCGACAAAAGAAATAAATCTTGGAACTGAAGAGGACCCCAGGATCATTCTTTTGTCTACTAATCTCCCTCCTCAGGTTGAAGAAGAATTGGTCAAAGTTTTGAGGGAGTATAGTGATTCCTTTACCTGGTCCTATGAGGACATGTCAGGTCTTGACCCCTCCTTGGTGGAACATCGACTAGTGCTTAAACCAGGGGCAATACCCGTGAAGCAAAAACTAAGAAGATTTCACCCCCATATGGCCTTGAAGATGAAGGAAGAGCTTGATAAATTACATAAGACCAGATTTATTCGGGTCGTCTTGTATCCTCAATGGGTGACGAATATAGTCCCTGTTATGAAAAAAGATGGAAAGGAAAGGATTTATATTGATTTCAGGGATTTGAATAAGGCATGTCCCAAAGATGATTTTCCACTGTCTCATATCGATGTGTTAGTGGATAACACCGTCGGGTACGAAGCTCTCTCATTCATGGATGGTTATTCTGGGTATAACCAAATCCGTCTAGCTCTGGAAGACCAAGAGAAAACCTCGTTCACCACGCCCTGGGGCACTTATTGTTATGTGGTTATGCCTTTCGATCTAAAGTATGCAGGAGCCACTTATCAACGGGCGATGATGGCAATATTCCACGATATGATGCATGTGTATATGGAAGCTTACGTGGATGACATTCTGGTGAAGTCGCGGTCGATGGAAGAACACCCCGCTATTTTGGCCAAGGTGTTACAAAGGACTCGGGAGTACAAATTGAAAATGAACCCTAAGAAATGTGTATTTGGAGTGTCCTCAGGGAAGCTATAAGGATTCATAGTTAGTAAACGAAAATCCAAATTGATCCTAATAAAGCCAAGGTTGTCATGGATATGCCCCCGCCAAAGAACATCACTGAACTTCGAGTGTTAATTGGACGTCTGTAGTTCATTCGAAGATTTATATCTCAGCATTCTCAAAGGTGCCGACCATTCTACGAACTGCTTAAGGCGGGGGTTAAATTTGAATGGAATGAGGAATGTCAGAAGGCCTATGAGGATCTGAAGGTTTATCTATCTAATCCCGTGGTTCTACAACCCCCTGTCCCTGGGAAACCCCTAATCTTATACATTTCTATCATTGAGGACTCCCTAGGAGCTGTCTCGTCGCAAGTAGATGATGAAGGGAGAGAAAGGGCGGCTTATTACCTCTCTAGGTTGTTCAACCCCGTAGCGGGTAAATACACTGCCATGGAGAAGACCTGTGCAGCATTAGTTTGGGTAGCCCAGAAACTGAAACATTATTTCCTTGCCCATGAGGTTAAGTTGATCTCTAGAATGGACCCAATTTGTTATCTCTTGGAGAAGCCCATCCTCTCTAGTAGATTGGCTCGCTGGCAGAGCTTTCTTTCCCAATTCGACATCACCTTCGTCGTCCAAAAGGCAGTTAAGGGCTATGCCATCATTGAACATCTTGCCGATTTACCTGTTCCTTGCACGGATTCCATCCAGGATGAGTTTCCTGATGAACACCTTACCGTTCTCACTCGTCATCCCTTCTGGTCCCTGCACTTTGATGGTGCGCTTAATTCTCAAGGCCGAGGGATCGGCGTTGTTCTCCTCACTCCGGAGGGAGTGACCATTCCGTTTGCATATCAAATCTCTTTTCATGCTACCAACAATATAGCCGAGTATGAGGCTCTCCTCGCTAGATTAAAGCACGCCTATCTCTTGGGTGCGCGATATTTGAACATTATAGGAGATTCTCAGCTGGTGCTACGCCAAGTCCTCTCTACCAATCACACCCGCAACCTGAAGCTCAAGCCCTATCACGATTTGGTCACTCTCTTGGCTAGGCAGTTCTGCAAATTGATTTATATTCATACTCCTCGATCTCAAAACATTTTGGCCGATGCACTTGCGTCGCTCGCTTCTTTCCTGTCCTTCTCTCTCAGTTGTGCTACAGAGACCATTGTGGTCCAGCGGTTAGACACTCCTTCCCTTCAGGATCCCTGGTTTGATAACCTTAGGAAGTCCGTAGAGAAGAAGGCTGAGAAGGAAGATTTGAAAGAAGTATCGTTAACAGAATTGGAAGAGATCTTGGAAGAAGAGGAGTTGCCTTAGTACCATGAAATCGAGATGTATTGTAGGGATGGTTCATTCTCGGAGTCGGCTAACGCAGAGCAACCGTAAGGCCATCAAAAGGGTCGCCTCGAGATATACAATTATTGCTAGAGAATTGTATAGGCACGCTCTTAACGTAGTTCTTATGAGATGTTTAGATGATGATGACGCCCGGAAGGTCGTTGAAGCAGCTCATTCAAGTGAGTGTGGAGAGCATGTCAATGGTCAGGCCTTAGCGACGAGAATTCTTAGGCAGGGCTATTACTAGCCAACCTCAGAAGAAGATTGTTCCACCTATGTTCGTAGGTGTATTCAGTGCCAACTCCATGCTGACAAGATTCATGCTCTTGCTTCATCCCTCCATCCTCTTTCTACTCCTTGGCCATTCTCCATGTGGGCTTTTGATATTGTAGGCCCACTGGGTGATCCCAACTCTAAGATCAAGTAGAAGTCCTTCATTCTTATCGCCACTGAGTATTTCACCAAGTGGGTTGAAGCCAAAGCATACATAAAAATCAAAGCTTCCATAGTTTGCCGCTTCATCTTAAAGAACATCATCTAGCGATTTGGAGTGCCAAACGACATCGTCACCGACAACGGACCATAGTTCATGTCTCAAAAACTCCAAGACCTCTGTAAGAAGTTTAATATTTCATTGCATCATTCATCTCCATATTATCCACAAGGCAACGGCCAAGCCAAGGCCACTAATAAAACCCTTCTTAAAATTATTAAGAAAACATGCGAGTCGCACAAATTTTCTGATTGGTCCGAGAGGTTTGTCGAAGCTCTATGGGCTTATCGCACCTCCGTCCGTACTCTCACGGGGCAAACTCCTTTTGCTCTCACTTATGGGACAAAGGTGGTACTTCTGTATGAGATTTTTATCCCTTCCCTAAGAGTACAGCTTGATAATGAACTTAATCTCGATGAGCGTCGAGGGGCGTTGCTAGTCCAGCTGGAATTCTTGGACGAGAAGAGGCTTTAACGCGGCCAATCACGTCTCTGTCTATCAAAAGTGAGTTTCGCGTCATTTTCAAAAGAACGTCATTGAATGTAAATTTCAAGTTGGTAAAATGGTTTTGAATCGCAAATTTATTAGAGCAAGTGGTCCCAGGTCTAAGCTACATCCTAACAGGGAGGGCCCGTTCATAGCCAAGGAGGTCTATCCTAGGAACGCGTTTCGCTTGATTAACGCTGAGGGTGAGGAATTATCTCACGCGTGGAATGGGCTATATCTTAAGCACTTTTATCCTTAAAGAGTCTTGCTAACGATAATTGGGTGGCAAGGCATCCTTCCTTTAATCACTAGAGAGGATTCTTTAGCACAACACTCACACACTACATGACACCCTTGGTCAGGGCCTTCTTTTTTGCGAAACACCGTTTCTCCTTCGGCCATGCTCGGGGGAGGTGAAAGTCCTTGCTTTTCCCCTTTTCGTCCGAACGTAGGGGCAAGAGATTGATGGATGGAAGAACCAACCTAGCCAATCCCCAATACGAGAGCGGTTTCAAATAGGGGCCGTCTTCAAAAAAAACATGAAAAATGCATCTGATCCTAGTAACCAGGCCTGCTTCTCTTAAGGCAAGAGTCTAGATTCGTGTAAAATAGTGAAGGGTTGTGCAGCATAATGTGTGTATGAAAATCAATGAAAGTACCAAACAAAATTATAAAATCAAAGACACAAAGCCCTGGCGCAACAAGCCGACTCTTTGAGGGGTAGTGCCCTAGAAGGAAGTTGAGTCGTCCTAATATCTCCCACCCCAATGCAAGGCTTGTCCCCCAATTTTCTTCCGTTTTCTCTCTAAAGACTAGGTCCTACCCTAGGCATGGCCCTGGGAGAGGCATCGTCATGCGGACGGGACCCCTAGCTAAGGGGTTGTCATCATTAAACGCACACTGTGTTTTAGAAGATTCTTGATGACATGGGTTGAGATCATCGCTGCCTAGTTTGAGTTAGCCTTCAAAAGATTAAAAAAAATCAAATATCTTCAAAAGATAAAAAATCAAATATCTTTAAAAGATAAAAAATCAAATATCTCCAAAAAAACAAAATCAAATATTTTCAAAACCCAAAAAAAACTCAAATATTTTCAAAACAAAAAAAAATCAAATATTTTTCAAAACGCAAAAAACCAATTTTTTTCAAAACCCAAAAAAAACTCAAATATGTTCAAAACCAAAAAAAAACTCAAATATTTCCAAAACCCAAAAAAGCTCAAATATTTTAAAAACCCAAAAAAATCAAATATTTTTCAAAACCCCAAAAAAATCAAATATTTTTCAAAACAAAAAAAAACTCAAATATTTTCAAAATCAAAAAAACAAAAAAAACAAATATTTTCAAAACCCAAAAAATCAAATATTTTCAAAAGCCTACAAAAAAACAAAATCAAAATCAAATATTTTCAAATATTTCCATGGCATGCATTGCATTTTCATTTTTTATGTTATTTTCAAATAACAGATTTAACATGCTTCTTTGTTTGGTGTGTGCAGGGATAGGTCCGTAAGGCCTGAACTACAAAGCCCATACACTCCTCTCATATCTACTTGTTTGCGGTCTTATGAAGACCATTTACATTCAATCAGCAATCAATTCCTGACCGTCTCATATTCCAGCAGTCATTTGGTAGGCTGCTGTCTACCCGGAGTTCAAACACACGGGCCCTTCAGATATCTATACCTTTGCGGTCTAAAAGGGACCGTTTATATGAACTCAGCGGTTAAATATTGACCGTCTTGTCTGATAGCGGTCCCTCGACAAACCGCTTCTTTCTCTTGAGGATTGTTTACCACAAGCTCAATGGTCCGCTCAAACGTCTACCTGTTTGCAGCCTATTGGAGGCTGTTTCTCTTGTTTTAGCGGTCACATTGTGGCCGTCTTATTTTTGTAGCGGCCCTTTGTCAGGCCATTTCTATTCCCAAGAACTATGTCAAACCACACAAGTACAGAAAAGATAAACAAGTCTATAGCTAATGCAATCAAAATTCTTTCATTTCATTTATTCAATCTCAAATACATCAAATTTAAGCTATGGATTCCTATACATCATGGAAAATCTTTCAATCCTCGATCTGGTATCCACGCGAGGTCGGATCTCGCGTAACTCTCTCAGGTAAAGCTGGTACTCCTCCTGGATCTCTGTCACCTCTGCTGGTAGAGTGCGGGTCATGCTGACCTCCCATATGATCAGAGCACTCCTGACTGCCTGCTCATCCTCCATTGTCTTGACTCTCCTCGCCTGTAGTGCGGGTAAGTGGGGTAGTGCTGGAACCATGGTACGCGGGAGACCAACCTGTAGAAAGCACATGTATGGGCTATACATCGCTAAAGTGGTGTTCCCCACGAGTCTCAAGTCTAACCCAAGCCTCCTAGGAAGCATGGGGGTAGTACCAACAAGGAAAGCTGGGTGCATCACGAACCGATCAAGGGGTAGAGTGTTGAGATAGATCTGCCATTCATCTCTAGTCTTCCTGTCTGCAGTCCTGCACTTAACCTGCTGAGGAAACCCGAATGCGCCTCCAATGAAGAAGAGTGGGTGGCTCCCAAAGATTTGACTGAGAGAAGGAATACCCTCCTTTGGTAGGAACTTCAATCTAACCCTCATCCAACACTCAAGTAAGATCATAGACCTAAAGAGAGGCCCACCAAGGGAAGCTGAACTAAGGCCCTCGTATAGGTAAGAAAGGATGGCCTGTGAAATGGACAACCCTCGCCACAACCCACTAATGATGCTTAGGTTTGGTATGTCTAGAAGGTGGTCAGTGGTAGGAAAAAGTATGGCCCCGCATAGACATATAGAAGTGGCCTTAGCTATGGCCTCATTCCACCCACATTTATTTTTGCAATGGGCAATAACCCACTGGGCCATGGGAAGCAAGTGGACATGTTGAGAACTAATCATGGTCCTTATGTCTTTTGAGTTGGGTAGAAATTCCCCTAGGATCAGAGAGGGGTCTATAGGGGCAACTGTATGACACACTAAGTCCTCGTCCCCTACCTTGGACCTAGGAAGGGCTAGCAATGTCTTAACCTCTTCTAGGAGGATAGTAGCTTCGAACGAGGGGAAGACAAATATGTGGGTTTGAGGATGCCATATCTCCACTAGAGCTGAAATGCTGTACCAATCGAGTGAGAGTTTGTGGTAATTTTTAGCCAAGACAAGTAATGGATGGAGGTGCCAGGCTTTTACGATGGATATCACATCTAGTGGAAGTTCACGGACCATAGGAGCCACCCATTTTAGGTTGGAGTAATGCCTAGGGCCAGGAAGAAGCTATGGAAAGTAAGAAAGAAAAAAGAGGGGAAAGAGAGGAGCAATATAAGGATTTAGAAAATAATTTCAACAAATTTGAAAAGTGATTGATAAAGCCTACCTCTCGCAAGGGATTGGTGGTCAAATGATTAGGAATGGAAGTCAGCCGTTGTAGCACCTCACGCTCCTTCCTAGCTAGTTGTGGCCCATTGTGGGAGCTCTCCCCCATTGTGCTAGCCTCAAGAGCCCTTTTCATATATATTTGGGTGGTTGCACTAAGATTTTCAAGGCTAGAAAGAGGGGTTTTGTGTGAGTTACGAATTTGAGAGCCCCCCTACTTATACAGCCAAAGTTCTTAGCCTTCATCCACTAGGATCGAGTTAGGATATGCTCAATCAAGGTTAGGATCGCTCTTAGCGCGGTTGGATAGGTTTATCCATGGGTTGGGACTCTCCAAGAGAGTCCCGATCAGAGTTAACAGTCTTTCCACCCTTGCGGTCTATCGAGCGACTGCTATCCATTCTTAGCGGTCTTTCCACAACCGTTTGCATCTCCGCTCACATTCTTATCCGTCTGTGTGGTTAACTGCCTCGGATAGGCCGTCTTCATTTTAAAGCGGTCTTAATGGGACCGTCTTTCCTGCTTTGCGGTCTTGAATGAACCATCTTCATCACCCGTCCAGTTGTGACTCGTTCAGTCTATAGCGGCCTATCTTGGAACCGCTAAGCTCGTTAAGCGGCCCTGCCGAGACCATTTCTCTCTGCTGTCTTAGTTTTCTTTTTCAAACCCCCCATACCTAAGTTTCTCTCCCCTTCTCCTTTTTCATCACTCTCTTTTGTACTCTCGTGTTGTCAGTCATAGGGGTCGTTAAGTTAGGATTAGTTAGTGTCAGTATGCACGCATTCATCAGAAAAGTCAAAAAATCATGTCATTTCAATAAAGTCATATAGCATACATCTCATGAAGTACATCAGGGTTGTCCCTCCCTTGGACCGCCACTCTCTCCTGAGCCCTCATGGCGCTTCCCTGGTGGTGCCATAGAGGTGCTCCCCTCCTCTCGCAGGCGGCGGCGTCGTCGCTCCTCCTCCTCGTTCATCCGATGGCCAGAGGAACCCATGAAGTAATCTCTATAGGTGCTGCTGGGCGCGCCACTCTGAGTCCTACTGCGCTCTGACCTCCGAGTCATCGCCTGGAGGGATTGCTGGTACACCCCCATTGCACCTGTCAGCTCGGCCACCCGTAGCCGGGACTGCTACAGTCCGCTCCTCAGCTCGGCCGCCTCGGCGCGGAGGCGCTCTACCTCCATCGTCTCAGCATGGGATCGCTCCATATCTGTGTGAAGGCATGCTGGCTCTACCGCCTCTGGACGCAGGCGCTCTACCTTTGCCCGGAAGCACTCGGCCTCCTCTCTCTGGCGAGTAGCCTTACTCAGCGCTGCTGCCAACTCCCTCGCCTGCATATGCATTCATATCATAAATCATTCTTGTAGTTTTAATCATGAAATCAAAAGGAGGAAGAGTGGTTTGCTAACCCTCTCAGATAGAGTGGCCTCGGCCTCCTCGGCTCACACTGTCGCTCGCGCAAAATTTGCATCCTGCTCGGCCCGATCTGCCGGTGGCTGTGAGGAGGAGGATAGTGCGTCTGGCGCCTGACGCTGGGCTCCCTCGGCACGCTGCATTTAGAATCATGTCAGTCTCATTTAAGCATAAATATTGCATTTTAGATTTAAGGCTGAAGCTTACCCGAGGTCCAGGGAGCGCTGGAGCTTGTCCCGCTGCTGGACCGTGGAGTGGAGCAACCCCTGGAGCTCCGCGATCCATCCCTGGGGGTCTAGCTGCATGTAGATTGTCCATCATTAGTATGCATTGTAGTCATAAGCATTTTAGTGTGCATGAGTTTGAGAATCGTACAGGTCATTGTGCGCCACGGAAGACCTGGTCTCCATAGCGTCGGGTGTAGGCCGTCAAGTAGGCCTCGTCTGTCACGCCCCGAGCCTTTATTACAGTAGAAGACTCGCTTGGGGAGCGCGAACAGCCGGCATGGTAAGCCTCTTGCAAGCAAGAATCAATCAGAGCACGAGACAATCACACAAGTAAATGCAATTGCACAAGATTTAATCAACTTCAACTTCATATCATAATGCTCAATATTCAAAGATACAATCACTAATTTGACTTTCATTCTACTAGACTCAAGAAATAGGAAAATTACATTGACTCAATCTAGACATTATAAACTTCCTATGTCTTCACTCTTGTAATAACAACATTCAATCGCTCTCGGATCCGCTACTTGAATCACCCGAATCCGAATTCGAACTATTTCCATCTCCTGAAAAATATTGGAAATAGGTAATGAGCACACTTGCCCAGTAGGTATCTTCGCATCAACATGAAGGCACTATTAAAGTAATTAATAATTTAGGTCTAAAGAATAAGGTAAAATCATGCGATTGCGAATCGATCACGCGTTTAAACCAAAGTAACAAGATAATCATGTAAGATAGAATGATCAAGAATGAACTAGCAAGAATATAACAAGAACATGATATTGGCCTTCCATGAACAAGAATGTAACGAGATTGTACTAGCAAGCCACATATTCATCACACTAGTCTCTTTTGAGTACATAGTTCGTGAATTTCTGTGGAATATCAAGCTAGAAAGTCATGTCGTGCCGTGGATCTTCACTTATTTATAGAAATAATACTCCCAGCGCAATGCGACGCCAGTAGCATCATACCCCAAGGTTTATAAAATAGTATGTTTCCGACAATCAGCCGAGGGGACTAGCATAGAGCCCTTAAACACAATCAGTGCTCGATCGCATCTTCAGTTATAAATTAAGCTACTTCCACGCATGTAACAGTAAAGTATGGCCAAGAATGTAATAAGTTCAATAATTCCATGATAACAATAATCAATGAATGAATGCTTTAATTTGACTATATGAGATCAAGAATGACATTTAAACTATGTTATGCTTATAGAATAAATCTACAGCATAACGGTATATTTCCTTAACTTTCATCCATTACATTAAGTCTATTAAGCAATATGATAAGTTCTAGATCATCAAGGTTTGTCTAGAATCATTGAAATATCAACCCTTGGTCAAACCTTGGGTTAACATATACAAGCTATGTAACGGTCGTTTACTGGGCCGTAACACTATGTAACGCGTCCATAATGGGCCGTTACAGTGACCAGAGTCCAGCATACTAGTTTAGACTCAGAGAAATGTGACGGTCGGGCATTGGGCCGTTACGTGAGCCTGACGGTCCAGTGCCAGGCCGTTACATTACAAGATCCAGAAAATAACGATAGTGTATTCTAGTTATTGGGCTTTGATGGTACAACCAACTCGGCGTCCTAGTGGGAATCCCAGGCTCGCGGAGAATTACGGAGGCCTTGAAACAATGATTTCCTAGTCCATTGGAAGGAATATCCAATAGAGAGGTCCTCATGTCCAAGATGGTGTTCCTAAAGTGCAAAGTGTAAACTAATGGCAACATATCAGAATATGTGCCATGTACTTATAGAAATGACTCTATTGACAGAGAGAGATATGTATAATCAATGTGAAATCATGATGAAAAACTCTGTCAATACAACGTTAAAAAGTCATGCTTCATAATACAAAACTATATAATTTGGCTTCATGAAATTAACATAACTCAAGTAAAAGTGAGATACCAAAACAGGCAATAACTAATATGAATAATCAAATAACCTTAAAATCACATGATCAGGTTAAAACTTAAGTAACTAGGCTTAACAATAAATAATATTGGCAAGTTATATTCTGTCTAAGGGTTGGCAGAACATAGACTGTGACGGTCTGGAGGTGGGGCGTCACAGTGAACATAACGGTCAGGAATCCAGCCGTTACATGAACGTAACGCATCTGTCCAAGTGCGTTAGAGACAACAGTGAAAATCCAAAACAGCAGGGTGTGTGACGGTCTGTCGTAGGGCCGTTATATGAGTGTGACGGTCCTACGCTGATGCGTTACAGTATCTGCTGACAGAAAACGATATGAGTCCTAAGAGATCAACTCATATCATGTCTAACTCAAATTCCATGTCTATTCTAGATATGATAACAAAGTATAGGCTAACTACATGCATGGGTATCAGTGAATTAGACTAATAACATGCTTTAATTTCTCTATTAGGCCTAGGAGATGTATGACATGTATATCAACTAGTAAAACATGAAATTAATGCTCTACTATGCAAGAAATTCAATCAAACCAGAGGGCTTTTAGTCCTATCAGATTGTGTTTTGCCGTTCATGAGATAACCTACCTCTTAACTTAGGCTGTTGCTTCTGATTTGGATTGAGAATCCTGCCCTAGATTTCCTTCTTCTGTGACTTTTTTAGCAACTTCCTTGGGCTCTAACTCCACTACCTCTTGACCTAAAGATGTGAAATTTGGAGGGGAGTTAGTCTAAAGTATTGTAAACAAATACTTCTAAAGAGCTTACCTGAGATAATGACTCCTTACCTTGATTCTTTACGTCCAAAAAGTAAGGGTCGCACAGTTTAGAACTATGCCCTATTTATAGAGTTTAGGCTAGGGTTTGAGGATTAGATCGATTCTAGAGTCCTTGTTTGGTCATAATCTAATCTCTAAGAGTCTTCAGTATTATTATAACTCTTCCCAAGTCGATCCTTAGTGGATAAGAGTCCAAAGTTTTAATCTTTGTACTTGTTCTTTCTTTTACGGAACTAATAGGATGTAACGGTCTATGGCAAGTGCGTTAGAGGCATGTGACGGTCGCACGATAGACCGTTACATTGCTGGTTCTCAGAGTTCAACATGTCTCAAACTCTTCAACTCACAGAATACACATAGTGTAACGGTCTAGCTCTCATGCGTTACTTGGCTGTGACGGTCGCTCGATGGACCGTTACAGTCAACGTAGCTAGAGTTTTAATTAAGTAAAACTCTTTTATTCGTTTATCCATTTAAATATATATATATATGTAATTAGTATTTATCCTTAATGACCTTCTAGAATATGGGCCAACCCAAGTGGGCTTGGTCCTTAAAACCTTTTGGGCTTCTTTAAACATGCTAGGTTAATTCATTGGGCCTTCTAAAAGTTCAATAATCCTTTAATAATTCTCTTTAGCCCTTATAAATTACAAATAAATTCCAAAAAATTATTAAATAATCTAGAAAATACTTATATAAATTTTGGGGCACTACACTCTCCCCCACTTAAAAGAATTTGGTCCCCAAATTCAATTCATGGATTGTGGAGAGTGTACTTACAGTTGAATAATTCTGGGAATCTTTTCCGCATAGCTGCTTCGGTTTCCCATGTTGCTTCATATGGCCATGTTTTCTTCCATTGGATCTTGACCATAGGAATAACTTTATTCCTTAATTGACGCACTTCCCGATCCAGAATCTTTATTGGCGTTTGCTCATATGTTAAGTCCTTCTGAATCTACAGGTTGTCATAAGTGATAATATGGTCAGGATCATATACATACTTCTTTAGCATGGAGACGTGAAATACGTCATGTACTCCTGCTAATTGTGGAGGTAAAGTCAATCTATAAGCCACTTCACCGGCTCTTTCAAGAATTTCAAATGGGCCAATAAATCTAGGAGTTAGCTTTCCTTTAATGCCAAATCTTCGAATACCACGACCTGGAGAAACCTTCAGATATACATGTTCTCCTACTTAAAACTCCAAGTCACGCCTTCGATTGTCAGCATAAGACTTTTACCTATCTTGTGCCATTTTCATCCTTTCTTGAATGAGTTTTATTTTTTCTGTAGAATCTCTGATAAGATCGGGGCCTAGAAATTGCCTTTCCCCTATTTCATTCCAACATATTGATGATCGATAACTTTTCCCATATAGAGCTTCAAAAGGTGCCATTTGTATGCTTGCTTGATAGCTGTTATTATATGCAAATTCTACTAGAGGCAAGTGATCATGCCAACTTCCTCCAAAATCAATGACACAAGCCCTGAGCATGTCTTCTACTACCTGATTCGTTCATTCCGTCTGACCATCCGTTTGTGGATGAAAGGCTGTGCTAAAATTTAATCTGGTTCCAAGTGAATGTTGTAGACTTTTCCAGAACTGTGATGTAAATCGAGGATCTCTATCTGATACAATAGAGACAGGGACACCATGTAGCCTAACAATTTCTTTGATGTATAATGCTGCCAAGATATCCACAGACCATCGACTCTTTATTGGTATGAAATGTGCAGATTTAGTCAATCGATCTATGATTACCCATATGCCATCATGTCCTCCTCTTGTCTTAGATAATCCCATAATGAAATCCATTCCTATACTCTCCCATTTCCATTCTAGAATACTTAAGGGCTGTAATTTTCCTATAGGTCTGAAATGTTTCGCTTTAACTTGTCGGCAAGTGAGACAGCGAGACACAAAATCAGCTACTTCTCTCTTCATATTGGGCCACCAAAAGTTTCTTTTGAGATCCTGATACATCTTCGTACCTCATGGATGAATGGTGTACTTTGAATTATGTGCTTCTTCTAAGATCAATTTCTTTATATCTTCATGATCCAGTATACACATTCGTCCCTTGAATAGCAATCTTCCATCTTTAGAAATAGAAAAATCCGGTCTCTATTCAATATTGGCCTTAATTTCCAGTAAAACTGGGTCATCCTCTTGTAACTTGGCCAAATCCTCTATCAATGTAGGTTGAGCTCGGATATTAGCTATAAAGCAATCTTCTTCCTTAATGTCAACATCTAAATTCAACTGAGCAAACTGACAAATAAGGTTAGTTACATTAATCATGAGACTTGATAACATACCCATTGTTTTTCTGCTGAGTGTATCTGCTACAGCATTTGCCTTGCCAGGGTGATATTGAATAGCAAAATCAAAGTCCTTGAGATGTTCTAACCACCTCCTTTGCCTCATATTGAGCTCCTTTTGAGAAAATAGATATTTCAAGCTCTTGTGGTCTGAGTAGATCGTGAACTTTTCTCCATAAAGATAATGACGCCAAATTTTCAAGGCGAAGATCACTGCTGCCAATTCTAAATCATGTACAGGATAATTTTCTTCGTGACGCTTCAATTGTCTTGAAGAATAGCAAATCACTTTTCCATTCTGCATAAGGACACATCCTAAGCCAATCCCCGATGCATCCGTATATACTACAAACTCACCACCCTCTATTGGTAGTGACAAAACAGGGGCTGTCGTAAGATGATTCTTAAGACTTTGAAAACACTTTTCACAGCCCTTCGACCAGATAAAAGGATTTTCTTTTCTAGTAAGTCTAGTTAAAGGAACCGCGATCTTTGAGAAGTCCTTTATGAATCTCCTATAATAACCAGCTAGACCAAAAAAGCTTCTTACTTCAGATATAGTCGTTGGCCGACTCCAATCTCTGACAGCTTCTACCTTAGAAGGATCCACAGCCATACCTTCTTTTGAAATAATATGGCCTAGGAATGAGACTTCCCTGAGCCAGAATTCACACTTATTGAGTTTGGCATATAGCTTGCGTTCTCTAAGTGTTTGCAAAGCTATCCTTAGATGTTCTTCATGTTCTTCTTTTGTCTTGGAGTATATCAGGATATCATCGATGAAGACAACGATGAATTGGTCTAAATATGGCTGGAAGACACTGTTCATAAGTTGCATGAATGCTACTGGGGTATTAGTTAACCCAAACAGCATTACCACGAATTCATAGTGGCCGTAACGACTTCGAAAAGCCGATTTATAAATGTCCTCTTCTTTGATTCTAAGCTGATGATAACCTGATCTGAGGTCAATCTTAGAAAAATATTCTGCTCCCGAAAGCTGATCGAAGAGCTCATCAATACGCGGCAATGGATATTTATTTTTACTTGTAAGCTGATTCAGGCACCGGTAATCGATGCATAACCTGAGAGAACCATCCTTCTTCTTGACAAATAGAACAGGCGCACCCCAAGGGGATGTGCTAGGTCTAATGAAACCCTTGTCTAGAAGTTCCTGTAATTACTTCTTTAGTTCCTTAAGTTCTGTGGGGGACATCCTATAAGGGGCTATAGAAACAGGTGCTGCACCTGGAATGACTTCAATGGTAAAGTTTACTTCCCTCTCAGGCGGTAAACTAGGTAGTTTGGATGGGAACACGTCAGAGAGATCATTTGCAATAGGAATGTTTGTTAGGATAATTTTTTTAGATTCGGTGACAATGACTGAAGCAAAAAAAACTTCACATCCTTTCGAGATAAGTTTGCAGGCGTGAAGAGAAGATATAATGGTAGGATGCTTCTTGTATTTGATGCCAAGAAAAGAAAATCTTGGAAGACCAGGCTTTCGGAAAGATATAATTCTATTTCGGCAATTGATGTAAGCATCATGGTCTACAAGCTAATCTACCCCTAAAATGGCATCATAACCTTTCATATCAAGGCATACTAAGTTTACGGGGAGATTGCGTCCTTCTACTACCACCTCACAATCGGGATAATACTTGGTAAGCTTACTTCCAGATCCTAAAGGTGTAGTAATAGCGAGATATGAAGGTAGGGGAACTGATGCAGTTGGTAAGGTGTTTACAAAAGTGGTGGAGATAAAAGAATGAGAAGCACCAGTATCGAATAGCACGAATGCAGGACGAGAACAAATTTGAAGAGTACCTTCCATGAGCCCGTCATTTAGCTCCCTGGGCGCTTCTTCTTCATCTATAACTGCATTGAGGCGAGCATGCCTCCTACGTCCTCCATTATTTGATTGATCTTTCATAAGGGGGCAATCTGGCACACGATGCTCCCTACTCCCACAGTGCAAATAGGCACCGAGGCGCTTCCAGCATTCTTCAGCCGAGTGGCTGAATTTCTCGCAAAAGGTGCACGCCGAGGCAACTTGCTCCTTCTCTTCTTTAACCTTTTTATTATTCTTTTGGGAACTTCCACCATTCCCGTTCCTTGATCTTTTCTTGTTATCACGGATTTTGTATGGTTCCGTGATGCTAAACTTCTCTTTCTTATAATGCCGATCTGAGCGCCGGCTAGATTCCTCTCCTTTTCCCTTCAGCTTTTCGACCTTTTCCAAGGTCCTCTTGCATAAATATGCCCTTTGAACCATTTCCGCATAAGTGCGGATGTTCTGTGTCCCCAGTTGTTGAATAAAACCGGGCTGTAACCCGTCCATAAATCAGTTCGCCTTTAATAATTCCGTACTAATAAGGTGTGGTGCATATGGTGCTAGTCTTGAAAACTGCAACTAGTACTCTGCTACTGACATCATCCCTTGACGAAGGGAGGTAAACTCCATAGCCTTTCTTTCCTTCATATGTTCGGAGAAATACTTGGCACGAAATAAGTGAGAAAAGCATTCCATGTATGTGGCGCATCGGCCGGAGGTGCCGAAATTGATTTCCACCAAGTACGGGCGTCCTTATTTAATTGGAACGTTGCTAGACGAACTTTCTCCTGATCAGTGCATTGTATGACATAAAATATACGATTCATCTCATCGGTCCAATTTTCTGCTTCGTCTGGATTGGAAGATTCATAGAAACGCGGAGGATTTAGACTCCAGAAATCTCGATGAAGGTCACCAGCCCTTGCCCCTGCACCACCTTGTGCTATAGTCTGCAATGCCTGGGTAAGGCTGGCAACTGTTTGTTGCATACCATCCCAATCTACGCGATGAGCCATTCGGAAAATAGGGTACGTGAGAGAAAATAACAACTTGTTATTTCTCATGAAATTGGAATGAACAAAATAATTCTTAAAGTTAATTTGTTATCTTATCCCGGGTTCTACCCAATCCTCACATGGGTATGGAATTTCTTCCTTAGTTCATAGATATGGGTCCTTAAACCTTCGACTTATCCTATGACATGACTCTTTTCCCTAAGTCCTGAGACTTAGGCTCTGATACCAACTTAACTGTCACGCCCCGAGCCTTTATTACAGCGGAAGGCTCGCTCGGGGAGCGCATACAGCCGGCATGGTAAGCCTCTTGCAAGAAAGAATCAATCAGAGCGCGAGACAATCACACAAGTAAATGCAATTGCACATGATTTAATCAACTTCAACTTCATATCATAATGCTCAATGTTCAAAGATACAATCACTAATTTGATTTTCATTCTACTAGACTCAAGAAATAGGAAAATTACATTGACTCAATCTAGACATTATAAACTTCCTATGTCTTCACTCTTGTAATAACAACATTCAATCGCTCTCGGACCCGCTACTTGAATCACCCGAATCCGAATTCGATCTATTTCCATCTCCTGAAAAACATTGGAAATAGGTAATGAGCACACTTGCCCAGTAGGTATCTTTGCATCAACATGAAGGCACTATTAAAGTAATTAACAATTTAGCTCTAAAGAATAAGGTAAAATCATGCGAATGCGAATCGATCACGCATTTAAACCAAAGTAATAAGATAATCATGTAAGATAGAATGATCAAGAATGAACTAGCAAGAATATAACAAGAACATGATATTGGCCTTCCATGAACAAGAATGTAACGAGATTGTACTAGCAAGCCACATATTCATCACACTAGTCTCTTTTGAGTACATAGTTCATGAATTTTTGTGGAATATCAAGCAAGAAAGTCATGTCGTGCCGTGGATCTTCAATTATTTATAGAAATAGTACTCCCAGCGCAATGCGACGCCAGTAGCATCATACCCCATGGTTTATAAAATAGTATGTTTCCGGCAATCCGCCAAGAGGACTAGCATAGAGCCCTTGAACACAATCAGTACTCGATCGCATCTTCAGTTATAAATTAAGCTACTTCCACGCATGTAACAGTAAAGTATGGCCAAGAATGTAATAAGTTCAATAATTCCATGATAACAATAATCAATGAATGAATGCTTTAATTTGAATATATGAGATCAAGAATGACATTTAAACTATGTTATGCTTATAGAATAAATCGACAGCATAACGGTATATTTCCTTAACTTTCATCCATTACATTAAGTCTATTAAGCAATATGATAAGTTCTAGATCATCAAGGTTTGTCTAGAATCATTGAAATATCAACCCTTGGTCAAACCTTAGGTTACCATATACAAGCTATGTAACGGTCGTTTACTGGGCCGTTACACTATGTAATGCGTCCATAATGGGCCGTTACAGTGACCAGAGTCCAGCATACTAGTTTAGACTCAGTGAAATGTGACGGTCGGGCATTGGGCCGTTACGTGAGCCTGACGGTCCAATGCAAGGCCGTTACATTACAAGATCCAGAAAATAACGATAGTGTATTCTAGTTATTGGGCTTTGATGGTACAACCAAGTCGGCATCCTGGTGGGAATCCCAGGCTCGCGGAGAATTACGGAGGCCTTGAAATAATGATTTCCTAGTCCATTGGAAGGAATATCCAATAGAGAGGTCCTCATGTCCAAGATGGTGTTCCTAAAGTGTAAAGTGTGAACTAATGGCAACATACCGGAATATGTGCCATGTACTTATAGAAATGACTCTATTGACAGAGAGAGATATGTATAATCAATGTGAAATCTTGATGAAAAACTCTGTCAATACAACGTTTAAAAGTCATGTTTTATAATACAAATATATATAATTTGGCTTCATGAAATTAACATAACTCAAGTAAAAGTGAGATACCAAAATAGGCAATAGCTAATATGAATAATCAAATAACCTTAAAATCAGATGATCAGGTTAAAACTTAAGTAACTAGGCTTAACAATAAATAATATTGGCAAGTTATAGTCTATCTTAGGGTTGGCAGAACACAGACTCTGACGGTCTGGAGGTGGGACGTCACAGTGAACGTAACGGTCAGGAATCCAACCGTTACATGAACGTAACATGTCTGTCCAAGTGCGTTAGAGACAACAGTGAAAATCCAAAACAGCAGGGTGTGTGACGGTCTGTCGTAGGGCCGTTATATGAGTGTGACGGTCCTACGCTGATGCGTTACAGTATCTGCTGACAGAAAACGATATGAGTCCTAAGAGATCAACTCATATCATGTCTAACTCAAATTCCATGTCTATTCTAGATATGATAACAAAGTATAGGCTAACTACATGCATGGGTATCAGTGAATTAGACTAATAACATGCTTTAATTTCTCTATTAGGCCTAGGAGATGTATGACATGTATATCAACTAGTAAAACATGAAATTAATGCTCTACTATGCAAGAAATTCAATCAAACCAGAGGGCTTTTAGTCCTATCAGATTGTGTTTTGCCGTTCATGAGATAACCTACCTCTTAACTTAGGCTGTTGCTTCTGATTTGGATTGAGAATCCTGCCCTAGATTTCCTTCTTCTGTGACTTTTTTAGCAACTTCCTTGGGCTCTAACTCCACTACCTCTTGACCTAAAGATGTGAAATTTGGAGGGGAGTTAGTCTAAAGTATTGTAAACAAATACTTCTAAAGAGCATACCTGAGACAATGACTCCTTACCTTGATTCTTTACGTCCAAAAAGTAAGGGTCGCACAGTTCAGAACTATGCCCTATTTATAGAGTTTAGGCTAGGGTTTGAGGATTAGATCGATTCTAGAGTCCTTGTTTGGTCATAATCTAATCTCTAAGAGTCCTCAGTATTATTATAACTCTTCCCAAGTCGATCCTTAGTGGATAAGAGTCCAAAGTTTTAATCTTTGTACATGTTCTTTCTTTTACGGAACTAACAGGATGTAACGGTCTACGGCCAGTGCGTTAGAGGCATGTGACGGTCTCACGATGGACCGTTACATTGCTTGTTCTCAGAGTTCAACATGTCTCAAACTCTTCAACTCGCAGAATACACATAGTGTAACGGTCTAGCTCTCATGCGTTACTTGGCTGTGACGGTCGCTCTATGGACCGTTACAGTCAACGTAGCTAGAGTTTTAATTAAGTAAAACTCTTTTATTCGTTTATCCATTTAAATATATATATATGTGATTAGTATTTATCCTTAATGACCTTCTAGAATATGGGCCAACCCAATTGGGCTTGGTCCTTAAAACCTTTTGGGCTTCTTTAAACATGCTAGGTTAATTCATTGGGCCTTCTAAAAGTTCAATAATCCTTTTATAATTCTGTTTAGCCCTTATAAATTACAAATAAATTTTAGAAAATTTTTAAATAATCTAGAAAACACTTATATAAATTCTGGGGCACTACATCATCCCTGGTGGCTCAGGTGTGCACCGCTCGCCCCTGCCTTGTCTAATCCCAGATTTGGTCTGCTGCCTAGGTGATCCAGTCTATCCCTGCCGCAAGTCTGCGTGAGTGCTGTCCCACGCGCTCCTCCGGTTGCTCTCTCGTCGGGAACTCCACCTCTGGCTAGTGGACGCCCACGGTCCTCATGATCAACCGGTAGTGGAGTGGCTCGATCACGTTCAAGCAATGGAGCTAGATGTCTCGGTTCGCGTACGCTAGGGCGGCCACCACCCATGGCTGGCCCTCCTACCCCTCGCCCTAGTACGGTGTCCACCGGGCCTGTAAAACATCAGCCAATTGCATTAGCATCCAAGCATATAGTTGCATAAAGAACAGAAAAATTTTAAGTTTGATCTTACCGAGGCATAGGGTAGAGTGTCAAGGTCATCCTGGATAGCCCGCACCTGGCATCTCAGGGAGCCCACCTCTCGAACCGCTATCCACGGCGTCGTGATGGGCACCCGATCGGGGTGCACCTCCTGTCCTCTCCCCAGCCCGGGGAGGTACATGTAGGCCCACACCTGCATTAAAGCAACAGCATACAGCATTTCATAAAATCATATAGGAATTGCACAAGCATTTTGGGAGTCCATGCTTACCTGAAGTAGTGGGGAGAATCCGCCGAGCATCGTACGCCGGCTTGTGGAGCTCAGGGTGTCGAAGAGGATGGCTAGCACAGCTGCACTGTAACAACCCTGATAAAAGCAAGATTTATAAATAAATCAAATTAAACATAAAAGATAAGAGAATAAGATGACAAAAAGCTTAAATGATTAAATCATTAATCAAGAGGAAAATAACGCCTTTTAGCAAGGCGCTGATTCAAAAGGCAACGCCTCTGTCTAAGGCGTTAATTTAAATAGGATGCCTATATGAAAGGGCGTCAAATCCCAAACAACGGGAAGATAAAATTAAAGAAAGGAAATGAAACGCCCTCTACATAGGCGCGTTTTACATAGGTAACGATGCTAGACAAGGCGTCAATTTAAATTCGACGCCGTTACCTAGGACGTTAATTCAGTTTGTGTTCCGTTCGAACCAGGAACTTATCCAGGGTAAGTTGATAACTATGAGAAAGAGTTCGAATGTAGTAATAACTCTATCATGGAAGTGCTACTTCCAATCAAACACTAACCCTATTAGGATCCTAAAATCCTATAAATACTCACCGTGTCGATCTGATTCGCTATTTTGGCGATCGGAGTCTTCTAAGGTCTGAACAGCAGGTTATTCGTATAGTTCTTTTTCCCTGTTACATGAAAAATATTAATTATGCTTCTTCATCTTCTACAGGTTTAAGGAGCTCCTGTCTTCCCGAAGAACCAATAAGTTCTTCTCTTCCTTTACCTCTTGTTATTCATACGAAGAATAATACCTTCGTGTTCTTCTGCCTCTACAGGTTGCCTATAGAGTGGAAACGTCCGACTGAAGAATTAGGGGTTCTTCATCTGCACCCTCTTCTGTGCGTGCTGCTGCTATTAGCAATTATCATCGCCAGGAGGCTCTGTTAGACAGAGTATTGTCCCAAACCTTTCACGAGTCCTTCATCCAGATCAACTATAAGGTAGGTTTTCTCAGGGATTGTAGCCCAAACTAGCATATTAATAATTATAACATCATCTGTTAATACATGCATATAGATTTCATGCGTTTGATTAGTTTCTAAAGAGTTTTTGAAAGAAACGCCCCTATCAAGGGCGCTAAATTACAAGAAAACGACCATGACTAGGTCGTCAATTTCATATTTGACGCCCTGCACACGGACGTCAATTTCTTTTAATTACTAAATACCCTGTTTAAAATTATATATCTATTCAAACATGATTCTAAAAATAATGCATGATCAATCTCTTGTAATCCTGCTATTTTTCCTGCCACGATCATGTACCCTGTTTCCTGAAATTTTAGTATTTGAAAAATAGGTAAATTCCTGAATTCACGACCTTGTCCAGGTCGTCTCATGTTTAACTGACGCCCCAGACCAGGGCGCATATTGAAGAGACACGCCCCTGCCCAGGGCGCGTTTCTGTTAAAAATTCTAGATTATTAATATTCTGTAAATTAGAAATATTGAAAGGACGACTTCTATGTACGTCGTCAACTGTTATATAAACGCCCCTGATTAAGGCGTTAATTTCATGAAAAACGGCTTTACCAAAGTCGCTATTTTTCTGCATTACTGTTTCACTAATTACTGTTAACCGAGAGCTTCATTATATATATATATATATATCGGCACTATATTCCAGTCCGTGAATATAGTCCCATGTTTCATGATGTTTTATCGCACTACCCTCAATTCTCATTGACATACAAGCTCTCCATTGGACATTCCGTTCCTTTGGAATAGCGAGTTAGTCATAGAGACCTCCGTAAGACTCCTCGCAGCCTTGGATTCTCTCAAGGCCGACTGAGCTGGTTGTACCATAAAAACCCATTACACAATCTTTGCCATATCCCTCTATAGAAACATAGTAATACCGGCCCTCATGTCATGCCATGGGTATGATATGAGAATTATCTTAATGAACGGGGAAGAATATGCCGTTCTTATGCTGTTCTTGTAAACCCCAATTCTATGTCAACATTGTTATGATGTTCTTGTAGACCCCAATTCTATATTAAACTTGATGTTCTTGTGAACCTCAATTCTATATTAAGAATGAGGACGTCTTGCCATTGAGGTGCTATTCATATGGACCTCAATTCTATATAAAAGAGTGTCTCTACTTACTTATCATGGTACCCGAGTTAAGGGAACCAATTCCACCTAGTTTTATCGAAAGTGTGATTGTACCGTTATTATCGCCTATTGGTGTCAAAAGTCATATTTTTGGACTCTAATCTCTCAAAAGTTGTCTTACATGACTACAAGCTTGCTTATTGAAATTCTGTGATGGCTATACACAAAAATGTGGATGTTAGAAATACATGACTAATGCCTGCGCATATAGGGCCCGATCTGGTCCTGGGAGGAGCACCCGAAAGTACTTGTGCCCATGGGAGTTGATTGATCACGGTATTGGCATTATACCGAAGTGCATGACTAGCTTGATTGAACATTCCACAAACCTTGTACTTGACTTGATATTACATGACTTGCGTGGCCCAAAAAAAAAGGGTAATTACTTGCGTGCTTGAACGTGATAGCCAAATTTCATCTTGACATGATAAAGTACTTGCTTGAATATCTTGAGGTCATTTGATATAAGTTCTTGAAAGTTCATGACTAGTTCTTCCTGTTATCTTATTGTTATATCCTCTTTCTATCTTGTCGTTTTATGCGAGCATGCATAGCTATAGTGCATTCATGAAAGATGTAACTACTTAAACCCCTTGCTAGTTCCTGAGATATAATTTCCTACTGAGCGTTCGCTCACTCCGTGTTTCCCTTACTTTTCAGGTAAGTCCGACGATGAGGGAAGTCAATCGGATGGGGAGAATCAAGAGTGAAAGAGCTAGAGCTTTTCCAAGTGTCATCTAGTCTTTTATATATTTCTTGAGTCAAATGTGTACTTTTCTTTTTTTTTGAATAGAGTATTGGGTTTGTAATAGACTATTTATTATGAAGAAATAAATGGATTGAGTTATCTTTACTTTTGCGCATCTCTGTCTTTGTGTCGAATACACTACTACTCTGATTGACATGATTGATATAAACTCGTCACGCATCTCCGGGTATCTTCCGCTCTCGGGACGTGACAATTTTTGTGGTATCAGAGCCTAGGGTATTCAATTCCTAGGAAAAACCCAAGTCCAAGGATAGGTTTTAACCCTTTAACCAGTGAGATTGGGTAGAACCAAGGGTTAAAGTTAACATAGAATGCTAGTCTTTAAAATACAAATCACATATTAATCTAGTTATTATAATTGTAGGATAATGGCTGCCGAACGTGCTCAATGGCGCAACATGCAGCGTACGCTTCAAGGCATGACTCAGGTGCTGCAACAAGTAGCACAAGGAGGTGGACAACGAGCAGGAAGTCTCCATCAGACTTTCAAGAACATGAACCCGCCCAAGTTCACGGGTTCTACTGATCCGGATGACGTTGAACACTGGATTAGGGAAACAGAACGTATCTTCCGTGTCATGCAATGCACGGATCAGGATAAAATTTTGTTAGCTACCTTTCAGCTAGATAGGGATGCTAGATGCTGGTGGGAATCAATAGAGGCTACTCTAAATCAAGACCAAGTTACATGGGAGGAATTCGTTGAACACTTCAATGCAAAATATTTTTCAGACCGAGTGCAGGAAAAGAAAGCTGCTGAATTTGCTGCACTGAAGCAACGATGCTTGTCAGTGGCCGAGTATGAGGCCCAATTCTCTAGATTGTCTCGGTATGCTAAGCACTTAGTTAGCACCAAGAAGATGAAAGCTAGGAGGTTCCTAAACGGGCTCAGGCCCCAATATATTACCTAACTGGCACCGATGGACATTCAGGTATATTCGGAGATAGTATGCCGCGCACAACTGTTAGAAGATGCCACAGAACTATCTGATAGGATTCGTGGTAAGGATAAGAAGGAATAAGTTACAGGATCGGGTTCTTTTAAACCCAACTTCAAGAAGAGGCCTAGCAATGGAGGTACTTCCTCACAAGACCAAAAATTTAAGAAGACCAAGCCCTTCTCTATCACTACTACACCTCCAAATATAATATGCAAGCACTGTGACAAGGCTGGTCATAAAGCCGAAGAGTGCTGGAGGAAACTTGGAGCATGTCTCCGTTGCGGGAGCCGTGAGCATCGGATTCCCGATTGCCCATTACTTAATGATCAAACCGGTCACGGAAAACGCCCGGTAACCAAGAACGCTCGTCTTCACGCAATTAAGGAGACCGAAGAAGAAGAAGGCGGACTAGTAGAAGGTACACTGAAAGTTTGTTCCAAGTATGCACATGTCTTATTTGATACGGGTGCATCACATTCTTTTATTTCCAAGAAGTTTGCTAACCCACTTCCTATGGAACCGGAATGGATGAAAATAATCTTATCTACTCCTCTCGGAAACGAAACAGATATTACTCACCATTATCAAAACTGTGAAGTCTTGGTAAAAGGAAGGAATCTTCCTATCGATCTCATATGTTTAGATCTAAAGGAGTATGATGTCATACTGGGAGCGGATTGGTTATCCAAATACCAGGCAACGGTTGATTGCCGCAATAGCAAGGTTACATTCGAGGAATTTCAGAATTAATCTTCACTAGCCCTAAGAGTCGAAGCAAATCCCCTTTTATTTCGGCTCTCCGAGCTAGCAAGCTCATTAGGAAAGGATGTGTATCTTTCCTTGCATTTATCACAGTTAAAGAAGCTAAGGAAACTAAGCTAGAAGACATTCCCGTAGTGCAAGAGTTTCCAGACGTATTTTCGGAAGATTTGCCTGGATTACCCCCACAAAGAGAAGTGGCCTTCACCATTGACTTAGTCCCTGGTGCTGGTCCAATTTCAAAGGCACCTTATAGAATGTCACCTGCAGAACTCAAGGAGTTAAAGGAGCAATTGATGGAACTCATTAAGAAAGGATTCATTAGACCAAGTACTTCCCCGTGGGGAGCACCTGTACTGTTTGTAAGAAAGAAAGATGGATCCATGAGGCTATGCATCGACTATCGATAGTTGAATCATCTCACTATCAAGAACAAGTATCCACTGCCGAGAATCGATGAATTATTTGACCAAATATCTGGATCCAAGTATTTCTCAAAGATTGATCTCAGGTCGGGATATAATCAGTTAAGGATCAAAGATGATGACATTCATAAGACCGCATTCAGAAGCAGGTATGGCCATTATGAATTCGTTGTTATGCCTTTTGGACTAACAAATGCCCCTGCTGCCTTTATGCAGTTAATGAATAGCATATTCAGGCCTTATTTGGATCAATGCGTGGTGGTCTTTATTGATGATATATTGATTTATTCTAAGACCAAGGAAGAGCATGAGGAGCATTTAAGGATTGCATTACAAATATTGAGGACAAATCAATTATATGCAAAACTCAGCAAGTGTGAATTCTGGCTTGAAGAAGTAACTTTTCTCGGACATGTTATATCAAAGGATGGCTTATCTGTAGATCCATCAAAAGTCGAAGCTGTAAGGAACTGGGAAAGACCGACCAATGCTAGCGAGGTCCGAAGTTTCTTAGGTCTTGCAGGCTATTACAAGCGATTCATCAAAGATTTCTCTAAGATCGCCATGCCACTTACGAGGTTAACTCGCAAGGAGATCCGTTATGAATGGAGTGAGGAATGTGCAAGAAGCTTCCGAACTCTCAAGGATCATCTTACTACAGCTCCTGTCTTAGCTTTACCAGTAGAAGGAGAGAAATTCGAGGTATACACTGATGCTTCTGACATTGGCCTCGGATGTGTTCTAATGCAACAAGGAAAGGTTATAGCTTACTCTTCTCGTCAATTGAAGAAGCATGAAGAGAACTACCCCGTCCATGACTTAGAATTGGCCGCGGTAGTATTTGCACTGAAGATATGGAGACATTATCTCTATGGAGTGCAGTTTACTGTATACTCCGATCACAAGAGTCTCAAATATCTTTTCTCACAGAAGGAACTGAACATGAGGTAAAGACGTTGGCTAGAAAATCTCAAAGACTTCGACTTCAATATACAATATCATCCTGGAAAGGGTAATCATGTAGCAGATGCCCTTAGTCGAAAGCCAAGAGCCCTGTTAGCCAATTGTATGATTCAAGAATGGAGGTTGCTGGAGCAATTCTCTGAACTCAATATAGGCATGGACACAGACCCTAGATGTGTCACATTATCTCATATAAGCATACAGTCAGACCTATTATCTGAAATACAAGCGCTTCAAGATAATGACCCAATGTTGGTAGAGATCAAAGGCAAACTGGAAGGACAATCTGATTTCCAAATAACTTGTGAAGGAAGATTAATGTTCAGGAGTAGAACTTGCATACCAGATTATCCCGAGTTAAAGAAGAAGATATTAGATGAAGCTCATAGATCAAGGTACACGATTCATCCTGGATCTACCAAAATGTACCAAGGTGTAAAGAGAAATTTTTGGTGGCCCAACATGAAAAGGGAAATAGCAGACTATGTATCACGTTGTCTCACGTGCCAACAAGTCAAGGCAGAACACCAAAAGCCTGCTGGAAAACTACATCCCCTAGATATTCCTAAGTGGAAGTGGGAGAATATTAGTATGGATTTCATCATGGGTCTATCTAAATCAAAGGGAGGACATGATGGAATATGGGTTATTATTGATCGATTGACTAAATCAGCACATTTCTTGCCAATCAAGAGCCGATGGTCAATTGATGTTCTGGCTGCATTGTATATCAAGAAGATAGTCAGATTACATGATATTCCTGTTTCAATCGTGTCTGACAGAGATCCCCGTTTTACTTCTCATTTTTGGAAGGGACTACAACATTCGTTGGGAACAAGACTTAACTTTAGTACAGCTTTTCACCCTCAAACGGATGGTCAGACCGAGAGAACCAATCAAGTAGTCAAAGATATGCTAAGAGCATGCATTATTGATTTTGGTGGAAACTGGCATGATCACTTGCCTCTAGTCGAATTTGCATACAATAATAGCTACCAGGCAAGTATACAAATGGCACCTTTCGAAGCCTTATATGGAAGGAGTTGCCGATCACCCTTATGCTGGGACGAAGTTGGAGAGAAACAACTGATAGGTCCAGACATGGTAAGGGATACTACCGAGAAGATACAATTGATCAGAGAAAGACTGCAAGTTGCTCAGTCTAGACAAAAGGCTTATGCTGACACAAGAAGGAGAGATCTTGAATTCCAAGTTGGAGATCATGTATTTCTCAAGATATCGCCTGGACGTGGAATACGGAGATTTGGTGTTAAAGGCAAGCTTACACCAAGATTCATCGGACCTTTTGAGATACTAGAAAGAGTTGGCGAGGTTGCTTATCGCATTGCATTGCCACCTCAACTGTCCGACGTACATGATGTATTCCACATATCAATGTTGAAGAAGTATGTACACGATCCATCACATATTATTGATCATGGAGAATTAGTGATCCAGAAGGATCTCACATATGAACAGAAGCCTATGAAGATACTAGATCGTGAAGTACGTACCCTAAGGAATAAGGTTATTCCCATGCTTAAGGTACAATGGAATAAGAACTCAGAACATGAAGCTACATGGGAGACCGAGGAATCCATGAGGAAGTGATTCCCAGAATTATTTTAAGGTATGTACTCTACACTTATATATACTATTGAATTTGGGGACCAAATTCTTTTAAGTAGGGGAGGGTGTAACAACCCTGATAAAAGTAAGATTTATAAATAAATCAAATTAAACATAAAAGATAAGAGAATAAGATGACAAAAAGCTTAAATGATTAAATCATTAATCAAGAGGAAAATAACGCCTTTTAGCAAGGCGCTGATTCAAAAGGCAACGCCTCTGTCTAAGGCATTAATTTAAATAGGACGCCTATATGAAAGGGCGTCAAATCCCAAACAACGGGAAGATAAAATTAAGGAAAGGAAATGAAACGCCCTCTACATAGGTGCGTTTTACATAGGTAATGACGCTAGACAAGGCGTCAATTTAAATTCGACGCCGTTACCTAGGACGTTAATTCAGTTTGTGTTCCGTTCGAACCAGGAACATATCCAGGGTAAGTTGATAACTATGAGAAAGAGTTCGAATGTAGTAATAACTCTATCATGGAAGTGCTACTTCCAATCAAACACTAACCCTATTAGGATCCTAAAATCCTATAAATACTCACCGTGTCGATCTGATTCGCTATTTTGGCGATCGGAGTCTTCTAAGGTATGAACAGCAGGTTATTCGTATAGTTCTTTTTCCCTGTTACATGAAGAATATTAATTATGCTTCTTCATCTTCTACAGGTTTAAGGAGCTCATGTCTTCCCGAAGAACCAGTAAGTTCTTCTCTTCCTTTACCTCCTGTTATTCATACGAAGAATAATACCTTCGTTTTCTTCTGCCTCTACAGGTTGCCTATAGAGTGGAAACGTCCGACTGAAGAATTAGGGGTTCTTCATCTGCACCCTCTTCTGTGCGTGCTGCTACTATTAGCAATTATCATCGCCAGGAGGCTCTGTTAGATAGAGTATTGTCCCAAACCTTTCACGAGCCCTTCATCCAGATCAACTATAAGGTAAGTTTTCTCAGGGATTGTATCCCAAACTAGCATATTAATAATTATAACATCATCCGTTAATACATGCATATAGATTTCATGCATTTGATTAGTTTCTAAAGAGTTTTTGAAAGAAACGCCCCTATCAAGGGCGCTAAATTACAAGAAAACGACCATGACTAGGTCGTCAATTTCATATTTGACGCCCTGCACACGGACGTCAATTTCTTTTAATTACTAAATACCCTGTTTAAAATTATATATCTATTCAAACATGATTCTAAAAATAATGCATGATCAATCTCTTGTAATCCTGCTATTTTTCCTGCCACGATCATGTACCCTGTTTCCTGAAATTTTAGTATCTGAAAAATAGGTAAATTCATGAATTCACGACCTTGTCCAGGTCGTCTCATGTTTAACTGACGCCCCAGACCAGGGCGCATATTGAAGAGACACGCCCCTGCCCAGGGCGCGTTTCTGTTAAAAATTCCAGATTATTAATATTCTATAAATTAGAAATATTGAAAGGACGACTTCTATGTACGTCGTCAAATGTTATATAAACGCCCCTGATTAAGGCGTTAATTTCATGAAAAACGGCTTTACCAAAATCGCTATTTTTCTGCATTACTGTTTCACTAATTAATGTTAACCGAGAGCTTCATTATATATATATATATATATCGGCACTATATTCCAGTCCGTGAATATAGTCCCATGTTTCATGATGTTTTATCGCACTACCCTCAATTCTCATTGACATACAAGCTCTCCATTGGACATTCCGTTCCTTTGGACTAGCGAGTTAGTCATAGAGACCTCCGTAAGACTCCTCGCAGCCTTGGATTCCATCAAGGCCGACTGAGCTTGTTGTACCATAAAAACCCATTACACAATCTTTGCCATGTCCCTCTATAGAAACATGGTAATACCGGCCCTCATGTCATGCCATGGGTATGATATGAGAATTATCTTAATGAACGGGGAAGAATATGCCGTTCTTATGCTGTTCTTGTAAACCCCAATTCTATGTCAACATTGTTATGATGTTCTTGTAGACCCCAATTCTATATTAAACTTGATGTTCTTGTGAACCTCAATTCTATATTAAGAATGAGGACGTCTTGCCATTGAGGTGCTATTCATATGGACCTCAATTCTATATAAAAGAGTGTCTCTACTTACTTATCATGGTACCCGAGTTAAGGGAACCAATTCCACCTAGTTTTATCGAAAGTGTGATTGTACCGTTATTATCGCCTATTGGTGTCAAAAGTCATATTTTTGGACTCTAATCTCTCAAAAGTTGTCTTACATGACTACAAGCTTGCTTATTGAAATTCCGTGATGGCTATACACAAAAATGTGGATGTTAGAAATACATGACTAATGCCTGCGCATATAGGGCCCGATCTGGTCCTGGGAGGAGCACCCGGAAGTACTTGTGCCCATGGGAGTTGATTGATCACGGTATTGGCATTATACCGAAGTGCATGACTAGCTTGATTGAACATTCCACAAATCTTGTACTTGACTTGATATTACATGACTTGCGTGGCCCAAAAAAAAAAGATAATTACTTGTGTGCTTGAACGTGATAGCCAAATTTCATCTTGACATGATAAAGTACTTGCTTGAATATCTTGAGGTCATTTGATATAAGTTCTTGAAAGTTCATGACTAGTTCTTCCTATTATCTTATTGTTATATCCTCTTTCTATCTTGTCATTTTATGCGAGCATGCATAGCTATAGTGCATTCATGAAAGATGTAACTACTTAAACCCCTTGCTAGTTCCTGAGATATAATTTCCTACTGAGCGTTCGCTCACTCCGTGTTTCCCTTACTTTTCAGGTAAGTCCGACGATGAGGGAAGTCAATCGGATGGGGAGAATCAAGAGTGAAAGAGCTAGAGCTTTTCCAAGTGTCATCTAGTCTTTTATATATTTCTTGAGTCAAATGTGTACTTTTCTTTTTTTTTGAATAGAGTATTGGGTTTGTAATAGACTATTTATTATGAAGAAATAAATGGATTGGGTTATCTTTACTTTTGCGCATCTCTATCTTTGTGTCGAATACACTACTACTCTGATTGACATGATTGATATAAACTCGTCACGCATCTCCGGGTATCTTCCGCTCTCGGGGCGTGACATGCACCCCACGCGTACTCTCCGACTCTATCCACCTCCTCGAGCAGGGGCAGGAGCTTGCAGCTCACTCTATCTGCCCTGGTGGCGAACATCAGCTTCCCAAAAAACAACATCAGGAACCGTCGCAGGACTACATTCGCCTCGGGTCCTGGTCCAGCTGCCACCCTCTCTCGTGCTCTGCCCGTTAGTCACTCCAGGTGCTGCTCTGGCATCTCCCCAACCGTGATCCCAACTCCTCTCAAACCCAGGCTCTCCTGTAGCCTCGCTCTCTGTAGGATAGTAGAGTGGCGCTCCGGCCTCAGAAGCTCCAATCCCAGTAGTCTCTGGACCAGCTCCCGGTAGTCCATCAAAGTCCTCCCGCTCACCAGCACACCGTGTACCCGCGGCCCGGTGATGCGCGCCACATCCTCCAGTGTAGGGATCATGTGACCCCATGGGAACAGGAATGCCTGGCTGACTGGGTCCCACCGGTCGTTCAGTGAGTAAAGAAGGGCGGTGTCCAGCCTCACCACCTCCATGCCCAGGAACTCAGCAAACCCCATGGCAGCCAGTCACTCCCTCTAAAAATCCGATAGCGCCAGTACACTGCCCGGACCTGGAGCCATGAGATCCGTGTCCGACGTTTTCCCTGCATACACTCAACATTCTGGGTTAGTCATTCATTTTCATAAATCATGCATTGCATATATATATATAAATAATAATAATAATAAAGAATGCAGCCTGTTAAGGTGGCGGCCATCATAGGGTCATTTCTGTCCCTCTAACGGTCTTCTGTTGACCGTTTAAAATCCCCAACGGTCCCCATCAGACCGTTTTCATTTTCCAATAAACCTCTTCGCTAATCTGAGTTTAAACAGTCATCCTCTGACTGTTTTTGTCTAATTGGCGATCTGTTGGAGACCGTTTTGCTCTCTAGCGGCCTAGTTCGGACCGTCTCATCCTTCGTAAGTCGGTTCTTACGTTACGGACTTTTGGAGGCCATGTTTTATTCCCTGTTTGTCAAGTTCAGACCGTTTCTACCCTCCGTAAGCCGGTTCGTATTTAGCGGTCACAGATGGACCGTCCAACCCACTTAGCGGTCCCTATTAGGACCGTTTCATCCCAGCCACGGCGGACGGCATTCACTCATCCCCCATTCGTTGGAAATGGCCCTAGGGGGCCCTTAAAATCATCCCTAGGGGTTGGTGGGACCCCTCTATCCCCATCTAAACTCAATGCATCAATCAAAAATTCAAAAATTGAGGGATTTTTTGGGTCCACGGCCTACCTCGGATGACGGGGTTCTCCAGGCCGTTTCCTTGGTCGCCGCCGCTTCCTCCTCGCCCTCTTGTGGCATTGACGCTTCCTCGGGCACTCCGGCGGCCGTAGAGGGTCCCTCTCCCTCGGTCTCAGCCGGTGGCGGCATATCCTCCCCCGGTGGGTTCGCCGGTGGTGCACGGTTCTCCTCTCCAGCCATTCGGCGTGGGAATCTCTTCAACACCCTCTTCTTGAGTCTCATCTAGGGGCACTCCCGTGTGAAGGGCAGGAGGAGTGAGCTAGGGGGAAGGGAAGATCGGTGGAAGGTTCTCGGTGGGGAAGACAGGGGAGGGCGTCAGGTGGCATTCGTGTGCTCGATGGTGAGGGAGATGGAGGGGCAGTTTTCTTTTTTTGAAATCGACGGTCATTTAGCGGTCTATCGATCGACCGTTTATATCATATAAACGGTCGAGTCATGGCCGTCTTAGTAACTTCAGATAGAGAACCATGTGACCATTTAGTTATATTGTGCGGTCATTCCTGTGACCGGTTTTGAGGTTGAGGCGGCCATGCTTAAACCATTTTAAAGGCCCCATTTTGGTTAAATTCATGCTTATGCACCCTGTTAATTAAATTTTTTTATGCATGATTACATTTTGGCTATCTGACTAATGTTGAATTGCACAATTTTTGTCCCGCCATGCTACGTGCCATGCTCCCCATCTGGCAGGTAAGTCAGGTAAGTATTCCGCATCCCTTATCCCTTAATGCATTACTATATGGTATTTATGCTATATTATCTCGAGAATCGGCTAGTCATTCATGTGTTCTGGGATCTGATGTTCCCTTTTACCAAAAATAATGATGATCTAGGTGCACATGTTTAATCGTTAGTTAAGGCCGTTAGGTTGGTGGAATTAGGGGACAATGGTTCTATTCTGCACGCCGTGGTTGCAGATAGTGTCCTGACCCTGATTTATCCGGTCTAGCAATATTATTCTTGAGTACTTTCTATTTTACCTTTCTTCGCATTCGTTTTAATGATTTCTTTATTTTAGCCTAGCATGCATAATACGTATTTTTGAGCATTCGTGACCTATAAGCTGTCTAAATTGTCTCATTGATGATGGATGATTGTGCGTTTGTGGTCTTGGGTAAGGAAGATTATTCCATTCAGAGTCGAAAGGTTTTCTTTGATTTGTTCGCTTGGTTGGTTCGCTGAGAATCCCTGTCTGGAGTTTAGTCCACTTTCTTTTATTTTCCATTACTGCTTATTCTGATCCCCTCATTGGCTCGTGGATTGTGTCACCACGATGAGGGTGATCGTGTTTCCTTTTCGTCTATTTTTAGTTAGTTCCTCCAGGTTAGTGTCATTTTGATCTAATCATTCTGTGTGACTGGTTCAAAGTTTTTCGGAAGATCCCTATCACTCATTGGTAAGAACATGTGTCGTTTACCTTAACGCCCGCTTTTTAGTCCGCTCTGCAATATTTCCGCTTCATCTCCATGTTTCCATGTCGCCTCCGCTTCGCCTCCGCTCACCCCCCTACAAAGAGGACGTTAAGGAGGGGCATCTGTTGACAACTGTTTTATACTTTTGAATTGGGTTGTTTTCTTATCCTTATTTATGATGTACGAAGTTGTCCACTATTTATTGGGCCATTTTCAGATGGTTTTTGGGGCTATTTTATGGGTCACTTTCTCCCTGGTTGGGCTTCCTCAATTAATTTCTCGAATTAGGGCTTAAAGGGCCTTGATTTAACTTGGTATTTGGGATAAATAAGCTTGTTTATCTCACCTTTTTTTATTTTTCAACGACCCGGCAAATTGCGGTCGCCCGATGGACCGCTGAATCATTGGCGGTCTGTCAAGAACCGTTTCTACTTGGCGGGATTCCCAGATTTGATGGTGCGGACACACGCCACTATACACACCAGTGGACGAGGACATGGCGGGACCCGGATAGCTCACGGAGGACGTGGACGCATCGGCCGAGCCTTCACCTTCATTTCCCATTTATTTGGCCTTGTTAGGCCCTATTTGGAGCTTATGTATCCTTATTGGGTTGTAATAGTATGTAAAAGGCTAATGGGCCTATGATCTTGTAATGGTCTAGAGTTAGTGGTCTAGAGTTAGTGGGCTTGTCTAATGGGCCTTTAAATGGGCCAAGCCCATGGTCTAGTGTGAAAGGAGAATGGGACTTGTGGGCTTCTACATGGGGCACCCCCCCTTTCTTGGTCCAAGGGGAGACAACCACCTACCTCCCTTGACTCTCCTCTCCCATTGTCACAAGGGAAGCTTCCTTTCCCCTCACTTGGTCCAAGAGAATGGCTGCCACCTACCATTCTTGTCCTCCTCCCCTTTGAATATCAAAGTTAGGCAAGTCTAGTGTTCCCTTGTCCCCCTCTCCCCCTCTCATTGTCAAAGGGGCGCAGCCCCCTCTCCCTCCCCTTGATCCAACGAATGTATCACCCCCTACCCCTTTCCAACTCCTATATAAACATGTGTATAGTGTTTGGGAAGAAGTTAATGAAATTTTTGTGAGAGAAAATTGCATAGAGAGAGTGATTCTCTTGTTTCTCCCATGGGTGTGAAGCCCTGCCCAATCCTGTGACAAGATTGAATCTGGGCGTCTGACTCACCCCTATATCCTCTACATCCCCTTCTCATCTGGTTCCACGAAAATTATCCGTGATACTTCATCGAGTCAGGAAGATTTCAGAGGTGGTTTTGCGTCGATCGGAGTTCTGGATCGCCGGTAGCACTTCATTTCGTGACGGCGCGCAGATCTGCCCGAGCCTGCTGTCCAGATCTGGAGTTTACTGATTCCAAATTTCCCTAGATATGCTCTCAAGCCATCAAGAGCTGCCTTTTCAGAGTGACCGTAGGATTTTGAGTCTGCTTCACGCTGCCACTGATCTCGTCTCGATCCGAGATCTGTACTGATCGTGGCGATGATTCTCGTGGGATCGCGCAAGCTAATCTGTGCAGGCCCGACTCAGCACCAGAGCCGACTTCCCGAGTCTACCCCACCTCATCCCGTGCAGATCTGTGCAAGCACTTTGGTCTGCATCTTCCTCTGGACGTCGCCAACGAGCCCCCATAAACGGCACCTCGATCCGACATTGGCAACAAATTTTCCCATAATTAATTGTCTTCCTCTGCAGTTCTGAGTGCACAAAACTAGAAGCTAAGTTCAATCGCTGCTGCGCCCAGATCTGAAAAGATCTGATTGCGCCCTTCGGAGTAGACGAACTACGTCCCGTCACCGACATTCTCCAATAAAAGGAACTCCGATCGGGCATCGGATCTTGGCGCACCGGCCTCCGCAAGTTCTTTGCGCAGGGTGATCAGCGTGGGCAGAATCGAGTTGACTTCCATTCGGCCCACCTGATCGGCTCCGGCTTGCTTCCCTCGCCTCCTGCGAGTGCGGCCCATCAACCCGGACTTTAGCAACCCCAAAATTTATGTTTGTTGCCCGTTACCTCCCTGCTTGGAGTGGGCATCAGGTTCTGAAATTGTAAATTTAACAATTGTGTGTATTGGGGTTGTTTGGATTCGGCCGGGAATTCTTCTCCACGCCTAGTCGTGGAGGTACGTGCTCGTTCCTCTCTCACATTGCTGGTTTAGTATATGGTCTATTATGCTGCGTTTGTGAGATTAGGGCCGTTAGCTAGTTTCAATTACCGCGATTGTGTGTGAATGAGAGCCGTTCCTTAGCTCTAGTCGAGCATCGAGCTCGGACTACACCACCCTAGGCGACAGTGGTTCCTTAACCACTGCAATCCCCACGTTTCCCTCGCAAGGGACGATCGTCGGGCTAGTTAGAGTGCTGTTGAGAGACATCTTCACCGGGAGAATGCCACGGTGGTCAGCCGCCCAGCTTGCCTTTGACGTGTTAGTGCTGGCCGTACATCAAGTCCGTCGTACGTCTTAGCCCAGTCGTCATCCGTCCTGCATCAAATTGGTATCAGAGCCAGGTTGTGTCTAGGGTGTTTAAAACAAAAAAAAGAGTGCCATTTACGTCTAGTCATCGTCTAAGTGGGTCTAGGTTGCATTTCATCCAAATAACCCGGTATATAAAAAAAGTGTTGTCCGAACGTTAGGCTACGCCTATCGGGAAGACCGCACACTTGCGTGAGTGATCTTCGGATCGATTATCTCCGCCACGTACCAGATACTGGTTTAGGTCTAGGTGCATCAACTTTGCATTTAGTCGGTGTCTCCTAGTCCGTGTGTCGTTGCATGCCCACTCGGCGAGGTACTCAATACCATCGCCCTACGCCTATGGCTAACCCACGAGATGTCGCCTCGGGAGACTTCCACTCCTTACATGAGGCAATGATGGCCATTATCGCTCTGATGGACCGGTCCAAAGCCACCTTTCGGAACTTTTCTGAAAATAAGGATGGTCGCCTTCGAGCCATGGAGGAACGCATGGAGACATCCGACAAGTCTGTCCAAGATCTAGTTGGACGGTTAGATAAAATGTCACACGGGAACGCCCCTGGAACGGCTCAGGGCCCACCCGCACCTCCTCTCGCGGTGGCCCAAGGCCCACCCGCTCCCATGGCCCAAGTCCAGGCCGCTCCCGTGGCCCAAAACCAGCCCCCACCCACTCCTCAAAACACCCGGCAATAGGCCATCGAACCACAACATCGTGACCTTGGTCTAGAAGACTATGGGTCCGATAATGCGTATGGGGGGAATGGCAGACACCATCATGGCTTTCATCAGCCAAGAGATGAGGAGGACGATAGAGTCCTTAGGACCGTGCGAGCAGACCCTCCCACTTTCAACGGGTCTTTGGACCCAAAGGCCTATCTCGATTGGGAGGCCGGCATGGATCGATACTTCGAGTGGTTCGAAATGACGGACCTCCAGAGAGTCAGGTTTGCAAAAATGAAGTTGTTAGGGTAAGCGCAAACTTATTGGCACAATGTGGAGAGCTTGCTCTATCAGCGTCGAGAGCCCCCGGTTGAGTCTTGGGATGAAATGAAGGATAGGCTTAGAACTAAGTATCTTCCCACCTCGTACCGTCAACGGCTCATTGATCGATGGTAGAACCTCACCCAAGGTGATAGGTCTGTGTCTGAGTACATCGTAGAGTTTGATGAATATTTTTTGCGATGTGACATCTCGAAAGAGAGCACGATGCCTATTTCCCACTTCCGTCGTGGTCTGTAGCCCCACTATCAGTACGAACTCTTTCGCCGAAATGTAACCACCCTGGAGGCCGCTTATCAAGTTGCTCTCGAATTAGAGCAGTTTGAGTGAGATTTTGCTCCTGTCCAGTGACCGGGAACAATCCCTCAGTGTGGGTCTGACTCTCAGACCACACCAAGTTCCTATAGCCGATTTTCAATGGTTCGTCCTCCGGAACCCCCTCGCCAGGACCCCTTTGCTCTCAGGCCTCGGCCCTTCCATCCAAGGGACCCTCTCCCTCGCCCACATGCACCAATCCCCACCCCACACCCCCAGCAGCCCGCATTGCCTGCCTGACCTCAGCTCCCATCACCCCCGGCCCGACGAGAAGACAAGGGAAAGGGATCGATGGCCGGTGGAGCATCTTCTAGAACAGGGCCACGTGACCAGTGTTATAGGTGTGGTGGAATTGGCCACTTTGTGGCCAAGTGTCCCACTTGGGAATCATTGACTATTTCGGACACTCCAATCTGCGACGCCACACCGGAGCTAGTGGAGGTCCTCTATGAGGCGGACCCCGAACTCGAGAAGGAGTATTTTGATGCGCTTTTAGAAGAGCATGCTGTCGACCCGGGTACCCAGGGCAATGTGCACTTGGGTGTGATCCTCCCGAACCTTTGAACCCCCATTTAGAAGTTAGTAGGTTCATGTTAGATGTCTAAGAATCTCCAACTTTGGGTTACATTGTTTGTTTGGTGTCTAGGTTTGTCTAAGGTCATGTGTGTGTCTGTTTGTTTCTACAATTTGTTTTCTTTCATGCATATGGTTTGCATTAAGTCGTGTCCCAATAAAAGGCCAGCCATGCACGTATAAGGAGTTAGCTGATGCATGCTACATTCCCGTGAGTTCAAAAGGGAGAGTACGTCAAGATCAGGGTCATACCAGAACGGTTTCTTCTTGGGGGCCGTAAAGCAACTCTAGGTCCCCGATACCCGCCCTTTCGGGTTAAGAAACAAGTGGGTTTGAATGCGTACGTTATTGAACTACCAGGCGACTATGGTGTCAGTTCGACGTTCAATGTTTCTGATCTAGTAGCATATCGGAACCCGCGGTGATCCCTAGTGAGTTTTGGTCTTTCTCATCCTGTTGTGAGTGACACACAACCCGAGAGTCCACCTCTTCCAGCCCCAACGCACGCATATAGATTGTATACTGGATGAGCAGGTGATCACCACCAGGAACGGAGCCTACCAACACTTCATAGTGCGTTGGCGAGGATGACCCTTGATGAACAACGCCTTGATCACATGCGGAGAGCTCAAGCCTCGGGACCCTTACTCGATGGGGTCGAGTTCCTCCCACCCAGAGAGAATTGGTGCGGACACATGCCACTATACACGCCAGTGGACGAGGACATGGCGGGACCTAGATAGCTCGAGGAGGACATGGACGCATCGGCCGAGCCTTCACCTTCATTTCCCATTTATTTGGCCTTGCTAGGCCCTATTTGGAGCTTATGGATCCTTATTGGGTTGTAATAGTATGTAAAAGGCTAATGGGCCTATGATCTTTTAATGGTCTAGAGTTAGTGATCTAGAGTTAGTGGGCTTGTCTAATGGGCCTTTAAATGGGCCAAGCCCATGGTCTAGTGTGGGCCTTTAAATGGGCCAAGCCCATGGTCTAGTGTGAAAGGAGAATGGGACTTATGGGCTTCTAGAAGGGGCGCCCCCCCCCCCCCCCTTTCTTGGTCCAAGGGGAGACAACCACCTACCTCCCTTGACTCTCCTCTCCCATTGTCACAAGGGAAGCTTCTTTTCCCCTCTCTTGGTCCAAGAGAATGGCTGCCACCTACCATTCTTGTCCCCCTCCCCTTTGAATTTAAAAGTTAGGCAAGTCTAGTGTTCCCTTGTCCCCCTCTCATTGTCAAAGGGGCGCAGCCCCCTCTCCCTCCCCTTGATCCAACGAATGTATCACCCCCTACCCCTTGCCAATTCCTATATAAACATGTGTATAGTGTTAGGGAAGAAGTTAATGAAAATTTTGTGAGAGAAAATTACATAGAGAGAGTGATTCTCTTGTTTCCCCCTTGGGTGTGAAGCCCTGCCCAATCCTGTGACAAGATTGAATCTGGGCGTGTGACTCGCCCCTATATCCTCCCCATCCCCTTCTTATCTGGTTCCACGAAAATTATCCGTAATACTTCATCGAGTCAAGAAGATTTTAGAGGTGGTTTCGCGTCGATCGGAGTTCTGGATCGCCGGCAGCAACTCTTTTCGTGACGGTACACAGATCTGTCCGAGCCTACTGTCCAGATCTAGAGTTTACTGATTCCGAATTTCCCTAGATATGCTCTCAAGTCATCAAGAGCTTCCTTTTTAAATTGATCGTAGGATTTTGAGTCCTCTTCGCGCTGCCACCGATCTCGTCTCGATCCGAGATCTGTGCTGATCGTGGTGACCATTCTCGTGAGATCGCGCAAGCTGATCTGTGCAGGCCCGACTCAGCACCAGAGCCGACTTCCTGAGTCTGCCCCACCTCATCCCGTGCAGATATGTGCAAGCGCTTTGGTCTGCGTCTTCCTCTGGACGTCACCAACGAGCCCCCACAAACGACGCCTCGATCCGACATTGGCAACCAATTTTCCCATAATTAATTGTCTTCCTGTGCAGTTCTGGGTGCACAAAACCAGAAGCCGAGTTCAATCGCTGTTGTTCCCAGATCTTAAAAGATCTGATCGCGCCCTTCGGAGTAGACGAACTACGTCCCGTCACCGACATTCTCCAACAAAAGGAACTCCGATCGGGCATTGGATCTTGGCGCACCGGCCTTCGCAAGTTCGCTGCGCAGGGTGATCAGCGTGGGCAGAACCGAGTCGACTTCCATTCGGTCCACCCGATTGGCTCCGGCTCGCTTCCCTCGCCTCCTGCGAGTGCGGCCCGTCAACCCGGACTTCAGCAACCCCAAAATTGATATTTGTAGCCCGTTATCTCCCTACGTGGAGTGGACATCATGTTCTGAAATTGTAAATTTAACAATTGTGTGTATTGGGGTTGTTTAGATTTGGCCGGGAATTCTTCCCCATGCCTAGTCGTGGAGGTACGTGCTCGTTCCTCTCTCACATTACTGGTTTAGTATATGGTCTATTATGCTGCATTTGTGAGATTAAGGCCGTTATCTAGTTTCAATTACCGCGATTGTGTGTGAATGAGAGCCGTTCCTTAGCTCCAGTCGAGCACCGAGCTGGGACTACACCACCCTAGGCGACAGTGGTTCCTTAACCGCTGCGATCCCCACGTTTCCCTCACAAGGGACGATCGTCGGGCTAGTTAGAGTGCTGTTGAGAGACGTCTCCACCTGGAGAATGCCACGGTGGTCAGCCGCCCGGCTTACCTTTAGCATGTTAGTGCTGGCCGCACATCAAGTCTGTCGTACGTCTTAGCCCGGTCGTCATCCGTCCCGCATCATTTGACTTGGTCTTTGGATAAATGAGCATATTTATCTTGTTTTTTATTTTTCAACGGCCAGATGAATAGCGGTCGATCGATGGGCTACTTTGCATCTCGGGCAGTCTATCGATGGACCATTTCTATCAGTTGGGATTCCTGCGTCGATGGGCGATTTCTCTCTCTTTCCATGGTCAAAATGGTTGCTTCATCCATGGATTTCTCCGCGGATTCTCAGCCAAATAGGGCACCATTTGATCCTACTGGCGACTGGGAGTATTATCTCCATTTTGTTCAAAACAATCGAAGTCTAATTCCTGCCCAAAAGCCCTCCATTTGAACTAGGGTTTCAACGGTCTATAAATAGAACCCTTGGCTCATGGCCGCAAAGGGGGAGATTCCGGAGTTCGCGTCGAGGTGCTGCCGCCTTCTAGAGGGAAATCCAGTCAGGGAAAAAGACTCTCTACATCCCCAAAGCCTTCGATCCTGGGAGTAGTCCATTTTTGTCACGTTTTTGAGTCATAGCTTAAGTCATTTTTGGTCACATTTTTAGTCATTTCATCTCCACTCCTCTTCGTTTCTCTCCACGCTTTTCACTGGCATCTTAGCATCTTTACATCCTCCTATTGTTTTCTGCGCCCCATAGGGGTTAAAAAACCCAAAACCCCTTGGTATTTCGTCTTCTAATTATATGTTCCATTCATCGTTCCCGCTTATAGATATTGCACTTCCATAAACTAATTTGGGTCATTTTCTTTTGTCATTTACATTGTCTTGCAGGTCAGCAGGTGTTTCAGTGCGAGGCCCATCCCTCTTGGCTGGCCGGAAGGGGTGGAGGATCGAGTTCCCCGGCTCGGGTTCTGGAAGCTTTTGCGGCCTACCTCCAACCGTCTACCAGAGATAGCGGTCTTTCTCAGACCGTCTCTCCTCTGTTTACGGCCGATTGAAGACCGTCCAAGTCCTACACCCAGGTCTTCTTCTCGTGTTCTGCTTCAGTGCTGGTAGCGGCCTATCGTTCGGCCGTCTTCACCATTCAGTGGTCGTGAGAAGACCGTCTTCATCCTGCACCAGCGCTGTCTTGGTCTGGCGAGTGTCTTCATCTACTTCCTTGTCCATGGTACGTAGTGCGTGTCTCTTTACACTATTTATCTTGGTGGCAATCACGACTTGGTAGTGTGTGTACGTGTTGATTTCATTGCATCGTTTGTTTCACACCATGTTCCATTTGATGCCACATTAGTCATACTCATTCACCCACACACACACTTTCTTTAGATTAAAAATATCTACAGTCCCTGGATGTCTTAGAATCGTTATCTCACTAAGATCTCATCAAATTATTGGGTAAGGACTCTGATTTCTAGGGTTTATCCCCTATTTCCGAGCTAGGGCTCTCAATCCCTATAAATACAACCCCAAGCCCTACGGCTCAAGGGAGGGAGATTTCTGGAGCTTGCCATGAAGTGCTGCTGCGTCATGGGCTCGTCTTCAACTAGGGATTCACGTCACCTTCCTCGTAGCCACTGGTTTTTGTTCATCGTTTTTCATTGTCTTCAAGTGCGTCATTACTTTTCTCATTTTTCTCTTGCATAGAATCTATATTTTGTTTCAACATAGTCACAACATCGCACACACCCACCTAGTCTCTTCTAGCTCCTCAAAGAGGGGTTAAAAACTGTAGTACCTCGGGAAGTTATTTAAAAACAAAACCCCTAATTATTTCAAAAATTCTGAATTAGTTAATTGGAAATCCTTTGGTCAAAATTCAACTAATTTATAAAAATTTGGAAAATTTATAATCAGGTAGAAGGCGAAACATTTAGACAATTTGTCTTCCGGGGTAAACTTTAATTTAAATTCTAACTAGGCCTAATACTGGAATCTAAAAGCTAAAATCGGAGTTTAATCTAGCTAAACCTTGAATCGCCTAATTCGAGCCCAAATCGCGATGGTTTGAGCCCAAACCAGGCCCATTAGAAAGCCCTCGAATTATAGCCGTATAGCCCTCTCGTTCTTCGTGCAAACTCTAACCTGAAACTTTGAATATTTGGGGTGATAAGCGGTGCGACGTGGTCAACCGCCAGTTTCATGCACGGTTTTGTGCGTGGACTCTATCCCTTTGAATTGATCCATTTAGGATCGAGTAGTTCTATAAAACGAACCCTAAGACCTCTTAGCATCGACGTTTGGTAGCTACGGCTGGCGAGGAGCTCGAGCAGGAGAGGATTCGGTGAGGTTTTTGGAGTATTCCTAGTGCGAGCGCGATAGTCGTTGTCCCCTCTTCTTTTTTGATTAAGGTAGGTTCTAGTGGACCAAACCTCAAATAAAAGATACCGATGGGATCGTCTGCGAGTCTTCTTTCTTTTGGTAGCAAAAGCCCCAATTATCATTTGGCATAGTCTTCGTATTGCTAGTTTTAGTCGGAGCATGTCTGATTAGGGCACCGATCGTATTACCCTTTTTTCATCTCGATTGAATGTTAGGTTAGCAGGCTTAAATACTTAATTAAATCATGCTATAGTGTGTGTTTTCTTATTCACTTCTACTGATAGCGTTTTGCCCAATTTTCATACACCATACCGAGTTTAATTGTTGTTGCAATCGAAGCCTATCGGGATCGTCGGAGGCCGGACATGGCGTCCTGTAAGCGGCCTTAACAGAGACCATTTATGCCCCAGGCGGTCTCGCGACAGACCATTTTCCCCCTCTTGCTAGTTTAAATCCTTTTTGATCTAAACGGCCCCTCGATAGACCGCAAGGTCTGGGGTAAGCGGCCCTGTACCTGACCATTTATGACCTTGGCGGCCCTGTAAACGACTGTTTTTATGTACTGCTTAAGTTACGATTGCCTTACTATACCTTGTTCAGCTAGCTTATGTAGAGCAGAAACTCATTAATTCAAATGGAGCACATGGAATAATCTTGACAATCGTTAACTATGATCATGACTGCCAGCATCTATCATCTTTCTTTTCATTCAAAATGTATCATCTTGACTATTCCTTGAATTGTTAGATAAATTGCTTAAATTAAAGATTTCTATCCTTGGATAAATTGTTAGGTTTTGTTTAACAATCATTCCACCCCGGTGGTGTTGACTGACCGCCATACATTCATTTTTTGATGTTTTATTAACCCTCAATTCTTGTAATAGTCGGGACTCTCTGCCGGATATTCCTTCCGTCGGACTAGAACCTCTATTATGAGACCTCTGTAAGTCCCCGTGAGCCTGGGATTTCTACTAGGACACCGGGCAGGTTGTACCCACAAAGCCGAAACCCTCCAACTCGTTCGAATCACTTGTTTTTGCCCGAACTCGGAGTCGGGACTGTCCTGCTTATAGTGGCCCTTCTAGGACCGCTACTGCAAGTATGCGGCCTAAGGATGACCGTCTGAGATTCTGAGCGGTCCTTGGGTGACCACATTCAACTGGCTTGTGTGGCGACCTTCCCTTGGGTGGAGTCGACCTCTTGCTGGGACCATTTCTGTTAGTATGCGGTCCAGTCATGACCGCTAGACTGATTAAACGGCCTCCATGTGACCGTTTTCCTTCGGGAAGCGGCCCATCTTGGACCATTTTCCCACCTAGGTGGCCTGATCATGACCGCTTATGTCTAGAATTTGGTTTCATGTGTTCTTGATTGTATTCTACCCCGAAATCTCTTGACTTCTCAGTCAATCATTGAAGTACCACTTGATCTTAGTTGGTAAGTCACATAGCTTAACCTTGGAAGTCTGGCCGATTCCAAATGAATTTCTAAGATGGTTACATGGGATCTTGGATCCACCAAATCAATGCCAACGCATCATAAGGGCCCGGTCTGGTCTTGGGAGGAGCGCCCGAAAAGTACTAGTGCCCCGGGGAGTTATAATGACATGGTGAGGCATTGCACCGAGTGCATGACTAGCGTGATATCTATGACATTCGTTCATTTCGATATTCTTGGAATTCCTACATGGAATCACTTCTACTTGACTTGCTTATTTATTTACTTGATCGGCCAAGTACATGGAAATGATATCTCAATTCTATATTGCTTCATTCTATTGTGTTAGTTGTTACCGCCATTTATTTTATGCAAGTGACATTAAATTAAATTGTTAATTACTTAAACACTGCCTGCTATTACCTACTGAGCGTTCGCTCACCTAGTTTTTCCCCTTATTTGAGGTAGCTCCGATGAGGATGCGCAAACAGACGGGGATGGGCAGGAGTGAAGTCCTTGGAGCGAGCCAGCTAGAAAGCCTCTTGGAGTGTCCTTAGACAGTTTGCGTGAAGAGTGTCGTTATGTTAGAGTTGTTTTAGAGTTGTAATTGATTATTCAGTTATTTTTTAGTTGTAATGTAACAATGTCAGTGAATATTGGAAATTTCTTTAGCTCTTATTAGTTGATTGATGGATGTGGAAACTAGTTGTGTTTAGTTAGTTGGACTGAATGATTATCATGGGAATTGTTCCTTCTCTTTGTCATTGTGTTGTTGGAGTTCTTTAAATGCTAGCCCAAGGCACAACATGTCTGGAAATCAACATATTTTAACTACCGCGTTCCGATTTTCCTCGTCGAGGCGTGACAATTTGGTGGTATTAGAGCCTAGGTTTTAAGTTCCTAGGTTTATAAGTGATGTCGTAGAACCTGTATCCTTGTTAAGGTCTAAGGATCTAACCCGGTGAGGTTGGGTAGAGACTTGGGGTTGAGTTAACTAATAAACTCTAAAAGATTCTCACTAAACTATTTTAATTAATTTTTCCTACACATATGTAGGAGTTTATTCTGATGGCGGTAGAACGTGCGAAGTGGAGGGATATGCAACGAACCGTGCAAGGCTTGACTCAGGCCCTCCAGCAGGTGGCCCAAAGAGGAGCAGCACACCATGGCGCTGGTGATCTCCACCAGAATTTCCGAGACTTGAATCCCCCACGTTTTGGTGGATCAGCGGATTCTGATGAAGCCGAGAACTGGCTGAAGGAGATGGAACGGATCTTCAGAGTAATGCAGTGCAATGACCAGGATCGAGTTCTTTTGGCAACTTTCCTACTAGAACGTGATGCACACGCTTGGTGGGAGGCTATTGAAGCTACGCTTGGGAATAGGCGTGCGACATGGGACGAATTCAAGGAACATTTTAATAGCAAGTACTTCTCGGACCGTGTGCAAGAGAAGAAGGCGGCAGAGTTCGCTAATCTGAAACAGAGGAATCGATCAGTTGCAGAATATGAAGCTCAGTTTTCTAGATTTTCCCGCTATGCAACGCACTTGGTATCCACCGAGAAGATGAAGGCCAAGCATTTTATGAACGGGTTGAAGCTCCATTATATTAACCAATTAGCACCTTTGGAAATTCAGAGCTATGCAGAGATGGTGAGAAAAGCTTAAGTTCTAGAAGACACATTTGAAATGGCTGAGAGGATCCGAGGAAAGAACTCTAAGAAAGAGTAGACCACTAGTTCTGGTAATTTCAAACCCAACAATGGCAAAAAGAGGCCCAATGGCGGGTCAAGTTTCTCACAGGATAAGAAGTCGAGGAATGACGATAAGAAGGCAGGTTCGACTACCCAGTCTAAGACTGTTTGCAAGTTTTGTGACCGGCTAGGTCACAAGATGGAGGAGTGTTGGCGCAAGCTAGGTGCCTGTCTACGTTGTGGAAGCCGGGACCATCGTATTCCCGAATGTCCCCTCTTGTCCGAACAAGATGCACCAAACAAGCCGCAAGGAGGTCAGAAGTGGCAGGGCAAGCTTCAGGCTCTACAGGAAACTGAGACTGAACCCACTGAGGAGGGTGGACTTGTTGAAAGTACACTTATTGTCTCTGATAAGCCAGCATTTGTTCTATTCGATACCGGAGCGATGCATTCTTTTATTTCTCAGAGTTTTGCTAATTCCTTATCTATGAAACCGGTATTAATGAATTCTCAATTGGAAATTTCAACTCCTATTGGTTCGGCTTCAGCAATCAAAAATTACTACCCTTCTAATAAGATCCTGGTTAATGGGCATAATATGCCAGCTGATTTAGGTTGTATGGCAATGAAGGATTATGATGTAATCCTAGGGGCTGATTGGTTGGCTAGAAATGAGGCCATTGTTCATTATACATCTAGCTTCGTGTCTTTTTCTGGATATCCAGAGCTTTCTTTTGTTGGGGTTAGGCACTCTAAATCTGTGCCGCTCATTTCGGCTCTTCGAGCTGAGAAGTTAATGAAGTAAGGATGTCAGGCTTTTCTAGCCTTGGTTTCTTTAAGAAGGAGTCTGAGATTAAGGATATCCCTGTTGTCCGAGATTTTCCAGATGTCTTTCCTGAGAATTTGCCAGGACTTCCGCCTGAGAGGGAGGCAGTCTTTTCAATTGATCTGATTCTTGGCATGTCTCCCGTTTCTAAAGCTCTGTATCGTATGTCTCCTGCGGAGTTGAGAGAATTAAAGAGGCAATTAATGGAGTTGCTCGAGAAGGGGTTTATTCGTCCGAGTACATCCCCGTGGGGAGCCCCCGTGTTGTGCGTACGAAAGAAGGATGGTTCATTGAGACTGTGCATTGACTACTGGCAATTAAACCAGCTTACTGTCAAGAACAAGTATCCATTGCCGAGAATAGATGAACTATTCGACCAGATAGCAGGAGCTCAGTATTTTTTCAAGATTGATCTGCGGTCGGGGTATCATCAGTTGCGGATCAAGGATGAAGATGTCTTTAAGACGGCATTTCGTAGCAGGTACGGGCATTTCAAGTTTGTTGTAATGCCTTTTTGTCTAACAAATGCTCCTGCAGCTAATGAACAGTGTTTTCCGGCTCTTCTTAGATCAGTGGGTCATGGTTTTCATTGATGATATTTTGATATACTCCAAGAGTGAAGAGGAGCATGCTGAGCACTTGAAGATGGCGTTGAGATTATTGAGAGATCATCAATTGTATGCAAAGTTTAGTAAATGTGACTTTTGGATGCAAGAAGTGTCTTTTCTAGGACACATTATCACTAAGGAAGGAATTTCTGTTGACCCCTCAAAAGTGGAGGCAGTAAGAAACTAGGATAGACCTACGAATGTCACGGAAGTAAGAAGTTTTCTAGGCCTAGCAGGTTATTATCGAAGATTCATCAAGGATTTCTCCAGAATTGCAGTACCCCTAACTAGATTGACCCGCAAGGAGAATCAGTTTGAGTGGTCGGGAGATTGTGAGAGGAGTTTCCAAACTCTGAAGGACCGTTTGACCACTGCCCCTGTTTTGGCTTTGCCTTTAGGAGAAGGAAGATTTGAGGTCTACACGGATGCTTCGGGTATTGGCTTGGGTTGTGTGCTTATGCAGAATGGTAGGGTAATAGCCTATTCCTCAATGCAACTGAGGAAGCATGAAAAAAATTATCTCGTTCATGACTTGGAACTCGCTGCCGTTGTGTTTGCCCTAAAATTTGGAGGCACTATTTATACGGAGAGGCTTTTACTGTATTCTCTTACCATAAGAGCCTTGAATACTTGTTTTCTCAAAAGGAACTTAACATGAGACAGAGAAGGTGGCTCAAGTATTTAAAGGATTTTGATTTCTCTGTTGAGTACCATCTTGGAAAAGGTAATATGGTGGCTGATGCCTTGAGTCGCAAGCCAATAGCAAAAGTGTCAAGTGTCATGTTGCAAGAATGGAGACTGCTAGAACAATTAGCTAATTTGGATCTCAATGTTAGCAAGGATCGGGTCGTGATCGCTCAGTTTCAACTTCCTCCAGAATTATTGACGAAAATCAAGTCCTTGCAAGAAAATGATCCTATGTTGGTCGAAATCAAGGAGAGTCTGAGAAATAGACCAGATTTTATGTTAGCCGATTTCGGCAGGTTATTGTTTCAAGGAAGAACATGTGTTCCTAATGTGGCAAAAGTAAAAGGCAAATCTTAGAAGAAGCCCATAGGTCCCAAGTATACTATCCACCCTGGCGGTACCAAGATGTACCAGGATTTAAAAAGGACCTTTTAGTGGCCAAGCATGAAAAAGGAAGTGGTAAAATTTGTGGGTAGATGCTTGATATGTCAGTAGGTAAAGGCTGAACATTTCAGACCCGCTGGGAAGTTAAAGCCACTCGATATACCACAATGGTAGTGGGAAAGTGTCGGCATGGATTTCATCATGGGTCTCCCTAGAACCCGTGGTGGATTTGATGCAATATGGGTCATTATTGATAGACAGACTAAGTCCGCTCATTTCATATCCATTAAGTCAAAATGGACAGTTGATGTTTTAGCTGCCATGTATGTGAAGGAAGTTGTAAGACTGCATAGAGTACCAGTAAGCATTGTGTCAGATAGAGACCCCCAATTCACTTCGCATTTTTGGAGAGGACTGCAAGAGTCTTTGGGAACCCGTCTGAAATTCAGCACTGCCTTTCATCCTCAGACAGACGTACAGACTGAAAGAACTAACCAGATCATTGAAGATATGTTAAGAGCTTGCATGATTGATTTTGGAGGCAGTTGGCATAAGCACTTGGCTTTGATTGAGTTCGCCTATAATAACAGTTGCCAGTCTAGTATCCAGATGGCTCCATTCGAGGGCATGTATGGGAGAAATTGTCGATCACCGTTGTGTTGGGATGAGATAGAAGAGAAGCAATGGCTGGGACCGGATCTCATTTCAGAATCATCCAAGAATATCTGTATTATCTGAAATCGTCTACAAGTGGCACAATCGAGACAGAAAAGTTATGCTGATAGCAGAAGGAGAGCCTTGGAGTTTCAGGTAGGCGAGCATGTATTCTTGAAGGTTTCGCCAATGAGAGGAATTCGAAGGTTTGGCATCTGTGGCAAGCTAAGTCTGAGATATGTTGGCCCCTTCGAGATTTTGGAGAGAGTTGGAGAGGTTACTTACATATTAGCTTTACCACCTCAGTTATCTGGAGTACACAATGTGTTCCACGTGTCATTGTTACGGAAATATGTTTATGACCCCACTCACATTATTCAACATGTGGATTTGGAAATTAAGGAAGATTTGTCATATGAAGAAAAGCCAATCAATATTTTGGATCGGAAGGAGCAACAACTCAGGAATCGCTCCCTACCTAAGGTCAAGGTTCAATGGAGCCGACGAGGAACCGAAGAAGCTACTCGGGAGTCCGAAGATGCTATCCGAAGGCAATACCCTGATTTATTCTGAGGTCAGTATCTTACCATTCCCATTTTAATAAGTGCAGAGAATTTGGAGGATCAAATTCCTTAAAGTGTGGGAGGGTGTAGTAACTCGGGAAGTTATTTAAAAACAAAACCTCTAATTATTTTGAAAATTCTGAATTAGTTAATTGGAAATCCTTTGGTCAAAATTCAACTAATTTATAAAAATCTGGAAAAAATTATAATCAGGTAGAGGGTAAAACATTTAGACTATTTGTCTTCTGGGGTAAACCCTAATTTAAATTCTAACTAGACCGAATAATGGATTCTAAAAGCTAAAATTGGAGTTTAATCTAGCTAAACCTTGAATCACCTAATTCGAGCCCAAATCGTGATGGTTTGAGCCCAAACTAGGCCCATTACAAAGCCCTAGACTTGTAGCCCTATAGCCCTCTCGTTCTTCGTGTAAACCCTAACCCTAAACTTTGAATTTTTGGGGTGATAAGCGGCGCGATGTGGTCAACCATGAGTTTCGCGCACAGTTTTGTGCGTGGACTCTATCGCTTCGAATTGATCCATTTAGGATCAAGTAGTTCTATAAAACGAACCCTAAGACCTCTTAGCATCGACGTTTGGTAGCTACGGCCGACGAGGAGCTCGAGCAGGAGAGGATTCGGTGTGGTTTTTGGAGTATTCCCGGTGCGAGCGCGATAGTCATCGTCCCCTCTTCTTCCTTGATCAAGGTAGGTTCTAGTGGACCAAACCTCAAATAAAAGATACCGATGTGATCGTCTGCGAGTCTTCTTTCTTTTGGTAGCAAAAGCCCTGAAGAGGCGTGATCTCGCACTGGACCTGAGCTGGGGGGATGATCACCGAATAGTGAACTGCAAGGAAGGTAAACGGATCAGGGGGCCCAGGGATGGTTCCCTGGGGTAAACCCTCCGATGCCTAAGTCAGTAGAGCAATGGTGGAAGGTATGAAGGGAGGAGGAAAAGAGACGCGCGAGATCCCTCTACACCAAGATGGTGAAGTGGTTTCTGCTCAGGGAATTTTAGGCGTGTGTTGGCCCTTACCTTCCGCGGGAGGGAGTCCCATGTTTAAATAGTGTGCAAGCCTCATGAGTCCCGTAAGCTGAGGAGTTTCAGGCGGGAGTTACGTCCTCATCATGTGCTATTTGCGTCCTCAAAAACTCCTGCTCATAAAGGGCTTTCAAGGGTAGCATGGATAAGCAATCGTCGGTTAAACCCAAGCATGAAGGGTGCCAACCCTGTCCGGGCGATAGGCATAGCTCGGATGAAGATAGGTCAGAGTGGGCGCTGAGCGCTTGCCTCTATCACGATGAGGGGATAACTCGGGCATGGGTCTTCCTCCGTTCTGACCGACATTCGGGTCTTCCGAGCCTAAGGGCGCCCGAGGAAGGGTTTGATCCCGAATAATCTTATTGGGCTTTTTATCCAAAGTGGGCCCTGCGGGGCTGTCATGTGACGCCCCGAACAAGGCGGAATTATCAAGGCGTGAACAGTTATACAAGCAGGTCGATCAATAAACTCAGATGATGAGTATGAACAACAAATGGACAAAATCACATCTTTATTTCATAATCTGACATTTCCAACAAACATCCTTCAAGGACTTACAATACTATTCAAACTCGATACACTCTTTTATAAGTAGACAGACTGGAAAAGGAACTTATTAAAAACTATCATCACTCTAATCACTCCAGCCCATTCCCGTCATCTTCAAAATTTCCTGAAAATTAACAACAGTACACAGGGTGAGCTTGAAAGCTCAGTAGGATTTATATCTCTTTACCAGGTCAATTTAAGTAATTAACATTTTGGAACATCTATACGCTTTCGAATAAAATAAGAATAAAACAAATGACCAATAGAGAACAAGATCAGGAAGTCAAGAATTTTAAGAATAGATATTGTAGAACTCAAGTGTAAGCATGAAAATGAATAACAAGTATAGAATTGTAAACATGGCCATGTAACAAGGATATTAACCACTCCGGTCAAAAATGTCATGTATAGGATGTTAAGCATGTATCGAGTCAAGCATGTAATAAGTGAATTGCCTAGTTCAATTTTGCATGTCAGTTGGTGCAATGCCACACCTGATCATTCAACTCCCTCGGGCACAAGTACTTTCAGGCTTTACTCGCCTAGGACCAGATCAGGGCCCCCATGTTTGCCAGGCATTGAGTATCAGGTGGACCAAAGTCCCATGTAATTCCCAGAACAATTCATTTACAATTATGGCCAATTTGAGTTTCAAGAAAAGCTTAAGAAGCATAGTATAGCGCATAACTAGTCATTTAGTTATGGAGGACTCTAGAGGTGGCCCCTACAGGCTCAAGAGGTGGCTCCCATTATGTAGCACTTTGCGCCATTTCGGCCTCAAGAGGTGGCTCCCATAACGTAGCACTTTACCCTGCATGGCACTTAGCTCCTACACTCCTAAATGGTAGTTTATGGCTAAAGTACAGATCTAGCAAAATTTTCATTTTCAAGGACATATAGTATGAAGAAAGAGCATGTAATATGAAGAATAAATGAAGTTTATAAGAGAAGTTCAAGGATGATTTAAGGCATCATGTTTAACGACATTAAGATAATAAAGAGAATGAATTTTCAGTCAAGGCGCGACCAACTCTTGTAAAATAAGTTTAGATCAAGTTTTTCGCAATCGGGTAATTAGCAAAAACCAAAGAAAACGCGGCCAGGTAAGAGGTGGGACAGTGGGAGGCTCCCCTCGTATTCACGAGGTCCTAATTAAGTAACCACTTATCCACCTAAAGCGTTTGCCCGTGGACCTCTAGCCTTAGACACCGATTCTTCTTGGTGAACTTGCTAGCTGCACGATTTTTCAGAGACACGAAAATACGTAAATAAAACGGAAATCATTCTTATATATTCTACCATGTTCATTGGTGAAAGAATTTTCAATGAAGGAAAAGACATTGAAAAAGATGTCAGGCTTCCAATTGCATAATATGTTCATGTATGAAGACAAGTTGAAAGGAGATGTCAAGATTTCAGATAGTGTTTAGATAAAAGAGATAGGGTTAATCAGGTATAGGAATTGTACGAAAATTAGAACATAATTGTTTGATCATTTAACAATAGCTTTACGAGTTCATTCACCTAGTCATTTTTTTTGTTAATAGAATTCTTAAGGAAAGAACATGATTTTAAAATTCAAGATTTAAGTTTGAAATAACGCACATAAACGATGTAAATCGGGCATGGTTATCGTATTTAAATCATGGTCTATATGTGATCCACGTTATTGAAACACGTTATGATAATGAAAACTCCATAATTGAACTTTAAATCTTAAAATAAACTATAAATACATGATCATGAAAAATTTACATAGAATCAAAATACTCATGCAAAGAAACATATATGGAGACCTAATTAAGTTTTTGCCTGAGAGAAAACCTACCTCGTTGAAGACCAAAGAAAAAGAAATTTAAGAACGAAGAATGCTTTCGAACACTCCTCCAACTTCGAGGTTTCTCCCTCTCTCTACCAGTAGTTCCTCTCAATAGATTTATGCTGTGAGTAGGAAGAGCCCAGCCCTATTTATAGGCCAAAATCTCCCACCTACTTCATTCCACCATATCACTATTACACCAACCTTGTTCCACTATTATACCAACTCCATTATACCAACTTTGTTCCACTATCACACCAACCTTGTTCCACTATTATACCAACCCCATTATACCAACTTTGTTCCACTATTACACCAACCCCATTACACCAACTTTGTTCCACTACGTGGGTGACATAATCTATGACCTCATTTATTCAATGATGTAAGAATGACCTCATCTATTAATTAGGATTACATTAAAGCTAATAATTCTCTCTTAAATCGGATGCTATAGTACTGCTACAGTACCGACGTCTTCGTCTTCTTAGAATCGTGCCGTGAATCTCATCGTTCTTGTTAACGAGTGGAATAGTGTTTATGTTTATATATTCTATGACAGAAAATATTCATAATTTATTTTATTTTCATCTTTCATTATTTCTTCTTGCATATAAATATATATATAAATTTTTGAGTTGCTACATCCTCCCCCACTTAAAAGAATTTGGTCCTCCAAATTCACATCATGTAATAGTAATTTAAAATTCAAATAGAGGGTTCAAAATTCTAACCTGAGATCAAATCGGGATACTTCTTCTTGATTGACTCTTCTAATTCCCAAGTAGCCTCCTCGAATCCACGCTTACTCCATTGAACTTTTACCATCGGTATAGCCCTATTCCTTAGCTGGTGAAATTTCCGATCTAAGATCTTGATCGGTCTTTCTTCATAAGACAAATCCTTCTGGAGCTTCAAGTCATTGAATTGAATCACATGCGAAGGATCATAGGCATATTTCCTTAGCATGGATACATGAAATACATCATGGACACCTGCCATTTGTGGAGGCAAAGCTAGCTTGTATGCCACTTCACCGATTCGATCTAGAATCTCAAAAGGGCCAATAAATCTTGGACTTAGTTTTCCATTGACACCAAACCTCTTAATTCCACGCGTGGGTGAAATTTTCAAGAAGACATGCTCCCCCACTTGAAATTCAAGGTCTCTTCTTCGATTATCGGCATAACTCTTTTGCCGTGATTGAGCAATTTTTAGCCTTTCACGGATCAACTGAATATTGTGAGTTGTATCTTGAATAATATCGGGACCCATCAATCCCCTTTCTCCAACCTCACTCCAGCATAGAGGTGATCTACAACTCCTACCATATAATGCTTCAAAAGGTGCCATCTGGATGCTAGACTGATAACTGTTGTTATATGCAAATTCAATCAATGGCAAATGTTCATGCCAACTTCCCCCAAAATCTATCATACAAGCTCTTAACATATCTTCAATAATCTGATTCGTCCTCTCGGTTTGTCCATCTGTCTGAGGGTGGAAAGCCGTACTAAAATTCAGCCTAGTACCCAAAGATGATTGTAAACCTTTCCAGAAGTGGAAGGTGAATCTTGGATCTCTATCCGAAATAATAGAAGTTGGAATACCATGCAGCCTTACAACCTCCTTGATATATAGGGCAGCTAGAACATCCACGGTCCATTTGATTTTGATGGGCAAGAAGTGAGCAGTCTTAGTTAGTCGGTCCACAATCACCCATATAGCATCAAATCCACTTCGGGTCTTTGGCAACCCAACTATAAAATCCATGCCAATACTATCCCATTTCCATTCCGGTATCTCTAGAGGTTTTAGCTTACCAGCAGGTTTGAGATGTTCGACTTTAACTTGTTGGCAGACCAAACATCGGCTCACGAACTCGGCTACCTCTCTTTTCATGTTAGGTCACCAAAAGGTTCTTTTGAGATCTTGGTACATTTTTGTAGCACCAGGATGAATAGTGTACCTGGATTGGTGCGCTTCTTCCATTATCTTCTTCTTGATTTTGTTACTATCAGGCATACAAGTTCGTCCTCAAAATAATAATCTCCCATCATTTGCCAGTTGAAAATTAGGTCTTTGGCTCAAATTTCCAGAAATTTCAACTAATAAAGGATCGTTACCTTGTTGCTCTTTTATTTCAGAAAACATTTCAGGTTGTACCCTTATATTGGCAATCAAGACTCGTTCCTCCTTTGGTTCTACATTTAAATTTAATCTTGTAAATTGCTCCAACAATCGCCATTCATTAATCATCAAACTTGATAATAGAGCCCTTGGCTTTCTACTAAGAGCATCAGCCACAACATTACCCTTTCCAGGATGGTATTGAATAGAAAAGTCAAAATCTTTCAAATATTCTAACCATCTTCTTTGTCTCATGTTGAGCTCCTTTTGAGAAAATAGATATTTTAAACTCTTATGGTCAGAATAGATAGTGAACTGCTCCCCATATAAATAATGCTTCCATATCTTTAGAGTAAAGACTACTGCGGCTAATTCTAGATTATGTACTGGGTAATTAACTTCATGGGTTTTCAGTTGCCTAGATGCATAGGCTATCACCTTGCCTTGTTGCATTAGTACACAACCTAGGCCAATTCCTGAAGCATCAGCACATACCTCGAATCCTCCTCCCGCAATAGGCAGAGTAAGAACAGGTGCCATTGTCAAGCGCTCCGTTAGAGTTTGAAAACTCTTCTCACATTCCTCAGCCCATATATAAGAATTTTCCTTCCTTGTTAGTCTAGTCAATGGCACGGCAATTTTAGAGAAGTCTTTTATGAATCTCCTATAGTAACCAGCCAATCCTAGAAAACTTCGAATTTCGGTCACATTTGTAGGCCTTTCCCAGTTATTGATAGCTTCTACCTTTGAAGGGTCAACTGAAATTCCTTCCTTAGAGATCACATGACCGAGAAACGAAACTTCTTCTAACTAGAACTCACATTTGCTCAATTTAGCAAATAACTGATTTTCTTTTAATATCTGCAAGACAATCCTCAAATGTGCTTCATGTTCTTCCTTGGTTTTGGAGTAGATCAATATATCATCAATAAATACCACCACAAATTGATCTAAATAAGGTCGAAACACACTATTCATGAGTTGCATAAAAGCTGCAGGGGCATTAGTCAGCCCAAAAGGCATGACAACAAACTCATAGTGTCCATATCTACTCCTGAATGATGTCTTATAAATATCTTCTTCCTTGATTCTCACTTGATGATAACCCGACCTGAGGTCAATCTTAGAGAAATAATGAGCTCCAGAGATTTGATCAAATAGTTCATCAATTCTTGGTAAAGGGTACTTATTCTTGATAGTCAATTGGTTCAACTACCTATAATCAATGCATAACCTCATAGATCCATCTTTCTTCTTCACAAAAAGAACAGGTGCTCCCCAAGGTGATGTACTAGGTCTGATGAATCCCTTCTCTAATAATTCCATCAATTGCTCTTTTAGTTCCTTCAGCTCAGCAGGTGACATTCTATAAGGAGTTTTGGATACAGGGGCTGCTCCTGGTATCAAATCGATTGAAAATGAAACTTCTCTCTCAGGTGGTATGCCAGGTAATTCTTCAGGAAATACATCTGGATATTCCTTAGCAACAGATATTTCTTCCAGAATGGGTTTCTTGGGTTCGGTTATAAGGATAGAAGCTAAAAATGCAATACATCCTTTCTTCATCATTTTTTGAGCTTGAAGGGCAGAGATGAGAAGAGGGTGTCTAGGATGGCTATTTCTAGAGAAAGACACTTCAGGGTATCCTGGTTCACCAAAAGTTACACTTCCTCGCCTGCAATCTACCTTAGCATTATACTTGGCCAACCAGTCAGCACCTAAGATTACATCATAACCCTCCATATTCATGCATATCAAATCAGTGGCTAGGTTATGACCACTAATCAACACTTCACTAGAGGGAAAATAATGTTTAAGCTCAGTGCTTGCTCCTAAAGGTGTGGAAATAACAAGTTCAGTTTTCAAAGGAACATGTTTTTCATCTAAGGTGGAAGCAAAATTCTGGGATATGAATGAATGGGTAGCTCCAGTATCAAATAGAACAAAAGCAGTTCTAGAATTGATGGTGAGAGTACCTTCCACCACTCCTCCTTCTTCAGTAGGTGTAGGTTCTATCAGAGCTTGGAGTCTTCCTTGATGTCTTGGTCCTTCTTGAGTTTTCTTCTCCGATGGAGATTCCTTCATAAGGGGACAATCAGAAATGCGATGATCCCAACTTCCACAGCGCAAGCATGCTCCCTTCTTTCTCCAGAACTCTTCAGTCTTGTGGCCAGCCTTGTCACAATACTTGCAGATATCTTTTGAAGATATATATGGGATGACTTGTCTATTTTCATCTCGAGGCTTTTTATCTTGTTGAGAGGTTCTTCCTTCATTTGGCCTCTTCTTTCCAAAAGTGGGTTTAAAATTTCCGGCGCCAATAACTTGTTCTTTCATGACTCTTCCCTTGATTCTATCAGCCATCTCCATGACATCTTCTAGCAGTTGGGCCTTCCAGACCTTCTCGGCATTTGTTTGGATGTCCATAGGCGCCAGTTGGGGAATGTATTGGGGCCTTAGCCCATTCATGAATCGCTTGGCCTTCATTCTCTCTGTATTAATGAGGTGTGGAGCATAACGGGCCAGTCGAGAAAACTGCGCCTCGTATTCAGTTACAGAGAGAATTCTTTGTTTAAGGGTGGAAAATTCTGCTGCCTTCTTTTCTTGGACTCTCTCCGAGAAATACTTGCCGTTGAAATATTCTAGAAATTCCTCCCAAGTGATATGGGGGTCGGGCAAGGTCGCCTCCACGGATTCCCACCAAGCTCTTGCATCCCTTTCCAGTTGGAAAGTTGCAAGCAAAACTCTATCTTGATCTGAGCATTGCATGACTCGAAATATTCTTTCTATCTCCTTTACCCAATGTTCGGCTTCATCCGGGTCAGTGGAACTGTTGAACCTCGGAGGATTCATGTTCCTAAAGTTGCAGTGTAGGTCTCCTGCACCATGGTGATTAACTCCTCCTTGAGCCACTTGTTGTAGGGCTTGAGTTAGCCCTTGGATGATCCTTTGCATTTCTCTCTATTGAGCACGCTCAGCGGCCATTTTCAACAGCTAAGAATTTCTGCAAAAGAAGCTATGGGGATTAAATGTATTATCTCTACATATCATAATATCTAGCCCAAGTCTCTACCCAATCTCACAGGTCAAGTATAGCTATCATTTGTCCTATAGTGTGAAGAACCTAGGGTTTTCAATAACTAAGCCTTGATGCCCTAGACTCTTTTTAACCATAGGCTCTGATACCAACTAAACTGTCACGCCCCGAACAAGGCGGAATTATCAAGGCGTGAACAGTTATACAAGCAGGTCGATCAATAGACTCAGATGATGAGTATGAACAACAAATGGATAAAATCACATCTTTATTTCACAATCTAACATTTCCAACAAACATCCTTCAAGGACTTACAATACTATTCAAACTCGATACACTCTTTTATAAGTAGACAGATTGGAAAAGGAACTTATTAAAAACTATCATCACTCTAATCACTCCAGCCCATTCCCGTCATCTTCAAAATTTCCTGAAAATTAACAACAGTACATAGGGTGAGCTTGAAAGCTCAGTAGGATTTATATCTCTTTACCCGGTCAATTTAAGTAATTAACATTTTGGAACATCTATATACTTTCGAATAAAATAAGAATAAAATAAATGACCAATAGAGAACAAGATCAGGAAGTCAAGAATTTCAAGAATAGATATTGTAGAACTCAAGTGTAAGCATGAAAATGAATAACAAGTATAGAATTGTAAAAATGGCCATGTAACAAGGATATTAACCACTCCGGTCAAAAATGTCATGCATAGGATGTTAAGCATGTATCGAGTCAAGCATGTAATAAGTGAATTGCCTAGTTCAATCTTGCATGTCAGTTGGTGCAATGCCACACCGGATCATTCAACTCCCTCGGGCACAAGTACTTTCAGGCTTTACTCGCCTAGGACCAGATCAGTGCCCCCATGTTTGCCAGGCATTGAGTATCAGGTGGACCAAAGTCCCATGTAATTCCCAGAACAATTCATTTACAATTATGGCCAATTTGAGTTTCAAGAAAAGCTTAAGAAGCGTAGTATAGCGCATAACTAGTCATTTAGTTATGGAGGACTCTAGAGGTGGCCCCTACAGGCTCAAGAGGTGGCTCCCATTATGTAGCACTTTGCGTCATTTCGGCCTCAAGAGGTGGCTCCCATAACGTAGCACTTTACCCTGCATGGCACTTAGCTCCTACACTCCTAAATGGTAGTTTATGGCTAAAGTACAGATCTAGCAAAATTTTCATTTTCAAGGACATATAGTATGAAGAAAGAGCATGTAGTATGAAGAATAAATGAAGTTTATAAGAGAAGTTCAAGGATGATTTAAGGCATCATGTTTAACGACATTAAGATAATAAAGAGAATGAATTTTCAGTCAAGACGCGACCAACACTTGTAAAATAAGTTTAGATCAAGTTTTTCGCAATCGGGTAATTAGTAAAAACCAAAGAAAACGCGGCCAGGTAAGAGGTGGGACAGTGGGAGGCTCCCCTCGTATTCACGAGGTCCTAATTAAGTAACCACTTATCCACTTAAAGCATTTGCCCGTGGACCTCTAGCCTTAGACACCGATTCTTCTTGGTGAACTTGCAAGCTACACGATTTTTCAGAGACACGAAAATACGTAAATCGAACGGAAATCATTCTTGTATATTCTAACATGTTCATTGGTGAAAGAATTTTCAATGAAGGAAAAGATATTGAAAAAGATGTCAAGCTTCCAATTGGATAATATGTTCATGTATGAAGACAAGTTGAAAGGAGATGTCAAGCTTTCAGATAGATTTTAGATAAAAGAGATAGGGTTAATCAGGTATAGGAATTGTACGAAAATTAGAACATAATTGTTTGATCATTTAACAATAGCTTTACGAGTTCATTCACCTAGTCATTTTTTTTGTTAATAGAACTCTTAAGGAAAGAACATGATTTTAAAATTCAAGATTTAAGTTTGAAATAACGCACATAAACGATGTAAATCGGGCATGGTTATCGTATTTAAATCATGGTCTATATGTGATCCACGTTATTGAAACACGTTATGATAATGAAAACTCCATAATTGAACTTTAAATCTTAAAATAAACTATAAATACATGATCATGAAAAATTTACATAGAATCAAAATACTCATGCAAAGAAACATATATGGAGACCTAATTAAGTTTTTGCCTGAGAGAAAACCTACCTCGTTGAAGACCAAAGAAAAAGAAATTTAAGAACGAAGAATGCTTTCGAACACTCCTCCAACTTCGAGGTTTCTCCCTCTCTCTACCAGCAATTCCTCTCAATAGATTTATGCTGTGAGTAGGAAGAGCCCAGCCCTATTTATAGGCCAAAATCTCCCACCTACTTCATTCCACCATATCACTATTACACCAACCTTGTTCCACTATTATACCAACCCCATTATACCAACTTTGTTCCACTATCACACCAACCTTGTTCCACTATTATACCAACCCCATTATACCAACTTTGTTCCACTATTACACCAACCCCATTACACCAACTTTGTTCCACTACGTGGGTGACATAATCTATGACCTCATTTATTCAATGATGTAAGAATGACCTCATCCATTAATTAGGATTACATTAAATCTAATAATTCTCTCTTAAATCGGATGCTATAGTACTGCTACAGTACCGACGTCTTCGTCTTCTTAGAATCGTGCCGTGAATCTCATCGTTCTTGTTAACGAGTGGAATAGTGTTTATGTTTATATATTCTATGACAGAAAATATTCATAATTTATTTTATTTTCATCTTTCATTATTTCTTCTTGCATATAAATATATATATAAATTTTCAAGTTGCTACATGTCACTTGGCTGAGCTGGGCCTCGTTTGGTCCTGATGGACCTAGTTCGGCTGCTCTTAGATGGGCTACAGAAATCCTGCTCTCCACTTGTCCCCCTCCTACTCTTGAGCTTTAGTAGGCTCGGAAGAGTAGCTGTTTAGGGTTTTGGACCAGCGTGGCTCAGGTGGGTGGAGATATGGCGTTGTTAGTAAGCCACGTGTCGTGGTCACCTGGGTCCTTAATAATGATGATCCTGACAGATTTGAACTGAAGGGGCCCGCTTTTCTCAGAGGTTGGAACGACGCGCCGCCTTCCGCGTGGGAATATAGGTGTTGTGCGCTTACCGTTGCTCCAGACTCCCTCCATTTTTAAAGTTTGGCTCTCCTCCGTGCTTGCTTTTGGGGCCTTTTGATGCATCGTGAAGACACGACAGAAGAGCATAGGCTTGCAGCGACGTTCACGTAGTTGGCGGAGATAACTGCGGAGGCAGTCCGATAGCTTCCTCTTCCTCCAGAGTCTTCGGGGTCCCGGGACCATCTTTCTTCAAGTTCCTCTCTGGATTCCATGGCGGATCAGCGTCCGGATGTCGAAGAGTGGGAGGGCGTGCCTGCGGTGAAGGCGGTGGTTCCAAACTCTAGTGAACTGGGGGAGGCGGAGGTAAAACGGCTAGAGCTCCAGTTTCGTCTGCCCCATAAATTTTACTTCACCGCGGCTGCCCCGCACGAGACGAGCTTGGATTCTCGTACGGGCCACATCTGCACCTTTCTTCTGTCGTGGAAGGGTGGGTTCCGCCTACCCTTCGAGCCCTTTGTTCTCAAACTTCTCAATTTCCTCTAATTGGCGCCCGTACAGTTGGTAGCCAACTCTTATCTTCTTCTTTCTGCCTTTCGCATCCTCTGCTGTCATTGCGGAGTTCCTCCTTCCTTGGACCTCTTTCACTATTTTTTTGAGTTGAAGGCGCATCCCTTGGCCGGGAAGGGCTTCTATTTCATCCAGGCGAGGCGGAATAGGAGCTGTATTTCCTTGGCCGCGAAGGATTCTTCGCACAAGGGGTCGAAAACTCAGTTCTTCTGGGTGGGGATTCTCTCGGTGGAGGAGACTTGGAGATGTCCCGTAATCCCCAATTTTCATCCGAACATTCCTCTGAGGCAGGATGAGTTTTCTCCAGACGTGGAGGAGTACGCGATCATTTTGCTGAAGCGTCGTCAGTCCACGGAGGAGCTGGTTACTCCGGAGAACATCGAGCGATGTCTTCTTGCACGGCTGTAGCCGGCAGGTTCGGTTGCCACGAATCAGTTTCTTCTTCGGATGTTGAGACCATCTCCTTTTCCTGATCATATCTTTCTTCTGTGTAGACACCAGGTGGCCGACTTTGGAGGAGGCCGCAGAGGTGATTGATCTCGGCGATGACTCGGCCGCCGATGAGTCGGCTGCTCCCACGGGTCGCTCCCGAGCAAGAGATAAGGGCAAGGGGGCAGCCCGGGGTGAATCTTCCGGGCCACGGGGGTCCAAGCGTAAGGATCCCATGGAGGGCATGATCCGGGCCGCCGTGAAGGCCAGAAAGTAGGCAAAGAAGGCCGGGGTCATTCTCGCAGTCGAAGGTGACCTTGCGGCGGCTCACCCCTCCGCCGAGCGTGGTGGGGCCGACCCTACTGGGCGAGCGATACCCATCGAGCAAGACGGGGCCGAGGAGGTTGGGGCTGCTCCTACAGTCGGCAGTGATGCTGGCTCGGCTCCCCCCTCAGTTGGAGCCGAGGGGGCCGAGGCTGCTTCTGTGATTGGTAGTGGTGATGTCTCGGCTCTCCCCTCGGTAGCAGCCGAGGGGGCCGTGGATGAGGTAGGTGACGCTGGGACCACGGTCGAGATTGGGGCATTGGTTGAGGCGGGTGATGCTCTAGGTGGCGATGTAGGTGCCGAATCGATCCAGGTTGGGGGGTCGCAAGAAAAGGTGACGCAACCCCCGCCGACCGAGGCACGAGGGTTAAACGAAGCCGCGGCTCGATCCGGGCTGTCCGACAGGACGCCGACCGAAGAGGGGGTCTCTATTCCGTCGGCCTTGGAGAGGCTCGGCATTCAGGGCCCTCTGCATTAGATATGTCACGGTATAGCCGCGAAGGTGAAGGGGGGAGACAGGAAGCACTCCCCATCCGTGGCCCTCTAGACGGTTATAGAGGGCGGCTTGGTCCTGGCCCAGATGGGGGCCACTCTGGCAGAAGGTTATGCTCGGTCGAACTCAGAGCGGGTGAACCTGGCTTGGACCCTTGGTGGGTCTGACAGGAAGATGGCTCGGCTCACTGAGGAGCATGATAGGCTTCGGCGTGAGCTTTCCTCAGTTAGGGAGCTAGCGCGGGCAAGCCAGCTGGAGGCTCGGGCATTGACTAAGCAACTAGCTAGGGCCCGTGAATCGCTCGAGAGGAAGAGCAGGCTTCTTGGAGAGGAGCGCATCGTTCGCGTCGAGCTAGATGGCCGGTGGGAGGCTGAGCGTGCCGAGCTGGTGGACCGAGCGGAGGAAGCCGAGCGCCTTCGGCGGGAGGCCGAGGCTGATCTGACCGAGGCTGAGAAGCAAGCGGTGGAGGCCGAGAAGCAGACGGCTGAGGCTGAGCGGAGGTTAGCTGAGGCAGAGCGGGAGAAGGTCGAGCTCGCTGGTAGGGTGGGATCGGCCGGGGCGGAGGCACTCGAGCAGTACAAATGCTCGGAGGCGTACCGGGTCGACCTGAAGGAGGCTGCCCTCCCCTACTACGAGTCAGCACTTCTCCGAGGCATCCGCAAGGGGTTTAAACAAGGCTACGACCGGGCTGTCTCTTATGCCGAGGAGCAGGCGTCTGAGACAATCAATTTCCCGTCCGGGCAATGCTATGACTCGGACTTGTCATCCTCCGGTTCCTCTGCTTCGGCGTCGGAGGAAGAAGATCAGGGAGGCTCTTCGTCTGAGGGGTCGCCAACTCCGGATGCCTCGGGAGGGCGCGCAACCGAGGCAGTTCCCACTCCGGTGGGGTCAGTGCCAGGGTCGGCCATCGCCGAGGGTGCCGAGGGCAGACCATCTGAGCCTTCCACTTTCGTGCTTCAGGGTGGGCCAGAGGCCTAATGTATCTGCTTTGCTTTCTCTTTTTGTATGTCTTTCCTTTTTTGAAGGAGGACTTTCCTTGTTGTGTAAGAAAAAGTAAGGCAGTAGCATTGTGATGAAGGCTTAACAGTTTCGTATCGCCATTGCCGTATTTTGTTCAGCGTATCTGCAGTAGTTGGAAAGTGTCGATACTTTCTACGTGTATCTCGCCTGATGGTTGGGTGAGCGTCTGACAGGGTGTCTTTCCGTTCTCTCATGCTTTGAATGTTTGGCCGCTTCGTGTGTCCCGCTGGGGCGGAAACTAGAAGTTTGAGGTGACCGTTCGTAGGGAGAGGTCCCTTTGGCGTGTTTTAGAGGGGAGAATCATTGAAGGCAAAAATAGCCTCCCTTCGCCTATAAAAGGTTTGAAGGGCGTCCCTTCCTCTCCACCACTTAGGGTTTTTCCCGACAGTCTTTCCTCATTCTCTCTTCACGTAGCATTGTGCCATTATATTTGAAGCATGGAAGATGCTCCGGAAGATGAGGCTACCGATGACGGGGGGCAGACAGTCCTTGCTGCTTCGGGTTTAAAGGGGGTTCGACGGCCGATGGACAGGTTTAAAGAGGGTTCGACGTGCGGAAGCACGTCGCCTTCTTTTTATCAGTTCCAGCGGCACTTGAGGGGAGGGGCGTGTCAGCGGACGGATGGGGGAATCAGGCATCCCCTTCTCCGCCCCTCCCTCTCCATTTCCTGCTTTTCCCCCTCTCTCCCGTAGCCTCTTTCTCCATCTTCTGCTTTCCCCGCCATTTCTTTCACTCTTCGGAGGATGCCTCTTGACGTCCTCTTTTTTTTTTTGGCGCTTTGCAGGATGCCTCTCGACATTCCCTGCGACGGGCCGGCTTCCTCCCCGTCCTCTTCCAAGTTCAAGTTGGAAGGTAGACTTCTCCATCCTAATTCCTTTGTCACCTTTGTTCCGAGCTACTCGAGGTAACAGGGTCGACTACCTTTTATCCGAGCCAGTTTCTGCAAAGGCCAGAGTCAGTGGCTAGACACAGGAAGGTTAACCGAGTCAGTCGAGCGATGGGCCTATACGGCGGCGCCAGATGGATTTTTTGCTTTTTTGACATGTATTTTATTGGCTTCGGCCTTTCTGATGTACAAGCGAGTTGTTTGAATAAAGGAAAGGAGGCTTTTGTTTTATTTCATGTCATCTATACAATGTTTATTCAGAAGTAGAACTTGCGTAGTGTAGTCGCGTTCCAGGTCCGAGAGATGGGCTCTCCTTCCATCATGGATAGCCGGTATGCTCCTTTCCCCAGCGTCTCGACCACTCGGTAGGGGCCTTCCCAATTAGGGGATAGCTTGCCCGCCGCCTCAAGTGGTCGAGAGGCTTCGGCTTTCCTGAGGATGAAATCTCCCGGTTGAAAGTGTCTATCTTGGACTTTGGTGTTATAGTATCGAGTGAGGCGGCGTTGATATTCCGTTGCTCGGATGCTGGTAATCTCTCGGAGCTCATCTACTAGGTCGAGGTTTTCGAGCAATTTCTGGTCGTTTGCCTCGTGCGAGAAACAGATGACTCGGAGGGAGGGATTGACAATCTCCAATGGGATAACGGCCTCGGCGCCGTACACCAACTGAAAGGGACTCTCACCGGTTGCCGTTCTGGGAGTCGTTCTGTGTGACCAAAGTACGTTCAGCAATTCCTCAAGCCAGCTGCCCTTGGCTTTGCCGAGCCTAGTCTTGATGCCTTTTAAGATAATCTTGTTGGAATTTTTGACCAGCCCATTAGCCTGAGGGTGGGCCACCGAGGTGAAGTGATTGCGAATGCTTAGGTCGGCGCATCTGTCTCAGAAATAACGAGAATCAAATTGCTGACCATTATCTCTCACTATCACTCGGGGGATGCCGTAGCAACATATGACCGACTGTCTTGGTGATTCTCGCTGTGGCTTCAGCCTCGATCTATTTGGTGAAGTAGTCGATGGCGACGATGATGAACTTCTTCTGGGCTTGAGCCGTAGGGAACGGCATGAGGATGTCGATTCCCCAGCGAGCGAAAGGATATGGCTCGGCTAGGGTAATGAGCTCCGTTGCCGGCTAATGGACCAAGTGGTCAAATCGCTGGCATCGGTCGCAGTGCTGTACGTAGGTCGAGTAGTCACGCAGCAGAGCCACCAATAACCTTGCCGTAGCAAGATCCTAGTGAGTGACCTTCCTCCCAAATGCGCTCCGCACAGGCCTTCGTGAACTTGTTGAATTAGTCGGTTGGCTTCGTCAGTACTGAGGCACTTCAGGAGAGGACCAGAGAAGGATATTCGGTGGAGAGCGTTGTCCAGAACGACGAATCGTCGAGCTTGGTACTTCAATCTCCGGGCTTCCCGGGGGTCGGGAGGCTCTTGAGAGTCTTGGAGCCACAACAAGTAGGGGGTGTGCCAGTCACTTGGGGAGGCCTGGTCAATAGCTAGGAGCTCCGAATCGATGCTCGGTCACTCTAGCTCTTCGAGAAGAACTGATTGAGTGCCCTCGGGGTCAAGAGAGGAGGCCAGCCGAGAGAGGGCATCCGCTCGGGAGTTTTTTTCTCGAGCTATTCGAACTACCTCAAAACTCTCGAACTGTTGTGCCACAACTCTGACCAACTAGAGGTATTTGATCATCGGTGCTTCTCGAGCTTCGTAATCACAGTTGACCTGGCTAGCGACTAGTTGGGAGTTAGTGTGAATTCTGACTCGCTCAGCCCCCAGTCGCCAGGCCATGCGCGCTCTCGAGATAAGGGCTTCGTACTCGGAAGTATTGTTGGACGCCTGGAAGTTAAACTTCAAGGCGTATTGTAGCTCTGCTCCTTCAGGGGACTTCAGGAGGATTCCAGCACCGCTTCTGACCGAGTTGGAGGATCCATCGATGAACAGTTCCCAAGCTGGTCCGGGCGCGGACAGAGATTTTTCTTCTGTCGGGATAGTGCTCTCGACGATGAAGTCAGCGAGCGCCTGTCCTTTGATAGCCGAGCAAGGCCGGTATGATATATCGTAGGCCCCGAGCATGATGGCCTACTTGACGAGGCGTCCTGAGGCGTCAAGGTGAGCGAGGATCCTCTTCAAAGGTTCGTCGGTCAGCACGGTGATGGAATGCCCTTGGAAATAGGGGCGGAGGCGCTTGGCCGAGGTAACCAACGCTAGCACGAGTTTCTCGGTTGCGGGGTACCTTCTTTCAGCCTCGTTGAGCACCTTGCTGGTGTAGTAGACCGGTCTCTCGACTCCCAAGTCATTTCTGACCAGGACCGAGCTAACTATAGATGGAGTCACCGAGAGATAGAGATACATGGCTTCACCTAGGACAGGCTTGGAAAGCACCGAGGGCGAAGCCAGGAACTCCTTAAGCTCGGCGAATGCCCTTTGGCATTCCTCATCCCATACGAATGTAGCGGATGCCATTTTGGACACCCTCAATAGCTTGAAGAAGGGTAGGCATCGTTCGGCCGCGCGGGACAGGAATCTGCTAAGCGCGGCGATGCGCCCAGTGAGGCGTTGGACGTCTTTGATGCAGGTGGGTGGGCACATGTCTAGGATGGCCTGGACCTTGTCGGGGTTGGCCTCGATCCCACGCTGGGTGACTAAGAAACCCAGGAACTTCCCGGATCTTACTCCGAAGGCGCACTTGGTGGGATTGATCTTCATATTGTACCTCAGGAGGGTGTTGAAGGTCTCAGCTAGGTCGGCGAAGTGATCCTCGGCCTTGGGGGTCTTGACGAGCATGTCGTCAATATAGGCCTCGGCGTTTCGACCGAGCTGTCCTTCGAACATATGATTGACCAGCCTCTGGTACGTGGCTCCAGCGTTCTTCAACCCGAAAGGCATCCAGGTGCAGCAGTATACGCCGAAGTCGGTGGTGAAGGTGGTCTTCTCGATGTTTTCTGGATCCATTCTGATCTGGTGGTAACCTGAATAGGCATCCATCAAACTGAGTATTTCGTTGCCCGAGGTTGAATCAACCAGTTTGTCGATGCTCGGTAATGGATAGCAGTCCTTTGGTGTGGCCTTGTTCAAGTCGGTGAAGTCCACGCACATTCGCCACTTTCCCGAAGCTTTTGGCACTAGGACAACGTTAGCCAGCCACGTCGGGTACATGACCGATCTAAAAAGACCAGTCTTTTACCCCTTGGTGACCTGCTCCTTGATGATCACCTGCTTCTCTAACGTGTGCTTCCTTCTACGTTGTTGTACGGGCTTCATGGTCGGGTCGAGGTTGAGCTTATGCATTACCGTCTCCTCCGGTATTCTGGGGAGTTGATCATCGGACCATGCAAAGACTCGGATGTACACGGAAAGAAACTCTTTGTATTGCTGCTGAACCTCAGATGGTAGGTCGGCTCCAATCTTTACTCCTAGGGTGGGGTCGTCGTTTAGGAAAACCGTTAGCAGCTCACCTCCAGGCTCGGAGGTTGCGGGTTTTTCCTCGACTTCCCGGGGACCCTTGTTCTTCCCGTCCGGCCTTGTGGCTTCAACCGAGATATTATAGCACCTTCTGGCCGTCACCTGGTTACCTCAGACTTCCCCCATCCCATTTTTGGTGGGGAACTTCATCTTTTGGTGATAGGTAGAGGGCACCGCTTTCGTTCGGCTAAGGATTCCTTGAACGAAGATTGCGTTGTATGCTATCATACCCTTGATCACTATGAAGTTCACCATGACCGTAATGGTTTTGGGTGGGGTGCCGAGAGTAACCAGCAGGCTTAGGGCTCCCTCGGGATAAGTGGCCTGGCCATTGAACCCGCAAAGGGGGGTTCGGATCGGGCGGAGTTTAGATAGATTCTCCCCCATCTTAAGGAAATATTCGTAAGATAATACATCAGGGGCACTTCCATTGTCAACTAGAATATTATCTACGTTACAATGGTTTATTGTGGCCGATATGACTAGGGCGTCGTCATGTGGGGTGGTCAGCCCTTCCAGATCTTGGTCGGAGAAGACTATGACATGGGGCTCACATGGCGGGGCCTTGGGAGGCTCGATGGCTCAGCTCACCCGCTCAACATGACGCTTCCTTCCTCGGCTACTGTCCCATCCTGATGCAACTCCTCCAGTGCTGACGTTGATGTGGACCCCGCGAGGGGCGTTGTCGATTTCCTCTAGGGTGCCTCGGTCCTCCTCACGCCCAGCCACGAACGGCGATAGGTGTCCCTGGCGGACGAGGCACTCGATCTCATCCTGGAGCTGGTGGCAATCACCGGTATGATGCCCGTGGTCGCTATCGAACAGGCAATGCTTGCTGTGATTACGGTTTTCAACCTCATTGGCTCGGGTTGGCGGAGAAGGCCCGAGCCTTTGATGTCTTCATATATCTCGTACATCGGAGTAGTTAAGGGAGTGTACCGCTCATACTTCCGGGACGGCTCCTTGTGCTCTCCGTCTCGGTTTCGCCTTTTTCCTTGGCCCGAGCTTGACTCGAGTGCCCGCTTCTTGTCCCCCTCCCGACCCGAGCCGGTTGCGCCTCGGCATGCGCTGAGTACTTCTTCGCACTCGACGTGGCGCAAAGCCAGAGTCACTAGCTCAGCAAGGGTCGAGGGAGGGTGGAGGACAAGTTCGCGGCGGAGGTTCTCGTCCCGAGTGCCCCTAGTCAGCGCGGTTATGGCCGAGGCTACATCTAGGCGGGGGATTCTCAGGGCTTCCGACTTGAATCGGTTGATGTAAGCCCGGAGTTTCTCCCCTTGCGCCTGTTTGAGAGCCAATATCCCCACTACCGACCTCGGGGGTGTGGATCAGAAAATAGACCACCCCCAATTGATGATTTGAATAAGAAATCTGGAACTAAGACAATGATAAAAGGGGGGGTTACATGTAATAATTATAATTCGTGATCACCACTGAGGCAAACAACATGCCAAACAATATGAAGATCAAATCAAGGGCATGTTACATACCTCAGAAATTCAAAGAGGGCCAAGAGTTGGCCTGGGAATGAACGCGCTATACCGTCCTAGCGCCTTCTCAAGATCGCGCTTGTTGATTTATTTGCTTCCTTTTTCTTGTGGGTTTGTGATGTATGATAAAGATGATAAGCAAAAAAACAATGATCTTAATCAACCCAAGGACATGTGAACCATGAACCTAGGCAATCCGAGCAAGCTCTAGCATGGGCATGCTATCTCAACCAAACTAATCTAAAGAAATAAAGAAAAACACACGTCGGAGCGTGGAGCAAGTAGCAAATAAAACACACCGCGTGGGTGGAACAAGCAAAGGAAATAAGAGATATGAGAGAGAAATCAATGCCCAATACTAAGGAAAGAACGTGATCGCCACCAAAGTAAACACAAGCCAAAGACTTGAAAATACCATGGAAATAGGTGGATGAAGCACCCGCCCACGGGAGAGAGAAACCAGTGAAATCTGCAGATCAGCCTTGAATGTAACGGCCTAGACCCTGTGCGTCACGGGATTGTGACGGTCGCTCGATGAACCGTTATATGAACCTGACGCGTCTTCTCAAGACCGTCAGACAACCTGCAGTAAGAGCTTATGAATTCTTTGAACTCCAAATCTTCCAGCCGGCCAGAAGACTTGGGCCTCGTCTAATGAACCTGTAAACCTGCCAAGGAACGTGAAACACAAGAAAACAAACCCAGATCAGCCCTTTAAACAAGCGTAGTATCAATTCTTAAAGAAATTAAGATCATTCAAAAGGAAAGGGAAGTACCGGGAAAGTTTTGGTTTTTTTTAACCCCTCTGGGCGTTTTAAAGGATAGGAAGATGTTTAGATGATGAGAATAGATGAAGAACGTGGAATAAAGAAGAGGGACAATGCTTTGAGAAGGAGGAAGAAGAACACAAGTGTGACAATGATGGAAACTCAAACATAATGAAACGAATACTCCCTTCACCATGAAGTAGATGGACTTGAGGAACAGTTCTCCTTGGTTGGATGTGGCTATAGGATGCGGCAGCACTTCGACGCGAATTCCTAATCTTCCTCCCTCGGGCCATGAAGTTAAGGGTGCTATTTATAGGCCCTCAAAATCTCTGGTCGAACAGAGGATAATCCAGCAAGAAAAGAGGATAACTCTTAGCAAAATCTCGAAGATAATATCACCAAGAGTCCATAGAAACAAACAGAATGTTCTGAGGATCAGATTTGGAAGAGAAATCACAAGATCAAACTCTTATCTCGACCACGGAGTAGCAGAGAAAAGGCCTGAACTGCTAGGACTCTCTGTTGGATGTAACGGCTGCTCGACAGACTGTCAGAGGGAAATAATGCGCTTGGGAGAGACCGTCACTATCAACCTTATCTCAAAAGAGATAAGATCAACGGAAGCAGATCAAAACAATAGGACTCTTGAATGAAAGTAACGGCCAAGGATGAACGCGTTAGCGAAAAGTAACGGCTGCACGACAGACCGTTAGACTTAATGGATATGCAAAAGATAAGGATTGGAACAAAGCCTTAAGTTGTAGGACTCTTCAAGATGTAACGGTCCAGGGACAATGCGTTTAGAGGGATGTAACGCCCCAGGTGAAGACCGTTAGAAACAATGAGGATCAAAATGATAAGATCTTGCTAAGCTTCATCAAACGAGAAATTGTGGAACCATACTCAACCAAGGAGAAGACCCATGAAATAAACTTCAGACTGATGAAGGAGACTCAACAAAGAAATGAATAACTTGGAGCATTACATAGAGTGAACAAGGAGATGACCCGATTTATCGGTCATAAAACGGGTGTCAACAGATGCCCCTCCTTAACGTCCTCTTTGCAGGGGAGCAAGCGGAGGTGAAGCGAAAGCGAAATGGAACATGGAGATGAAGCGGAAATGAAGCGGAGCGGACTAAAAAGTGGGCGTTAAGGTAAACGAGACCCGTTCCTTATCAACAAGAAATAGGAATTTTCTGGAAAACTTCGAACTGATCACAAGGAAATAGCTAACCAAAGGATGCAAGTCTGTAGAAACTAACAATTAAGGAAAGGAAACACGGCTAGCCGTCGAAGGCAACGGAAAGGAAAGAGAACTGACTAAACTCCAGACAGGAATCTTCAGCCAACCAAATCAAGCAAAAGATCGAAGGAAACCTTCGAATTTAGAGTGGAATGTCTCTCCTTATTCGAGATCAAGAACACAGCTATTCACCATCATTGAGACACCTTGAACAGATAAAGAAAAAGAAATCATTAAAACGAATGCAAAGAAAGATAAAATAATAAGATACTCGAGAATAATATTGCTAGACCGGAGAAATCAGGGTCAGGACACCATCTGCAACCACGGCGTGCAAGACAGAACCATCGTCCCCAAATTTTTCCAACCTAACGGCCTATCCAACGATTAAACATGTGTACTTAGATCATCATCATTTTTGTTTAAGGGGAACATCAGATCCCAGAACACATGAATGACCAGCCGGTTCTCGAGATAATATATCATAGATAACATATAATAATGCATTAAAGGGATAAGGAATCGAGATACAATACCTGACTTACCTTTCTGACGAATGTCAAAGCATGATGCGGTTCATAACTTCATTCATGAATAAAGAGGTTAGCCAACAATGGATATGAGCATGAAATAGGGCAAAACCATTTGTACGTATGAGAAGCATCAATAATATACATCATGGCAGAAAATGTGATCTTTCAAGCATTAAATAGACCATTTTATTCATCAAGAAACTTGCAAGCTGTAACGGTCAATTGATAGGGCGTCACACAAAGTAACGGACCAGGGCAGGGCCGTTAGAGAATGGCGGTTCATATTCTTCAACAAAACAGTTCAAATCCATGTAACGGTCTCAGGAGTACGCGTCAGAGACTGTAACGGTCGGACGACAGACCGTCGCATTTCCTGAGCGTTCAAAAAAACAAACCGAATGGTCACAATTTTCATTCAACATTCATTCAAGCCTCAAACGCCAAAGTGCTCCCAAAAAAAAACCCCAACCGAGGAGACTACCGGCGACCACCACCCAGATGGCCGGCGACGAGGGTTCCCAGCCACCGAAGAAGAGGGAGAGAGGGATGAAGAAGAAGGCGATTCGCCGCCTTCACCGCCGGATAGAGCGAGAGACCGTCCCGCCCGTGGAGGAAGAAACTAGGGCGAGGAGAGAGCCAAGGGTGGAGGAGGATGTTCCCATGGCCGGGGAGGATCAAGGGGAGGTTCCCCTGGACGAGGTAGAACCCAAGGAACAGGAGAAGAAAAGGAAGAGGGGCCAAGACCGAGAGGTAGGCCGCCCACCCCACTTTCCAAATTTTTAATTTTTTTTTGTGTTTTTTTGTGTGCATGTATGTGTGAATGGGGGGTAGAAAATGGGTCTATGAACCCATTAGGATCCATTGTAGGCCTTTTGGCCAAAGTGGGAAAGCCACGGAATGTGAGAGAAAAATGCCCTCTAGCAGAGAATGTGACGGTCCTTCCAGGGATTGTCACAAGCCTAACGCGCCACCCTTGGTGCGTTAGAAACAAGTAACGCCCCACCCGAGGGCCGTTATAACCACCAAAGGCCAGAACTTATTTTTATGTTTTTTCAATTATTCAATTTTTGTTTTGTTTTTCATTTTAAATGCATATGCAATGATTTTATGATGCAATTGACTAACTTATGCTCTAAATGAATGCAGGGAAAGAGATGGACGAGGATCTCTTGGCTTCAGATCCGGGCGGTGTACCAGGCACTGCCTGATTACCAGAGAGAGAGATTGGCCGGCATGGGGTTCGCCGAGGTGCTGTGCATCGAGGTGATCCGGATGGACACGCCACTGCTATACGCTTTGCACGAGAGGTGGGATCCAGCTAGCAGGGCAGTCATCTTCCCGTGGGGTCACATGATCCTGACGTTGGAAGACATAGCGAGGATCACTGGACTGAGAGTGCACGGAGCCGCAGTGATAGGATGGACATACCGAGACTACCGAGAGATGGCCCAGGAGCTGCTGGGGCTAGATTTGATCAGACCGGGGCAGACGTCATCCCAGCTCTCGAGATCAGTACTGCAGGAGAGCCTAGGACTGAGAGGAGCAACCATAGCTATGGGAGAGCTACCAGAGGAGCATCTGGGCAGAGTGATTGACCAGGTGCGCCCACGAGTGGCGGCAGAGGCGGGACCGGAGGGAGATCGCATCCTGAGATGATTCTTGATGCTTTTATTCGGGAAGCTTCTGTTCGCGACTCGGGCAGATGTCATCAGTTGCAGGCTGCTACCGATGATCCAGGATTTGGGCAGAGTTGGGAAATACGCCCGGGGAGTGGCAGTCTTGGTCTTCTTGTTCGAGTCCCTAAGCATGACGGACCGACAGATGATGCTGGGCGGCTTCTCGCCTTTCCCACATGTAAATGCAATTTAAATGCCTTATATATGATTATGATTATGCTTATGAAAATGATTATGCAGTTGACTGACTTGAATTCTAAATGTAGATCTAGAGCAACATGTACCTCCAGGGTATCGGGAGAGGCACGCTACTCCACGCCGGCCGCATCCCGATTGCGAGGCGATGGGTGGTCGCAAGGGACCCGGGGTCGATCATCAGATTGACCCGGGCGATCCAGGACGACTTGGATTCCTTCCAGCATACAGCGGTAAGCCCGAACTCACAAATGCTTTCTAAATGCTCTATATGATTTTATATGCTTCTAAATGTTGATTTGATGAATGGACTAATATGCTTTCCGGTGAGATGGACCCCGTACAGAGGTGAGAGTTACGAGGGACAGCCATGGGTGGAGGGAGCCCTTTCGTACCGGGGACGAGACATATGGTTGCACTGCATCCATATCATCGAGCCACTCCACTACCGGTTGATCTTGCGAACTCGGGGACTACACCAGCCCAAGGTGACCTTTCCACGCCACAGTGACGAGCGCCCGGGCAAGTCAGCGAAGGGAATTAGCGGCGACATAGATTGGTGCGCCCGGAAGGCGAAGTACGTCCATGACTGGAACAAGCGGGGCAGAGCGGTGAAGGAGCGGGACGAGAGCGATGAGGCGTACTTGAAAGCCTTTGCTCGACTGTACGGGGACCGGGTGTACCGAGGTACCCGACAACCGGTATGCAACTTCTAAACCCTACACTCTTTCTCTATGACACAATGCTATATACTATATGCAATGACTCATGCTTCTAAATGCAGCTAGACCCCGAGGGAAGGATAGCCGAGCTCGAGGGGGCTTCTTCACGCCACCGTCCAGCAGCGGGACGAGTACCGGACCGCTTTAGAGCTTCTGGTAAGATTCCCAAAACCTTTAAAATGATTGTACTTTATGATGCAGATGATGCAAATGCGATTGACTAATCATGATTTCTAAATGCAGCGGGCCGAGGGAGCCCAAAGAGTGGGACCGGACGCTCCGTCGTCATCCTCACAGCCTGCGGGAGGCAGGGCCGAGCATGACGCCGAGTTTGCCCGAGCGATTGCCCGGGCCGAGGAGGCGGAGGCCACCCTTGCGGAGCGGGTAAGATGCTAAATGCGTTGGTTTAAAATGCTTATGTTTATGCGAATTAAAATGCTTATGCAACTAACTATATGAAATGCAATCTATAGGCGAGAGAGCTAGCCATAGCAGCGGTCGAGGCGAAATCGGCTCGGACGGAGGCAGAGCGACTTCGGGCAGAGCTGACTCGGTCACAAGCCGAGGTGGAGCGACTCCGGATTGGGACCGCAGACTTGGATCGCTACCGGATCGAGGCCCGGGACACGCGTCGTCAGATCTTCGACTTGAAGATCGAGCTACGGACGATGGAGCGCACAGTCAGGATGATGGGCCGGGGACCGGAGCGGAGTGCCTCCCAGAGTGGGGCACGGAGGAGCGTTGCCCCGAGCGGCTCGATAGGGGACTTCCTCGCTAGCTCCTCTGGCCAGCGGAGGAATGAGAGGGCGGAGAGAGGACAGCAGGAGGAGAGCGCCTCCATAGCGCCACCCGTGCGGAGACCCGAGGGCGGAGATGATGATGGCGGCCCAGCGGATAAGCCGGCCGAGTGATGCATTTTTTTCAGTTTTCTTATTACTTGTACATAACTTATGATGAAAATGGAATAAGAATTTCTTTTTGGTCTTTTGTTTGTTCTTGGGAATGAATGGATGTGTGTATGTGATGAGTGCAGGAACAAATGTGTGAATATGTGATTGGTAATGTAGGAAATGCATGTGGACATGTATGGATGAAATGTGTGGATGAAATGATGGATAGGAGAAATAGAATGGAAAGTGTGTGAGACCGCCAGGTCTGAATAGAGGCAGAAAGGGATAGCACAATCTCAGCAGTAGACAATGTAAGGGTCTAGGTCCGGACCGTCAGGAGCAAGTAACGCACTAGATAGAGGCCATCAGAGAGGACAGAGCCCAAATTTGCAGAACTGAGCAGCAGGAAGAGTAACGGCCCAGAGCTGGTGCGTCATATATAAGTAACGGCCAAATGCTAGACCGTTAGAGATGGCAGAGCAGGATTGAACTATGAACGCACTGACTATACTCATGAGTGTATCGACCTTGCCAAAGTGACGTATAGACTTCAAGTGCAGACGACCAAACGATGTATAGACTTCTTTTTTAGCAAAGGACGCTCAGACTTGAAGAATGTATGGACTTTGGATGAGGAATGTACAGACTTAGGGTTGTGCACACCTGGGCAATGTATGGACTTGGATCAAGAATGTACAGACTTGGAGAAGGTATGGACTTCTGATCAAGAATGTACAGACTTGAGTGACGTGTGGACTTGTACAATGTATGGACTTTAGACTTCAACATGATGTTCAGACTTCAAAAATGATGTACAGACTTCAAAATGATGTATAGACTTCAACATGTTGTATAGACCTCAACAATGATGTGTAGACTTCATCATGATGTGTAGACTTCAACATGAAGAATGAATGTGCAGACTTCAAAATGCTGTATAGGCTTCAAAATGATGTATAGACTTGGGTATGCATGGGATGTGTAGGAAATGTGATGGTTCAAGCACCGTGCGTCAGAGATAGATAACGGTCATGAGCAAGACCATTGAGAATGATTGACCAAGAAGAAGCCAAAACTGATCAGCAGAGAATGTAACGGTTTAGAGAGAACGCGTCATAAGAATATAACGGTCTGATGCTAGACCGTTAAGCTTGACAGAACAAGGTTGGACCAAATTAAACCCACAGGAAATGTGACGGCCCAGAGCTGGCGCGTCAGAGGAAAGTGACGGTCCGACGATAGACCGTTAGAGAATGAATTGCACTCCGAGACGGATTGAGCCGCAAGGGATAAAATCCGAGATAAGAAGCCTCCAATCCGTTCTAGACTTCTCCCAAACTTAAGATAAATCCTTCCAATCCGAATCTTATCCCTTTAAAGCCAAAATCAAGTCTTTTAAAACTTTGAACCTTAGCCAAAATTGTATCTTTCTGAATTTCTCTGCTAGAAGGGCTGAAAAACCTCTCCTAAAGGGTAGTAAACAAGATGAAGAGAAGCTTCGAGGTGATGGCTATGGAGGAGAAGATCTATACCGGACCCAAAGCTACAAGAAATGAGTATGGAGAGCTACAAAGGCTGACCTTATTCCCCAAGCACCTAAGCTCCAATGCTCAAAGAGTGGTAAGCTTCCATGACCTAACCAAGTTCAGAAATTTCCTGCACTTCATCTCTTTCTCATGATCTTCTTCTTCTTCTTAGCCTCTTCCTGGTCCAAGATGCTATTCTAATCTGAAGTGGATGGCTCCCATGGTAAAGGCACTCCCTTTAGAGGTTACATCAATCCTTAAAGCGTGGCACCTTCAACCTCTCTTGGTTTTAGGCAAGAATTTCCAGAAATTGACATTAGATTGGCCTGGTATTTCAGCCCTCATAGAATTGTGGCATCCACAAACACATACCTTCATCTTCCCTTCCTTTGAAGCAACAGTCCTATTAGAGGAGGTAGAAACCTACCTAGCCCTTCCTAAGACTAAGGTGGAGGATGAAGACCTAGTTTGCTACATGATTGAGCCTATTGACCCGTCCTTGATCTTGAGTGATTTCATCCATAATCCAAAGGACGTGAGGACCATGATCAGCCCACACCACATTCACTTGATACCCTTAGCACAATGGATAGTCTCTCATTGTAAAAACAAGTGAGAGAGACACGAAGCAATAGCCAAGGCGGTGGCGGTTTGCTTATGCGGAGTTTTCCTTTTCACTACAACCGACCACCTCTTAGATATCCAAAATCTCAACATTATTAGTGGGTTGTGGCGGGGAAAGTCCATCTCTCAAGCGATCCTCTCATATCTCTATGAAGGATTAAGCTCGGCTTGCCTAGGAGGACCCTTGTTCGGCTCCATGATACTCCTTGAGTGTTGGATGGGAGTGAGAATCAAATTCCAACCAAAGGAGGATATTACTTCTTCTAGCCGTATCTTCGGGAGCCACCCTCTCTTCTTCATTGGAGGGGTATCTGGATTCTCTTCACAGGTTGAATGCATAACGGCGGATAAGAAAACTCCGGATGAATGGCGCCTCTTCTTCAATACCTTGCCAATTGAGAAATTCATCATGGGACCAAGAATCCTTCGAAGCACTCATCTTAGAATACCGCGGCGTCAAGGCCTGGACCTCCAGCTAGTGGGAAATACTACGATGGCGATCTACAACCTGCACCGATGCCATCTTCAGATCGGACTACCTCGAATTGAAGCTCCTGCACTATCACACTACCCTCCCCTTCTAGCTAGGAAGATGGGGACCGAGAAAGATGAAAGAGCGATCCGAAACGCGCTGACCATGTGGGAGATCAGCAAGGTGCGCCCGTGGCAAGAAGAAGTTGAAGAGAATGACGAAGCGCGCCGTGGCTACGTAAAAGAGTTGAGGAAGATCCGCCCTCTTCCGGATAAGAAGCTGAATGTAACTTGATTTTACTTTTTAGGAAAGATATAATTGACAATCAGAGTTGGAATTTTTATTAATCTTATGTGGCTTTAAAGTTCAATTGAATGAGATGGGATTGCCTTAATCGAATGAGCACGAGTTGTGGCTTGACTTGGCTTAGAACGGCCTGGAAAACAGAGCCTCTGGAGAATGTAACGGATCTGAGAAGGGCCGTTATAAGGATATAACGGTGGGGAGATAGGCCGTCGGGGTGAAAGACTTGAAGGTTTGGGTTTCTGGAGGAAGTAACGGTCCAACGATAGACCGTTAGGAAGAATAACGGTCGCGCCCCAGGCCGTTAAAGAGAGAGCTGCTGAAAGAATCGAAGCGAAGGCCTGAAGAGGTGTAACGGTCTAGCATGGACCGTTAGATGAGTTTGACGGCCTATACCTGGCGCGTCACAGTCTTGAACCTGCATAGTTGTGAGATTTCAGCTTTAGTCTTGATCCTGCATTCTGCACACACTTATACGTGGAACAAGTTAGATCTGTTTTTAGACTCAACCCCTTGCCTTGAAGCAAGTTAGATAACGACCGTTTCTTGATATTTGGTCAAGGGGTGGAGCCTTATTAAATAGGCAGAAAACATAATAGAAATAATACGATGCATGCGATGCATATGATGGCATTTTTGGATTTTGGAAAATATATTTGAATTTTTGTGAAATTTTGGAAAATAGTTGATGTTTTTGGGTTTTGAAATATGTGATTTTTTTTTGTTTGATTTTGGATTTTTGATGTTTTAAATATGTGTTGTTTTTGGATTTTGAAATATATGTCGTTTTTGGATTTTGAAATATATGTTGTTTTTTTGGATTTTAAAAATATATGTTGTTTTTTGGATTTTAAAAATATATGTTGTTTTTGGATTTTGAAGATATATGTTGTTTTTAGAATTTTGAAATATATGTTGTTTTTGATTTTTTTTGAAAATTTATGTTGTTTTTGATTTTTTTGAAAATATATGTTGTTTTTGGATTTTTTGAAAATCAGTGCTTTCCCCTAGCAACGTGAGCCCTCCGTATCGTATTGAGAGTCCCGAGGTTGGCGTGCAATGAGGTGACAAACCCTGACCAAGGCCCAGATTTTCATGACAGTGTTTCTACCAGGGCCATACCCGGGGTACTAGTTTCAATCCTGAAAAGGAAACTAGAATGCGGGGGGTAAGCTTAGGCCAGATCTAGAAGCTCTTAGGACTTGGGTTCCTCTCCAGACAACCCATTAGAAATTTGGTCTGTTGCACCGGGACTTTGTGTCCGTCATCGAACCTTAGTCCATTCTAGGCATGCGTGCGACCGGGCTCATTCGTCCCGCGGGGAACTGTACTGCCACTCTTGTCATGCCTAGATTCTTTTTCTTGCCTTTCTGGAGCTTTGGAATCATAATTCAATAGACTTCTGAGATAATGCTTTTGATTTTTGTCATTGAGATTACTCCCTTCCTTTCTTTTTCTTTCTTTCTTGTGGCGTCAGGTCATAACGGACTGCCCCTATTTGAGACCTCCTCTCGTTAGGGTGCCTGAATTGGTCATCGCCTCCTTATTCACCTCTTGCCCCTGGATTCAGCCGAAGGAAGAAACGAACATGGACTTTGACTTTCCCCCAAAGCATGGCCAAGGAAAAATGGTGTCTTTAAAGTGGGAAGCCTGACCAGGGATGTCGTGTAGTGTGTGATTGCCGTGCTCGGGATCCTTTTTATAGCGAAAGGGAGGAACATTTTACTGCCAGGGTGGCACGGATTTAGACTTTAAGGAAAGAAACGCTTAAGATACAACCCATTCCAAGCGTGAGAGAGCTCCTCACCTTCTGCGTTCACTAAGCGATAAGCATTCTCTGGATAAGCCTCTTTTACAACAAATGGCCCTTCCCAGTTAGGTTGTAATTTAGACCTAGGACCTGCAGACCGAATGAATTTACGTTTCAAAACCATATCACCTTTTTGAAATTTTCGTTCGATTACCTTCTTTTGAAAATAACGCGAAACTCTCTTTTGATAAACGGATACGTGATCGGCCGCGTTCATCCTCTTCTCATCTAAAAGTTCCAACTGGATGAGCAACGTCTCTCGACGTTCATCGAGATTAAGTTCCTTATCGAGATGCACTCTAAGGGAAGGGATCAAGATCTCATATGGGAGCACCGCCTCCATCCCGTAGGTAAGAGTATAGGGAGTTTGTCCCGTGGGAGTACGGACGGAGGTGCGGTAAGCCCACAAGGCTTCCACTAATTTTTCCGGCCAATCGAAAAACTTATGAGATTCGCATGTTTTCTTGATGATTTTAAGAAGGGTTTTATTAGTGACCTTTGCTTGACCGTTGCCTTGAGGATAGTATGGAGATGAATGATGCAATGCAATATTGAACTTCTTACATAGGTCCTTGAGCTCCTGAGAGACGAACTGGGGTCTGTTGTCGGTGATGTTGCTGCTTGGCACTCCGAACCGTGAAATGATATTCTTCATGGTGAAGCGGCACACCGTTGAAGCTTTGATCTCTGCGTACGCCTCGGCTTTGGCCCATTTGGTGAAGTACTCAGTGGCGGTAAGGATAAAGGATTTCTGCTTGATCTGAGAATTAGGATCACCGAGCGGGCCGACAACGTCAAAAGCCCACATAGAGAATGGGCAAGGAGCAGAAAGAGGATGTAGAGACGAAGCTGGAGCATGGATTTTATCAGCGTGGAGTTGGCATTTAAGACACCTCCGGACATAGAGGGAGCAATCTTCCTCTAGAGTGGGCCAATAGTAGCCCTGCCTAAGGATTTTCTTTGCTAGAGCCTGGCCATTGACATGACCTCCACACTCACTAGAATGGGCTGCTTCAGTCACCTTCCAAGTTTCATTATCATCCAAGCATCTCATGAGCATTCCATTAGTAGCGCGCCTGTATAGTTCTCCTGCAACAACAGTATACCTTGAGGCGGCTCTCCTTATTGACTTACGCTGCTCGGCGTTTGCCCCTTCTGGGAATGATCCTTCTTTGCAAAATAACTCAATTTCATGATACCAGGGCAATTCTTCTTCTTCTAGGATTTCTTCTAGCTCCATCAGAGATACTTCCTTGAGATCTTCCTTCTCAGCCCTCGCCTCTACAGTTTTCCTAAGGTTGATGAACCAAGGATCCTGAAGAGAGGGTGCGTCCAATCTCTGAACGATGATAGTCTCAGTGCTCCGACTGAGAGGGAAAGATAGAGAGGAAGCAATAGATGCTAGAGTATCAACTAGAATGTTCTGAGACCTAGGAGTATGGATATAGATCAGCTTACAAAATTACCTCGCCAGGAGCGTGACCAAATCTTGATAAGGCTTGAGTTTGGGGTTACGAGTGCGATAAGTAGACAGAACTTGCCACAGGACGAGCTGAGAGTCTCCTATGATATTCAAATAGCGCGCACCTAAGAGATAGGCATGCTTCAGTCCAGCTAGGAGAGCCTCATACTCGGCGATGTTGTTGGTAGCAGGAAATCGAAGTTGATAAGTAAAGGGAATAGTTACTCCCTCTGGAGTGAGTAGAACAGCGCCGATCCCTCGGCCTTGAGAATTGAGTGCACCATCAAAGTGCAGAGACCAAAAGGGATGATGAGAGATAGCAGAGAGATGCTCATCAGGGAAATCATCCTGAATAGAATCGGTGTGAGGAATAGGAAGATGGGCAAGATGCTCAGTGATGGCATACCCTTTGACTGCCTTCTGAACGACAAAAGTGATATCGAATTGGGAGAGGAAGCTCTGCCAGCGAGCTAACCTACTAGAAAGGATAGGCTTTTCTAAGAGATAGCGGATCAGGTCCATTCTAGAGATCAACCTAACTGGGTGGGCAAGGAAATAATTTTTAAGCTTCTGAGCTACCCATACTAAGGCGGCACAAGTCTTTTCCATAGCGGTGTATCTGGACTCAGCTGGGTTAAACAACCGAGAGAGGTAATAAGCGGCCCGCTCTTTCCCTTCATCGTCTACTTGTGCTAAGACCACCCCTAGGGAGTCCTCAATGACCGAGATATATAGGATTAGGGGTTTCCCAGGGACAAGAGGTTGCAAAATCGGGGGGTTGGATAGATATTCCTTTAAGTCCTCGTAGGCCTTCTGACAGTCTTGATTCCATTCAAACTTAACCCCCGCCTTAAGCAATTCATAAAATAGACGGCACCTTTGAGAATGTTGGGATATGAATCTTCTGATAAATTGCAATCGACCAATCAACCCTCAAAGTTCCGTGATGTTCTTTGGCGGAGGCATGTCCATGACGGCCTGTGCTTTGTTAGGATCAATCTGGATCCCCCGTTTGCTCACTATGAAACCTAACAGCTTCCCCGAAGAGACTCCGAATACACACTTCTTCGGATTCATCTTAAGCTTGTACTCCCTGGCTCTTTACAGCACCTTAGCCAGAATACAGGGGTGTTCTTCTTTGGTCCTTGACTTCACCAGAATGTCATCCACGTAGGCTTCCATATAGATATGCATCATGTCATGGAAGATGGCCATCATCGCCCTTTGATAGGTGGCACCCGCGTTCTTTAGACCGAACGGCATAACCACATAACAGTACGTGCCCCAGGGCATGGTAAAGGAAGTTTTCTCTTGATCTTCCGGAGCGAGACGGATTTGATTGTATCCTGAGTAACCGTCCATAAATGAAAACGATTCGTACCCGACGGTGCTATCGACCAGGACGTCTATATGAGGCAGTGGGAAATCATCTTTGGGACATGCTTTATTGAGATCCCTGAAATCGATGCAGATACGCACCTTTCCATCCTTCTTGATAACAGGGACTATGTTTGCCACCCACTGAGGATATAGAACAACTCTAATGAATCTGGCATTGTATAACTTGTCGACTTCTTCCTTAATCCTTAAGGCCATGTGGGGGTGAAATCTTCTTGACCGTTGTTTCACCGGTGTTGCCCCTGGTTTAAGCATGAGTCGATGTTCCACTAAAGAGGGGTCAAGACCTGGGATGTCCTCATAAGGCCAGGCGAAAGAATCGCTATACTCCCTCAGAACCTTAATTAAATCTTCTTCTACTTGCGGAGGGAGATTAGCGGCAATGATGATGGGCCTTGGGTCTTCTTCTGTTCCCAAATTAATTTTCTTCGTAGGTTCATCCACTGCCGACGATGGCTCATTGAATTTCTTAAGTCCTTGTGCATACAAATTGGCGGTGTCATCTACGTTGCTGTCCTCAATAATCGAATCTTTCTCATCCAGGATTTCGTAGACACCGAGTCCGTCATCGCTCCACACCCCTTCTATTTCATCTTCATCTTCAATCATGATTGCCGTAGCAACAAATTCTGGACACTTTAAAAGAGCATGACAACGCTGAGCTAGATCTTGCAAGAACCTATCAGGGACGGATTTGGGAGGATGCGCAAGCGGGCGCGGCTCAGAGGAGGACGGGTTAGACGACCTAGAACAAGACCCTACTTCTCTAGACCTACCTGACTCTACTTCCCTAGACTCGATAGACCCTAATCCTAACCTAGGAGAAAGAAGACCTAGTGGAAGGGAAGGAGCAGGGGACTCGTGTCCCTGGGAGGAGGATGGAGACAAGGTAGCATAATCTTCCACTGAAATCTCTGTTTCGAATTTGACGTTTTTTTGGAGATTAGTGGAGACCACACAACAAGATGGAGGAGGCAGGAGCTGCATGGGGAACAACTCGGGGAAGATGCAATCGAAGAAAGGATCAGAAGATGAGAACCACATCTCGTGGAGCTGGGCGTTGGGAGGAGGAGGAGTGAATAGAGTGGATAGATCAATGAGCGGGCAATGCCCGCAAGCACAAGGAACAAACAGAATTTCAGGCGGATCAATGAAGGATGGATTTACCATGATAGGAGAAAGACGGGGTAAGAATTCCCATCGTTGGAGGAGAGATTGAAAGCAGGAGGGAGACAAAGATAAGACAATCGGCGAGCTCCCCTTTTCCCGCGGATGTCGGTCGGGCTGCTTCTTCGGCCTCCACTGAACAAGCCGAACTTCTTGCTGCTGCTGATAGTCTTCTTCATGAAATAGCCCCTGAAGGGCTGGACCATAGTGTTGTGACCCCTCTATGTTGATGATGTTGACACTTGCTCTATTCTTTGGCAACACCATTGTTTTGATTGATTGGCAACTGAGTTTGATTTGATGAAATTGCTCCATCAGATTGACTATGTGTTCTTTGCTTTTAATACACTGCTGTCTGCAATTCTTACTGTCATAAGTTCACACACTGCATCTCAATTAAATTGATTATGTGTGCACAGCGTCAACGCATCATGTTACAGCGTCAACGCACCGTTGGCTTTGAACATCAGAGTCTGTACATCCGAATTGCCCTTGATCTGGTGAAATGTATACACTCATTCACTGTAACCTTCACACATTAAAGTCTATACATTCATCAATTACTTTTCACTCAAGGCAAAGTCTATACACTGGGGTCTTTTCCCTACGTGTCTTAGGCGAAGTCTGAACATTCGATTCTGAAGCCTGAAGTCTATACAGTCCAGCCTAGTCCTACGATCAAGGCTTTAGCTACACTCAACTCTGTACATTGGCTTCGCTTCATCAAGTCTGTACATTGACTTGCCAACTTCCTTGAAGTCTGTACATCGCTTCATGTCTCCAAAGTTTGCACATCAACAGTGATCTTTGAAGTCTGTACACTGCTTCAGGAGCTTCAAGTCCACACATCGCTCAAAGTCTGTACAGAGTCCAGCGTCTCAGTTAGCGTCTCATGCACTTGAGCAAAGTCTGTACATCCACAGTGTTACTCAAAGTCTATACATTAATCTTCTAATCCAAAGTCTGCACATTGGTCTTCGGATCCAAAGTCTATACAATGGTCTTCACACTTGAAGTCCATACATTCGATGTGCAGAGTTGATGTCTATACTGTGTCCTTGCTGATCAAGTCTACACTATGGTCGGTGACAAGTCTGTACACTGGCCTCAGCCTTTCAAGTCTACACACTGACGGCTGAACTAAGAACTCTATACATCGTCTGTCTGCACTAGAGTCTCATAGAGTCTATACATTGCACTCGTCTTCTAAAGTCTATACATTGAAGTCTTCGCATTCGTTTGCATTACATGAAGTCCATACAGTGGGTAAAAGTCTGTACATTGTCCATGCTTCATGCAGCGTCAACTCAGTGCTTTATGCAGCGTCAACTCCTCAAGTATATACAATGCAACGTACATACTTAAATCTTATGTCCTTATTCTCGTTGCTGAAGGGAACAGGGTCGACGCCTGGAGCTTAAAGCGTCCACGCATCAGTAGACGAAGCATGCGATATCTTCCACTGCGTCAACGCCACAAGCAAGCAGCGTCGACGCAGCAGTTGAAGAAGCATTCATCTTCACAGGCTATTCCACTGCGTCAACGCCACAAGCAAGCAGCGTCGACGCAGCAGTTGAAGAAGCATTCATCTTCACAGACTATTCCACTGCGTCAACGCCACAAGCAAGCAGCGTCGACGCAGCAGCTAAAGAAACGAGGCTAATGGCTACTGGAATGCCTCACTGCGTTAACGCCATTGAGTCAAAGCGTCGACACAGCAAGTCAGATTGATGACTTTGAGCACGTGAACGGAGAACTCTATACATCGGACTGAAGAAGCTAATGAGGGGCACGTGATCCCAGGTACCTAGCTCGTGATCCGAAAAGGACAAGGTATCCTGATGAGGACATGTGTACTGATACTCCATTGCATGCTGCCACGTGGTCCAAATTGCTGGGCGGGAAACGTGAGAGCACATGCCTGCTGCTGTTGCTGCTATATATACGAGCCTTCTTCCACAGAAGAAAGCTGATCGAAGGAGAAGAAGAAAAAGTCTATACACTCAGCAGCAGTGAGCCTTCGATCCACAGAGAGAAAAGAGAGAAGAAGAAGATACAGAGAAGAAGAAGAAGAAATAGAGAAGAAGGAGAAAAGAGAGAGAGTGAGGTGAGAGAGAGCTGATCGAGAGTGAGAGTGAGAGTGTTGGTATCTCAGTCTCGTGGTTCAAAACCAAAGCTGAGCTTTGCTCTTTAAGAGCTACATTGCTTTTGGGTTTTTATTTTTCCTTTTGATTCTGTCTTTCATTTCCGAATGCTGTTTCTTCAAGCTGTGTGTCAGCGGTCTTGCAGTGGTGGTCTCCACTGGACGGGTTAAGCTGTATTTCCCCAGCGGTTGCAGAGGATCAGATCCTCTGATCGGCAAGCTGTAGTGCCCAGCGAAGTTGTGTATCAGCGGGTTGTTTGGCCAAGCTGTAAAGCCCAGCGGACGCAAGCTGTGCTGCGCAGCAGGAAGCCATACTCGGTTGAGTGTGGGGTGGACGTAGGTCGCTGACCGAACCACCTAAAAATTGTGTGTGCAGTGTGTTTGTGTTTTTGTGTGATCTGTGTGCGATGGGAATTTCTTTCTTAGCTTGTTTGATTGCATCGCTTATGCTCATGTCTAGCTTTCTACCTTTTGCTTAGCACTTTTCATTTAGCTTTATTGATGCTTGCCTAAATTCCGCTCTAGAACTTACAATAGTTTTAAATTAGGCAAGTTGATCTATTCACCCCCCTCTAGATCCACATTTAGTGGAGATAGACTGCGTCCATCTAACCCAACACTTGGTATCAGAGCCTAACTCTTCTGCAGGGACTCATCGCCCGAAGAGAATAGGCAGAGATGGATGCTCGAGGGATGACTGCCAAAGGTCACTCAACAACGAAGCCCCCATTCTTTGATGGATCAAACTACGCATACTGGAAGAACCGTATGCAAGTGTTCCTCAGGGCTAAGGATTACGAGATTTAGAAGATTGTCAGCAAGGGACCTTATGAGCTGTCCCCGAATGAAGATGTATGGACCAAGGAGGAGATCAGAAGGTCCACGCTGAATTAGAGTGCTATTAATGCTATCCAGTGCGCTCTGCATCCTACAGAATTCTCCCGTGTGTCTGCTTGCAAATCAGCTAAGGAGATGTGGGATGCGCTGGAAGTAATTCATGAAGGTGCATCTCAAGTAAGAGAGCAGAAGGCCAATCTTTTTGTATCTGAGTATGAAGCCTTCAAGATGAAGCAGAACGAGTCCATTAGCGAAATGTACGCTCGGCTGACTGTAATAACCAATGGCCTCAGAGGTTTTGGGAAACCTCAGGCAGAGTATGATGTAGTGAGGAAAATTCTGCGCTCCCTAACTCCCAATTGGCACACCAAAGCAACAGTGATGGAGGAGTCAAGGGACTTGCGTAATACTAAAGCTGATGAGCTGATTGGCTCACTAATGGCATATGAGATAAACATGCCAAGGACAGATGAAGCCGAGAGGAAGAAGAAGCCGAAAGCGTTGAAGGCTAGTTCCAGAAAATCAACAAAATCCAGCTCCAGTAGCTCTTCATCATCAGAAGAGAACCTGAATGAAGAAGAAGATGTGACTCGATCTGAGATAGTCATGATGACTAGAGAGTTCATGCGGTTTCTCAGAAAGGGAGCAGGACGGTTCGGCCAGAAGAAATACAGTGGTAGCCGAAAGGATAAAAGGTATAAATCTAAACCTGCAATGAAAAATGAAGCTAATGTTTGTTATCAATGCAGGAAACCAGGGCATCTGAAAATTGACTGTCCAGACAATCAGAAACATAAGGACAGGTCAAAGAAGAAAATCAAGAAGGGAAGAGCTATGATCACCACATGGAGTGATGAAGATGAAGGCTCTTTCAGCAACAGCTCAGATAGTGAAGCCGAATCTGAACAGCCCATTTGCCTTATGGCAACAAGCTCTGAAGATAGAGAGGAGGATACAGATGAGGTAATTGTTGTGTCCCTATGATTTTGATGATGTCTCACACTATAAGTGCATTTCTATGCATTATTATTCTTGAACATTCTGCATATTGATAGCAACATGAATGATGATGTCTAGCATTGATGGCATTTGCTCTTTATATATGTGTGTTGCATTCTGTCAGATATCATGTCTCTGCATATATCATGTCTGGGTAGCAAAGTCTATACATTGGACTCTCGTTCAAGCCTATGCATTGTCTTAGGCTAAGTGTGTACAGCGTCTTAGGCGAAGTCTGTACATCACTTTCAATCTTTAAGTCTATACACTGGCTTATTCTTCAAGTCTGTACATCCACAGTTAAACTTGAAGTCTGCACACTAGTCTTCACTGTCAAGTCTGCACATTGGTCTTCGATTTCAATGTCCATACATTGGACTGTTCATCAAAGTCTGTACATCAGACTGCTATAGTAAGTCTGTACAGTGAGTGATTCATTGGTGATGTCTGTACACTCAACTGAACTTCATGTCTAGACATTACACTGTAGCATCATTGTCTTCGTGTTGCTTTCCCTCACCAACACGAAATGATTTCGTGTCGTCTGAGCGTACAACACTCCGTGTTGATTTCCATGCTTGACAGGAAAACTCGTATGAGGTAATACTTCGTGTTGTTTTATTCTTGTGGTCTCTGTCTTCGTGTCGTTTCTCTTTGTCGCTTTGTGACTTCACCTCGTGTAGGTTTCAATTTTGGTCTTCGTGTTGTTTTACTCTTTAGACTTCGTGTCCTTCTCACCTTGACCACACTCCGTGTCATTCCGTATCATGTCTTCGTGTCGTGTTTCTAAAGCAGCTCTAATAGTTCTGATGAACTTCGAGTCGTTTCCCTGTAGACCTCGTGTCGTTCCTGTTTAGTAACCACACTTCGTGTCAGTTACTGTTGTTTCTGTGTCTTCATGTCATTTTTGTTCCACTGCGTGCAGAACATTGCAGCACCTCGTGTTGCTTTCTGTGCCACCTCGTCTCATTTCTGTGTGAACCTCGTGTCGCTTCTCTCTGTCCTCTAGTTGCATCTCGTGTCATCTTTTATGTCTTACTTGCTGTTGCAACCACTTTGTGTCGTTCTTCTTTTTACCTCATGTTGTTTTCAACTCGTGTCGGTTACTGTTTTGTCTCCATGTTGTTCTCGTGCCATTCTCATTACTGGTTATTATATCATGATGTTTTACTTCGTGCTGTAGTCATCGTATGTACTCCGTGTCGTTCTTGTTTCACTTCGTGTCGTTCTCCTCGTTGTGTCTGTTCTGTTACAGTGTACCTCGTGTCGTTCTTTTCCTATCTCGTGTACTGGTCACGTCGTGCTGTTATCATATACCTCATGCAGCTTTAGTTTTAGTGGCCATACTGCGTGTTAATGGTTTTTATCTTCTTACAGGTACGAGGAAGATTATTCCCTAATAAAGGGGGTGCACGTGATCCAAGACAAAAGGAACCAATCTAATAAGGTCACGCGGCAGGAAGGTTCTGGATCGAGCATGGGAGGCACACGCGTTTTGTGCCCTATCCACCTGCTGCCGCTATAAATAGAAACCTTCGTCCCCCGATGAAGGTGATCAGAGCCAAGAAAGAAAAGGCAGTATTGCAGAGAGCTCGATCCACCAGTAAAGAGAAAGAAAAAGAGAGAAAGAAAAAGAGAGATAGCAGTGAAGAGAGAAAGAGAGTTTGCAGTATCGGGTTTCTGAAATTGCTTCCCAGGAAGCTACATTTGTATTAACTCTCAGTATCGAATGTTTTCTCGATCAGTCTTTAGTTCCTTTTCTGATTTTCTTTATGTGTTCTTCGTCTATTTCTGATCTGTTCCCCTCCGGTGTGTGGAGGAAGGGAGTCTATCTCCGGTTTCCCTCTGGGTTGCAGAGGAAGAGAGATCGCTGATCTCTGGTGTTGCTGGTGACGGGTTGTCATTAGCAGGTTCCCTCCGGTGTGTGGAGGAAGGGAGAGGCACTCTCCGGTTCTGTTCATGCTGGGTGCTAGAACAGGTTACAAGCTCTGTGGGTAGCAAAGCTTGGTTGAGGGATTTGTCTCCCTTGGGTTTTCAAGCTGTTTGGCAGCAAGTTGTTCGCACACTGAGTCTGCTGTGCTCTAGCAGTGGCTAGTGGAATCCTCACTCTAGTTGGAGTGAGGGGTGGATGTAGATTGCGGACTGCAGTCGAACCACCTAAAAAACCGGTTGTCTTCTCTGTGGTTTGCGATCTTTATCAGCGCTCTCTATCTGCTTGTCTCTTCGACTAGTTGTGTGTTCAGCTCTTATCATCATTTTCTTATTCGATCTTGATTGGTACCTGCATTTGCAATTCTTTGTGTGCTAGTTTAGAAGGGGCATAAGCGGCAGATTTATTTTCTCGCCTAATCTTTGCAAACTGGGAGTGATCTATTCATCCCCCCCTTCTATATCACTCTCGCTGCGCTAACATTTGGTATCAGAGCAGGTTTACGCCATGTGGACGAACGGTCAAGGAAATGGTGGTGGTCCTAGAACCTTCATGGCCGAAGGTCAATCCATTAGTCACCCTCCTTATTTCGATGGTAGTTGTAGATTTGGATTAAAATCCACACTTAAAAATATAAAAAGCAATAGATATATGGGTGAAAGCAATAAAAATAGCACGAGGTGCTAATGTGGAGTGTGTGTGATTGCCAGAGACACAAGGCCTCAAAAAGGAGATTGATATGGGGAGATGATCGCAAAATACCTCAAAAGATGCGGGGGATGTGAGTACTCCTTTTCTCTTCAAGATCGGCCGGCCGACGAAGAGAGTCTTCAATCAATTACCCTTGTAAGAAAGACAACAACACCAATAAAGATATGCATTAGAACATGGTGTGTAGCATCAAATCCTAAATAAAGATGAGCATGACATCATGGTGAAGAACACACCTTAAGGGGATTGCCCTTAAACCCCTATGCAATGAGGGTGTGGGAGATATGAATGCATGTAAAATATAATGGGGAAAGAGTGCAAGTGTTGCACTTATGGGGAGATCTCAATGTGATTGAGTATGAAAAATCAATATAAACATGAACATGATGCGTGTAACATGAACATATGAACAAACCGATGATGATAAAACAAAAGCAAAGAGATGAGGGTGATAAGAAGAAAATCTGATCGTTTGCTCCTTGGCTTGGGTTCTCGATGGGGAGAAGACTTCAAGAGGATGAAGAATGAAGCATAGAAGCCCCTCCTTCAGCCGATAGTGACCTGCGTGAGAAGAAGAAAAAGAAGAAAAAGAAGAAAAAAAGGAACAAAACAAATAAGCAGAAGAAGAAGGAGAACAAAACGGGGGGAAGGAAGAAAGAAGAAGGACCTCCGAACCAACCCATTAACAGAGCTCGGAAGCTCTATTAATAAGATAGAAAAGGGATAAGAAGGAAAGAGTCCAAAGGAGGAAGAGATAAGAACGGGCAAGAGCCAAAATAGGGGAGGATTAGACTGGGCAAGAGCCCAAACGAAGCAGGAGTCTCTCTGGGAAAGGCTGCGTTCGTTCGGAGCACAAAAGTGAAACACGACCTGGCTCAGGGCGTCAATTCAAGAATTGACGACCTTCCGAAGGGCGTCTTTTAAAAACACGCCCTGCACAAGGGCGTTAACTCCTGGATCATTTTTAGAAATGAAATTGAAACACGTCTGAGTCAAAGGCGTTAATTAAAAAAACGCCTTAACAAAGGACGTTAATTAAAAAATTCGAAATAGGGCCATTTTTCATTTCTCAATATTATTTTCCCATTTTTTAGGTGGAGGTGCATCTCGTCGCCCTGATTCCAACGACTATTTTTTGTGAATTTTTCTGACACCCGGAAGGCCACCAAATCACCCCTGGAAGGGGTATTAATATTAAAATAATCCATTTGAAAGACACGACCGTGAGTAAGGCGTGACTTAATTTTTTTGATTTTTTATTCTTTTCACATTCAAAGTAACGCCCATGGTTAAGTCGTTAATTCCCAAAAAATTCCGAAAAATTCCCAGAAAAATCAAGAAAAATGGAAATTTGAAAGAATGGACGCCCTCCAGTATAGTCGTCAATTTTTTAAGAAACGCCCATGTATAAGTCGTTATTTAAAAGACGCCCCAGATCAAGTCGTTATTTCTAAAAAATAGAGAAAAAATGCCCATAAAATCCATAAAAATCCATAAAAATAGGAAAAAATAGGAAAAGGGTGAAAAAAGGGAGAAATCTAAAAAAAGTGGGAAAAACCACTCAAATAGAACTAATTTGAGGGTCAAATTGGGACATTACAAGGCAATATGAGATGTACTCACAGTAACGTCAATTTTGGCGTGTCTACAGCTGCCCCGCCTTGGCGTCTGCTTTGCAAGGGAGCAGAGCAAACTGAAAAGTAGATGCCAAGGTGTGATGAGACACGCAATCAACATCACTTGATGAGAATCGAAATCAAAAGCTCGAGATGAAGCAAATCTCGGGAAATCCAACGAAGTCAACAATGTTTGGATAAATCGGGGAGAGTGCACGCGGTACACGAAGGAGATAAAATAAATGATCAACTTCCAGCGCGGTGGAAGTACCCCAGGTCACAAACCTGTAGGTTTCACCATTTGGGGAGCGGTTACCAGCCAGTAGACGTGCTGCAGCCAAGGTGGATCAAGGGGAATAAGATGATAGAAAATCCAAACAAGGAGCTTTCGAGAAAAACGACCCAAAACAGCAACAAGGCGAACTGAGGATTCCATCAGCAATAATATCTCATATCTTGAAAAATTAAGATCAATTTGTCTCTCCAAATCAGCTTATCAGAATGATTTTTCAACAGTTGATTCAAATTCCTATATGAATGCATGCTGGGTTAAAAAGGAAAAATTAAAACAAATGAAAATATAAGATAATCAAGGATAATATTGCTAAGCTATCCAGACTGAGTCAAGAAAACCATTTTGCGAGCTGATATTAAGCCGAAGCCCGTTTATCCGCGCACCAACTTGCAAAAGGGAACCATCGTCCCCAGTCTTGGACGGCTCAACGGCCTGTCTGTATGACTAAGATGCCTCTGGAATCATCATTATTTTTGATGGAGGGGAACTCAAATTCCAGATTTATCAAAGCCACAAGGTCCTTGATATAATCTAGTAGCGTATGTAACATATAGTAAAATGCATACAGGGGGAGATGGTGATATCAATAAGCATGGGAACTAAGAAATGAGCTGCAAGCACCGTGGGGCTTGGATGATGATGCCCAGTCGGCGGGATCAAGAGCTTCTTCTCCTGCGCTCAAAATTCATTAGCCAAGATATAAAAGATAACAAGCAATGAATAAGGCATTCAAGCGTAGCAAGCATAGCATGAATCAAAGCAACCAATCATAGCATATATCATGAACAGCATAAGTCAAATCATGACATAGCAAAGCATCATTATTTGTTGTTTGTCATGAGGATGACAATCTGGCTAATCAAGTTTTGGAGTTAGATAATCAGGATCTGATAATGCCCATCGGCGGAGTAATCAGATGAAACGAGCAGGAGTTGATTGAAAGATTTGGAGATGAGTAATCATGAGATATGATAATCAGAATGATATAGGGAGATGATGCCCCTGGGTGGCATGTCATGAGAATATTGGGAAGAACCAATAGATTGATAGCAATAAGTGGAGATAGGACTCATCCCGTACTTGATTCTTGCAAAGCTGTTCCTGTAAAACACCATCAGAAAATACAATGCAAATTTTTGGATTTTGGAAATATGTAAATTTTTATGAGTTTTGAAAATGTTTGAATTTTGATGAATTTTGAAAATATTTGAATTTTTATTATGAATTTTGAAAGTATTCAATTTTTTGTTTAATTTTGCTCAGGAAATATTCAATTTTTTGTGGATTTTGGTTTAGACATTATTAATGCAGCATCAAAGGGTTGTTTTTGAACCACTGGCTAGGGGTCCTAGTTCCTTCCCTTTTCGCTAAAATTACCCAAAGCTAGGCGTGCATTGAAAGTGGCGTCCTATAATTGACTGTCCTTGATTAACGGTGCTCCTACCAAGGCCATACCTGAGAAACATTCGGTCTTGGAGGGAGAAGAGAAGAACAATTGTGGATTAGCTTTATGCAGGATGGGAGATATCAAGACTTGAATTCTTTCCAAGATGTTCCCTTCAAAGAGGTAGTCTGTTGTGCCGGGGCTTTGTGCCTTTAATTTTTAGACCCTTGACATGCATACGACCAGGGTTTCCCTGCGGGGACTTTGCCACTCTTGTCATGTCATAATTCATAATTTTGCTTTTATCGAAATTTCGACTTGATTTTCATAATAGCCCTTTTGGCGAGATGTACATCATGAAAACTCATATTGATTTTGGGTCAAGACTGCCCCTATTTGAGACTTCTCTCGTATTGGGGATTACCTAGGTTGGTCATCTCATCCGTCAACCTCTTGCCCCTGCATGCGGCCGAGTAGAGAAGAGAAAAGACTTTCAGGAATTCTCATGGCATGGCCAAGGTAGCAACGGTATTTTAACAAAAGGAGCCGGCTAAGGACGCCGTGAAGTGTGTGGAATGCCCAACTAAGGGTTACTCTTTATAAGCAGGGAGAGAACGTTGAATTCCCAGCGCGGGTTCTTTATCAACCAAAGTGCAGCGAAAGCAAGTCTAAAGACTCTTTTTAAAAATGAGAATTCAAAAGTTTAAGATAAAGGTTTAAAAACACCACTCTTAATCTCGTTAAGAAGCACTTGATTTTGAAAGTCATGCGTGAAGTAATGAGAAAATGATATCATTAAAATGCATACTTACGCCAATATGTTACCTTGCAACCCTCGTTGAAGCAGCTGCCGCGAGAGGCGGGGTCATCGTGGGATTTGTCCTCTTTGGCAGTCAAAAGGATTGGAAGCACAGGATTTTGGGAGTGGCTTAACAAGAATGAGTGGTGCTCAAACCAGACTCAGACGAATAAGGAAAAAGGGTAAAGAGACGAGGGCTAGAACTCCCTCACTAAGGTGTGGAAACCCTGATCACATGGAACAGTCTACAGAAGAAGTGAGGAATTAGAAGGTGGAGTGAGGACTAAAGCCTCTAAAACAATGGGAGAAAGGGCAAATGCCCAAAGCAGTGGATGTGGAAGAAGTTGGGTCGGACCCATGATTAGGGGGAATTAGAAGAGGAAATTGATAGATGGAAAAGGTCGGATCTCGGAGGGTCCGGAGGCAGTGGAGAATCGTGAGGGGGGAAATCATCCGGAGGCTCTGGAGGGATGACAAAAGAAGGGACGCGATGCCCTGAGATGAAATAGGGAAAAAGATGATGGAAAAAGAAGAAAAAAGTGAAGGATGTGATGTTCAGGAAGATTAGAAAGATGAATCGGAAGAAAGATGGAGGGTCCGGAGGAAGCAAATGCCGAGGGACGCGATGCCCAGGGAGGAGAGAAAAATCCGGAGGTTCCGGAGGAATGAAATCAGGAAGGAGAAGGTGGAAAGGTGCGTCGTGCCCGAGGGAAAAATCCGGAGGTTCCGGAGAAATGAGGTGGAAAGGGGCGCGATGCCCTGGAAAATGATAGAGAGAATAAGACGGAGAATCCGGAGGTTCCGGAGGAATGATGGAAGGAGGGACGCGATGCCCAAGAAGGTCCGGAGGTTCCGGAGAAATGAGGTGAAAAGGGGCGCGATGCCCGAGGGGAAGGTCCGGAGGTTCCGGAGGTAGCAAATGGAGAGGGGCACGATGCCCAAAGGACAAAGAGAGGGGTGAAAGATCCGGAGATTCCGGAGGAAGAGGATGGAAAGGGGCGCGATGCCCAAGGAAAAGACTGAGACAATCAGATGGGGAATCCGGAGGTTCCGGGGGAATAAGAGAATGGAAAGGGGCGCGATACCCAAGAGAGAGGAATGAAGGAGGATCAGGAGGAAAATCCGGAGGTACCAGAAGGCGGGGAAGATACGGGTTTGGAAACCCGGGAAGCAGAAGGTGCAAACGTATGCAAAATGATGGATGTAATGAATGCAAAGAATGGAATGAATGGATGAATGAAAAATGCATGAAATTCGAAGAAGATGAAGAATGTGAAGGGTGAGAAGGTGAGATCCTCCTCTTTTCCCTTGGAGTGGCCCATGAAGAAAAGGTGATTGAAATGGATATGGATGAAGTTGAATGAACAAGAGTGGAAGAAATAGGGGACGACCCCTTAAGACAATTGCCCCTCCACGGCAGTGAACATGTACGACCAATTGGCCCAATAAAGGAAGCTTCAATAAATGACAACCCCCTTGGAAAACGAAGATCAATAAGGTGAGGGAGTCGTAGAGTTGGAACATGAAGCGTCGCCATGCCCATTGATGGTGATGAATATGGAATGTTGAATAAAATGGGCATTCGCCCCTTGTAAATGAATTCAGAATTCGAAGGTTTGAACAAAGGGTGCCCTGCCCGGCCTTCAAACGGCGTCAACGCTTGGCATCTATTGAGCAACGGCGATGACTTGGCTTCTTCGACCATGCTTGGCACAATAACCCGGATTGGCATCCGGTAAATGAATTCTTGCATCTTGAATGGCACAGTCGTGGCCAAAGTCTTCTTGCCCGGCTCTTGCTTATCCTTGGCGCAAGTAGCTGCAGAAGCACGCCCCTTCTGAGTAACAAAGGGAGGTGAGGCGGAGGTGGGAGGCTCCGTGGATGGTGGAGCTATAATGGAAGGTGTTGGCAAATGGGTGAATGGGGGCGGAGGTTCAAACACGTCGAGCTTCTTCCCTTGCTCGGAAGCAGTCGGGACGGGCTCGGATGCAAAAAGTGGTGGATCCTGCTCAGGACTAACCATGGGTAAAGGCGTAAGGCTATATGGTGGAGGAATAGGGGTCATAGGCATAGTGGAGGGTTGAAGTGATGGTAATGGTAGGCTAATTGGGGAAGTGGAGGCCGAGGTGGAGGCCAAAGGCATAATGGGGGAAGGTGTAATTGGTGGAGGTGTAACAATTGGCGGAGGTTTAACAATTAGTGGAGGCTTATTGCGGAGAAAGCGCCGAGCGGGGCGAGCGGTATTAGGAATGGGGTGAGACTCAAAATGCGCCGGCGTGGGTGATTGAAGTATCGGCCCATCGTCGTAACACCAGGAGGTCTCGGGAATAAGGGTTAGATTAGGGATGATGGCTTCGTCCTGAGCAGGCGGTTCATCAAATGAAAGCGGGGGAAGTGGGAAACGAAGGAAACTCGGAAGGGGTGCCTGCATAGCTTCGTCATCATATACCGGCTCGGATTCTTCAATTGCCGGTTCTTGCTCGCTTGGAATATCAACGCCGTAGTCGTCCATCCTATCCTTCCATTCTCTCTCCATCTTTGTAATCTCGTCCAAAGCGGCATGGAGAGGATTGACTGGAGTAGGAGGAGCCGTGACCCTTTTTATTTGTTCCTCCATGGAAGTAATTTTATCAAAAAGAGATTGTTGGAGGGGTGTGACTTGAACAATAGAAGGTTGGCAGGGCCTTGAAGGAGGAGGGGCCGCATAAAAAGGCCGTGGAGGGGAGTTGACGGTATGACCGTAAAAGAACCCGGATGGGCCGGATTGCAATGAATAAATGGGCCTCGGGGCCGTGAGGGAGGAGGAATAGAAGGAGGCGGGTGTCGGACCACCCGAGTAGAATGAATAGGGGGAGATGGGTAATGGGCTACTCGAATATGATTGGAAGGAGGAGGTGGGTGATGGGCCACCCGTGTAGAATTGGAGGGAGATGGGTGATGGGCCACCCGAATAGAATTGGAAGGAGGGAGAGATGCATGAGATGTACCCTCAACGGCAGCCTTAAGGGCTTGGATCTGTTGAGGGGTAAGATGATCTAATGCATGGATGATTCGAGAGACCTTCTCGTCATTGGGAGGAGACGGTCCCGAGGGAATAGTGGCTCGAACTTGAAGAGGGGGACCATAAGAATGGACATTGCCCATGGGTTGGGTATGACCATGAGAATAAGGACGTGGTCCCTTGAAAGAATGGTGAGAATGCTGATTAACATGTTGAAATTGAGGATATGAAGTGCTAGGTTGTGCATCCTCATGAATTGAATTGAACATGTTTCTATCATGGTAAGCCATTATATAATCAAAAATTCTCAATAATTATGCAAATAAGCACACAAGTTGGAATGGTTATCTTGATTTGATTTGTTTGAACCTTGGTGAATTAAGGATTTTATCAAAGTTTTGAATGATTCACACAAGGGGGGGAAACCTAGTTTCAAGCGAGATTCGAACTCCAATGCCAACTAGGAACCCTCTCTCACCACGTATAGGCCGACTAACTCGGGACCTCAAAAGGGTACAACCTGCCCGACGTCCGTGAGGGAATCCACGGGTGCGGGGACTTACGGAGGCTTGGAAAAGGGATTTTCAGTCCAAAGAGACGGAATGCTCAATGGAGGGTCGTCCCGATTCCAAGAGGGTGTGTGGATCCTAATGAAGAGGAGGGGGGCTCCCAAACCAAAATGCAAATATGAAGGATGAATGCAACAGGGGAAATCAAGCTAATCACAGCAAATGATCAATCAATAAAGATAAGCATGAATCATGATGAAAAATCACAGCCGGGAGAACTCTGTAAACCCACAGTAAAAACACGCCCTGGGAGGGGGCGCTACTAAAAAATGACACGACGGTGTGACTGTCGTGAATCAAAGTGAGGGGCCCAGGGCAGGGTGAGACACGCCTTAGAGTGAGGCGTTACCAATAAAAGGACGCCCTTTCCAGCGGGCGTCAAATCAAAAGAAACGCCCTAATATGGGGCGCTAATCAAGTAAAGGACGCCCTGGAGCAGGGCGTGAATTCACAGGCAGCAATATAAATCAAGAACACCCGGAAATGTGCTGGAAAACGCCCTGTCAGAGGGCGTAAAATATGAATAAGACGCCCTGGAGAAGGGCGTGAATTTAAAAAGCGCCTCTGACAGAGGCGTTAATTCACTCCTCCAGAAAAGCTTCCCCGGCCAGAAGCAACAAACACCCACAGTCACAGCATGCAATCAACAATATGGATATGATAACATCATGCTCATCAAAGATTTGGAGTAAGTGGAAATTTTAAAGAAACAATCAACAAACTGACCAATCACTTAGGGGAGGGTGTAAAACCAATGGAGGGTGCCCGAGGGGCACAAAAGGGAGACGCACCGAGGGTGCAAATAGGGGAGATGGCACGCGCGGGTGCCTAAGGGGAAAGGGTAATAAACAAAGAACACAAGGAGTCCCACCGTGATCGCCAATTTGTAGATTTGGATTAAAATCCACACTTAAAAATATAAAAAGCAATAGATATATGGGTGAAAGCAATAAAAATAGCACGAGGTGCTAATGTGGAGTGTGTGTGATCGCCAGAGACACGAGGCCTCAAAAAGGAGATTGATATAGGGAGATGATCGCAAAATACCTTAAAAGATGCGGGGGATGTGAGTACTCCTTTTCTCTTCAAGATCGGCCGGCCGACGAAGAGAGTCTTCAATCAATTACCATTGTAAGAAAGACAACAACACCAATAAAGATATGCATTAGAACATGGTGTGTAGCATCAAATCCTAAATAAAGATGAGCATGACATCATGGTGAAGAACACACCTTAAGGGGATTGCCCTTAAACCCCTATGCAATGAGGGTGTGGGAGATATGAATGCATGTAAAATATAATGAGGAAAGAGTGCAAGTGTTGCACTTATGGGGAGATCTCAATGTGATTGAGTATGAAAAATCAATATAAACATGAACATGATGCGTGTAACATGAACATATGAACAAACCGATGATGATAAAACAAAAGCAAAGAGATGAGGGTGATAAGAAGAAAATCTGATCGTTTGCTCCTTGGCTTGGGTTCTCGATGGGGAGAAGACTTCAAGAGGATGAAGAATGAAGCATAGAAGCCCCTCCTTCAGCCGACAGTGACCTGCGTGAGAAGAAGAAAAAGAAGAAAAAGAAGAAAAAAAGGAACAAAACAAATAAGCAGAAGAAGAAGGAGAACAAAACGGGGGGAAGGAAGAAAGGAGAAGGACCTCCGAACCAACCCATTAACAGAGCTCGGAAGCTCTATTAATAAGATAGAAAAGGGATAAGAAGGAAAGAGTCCAAAGGAGGAAGAGATAAGAATGGGCAAGAGCCAAAATAGGGGAGGATTAGACTGGGCAAGAGCCCAAACGAAGCAGGAGTCTCTCTGGGAAAGGCTGCGTTCGTTCGGAGCACAAAAGTGAAACACGACCTGGCTCAGGGCGTCAATTCAAGAATTGACGACCTTCCGAAGGGCGTCTTTTAAAAACACGCCCTGCACAAGGGCGTTAACTCCTGGATCATTTTTAGAAATGAAATTGAAACACGTCTGAGTCAAAGACGTTAATTAAAAAAACACCTTAACAAAGGACGTTAATTAAAAAATTCGAAATAGGGCCATTTTTCATTTCTCAATATTATTTTCCCATTTTTTAGGTGGAGGTGCATCTCGTCGCCCTGATTCCAACGACTATTTTTTGTGAATTTTTCTGACACCCAGAAGGCCACCAAATCACCCCTGGAAGGGGTATTAAAATAATATTAAAATAATCCATTTTAAAGACACGACCGTGAGTAAGGCGTGACTTAATTTTTTTGATTTTTTATTCTTTTCACATTCAAAGTAACGCCCATGGTTAAGTCGTTAATTCCCAAAAAAATCCGAAAAATTTCCAGAAAAATCCAGAAAAATGGAAATTTGAAAGAATGGACGCCCTCCAGTATAGTCGTCAATTTTTTAAGAAACGCCCATGTATAAGTCGTTATTTAAAAGACGCCCCAGATCAAGTCGTTATTTCTAAAAAATAGAGAAAAAATACCCAGAAAATCCAGAAAAATCCAGAAAAATAGGAAAAAATAGGAAAAGGGTGAAAAAAGGGAGAAATCTAAAAAAAGTGGGAAAAACCACTCAAATAGAACTAATTTGAGGGTCAAATTGGGACATTACAAGGCAATATGAGATGTACTCACAGTAACGTCAATTTTGGCGTGCCTACAGTAGTAACTATCTGTTTTGGAAGAACAGGATGGAAGTGTTCATCAGAGCTCAGAGTCATAAATTGTGGAGAGTAATCACGGTGGGGCCACATGAGCTACCACCAAACGAGGATACTTGGACAGATGATCATGTGAAGCTCTCGTCACTCAACTGGACGGCGCTGAACATAATCCAGTGTGCTGTTCATCCAGAGGAATATGCTCGAATATCTGCATACAGAACTGCCAAGCGAATGTGGGATGAGCTGCAATTAATTTATGAAGGTACAGCTCAAGTGAAAGCCTCGAAGGTAAATCTCTACACCTCCAAGTATGAAATGTTTAAGATGAATGCAGATGAGAATATAACCGAAATGTATGCCAGGTTATCCTTGATCACTAACACTCTTAAAGGGCTAGGGAAGGATCTTGCTGAGGCAGATATAGTCAGGAAAATCCTTAGATCTTTATCCCCGGCATGGCACACTAAGGCCATTGTGATTGAGGAGTCAAAAGATTTGACTGTCTTAACTGTGAATGAACTCATAGGATCCCTGATGACCTATGAGATGAACTACCAAGGAGGTGGAGAAGGTAGTGAGAGGAAGGGCAAAAATGTAGCTCTAAGAGCTTCCCGCAACAAGGGTAGTAAAAGTGGGAGCAGCAGCAGTAGCCCCGAGTCTGAGTCCGAGCTTGAAGGTCTTTCAGATCTCGACCAGGGGGAGCAGGCTATGCTCACTCGTCAGTTCAGAAAGTTTCTGAGGACGAAGGGGAAGACCTTCAGGAAGAAGAACCCACACTCTTTTAACAAGAAAGCTGAGTTTACCAATTACAGGGATAGAAATCCTAAGAAACTAACTTGTTTTAACTGTAACAAACAGGGACACATGAAAGGTGAATGCCCAGAACTCCAGAAGAAAGGTCCCTATCTTCAGAAGAAGTTCATAAAGGTGCAGAAGAAGAAAAAGCCACAGGCGATGGTCTGCACATGGAGCGAGGAAGAAGAAAATCCCGAAGACACTTCCTTGGAGGAATATGAAGAAGGAATTTGTCTTATGGCAAACAGTGAAGAGGAGGTAATAAACGTTTTTGAAAATTTCTCAATTGATGACTGGGAGGATGCTTATGGTGACTTGCTAGATAAATTTAATTCACTTAGCAAAGAGCACAGAGTTCTGAAAAGAAAATTTAACACAAATGTTGAAGAACAAACTCTGGTCTGTGAGGAAAATGCAAAGCTAAAAGAACAACTAGAAGAAATGACCTCACAAAGGAAAGAGAATGATAAGCTTAGGGGAGAAATCCAAGAAAGTAAAAAATAGCTCAATGAATTCAAAACTAAAATTGAAGAAAGCATGAGTGAAATCAGAATGAATTCAGAGAAATATGAAGCTGTGAAGAAAGTAAATGCTGAACTCCTAAAGAATTCAGAGTTTCTTCAAAAGGAGCTGGAAGATAAACAGAAAGTCATAGAGAAGTTTGTCCAAGGAAAGACTAGCCTAGATGCTATACTAGGAACTAGGGTCAATTTCAATAAGGAAGGTCTAGGCTATGACCCAACCAACAAGAGACCCTTGCAATTCAAGACTATCACCTTCTGTCCAGAGAAGGGAAAAGAAAAGCTGGACACACCATCCAGCTCAAACAGCTCTAAGAAAACTCAAAGTCCTAAAGAGAACACAACAACCAGTACTGGACAACCATTCAAGATTGGAATGAACTTTATGAAGAATAACATTAAGTCGATTCACCAGAACACAAATGGTAGCTGGACCAAGAAAACAAATCAGAATAAAAGCTGGAATTATAACAATCAGATGGGTCCAAACAAGACCTACTGGAGGAACAACTTTCATGGTCAAAGATATACCAATCAACAAGCCTACAGAAAATTTCCTAGGAATAGGAAGACCAATGAAAGGAATAGAACTCATTTCTCTAGTTTAGCTGGATTGAACTTTAATAAACCTGAAAGGAGGGTGCCAGAGAAAACCATGCTGAAACAAATCTGGGTACCCAAACACTTGATCAGAGATTTAAACAATGTACTTGGACCCAACTCATCTTGGGTTCCAAATCACTCTGCTTGATATACTTGTGTAGGTCGGCCTGGCAGCTGAAGACAACAAGTGGTACCTCGACAGTGGCTGCTCCAGGCATATGACAGGAGAGCGATCCAAGTTCAGTAAGATAGAGATGAAGCCAGGAGGTCTGGTCAAGTTTGGAGGAAAGAACAAAGGTAAAATAATTGGAGTTGGCACAGTAGGTAAGTCTCCCACAAACTCCATTGAAAAAGTCTTACTTGTGGAAGGGCTACAACATAATCTGATCAGCATCAGTCAGTTATGTGACAAGGGTGACAAGGTTGTTTTTGATGATACTTCATGCAAAATCTTTGAAGTAAATTCTGTTGAGGTTAAATTTGTAGCCAACCGGATTAATAATGTCTACATTGTAGACTTAAATGAGAAATCTGACTCTACTATTTGTTTGTCTGCTAACTCTGAAATTGATGATTTTGAATGGCATAGACGTCTAGGTCATGCTAGCTTTTCTACTTTAAATAAACTGGTCAAACTTGATTTAGTTAAAGGCATGCCTAAAATTAAATTTAATTCCATTTCAAAATCATGTGATGCCTGTGCTCTAGGAAAACAGACCAGAAACTCTTTCAAATTAAGATCTGAGCCATTGTCTTCTAGACCAATGGAACTTCTTCATATGGATCTCTTCGGTCCAACCAGAACTCAGAGTCTTAATGGTAACAGGTTTGGCTATGTCATCATAGTTGACTTTACCAGATATTCATGGATATTTTTCTTAGCAAATAAGAGTGATGCATTTCAAAAGTTTAATCTATTTTTCAATAAGGTCAAACAAGAAGAAAAGTTCAAGGTTAGTTCTATTCAATCTGATCATGGAGGTGAGTTTGAAAATTCCATGTTTACTGAACTTTGTGACAAAGAAGGACTAACTCACAGGTTTTCCTCTCCCAGGACACCTGAACAGAATGGGATCGTGGAGAGAAGAAATAGAACAGTGGTGGAGATGGCCCGAACCATGTTGATTGAAAGTAAGTTACCTAGACGGTTTTGGGCAGAAGCGGCCAATACAGCAACCTACATAATCAACAGGGCCATGGTAAGACCCATACACAAGAAAACACCCTATGAGCTTCTAAAAGGGACTCCAATCATGGTGGAGATTTTCTGGAAAACCAACAAGAAGAAGAGAAGACTCAGTAGAATGGAGAAACAAATTCCCAAAATCAGGAAGGTCGAAGAGAAACAGGTGAGTCTTCAATAAATATTAGATTCCTTAAAGACCATCCGTTAGATAATGTCATAGGCAATCCTGAAGAACCTCTAAGGACTAGATCTCATTTTAGAAATGTGAATAATGACGACCTAATTGCTTTAGTCTCACAAATTGAACCCAAAACAGTAGAAGAGGCCTTAGCTGATCAAGGTTGGGTAAATGCTATGAGTGAGGAATTAGGCCAGTTTGAAAGGAATAATGTCTGGGAGCTTGTCCCAAGACCAGATGGTATTAATGTCATAGGAACCAAGTGGGTGTTCAAAAATAAGATAAATGAAGATGGAATCATCTCGAGGAACAAGGCCAGATTAGTAGCCAAAGGCTACTGTCAGGAATTCGGTGTAGATTTTGATGAATCTTATGCACCAGTTGCTAAGATGGAAGCCATAAGATTGTTGCTTGCCTTTGCATGCTCAAAGAACATTAAACTCCAACAAATGGATGTTAAAAGTGCCTTTTTAAATGGAGTTATTAAATAAGAAGTCTTTGTTGAACAACCTCCCGGATTTCAATTTTCTCCTCAACCTAACCAAGTTTTCAGGTTAAACAAAGTCTTGTATGGTCTAAAGCAGGCTCCAAGAGCTTGGTATGAAAGATTATCTGAATTTCTGATTAGTAAAGGCTACAAAAGAGCTAAAGTTGATCAGACTTTATTCACCAAGGGCATGAGTAAAGATCTCATCATAGTTCAGGTATATGTAAATGACATTGTATTTGGATCAACTAGCCATGAACTATGTGATGAATTTTCTACCATGATGTCTGTTGAATTTGAGATGAGCTTGGTTGGTGAACTAAAATATTTTCTTAGATTGCAGGTACAGCAGCTAGAAGATGGGTGCTTCATCAACCAAACCAAATACACAATGGAATTGTTCAAAAGGTTTGGCATGGAAAACTTAAAGCACATTACTACACCCATGGGCACCAATACATCATTGGATGCAGATGAGACAGGTAAAGAAGTAAATGCCAAACTTTATAGAGGTATAATTGGATCACTTCTTTACTTAACAGCCTCTAGACCTGATATACAATTCAGTGTAGGAATGTGTGCAAGATATCAGTCTAGACCCACTGAACTACACTTAGCTGCAGTTAAAAGAATCTTCAGATATTTGTCAGCTAGTCACTCCCTTGGTTTATGGTTTCCTGCTCTCGCACATTGAATCTAGTAGCATACACAGATGCTGACTATGCAGGCTGTAAAATAGACAGGAAAAGCACAAGTGGCCATTGTGAATTCTTGGGTGGGTGTTTAGTATCTTGGGGCTCCAAGAAACAATATTCTGTGGCCCTCTCCACTGCAGAAGCTGAATATGTGGCTGCAGGGAGTTGTGGAATACAAGTAATATGGATTAAACACCAACTTCAGGACTACCAAGTAGACCTGGGGTGCACACCTATTTACTGTGATAATACAAGTGCCATCAATCTTGCTAAAAATCCTGTTTTGCATTCTCGAACAAAACATATAGAGATAAGACATCATTTTATAAGAGATGAGGTGTCTAAGAATAACTTTGAACTAATTCATGTAGGAACAGATAATCAGATTGCTGATATTTTCACAAAACCTCTGGATAATGAAAAGTTCACTACATTAAGAAGAGAGTTAGGCTTATACAAAGTGTCTTAATTATGAAGCCTGTTCCTGTTGTGAGGGGGAGGTTTATCTATCTGTTGGTTAGCCCTCTTGCTTGCTGGTTTAAGGGGGAGTTCGGAATGCTCACTGGTTAGCTTTCAGGAATGCTCTAATTTGAGGGAAGCCTTGAGATTTTGCTGAAATGTTTTATTGAGGTATGCTATGTCTTAGGGGGAGCTAAGTTGTAATGTGAGAAGAGAAGTTCTTTGACAAATTCAAAAGGAGTGTCCAGATGTGTATCTCTGCTGGTTTTTCATGACTAATCTAGTGTAGTTCTCTCAGACAGTAGAGTGTCACTTATCTCTTAAGTCAATAAGTCAATGTCTCTAAAATCCAATTAGAATCTTTTCTTTGGCACTCACACAGAGACCTGGACTAATTGCATAAAGTATATCTTCCTACATTGTCATTGATTATGGTTCAGGCCAAAAACACGTATGTCTTGATATCTGACCCAATCAACTTGAAATCTAGACTTCAAGACTCAATACAAGAAAAGTCCTTCTCTTTTGGTATTGTCTTCAATCATTCTATCTCTTTAACTCAAGGGCTTAACTGAACAAACATGTTCTGTTTTTGATCACTGAGAAACTGGGAGCTTCATCAATGAAATGAATATTTCTCCCAAGTCATGAGGTGTCAGATACTTAAAACAAATGAAAAGTCATGACAGAGCAATGGTGGCTTGCTGGTGAGTAACTGGGGACTCTGGCCTCTAATCAAGGTGTCTCCTCATGTCAAAAGTCACAGTTACTAACTTTGTTCCTTAAAAAAAAAGGGGAAGTAATGAGGAACTCACTCTGAGTAACTGGGGATTCAGGCCTCTGATCAAGGTGTCTCCCTAATGTCAAAAGAAGTGATCTACCAACTTACTCATTGATCTTCTTGGAAATCATCTCCAACTAACATTCCTTGTTGTTATGCAACTAATGGATTGCTTGTCCTCAATACCTTGAGAACACCTCTCTGATTTAGACTCTTGCTGTCTTGTGGAATAGTTGAATGATCAGCTCCATTTGGCCATACTTGTCAACTCCTGCTCTACATCATACACTATGTATGCTGATATACTCTTCATAATTCTATCTCTCCATTGAGTACTGAAGCTTAAAGAATCTTCTCTTGATGTTAGAACCTCACTTATTTTCTTAAGACCTATTCGTGACTTTCTGCACTAAGATCGTTACTGCACTTCTTCTTCATGTCTCCAGCATTGTTATGTCTTCTGCATTTCTTTTTGCTGATGTCAAAGGGGGAGAGAGGTTCTGCTATATCAATGATTTAATCAGTTGATTGTGGCTAGTCGCCTAGGGGAAGTTCCTGATTATGAGTTGTGGGGGAAATGAGAGTGAGTTAATGAGAGTGAGTTGTAGGGTTTATCTAATTCATTTGCATGAGCATTCTAATTCATTTGCATGAGCATGCCTTGAAGTTAATCTGTTGTTGCAGCTGGCATTGATTTCATGTTAAATCTTGATAAACCTTGATATTGCCTTATTCATAGTGTTGCCATCATCAAAAAGGGGGAGATTGTTGTGTCCCTATGATTTTGATGATGTCTCACACTATAAGTGCATTTCTATGCATTATTATTCTTGAACATTCTGCATATTGATAGCAACATGAATGATGATGTCTAGCATTGATGGCATTTGCTCTTTATATATGTGTGTTACATTCTGTCAGATATCATGTCTCTGCATATATCATGTCTGGGTAGCAAAGTCTATACATTGGACTCTCGTTCAAGCCTATGCATTGTCTTAGGCTAAGTGTGTACAGCGTCTTAGGCGAAGTCTGTACATCACTTTCAATCTTTAAGTCTATACACTGGCTTATTCTTCAAGTCTGTACATCCACAGTTAAACTTGAAGTCTGCACACTAGTCTTCACTGTCAAGTCTGCACATTGGTCTTCGATTTCAATGTCCATACATTGGACTGTTCATCAAAGTCTGTACATCAGACTGCTATAGTAAGTCTGTATAGTGAGTGATTCATTGGTGATGTCTGTACACTCAACTGAACTTCATGTCTAGACATTGCACTGTAGCATCATTGTCTTCGTGTTGCTTTCCCTCACCAACACGAAATGATTTCGTGTCGTCTGAGCGTACAACACTCCGTGTTGATTTCCATGCTTGACAGGAAAACTCGTATGAGGTAATACTTCGTGTTGTTTTATTCTTGTGGTCTCTGTCTTCGTGTCGTTTCTCTTTGTCGCTTTGTGACTTCACCTCGTGTAGGTTTCAGTTTTGGTCTTCGTGTTGTTTTACTCTTTAGACTTCATGTCCTTCTCACCTTGACCACACTCCGTGTCATTCCGTATCATGTCTTCGTGTCGTGTTTCTGAAGCAGCTCTAATAGTTCTGATGAACTTCGAGTCATTTCCCTGTAGACCTCGTGTCGTTCCTGTTTAGTAACCACACTTCGTGTCAGTTACTGTTGTTTCTGTGTCTTCGTGTCGTTTTTGTTCCACTGCGTGCAGAACATTGCAGCACCTCGTGTTGCTTTCTGTGCCACCTCGTGTTGTTTCTGTGTGAACCTCGTGTCGCTTCTCTCTGTCCTCTAGTTGCATCTCGTGTCATCTTTTATGTCTTACTTGTTGTTGCAACCACTTCGTGTCGTTCTTCTTTTTACCTCGTGTTGTTTTCAACTCGTGTCGGTTACTGTTTTGTCTCCATGTTGTTCTCGTGCCATTCTCATTACTGGTTATTATATCATGATGTTTTACTTCGTGCTGTAGTCATCGTATGTACTCCGTGTCGTTCTTGTTTCACTTCGTGTCGTTCTCCTCGTTATGTCTGTTCTGTTACAGTGTACCTCGTGTCGTTCTTTTCCTATCTCGTGTACTGGTCACGTCGTGCTGTTATCATATACCTCATGCAGCTTTAGTTTTAGTGGCCATACTGCGTGTTAATGGTTTTTATCTTCTTACAGGTACGAGGAAGATTATTCCCTAATAAAGGGGGTGCACGTGATCCAAGACAAAAGGAACCAATCCAATAAGGTCACGTGGCAGGAAGGTTCTGGATCGAGCTGGGAGGCACACGCGTTTTGTGCCCTATCCACCTGTTGCCGCTATAAATAGAAACCTTCGTCCACCGATGAAGGTGATCAGAGCCAAGAAAGAAAAGGCAGTATTACAGAGAGCTCGATCCACCAGTAAAGAGAAAGAAAAAGAGAGAAAGAAAAAGAGAGATAGCAGTGAAGAGAGAAAGAGAGTTTGCAGTATCGGGTTTCTGAAATTGCTTCCCAGGAAGCTACATTTGTATTAACTCTCAGTATCGAATGTTTTCTCGATCAGTCTTTAGTTCCTTTTCTGATTTTCTTTATGTGTTCTTCGTCTATTTCTGATCTGTTCCCCTCCGGTGTGTGGAGGAAGGGAGTCTATCTCCGATTTCCCTCTGGGTTGCAGAGGAAGAGAGATCGCTAATCTCTGGTGTTGCTGGTGACGGGTTGTTATTAGCAGGTTCCCTCCGGTGTGTGGAGGAAGGGAGAGGCACTCTCCGGTTCTATTCATGCTGCGTGCTAGAACAGGTTACAAGCTCTGTGGGTAGCAAAGCTTGGTTGAGGGATTTGTCTCCCTTGGGTTTTCAAGCTGTTTGGCAGCAAGTTGTTCGTAGACTGAGTCTGCTGTGCTCTAGCAGTGGCTAGTGGAATCCTCACTCTAGTTGGAGTGAGGGGTGGATGTAGATTGCGGACTGCAGTCGAACCACCTAAAAAACCGGTTGTCTTCTCTGTGGTTTGCGATCTTTATCAGCGCTCTCTATCTGCTTGTCTCTTCGACTAGTTGTGTGTTCAGCTCTTATCATCATTTTCTTATTCGATCTTGATTGGTACCTGCATTTGCAATTCTTTGTGTGCTAGTTTAGAAGGGGCATAAGCGGCAGATTTATTTTCTCGCCTAATCTTTGCAAACTGGGAGTGATCTATTCACCCCCCCCCCTTCTATATCACTCTCGCTGCGCTAACAGTAATCACTAGATTTGAAAACTTCACAATTGCTGATTGGGTAGATGCTTATCATGACATAGCTGATAGAGCTGATGATATTAGAAAAGAGAATAGGCATCTTAGAAGAAAAATCAATTCCATGCAAAATGATAAAACACTAACTGATAAAATTGCATGTTTGGAATCTGAGATTGATGAATTGAAACTCACATGCTCTGAAGAAGATGAAATCAAAAATGAGTCAAAAGCTTCTAAGGAAGAGAATCTAAGGCTTGAAAATGAAATTGATGAATGGAAGCTGAAGATTCAGAAATGTGAAAGTGAAGTCAAAATTATCTCTGAAAAATATGAAGTTGTCCTCAATGTCAACAATGAGCTGAAAAAGGCTATTGATGAACTTCAGAAAGATAATGAAGATAAAATGAAAACCATTGAGAAAATGACCCAAGGAACAGATAACTTAAATGCTTTGTTAGGGTCAAAGGTTAATTTCAGAAAAGAGGGCCTAGGTTTTAATTCTAGTGCAACAAAAACATTCGGAATGAAAACAATTTCATTTGTTGCTCAAAAGGAAAAGGGACCTCTAATTAGCATGAACTCAACAAATTTGATGAACAAAACTGCTAATCTGAAAAAGCCCAGTGCTGAGGAGAAGGGCAAACGAAATGTTAATGAGCCTAGTAAAGCTAGCACATCTAAGCAGAATCCTAGGGCTCAGACTCAGGTTAGGGGTCAACCTACACAGTTTGGTAAACCCCAGGTCAAGGTAACCAAGTCTCCACCAACACCTCCACCTCTGAAGAAGACCCAATACAAACCTGTGTATAGGTCAGCAGGGTCCAAAGTACAGGGGAGACAAAGTGCTGCTAGGAGTCAACCCAATTATTTTTATCAACCCAGAGCTCAGACCCACTACAATGCACAGCCAACCTACTTCAATAGGTCGAATTGGTCTAGAACTCAGGATAGGTTTACAGGTCTTGCACACCAGGGTGTTAAATATCAAAGACCTCACAGTGGAAATTGGGTCAATGGGTATGGTTACTGGACATCTAGAAATCAATATTTTCATAGCAAGCCCAGGAACTACTATGGCCAAAATTTTGTGAACACACCCTGGCCAAGGCACTGGCACAGAAATAACAATACTGTCAATAATCATGCTGCTGCCAATAAGAAAAAGAACTACAGAAGAAAATCTGTAGGATCCACTGAACAAAACACATTTAAACAAATGTGGATTCCGAAACATTTGCTTTCCTGTTTTGCTTCTAGTTCATTTACATTGGAGCCCAATCAGTCTTGGGTTCCAAACTTCTCTACCTAATTGTGTATGCAGGTATGCCTGGCAGCCAAGAACAACTTGTGGTACATGGATAGCGGCTGCTCCAGGCATATGACAGGAGATAAGGCCAAATTTTGCATACTGATTGAGAAAGTAGAAGGCCTTGTCACCTTTGAAAGCAACACAAAGGGTAGGATTATCGGATCAGGTAAGGTAGGTAAGTGTTCTACCTACTGCATTGATGATGTTATGCTGGTTGAAGGGTTAGTCTATAATCTACTTAGCATTAGCCAGTTATGTGATAAAGGTTACAATGTTTTATTCAATTCTCAATGCTGCAAGGTTTTTGAACCTGATTCTGATATTGTCAAATTTTCTGGAAAAAGAATAAATAATACTTACATGATAAATTTAGATGAAATTCAACACACTAACCTTTGCCTTACTGCCAGTAGAGAAGACATAGCATTTTTATGGCTTCGTAGGTTAGGTCATGCAAGCTACACTGTTTTGCACAAATTAAATAAGCATGGCATGGTTAGAGGACTTCCTGAAGTCTCATTCAAGAAAGAAAATAAAATCTGTGATGCATGCACTCAATCAAAGATAACTAGACAGTCATTTAAGTCTAGAACTGAAAATCTGTCTTCCAAACCCTATGAGCTGATACATATGGACCTTTTTGGGCCAACTAGATCTGTCAGCCTATCAGGGAGGAGGTATGGGTTTGTCATGGTAGATGACTTTTCTAGGTATACTTGGGTTTATTTCTTATCTAATAAGAGTGATGCTTTCTCAGAATTTCAGGAGTTCTATGTTAAAACAAATCAGAAAATTGAAAACATTTTGTCTGATCATGGAGGTGAGTTTGAAAACTCACAATTTGATGAATTCTGCAGGTCAAATGGAATTAACCACAGGTACTCCTCTCCAAGGACACCTGAGCAGAATGGAGTTGTGGAGAGAAGGAACAGAACCCTAGTGAAAATGGGTCGTACACTTCTTGTCGAAGGTGGTCTACCAAGGAAGTTTTGGGCTGAAGCAGTGAACACTGCCTGTTATGTAATTAACAGAGCCATGGTAAGACCTTCTACCCAGCAAACACCATATGAGATATTAAAAGGTAAGAAACATTCTATTACTCACTTCAAGATTTTTGGTTGTAAATGTTTCATTCACATAAATGATAAAAAGGACCTTGATAAATTTGAACCTAAAGGAGAACCAGGAATTTTTTTTGGTTATTCTGAAAACACCCGAGCATACATAGTGTACAATCTGAACTCTAAAACTATTGAAGAATCTCCACACATAATTTTTGATGAATCTTTGGCAAATTCTAATGCTGGTAAATGCAGGAATGAAACCAATGGTGAAATCCTGAAGGAAGGAGATCCTGCAGACAAATCGGAGGATGAAGAAGAACATAAAGAGCTTAATGAAGAGGAGCCTACAGTTCAGGGGGAGGTAAATCAAGTTCATGATACTCCAATTGTAAATATTAGATATCTCAAGGATCATCCTGTAGATAATGTTATTGGAAATCTGCATGACCCCCCTAGGACTAGAGGCCACTTAAGAATTCAACATGAACTGAATGCGTATGCTTTTGTATCAAACATAGAACCCAAGTCCATTGACTGTGCTCTCCAAGATGTGCATTGGATTAATGCCATGCATGAGGAGCTCAATCAGTTTGACAGGAATAAGGTGTGGCTAAATGGGGACTAAATGAGTATTTAGAAACAAAACTGATGAAGCGGGGAATGTTATTAAAAATAAAGCCAGACTTGTAGCTCAGGGGTATAATCAGGAATTTGGAATAGACTTTGAAGAGTCTTTTGCCCCTGTAGCTAGGTTAGAAGCAATAAGAATTTTATTGGCTTATGCATGTTCCCTAGGAATAAACCTTCAGCAGATGGATGTGAAATCTGCTTTTCTAAATGGGGAAATTAATGAGGATGTCTATGTGAGATAGCCTCCTGGGTTTGAATGTTTAGATTTCCCTAATCATGTTTACAAGCTCAATAAAGCTCTCTATGGGTTAAAGCAAGCTCCTAGAGCTTGGTATGACAGGTTGAGCAAATTTCTCATCGACAAGAACTTCACAAGAGGTATAGTGAATCAAACATTGTTTACCAAGGTAAGTCATCCAGATATTCTTATCATTCAGATTTATGTGGATGACATTGTGTTTGGGTCAACTAACCCCAAATTGTGTGAGGAATTCTCTCAAATAATGACTGATGAATTTGAAATGAGCTCAATGGGTGAGCTCAAACTATTTCTTGGACTGCAGGTTACTCAAACAGAAGATGGCATCTTCATCTCTCAGTCCAAGTATGTAAAGAACTTATTGAAGAAGTACAAAATAGACAACCTCAAGGAAATAGCTACTCCAATGGGTACATCAACCAGTTTGGATGAAGACTCTAAAGGTAAACCTGTGGACCAAAGGCTATACAGAGGTATGATCGGATCTCTTCTCTATCTTACAGCATCTAGGCCTGATATACAATTTGTTGTGTGTTTATGCTCTAGATTTCAGGCCAGTCCTAAAGAAAATCACTTTAAGGCTGTGAAAAGAATTTTTAGGTATTTACTAGGCACCCAAGAACTAGGTCTCTGGTATCCTGCTAAGTGTGTGTTAGAGCTTCTAGCCTACACTGATGCAGACTATGCTGGGTGTCGAGTAGATAGAAAAAGTACTAGTGGCTACTGTCAATTCCTTGGTGGCTGTCTAGTGTCTTGGACATCTAAGAAGCAACACACTGTAGCATTACCCACAGCTGAAGCTGAGTATGTTGCAGCATGTAATTATGCAGCCCAAGTACTTTGGATTAAGCACCAACTGGCTGATTATCAGATAAATCTGGGATGCATTCCACTTTTATGTGATAATACTAGTGCTATATGCCTTGCTAAAAATCCTGTTCACCATTCTAGGACTAAGCATATAGAGATAAAACATCATTTTCTTAGAGATGCTGTAAATAAAAAGGAGATTGAAATGAACTTCATAGAAACTGAAAAACAAATTGTTGATATTTTTACTAAGCCTCTTGGGATTGAAAAATTTTAGTTTCTTAGAAGAGAACTTGGCTTATGTAAATTTCAGCATGATGAATGATTGTTTAATTGCTGTGAATAAAATCTCTGATGTGGACTTATTTTTGATTGCTTGGATAAATCATGTAGATGTGAATGTGGATGTAGAACTGTCCTGCATTGCATATATTCAGGGGGAACTTGTTGTGTCTTTGCATGTCTTTGCATATCATTCATTCATGACCTATGCATAAGCTCTCTCTCAATTAATTCTTGCCATGCTGCATGCATATAGACAGGGGGAGTATTGCTAAGAAAATCAGAGTGGTTTCAACTTTCTTGAAGTCATTCAACCTTTAATTCTGAATACTTGTCTCTGACATTATGGCAATCTGTTGGTCAGTTCTGATTTCTAAGCAGTAGAAAATAGACTTCTTCATTTATAAGAATTTGAATTGTTCAAAGACTGATGTAATGGTTTAATTCTTATAATGGTTGGAGTTTAAAGATTGCAATCAGTATATAAGTAAGTTGAAAATTGATAAAACTCTCAACCTCTTTCTTATTTCATGTCAGACAAAGCTAATCATATCTGAAATCTGAAAACTCATCTGAAATCATGTCGGAGAGATTAAGTATGTGTATTGTTCTTAATCAAGTCATTCTGAAACATAAAAAGGACAGCTAAGAAAGATACTGAAAAACATTGAGAATCATTGAAAATATATATGTTGGCAGAGCAATGACTGGTAATCACTGAGAAACTGAGTGATCCATCAAAGAAGTGGACAACACTCATGTCATGAAGTGTATCAGCTATCTCTGTTTAAAATGTTTAAAATAGCAGGCTGGTTTCACTGAGTACTTGGGGGTAACTGGCGTCTGATAAACGTGTACCCTCACACAAAAAGGTGTAACTCAGCTCTGTTGAATTTGATCATAGGCAGAATGGTCCATCTTGTTGAGTATCTAGGGGTATTGGCGTCTTATAAACGTATACCCTTACGCAGAAGACTTATGGTACCTGAATGCTCAAAATGATCTAATACTGATAATGCTGCTCCTTTAAAAGAAAAGTTCATGAGTGTCAATTTGTTTAGTTTCAATACATGACTTGGGTTCTCTCAATTTTTTTTTGAGACTATGAAAGTAAGATATCATGAAACTGAATCTTTCATGCAAATGTGATTCTGGTTTATTGTCTTATCATGCACAGTGAACTTATCTATTGCTTGTAGTGCATGAACTCTAAATTTTATCATCTTTAAACCAGACCTCCTTCTGACAGCAGTTTCTAACTTCATATAACTGAAGACTCTATACTTTAGAATGCTTATTCATGAACTACCTGTTCAGAATGCCAGTCAGTTCTTCTCTTGATTCCTCCATTGTATTTAATTTTTCCTTCCTCTTTGTTGATGGCAAAGGGGGAGAATATTGTCTAGGGGATGTCTAGTGGGAGAATACATATCTGTCGGATTTCTGAAGTCATTTCTGAATTAATTCCAAGGGAGAGTTTGAGGCAGTGAGTTGCATGCATTCATAGCATCTGCATGTCAATCTGCATAACACATCATGTCTTTCATCAAACATATATATCTATGACAGGTTGTTGCTACTCTACTTCATATGGGGTTGCCATCATCAAAAAGGGGGAGATTGTTGTGACCCCACTATGTTGATGATGTTGACACTTGCTCTATTCTTTGGCAACACCATTGTTTTGATTGATTGGCAACTGAGTTTGATTTGATGAAATTGCTCCATCAGATTGACTATGTGTTCTTTGCTTTTAATACACTGCTGTCTGCAATTCTTACTGTCATAAGTTCACACACTGCATCTCAATTAAATTGATTATGTGTGCACAGCGTCAACGCATCATGTTACAGCGTCAACGCACCGTTGTCTTTGAACATCAGAGTCTGTACATCCAAATTGCCCTTGATCTGGTGAAATGTATACACTCATTCACTGTAGCCTTCACACATTAAAGTCCATACATTCATCAATTACTTTTCACTCAAGGCAAAGTCTATACACTGGGGTCTTTTCCCTACGTGTCTTAGGCGAAGTCTGAACATTCGATTCTGAAGCCTGAAGTCTATACAGTCCAGCCTAGTCCTACGATCAAGGCTTTAGCTACACTCAACTCTGTACATTGGCTTCGCTTCATCAAGTCTGTACATTGACTTGCCAACTTCCTTGAAGTCTGTACATCGCTTCATGTCTCCAAAGTTTGCACATCAACAGTGATCTTTGAAGTCTGTACACTGCTTCAGGAGCTTTAAGTCCACACATCGCTCAAAGTCTGTACAGAGTCCAGCGTCTCAGTTAGCATCTCATGCACTTGAGCAAAGTCTGTACATCCACAGTGTTACTCAAAGTCTATACATTAATCTTCTAATCCAAAGTCTGCACATTGGTCTTCGGATCCAAAGTCTATACAATGGTCTTCACACTTGAAGTCCATACATTCGATCTGCAGAGTTGATGTCTATACTGTGTCCTTGCTGATCAAGTCTACACTATGGTCGGTGACAAGTCTGTACACTGGCCTCAGCCTTTCAAGTCTACACACTGACGGTTGAACTAAGAACTCTATACATCGTCTGTCTGCACTAGAGTCTCATGGAGTCTATACATTGCACTCGTCTTCTAAAGTCTATACACTGAAGTCTTCGCATTCGTTTGCATTACATGAAGTCCATACAGTGGGTAAAAGTCTGTACACTGTCCATGCTTCATGCAGCGTCAACTCAGTGCTTTATGCAGCGTCAACTCCTCAAGTATATACAATGCAACGTACATACTTCAATCTTATGTCCTTATTCTCGTTGCTGAAGGGAACAGGGTTGACGCCTGGAGCTTAAAGCGTCCACACATCAGTAGACGAAGCATGCGATATCTTCCACTGCGTCAACGCCACAAGCAAGCAGCGTTGACGCAGCAGTTGAAGAAGCATTCATCTTCACAGGCTATTCCACTGCGTCAACGCCACAAGCAAGCAGCGTCGACGCAGCAGTTGAAGAAGCATTCATCTTCACAGGCTATTCCACTGCGTCAACGCCACAAGCAAGCAGCGTCGGCGCAGCAGCTAAAGAAACGAGGCTAATGGCTACTGGAATGCTTCACTACGTTAACGCCATTGAGTGAAAGCGTCGACGCAGCAAGTCAGATTGATGACTTTGAGCACGTGAACGGAGAACTCTATACATCCGACTGAAGAAGCTAATGAGGGGCACGTGATCCCAGGTACCTAGCTCGTGATCCGAAAAGGACAAGGTATCCTGATGAGGACACGTGTACTGACACTCCATTGCATGCTGCCACGTGGTCCAAATTACTGGGCGGGAAACATGGAGAGCACACGCCTGCTGCTGTTGCTACTATATATACGAGCCTTCTTCCACAGAAGAAAGCTGATAGAAGGAGAAGAAGAAAAAGTCTATACACTCAGCAGCAGTGAGCCTTCGATCCACAGAGAGAAAAGAGAGAAGAAGAAGATACAGAGAAGAAGAAGAAGAAATAGAGAAGAAGGAGAAAAGAGAGAGAGTGAGGTGAGAGAGAGCTGATCGAGAGTGAGAGTGAGAGTGTTGGTATCTCAGTCTCGTGGTTCAAAACCAGAGCTGAGCTTTGCTCTTTAAGAGCTACATTGCTTTTGGGTTTTTATTTTTCGTTTGATTCTATCTTTCATTTCCGAATGCTGTTTCTTCAAGCTGTGTGTCAGCGGTCTTGCAGTGGTGGTCTCCACTGGACGGGTTAAGCTGTATTTCCCCAGCGGTTGCAGAGGATCAGATCCTCTGGTCGGCAAGCTGTAGTGCCCAGCGAAGCTGTGTATCAGCGGGTTGTTTGGCCAAGCTGTAAAGCCCAGCGGACGCAAGCTGTGCTGCGCAGCAGGAAGCCATACTCGGTTGAGTGTGGGGTGGACGTAGGTCGCTAACCGAACCACCTAAAAATTGTGTGTGCAGTGTGTTTGTGTTTTTGTGTGATCTGTGTGCGATGGGAATTTCTTACTTAGCTTGTTTGATTACATCGCTTATGCTCATGTCTAGCTTTCTACCTTTTGCTTAGCACTTTTCATTTAGCTTTATTGATGCTTGCCTAAATTCCGCTCTAGAACTTACAATAGTTTTAAATTAGGCAAGTTGATCTATTCACCCCCCTCTAGATCCACACTTAGTGGAGATAGACTGCGTCCATCTAACCCAACACATAGTCAATCACATCATCAACTGGCCCCCTTAGCACTGGGGGTGGACTGACAATCGGACAGACTATATCTTCCCTTGGCGGAGCTGGCTGCGAAGCTAATCTGCCGGGTTGGAGAGGCCCTCGAACAAAGTGTTGACGGTAGTCCCAGGTGAGTGGCCCGGAATCACCCATCATGGACAATGTAGTCTCTCGGTAGTCGAGACCTCTTCTGTTCATTTTCTTGCCCTTGGGGATGGGCTTGGTTCTTCCCTGCAATTGAGCACCGAGGCCTCTCCCCGGTTGGTAGCCTAGCTTCAGTATAATGTCCCAGCCCTTGGAATCTCAAATCTGGGGCTTCACCTTGATGTCAACTGCTGCAGTGACGGGCTTGTGAGGTGCGTAAGCCCAAGGAAAGTTGAGATCTAGCACTAACATAATAGGCCGACTGCTTGGCCACAATGTGGGAAGAACTTTCTCTGAGATAGCCTTCACTGATTGGACCGTGGATAAGCTTTTGACTTTGACGACCCTCCCTTGGAAAGGGAATTTAATGCACTGATGTGCAGTGGAGGGTACGGCGCTGAGAGTATCGATCCACGGATGACCCAAGATAGCCTTGAACATAGGGTCAATATCTAGCACGTAAAACTCAATGGGCATCGTAAGAGGCCCAAGCTCAGCTTGAATGGTGACAATCCCGTGACATGCCCGTCGAGAGTTGTCATAAGCAGCTATGGTAGTGGGAGTTGGGCGTAGAAGTTCCTCTGAGAGATTGCAAGCCCTTAGAGTGCTGAGCGGGCATACGTTGATAGACGCCTCTGTGTCAACCAATGCCGCGTCAATGCTGACTTTGTTTTGAATGATAGTAATGCACAGCGGCATTTGTCGAGCTTCTGGTAGTGCTAGCTCAGTTTCAGAGAAAGTAATGGCTGGCCCCTTGGAGATTGTTTCCAGTGCGATAGGTAAGCTATCAACTGCCATGTCTTCACTAACCATCACCTTTTGAAGAAAGTCTCTTAATGCATCTTGGTGAAGAGTAGATCTCTTAATCAGTTCCAGCACAGATATCTTGGCGGACACCCTATCCAAATGATGTAACAGATCATATTGGGTCCCGGGTAGTGGCTCGGTCTCTTCTTGTTCAGCCGCCGGTTGGGAGGACTGGGGATTGGAAGTGGAAGGATAGTTTCGGGGGAACATGCGCCCGCTCCGTAGGGTGAAATTATAATCTGCCACGGCCTCAGATGGGCTCAGGATAGGTGATTTAGTAGGCCCAGTGGGATGGATGAGCGGTGCGGAAGAGGGTGTGGTGGAAAGGATAATAGGCGAGGGGTTAGTGGTAGTGGGCGTGAGCGGAAGTGGGGATATAAAAGTGGATGGAGGTGTGATGAGTGGAGGGTTAAACGGAGGTATGGCGATAGTGGGTGCAAGCGCGAGCGGGGAAGGGGTGATGGTAGCAGATGTAGGTAATGGTGAGTGCGACGGAGGCGCGGGTGATGGTGCGTGTGATAGAATAGGGGTAAATGGGAGGACGAGTGGAGGAGGGGTTTGGTGTGTAGGTATGAGGATGGGGGAAGCGGGAGGATTATGGTAGTTGTGGTGAAGGGCCATGACCTGCGGCGTGGAGTTATAGTCGTCGAAGGACCACTCGGGGTTGGGAGCCGGAGGTTGGACGACATTGACCTGAGCTGGTGCCGGTGGCGGAGGTTGTGGAGCAGGAGGATGGTTTGGCATTGGGTTTTGATGAATACCCAGGTCTTGAACCGGCTGCTGTTGCTGCTGCGGCTACTGCTGTGGCTGCGGTACCTATTGCTGCTACAGTTGCTACCTCGGTGGCTGCCTTCTCTTCTCTTTGATTTCTGTGATGGCCCTGTGCATCTCGGCCCAATCAATTCTTTGCCCTTCGTGGAGTCATAGACTAGGTCTCGGAATTGAAAACACCCTTCAATGGTATGCCCCGGCTCCCTGTGGAACATACAATACTTCGCCTGATCAACGGCTGGATTCCAGTTGGGCCGTTTCAGAGGAAGTTGTATGGCATTCACCGACATAAGAGCTAAGAAGATGTCTGTGAGTGTTTCTGGCAAGGGTGGGTACTGAGCTCTTTTAGGAGCCAGGCGCTTGTTGTTAGGGTTGTTGTTGTAGCCGTTGGGTGGAGGGACGTTGTGGTATTGCGGAGGTGGTGGTGGTTATTGTGGTGCAGTGAAGGTGTTTTGTGGAATGGCGAAGGTGGGCAGAGGGTTTTGCGGAGTGGCCTGGTAGTTTTGGGGAGCGGGATTCTGTGGAGTGCGGGGATTTTGAGGGAAGCGGAAGGGTGCGGCTTGGAATGGGAAAGCAACGGCTGGAACCTGCTCGTTCGTTTGGACCCCCTCGGTGACCGGCCCTTGAGGTTTCTTATGGTACTTGGGCTTTTGGTTTTCAAATAGCGAGTGAATGGGGGAGTCCTTGAACTGTGTTTGGATGAACCGCGCCCGGCTGTAGAGTTGGTGGATGTTGGCTATGTCATTCTTGGCCAGAATGTTTCGGAAGGTCGGAGTAGCATTGGAAATAAGTAACTTGACCTTCTCTTCCTCCGGGATATGGCCGGGCACTCTAGCGGCCATTTGCCTCCATCTATCTGCATAAGTAGAAAACTCCTCATCTGGTTTCATCTTTTCGGCCACCAAATCTATAAATGAGTACTCTGGGCCAACTCTGTCTTGAAACCGCTGGATAAACTTATCTTTCACTACCTTGAAGCTTTCGGCGTCTTCAAGTGGCAGAGAGTAGAACCATTCCAACGCAACGCCGTCCAATGATCGGCGGAATAAGTACGCCATGAGGCGATCATCATATTGGAATTGGGCCGATTCATACAAGAAATCCCTCACGTGAATAAAGGGATTGCCGTTCCCGTCATATTTGCGATAATTGGGGAGCTCGGACTGCGGAGGGAACCAGATGTTCTGAAAGCTAGGAACTGGAACATCTGCCAAGGATTGTGGGCCAACCCGCTTCTGGAGGAAATCGAGTTGCTATTGCATGGTGGCCCATTTATAAAGTAATTCCTGCTCTCTAGAGGGAGCAGGGGTAGTGAGAGGTGATGATTGAAGTTGAGGAGCGGAAGGGTGAACCGCAGTAGAAGGTGGGAGCCCACAAGAAGGAGCAGAAGAATAAACGGCCAAAGCAGGGGGGCCATAAGAAGGATATTGGGTCAGAGACTGAACTAGATTAGAGTGGGCTTGGACAACCCCTGGCTGAGGGCGCAAGAAATCGGAGGGGCCCATGAGGACTTGTGGAACCATAGGGCTGGACATATGATGATCCAACTGAATGAAAGAACGGACGGCAGACTTCCCTTTGTCAAAAGATTGTTGGGCCAAAGTAGAAGATTGGCCCGTCTCCATGCCAGCAAAGGTGATGGTCCGGGGTTGGACCGGAGTAAGATCGATCAGAGTGGGCTGGATGGAAGGATTAGGTTGACCCTGCATAATCGTGGGAGGGGAGATATTGGATCCTTGCATGGCTTGATAAACAGCTTGGAGTTGGGCTGGATCCAATTGGGGCATCATTTGGAGGATGGAGCCCGCAGAAGGAGAAGAGATAGAAGAGGTGGCCTGACCACCCTCCATGGGGGTGGAGGACGGAAGAGGGGCGGTCCCCTCTCCAGTAGGGAATGAGGTAACCCTTGCAGGGTTTTCAAGAAGTCCTTGAGGAAGGGAATCCTCTTGGGAACAGGGAGGATTGAAAGAAGCCATGGTGGATTCGAAAAGCGGATTTGAGTAGAACTTGGAGAAGGAATTGACTCTAGGAGGTGTTTCCAACGGATGAAAACAACTCCACATGCAACGGACAACCTTGACAAGATGCAAACAACACACAATGAGCAACCAAACTTAGATGATTTCTAACAAAGATTTAAGTGACAAGAGATGAAAACACTCCAAGTCAACCAAGTTGTTTAATATGATGCTTCAAGATTCTTATGATTTATCCTTTGGAACTTTAGTGGATTGATTGATGTGAGCTCTCAACAATAGGTTCCTGATAGGCGAGGGTGTAAAGCTTGATTTGACTCTAAGTGTGATCACTCCTTCACTTATGCAACCCTAGACACGGGGTGGGAAAGGTACAACCGGCCCAGCGTCCGTGTGGGAATCCACGGCTCGCGAGGACTTATGGAGGTCCCTGGTGCGATTTCCTAGTCGGCCCCAAGGAATATGGAGAAGAGAGGTTCGCACACCAAGGTAGGAAAATGCAATCTAATGTATGATAATATGCATGAACCTATGTGCACCGGGGTGCATGCAAATTCTAATCTAGAATCTAGCAAGCAATTATGCACACAATGATGTAGATATGTAAACCAACCAAGGAGGAAGTCAGATAACACCCAAGCAAGAATATCACAGTAGAAACTATGGAAAGAAAATGCACCTCGGGATGCGTACCTATCTGGAGTATATAATGGTCTATGAGACCCGCGTCAGAAGTATGTAACGGTCGAAGACCAGACCGCCAGAATCAATGTAACGGAGGGAACCAGGACCATCAGATGAGTTAGAGAACCAAAAACAACCAGAAAAATAGAAAGGAAATCTGGGGAAAACCAAACAAGAAGATGATGGCAGGTCTAACGGAGATCAAAAAGTACGATTGGCATAAGTTGTCCCACCGTGATCGCCAAAAAACTATCTGTTGATTTATTTGCTTCCTTCTTCTTGTGGGTTTGTGATGTATGATAAAGATGATAAGCAAAAAAATAATGATCTTAATCAACCCAAGGACATGTGAACCATGAACCTAGGTAATCTGAGCAAGCTCTAGCATGGGCATGCTATCTCAACCAAACTAATCTAAAGAAATAAAGAAAAACACACGTCGGAGCGTGGAGCAAGTAGCAAATAAAACACACCGCGTGGGTGGAACAAGCAAAGGAAATAAGAGATATGAGAGAAAAATCAATGCCCAATACTAAGGAAAGAACGTGATCGCCACCAAAGTAAACACAAGCCAAAGACTTGAAAATACCTTGAAAATAGGTGGATGAAGCACCCGCCCATGGGAGAGAGAAACCAGTGAAATCTACAGATCAGCCTTGAATGTAACAGCCCAGACCCTGTGCGTCACGGGATTGTGACGGTCACTCGATGAACCGTTATATGAACCTGACGCGTCTTCTCAAGACCGTCAGAAAACCTGCAGTAAGAGCTTATGAATTCTTTGAACTCCAAATCTTCCAGCCGGCTAGAAGACTTGGGCCTCGTCTAATGAACCTGTAAACCTGCCAAGGAACGTGAAACACAAGAAAACAAACCCAGATCATCCCTTTAAACAAGCGTAGTATCAATTCTTAAAGAAATTAAGATCATTCAAAAGGAAAGGGAAGTACCGGGAAAGTTTTGGTTTTTTTTAACCCCTCTGGGCATTTTAAAGGATGGGAAGATGTTTAGATGATGAGAATAGATGAAGAACGTGGAATAAAGAAGAGGGACAATGCTTTGAGAAGGAGGAAGAAGAACACAAGTGTGACAATGATGGAAACTCAAACATAATGAAACGAATACTCCCTTCACCATGAAGTAGATGGACTTGAGGAACAGTTCTCCTTGGTTGGATGTGGCTATAGGATGCGGCAGCACTTCGACGCGAATTCCTAATCTTCCTCCCTCGGGCCATGAAGTTAAGGGTGCTATTTATAGGCCCTCAAAATCTCTGGTCGAACAGAGGATAATCCAGCAAGAAAAGAGGATAACTCTTAGCAAAATCTCGAAGATAATATCACCAAGAGTCCATAGAAACAAACAGAATGTTCTGAGGATCAGATTTGGAAGAGAAATCACAAGATCAAACTCTTATCTCGACCACGGAGTAGCAGAGAAAAGGCCTGAACTGCCAGGACTCTCTGTTGGATGTAACGGCTGCTCGACAGACCGTCAGAGGGAAATAACGCGCCCAGGAGAGACCGTCACTATCAACCTTATCTCAAAAGAGATAAGATCAACGGAAGCAGATCAAAACAATAGGACTCTTGAATGAAAGTAACGGCCAAGGATGAACGCGTTAGAGAAAAGTAACGGCTGCACGACAGACCATTAGACTTAATGGATAGGCAAAAGATAAGGATTGGAACAAAGCCTTAAGTTGTAGGACTCTTCAAGATGTAACGGTCCAGGGACAATGCGTTTAGAGGGATGTAACGCCCCAGGTGAAGACCGTTAGAAACAATGAAGATCAAAATGATAAGATCTTGCTAAGCTTCATCAAACGAGAAATCATGGAACCATACTCAACCAAGGAGAAGACCCATGAAATAAACTTCAGACTGATGAAGGAGACTCAACAAAGAAATGAATAACTTGGAGCATCACAGAGAGTGAACAAGGAGATGACCCGATTTATCGGTCATAAAACGGGTGTCAACAGCGCTATGTTCGCATGGCGCGATATCAGACAGAGAGTGGGATGAACTGGATTCGTTCCTTCCTTGCTCCAAGGCCGGCCAAGGTGCAAGGGCTCCACGTATCAATCTTCTAGTGCTTGCAAGCAATCATAAACAACAAATAAAAGGCCCATTAGATCGAGATTTAAGCAGAATCTGCCCCTATTCCTAATCAAAAGCATATAAAAGAAGGGCTCGATTACCTTGGGGTTTGGTGGTTTTTAAACCCCTATGGAAGGGCCAAAAATAGGTTTGGTGTGTGTGAATGCGTATATTTTGTAAAAGAAGTGATTTTGAAATCAATATGCAATGCTATGTGAGGATTGAAAGAAATGAATTGGGGAGAAAAACTAAGAACGAGGAAGAACACAATAAGCCCTAAAAATACTCCCTTGGATGTGGAAGGAGCGAGGAGTTGTTGATTTGGAATGAAGAGCAGCCTCCTCCTCGTCAAGATCTCGAGTTGCATCCCCTCAGAACGATGGCCAAGGGTCCAATTTATAGGAGGAGGATCAAGAACGGACCCTAGGTCGGAGTCCGATCCAATCAAGGATTTGGTGGCTCAAATCAAGGTAATCCTGTCAATTAATGAGGGGGAAAGACTCCTATTAGGATTAGGAACCTTCCTTTGGACGAATCAAGCTTTAAAACTTATCAAAATAAGCACCCTAATTGAAAAAGGGGAGTCCGAGTTGGACTGGGCTTCTGCCTTAGAACGCGGTAGGAATATATAGCGCGTTCTTCATGAACGCGCTATAACGATATAACGCGACAACAATTGGTTTGCCAAATCACTAAAAAAAGAATAAATCCCCTTTGGACAGTCGTTTAATCAAATGTTAAGTAAGAATAACAACCAGAGTGGATGCTATAAAGATCAAATATCAAGAAATAACGACTGTTCAAATGATCATTCAATTAGGTCCATAACGCGCTATGAACAAGAAAGTGATGTGAGTGAATAGCGCGAGAATGTCAAATTCGAGACGAGGTCCAAGGTACGGAAATTGAATTGTAGGGCCAAGAATAGGGAGAAATATCCCAGAAAATCAACCAATTATGGATCAATTGGGGCATTAACTAGGAGAACAAAAAAGATGCTTAATTTATCGGCCAAAAACAGGTGTCTACAGATGCCCCTCCTTGATATCCACTTTGCAGGGGAGCGAGGCAGAAGTGAAACAGAGGCAAAATGGAGATGACACGGAGTGGTAGGGAAGGAGAGATAAAGTGGAAATGTAGTGGAGCGGACTGATAAGTGGATATCAAGGAAAAAAAGACACCCGTCATAACCGACAAGTTATAGGAATAATCCAGAAAACTCTGAGCCAACCACAAGGTCAAGCCAGCACCGGTGACTCCTGCGTAGAATGATAGGCGTGGAACAAAGAAAAGGGAGCTGATCAACCTCTTGCATAAAAGAGGCACCCGTAGTACGTAGCAACTACGAATTTCACTCAGTTAGTGGAATAGACGCGAGCCCGGCGGATCCATCGATGCCATCGTGCGGTTCACAGCTAATGAGTGGACCAAAAGGGATAAGTTGAATTGGATTGAAAGGAGATAGACAAATTCCAGGCAAGGGTCATATTGACCAACGAGATCCGGCGCTCAACTAGGAGCAATCTTTCAAATTCAGAATGGAATTGAATTTCTTTATTAGAAAACTTAGGCATTATTGATCCTTAATTGAAAAGAAAAACTGGGCATTTATGAATGCGAAAAGGGCATGATGCATGCATGGCTAAAATAAAAGAAATTATTAAAATAAATGTAAAGAAAGAATAAAATATAAGCTACTCAAGGATAATATTGTTAAATTAAACAGACTTGGGCCAAGAGTTATCCGCAACCACGGTGTGCGAGATGAAGTCCGTCGTCCCCAAATTTGTCCGACCTAACGGCCTATCCGATGATTAACTGCATGTTTCTAGATCATCACTGTTTTTGGAAGAGGGGAACTCAGATCCCGAAACATATGGAGAACCGGCCGGTCCTTGAGATAATATCATAATGTAAGTATCATATAGTAATGCAATAAAGGAAGGGATAAAGGAATACTTACCTGATGGCCCGCCATTTTTTCTTTCTCTTCTTTTCTTTTCCTGGGAATACAATGTTAAGTGAAAATAAAGCAAATTTAAGCATGCATAAGCAAGAGAACACAAGTTTTATTCACTCACAACATATATTCTCATTGTATTTTCTTTTCTTTTCTTCCCTCTTTTTATTTTTTCTTTCTTCGTTTATTTTCATTATCGCGCTATATATACCTAGGGCGATAATGTCGTGCTTGGAAATTATAGCGCGTTCATTATGCGCACAGTTCAAAAACCGACCCCCCCTCAATTCATTCAAACCCATTCTTTCCCTCTCTCCGTTCCCTCTCTCACCCTCTAACCAGCCCAAACCTCCATTGCCCTATCCCGATGGAAGGAGAACCTCCCCGACATTCCAAACGGCATGCCACCCGCGGCCGTCATCGATCTCGCACGGAGGAGGAACGGGCGCCCTCTCCAATGGAAGAAAACCCCGATTCAGAGGCGACCGTCTCGGCTAGGCTTGAAGGAGAAGAGATGGAGGTCCCTTCCGATGAGGCAGAGGGGGATGAAGGTGCCGCGGTGGCCGAGGAAGTAGAGGCGGAACCCGTCGGTGGCGCGGCGGTTTGAAAACGGAGAATGGTAAGAAACCGCCCCTAACTTGTTTTTTCCTTGATTTTTCTTGTTTTCCTTTCATAAAAGAGAAAAATGAAATGGTAGATGCCCCCCTTAGCACCAAAATGTAGAGAGGATGCCCCTGAAATGGATTTGGGGAATGGAAGGTCACCACCTACCTTCCAAAGATGAACGCGCTAGGTTTCAGTAGCTCGTTCTTCATGAACGCGCTATAACGATATAGCGCGTTCAAGAGCAGAAGCCAAAAAAAATTTTATGCTTATTTTTGATGAATTGAAATTGACATTTCCCTTCTTATGTTATGTGTAGGGTGTAGAGGGTGCAGTTCATGCTCGGATTTCATGGACATTAGTTCGGGCCGTCTACTTTGCACTACCAGAGTTTCAACAGGCCCGAATCCGCCGAATGGGCTTTGGAGAGTTCTTGGAAATAGAGGTGCTGAGAGTTGATGTGGGATTGATAAGGGCCCTGAAAGCCAGATGGGATACGGGGTGCCAGGTCTTCCTCTTCCCCTGGGGTCATATGATCTCGACTTTGGAGGACGTCACCCGTATTACTGGACTGTGGGTGCACGGATCGGCAGTGATAGGCTGCACCTACCCCGACTACCGGGAGATGGCACGCAGGCTACTAGGCTTGGAGCTGGAGGGGACCGACCGCACTTCGCTAGTGTTGAGGATCACTTTACAGAAGAGTCTTGGCTTGTTCCACACCCAGAGGGAGGTGGGAGAGACCTCAACGGCTCATGAGAGGAGACTAGTGGCTGAGGCCAGAGAGAGCTTCACGACCGAGGCCGGTGCACAGGCCGACATGGAGCTGAGGAGGTTTCTTATTCTGATGATCGACAAGCTACTTCTAGTGACCCAAGGTGATGCAGTGAGCTATCGATTTCTACCTCTACTAGAGGATTTGAGCAGAGTCGGATGGTACGCTTGGGGTGCGGTAGTCTTAGCCCATTTGTCTGACAGTTTTGGCATTTCTTCACTCTAGTCTTCACTCGGGGGATTCTACCCTCTACTTCAGGTATCTTTTTTTAAACCTTAAACTCTTGATTTAAATTATGCACTTGCCTCTTATGTTGATCACATGAGCTAAATTTCAGGTTTGGAGTTATTTGTATCTTACTACCCTCAGGCGTGCTTGGGAGGATCGAGGAGATCTGGTGCCCCGAGCTAGACGGTGGACCCCGACACGAGACAGCCGATCTCTAAAGGACCAGGTCACCCACATTTCGGAGACACTAGATATGATGCCCCATATAGAGGTAAGCTTTAATTTTGAAGTTGAATTCAATTATATGTATGAAATCAAGAGTAATGACAGATTTAGCTCTGCAGGTGACCTTGACTCCCTATCAGAGGGATATCGGGGAGATGCCCTAGGTGGAGGCGGCCATCCCATATTTTGGGAGAGAGATCTGGTTGCACGCCCTCAACCTGGTCGAGCCCCTATACTACAGGCTAATTATGAAGACACTGGGGCTCCACCAGGCGGTAGTAGAGTTCCCGACCCAGGCGACAGACCCACGACCTGGACGACGTTTTCGAGGCCTCCAGGGGACAGATGATTGGCAGCAACGTGCCCGCGAGCAGTTTGCGGATTGGAGAAGGCGTGGATGACCAGTCCCCGCAGGAGCGGACTCAGATGATGCCTACCTCCAGGCATACTCTCAGACATACGGCAGCCGGGTCTACCAAAGCGCACGTGGGCAGGTATGCTTTAATTCATTGACATTTTCCAATCTTAATGCCTTAATTGCTTGATGTTGGATTTTGTGTCTTCCTTAAGCATTTTGATGATGAGCAACACTATGTTAACTGTTGTTCTTCTTGATCAGATATCTTGCACTTGAATTATCCATGTTTTACAGGAAATAGCTGCTAAGAGGTAATACTACGCGTGTCCGTACTATTTCTGTACTTCGTGTTGTTTCAGTTGTGTGCTGATGGTCTTCGAGCTGTTTCTTCTGAAGTAGCTCGAGTTGTTTCTGTATGAACCTCGTGTCGTTAGCATTCATGTTGTTCATCTCGAGTCATTCTGTATGATTGCTCTTGTGTTTTCATATCACTTAGTGTTGTTCCTCGAGTCGTTTCATGTCTGGGTTCACTGCTTCATCACGTGTCGTGATAGCCGTGTCTGTCCTTCGTCCTCGTGTTGTTGTTTTTACTTTGTGCACTCTTCTCTAAGTTCAAGCGTTAAATATCTCAAGTCGAGTCTGTCAATGCTGTCTCCATGTCATCCACTTCGTGTCGGTTTCTGTGTTGGTCTTCGTGTTGTGTCAGTGTCTTTCATATTATTTCAGTAGTTATGTCTTCGTGTTATGTTTATGCACTTCGTGTCGTTTTCTTTGTATTCTGTCTTCGTGTTGGTTTTTCGCTTTAGACTTTGTGTCTTTCTCACCTTGACCACACTCCGTGTCGATTCTTGAGTTTCGTCTTTGTGTTGTTTTCAAACTCGTGTCGGTTTCTGTTTCACTTCGTGTTGTGTTTATGAACTTCGTGTCGTTTTCTTTATTTCGTGTTGTAGTCATCGTGTGTACCTCGTGTCGTTATTTCTCACCTCGTGCTGTTCTCATATTACTTCGAGTCGTTCATTCGAGCTATTTTGTGCTCGAGTTGTTCTTCTTATTTTTTCAAGGGTTATTTCACTTCGTGTCTTTCTCGCCTTGACCACACTTCGTGTTGCTTTCTGTAGACCTCGTGTCTTGCTTGTTTGCAACCACTTCGTGTCGGTTTCTGTTGTCAGCTCGTGTCATTTTCCTTGTTGTGTCTTCGTGTCGTTTTTGTTCTATTGCGTGCAGAACATTGCAGCACCTCGTGTTGCTTCCTGTGCCACCTCGTGTCGTTCTCTGTGTAGTGTGTGTTTTGGTCACCACTATACTTCGTGTCATTTTTCTCTGTAGTGTTAAGCGTTATTAGTATGTATCTCGTGTCGTTCTTTTCTTAACTCGTGTAGTAGTCACGTCGTGTTGCTATTATATACCTCATGTAGCTTTGCTTTCTGTGGCCATACAGCGTGTTAATGGCTTTTAATATCATTACAGGTCCGAGGAAGAACATTCCACACACCTGGGCTGCACGTGATCCGAGACAAGAGGAACCAACCTGATAAAGGCACGTGGCAGGAAGATTCTGGATCGAGCGTGGGAGGCACACGCGTTTTGTGCCCTATCCACCTGCTGTTGCTGCTATAAATATAACCCTTCGTCCTCAGATGAAGGTGATCGAAGAAGAGAGGAATAGAAGAAAGAGCAGAAAACAGAGAGTCCTTCGATCCACAGAAAAAGAAAAGAAAGAAGAAAGAATAGCAGAGAGAAAGAGAGAGCAGAAGAGTGATCAGAAGAATTGTTCTGACTTGCGGATCAAATCCGAAGTCTATTGCTCAGTTTGAGCTACATTGTTTCCATTTTCTGGAATTTGATTTCCTTCGATCGTGGTTTTCGTTTCTTGTTCTTATGCTTCTTTAACTGTCCTCGTTTGTGTTTCCGATCCTCTGGACTAAGGTCGGGGTCCTCCTGTGAGATCAGGAGAAGGGAGATCTGATCTCCGGTTTGCAAGCAGCAGGTGGGCTGCTTGTGGGTTCCCTCCGGGTTTGGAGGAAGAGGGGTCTTCGACCTCTGGTTCACTAGTAGTGGGGTTGCTACTAGTGGGGTTCCCTCTTGGTAAAGAGGAAGAGAGACGTGAGTCTCTGGGTTCTAGTAACTGTGGGTTGCTAGAGGTTCCCTCCGGGTAGGAGGAAGAGGAGAGGTTGTTCTCCTTGGAAGCTGTGTATCAGCTTTTGTTTGGCAAGCTGTGTTGCCCAGCCGTTAGTGAAGCCACACTCGGTTTGAGTGTGGGGTGGATGTAGGTCTGAAGGACCGAACCACCTTAAAATCCTCTGAGTTCTTGTGTGATCGTTTGTGGTAATATTGTGGTGTGCCTTCTATTCTCTCGAGCTATTATCTGCACTGCATTCTTTTTGATAGTTAGAGTTTGAGATTATTTGCGTTTAGCGAAATACACTGCAGTAATTTTTAATTCTTCGAAAAACAGTGATCTATTCATCCCCTCCCCTTCTAGATCACTTCATTCTTTTCTTATCAGTTGGTATCAGAGTGGGTTTTTCCCAGAATGTGGTCCAACGGCCAGGGAAACGGATCCACTGGTCCTCGCAGTTTCATAGCTGATGGGCAGTCTATCACTCGTCCCCCCTTCTTTGATGGTAATAATTACCCTTCTTTGATGGTAATAATTACTTCTTTTGTAAGAATAGGATGGAAGTCTTTATCAGGGCCCAAAGCCACAAGCTATGGAAAGTAATTACAGATGGTCCATACACCCTTCCACCGAACGAAGATATGTGGACAGAAGATTAGGTTAAACTCTCCGCACTGAATTGGACAGCTCTTAACATCATACAGTGCGCCGTCCACCCGGAAGAGTATTCGAGGATCTCAGCGTGCAAGACTGCAAAGAACATGTGGGATGAGTTGCAGTTAATTCATGAGGGCACATCTCAGGTGAAAGCTACCAAGATCAACATGCTTACAACTCAATATGAGTTATTTAAGATGAAGCCAGAGGAGTCGATCACAGAAATGTATGCCAGATTATCTGTGATCATCAACAGTCTGAAAGGCCTTGGAAAAGACATTCAACAAGAAGACATAGTCAGGAAGATCCTTAGGTCTCTAACTCCCATCTGGGATACTAAGGTGACTGTCATAGAGGAATCAAGAGATTTATCCATCATGACAGTAACCCAGCTGATTGGATCTCTCATGACCCATGAAATGAATTTCAAACAAGGAAACGATGGGCATGACAGAAAGGGAAAGAATGTTGCTCTGAAGGTCTCACGACATACTAAGAAGAGCAACAGCAGCAGCAGCAGTGATGGTAGCAGCGAAGGCTTTGATGGATTCTCAGACCTGGACAAGGACGAGCAAGCTATGCTCACCAGGCAATTCAGAAAGTTCTTGAGAACTAAAGGAAGATTCTACAGGAGGAAGAAATTTAATGCTGCAAGGAAGTCTCCTGAACGAGAATTTGAGAAGAACCGGTTTGCTAAGAAGATCACTTGCTATCATTGTCAGAAACCCGGTCACCTGAAAAGTGAATGTCCAGAGCTGCAAGCTAAGGCTCCTGGACACCAGAAGAAGATGGTGCACAAGAAGAAGAAGGCCATGATGTGCACATGGAGCGATGAGGAGGAGGATCCAGAAGCCACTTCGTCCAGTGAAGGTGAAGATAAGACTTGCCTCATGGCCGACCATGAGAAAGAGGTAACAAACTTATTTGAGAATTTTACTTTGGATGATTGGGAGGACGCCTATGGCGACCTGTTAAGTAAATATAATTTTTTACCCAAGGAACACAGATTGCTTAGACGTAAGTTTCATTCTCTTTCTGAGGAACACTCTACTGTTGTCACAGATAGCATGAAAAACAAGGAGATGGCCATTGAGCTAGACCAGGTTAAAGGTGAGATTGAGAAGTTGAGAATGGAAAGAGAGGAGAGTCTAGCTAGGATGAATGAACTGAAGGGTAAAGCTGAAGAGAGTAAAGGAGAGATTAGACAGATGGCTGAAAGATATGAGGCAGTTAGAAAAGTTAATCAGGAACTCCAGGACCAATGCAATAAATTTCAGAAGGAGATTGAGGACAAAGAAAAAATGCTTGAGAAATTTACAGAGGGGAGAAACAACCTGAATGCCCTTCTGGGGGCAAGGGTAAACTTCAATAGGGAGGGATTAGGATACAATCCCACTAGTAAAAAACCCTTTGAATTTAAAACTACCACGTTCTGCCCCGCCAAGGGCAAAGAGAAACTAGAAACACCATCCAGTTCCAAATCTGTCTCTACAATGAAGTTTTCGACCAGCAAATTCATTCAATCCACTGGTCAGCAGCCTAAGTCAGGAAATCCTGAGACAAGAACTGCTCCTGTGCAACAGGTGTGGAACAAAGGTTCTCACAGGACCAGTCCTATAGAGGTCACTAAAAGGGTGAAAAGTTTTGTTAAGAAAGCTCATCATGCTAGTTATCAAGGAGAGCATGCCAACATTCACCATTTTCAGCACAATTTTCATTGGAATAAAAATGCATGCATGAATTATACTCAACACACACGCATATCCTCTAAGAGGCCAACCAACAATGTTTTTGTTCAGAAACAGCATAGTTCTACTAAGAATAGGTTCATTCAACACCCACCAAGAAATGCCAAAAGGGAAGAATTAACCCACATAAAACCACTGAAGAGAACAGTAAAACAAATGTGGGTTCCTAAGTGCCTTTTGCATAATCTGAAAACTGGTTTTGGACCCAATTTGAATTGGGTCCCACATTACTCTGTCTGAACTTTTGCAGGTCAGCCTGGTAGCTGAGCATAACAAGTGGTATCTTGACAGCGGCTGTAGCAGGCACATGACAGGAGACCGGTCCAAATTCAGCAAACTGAAAAAGAAGTTTGGGGGCCTGGTCAAATTTGGTGGAAATAACAGAGGAAGAATTATTGGAATTGGTACGGTTGGTAAGTCCTCTACTAACTCCATTGAAGATGTGTACCTTGTAGAAGGACTTCAGCACAACTTGATAAGTATAAGTCAACTTTATGACAAAGGACACAAGGTACTTTTTGACCACAATTCTTGCACGGTTTTTGAGCTGAATTCTGATAAAATCATGTTCAAAGGTCATAGAGTAAATAATGTGTACATCGTTGATCTGGATGATAATTCTGAAACAAACTTGTGTTTGTCTGCTAATTCTGAACAGGTTGCTTTTGGCTGGCATAGGCGTCTAGGCCATGCTAGTGTGTCTACTTTGAATAAGCTGTCTAATCTTAACCTAGTTAGAGGTTTGCCCAAAATAAAATTCCAGTTAGGGTCCAAGCTCTGTGATGCTTGTGCTCAAGGTAAACAGACTCGTGCAGTTTTTAAATTGAGAACTGAGAGTCTCTCATCTAAACCACTACAGCACTTGCACATGGATCTCTTTGGTCCTACTCGAATACAAAGTCTGTCAGGTAAGAGATATGGTCTAGTCATAGTTGATGACTTCACTAGATTTTCTTGGTTGTTCTGTTTAGCAAATAAAAATGATGCTTTTGTTCACTTTGAAGAACTTTTCAATAAAATCAAACAACAAGGTGAACATAATATCATTACAATTCAGTCTGACCATGGAGGAGAGTTTGAGAACTCTTCATTTTCTGAATTTTGCTCAAGAGAGGGAGTGACTCACAGATTCTCTTCTCCCAGGACACCGGAGCAGAATGGAATTGTTGAGAGAAGAAACAGGTCAATAATTGAAATGGCCAGGACTATGCTAATTGAGAGTGGACTTCCAAGGAGATTTTGGGCAGAAGCTGCAAATACAGCATGCTACATTTTAAATCGAGCTTTGGTAAGACCTACTCATAAGAAAACTCCTTATGAACTCCTCAAGGGTAAGCAGCCAAACATTTCTTACTTTAAAATCTTTGGTTCCAAATGTTTCATCCACAACAATGGTAAGAATGGTTTGGATAAGTTTGAAGCAAGAAGCTCTCCTGGAATTTTCCTCGGATATTCAGAAACCTCTAGGGCTTACAGAGTTTTCAATAAAGATGAGCAAACTGTTGAAGAAACACCTCATGTAGTGTTTGATGAGAATGTTCTATCTAACAAAATGATAAATGATGACAGGGAGCCATCTGATGAGGGAGACTTCTTGGAGAAAATTGAAGAAGAAGAGATGCAGCCAGCTGCTCAACCAGAAAACTTACAACAAGAAGGAGTAACTGAGGTAGGTGAACCCTCAGGTGAGGTAATATTTCACAAAGACCACCCTAGTGAAAATGTCATAGGTAATTTGCATGATCCCCCTAGGACAAGGTCTCATTTTAGAATTGTCCAAGAACAGGACTTAGCTGCTTTGACATCTCAGGTAGAACCCAAGACTGTGGAAGAAGCTTTAAAACATGATTCTTGGGTATCCTCCATGGGTGAGGAATTAAATCAATTTGAGAAAAATAATGTATGGAAACTAGTTCCTAGACCTGAAAACACTCATGTCATTGGCACTAAATGGGTTTTCAAGAATAAGATTGATGAAAATGGAGCTATCTCTAGAAACAAAGCAAGACTTGTAGCTCAAGGCTACAGTCAGGAATTTGGTGTGGATTTTGATGAATCCTATGCTCCAGTGGCTAGGATGGAAGCTATAAGAATTCTGTTTGCATTTGCATGCTCTAGAAACATTCGGCTACAGCAGATGGATGTCAAAAGCGCATTTTTAAATGGGTTATTGAAGGAAGAGGTATATGTTGAACAACCTCCTGGGTTTAATTTCTCTGTTCAGCCTAACATGGTTTTTAGGTTGAATAAAGCCCTCTATGGATTGAAGCAGGCTCCCCGAGCCTGGTATGAGAGACTTTCTGAATTCCTTTTGAGCAAGGGGTACACTCAAGGTAAGGTTGACCAAACCCTCTTCACCAAAAATCTCGGAAAGGATTTAATAGTGGTCCAGGTATATGTTGATGATATCATCTTCGGATCTAACAATTCAAAATTATGTAAAGATTTTTCTGAGTCTATGTCCCAAGAATTTGAAATGAGTTTAGTTGGCGAACTAAAATATTTTCTTGGGCTGCAGGTCAAACAGATGGATGATGGTTGCTTCATAAATCAAACTAAGTATACTCTGGAGATGCTGAAAAGGTTCGGAATGACCAACCTCAAGACAATCTCAACACCCATGGGTACCAGCTCCTCACTGGATTCAGACGAAAAAGGTAAAGAGGTGGATGCTAAATTATATAGAGGTATGATCGGTTCACTCCTCTACCTAACAGCATCCAGGCCTGACATTCAATTTAGTGTAGGGATGTGTGCCAGATACCAGGCTAGACCTACTGAATTACATCTGGCAGCTGTAAAGAGAATCTTTAGATACTTATCTGCCACCCATGATCTAGGTCTCTGGTATCCTGCATCATGTAGTTTAGATCTCATTGCATACACTGATGCAGATTATGCAGGATGTAAATTGGACAGGAAGAGTACTAGTGGTCACTGCGAATTTCTAGGAGGGTGCTTAGTCTCTTGGGGATCCAAGAAGCAACACTCTGTGGCTCTCTCTACTGCTGAAGCTGAGTATGTGGCAGCAGGGAGCTGTGGCACACAGGTTATATGGATAAAACACCTGCTTCTGGATTACTCGGTTGAGCTAGGTTGTACTTCTATCTTTTGTGACAATACTAGTGCAATAAACATTGCAAAGAATCCTGTACTTCATTCTCGAACTAAACACATTGAAATCAGGCATCATTTTATTCGAGATGAAGTAGCTAGGAAGACTTTTGAGTTGATCCATGTTGGCACTAACTCACAAATTGCAGATATTTTCACTAAGCCACTGGATACTGAAAAATTTAGCACTTTGCGCAGAGAACTAGGTATTTACATAATTTCATGATTGAACAACTGATTTCTGAATACCATGTCATGTGTTCTTATGCTTATCATATTCATTGTCTGTTGCTGAAAAATAACCTCATTATGAGTGATTGCTGACTCACTCCGTTTTGATTGAATAATCTGTTCTGATATCATGGTGTTTTCTTTGAGGTGTTTTGAGGCTTGTCTGGGTTAAGTCTGTGTTGGGGTCAAGGTCTCAGGGGGAGCTAGATTTATAATAGGTGTCTTGTTCTTTGGCCTAATCTGAACACATTTTGAATGGCATCTTGCTGACATTAAAAGAGAATCAGGTTGAGTAGGTGTATAAAAGAAAGTGTTGGATGCTTTATCCTTTAAGACTGCTCATCTAATTTCTTGTTGGAATTTCAGCTGTTAGTCCCACTGAGATCAAAATCTGAATTCAAAGATTATCTTCCTACACTATAACTGTCTTCTGATCTAGCCTGTACAGCATACCTGCTTAGTCAATGTTGAGTCCGAAATGAGGTATTTTGTGCTTTAGTCTGAATCACCTTGGATCTGGTGTATTGTTCTCAAACGGACTCAAGCTTAATCAACAAGGTTCTAAGAGCTGGTTAATGAAAAATTTCATAAAATTTTTATCAACCTTGTTAACTGCTCATTGAGAAACTGGGACTTTCATCAATGAAGTGAAAGCATCCCATGTCATGAGATGGCAGTACATATCTGGTTTTATTAGTTTTCTTGATCATACAGAGCTATGGTACATATATGGTTAGTAACTGGGGTGTCTGGCCTCTGATAAAGGTGTCACCTTAATGTCAACACCAGTTAGAATACTATCTCTGTCCTCCTGTCAGAAGGGGTAATGTGGTCCTGCCACCGAGTAACTGGGGATTCCTGCCTCTAAACAAGGTGTCTCCCTAATGTCAAAGGTGTACTTGACAGACTTACCTTTGGTCTTGACCATCTTTAAAGAAGATTTTCTCTCTCCTGGTATCAAGATCCTGTTCACTTGGAGTATAGCTCTTGGCTTGTTTGTTCTCAATACCACAGGTCGCTGTGTTCTGACTTCCTTACTCTATACTCTCTAAGTAAAGACTTACTCTGACCATACTGGTATCTTGTACCTCACTTGCTTAGAATCTGGTTCTGTGTATGGAGCGAATCCTTATTCAATGTTTTTGCACAGTCTGACTAACTGATCTTCAAAATCCTCACATAAAATTAATGACCTTCTTAATTGTCTAAACATCTCAATATCTTCCATTTATCTGCCATACTCTGTCCTGTTTTCTCTCTACAGTCAGCAATTTTCCTTTCTCTATATATTCAGACTTGCCCCTAGTTTTGATGATGTCAAAGGGGGAGAGAATAGTGTTGTTAAGGTTGAAGAGTTTTGTTGCCAAGGTTTTAAAGGGGTGTGCTTGCATGTCATTGTGTTGAGGGGGAGTTAGTTAACCAGTATGAGGATAGCTGTTGCTGTGTTCAGGGGGAGTGTTCTGGAGTCGTCAGAGGAAGCAAGTGCGTTGAGAGTCTGCATTAAATTTCTTGCAATGATCTGTTTTGCATTTCATCTCTTATACTTAATATAGTGTTGCCATCATCAAAAAGGGGGAGATTGTTGGATTTTGTGTCTTCCTTAAGCGTTTTGATGATGAGCAACACTATGTTAACTGTTGTTCTTCTTAATCAGATATCTTGCACTTGAATTATCCATGTTTTACAAGAAATAGATGCTAAGAGGTAATACTACGCGTGTCCGTACTGTTTCTGTACTTCGTGTTGTTTCAGTTGTGTGCTGATGGTCTTCGAGCTGTTTCTTCTGAAGTAGCTCGAGTTGTTTCTATATGAACCTCGTGTCGTTAGCATTCATGTTGTTCATCTCGAGTCATTCTGTATGATTGCTCTTGTGTTTTCATATCACTTAGTGTTGTTCCTTGAGTCATTTCATGTCTGGGTTCACTGCTTCATCACGTGTCGTGATAGCCGTGTCTGTCCTTCGTCCTCGTGTTGTTGTTTTTACTTCGTGCACTCTTCTCTAAGTTCAAGCGTTAAATATCTCAAGTGGAGTCTGTCAGTGCTGTCTCCATGTCGTCCACTTCGTGTCGGTTTCTGTGTTGGTCTTCGTGTTGTGTCCGTGTCTTTCATATTATTTCAGTAGTTATGTCTTCGTGTTATGTTTATGCACTTCGTGTCGTTTTCTTTGTATTCTGTCTTCGTGTTGGTTTTTCGCTTTAGACTTCGTGTCTTTCTCACCTTGACCACACTCCGTGTCGATTCTTGAGTTTCGTCTTCGTGTTGTTTTCAAACTCGTGTCGGTTTCTGTTTCACTTCGTGTTGTGTTTATGAACTTCGTGTCGTTTTCTTTATTTCGTGTTGTAGTCATCGTGTGTACCTCGTGTCGTTATTTCTCACCTCATGCTGTTCTCATATTACTTCGAGTCGTTCATTCGAGCTATTTTGTGCTCGAGTTGTTCTTCTTATTTTTTCAAGGGTTATTTCACTTCGTGTCTTTCTCGCCTTGACCACACTTCATGTTGCTTTCTGTAGACCTTGTGTCTTGCTTGTTTGCAACCACTTCGTGTCGGTTTCTGTTGTCAGCTCGTGTCATTTTCCTTGTTGTGTCTTCGTGTCATTTTTGTTCTATTGCGTGCAGAACATTGCAGCACCTCGTGTTGCTTCCTGTGCCACCTCGTGTCGTTCTCTGTGTAGTGTGTGTTTTGGTCACCACTATATTTCGTGTCGTTTTTCTTTGTAGTGTTAAGCGTTATTAGTATGTATCTCGTGTCATTCTTTTCTTAACTCGTGTAGTAGTCACGTCGTGTTGCTATTATATACCTCATGCAGCTTTGCTTTCTGTGGCCATACAGCGTGTTAATGGCTTTTAATATCATTACAGGTCCGAGGAAGAACATTCCACACACCTGGGCTGCACGAGATCCGAGACAAGAGGAACCAACCTGATAAAGGCACGTGGCAGGAAGATTCTGGATCGAGCGTGGGAGGCACACGCGTTTTGTGCCCTATCCACCTGCTGTTGCTGCTATAAATAGAACCCTTCGTCCTCAGATGAAGGTGATCGAAGAAGAGAGGAATAGAAGAAAGAGCAGAAAACAGAGAGTCCTTCGATCCACAGAAAAAGAAAAGAAAGAAGAAAGAATAGCAGAGAGAAAGAGAGAGCAGAAGAGTGATCAGAAGAATTGTTCTGACTTGCGGATCAAATCCGAAGTCTATTGCTCAGTTTGAGCTACATTGTTTCCATTTTCTGGAATTTGATTTCCTTCGATCGTGGTTTTCGTTTCTTGTTCTTATCCTTCTTTAACTGTCCTCGTTTGTGTTTCCGATCCTCTGGACTGAGGTCGGGGTCCTCCTGTGAGATCAGGAGAAGGGAGATCTGATCTCCGGTTTGCAAGCAGCAGGTGGGCTGCTTGTGGGTTCCCTCCGGGTTTGGAGGAAGAGGGGTCTTCGACCTCTGGTTCACTAGTAGTGGGGTTGCTACTAGTGGGGTTCCCTCTTGGTAAAGAGGAAGAGAGACGTGAGTCTCTGGGTTCTAGTAACTGTGGGTTGCTAGAGGTTCCCTCCGAGTAGGAGGAAGAGGAGAGGTTGTTCTCCTGGGAAGCTGTGTATCAGCTTTTGTTTGGCAAGCTGTGTTGCCCAGCCGTTAGTGAAGCCACACTCGGTTTGAGTGTGGGGTGGATGTAGGTCTGAAGGACCGAACCACCTTAAAATCCTCTGAGTTCTTGTGTGATCGTTTGTGGTAATATTGTGGTGTGCCTTCTATTCTCTCGAGCTATTGTCTGCACTGCATTCTTTTTGATAGTTAGAGTTCGAGATTATTTGCGTTTAGCGAAATACACTGCAGTAATTTTTAGTTCTTCGAAAAACAGTGATCTATTCATCCCCTCCCCTTCTAGATCACTTCATTCTTTACTTATCACTTGATATGTGATCACCATGTGTTTAATGCAGTTTGACATAGAGGGGAGACTAGCCATGGTACAGGGACTCCTCGACTCCACGATCCGGCAGCGTGAGGACCTCCAGCATACCGTAGATGAGCTGGTAAGAACTTTCTCTTGCAGTTAGAATGATTTGGATTTGAATTTCAATTAATAATAATGCTTCTTTTCAGCGTGAGGAGCTAGAGGCAGTCCGATCCTCACATGGTGCTTCATCCTCCACTCAGCCCGCCTACGACCACACCAACCTAGAGAGTCAGCTTGCTAGTGCAGTTGCTCGGGCGGAGGCAGCTGAGGCCTCCCTACAGGAGAGAGTAAGCAATCTGTTCTTTTAATCTAGTCTTGAAAATTTTATTAATATCAGTATTTGACCAAGATCTCGGGAACAGGAGCAAGAGTTGCGGATGGCAGAAGCAGAGCTGAGGTGCCGAGACACAGAGGAGCTTTCTCGGGACATGGTGGAGCTATGCCTCCACCTCGGGGTGGAGAGGAGTGAGCGGCAGAGAGAGAGAGGGAGGATCGAGACAGAGAGAGAGAGATGGGAGCAAGAGAGAGAGAGAGAGAAAGAGAGAGTGGAGCGAGAGAGAGTGGAGTGAGAGCTAGAGTGGGTGCAGCTGAATACTAGATTGGGGATCGCCGAGTAGCGGGTGAAAGATGCGAAGGATCGCTATCGGCGGGGGCGCGAGCGAGCTCAGCGTGAGGGGTACTCCCGGGCCTATTCGAGCACTGATTATTTAGTTACCTCTTCTGAGCATCAGAGGAGGGAAGATGCTGAGAGAAGAGCACGCGGTGACAGGGGTTCGGCTTCTCGGGGATTGCTAACTCCCCCTAGGCTTCCTCAGAGGGGATAGGATGAGGCTGAGAGTTCGCATAGAGGGGGAGATCAAGAGGGTCGAGGGGAGAGCTAGAGAGGTTATTGTACATCCACTCTCATTTTGTACCCTTTGGTACTTGTGCTTCTTGTGATTGTTCTTTTGATTTTGCGTGCCCCTGCAAAAGGATATCCCTGCAATAACGCCATCAGAAATATAATGCAATTTTTTTGGATTTTTTGAAAATATGCAATTTTTTGATAAATATATGCATTTTTGTGGAAATTTGAAAAATATTCAATTCAAATTTTTTTTTTGACGCTTGGGAAATATTCGATTTTTTTTGGAATTTTGGTAATATTCAATTTTTTGGGAACTTTGGCTTAGTCAAAATAATTTTTGGAATTTTGGCAATATTCAATTTTAAAATTTTGGCAACATTCAATTTTGAAATTTCGAGATTTTGGAAATATTCAATTTTTTTTGGAGCTTTTGACAATATTCAATTTTTTTGGAATTTTGGCAACATTCAATTTTGAAATTTGGAGATTTTGGAAATATTCAAATTTTTTTTTGGAGCTTTTGGGTTGGTCATGCTAATGCAGCATCGATGGGTGTGTTCAACTGCCGGCTAGGGGTCCTTGACCCTTCCCCTTTCGCTAATAATTGCCCGAAGCTGGGCGTGCATTGAAGGGTGGCATCCTATAACCAACTGCCCTTGATTAACGATACCCCTACCAAGGCCATACTTGAGAAACACTCGGTCTTGGAGGGAGAGGAGAAGCATAGTTGGGGATAAGCTTTGTGCAGGATGGGAGATATCGGGAATCGAAATCCTTCCAAGGTATTACCCCTCAAAGAGGCGGTCTGTTGCGCCGGAGCTTTATGCCTTTGATTTTTAGACCCTTGACATGCATACGACCAGGGTGTTCCCTACGGGGACTTTGCCACTCTTGACATACCATAATTCATAATTTTTGTATTCATCTAATTCAACTTTGATTTTTATAATAGCATTTTTGGCTAGATATTTCATGAAATTTTACTTTATTATGGGTCAAGACTGCCCTATTTGAGACTCCTCTTGTATTGGGGAGTACCTAGGTTGGTTATCTCGTCCGTCAACCTCTTGCCCCTGCACTCAGCCGAGTAAAGAAGAGAAAAGACCTTCATGCATGCTCATAGCATGGCCAAAGTAGGAACGGTGTTTACCCAAAGGAGTAGGCTAAGGACGCCGTGAAGTATGTGCGGTGCCCAGCTAGGGATTGCCCTTAACAAGCGGAGAGAGAATGTCGAACTCCCAGCGCGGGGTTCTTATAGCCAATGAATGCTGCAGAAGCAAGCCCAAAGACTCTTTTGACATTGAATTAATTAAACGAAAACTTAAGATAACGGCTTAACACCACTTTTAATCATGTTAAGAAGTACTTCATTTTGAAAAAATCATGCGTGAAGTGACAAGTAATGGCATCATAAAATCGCATACTTACGCCAATATGTGACCTTGTGACCTTGTAGAAGCAGCAGCTGCTGGAGGCGATCTTGATGAACATGGGATTTATCCTTAAGTGGCAGATAAAAGGATTGGATGCCAATGTTTGAAGTGGCTTAACAAGAAAGAGTGGTACCAAGAACATACTCAGATGAATAAGGATAAAACAAAAAGAGGCGAGGGCTAGAACTCCCTCACTAAGGCGCGGAGAGCCTGATTGTAATCTACAGAAGGAAACATAAAATCAAGAGGAGGAGTGAGGACTAAAGCCTTTGAAGCAGTGGGAGAACGGGCAGATGCCCGAAGTAGTGGATGCGGAAGAAGTCGGGTCGGACCTGTGATCAAAAGGAATTAAGAGGAGAAATTGGTAAATGGAGAGAGGTGGATCCAAAGGGTCCGGAGGTGAAGGAGGAGAATTATGATTGAAAGAAGATTCTGGTGGATCCAAAAGGGAAAAATATCGGGGGACATGATGCCCCGGGAAGAAATATGGAAAAATATGATGGAAGAGAAGGAAGATAACAAAGGACGTGATGTCCTGAAGAAGTAGCAGGATAAATTGGAAGAATGATGGAGGGTTTGGGGGTTCCGGGGGTAGATAATGGGAAGGGGCGTCATGCCCAAGGGATAAAGTGAGGGATGGAGGATCCGGAGGTTCCGGAGGAGGAAGGTATAAAAAGGCGCAGTGCACTAGCAGAAAGTCCAGAGGTTCTGGAGGAAGAAAATAGAAAAGGGCGCGATGCCCTGAGAAGAAAGAAAGATCCAGAAGGTCCAAAAATGGAGATGGGGAGAGGCGCGATGCCCCAGAATGTAGATCTGGAGTTTCTAGAGGAAGAGGATGGAAAGAGACGTAATGCCCTGAGAGAGGGGATAGAACATATGGGGATTCCAGTGAAATAGCAGGAAAGGGGGCGTGATGCCCCGGGAGAATTAGGGGGAAGGAAACTGGAGGGGCGCGATGCCCTGAGGAGAGTGGATTAAAAGAAGAAGAAGGGTCCGGAGGTTCCGTCAGAATAAGATGGGAAGGGACGTGATGCCCAAGGAGAATCAGTGAGAAGCTCGAAAGACCCGAGTGTGAGGGTGTAGAGTGGCGCGATGCCCAAAGTGAGAGATCCGGAGGTTCCGGAGGACTGAGACACCATGGGGTGCGATGCCCCAGAAGAACAAGAGAGAAATCCGAGGAGTCCAGATGCAAGAGCTAGAAAGGGGCACGATGCCCTGAGAGAAGATTGGAGGCTGTGCAATACCCAGAAAGTGTAAGTGGACCCGAAGATCCCGAGGATAGAGATAAATAAGATGGCAAACGCAGAAGATCCGGAGGTTCCGGCAGGCGGGGAAGATACGGGTCCGGAAACCCAGGGAAAAAGGAATGCAAATGCATATGAATGTAATGCAAAGAATGCTAAGAATAGGAGGGATGAGAGGATGAGATCCTCCTCTTCACCCATGGAGTGGCCCATGAAGAATCGGTGATAGATGTGAATATGGGTGGAGTTGGATAGAAAGTGGATAGGATAACAGAAGGCCCCTTAGCGGAAGAATGACTGCCCCTCCATAGCAGTGAACGTGTATAGATAATAGGCCCAATGGATAAAGTACAAGCACATGACGAAACTTCAATAGTAAATGACAACTCCCTTGGAGAGTGAAGAACAACAGTGCGAGGGAGTTGACGGATTGGAATGGGAAGCGTCATGTTGCCCAGGGGTTGCGGCGTATAGGGAGTGTTGAAAAAAATGGGCATTCACCCCTTGTATGGAAGAACATGTTCAAAATTGGAAAGTTGGAACAAGGGGTGCCCTGCCCGGCCCTGGGTCATAGACTTATATGGCATCAGTGTTTGACATTTTCTTCTGGCGAGCAACAGTGGGGACTTAGCCTCTTCATCCATGTTTGGCATGAAAATGCGGATTGACATCCGACAGATAAATTCTTGCATCTTGAATGGCACGGTCATGGCCGAATCCTTCTTGCCCGGCTCTTGATCATGTTCGGCACAAGTACTCGCAGAAGCACTCCCATTCTGAGTGGTAAAGGAAGGTGAAGCGGAGGCGGAAGGCTCCATGGGTGGCGATGGTGTAATGGAAGGTGTTGGAGAATGGGTGAGCGGAAGAGGAGGTTCAAACACGTCGAACTCCCCCCTTTGCCCAGAAGCAGTCGGGGTTGGCTCGAGTGTAAAAAGGGATGAATCCTACTCAGGATTAACCATGGGTAAGGGTGAATGGATAGATGAAGGAATAGGCAAAGTGGGTTTTGGGGTTAAAGGGATAATGGAGGGTCGAGGTGGTGGTAATGGTAGGCTAATTGGGGAAGGCTCGATGGTGGGCTCGGTGGAGGCCGATGGCGTGGAAGCTAATGGCTTAATGGGTGGAGGCTTAGTGGAAGGCTCGGCAGAGGCTAATGTTGTAGAGGTTAATGGCATAGCTGGTGGAGGTGTAATTGGTGGGGCTTTAGAGGAAAGTTCGGCGGGGGCCGATGTTGTGGAGGCCAATGGTGTAGCTGATGGAAGTTTAGTGGCAGGCTTGGTCTGGAGGAAACGCCGAATGGGGCGAGCGGTGTTAGGGGTACAATGAGACTCAAGATGCACCGGCGTGGGTGATCGAAGTATCGACCCATCATCGTAGCACCAAGAGGTCTCATAAACAGGGTTAAGGATGGCGGCTTCGTCCTGAGTAGGAGGTCCCTCTGATGGTAGCGGAGGTAGTGTAAACCGAAGAAAACTCGAAAGGGGTGCCTTCGAGACTTCATCAACATGTGCCGCCTTCGATTGTTTAGTTGTCGACTATTCATTGTCAAACTCAAGTGGATGCCGTTGTGGGGGCGTATATGCAGGTGGTGGAATGTAATGGTATGGCGTATGTGGAGGCGGAGGGCTATGTGAGTGAATGGGGTGAATGGGTGGAGGGCGGACGGCGTCCACTTGAACATTGAAATTTGTCGACTTTTGCTCGCTTGCGTTGTTGATGTCGTGGTCGTCTCTCCTGTCCTTCCAATCTTTCTCCATCTTTGTAATGTCATTTAGAGCAGCATAGAGGGGATTGACTGGAGTAGGGGGAGCGGGTTGTGGGCTCGTAATCCTCTTTAATTGTTCCTCCAACGAGGCGACTTTATCAATAAGAGTTTGTTGGAGGGGTGTAGCTTGAGCAACAGAGGGTTGGCAAGGCCTTGAAAAAGGGGCCGCATAAAAAGGTCATGGAGGGGGGTTAATGGGCTTACCCCTAGAAAAACCCGGATGTGTCGGGTTGCAAGGATAAAATGGGCCTTGGGGCCGTGAAGGTTGAGAAATAGAAGGAGGCGGGTAATGGGCCACCCAAATAAGAGTAGGTGTGGACGAAGGAGGCGGGTGATGGGCCACCCGAATAGGAGTATGTGTGGACGAAGGAGGCGGGCGGTGGGCCACCTGAATAGGAGTAGATGTGGACGAAGGAGGCGGGTGATGGGCCACCCGAACAGGAGTAGGAGGAGAATAAGGTGAATGAGGTACACCCTCAACAGCGGCCTAAAGGTCCTAGATTTGCTGAGGGGTGAGATGATCTAATGCACGAATGATTTGAGAGACCTTCTCATCGTCAGGAGGAGATGGTCCCACAGGAGCAGTGGCTCGCAAAGAATGTGAGGGACCATGGGATTGGACATTGCCCATGGGTCAGGCATGACCATAGGAATGAGGACGCGGTCCCTTGGAAGGGTTGTGATATGAGCAATGAGATTGAGGAATATAAGATGTGATTGGTTGATTATCCTCTTGGTTATAAAAATTATTAGCCATGTTGACTTTTTTTAATCAAAGCAGAACACCACACAAGTTTACAAACAATTCCACTTAATAAGCAAAGATATTAAACAATGAATGTTGCTCCTTTTGCTTCTATATGTACCTTGATGTGACGGAATTTTGTTTTGACAAATTTAAATAATTCACACAAGGTAAGAACCTAGTTTTCAATGTGGTTTAACTCTGGTGCCAACTAGGTCAACTCTCACTGCGCGTGGGCCAACTAAACCCGGGGGACTTCAAGGTACAACCGGCCCGGCGTCTGTGAGGGAATCCACAGGTGCGGGGACTTACGGAGGCTTGGTTTAGGAATTTCCGGTCCAATGAGACGGAATGCTCAATGGAGGGTCCTTCCTTCACCAAATGGGGTATGGATCCTAAAAAGGGTGGAGAGAGGAGGTCTCCCAAATCAACAAGATTATGATGCTATGTAATGCAAGAATATCTAAACTAGAACTAGAAAAATGAATACATAACAGGAAATGTACAAGATGCAACCAGAGAAGATGACCATTAGAACTCCGACAGAAGGTGTGAGTGAAATACCCTCGGGTGAAGAACGCGCTATATATCAATAGCGTGATCTGATAGAACGCGCTATGGACATATAGCGCGACTAAAGATAGAGGGGGGAAATCCCTTAAGATAGATAATCACACACACTTCGATGGATTAACAAGCAGGCAACCAAAAGAACGAACGTGGTGGCACAAAGTGTCCCACCGTGATCGCCAAAATATGTGGATCAGAAATTAGACCACCCCCAGTTGATGATTTGAATAAGAAATTCAGAACTAAGACAATGATAAAAGGGGGGGGGGTTACATGTAATAATTATAATCCGTGATCGCCACTGAGGCCAACAACATGCCAAACAATATGAATATCAAATTAAGGGCATGTTACATACCTCAGAAATTCAAAGAGGGCCAAGAGTTGGCCTGGGAATGAACGCGCTATACCGTCCTAGCGCCTTCTCAACATCGGGCTATGTTCGCATGGCGCGATATCAGACAGAGAGCGGGATGAACTGGATTCATTCCTTCCTTGCTCCAAGGCCGGCCAAGGTGCAAGGGCTCCACGTATCAATCTTCTAGTGCTTGCAAACAATCATAAACAACAAATAAAAGGCCCATTAGATCGACATTTAAGCAGAATCTGCCTCTATTCTTAATCAAAAGCATATAAAAGAAGGGCTCAATTACTTGGGGGTTTGGTGGTTTTTAAACCCCTATGGAAGGGCCAAAAATAGGTTTTGTGTGTGTGAATGCGTATATTTTGTAAAAGAAGTGATTTTGAAATCAATATGCAATGCTATGTGAGGATTGAAAGAAACGAATTGGGGAGAAAAACTAAGAACGCGGAAGAACACAATAAGCCCCAAAAATACTCCCTTGGATGTGGAAGGAGCGAGGAGTTGTTGATTTGGAACGAAGAGCAGCCTCCTCCTCGTCAAGATCTTGAGTTGCATCCCCTCAGAACGACGGCCAAGGGTCCAATTTATAGGAGAAGGATCAAGAACGAACCCTAGGTTGGAGTCTGATCCAATCAAGGATTTGGTGCCTCAAATCAAGGTAATCCTACCGATTAATGAGGGGGAAAGACTCCTATTAGGATTAGGAACCTTCCTTTGGATGAATCAAGCTTTAAAACTTACCAAAATAAGGACCCTAATCGAAAAAGGGGAGTCCGAGTCGGACTGGGCTTCTGCCTGAGAACGCGCTAGGAATATATAGCGCGTTCTTCAGGAACGCACTATAACGATATAGCGCGACAAAAATTGGTTCGCCAAACGACTAAAAAAAGAATAAATCTCCTTTGGACAGTCGTTTAATCAAATGTTATGTAAGAATAACAACCAGAGTGGATGCTATAAAGATCAAATATCAAGAAATAACGACTGTTCAAATGATCATTCAATTAGGTCCATAACGCGCTATGAACAAGAAAGTGATGTGAGTGAATAGCACGAGAATGCCAAATTCGAGACGAGGTCCAAGGTACGGAAATTGAATTGTAGGGCCAAGAATAGGGAGAAATATCCCAAAAAATCAACCAATTATGGATCAATTGGGGCATTAACTAGGAGAACAAAGAAATTGCTCAATTTATCAGCCAAAAACGGGTGTCTACAGGGGGGCCGCTACCGGTGAAACTCTCCTTAAATACTCGCCCGAATTGCTTGAAATCCCAGATGGATCCGAGGGCGAGGGCTCGGAACCATGCTTGGGCACCTTGGACCAAGGTGGTCACAACGGCTCGGCACTTGATGGCGTCGGATGCTCCGTGAAGGGTAATCAGGGTGTCGAAGCTGTCGAAGTGGTCGGCCGGGTCGCCTTGGCCGTCGTAGGACTTGAAGGTCGGAATGGAGGTTATGGGAGATACCTCTGCCATCAAGATGTGATCGGAGAACGGGGATTTCTCCTTGTCCTCTGTCGGAGAGACATTTTGCAAGGCGCGTAGGGTGCGCTCCTGCTCTGCGAAACGTCTCTCGAATTCTCACTGTCGGAGAGATAACTCCGACTGTCGTCGCGTTGTGGGGCTGGGGGGACTTCCTGGCACTCCCCGGGGGCGTCGGTCTCTGGGTTTAGATGGCGTGCCACAGGTCTTCCCCTTTTCGGCGTGGAGGTGGCCTCTTGCTCCGGGGGAGGGGCTTGTGAAGGTCCTCCTGACCTGTTACGGATAATCTGCCGGCCTCGGAGGGTGAAGCGGCCTCCGGCAGTGTGCTGATTCGCGTCCTCGCGGGGAGGGCTCTCCGGAGGGGCGCGTGACCTTCCTTCCCTGGCCGCCTGGGTCCTCATGAGTTCCACGAGGATGTCTAGTTTTGCATTGATGGCTTGGAAAGTGTCAGCACCACCGTTGAGTGGTAGCCCCACCGCCGCGGGAGGCGGGGGTGGTCCGTCGGCTGGGGTGTTGCCGTTGGAGGGAGGGTTTTGTGAGGCCTGAGAGGGGCCTTCTCCCGCCGCCACCATGGCCATCCCCCTATCGTCGGCGGACCTCCTCCCTGAACTTCTTCGCACCATGCTGGCTCTTTGGTATATTCTCACAGACGGCGCCAGATGAAGAGGCGTGATCTCACACTGGACCTGAGCTGGGGGGATGATCACCAAATAGTGAACTGCAAGGAAGGGAAACGGATCAGGGGGCCCAGGGATGGTTCCCTGGGGTAAACCCTCCGATGCCTAAGTCAGTATAGCAATGGTGGAAGCTATGAAAGGAGGAGGAAAAGAGAGGCGCGAGATCCCTCTACACCAAGATGGTGAAGTGGTTCCTACTCAGGGAATTTTAGGCGTATGTTGGCCCTTACCTTCCGCGGGAGGGAGTGCCAGGTTTAAATAGTGCGCAAGTCTCATGAGTCCCGTAAGCTGAGGAGTTTCAGGTGGGAGTTACGTCCTCATCATGGGCTCTTTACGCCCTCAAAAACTCTTGCTCATAAAGGGCTCTCAAGGGCAGCGTTGATAAGCAATCGTCGGTTAAACCCAAGTATGAAGGGTGCCAACCCTGTCCGGGCGATAGGCATAGCTCGGATGAAGATAGGTCGGAGTGGGCGCTGAGCGCTTGCCTCTATCCCGGTGAGGGGATAACTCAGGCATGGGTCTTCCTCCGTTCTGACCGACATTCGGGCCCCTAAGGGCCGCCGAGGAAGGGTTTGATCCCGAGTAATCTTATTAGGCTTTTTATCCAAAGTGGGCCCTACGAGGCTGTCACTTAGCTTAGCTGGACCTCGTTTGGTCCTGATGGACCTAGTTCGGATGCTCTTAGATGGGCTACAGAAATCCCCCTCTCCAAGTCCCTATTATCATTTGGTATAGTCTTCGTATTACTAGTTTTAGTCGGAGCATGTCGGATTAAGGCACCAATCGTATTGCCCCTTTTTCATCTCGATTGAATGTTAGGTTAGCAGGCTTAAATACTTAATTAAATCATGCTATAGTGTGCGTTTTCCTATCCTCTTCTAATGATAGCATTTTGCCCAATTTCATACACCATACCGTGTTTAATTATTGTTGCAATAGAAGCCTATCGGGATCGTCGGAGGCCGGGCATGGCGTCCTGTAAGCAGTCTTAATAGAGACCATTTATGCCCCAGGCGGTCTCGCGACAGACCGTTTTCCCCCACTTGCTGGTTTAAATCCTTTTTGATCTAAACGGCCCCTCGATAGACCGTAAGGTCTGGGGTAAGCGGCTCTGTACCTGACCGTTTATGACCCTGGCAGCCCTGTAAACGACCGTTTATATGTACTGTTTAAGTTACGATTGCCTTACTATACCTTGTTCAGCTAGCTTATGTAGGGCAGAAACTCATTAATTCAAATGGAGCATATGGAATAATCTTGACAATCGTTAACTATGATCATGACTGCCAACATCTATCATCTTTCTTTTCATTCAAAATGTATCATCTTGACTATTCTTGAATTGTTACATAAATTGCTTAAATTAAAGATTTCTATCCTTGGATAAATTGTTAGGTTTTGCTTGATAGTCATTCCACCCCGGTGGTGTTGACTGACCGCCATACATTCATTTTTTGATATTTTATTAACCCTCAATTCTTGTAATAGTCAGGACTCTCCACTGGATATTCCTTCCGTCAGACTAGGACCACTATTATGAGACTTCCGTAAGCTCCCGCGAGCCTGGGATTCCCACTAGAATGCCAGGCAGGTCGTACCCACAAAGCCGGAACCCTTCAACTCGTTCGAATCACTTATTTTTGCCCGAACTCAGAGTTGGGACGATCCTACTTATAGCGGCCATTCTGGGACTGCTACTGCAAGTATGCGGCCCAGGGATGACCGTCTGAGATTCTGACCGGTCCTTGGGTGACCGCATTCAATTGGCTTGTGCGTCGACCTTCCCTTGGGTGGAGTTGACCTCCTATTGGGGCCGTTTCTGTCAGTATGCGGTCCAGTCATGACTGCCAGACTGATTAAACGGCCTCCATGTGACCGTTTTCCTTCGGGCATTTTCTCACCTAGGTAGCCTGATCATGACCGCTTATGTCCAGAATTTGGTTTCATGTGTTCTTGCTTGTATTCTACCCTGAAATCTCTTGACTTCTCAGTCAATCATTGAAGTACCACTTGATCTTAGTTGGTAAGTCACATCGCTTAACCATGGAATTCTGGACGATTCCAAATGAATGTCTAAGATGGTTACATGGGATCTTGGATCCAACAAATCAATGCCAACGCATCATAAAGGCCCGGTCTGGTCCTGGGAGGAGCGCCCGAAAAGTACTAGTGCCCCGAAGAGTTGTAATGACATGGTGAGGCATTGCACCGAGTGCATGACTAGCGTGATATATATGACATTCGTTCATTTTGATATTCTTGGAATTCCTACATGGAATCACTTCTACTTGACTTGCTTATTTATTTACTTGATCGGCCAAGTACATGGAAATGATATCTCAATTCTATATTGCTTCATTCTATTGTGTTAGTTGTTACCGCCATTTATTTTATGCAAGTGACATTAAATTAAATTGTTAATTACTTAAACCCTGCCTGCTATTACCTACTGAGCGTTCGCTCACCTAGTTTTTCCCCTTATTTGAGGTAGCTCCGATGATGATGCGCAAACAGACGGGGATGGGCAGGAGTGAAGTCCTTGGAGCGAGCCAGCTAGAAAGCCTCTTGGAGTGTCCTTAGACAGTTTACGTGAAGAGTGTTGTTATGTTAGAGTTGTTTTAGAGTTGTAATTGATTATTCAGTTATTGTTGAGTTATAATGTAACAATGTCAGTGAATATTGGAAATTTCTTTAGCTCTTATTAGTTGATTGATGGATGTGGAAACTAGTTATGTTTAGTTAGTTGGAATGAATGATTATCATGGGAATTATTCCTTCTCTTTGTCATTGTGTTGTTGGAGTTCTTTAAATGCTAGCCCAAGGCATAGCATGTCTGGAAATCAACATATTTTAACTGTCGCGTTCCTATTTTTCACGTCGGGGCGTGACAAAAACCACCAAAACCCACAGGTAAAGTTGATTGGGTCTCTTCTTCGTGTTTTCTTTACATTTTTTCGCAGGTACAGGCAGCATCTAGCACGAGACCCTCTCTCTTTGGCAGGATGAAGAGATAGGAGGAAAAGAACCAACTCCCCGATTTTTTGTTATAGGTCGCGGCCCTTTCAGAGACCGAGCCCTATTTGTCGCGGCCGCAAGCCCCAACCGCGTCTAGTGCCAGCCATGTTCACCGCATATTTTTGGGTTGGTCTGTTTATTTTCCAAGGCATACAACATTATTTGGTGGTCTATCTTACCGCTAGAGGCATTGTTACCCCTTGGTGGCGATCACGGTCACTTTCTCTTCCTCTTTTCCTTTGGTAATTGCTTCATATTCATTGCTTTAGTTAGTTATTTGTTCCACGTTGCTGCATGTGTCTTCTTATTTCCTTTTACCTTGTTGTTGTAATTGCTCCATGCTGCCCCAGCGTGTGCTTTCCTTCTCCCCTTTCCTCTCTCTTTTTCCCTCCAAGAGGAAGAAAAAGGAAGATGGTGACTTTTATTGCCTACACCTCTTTTCTGGCCATCACGGTGGGACAACCTAGTACCCATCATGTTGTTTCCTGCTCACCTGTTGTCTGTCCTTTTAGTTCATCTTTAGATCATGTTTCTTGGATTTCTTGTTTAATTTTGTATTATTTTAGAATCTCTGGTTTAACGCGGCCCTTCCCAAAGCCGCGTCCGGAAGAAGGCGGTCCTCCCCTCGACTGCGTGAAGGTACATGTCCTGAGGCTCACTTTTCTGTGCATTATTTCCTATTCTCGGGGTTTCTATTTGCTGTCCATCCTCTAGTCTGTCTACTACACATATTTTGTGCTTATTTCCATTTAAAATTTGCATGTACCCCGATGCACATAGGGTCATTCATCTCACACTTTAGTTGCATTCCCACCCCGGTAGGTGATCCTCTCAGTTGCATATTCCTTGTGGTCGACTAGGTGATCTTATTTGGGCACCTCCGTAAGTCTCCACCAGCCATGGGTTCCCACACGAACATCGAGCCGGTTGTACCTTTCCCACCCCATTGAGTCTAGGTTTCATCCGTGAGAGGTACTAAAACTAAGTCAACCTAAATCCTTGAAGTCCTCCCTTAGGATCCCTACTTCCGGAGGGAATTGTGATTTAATTAAAACATCTAAGGAACAACAAGGAACTTTAAAATTCTGGTGCATTATTACAACTTGGTTGATATACGTGAAATATTTTCTTGCATATTGTGTGTTTGGGTGTGATTGTGCGTGTCTTGTTTGGTCGGGTTTCCCTTTTGCATGTGGAGTTGCCTCAAGTCTGTGAGTTCGTCTCCCAAAGGCTCCTCCATCACATCCTTCTATCTTTGTCACGCCCCGAGCGCGGAAGGAACCCAGTATACGTGACGAGTTTATATCAATCATGTCAATCAGAGGATAAGGAATTCGACCTTATAGACAGAGTGCACAAAAGTAAAGATAATAAATCAAATCCTTTATTCCATTAATAATGCCAACATCCAAGAGTATGACCATTACATAATCTGTTGATGACTAGACTCAATAAAGGGAGAAGTACAATAGTTGACTCAAGAAAATAGAAAAGACAAGACTAGATAACAACTCCAATGGTTGGAACGATACTACGCTCTTCACTCATATCTGTCCCCATCCGAATGAGCTTCGTCATCGGAGTTACCTGAAAAATAGGGGAAAAACTAGGGTGAGCGAACGCTCAGTAGGAATTATATCTCAAGATCAAGCTTGCTTTAAGTAAATTACATGTTACATGAACTTATGCAGGTATAATGGTGCATGTACGCAAGATAAACACGAGAGTAGAGTATCAAGAAGTATCATAGACGAACTAGCAAAATTATAAGTGTTAATGTGAAGAATATCAAGATTGTCAAGCATCAAGTCATGTCATGTGAATTGGCTAATATCAAACAAGTAAATACCCATTCCAGGTCACGCAAGTCATGTCAAGTCAAGTCAAGCACTAGAGAGTTTGTGGAATGTCAAAATCTAGCAAGTCATGCACTTCGGTGCAATGCCAAATCGTGATCAATTAACTCCCAAGGGCATGAGTACTTTCGGATGCTTCTCCCAGGACTAGATCGGGCCCTATATGCACAAGCATTGAGTCTTGTATATTTTTAGACATCCACTATAGTTATAGCCAATATAGAGTTCCAAAGGAATAAACCATTGTAGGATGATAAGATAGATTTCACGAATGAAGAAGTTTAAGGATAGAACTTTAACAAGTATGACTTACCGATGAAAAACCAAGACATACCATGAAAACTGGGTAATTGGCGTCCACTCAGTCATCGTCAATTACAGAACTAGTCACTAATTCCTACGAACAGTACAAGCTTGATGAAATAGTGTCCACACTCTGGTCGCTAAATCAATGAAATAGCACCACTAGCCTGGCCGCCAATTCCTTCTGGCGCCCAAGTCATGGTCGCTAATTACCGACAGAGACAGACTTCGCAAAAGAGGCCAGAAAAAGCATTCTATGAGGGCTAAAGCATCACGTTTCTTTAGAGTAACGTGATAAATAATGGTTCAGGGTTTTTAGGGTACAACCTGCTGGCTATCTTGAGGGAATCCAAGACTAGCGTAGACTTACGGAGGTCTCAATAAAGAAAGTACGGGTCTAAAAGAAGGAATATCCCATGGAGGGTCTAATCATCACCAAGAGTTGAGTGTGTAATCGATAAAAATAAAACAGGGACTCCATCTACGGACGTGAGATGAGAGTGCCAAGTAAACCCGCGATATGGGCCAGAAAACGCGATAAAACTGAGAGAGAAGAATTGGCGCCTTATCAAAGGTCGCTACTTCCAAAAATAGCGGTTGTCCGAAAGGTCGCTCAATCTTATATTTAACAGAAATTTCAAGATAATAATAAGAATTAACGACACTATACACGGGTGTTAATTCTAAATAATTTCCAGAAATCAATAAAATTCATTATAATTAATGACCTTGTAAAAGGGCGCTCAATCTTTAAATAACATCTATCACTCTGTCGTTGTTTCAAGATTTTCATACATTTCCTATTTTTATCAATCTTTTACCAAACAACGCGTTCTTAGAAGGGTGCTCAATCATAATAGGCGACTGGTTGACAGTCGTTCATTCTTTGTTTGATGCTACGCATCAGGCAGGTACACTCTTAGACACATAGCACTGTTTATATACTTTGAGTTTACATAATCAAGGAAGAGAAGACATGGATAGACAGAGAAAAATATCAGGAATCTAGAAACATGCTCATGCAAGAATTTTAACGCTAGGTTTCATAGATATTAATATTTAAGCATGTTGTATTTATGAAATACACTAAAAGAATTAGCGGCTGGGACAAGGTCGCTCATTAAACTGCGCCCTGGCCACTATCGTAATTTTCAGCAAAGTTCATTCAATAAGCGCCCTTGATAGAAACTCAATCGAACTTCATAAAACTCCAACAGAAGTCATGGAATCAATGCTATACGACCTATATGCATGATTTTACTTTTGATTATCATGTTGGGCTTCATTTCTTGAGAACACCTACCTCTTTTGGCTTGGTTTGGACGATGAACGAACATAACAAATAGCAGCCTGACATCTACGGTACTGCAACAGCAATAGCAATAGCAATAGCCGTACATGATCTTGGAAGAAGAAGAATGATGATAAAAATAGTTGCAACACTCCGAGCAGAAATAGACGATAATAACTGAATACGAAGTATGAAGCCGTTCCCCCTTCACGTTCGTTAACAGGAAGGGTAAGAGCACGGCAGCTGCAGAGGAACAAGCAGAAGGAAGAAACAACAGCAACAGCAGCTTTCCTTCACGGCACGGTAGCTACAGCATAGAGAGAGGAAGACAATGAGCTCGCTTCCCTCCATTCACGGCAGCAAGATGCGGCAGGAACTCCCTGTTGACACCCGTTTTTTGCCGATAAGTTGAGTAATTTCTCTTACTCCCATTTGTTGATGCCTCGAGTTATCCGTTACTCGTTTGGGCTATTTTCTGGCACGTTTTGGGCCAATTTTATGGGTAGCCTCCCTCCCTGGCTAAGTCTGCTTCAATTTAGGGCTTAATGGGCCTTGATTTTAGTTAGTCAAGCATTTTCATGAATTTCAAGTGTCCAACGACATGTACGGTTCATACCTGGCCGCTCAACGATGTGCGGTTGTCTATAAACCGTCCATACATTTATGGAATATTTTGGTTAATTTTCTGAATTTCCACCGACATGCTTTTGTGCGGTCTCATATTAGCCGTTCAAAATGATGGACGGGCTAATTGTAGCCGTTCTTCTCCCAGAGTCCTACGCTTTGTTGTTTTCTCAGATAATTATCCAATTAATCTATTTATCACCGACATGGCTAGAACGGTCGGCCTTTGGCCGCTCTTATTCTTGAACGGTCCAATACTAGCCGTTCATCTGTGAGAGTCCAACGGCGAGGTTCTCAGTTGGTTTAATGGATATATGGTTGGATAATTCCTCTATATTTGAGTTTCCACCGACAGGTATGGATGGTTTACAAGTAGCCGCTCAACATGATGAGTGGTCTATCATAAGACCGTTTAACTGCTCGCATCCTGAAGAATTAAGAGATTTTCTCTTTCCATTCGTGGATTTATCCCCCAACTTCATCCAGCCATTTCTCCGTGAATATTGAGTCATTTTTGGTGCCGTTTCTTCTGGTTGAAATATAGATCAATTATCTTTAACTTCCATGTTATTATCTCGACCTAAACATGCATAGAAACCCTAATTTCGGGGCTGGCTTCTTTGGCTCTATAAATAGACCCTGGGGCCCAGCTTTGAAAGGGGGGGAGATTTTTGGTCGACGGTGAAGCCCTGCCAAATCTTTGAGCGACCTACGACCAGGGAGGGAGGCCGTCTACATCCACACAGGCCTCCGGTTTAAGGGAGTATCTCATTATTTGTGTCTTTAGTTCATTAATCTGTCGTTCTCTCTTGTTTGTATGCATCATCTTCTCCACGTTTCTTCCACGATTTTCTCATTCTCATGCATCATTCACACATCCTCCTATGTTTTTGACGCCCCCAGGGGTTTAAAAATGCCAAGGTATCCCCCATTTCATTTAGCCATATTCATTTCTTTCCATTTTAGCATTTGCTACACTCTCTAGTTCTAATTTGGGTTTCCTTTTGTGTTCTACACGTGGTTTTGCAGGTCAGCAACACACTAGCACGAAGCCCATCCTTTCTGGCCGACCGGAAAGGGTGGAGGTTTGAACCTTTACAACTTAAGGCGCGGTGGCGTTGGGCGGCTCCATATTGACTGTTCGGAAGGACGTGCGGCACTGTCAGAACCGTTCTTCTTCTTCTTGCGGTCACCTACAAGCCATTCGTCGTCCATTGCACTTTGTCCCGCGTTCCACCCCAGCACCGACGAGCGGCCTATCGAGCAGCCGCGCATCCTTAAGGCGGTTCTTCACGAACCGTGCATCCTACAGTGCTGGTCAAAAGGCGAGTGTCTCCCTCTTTTTCCAAGGTACGGTGTGTTTATCACATTAGGCACCTTGGTGGCGATCACATGTGTTCATATTCTCTTGTCCCTTGCCAGTCTGCATTTTATTTGCTCTCACATTGACATTAGCTAAAGGGATTTAAAGGGAGTTTCAAGTCGGTGTAGAGAAAGAAAAAATGTAACATCTCCTACCAACAATTTTTTGGCGATCACGGTGGGTCACCTAGTGCCCATCGTGTTAGTGGTTTGCTGACCCGTCTGTTTGCATGGTTAGTTCCCCGTTTCTTGAGTTGTTTCAGGTCGTTGGCTTGTTTCCTAGTTTTAAGTTTGATGGCGGTTGTGCAGTTCTCACAGAGCCGTTCATCATCTTGAGCGGCTAGGAATCAGCCGCTCTTCTCTGCTTACAGTGCTGATTATTCTGCGAGCCTGCTACATTCAGCGGTCTACATTTGCTCGTCCAACTCTTCATACGGCTAGATCTCGGCCACCCATCCTGCTGGCTCAGGTACATCTCTGTTTTGCACTATTGGCTTTATTGGCATTATGCGGTTGATACAGGTCCGTCCGAGCTTTTGAACGGCTATTGATAGACCGTTCATCGAGGTACGCCCCCATTTTAACATTCTGTGTTTTGTGTTTTTCGTGTTGTTACTCCCTGCTATTGAATGGTCCGCACAAGACCGTCAACCTCCCTGTGCGGTCTTATAGAGACCGTCCTTGCCTTGCTCCAGTGCACCCGGGCCTCATTTTGATTGCCATGCTATATTACCTTCATGATATTTGGTGCTGATCATCGATCTCCCCCTGCTGTCATTATATGTGTGCATTATTGCTAGTCCTCCTTGTTGTTCATATTTGTTCATTGATTGTTAGTTTCTAGGCTAGACTCTTTGCATGCACTCCGGTGCACATAGGGTTCATGCATTTTATCATACTTTAGTTGCATTCCTACCGAGGTAGGGTTTCCTCTCATCTCCATACTCCTTGGAGCCGACTAGGGGACCTTGCTGAGGACCTCCATAAGTCCCCGTGAGCCGTGGATTCCCACACAGACGCCGGGCAAGTTGTACCACACCATCCCCCAGTCTAGAGTTTGCATCCGCGTGAGGGAGAGTCCCTTAGAGTCACCCAGTTTCCCATTCTTACCCTGGTTAGGTACCTTGTGGCTGAGTGAATTCAGATATCAATTAATCCACTAAGGTCCCAAAGAGGAACTTATAAGATTGTTCGTGCATCGTTTATAACTTGGGTGGTCAATTGGTTGATTCTTTTCTCATCTCTTCCCTTCATTGTATGTTGCGGTGTCATCATTTGCATCTTTTTATCAGATTAGGCTCATTTAGGCTGGTTCATCTTTGTGTGTCTCCATTTAGTTGCATTTGTCCTAGGTCGCTTCCCCTTTTCTATCCCCTCCCATTCTTATAAAGTATCCATTCTCCCCATGGAGCACTTCTCCCGTGTACCTTATACCTATACTTCTCCATCTTCTTATCCCCGCGTGGATTCCTCTTCCCATGCGGGCCCATCTCTTTATTCCTCCATTGGACCCTATTCTTTTAACGGGCCTTCTTGTCCCGCCCATGCTGCTGCTAGCCCAATCAATTCTCATCCCCACATACATAATCCTTCCAGGCCCATGCATTCCTCCATTCCCGGAATGGGCTTGCCTTATTCTCAGGCTGGGTCCCTCTATTCGGCCATCAACATTATCCTGGTTTAAATTCATCCTCTCTTACTCAGGCTGGCCCATATCCTTCTCGGACTCTTCCTACCGAGGAGATGATCGCTCAGGCCCAACGTCAGCTTGATGAATTACAATGCCGAATCAATCTCCAAACTTCTTTGGATATCCCATTTGCCTTTCAAGGTCTTCAACTCCCACCACGTTCACAGATTCCCACATATCGTCGCTATGGTGGGATTGGTGACCCCTACGCCCATTTGAAGGATTTCTTATACGAGTTGGCCCAGTTCCCGCACGATCTACACTTGATGGCCTATTTGTTTGGTCTATCTTTAGAGGGCTCGGCCAAGGATGGGTTCTTCACGTTACCGCAAGAGCAGATGATGAATTTTCAAGTTATACAAGAAAAATTCGTTCAGCAGTACCGAGACCAAGTTGGGCCTAGATATTCTATGGTGGATTTGACCCAAGAGAAGATGAAGCCCGACGAGAAATTCCCCACGTTTGCCGACCGCTGGCGTCGTCTAGCCATGCAAGTTCCAGAGCATATTCCGGAGGGCGAACAAATCAAGATGGTTATTTCTAATACAACGCCTGAGTTTAGATGCATCTTAGCCCTGAATGATATCACTTCCTGGCAGCAACTCTACAGCCGAGCCCACTTCATTAGCCAACAACTCCTAGTTTCCCTTGACCACGAGTCTTCTTCATCTTCGCCTTCCATATACCCCTTCTCTTCACCATCCCCCATAAGTCAGCCCTCCACCTCATATCCCTCCATGAGTCGGCCGTCCGCTCCCACTTATCCATATGTCTTCCCATGTCACCCCACTACATCTTCCTCCACGAGTCAGCCCTCCGCTATTTTATTTCCCCACACCTCTCCACTTCCGGTCAAGGAAACATCACACCCTGAGCGGGTGGATGCCGTCCATTATATTACCACTCCCTCCATGCCTCCACATCATTCTAGCCCTCCGCCTTCACCTACGCAATCCCCCTTACCTACACAACCTCCACTACCATCCCCACTACCTTCTCATACCCCTCGGCACCTACCTTGCCCGAAGCGGGCTCCTCACTCTCCATTGTCGGAATCTTTTACAGATGTTTTGAAGTCTTTGATGGCCACCCATGCGTTGCAACTCCCTCCGGTTATGCCTTGCCGACCCGCAGTTGGGAATTTGTTCCATTTCTGTGAATTTCATCGTCAACAGGGGCATTTGATTGATGACTGCCCCGAGTTTCGGGAACTTATTTAAAGATTGGAAGACAAGAAGATGATTGATTGGGCTGTCATGCGCCAATTTATTATAGATCTTCGCAAACAGCAGCAGCAGCAGCAAGCGCCGCCCAGGCAGCCGTCTCCGTCTCAAGACCAGGGGCATCCCTGTGATTCTTCAGTTGATAAGGCACCCGCTCCGTTATTGATCCCCTCACTGTAGACACGCCATTTTCACATTTTTTGTGGGTAAATCTCATATTACACCGTGATGCCCCAAAGTGGCTTACGTATTTGGCTTTATGTGGGTGCTTAGTCATTTTTCAGGGTTTTACATAAAAAAAGAGAGATAAAAAAAATAATAAAATAAGGAAAATACAACAAAAAGGAAAGTTTATATATTGAGAAAAGCATACAAATATACAAAAAAAATAAATAATAATAAAACTTATAAAAATAAAAATCCAAAAAAATTGAGAAAAGGTTAAAAATAATAAAACAAAATAAATCTCAATAAACACTTTTATTTTTGTGTAAAAAATGAAAGCTTATATATATGTGTATATATAAAAATGTAAAAGGAAATCAATATAAAAACACAAAAAAATATAATGATATATCTACTTATCTTTATACTAATCTTCACTTTCTTTTCATTAATCGCATCTTTGTTATTGTTAATCTCCACTCATACGTCTTCATCTTATGCACACCACCACCTTATCTCTCTTCCTCATACATCTCCATCTCACTTTCTCACACTTTTGTCTCTTACACACAGCCGCCCGGCAGAGAGAACCTCCTCTTCCCCACCACTCTAATCATTCATTCCTCTCTTAATAATTTTCTCCAAATCCCATCTAAGCCTATCCGACACTTCTCTCGTTCACCCTCATCTCATCTACACACACACGTCATCTCCCCACCCAACATTCTACACTCTCCCTTCGTCTCTTCTATTTCTCTCGAATCTTCAACCACCCCACTCACTCTTTTCCTTTCTCCTCTAAACACTCGTTAAAACCCATATCCCATCCATCAGCCCCACTCCCCATTTTTAATTATTCTTCTCTCTAGATCTTTCCAAATCTCTCATCCATAGCCTTATGTACCCACATCATCTTTCTCATTTTGGTTTTCTCCCAACTTCTAATATCAACCCACGTCCTTCTCTCCTTTTCTCACTTATCTCCCCACACCCCCTCCACAGCGATGGCCCACTCCTCCATTCTCATCTCTTCCCCTCTCTAACCTCTCCCATCCCCCTCCTTCTAGCAGCATCGAACTCACTCACCCCCCCTAGGACTCTCTTTCCCCCTCCTCTTGCGGCTTCGTCTCTCTCCCCCTTCCATTTTTTTTTCTCTTCTTTTTCTCTCCTAACACTCCCACCTCACATCTCTCTCCCCACTCCTTCTCTTCACTGCTGCACCCCCTCTCACCTCACACACTCTCTACTACACACAGCAACATCCACCTTGCCACTCCTCCACTGGCCGCCAACACTAACACCTCCGCCTCTCCACCATCTTCACCCTCCAGTCCCACCGGCAACACCGCCCGTGAGCCCTCTGCATGCAAGCCCTCGCGCCGTCCACGTTCTCACCATCGTGAAGTCACCACATCGTCCTCGTCTCCACCTCCGGCTAGCCGACGTCATCCACCGTGCGCCCTCGCCCCCGACGTCTCCACCGCGAGGACACCCCCCGTGCGAAGCTCCCGGCGCCCACCGTCCACCACGCCGCTGTCGCCGTGAACCCATCACCTGTGCACCCACGTCCGCCGTCCGTGTCTCAACGTCGCCGTCTGCAACACGCTGCCGTACCCACCGCCGCGTCCACCTCCCTGCCTCTCCGACCGTCGTACGCTTGCACCGTCGTCCGCCGTCCGCCGATCACCCTTGCCGGCTAGCCGACGTCGTCCCTCCACTGTCGCCCCGATCGCCGCGAGCCTTCACCCTCCACTGCCATCCGTTTCCGCCGCATCCACCGGCACCACCAAGCTCCACCCACAGGACCGACGTCCTCTCCTCTCCGGTCACCACTACGCCGAGCTTCCGTGGACACCATCCGCCAATCACCCTACGCACGCCCCCACGTCGCCGTTGCCGGGACCGCCGTCCACCTGTCTTTGCTTCAACGCTACCACCTCCACCCGCATGCGCCACCACCGGACGCCGCTGCCGTTGCCACTCCGACGAACCGCCGCTGCACTCCCGTTCGGCCAGCCACTGCACCGCCTACGCGCGTCTGCCGCGGTCACCTCCGCACCCCTCTTTCCCCTTCTGTTTTCTCCTCTCCCTCCGTCTTCTCTCTCCCCCCGTGTCTCTGTTCCTCTCCCTCCGTGTTTCTCTCTTCTTCTCTCTCACTCTCTCACCCACCAATCTCTCTAACTCTCTCTCTCGATCTCTCTCTCTTTCCCATTTCTTTTAATTTTCTCCCTTCTCTCACTCTATTTCTCTCTCTCTCTCACCCCCTCTCTCTGCTTCTCTCTCTTAATCCCTCTCTCATCTTCTCTTTTTTTTATTTTTTTTATTATTTTATTCCTCCTTCTCCCCTGCCGATTCTCTCCCCCCCATTTTCTCCTCTCTCTCTCCTTTCTCTTTCTCTCCCTCTCTCTCTTCTTCTCTCTCCCTCTCACGTTCTCCTCCTCCCTCTCTCTGCTTCACACTCTCTCCACCCTCCCACCGTATCTCTCCCTCTCGATCCCTCTTACTTTCTTTCTTCTTTTTTTTCTTTTTTTTCCTTTCATCATCTCTCTTTTTTTTCTGCATAGCTTCCCCCCTTACCCGATCTCTCTCTCCTCTCTCTTGATCCCCCTCTCCTTTTTTTATTTTTTTTATTCACCTCCCACTCTATCTCTCTCCCTTTATCTCTCTCTTTTTTATTATTTTTATCTCTTTCTCACCCTTTCCCTCTCAATCGCTCTCACGTTCTCTATTCTCCCAATCCTTCTCTTTTTATTCATGCACACACAGCATATAGCTGTGCCCATTCACACACTATCATCACATGTATACAGCCACCTTCATGCACATTAACAGCTTATGGCTGTGCCCATTCACGTAGTTTAATTAGTCCACACAGTTTCACTCAACACACACACACATGTACATAGTTCCACTGTCGCCTTACACTTTCATGCATGCATAAACTTATATATAGCATGTATATTATATATACATATTATATATCTATGAGTGAGAAGAGTAAGTATATATAATATATATATATTATATTCATACATACATATATATATATTAGATATAGTTTATATATATTATATACTTATATTTATATGTGTGTTTATCTGTAAATATATGCATGTGTATGTTACTAGATATAAATACGTATATATCTTCTAGATATATATATATATATGTGTGTGTGTGTGTGTGTGTTTATGCGCAAATAATTGAACACTTGTATCTGTGTGTATTTATGTATGTGTAAATGTCTTCGTTATTTATGTTAGTTTGCCATCTATTGGCAGGTTTGGAAAGAAAAGTCAGCCTTCGGTTGCGTTAGCATTCCCTCGTGTTCCCGTACACGTGGAAGCCGTTTGGTCCCACCGTTTGCCCGCTTCGCGCTTGCGTTGCCATCAGCGGCTCTTTTTGTTACTCTTATTATTTTGTTGTGTTTTTTTTTAGTTTGTCATACATGTTATCAATGCTTTATCTTATGAATTGTTATCATATTATATCACTTGTCTAACTTAATTTCATTTTCTGTTTGTTTATCTTGCAGGGTAACCAGTCAAAAGCCCCCTTCTTCGACCCGTCGAACGAAGAGGAAGAAGGAACCCGCGCAAATCCCGCGATAAAGGCCAAGCGATCAATCAACCAGTTCGGGGCCCGCGGTCCCTGGCGATCACACCACCAAACGCGTGCTTGTAGTAAATTTTAATTTCTGTCTATAATATCCGCGGATAGCTAAATCCCGGGTCTGTTTGTACTATAATCGGCCGCGGTGAGTCATTTCACCGTGGTCATTTACTTTCTGCACTTCCTTTCTGCACTTGTTATATTATTGTTAAAACCCGCACGGATCAATATCCTGCGGCGGTCTGTTACTGTTTATATTCATGTTATTATTATTGTGTGAGGAGTGATATGCCGTTCTAAATTCGAGTCTACGTGTGTCTTTGTGTCCGCCAACTTCTATTACGTAGAGTCTTAGATTCACACTCGGTATATAGAAAGCTGTCCTCGGAATGGTAGGTCACGCCTACCGGGAAGGGGTTCAGTTTGTGTGAGAGGGTCTTCGGATCCCGTTCTCCGCCCTGTACCGAAGGTCCGCTAAGTCTAGGCTCCACGTCCTCGTACAGAGTGACCTTTCAGGTCATACTCTCTACTGTCTTTTCTACGTCATCCTTTTTACGCACGCGTTTTCATTTTCATCATTTTTTACTCTTTCACTCAGAGAGGGAGAAACCCCATCTCTCTCTCTCAGTCCACCACGTGACGCGTTCACATCTCTGGCTATCACGATGGGACCTACTTTTTGCTTTTTTGGTTACCCACAAACTTTCGGCACCCACGTGTGCCCTTCCTTTTGACACCCACGCGTGTCCCTCCTTTCGGCACCCACGTGTGCCCTTCCCTATTGCACCCACGCGTGCTCACTCCCCTCGTGCACCACGTGCACTCCCCCCGGTCCTTCATGGTTACTTGAGAGGTCAACATTGTCTCGTGCACCACGTGCACTCCCCACTATTCGGCACCCACGTGTGCCCCTCCATTTAGCACCCACTTGTGCTCCCCATTATTCGGCACCCACGTGTGCCCCTCTTCATTTAGCACCCACGTGTGCTCCCCATTATTCGGCACCCACGTGTGCCCCTCCATTTTGCACCCACGTGTGCTCTCCTCTCTCGGCACTCGCGTGTGCCCTTCCTTATTGCGCCCGCGTGCGCCACGTCATCCCCCTCGTGCACCACGTGCACTCTCATAGTCTTTTTTATTTTTCCAAGTGGTCTACGTGTCTCGGAAAGAAGAACGGTTATATCCTACTCTATTTGTTTATTATTGTTATATCTATTATATTATTGTCATCCCTGTTATATTTGTGTGTTTATCCTTGCTGTATCTGTGCTACATATCTTTCATTCAGTATTGCATTTCATGCATCTACCCCTTTATTTTACTTTTCTAAGGATTAACCTTTCTCGGTGAAGGAAGGACTCTCCGTCGGGAATTCCTCTCGACGGACTAGGATCTCCTCCATCGGGACCTCCGTAAGTCCCCGACATCGAAGGATTCCCTCTTCGTTCACTGGGCAGGTTGTACCACTGAAGTACCCCGAAGTTAGTTACCTATCCGTGGTGAGACGAGTGTCCCTAGTTGACACGGCGGTAAAACCAAGGTGTAACTAGGATTTTTGCAAATTTTGTGTGAATATTTATATTTGTTAAAAAGACAAAAAAAGAGGTAAAACAAAAACAAAAAAAGTGGCGTAAGATCATCCACTTGTCTGGTAATCTCTGATATTTGTTTGCTGGTGTATGCACTTATGTTCTGGAAAAATAAAAATGGCTCAATTCTTTCGAAGAGAATCAATCTGGTCGTGGTCAGTAAGTTGACCACGCGTCCATGCAATGGACTCAGGCCCTTCCCGTGACACCTCACAGGAGGTCCCCACTGTTCCACGGGAAATTTCTTCACCCCAGGACATCTTCTCCCTGTTGGGTGTCCTCGCCACTACACAGCTCAGCCCTGAGCAAATTCTGATCTTTCAGGCCATTTTAAAGGGGAAATCTATTTCTCCCCCTCCTCAGGAGTCAACTCCGGCTCCTACATCCTACCAACAGCCGCTCCAGGCTACTGCATCTCCATCACATGTATATGTCACTCCCTCTTCTTCGCTTCAAGGGCAGGCGAGTCAACAGCCGCCTCTTACCAATTCCCCCTCTACAAGCTCAAACCCCTGCATCTCTCATACGCTACCTCAAACGGGTCTATCCACTGGTGGGCCGTCATATCCCTCTGGTTCAGGGTTCCTTTCTCAGGCCTCAACGAGGCCTCTTTCGCCTCAGTGGCAGGCCCAACCTTCACCCTCTTTTCCTCACCCCTCATGGCCCCAAAATTTGGCTGCCCCTCCTACCCTCGCTCAATCGAGTCACTCTACGGGAGAGTCTTACTCCCCTTCTTTTTCATGCCTTCCATGTCAAGCCGCCCCTCCAATGCCTCAAGGCCAACTCTCTACTTCACAAGTCACACCTCTCCAACAAGCTCTCATTGACAAAATGGATCAAATGAAGGAAGAGTTAAAGGAGTTCACAATTCGGCTATCGCCCCCTCCTCCTCAAGTCAACCCCCTTCACGCTAAAATCGCTGAAATAGATAAGGAGTGGAAAAAGGCAAGAGATGAGTATGAGCAAGAGCTTCTTTCAAGTCGTTACGATCAAATGGATACTGTCTACCCATCACCCATTCACCACACTAATTCATATGGCCCTCCGCCTTCACATCCACATCCATATACGCAAAATCTTCCTCCCCTCATTAATACGTATTCCGTCACGGCATCCATTTGAACTTGATGACTATGAGAAGTGGAAATGGCACATGATGAAATTTGTCAAAACTTTGAAGATTCACCCACTCGAGGTTTCTTCGTTCCTTCCCTCTTCCACCACCACTAGAAGACTCATATGCTCAGGACGAAGTCACTGATCCTACCCCTGTCTATGAGACATCATGGTATTATGACGATGGGTCAATGCACCAGCAACCCGCGTCAATGTACCATGAGTCTCCCATTGTTCCTACCCCTACCTATGAGACGTCATGGTATTACGATGATGGGTCCATGCACCAGCAACCCGCGTCAATGTACCATGAGTCTCCCACTATCCCTACCCCTACTTATGAGACATCGTGGTATTACGATGATGGGTCCATGCCACAACAACCCACATCAATGCACCATGAATCATCCACTGTCCCTACCCCTACCTGTGAAACCACATGGTGTTATGATGACGGGTCTGTATCCCAACAACCTGCATCAATTTGAACCCCTCACGTACCACCAAAACCCGACGCTTCCTACGCACCAAGTCTCCTACTGTTACCCCTCTAACTACACAAGTAACCCCCATACTATTAGCCTCCATTGAGCCTCCAGTTAACCCTTGTCTCCAACCTAGTAACCTTCCACTGCTCTCACCTAAGGCCTCCACCATCCCTATAACCCCTTGTCCCCAACCGATTCATGTTCTTCCACATGATCCCTTACCTAAACCTGTGATTAACCCTGAGCATGGCCCATCTATTTTTTCACCCGAGCCAACCTCATCTACTTCCGAGCAAGGGGAGAAGCTCATCGTGTTTCAACCTTCACCTACCTTTCCTACAATCCCTTTCATTGAACCTTTATTACCCGCTGAGCCCATTGCCTTCATCTCGCCTCCGTCACTTAAGGCTTCCACCATCCCTATAACCCCTTATCCCCAACCTATTCATGTTCTTCCACGTGATCCCTTACCTAAACCCATGATTAATCCTGAGCAGGGTTCATCTGTTTTTGCACCTGAGCCAACCTCCTCTGCTTCCGAGCAAGGAGAAAAGCTCACCGTGTTTCAACATCCACCTACCTTTCCTACAACTCCTTCCATTGAACCTCCATTACTTGCTGTGCCTATTCCCTCCGACTCACCTCCTTCCACCACCTCTCGGAGTGGGTGTCTTTCTACAGACACATGTGCCAAAGATAATGTTCAAGAACCGGACAAGAAGAATTTGGCCATGGCAATGCCATTCAAAATCCAAGATTTCATTTGCCGAATGCCGATTAGGGTTCTTGTGCCGGTCACCTTTGAAAAGGCCGAACCTCTATTTGCACCAATGTTCGTCAAGAATAACTCTCAAGAATTGGTGCTGAACAAATCAGAAGACAAGACCATAGTGGTCACATTACTCATGGGCCAACATTCTTTCAAGGCTCTCATTACCCCTTGCTCGGTCATAGTTCAAATGGCCAATCAAAAGAAGGGGTTCTCCTCATGCATAGTAATGACACATTCTACTGCTGAGGAGATGATGAACTCTATGCTCAGGGGTGAGTCAAGCCCCTCTTTGTTGAAAGTTTTTGACGTTTTGTCTACTCCCTACCAACTTCCATGCAAGGAGCGAACACCTATGTTACCAAGCATATTCACACACGATATTCCAATGTCCTTGAGCAATGCATCAAATAAGAAGCTCCTTATGCCAAAGGTCAAACTCTCAATGATAGATACCATCCATTTATCAAGGGAGTTATTTCCAAAAGAGTCATTCCATGTTAAGATCCCTACTACACAAGCAGGACTCTCAAACTTTTGCTATGATTATTTGCCAAGAGAGTTACCATTCATTTTTGAACGTCCAAGGGATCTTGTTACATCAAATGAGAGTTTGTGGGCCCTGACTGCACCAATCGATCCAGTTGGTCAGAGAAGGACCAGGCCGTCTTTTGGGGTGCATAATCGGGAGCGGCTTGCAAGGCCAAGAGGTCAACAAGTTATATTGAAGGTTGAGAGGTCGCCCTGTGAGAGAGTATCCACCAGGAAAAAGGGAGAGCATAAAGTGAAGCTTAAGGGCGAGAAATCCCATGTCGAGGAGCCATTCTGTAGCCCATCTACTTCATATCCCATTCCATCACTGCTTATGCTGTTATTCAGCTTCTTTTTATGGGTAATCTATTGGCTAAGGGGACACTTTCCATCATCTAGATCTATGCAATCAAGCACCTCCTCTGTTCTAGGGTCTTTGGACCCTCACATTCAACCCCCTCCGGAGCCTCCGGATCCTTACCTTCCACCTCGTCCGGAATCTCTGGACCCCTATATTCATCTTCGTCCGGAACCTCCGGACCCCTCCCTGTTTAATTCCACGTCTTTATCCACCTTCTATCCTCGTCCGGAGCCCCCGGACCCCTCCATGTTTAATCCTATGTCTTTATCCATCTCTCATCCCCCTCCGGAGCCTCCGGACCCTTACCTTCCACCTTGTCCGGAATCTCCGGATCCCTATATTCATCCCTGTCCGGGACCTCCGGACCCTTCCCTATTTAATTCTATCTTTTTATCCATCCCGCATCATCGTCCCCGTCCGGAACCTCCAGACCCCGCTCTGTTTAGTTCCTTGTCTTTATTCTACGCTCACATTCCACCCCGTCCGGAACCTCCGGACCCCTCCACGTTTAATTTCTTATCTTTATCTATCTCTCATCTCCCTCCAGATCCTCCGGATTTCTCATATCATTCTCCATCTCTCTCAGGGCATCGCACCCTTCCTTTTTATATCCCTCTTGAACCTCCGGATTTCTCATCTTGTTATCCATCCCTCCTAGGGCATCGTGCCCTACCTTTTCATATCCATCCGAAGTTTCCGGACTTTTCCTTCTTCCGATTTATCCTTTTATTTTTTCGTGGCATTGTGTCCTTCGTCCTTTTCATCCCTTTAAATTACCTTTTTGCATACCTCTTCCCAAGGTATCGCATCCCTCATTATATTCCTCCGGAACCTCCGGATCCATTCTCCTCTAATTCTCTTCCTTTACATCCGGACCCTCCGGATCCGTCTCTCTCAATTCATCGATTTCTAATTCCTCCCGATCCTGATCCTGAGTCTGCCTCGATTCTTGCCACATCAACTGCCTCGGGCATCTTCCCGTTCTCACACTATTTTCGAGGCTTTAGTCCTCACTCTTTTCTTTGATTTCTTCTCACCCTGTAAATTCTTCTAGGCATCTTCCACCTCATCCTGGTCTTGTTATCACTCCTTCAAAATAAACACACTAGTTGGAGGGTTGCTGTATAAAAGAAGCCTCACTGGTGTTCTTCTGAGGTGTCTTGATGATGATGAGTCCTGGAAGTGTGTAGAGGAAGCACACTCAGGTGTGTGTGGTGGCCATGTAAATAGCCAAATGCTTGCTAAGAAGATCATTCGGCAAAGCTTTTACTGGCCCACCATGGAAGAAGATTGTGCTATCTATGTCCGTAGGTGTGTCAAGTGTCAACTTCACGCCGATAAGATTCATTCCCCATCTTCCTCTCTCCATCCAGTATCCTCCCCATGGCCTTTCTCCATGTGGGCATTTGACATCATCGGTCCTCTTGGTGATCCTAACTCCCTTACTAAACAAAAATCCTTCATCCTCACTGCAACGGAGTACTTCACCAAATGGGCCGAAGCTGAAGCCTATGCAGAAATCAAGGCATCAACTATTTGCAAGTTTATTATGAAGAACATCATCGCCAGGTTTGGCATTCCAAGAACTATCATCACCGACAATGGACCACAATTCATTTCTCAGGATCTGCAGGACCTCTGTAAAAGGTATAAAATTACATTGCATCATTCATCACCATATTACCCACAAGGCAATGGCCAAGCAGAGGCCACGAATAAAACCCTGATCAAAATCATAAAGAAAACTTGTGAGTCTAGCAGATTCTCGGATTGGCCAGAGAAGCTTATCGAAGCTCTATGGGCCTATCGCACTTCAATCCGAACTCCTACTGGGCAAACTCCGTTCGCCCTCACTTACGGGATGGAGGCGGTAGTTCCGTATGAGATTCTGATTCCCTCTCTGAGAGTACAATTGGACAAGGACCTTCCCCTCGATGAACGTCGCGATTCTCTCCTTGCCCAGTTGGAACTCTTAGACGAGAAACGTCTGGTTGCTGCCGAGCATGCTCGCGTCTACCAAAATAGACTCGCACGTTTTTACCAGAAGAAGGTTATTGAGAGAAAGTTCAAAGTTGGTGAAATGGTAGTGAATAGAATTTTTGTAAAACCTGGCGGGCCGCGTTCTAAGCTCCAACCCAATTGGGAAGGACCATACGTGGTTCAGGCTGTGCATCCTGGTAACGCCTACAGACTAGTCAGTGCTGAGGGAGTTAAGTTATTCCACCCTTGGAATGGGCTTTATCTTAAGAAGTACCACCCTTAGATAGGTGTACATACTGTCAAAAATGAAAAGAAAACAACAAAAAGGAAAACAAAAACAACAAAATAATGAAAAATAATGAAAACCACAAAAATTTGTATATAAAACAAAAAAGGAAAAACAAAAAAATAGAAAATTTAAAATGTTGATGTTTGGAGACCACCATGGAATCAACTCATTGTATCTTACCTCCATGCCAAGATAGGGCCCATTAAGACTGGTAGGTCTCAGGTCTTAGTTTGCCAGAACCGTGGAGACCCCTGTCCGGCCAGTTCGGCCTATGCCCCCTCAAAAGAAGACAACATGTATACACATCTGTGTTATAAAAAAATTGATAGCATCGCTTATGGTAGGGCATCACTCAAAAGGTCTCCAAGAAAGCTCAAATCTTTATTCTCTTCTTCTCGACCGAATGAGACAGCCGGCGCCCTTAAAACGCTGAGCATGGGAAAGACGAACACAACCCCTAGGGTGAGAGTAGGGCCCAATTCCTCGAGCATGGGTCAGAGCACGAGAAGAGGGCAGTGTCCCTGCAGGCATCCAAGAGGGATTCCATAATGTCAAAATACTATGTCCCTCGCAAAAATCTGTCAAGAAAAAAAATCAGAAAAGAAGAACAAAATCAAAGTCAAGTGAAAAGCCTGGTCGTAGCCGTGCATGATCCCAATAATGAAACCCCTTTGACAGAAATTCAAATTCTACACAAAAGGGGTCATGAGATGTAAATGCTCGAGATTTGGTCTGAAGTTACCCGAAAGGGGAAGTTAAGTGCGCCCCTACTGGCTCGCCGGGTTAACGGTTTTGTCGGTCCTCTCAGGAGGTTCGCCCCCAATATTCTTCCTCCTTCCCCTGAAGATCAAAGCTCAATGGAGTTCCCGAAGGGTGAAACTCGCCAAAGCCTGCAACATCCTTTTAACACAAACATATGGTTGTCCATTTTGAAAAGTAGAAGCCATTGTCATGAAGGAGTCTCCGTGTTTCTGGCCGGTCAAGACCCTTGTCTACCACCTTAATGCCTTCTTATCTAACCTCGGGCTTAGACCAATGCAAGCGCGTCACCTACGGGTGCGACGGCGTCTGATTCCGGGTCAGCATCGCGCGGTTGGTCGTTTGGGTTCCAAGGTGTTCTATTATATACCATCTAGAGTTGTGAGGAAATAGACCCGAGTCGGGCAAATCATTTACCTCGAACACTTTTTGGGTGAATCCCTGCGGTCGGAAGCGACTGGGAGCCTAAGCATGGCATGACGGTATTGTCATCAGGATAAGTCTTAGCCGGCGGGATTATCATTCGAGGAGTCTAGAGGCCCAAATCAACCTAGATGTGCACTTAGGATACCTGGGAGGTTAGTAAGAAATCCATATTCTCATGCAGGTTAGGTGCCATATGGGTGCTTACCAGGCATTAGCAACAAAAAAAATGATGATGATAAAAACAACAAAAAAAGGGAAAAAGAGAAAAATGTAGACATATGCAAAACAAAAAAATGATGAAAAATAAAACAACAAAAAAATACAAGAAAAAATAAAAACAAAAAAATCGCATTTCCTATGATTGCATTTGTATGCAGCATTCCACTTTTACTTTTCACTTGCATCCGTGTGCTTGTGTGCCGCATTCACCATCATATCTTTATCTTGCCTTTATTAATAAAGGCTTGGCCCCTTGACCCATTATCAAGGACAGTCAAAACAGAAATCTACTTATTGAGCAAGGGGCCAAGTCAGAGCAGAGATTCTGACTTGTTTGTTATAGTGATGTATGCAGGGATTCGAGATAGCAACAAATAGATGAAAATAAAAAAAAATCAATAAAACTTTTTATTTCATTCCTAGAAATTATACATAAAGTCCCACCTTCTCTCTCTACATTACTCGTCCCTCCGCTCTCCGGGCAAGACGCTCTAGAGGGTACTACCTAACTACGAAAAGTGGTACTTCTATCGCTCTGCACTCCTCTTCCCATCTCCACACCCCGGCGTCGATCTGCGGGGGCAGCAAAGAAGCTAATAACACGAAAGCCACGCTCTCGTGCTCTTCGGTAGCGTTCCTCACCATCTCTCAGCCATTGTTCAGCAAGGCCAAGGCTGGTTCGGAGTTCAAACAATTGGGCCTCCATGGCCCTTCGCTCCTCCCTCTCAGCCAATCTGTCGGCTCTCTCTCTTTCTCTGTCCCTTTCTTTCTCTGCCCGTTCTCTTTCTCGGTCTTCCCTCTCCAACTGAAGGGTGATCTCAGCTCCACGGCGTCCCTAGAAGAGTCATCATCTGGACGATGCCGCAGTTCCTCTTCCAGCTCTGCTATTCTAGCCTCCCTCTGCGCAGCTTGGGCAAGTGCCTCTTGCGTCTCTTTTTCCTGCCAGATATACCGTCTCAGGTATGCGGCAAGGCATGAATGAGGAAGATTCAACAATGAAACCCTTACCTGTATAGAGAGCATGCCTTCTGCCTCCGCGGCACGCTGCGTCGCACGAGCAAGTTGCTCGTGAAGCAAATCCAGCTCTGAGGTAGGGATCCATAAGCTGGAAGAGACGCCATCTGCTCCCATCGCTGATGAGGCTGCGTCGATCTGGACGTGCTATAACCACATGAGGTGATAATTAGTGGCTAAGCACCATGAATCTAGGGTCATAATTAGGAGTATGCATTGCATATACACTTACCGAGGCACTTAAGGCACCACGCGTATCACCCAATTGTTGCTCCGTGTCTGCCAAGCGAGCTCGCAAGTTCGCTATCATGGTATCACGGACATCCTATAGTCATGTAAATAGGAGTCAGCATTTTCACAAAAAAAATAGATAAGAACAAAAACAACAAAAACAACGAAAAGAAGAAAAAAGGGGAGGCCTACCTCCACAAGTCCCCCAGGTTGGAGTCGCTCTGCATACATTGCCCTATATAGACGCAGATAGTCTTCACTATCTTGTGCCTGCGATTCCACAATTGTGTCACCCCGTTGCCAGTCTTCATACTGTTCGGGGAACCGCACACGCCAATCAATGCAGGTTGCCGGTCCTCGCGTCTTTCTCCCGACCCGAGGTGGCGCAGTCGTATCTACCCACTCCTGAGCTAGCCCCAGGGTCCTCATAACGAATCGTAGCCGAAGCGGCTCGATTTCATTCAGGCAGTGCATCCAAAGCTCTCGTCCAAACAGGGCGCGGCTCATCAAAACCCACGGTTGGTCAGCATCGACCACCCCTGAGTAAGGTCTCCAGTTCACCTAGATTAGATTGTACATATTCTTTTAGCTAGTCAAATGTAGAAGTAAAAAAAGAACTAAAAAAATAATAAAAAGAAGAAAAAAGAATCCTACCATCGCTGTAGGAAACTCCTGCAGCTCACGTCTTAACACCATCAGTTGGTAGGATAGAGGTGCTGTACTCATAATGGGTTGCCACCGTCTGGCTAATGGCACCGTCACTGGTCGCCAATGCCGAGCTCTCCCCATTAGGAGGTAATAGTAGCCCCATAGCTGCATCATCATGTGTCATTAGTGCCTTAAGTGAACTATTGGGAAAACACACAAAAAAAATGAAACAAAAATTACCTGGATAAATGGTGTAAAGCCACTGACAGTCACCTCATGGTCTGCCTCTTGGGATAGGCCTGTAAACAGATGTGCCAGCACGGCAGCTTCCCAAGCATACTGCCCTACTCTCTCGAGATCTACTAGCAGCTCTAGGAAGCGACAGTCGATGCTGCCTCCCTTCGAGCTCTGTAGCAATCTTCCCAGCAAGAAGAGGAGAAATCTCCTCAAGTCCATGTTAGACCTTTCCCAATTGCCGAAATCTGTGCAGTACACAGCACGGCACCCTCTTTCAGTCCTTTCCATGAATTCTTCCAAGGACTCATCATCCCGTGGACGAGTATCAGCAAGTCCCAATGTCTCCATGATGGATGCCTTGGCTACTGATCGGTTCTTCCGACTGTCAAGTTCCAGTCCTAACAGCTTCTGCGCACCTTCTCGGTAGTCCGCGTAAGTGACTCCGGTCACTGCCTCCCTATCCACTCTGAGGCTTGTGATGCAGACAACATCTTCCAGACTGGGTACCATGTGCCCCCAGGGCATCAAGAATGCCCGACTCACTGGGTCCCATCTTTCGCGCAATGCTTGGATGAGGACGAGGTCGAGCTTGATTGGCTCGATCCGCAGAAAGGCCCCAAATCCCATCACATCTAGCCTGGCCTTCTGAAAGTCTGGAAGACCACGATATGCGGCAACCACTAGCTCCCAGGAAATGTGCGATTTCATCATGCTCTGCACATACACAAGAACTGAGCAAAGGGGAGCTTTCCCAAGGAAGAAAAAGGAAGAAAGAATGAAGGAAGGGATGACAAGGCCCAACTTACGAGTTGTGATTGCGTCCTCTCACCGAGCTGCCCCTCAACTTCTGAAAGTCTCCTGGAACTGCTGCCAGATCTGCTCCTCTTTGAAGAGCGGGAAGACTCACCTTCTGCTCTGAAGCTAGATTCACCCTCCATCCTGAGAATTGAGCAACACTCACTACCTCCCCTTCTTGCAAACTTTCACTCTTCGGATCAGCTCTCACGACTCGGGTGCTCTCAAGTCGAGTGAAAGAGGAGGTATTTATAGGATTGGAAGGAAGGTGATCTAGATCTATCACCATCACCCCTAGCAACAGCCGTTTACGACAAGTCACCCCCCCCTTACTGTTGCGGCCACTCTACCATGGGGAGTGATCGATTTGGGGGCGTGATTTGTTGACTTGTCGTCCTTATTCGGTCCAAAGATTCTCCGCGTTTATGGTCATGTTGCATCTACTTTTAGAGCAAACAAGTAAATTGGGGACATTTATGCGAGAAAATAGGGCCAAGGGCCGACGTTTTTATTGGTAGATCCTTTTGAAAAATCATGGCCACGGTACACTCGCGTGTCACTTCGCCATGTGAAGTGAATGGACCAGAGCTGTGATTGTTGACCCGCCACCCCTATTCGGTCCAAAGATTCCCCGTGTCCCTTGTCCTATTGTGACTACTTTTAGCGCAAACAGGGAAACGAGGGACATTCACGTGGGAAAAGAGCACCACGGGCTGATATTGTTGAAGTCTGATGGCAGACTTCCTTTGAAAATCATGGCTATGGTGAGTCACCACTCCGTGTTTTAAGGAGACATCTCGTCGAGCAGGTCTCGCGTGAGAACCCATGTGGTAGAGAAGAGCCGTAGAAGAGAAGGAACGAACGGGCAAGCAAGCTGCATTCAAACCAAGCCATTTCATTCACATATCTATATAAGGGTTTGTGCCCGTCATGAGGAAGGAGTGGGTGTACAAGCCATTCACTAATGCTCGTCACCCACCTGGTTACGTCTCTTCTCTCTCCAAAGGTAAGAATTCCCTCGGAGGCCTTCTATAGTCTCGTGATGCAGCAATCGCTTTGCTGTGCCATGCCCTCCCATCTGTTCTGGCGATGCTTTTCGTCGTCCTCCTATTTCTCTCATGACCCTGATGGCCGTGAAGCTCTTGAAGCTGAGGATGCTGGTTGAACTCCCCTCTACTCTGCTGAAGGAGACTGTACCAACTCCAGGAGCTCCTCTGCCGTGAGCTCCAATTCCCCACCGATTTGCAGAGCAAGTGACGTGTCTGGACGCTCTTTTTCTCAGAGATCCATCTCCTGGGCCTCCTGTGCTGCTTCGTCTTTGCCTTTCTCTCCACTGTCTCTTGCTTTACTTCTCTCTTCACCATCCGGAGAGAAACCTTCAGCTCCAGGACGTCTCAGGGCCGCTCCTCGATGATGTGTCGTCGTCACTCCTTCTCCAGCTCTATTGTCTGGGCATCGCGCTCTGATCAAGCAACACACTCCTTCTTTGTTCAGACCATAGGAGCTAGCAAGCCCTGGCTTTCTATTGCCTTCTAGATCCAATCATCTTACAAGGTTAGGATAAGTGGGTGAACTGTGTAGTGAAAATCCAAACCAAATCATGCCCACTTGAACTGCGAGCTCATGCTCGCTCTCTTCGGCACAAGCTACTGTGCCAGAAACTTGCTTCTGGAAGGACATGATCTCCGAGAGAGGAGCTTAGGAACCAAAAGGTCCTGTCGGCCATCCTTTGCCACCTGCTGGGCACCCTGAAAAGAAAGGGCACAAATGCCGAGTAATGACTGAACACTAGAAATCCAAAAACACAAAAAAAGAAAAAAGAATAAAACAAACAAAAAAAACGATGAGTTGCCACTATGTGTCTTGCCACGTGAACTCTGCTTTTTATGTTTCCCCTGCTTGTGTGAATTGTGTGACTGACTGATATTCTGTATATGTGAATGTTTATTTCTTGTGAAATATTTCTGTTTACTGTGTTCACTGATGGATGCAGGCTTTAAAAGAAAACAAAAGAAGAAAACAAAAAGCAAGAAAAAGATGAAAGAAAATAAAATAAGGAAAAATGGATCATCACCTTCCCACTTGTATTATATCCACATTGTGTCCTATATTATTTCTACACTATTAGAGCATGTAAAGGGCTGTGCGTCTTGAATGAATTTGGAGTTTGAGCTTAAACTCTGACAACTCCAGAGGAGTCCGAGTCGTATGGGTAAGACGTTAAGTTATGTCAGAATGGGGACGACGGTTCCGTTCGGTGTGTCGATGAACGGGCCCCGGCTCATTACTGACTCATCGAATCGGTATCCTGACCCAGTCTCCACAGCTTAACCTTGGCCAGTTCGTCTCATTGTGAAAATCATTCACTTAAGTCGATTGTGCAAGCCATTGTGTTTAAACACTCTGAAATGTGAGATATTCCATTCTGAGTCGAGTACTCAGTTTTCCAAGGTTGCCTTGGGCTGTTTCTCTGAAAGAGATCATTGTTTGGATTTGTCCCCAAATCATCTTTTTATTCCCCTCGGACCCACCTTGGCTGTAGCACCTCCACAATGGCTGGTAACCGCTCCCCAATGGTGAAACCTGAGGTTTACGACCCAGGTACTTTCGCGTCGTGAAGTTGGTCCTTTTTAGTTGTTTGTGCCCCAGTGCACACTTTGTCTTCCTTGTTTGTTTATCATCCAAACAATGGCCGATTTCGGAGAACCTTCCTCAAGGTTACTTCGGTGAAACTCGGGAAAGATTTCCATCAGGAAAATGATGAAGGCGTGTTTCATCACACCTTGGCATCTGCTTTTCACTTCACTCCATTCCATTCCAATCCATTTCATTCCATTCCATTACACGTCATGTCCCTACAAACCAGATGCCAAGGCGGGACAGCTGTAGACATGCTATTTTCACATTTTTTACGGGTAAATCTCATATTACACTACGATGCCCCAAAGTGGCTTATGCATTTGATTTATGTGGGTGATTAATCATTTTTCAGGATTTTACATAAAATATATAATAAAAAAATCAGAAAAGATGAGAAAATACAAAAAAATGAGAAAATTCAAAAAAAGGGCTACAATAAATTCAAAAAAGGTTATAAAAAAATAAAAAAAATCAAGAAAAGGTTAAAAAATGTTTAAAAATAATAAAACAAAATAAATCCCAATACATAAAATAAATAATTTTATAAAATACAAAAATGATAAGAGCTTAGATATATATATATATATATATATATATATATATATACATAAAGAAATCATTACAAAAACACAAAGAAATATATAATAATATATATGTATTAATTACCTACCTTTGTACTAATCTTTATTTTATTTTCACTAATCTCATCATTATTATTTTAATCCCCGAAACCCTCTCTCTTATGTCAGTTTATTATCTCTTCCCATTCTATTTTATTCCCTCTTATTCCCTCCACTTGCACATACTTTTTTATCTTCGGAACACACTCTTCCCCACCCCACTTATCGTTTTCTTCTTCTTTCCTTTTCATTCTCCCCACTCTCCTTATCTCTTTCCTCTTATTTCTTTCTCATTCTTCCACTATCGGAGAACCCATCTCTCACGTCCCTCTCTTTCTTTTTCTCCTGTTTCCACTCATTCACTCACACTCCCCTCCACTGAATCCCCAGCCCTTATCTCCATGATCAATAATTCTCCATTCCATTATCATCTTTCCTCCTTCTTTTCTCCCGGGACGACTCCCACTCTCGGAGGCTCTCTTTTGGTCTCTCCTCTCTCCACCTTCCCAAAAGGCACCCAAGAGAGATCTCCCCTTCTTCTCTCTCTGTCACCCACCATCCCTCTGTTAGCCGGCCGCACCCGCCTCCACTGTTGCTGCCATTCGCACCCCTCACCATCGTCCCCGCCTGCCTCTCGGCTACGCCCACGCTGCCGCAACCTCCTCCGCCGACGCAGCACCCCCCGCGTCCGAGCACCCGCGAGCTCCCCCTTCCACTGCAGCTCCTCCGTCGACCGTCCTCCACGCCGCCATCCCTCTCGCAGCGCAGATCCTGTCACCGCCCGGTGACGTCTCCAGCTCCCCCGTGCATGCACCGCCGCCCACGACGCCGCCACCACCCGGCCGCTGCACTCTCCACCACCGGAGCACCTCGTCATCCACGCCAGCAACCACCACCGCGTCTCCCTCGCCCCTGCACACAAGCCGTGGATGCCACCGCGACCGCCGGCCACCTTCCACCCAAGTCGCCGTCCACGTCCCCGACGCCGTGCTCCCTCGCCCCCGACGTCTCGACCTGCACCGCCGCCGTCGTCCGCCTTCACCGCAGCAAGCCCCCGCTGTCCACGTCGTCACCGTCGCCAACCCCCACGCCAACCGCCGTGAGCTCGCCGGTGACCCTCCTCGCGCCCGCCTCCACGCTAGCCATTGTCTGCTGCTGCACCTCCCGGCCGGCTACCGCTGCCGACCCCCCTGCGCCTCGACCGCCGCGTCGGCCACGAGCTCGCTGCCGCGAGCCTCTCTCTCTCTCTCTCTTTCTCCCGCTCTCTCCCTCTTTCTCTCTCTTACTCTCCCCCCTCTCGCTGCGGGTCTCTCTCTGTCCCCCCCATCCGCCTCTCTCTCTCTCTTCTCCTCTCACTCACCCTCTCTCCCTCTCTCTCTTCCCATCGCACTCTCTCTCCCATTTTTCTCTCTCTCAACCCTCTCTCTCTCTTTTATATATATTTTTATTTACTCCCCCTCCCTCTGTTTCACCCGATCTCTCTCTCTATTTTAATATTTTTTCCCTCTCTCCCCTTTTCTCATCCGCTCTCTTCTCTCTCTCCCCATCTCTCCAACTCTCTTTCTATTTTTCACTCTCTGATCTTTCCCCCCCTCACATAATCTTTCTGTCTTTTTATTACTCCCTCTCACATCCGGTTACACTTTTCACGTGCACACAGTTTAGCACACACAGTCACGCACATGCAGCCAATTCCAAATTTACGTACAAAGCCATGCACGTGATTCTTCCCTTTGTCTATATGCATCTACGTATATATACTTATATATATTTTTTACCTGTAAACATACAGAAGAGAGTATATATCTGTACATATTATATATAATATGCTAAGATACTCATGTGCCTGAAGTTATATTTACGCGTGTTATATGTTTATGTAATATATTTAAGACATCTATGTAACACTTTATAGAAATATATCTATTCACATATATATATTGTATGCTTCTATATATATATATATATATATATAGTTAAACACATGTGTGTATGTTTATTTATATGTAAATATTTTATTTATTTACATTAGTTCATTGTCGGTGTAGGAATAAAAGCGACCTTCGGCACAATCAGCATTCCCGCGTGTTCCCGTACATGGGGAAGCCGTTTCGTCCCACCGCTTGCTCGCCCCCGTGCTTGCATCGCCATCAGCGGCTCTATTTTTATTGTTATTGTTTTATTGTATTTTTAGTCTATTATTAAGTTATTAGTGTTTTATCTTATGAATTGTTATCATATTATATCACTTGTCTAACTTAATTTTATTTTCTGTTTGTTTATTTTGTAGGGTAACCAGTCAAAAGCCCCCTTCTTCGACCCGTCGAACGAAGAGGAAGAAGGAACTCGCGCAAATCCAGCGATAAAGGCCAAGCGATCAATCAATCAATTCGGGGCCCGCGGTCCCTGGCGATCACACCATCAAACGCGTATTTGTAGTAAATTTTATTTTATGTCTATAATACCCGCGGATAGCTAAATCCCGGGTCTGTTTGTACTATAATCGGCCGCGGTGAGTCATTTCACCGTGGTCATTTACTTTCTGCACTTCCTTTCTACATTTTGTTATATTGTTATTTAAATCCCGCACGGATCAATATCCTGCGGCGGTCTGCTTATTGTTTATATTCATGTTATTGTTATTGTGTGAGGAGTGATATGCCGTTCTAAATTCCGAGTCAACGTATGTCTTTGTGTCCGTCAACTTCTACTACGTAGAGTCCCAGGTTCGCACTCGGTATATACAAAGCTGTCCTCGGAATGGTAGGTCACGCCTACCGGGAAGGGGTTCAGTTTGCGTGAGAGGGTGTTCGGATCCCGTTCTCCGCCCTGTACCGAAGGACCGGTAAGTCTAGGCTCCACGTCCCCGTACAGAGTGACCTTTTAGGTTATACTCTCTACCGTTTTTTTCTACATCATCCTTTTTACGCACGCGTTTTCATTTTCATCATTTTTTACTCTTTCACTCAGAGAGGGAGAAACCCCATCTCTCTCTCTCAGTCCACCACGTGACGCGTTCACATCTCTGTACCCCGACGTCGATCTGCGGGGGCAGCAAAGAAGCTACTAACACGAAAGCCACGCTCTCGTGCTCTTCGGTAGCGCTCCTCACCATATCTCCGCCATTGTTCAGCAAGGCCAAGGCTGGTTCGGAGTTCAAACAATTGGGCTTCCATGGCCCTTCGCTCCTCCCTCTCAGCTAACCTATCGACTCTTTCTCTTTCTCTGTCCCTTTCTTTTTCTGCCCGTTGTCTTTCTCGGTCTTCCCTCTCCAGTTGAAGGGTGATCCTTAGCTCCACGGCGTCCCTAGAAGAGTCATCATCTGGATGACGCCGCAGTTCATCTTCCAGCTCCGCTATTCTAGCCTCCCTATGCGCAGCTTGGGCAAGTGCCTCTTGCGTCTCTTTTTCCTGCCAGATATGCCATCTCAGATATGCGGCAAGGCATGAATGAGGAAGATTCAACAATGAAACTTTTACCTGTATAGAGAGCATGCCTTCTGCCTCTGCGGCACGTTGTGTGACACGAGCAAGTTGCTCGTGAAGCAAATCCAGCTCTGAGATAGGGATCCATAAGCTGGAAGAGACGCCATCTGCTCCCATCGCTGATGAGGCTGCGTCGATCTGGACGCGCTATAACCACATGAGGTGATAATTAGTGGCTAAGCACCATGAATCTAGGGTCATAATTAGGAGTATGCATTGCATATACACTTACGGAGGCACTTAAGGCACCACGCGTGTCACCCAATTGTCGCTCCGTGTCTGCCAAGCGAGCTCGCAAGTTCGCTATCATGGTATCACGGACATCCTACAGCTATGTTATAGGAGTCAGCATTTTCACAAAAAAAATAGATAAGAACAAAAAATAACAAAAACAACGAAAAGAAGAAAAAGGGCAGGCCCACCTCCATAAGTCCCCCAGGTTGGAGTCGCTCTGCATACATTTCCCTATATAGACGCAGATAGTCTTCACTATCTTATGCCTACCATTCCACAATTGTGCCACCCCGTTGCCAGTCTTCATACTGTTCGGGGAACCGCACACGCCAATCAATACAGGTTGCCGGTCCTCGCGTCTTTCTCCCGACCCGAGGTGGCGCAGTCGTATCCACCCACTCCTGAGCTAGCCCTAGGGTCCCCATAACTAATCGTAGCCGAAGCGGCTCGATTTCATTCAGGCAGTGCATCCAAAGCTCTCGTTCAAACCGGGCGCGGCTCATCAAAACCCACGGTTGGTCAGCATCGACCACCCCTGAGTAAGGTCTCCAGTTCACCTAGATTAGATTGTACATATTCTTTTAGCTAGTCAAATGTAGAAGTAAAAAAAAAGAAGAAAAAAAAATAATAATAAAAAGAAGAAAAAAGAATCCTACCATCGCTGCAGGGAACTCCTGCAGCTCACGTCTTAACACCATCAGTCGGTAGGATAAAGGTGCTGTACTCATAATGGGTTGCCACCGTCTGGCTAATGGTACCGTCACTGGTCGCCAATGCCGAGCTCTCCCCATCGGGAGGTAATAGTAGCTCCATAGCTGCATCATCATGTGCCATTAGTGCCTTAAGTGAACTATTGGGAAAACACACAAAAAAATGAAACAAAAATTACCTGGATAAATGGTGTAAAGCCACTGACAGTCACCTCACGGTCTGCCTCTTGGGATAGGCCTGTAAACAGATGTGCCAGCACGGCAGCTCCCCAAGCATACTGTCCTACTCTCTCGAGATCTACTAGCAGCTCTAGGAAGCGACAGTCGATGCTGCCTCCTTTCGAGCTCAGTAGTAATCTTCCCAGCAAAAAGAGGAGAAATCTCCTCAAATCCATGTTGGACCTTTCCCAATTGCCGAAATCTGTGCAGTACACAGCACGGCACCCTCTTTCAGTCCTTTCCATGAATTCTTCCAAGGACTCATCGTCCCGTGGACGAGTATCAGCAAGCCCTAATGCCTCCATGATAGACGCCTTAGCTACTGATCGGTTCTTCTGACCGTCAAGTTCCAGTCCTAACAGCTTCTGGGCACCTTCTCGGTAGTCCGCGTAAGTGACTCCGGTCACTGCCTCCCCATCCCCTCTGAGGCTCGTGATTCGGACCACATCTTCCAGACTGGGTACCATGTGCCCCAAGGGCATCAAGAATGCCCTACTCACTGGGTCCCATCTTTCGCGCAATGCTTGGATGAGGACGAGGTCGAGCTTGATTGGCTCGATCCGCAGAAAGGCCCCAAATCCCATCACGTCTAGCCTGGCCTTCTGGAAGTCTGGAAGACCACGATATGCGGCAACCACTAGCTCCCAGGAAATGTGCGATCTCATCATGCTCTGCACATACACAAGAACTGAGCAAAGGGGAGCTTTGCCAAGGAAGAAAAAGGGAGAAAGAATGAAGGAAGGGATGACAAGGTCCAACTTACGAGTTGTGATTGCATCCTCTCACCGAGCTGCCCCTCGACTTCTGAAAGTCTCCTGGAACTGCTGCCAGATCTGCTCCTCTTTGAAGAGCAGGAAGACTCACCTTCTGCTCTGAAGCTAGATTCGCCCTCCATCCTGAGAATTGAGCAACACTCACTACCTCCCCTCTTTATGAATTTTGACTCTTCAATCAGCTTTCACGGCTTTGTTGTTTTCAAGTCGAGTGAAAGGGGAGGTATTTATAGGATTGAAAGGAAGGTGATCTAGATCTATCACCATCACCCCTAGCAACAACCTTTGCGACAAGTCACCCCCCTTACTATTGCGGCCACTCTACCATGGGGAGTGATCGATTTGGGGGAGTGATTTGTTGACTTGTCGTCCTTATTCGGTCCAAAGATGCTCCGCGTTTATGGTCCTGTTGCATCTACTTTTAGAGTAAACAAGCAAATCGGGGACATTTATGCGGGAAAATAGGGCCAAGGGCCGACATTTTTGAAATTTGTGGTAGATCCTTTTGAAAAATCATGGCCACGGTACACTCGCGTGTCACTTCGCCATATGAAGTGAATGGAGCAGAGCTGTGATTGTTGACCCGCCACCCCTATTAAGTCCAAAGATTCCCCGTGTCCCTTGTCCTATTGCGACTACTTTTAGCGCAAACAGGGAAACGAGGGACATTCACGTGGGAAAAGAGAGCACCACGGGCCGATATTGTTGAAGTCATTGGTAGACTCCCTTTGAAAATCATGGCTATGGTGAGTCACCATTCCGTGTTTTAAGGCAACATCTTGTCGAGCATGTCTCGCGGGAACCCATGTGGTAGAAGAGACCTGTAGAGCAGAAGGAACGAACGGGCAAGCAAGCAGCGTTCAAACCAAGCCATTTCATTCACATATCTATATAAGGGTTTGTGCCCGTCATGAGGAAGGAGTGGGTGTACAAGCCATTCACTAATCCTCGTCACCCTCCTGCTTACGTCTCTTCTCTCTCCAAAGGTAAGAAGTCCCTCGGAGGCCTTCTATAGTCTCGTGATGCAGCAATCGCTTTGCTGTGCCATGCCATTCCATCTGTTCTGGCGGTGCTTTTCATCGTCCTCCTGCTTCTCTCGCGACCCTGATGGCCGCAAAGCTCTTGAAGTCGAGGTCGCTGGTTGAGCTGCCCTCTGCTTTGCTGATGGAGATGCTACCAGCTCCAAGAGCTCCTCTGCTGCGAGCTCCAATTCCCCTCCGATCTGCAGAGCAAGTGACGTGTCTGGACGTTCTTCCTCTCAGAGTTCCATCTCATGGGCCTCCTGTGCTACTCTGTCCTTGCCTTTCTCTTCATCTTCTCTCGCTTTACCTCTCTCCTCGCCACTTGGAGAGAAACCTTTAGTGTCAAAGCATCTCGGGGCAATCTCTCATGCTGTAGTTGCTCTGATCTTTCATCTCTTATTCTGTGATGGTCAGCTGTTGCTTGGCATCTGCCATCTTAGCCTCTTACAGAAAAGGGATGGAGGAGATTCAAAGCATGTGCAATGGCATTAAGGCCTTATTTTATTTCAAAATGAGGACTACACCTGGGGTTTAGGCACTTCGGGCCTCAAATTCCCCAATTGGGTTACATAAGCTTTCCACAGTTCCATGTCCTCATTTACAGACACCATTACCTTCAGTGGAACACTTGCCTTCCACGATGCTTTAATTGCCTTCACATCGTTTGCATCTCCCTCCATACCTAGCTCTCTCTTCCTCAGAGGAGGAATTTCAGATAACATTGGGAATGAATGGCGAGGGAGGCCGATCTGAGTATAACACCGATGTGCATTGTACGGAGCAAACTCAGTCGCGCCGACCAGCTGCACCTCCGCATCTGGGAAAGACCTTGTGAGGAGTTCACATGACAGTAAACATGTTGGCGCATAAGTGAACATGTTATGCATCATAGTGCTGTAGTGATTCCTCCAGTCTTCGTGTTTCTTCAACCAAGGAGCGCGATTTACCACATTACCACTAAAGCCTAACACATCGGCTATGTGGTAAAGTGGACTTTGTTGGAAGATTTTTGAGGTAGTAGTCATCCCCTCGTGGTGGTCAAATTTGAAATGCAAGTCAATCCAGCAATTTAGAAGGAGTATGCAACCAAAAGGAGGCTTACCCATGCTAGAAGCTGTGAGACCACTGTAGAGATAGGCAAGGATGGCGGGCCCCACTCTCTTTCATTCCAAATCCCACAAATAGCGCTCAATTGGTCCTCCTCCACTATGTTGTCTGTATAAGGAAATAGGAGAGCTCCCGCTAAGCAGATTGTGAACCCCTTCATCAGTTTCTCCAGCTGATCATCACTTGTCGATTCTTCCAGGGCACTCATGGTCCATTCTGCAAGCTTTTGTAAGTTAATTCCCTGTCGAGTTTGGACCGCCTTGATAGCCTTCGATGGCATGAAACTTCCGAGAACCTCCTCAGAAGTCACATTTTTCAGCATGCGCGAGATCTTTATCTTGCCATCCTTCTTAAATCTCTTCAAACCGAGTAGCAACTCCACCTCCTCAAAAAGAATTGTTACTTCGAAAGTGGGGAAAATGAAGGTGTGAGTTTGAGGGTGCCAAATTTCTACTAGTGCACCCATGGCTGCCCAATCCATGTAAATCTTATCATAGTGTTTGGCGTGAATCACGAGTCCTTGGAGATGCCATTTTGATATCACAGCTCTCATGCCAATGGTTATATTCGAAGTGAGCTTCGATAGCCAGGGCAGCTTTGAGAACTTCCTTGGGCTCGGGAAGAGAGGATATGGCTGAAAAGGAAAGGAAATGTCGAGAAGGTGAAGGAGAAGTCATACAGAAACTAGAAAATGAATCAACTCACCATTCCTGAGTGAATTCTTTCATTCAGATGCCCTTCAATGTCCCTAAACCGTTGGATCTCATTGCTAGCCCTGCTTCTCTTCACGGGACGCGAGGATTCACCTTCCATCTCAAGTCAAAGGGGCTAAGATCACTCTTTCTCTCCCTTGCTTCTCTTTACGGAATTCGTGCTTGTGCTTCTTCCTGGCTCGCATATGAGCTACTTATAGAATAGAAAGGAATCAATGTCGTCGTCAACAGTTTGTCGTGTTATGATTATTAGTCTTGTATGATTGGTCATGTTATGATTATATTTTTTGACGATTGTGTTCATAATTCTATCTTGTCATGATTGTGTTAATAATTATGCCCTATCATGATTGCCTTAAATAACTCTGTCTTCATGATTGTATTTTGTTATCATCGTTAAATTGTTCATGTAAATTTTAAAGAAAAAAAAGAGAAAAAGAGAAAAAAGATGAAACAAGGAAAAAAAATGGATCATCCCCTTCCCATATCTACATCTCCGCATTATGTCCTGCATTGCATTTAGTCCGAGCCGTACATATAGGATGTTAAGTCGTGAAAGAATGGGGACGACGGTTCCGTTCAGTGTGTCGATAAACGGGCTCCCGCTCATTACTGACTCATCGAATCGGTATCCTGACCCAGTCTCCACAGCTTAACCTTGGCCAGTTGATCTCATTGTGAGAATCATTCACTTAAGTCGATTGTGTAAGCCACTGTGTTTAAAGACTCTGAAATGTGAGATATTCCATTCTAGTCGAGTACTGAGTTGTCCCGAGGTGTCTTGGGATGTTTCTCTGGAAGAAACCATTGTTTGGATTTGTCTCCAGTTCATCTCTTTCATTCTCCTCGGACCCACCTTGGTTGTAGCACGTCCACTGGCTGGTAACCGCTCTCCAATGGTGAAACCTGCAGGTCTACGACCCAGGTACTTTCGCACTGCGAAATTGGTCCTTTTAGTTGTAAGTGCCCCAGTGCACATTTTGTCATTCCTTGTTTGTTATCATCCAAACAATGGTCGATTTCGGAGGACCTTCTTCAAGGTTACTTCGATAAAACTTGGGAAAGATTCCCATCAGGAAAATGATGAAGGCGTGTCTCATTACACCTTGGCACCTGCTTTTCACTTCACTCCATTTCATTCCAATCCACTTCATTCCATTCCATTACATGTCATGTCCCTACAAAGCAGACGTCAAGGCGGGATAACTGTAGACACGCCATTTTCACATTTTTTGTTGGTAAATCTCATATTACACCGTGATGCCCCAAAGTGGCTTACGTATTTGGCTTTATGTGGGTGATTAGTCATTTTTCAGGGTTTTACATAAAAAAAGAGAGATAAAAAAAATAAAAAAATTAGGAAAATACAACAAAAAGGAAAGTTTATATATTGAGAAAAGCATACAAATATACAAAAATAAATAAATATTAATAAAACTTATAAAAATAAAAAACCAAAAAAATTGAGAAAAGGTTAAAAATAATAAAACAAAATAAATCTCAATAAACACTTTTATTTTTGTGTAAAAAAATGAAAGCTTATATATGTGTATATATAAATATGTAAAATGAAATCAATATAAAAACACAAAAAATATAATGATATATCTACTTATCTTTATACTAATCTTCACTTTCTTTTCATTAATCGCATCTTTGTTATTGTTAATCTCCACTCATACGTCTTCATCTTATGCACACCACCACCTTATCTCTCTTCCTCATACATCTCCATCTCACTTTCTCACACTTTTGTCTCTTACACACAGCCGCCCGGCAGAGAGAACCTCCTCTTCCCCACCACTCTAATCATTCATTCCTCTCTTAATAATTTTTTCCAAATCCCATCTAAGCCTATCCGACACTTCTCTCGTTCACCCTCATCTCATCTACACACACACGTCATCTCCCCACCCAACATTCTACACTCTCCCTTCGTCTCTTCTATTTCTCTCGAATCTTCAACCACCCCACTCACTCTTTTCCTTTCTCCTCTAAACACTCGTTAAAACCCATATCCCATCCATCACCCCCACTCCCCATTTTTTATTATTCTTCTCTCTAGATCTTTCCAAATCTCTCATCCATATCCTTCTGTACCCACATCATCTTTCTCATTTTGGTTTTCTCCCAACTTCTCATATCAACCCACGTCCTTCTCTCCTTTTCTCACTTATCTCCCCACACCCCCTCCACAGCCATGGCCCACTCCTCCATTCTCATCTCTTCCCCTCTCTAACCTCTCCCATCCCCCTCCTTCTAGCAGCATCGAACTCACTCACCCCCCCTAGGACTCTCTTTCCCCCTCCTCTTGCGGCTTCGTCTCTCTCTCCCTTCCATTTTTTTTCTCTTCTTTTTCTCTCCTAACGCTCCCACCTCACATCTCTCTCCCCACTCCTTCTCTTCACTGCTGCACCCCCTCTCACCTCACATTCCTCTCTCTCCACTACACACAGCAACATCCACCTTGCCACTCCTCCACTAGCCGCCAACACTAACACCTCCGCCTCTCCACCATCTTCACCCTCCAGTCCCACCGGCAACATCGCCCTTGAGCCCTCTGCATGCAAGCCCTCGCGCCGTCCACCTTCTCACCATCGTGAAGTCACCACGTCGTCCTCGTCTCCACCTCCGGCTAGCCGACGTCATCCACCGTGCGCCCTCGCCCCCGACGTCTCCACCGCGAGGACACCCCCCGTGCGAAGCTCCGGGCGCCCACCGTCCACCACGCCGCTGTCGCCGTGAACCCGTCACCGGTGCACCCACGTCCGCCGTCCGCGTCTCCACGTCGCCGTCTGCAACACGCTGCCGTACCCACCGCCGCGTCCACCTCCCAGCCTCTCCGACCGTCATACGCTTGCACCGTCATCCGTCGTCCGTCGATCACCCTTGCCGGCTAGCCGACGTCGTCCCTCCACTGTCGCCCCGACCGTCGCGAGCCTTCACCGTCCACTGCCATCCGTTTCCGCCGCATCCATCGGCACCACCAAGCTCCACCCACAGGACCGACGTCCTCTCCTCTCCGGTCACCGCTACGCCGAGCTTCCATGGACACCGTCCGCCAATCACCCTGCGCACGCCCCCATGTCGCCGTTGCCAGGACCGCCGTCCACCCGTCTTTGCTTCAACGCTGCCACCTCCACCCGCATGCGCCACCACCGGACGCCGCTGCCGTTGCCACTCCGACGAACCGCCGCTGCACTCCCGTTCGGCCAGCCACTACACCGCCTACGCGCGTCCGCCGCGGTCACCTCCGCGCCCCACTTTCCCCTTCCGTTTTCTCCTCTCCCTCCATCTTCTCTCTCCCCCCGTGTCTCTCTTCCTCTCCCTCCGTGTTTCTCTCTTCTTCTCTCTCCCTCTCTCACCCACCGATCTCTCTAACTCTCTCTCTCGATCTCTCTCTCTTTCCCATTTCTTTTAATTTTCTCCCTTATCTCTCTCTATTTCTCTCTCTCTCACCCCCTCTCTCTGCTTCTCTCTCTTAATCCCTCTCTCATCTTCTCTTTTTTTTTATTTTTTTTATTATTTTATTCCTCCTTCTCCCCTGCCGATTCTCTCTCCCCCCATTTTCTCCTCTCTCTCTCCTTTCTCTTTCTCTCCCTCTCTCTCTTCTTCTCTCTTCCTCTCACGTTCTCCTCCTCCCTCTCTCTGCTTCACACTCTCTCCATCCTCCCACCGTATCTCTCCCTCTCGATCCCTCTTACTTTCTTTCTTCTTTTTTTTCTTTTTTTTTCCTTTCATCATCTCTCTTTTTTTTCTGCATAGCTTCCCCCCTTACCCGATCTCTCTCCTCTCTCTCGATCCCCCTTTCCTTTTTTTATTTTTTTTATTCACCTCCCACTCTATCTCTCTCCCTTTATCTCTCTCTTTTTTATTATTTTTATCTCTTTCTCACCCTTTCCCTCTCAATCGCTCTCACGTTCTCTATTCTCCCAATCCTTCTCTTTTTATTCATGCACACACAGCATATAGCTGTGCCCATTCACACACTATCATCACATGTATACAGCCACCTTCATGCACATTAATAGCTTATGGCTGTGCCCATTCACGTAGTTTAATCAGTCCACACAGTTTCACTCAACACACACACACATGTACATAGTTCCACTGTCGCCTTACACTTTCATGCATGCATAAACTTATATATATCATGTATATTATATATACATATTATATATCTATGAGTGAGAAGAGTAAGTATATATAATATATATATATATATATTATATTCATACATACATATATATATATATTAGATATAGTTTATATATATTATATACTTATATTTATATGTGTGTTTATCTGTAAATATATGCATGTGTATGTTACTAGATATACATACGTATATATCTTCTAGATATATATATATATATATATATGTGTGTGTGTGTGTGTGTGTGTGTGTGTGTGTTTATGCGCAAATAATTGAACACTTGTATCTGTGTGTATTTATGTATGTGTAAATGTCTTCGTTATTTATGTTAGTTTGCCATCTATTGGCAGGTTTGGAAAGAAAAGTCAGCCTTCGATTGTGTTAGCATTCCCGCGTGTTCCTGTACACGTGGAAGCCGTTTGGTCCCACCGTTTGCCTGCTTCGCGCTTGCGTCGCCATCAGCGGCTCTTTTTGTTACTCTTATTATTTTGTTGTGTTTTTTTTTATTTTGTCATACATGTTATCAATGCTTTATCTTATGAATTGTTATCATATTATATCACTTGTCTAACTTAATTTCATTTTCTGTTTGTTTATCTTGCAGGGTAACCAGTCAAAAGCCCCCTTCTTCGACCCGTCGAACGAAGAGGAAGAAGGAACCCGCGCAAATTCCGCGATAAAGGCCAAGCGATCAATCAACCAGTTCGGGGCCCGTGGTCCCTGGCGATCACACCACCAAACGCGTGCTTGTAGTAAATTTTAATTTCTATCTATAATACCCGCGGATAGCTAAATCCCGGGTCTGTTTGTACTATAATCGGCCGCGGTGAGTCATTTCACCGTGGTCATTTACTTTCTGCACTTCCTTTCTGCATTTTGTTATATTATTGTTAAAACCCCGCACGGATCAATATCCTGCGGCGGCCTGTTTACTGTTTATATTCATGTTATTATTATTGTGTGAGGAGTGATATGTCGTTCTAAATTCTGAGTCTACGTGTGTTTTTTTGTGTCCGCCAAGTTCTATTACATATAGTCTTAGGTTCGCACTCGGTATATAGAAAGTTGTCCTCGGAATGGTAGGTCACGCCTACCGGGAAGGGGTTCAGTTTGTGTGAGAGGGTCTTCGGATCCCGTTCTCCGCCCTGTACCGAAGGTCCGCTAAGTCTAGGCTCCACGTCCTCGTACAGAGTGACCTTTCAGGTCATACTCTCTACTGTCTTTTCTACGTCATCCTTTTTACGCACGCATTTTCATTTTCATCATTTTTTACTCTTTCACTCAGAGAGGGAGAAACCCCATCTCTCTCTCTTAGTCCACCACGTGACACGTTCACACTCACCTACCCCCTCACCTTCACCGTCTCCTACTCAACCTCCACGGCCCCCACAAAACCAAGCCTCTGCTCAGGCCAGCACAAACTCTTCTCCTTCCTCCTCCATTTCCACCACCGCTTCTACTCCCATCGCCGCTCGACGTGTTGTATCGACACGTCGGAGATGGGCGCCACAACTTGCCACCTCATCTGCCTCGCCACCACCTTCTCCACCCCCGTTTTAGCTGCCTCCATTGGCCACATCTCCATCATCGCCTTCTCCATTATCCCCATTACCGTCACCACCACCGTCTTCACCGCCTCCCCTCTCAAAGACCCCTATCCCATCACCTCCACCATCTCCACCGCCTTTGCCATCCCCTTCGCCATCATCATCCGAACCTGAGCAAGCTACCCCTACGCCCACGCTTCTACCTTTGCCTTCACCTCCTCCCACACCTCCGCTCTCCAAACCTTTACCCCTACCAGAGCCTATCATCGTCGTTATCTCTCCACCGCTCGCATTGCCTTCACCCACACCTGCCAAGCCTTCTCCACCCCTCTCTCCACCTATTTCAACCCCACGGAGCGGGTGCTTGCTACCTTTGGTGTCCCTTGGGTCTAGTCCCCAGGGAGATAAAGAGCCGAGCCAGGCTTTGATTATGCATTACAAGCTTCAAGACTTCATTTGCCGCATGCCGGTCCGAGTCCTGGTCCATGGCTATTCTAGGGATAATGAGCCTGCACTTGCTATGAAGACGGTTTTTAAGAAGAGTTCTTTAGCACTGGTGCCAGTTTCTTCAAAAGCGAGGCCGGTGACAATCTCTTTGCTTGCCGGAGAATTCACTATTGATGTTGTTATCACCTCTCGCCTGATTGCTATTCAGTTCACTAGCTCGGAAGAGTTTTCCGCCCGGATGGTGCTAACCCACATGGCCGCCAAAAGTTTAATGAATTCAGCATTCAAGGGGCAATTGGCCGTGTCCTCGGGAATGACCAGGGGCATTCTGCATTCTCTGTCTCATCTCCCTCGGCTTGTTGGTGAGGCAGCCACGTCAACACCGCGTATCACCCTCCCTCAGTTCTGTCCTTCGCTTCTAGCAAGGGAGTTATGCTTCATGCCTAACTGTCGAGTGAAGATGCCAAAGCTCCATGTTCTAGCGCCAAATGACAAAACTCCACTGCTTCCTGATGCTCATCCCAAGGAGTTGACTATTCTGGAATGTCTTTCTATGGTTGGCACCGCACAGCTAGGGGCAACAGTCCCGATGAAGCTACATATTCATGACCGGGCTAGGACATCTACCAAGTGGGCCCGTTATTTAAGAAAACATTGCAGGACAATAATCCCGAAGGCCCGAGTCCACGCCAGGTGGAGTTGTTGCAAGCAAATTTCTACCAAGAAGAGGCGGCGACATAAGTTCAAGGGCCGACGGTTGTGTATTCAGGGGCTCACTTCACCTCCTTCTTCTGTCTCTTCGTCTTCTGACCATTCATCCTTTCTATTGCTCAGTTTCTATCCTTGGGTGGTATACCTTCCACCAACTGACTATATTTTTACCATCTTCTCCTGTCCTCACCATTCTGGGTCCCGGCCTATGTCCTCCTCTTCCCCTGATCCAGGGGCATCTTCTAGTTTTCTTCCCCGGGTGCGTCCGGATATCACTTCTCATCCCTTTTCCCCGACCCTGTTGGGGATTCCTCATGCTCATTTCCCGACCATGTCGGGTGATTACCCTTTTCTTTCACCGACCTTATCGGGTGGTCCTCACTCTTCTTCCCCGACCCTGTCGGGTGTCTATCATTTTCCTTCCCCGACCTTGTCGAGTGGTTCTCACACTCCTTCCCCGACCCTATCGGGTGAGTCTAATTCCTTTTCTCCGACTACGTCGGATGATCACTCCTCTTCCCCCTTATCTTTGCCACAATCCTTTTATGGTTCGTCTATTCTATCTATCTCACCCTTTCAGGGTCATCACCCTTTTTCTTGCTATTTTCAAGGCTTTAGTCAGCCTTGATCTCAGTTAAATCTCTATTTATTCTGTATCTGGTTCCTTGTTATCAGGGCCTCTGTGCCTTAATGAGGGAGTTCTAGCCCTCGTCTCTCTTCCTTTTTATCCTTTTTCGTCCAGTTTGATGTCTGCCGCTCCTCCATGTCAAGGAATCTCTACACTTTGCTATCCTCTCCATTTTGTCATGGCAAGCAAGGAACATAAAGCTCGTGCTGATCAAAGCTCGTTGATCATGTTCGCTTCGGGATGCTACTTCCACGCCATGGATTTGCAAAGGTATCGTTATTTTGTGCAAGAAATGTGCTTTCATTCCCATTATTTCTGTTATTTTGGCACATGCTTATAAGGTTGATTCCTTAACATGATTGAGTGGCTTTAGAAGCTTTTGTTTAAATTCGATTTTAAATTTGTGTCAAATAAGAAGTTAGCTTCTACAGCATCTTAGGCTGGTGATAACTCCGTGTTAGGAGTCTAGTTCCTTTCCCCGATTGTTGAGGGTGACCTTGAGTATAGGTTTTTCATACACCACATGGCAAGCTATAGCCGATCTCTCTAAGGCCACACCGTTGCTACTTTGGCCATACTATGGGTATGCACAAAGGCCTTTTCTCTTCTTTGCTCGGTCAAGTGCAGGGGCAAGAGATTGATGGATAAGATGACCAACCTAGGCACTCCCAAATACGAGAGAGGTCTCAAATAGGGGCAGTCTTGACCTTGAAAAGTGAGCTTTCATGCTATATCTAGCCAATAAGGGCTACCAAAATGAGAATATAAATCAATGTAAAATTATGAATCAAAGGCATGGCAAGAGTGGCAGTACAGTTCCCCGCGGGACGTCATGAGCCCAGTCGCATGCGTGCCTAATAAATATGGGTCTAAAAATCAAAGACACAAAGCCTCGGCGCAACAAGCTATCTCTTTGAGGGGTAGTGCCTTGGAAGGAATTCGAGCCTTGATATCTCACATCCTATACGAAGCTTGTCTCCAATTTTTTCTTCTGCTTCTCCCTCTTAGGCTAGGTTGTATCCTAGGTATGGCCTTAGTAGGGACACTATTCTTTAGAGGCGGTTGGTTGTCGCAAGTGACCCTCACATGCACGCCCTGCTCAAGAGATGCCTTTAATGAAAGGGGAAGGGACGACGATCCCTGACCAGTAATTCGAGCCTATCTTTGGGTGCTGTAGATTGATATTGTCAAAAATCCAAAAAAAAAGAGATATGTCGAAAAAAAATCAAATATTGTCAAAATTCCAAAAAAGAAATCAGATATGTCAAAATTCCAAAAAAATCAAATATTGTCAAAATTTCTAAAAAAATCAGATATGTCAAAAAATATAAAAATTCAAATGCTTCAAAAAAAATCCAAAAAAATGAAATACTATTGAAAATCTAAAAAAAAATTATTTTTTCTTTTTCATGCATTTGTATTTGTTTTAAGGATAGATACGTAATCCATTTGCTAAGTGTGCAGGTTGCAAGTACTCAGGCATTCCTTGCTATATCTTTGTGCTCTGCCTCCTGTCCACATCCTTGATCTGTTCTTTCCTTCTTCGATCCACTCTCTCGATATGTTCTGAAGCTCATGTCCTTCTCAGCTTTTGTTTGTAATGATTATATCTATATGAGAGAGTTTTACCTCACGATAATGAACAGGGCGGTTCTGCTTCATTCTGATCTTGGGTTTCGATTGAAGTGGATATTTATCTTGTCTTTTATCCTGCCATGTCCTTGTCACGTGTTCATGTCCCACCGTGTTGTCCCACACATATTGTTTTCTCCCTCACTGCATGTTGTTAGTCATCTAGTCGTCCCTTTGTGTCATGTGTTCTTGTCCCAACCGTGTGGTTATCCGTCATATTCTTATCACAACCGTGTGTTGTCCCACCGCGTTGTTGTCTTGCCACACCGTGTTCATGCAGGCATATTGTTTCTGTTCATGCCCTTGCATATGTGTTCATTTGCCTTTGTTATGTTATGTTGCATTGTCTCCCATCTCATTTTCGCTATGTTTATACTTGCTTGTTTATCATGTTTGTCTTATACATGAAAAGCCATAAAAATATAAAAATGAAAATCCAAGAAATATGCCGTTTCGCCTGCACAGGTAAGTCAAGTATGGCCTTCTATCCTTGCATCTCTTATTGCATTACTATATGGTACTATGTTATATTATCTTGAGAACCGGTTGGTTATCTACGTGTTACAGGATCTGATGTTCCCCTTTAACAAAAATGATGATGATCCATGTTCACGTATTTAATCTCAGGATAGGCCGTTGGGTTGGGAAAGCCTGGGGAGGATGGTTCTATCTCGCACGCTGTGCTTGCGGATAGTGTCTTGACTCTGAATCTCCCAGCTTAGCAATATTATTCTCGATTATCTTCTATTTTAATCTTTTCTTCGCATTCGTTTTGACGATTTCTTTTATTTTTAGCCCAGCATGCATCATACGTATCTTTTTGAGCATTCATGACCCATGGTTTGCCCGCGAAATGTCCCATCAGTGATGGTTGGCTGTGCGTTCAGTGCTTGAGTAAGAGGAACAATTCCACTCTGAGTTGGAAGGTTCACTTTGGTCAATTCGCTTGGTTTGGTTGATTAAGAGGTCCCCATCTAGAGTTTTAGTCTATTTCTTTATTTTTTGCTACTTATTCCGGTTTCCTCATTGGTCTGAGGGATTGTGTCCCCCATGAGGTTGATTGTGTGTTTCTTTTTATTTAGTTTAGTTCCTCCAGATTGGCATCGCTTTTAGTCTAATCGTTCATTGTGGATGGTTCGGAGTTTTTCGGAAGATTCTTATCGCTTGTTGGTAAAAACGGGTGTCGTTTTACCTTAACGCCCGCTTTTCGGTCCACTCCGCTTCATTTCCGCTTCATCTCCATGTTCCATTTCGCTTCCGCTTCACCTCCGCTCGCTCCCCTACAAAGAGGACGTTAAGGAGGGGCATCTGTTGACACCCGTTTTTTTCTGATAAGTTGAGTCATTTCTCTTACTCCTATTTATTGATGCCTCGAGTTATCCGTTAGTTGTTGGGCTATTTTCTGGCACGTTCTGGGCCAATTTTATGTGTAGCCTCCCTCCCTGGCTAAGTCTGCTTCAATTCAGGGCTTAATGGGCCTTGATTTTGGTTAGTCAAGCATTTTCATGGATTTCAAGTGTCCAGCGACATGTACGGTTCATACCTGGCCGATTAACGATGTGCGGTTGTCTATAAACCGTCCATACATTTATGGAATATTTTGGTTAATTTTTTGAATTTCCACCGACATGCTTTTGTGCGGTCTCATATTCGCCGTTCAAAATGATGGATGGGCTAATTGTAGCCGTTCTTCCCCCAGAGTCCTACGCTTCGTTGTTTTCTTAGATAATTACCCAATTAATGTATTTATCACCGACAGGGCTAGAACAGTCGGCCTTTGGCCACTCTTATTCTTGAACGGTCCAATACTAGCCGTTCATCTATGAGAGTCCAACGGCGAGGTTCTCGGTTGGTTTAATGGATAAATGGTTGGATAATTCCTTTATATTTGAGTTTCCACCGATAGGTATGGACGGTTTACAGGTAGCCGCTCAACACGATGAGCGGTCTATCGTAAGACCGTTTAACTGCTCGCATCCTGAAGAATTAAGAGATTTTCTCTTTCCATTCATGGATTTATCCCCCAACTTCATCCAGCCATTTCTCCGCGAATATTGAGTCATTTTTGGTGCCGTTTCTTCTGGTTGAAAGATAATTCAATTATCTTTAACTTCCATGTTATTATCTTGACCTAAACATGCATAGAAACCCTAATTTCGGGGCTGGCTTCTTAGGCTTTATAAATAGACCCTGGGGCCCAGCTTTGAAAGGGGGGGAGATTTTTGGTCGACGGCGAAGCCCTGCCGAATCTTTGAGCGACCTACGACCAGGGAGGGAGGCCTTCTACATCCACACAGGCCTCCGATTTAAGGGAGTATCTCATTATTTGTCTTTAGTTCATTAATCTGTCGTTCTCTCTTGTTTGCATGCATCATCTTCTCCACGTTTCTTCCACGATTTTCTCATTCTCATGCATCATTCACACACCCTCCTATGTTTATGATGCCCCCAGGGGTTTAAAAATCCCCAGGTATCCCCCATTTCATTTAGTCATATTCATTTCTTTTCATTTTAGCATTTTCTACACTCTCTAGTTCTAATTTGGGTTTCCTTTTGTGTTCTACACGTGGTTTTGCAGGTCAGCAACACACTAGCACGAAGCCCATCCTTTCTGGCCGGTCGGAGAGGGTGGAGGTTTGAACCTTTACAACTTAAGGCGCGGTGGCGTTGGGTGGCTCCATATTGACCGTTCGGAAGGACGTGCGGCACTGTCAGAACCGTTCTTCTTTTTCTTGCGGTCACCTACAAGCCGTTCGTCGTCCATTGCACTTCGTCCCGCGTTCCACCCCAGCACCGACGAGCGGCCTGTCGAGTGGCCGCGCATCCTTAAGGTGGTTCTTCATGAACCACGCATCCTACAGTGCTGGTCAAAAGGTGAGTGTCTCCCTCTTTTTCCAAGGTACGGTGTGTTTATCACATTAGACACCTTGGTGGCGATCACATGTGTTCATATTCTCTTGTTCCTTGCCAGTCTGCATTTTATTTTCTCTCACATTGACATTAGCTAAAGGGAGTTTCAAGCCGGTGTAGAGAAAGAAAAAAAGTAACATCTCCTACAAACAGTCCCTTCGAACACAGAAGCAGCAGTAGCCTTTGCATTTTCGAGAGGGCTTAAATTTATAGAGAAAGAAAACCTATGGGTTTTAGAATCGTAATGGGATGGAAGTTTCCCACGTAAACAATCGTACTTGGTTAAAACCTTCTGTGCTAATCCTTTCTTTCCTAAACCACAACCACTTTCCTGGTTGGGCATAAACCCTAAAACCTCATGCAAAGGTTCGAACATGAGGAGGTTTTGGGCTTTTGAAAACAACCCCCGTTATATGAGTGTATACCCAATACTCCCTTAGACGTAGGGAAAGGTTATGGGCTTCTGTTTATTAAGGCCCATATAAAGGTTAGGCCCTTTTTTCATGCATGGTTGTGGGTTTGGGCTCTAGTCTTTATTTAATTATTATGTTTAAAATTGATTTAAGAAATTTTATTCTCATATTTTATCCGGGTTGCTACACCCTCCCCCACATAAAAGAATTTGGCCCCCAAGTTCAATTTTGTATAGACATGGAGGGTGCAGAATACTTACGATCTTGAAATAAATCTGGAAATCTTTTCTTCATCGATTCTTCGGTCTCCCACGTGGCTTCTTGCTAGTGATTCTTGTTCCATTGGATCTCCACCATAGGGATCGTCTTATTCCTGAGTACGCGAACCTCGCGATCAAGGATCTTCAAAGGCTTTTGTTCATATGCTAGATCCTTTTGTATTACCAGGTCGCCGTGATCTATTATGTGGGATGGATCATGAATATACTTTTTGAGCATAGAAATATGAAAAACATTGTGTACTTCGGATAGTTGCGGAGGCAAGGCGATCCGATAGGCAACCTCGCCAACTCTTTCAAGCACTTCGAAGGGACCGATATACCTTGGTGTAAGCTTGCCCTTAACACCAAATCTTCTAATACCTCATCCTGGGGAAACCTTAAGAAAGACGTGATCTCCAACTTGGAACTCGAGGTCTCTCCTTCTAGTATCGGCATAAGACTTTTGTCTAGACTAAGCCATCTTGAGTCTTTCTCTAATGAGTTGAATATTTTCAGTGGTGTCTCTTACCATGTCTGGGCTTATAGTTACTTTTCTCAAACTTCGTCCCAGCATAGTGGTGAGCGGCAACTCCTTCCATATAGTGTCTCGAAAGGTGCCATTTGAATACTTGCCTGGTAACTGTTGTTATATGCAAACTCGACCAAGGGAAGATGATCATGCCAGCTTCCACCAAAATCAATAATACAAGCTCTTAGCATGTCCTCTACTACTTGGTTCGTTCTCTCGATCTGACCATCCGTTTGAGGATGAAAAGCTATACTAAAGTTGAGTCTTGCCCCCAAGGAACGTTGTAGACCCTTCCAGAAATGAGAAGTGAAACGCGGGTCTCGGTCAAACACGATCGAAACATGTAGCACCCCCGATAAATACCTTTGAGTAAATTAAAAAAACTTCTTCTTAGAAGAAATCATACATAAGGCCTTACATAAAGAACCCAACCTCACAAGCACTATAATACAAATGTACAAACCAACCCTACTTTATGACATAAAGAATCATGATGGCTTTGTGTAAAGAGCCAAACCTTAGGGGGGCTAGCATATAAAATTACAAATCATCACCTTATGCATACGTAACCTACTCTTTTTAATAGAATTCTAGGTTTTGTTTAAAGAACTAAACTATAGGAGGACTAGCATACAAATGTGCAATCCAACTTTATGCACATGGGTAAAAAATCATACATGAGAGGTCTTGTACAAAGAAAGAAAACCATGGGAGGGTTTTTCTATAAATGTACAAGAGAAACTTTAACACATGGGCCATGGGTTTGTACGTAAGTGGAATCCACACTTTCCACTTACCAAATTGAAGACCCTTCACATAGGCGTCAATTGCCAAATTGAAGACCATGTATAGGGGCGCCAATTTGAATAGGGCCCCATTCCATTAAAATATTAATATATATATATATACATCCTAAATGCTAACACGTGAATGTGGGCTCATGAATAATGACACCTAGGCTAATGATGCCCTCATGCAAGGCGTCATTTACGTGAATAGTGCCACCTAGATTAAATGAACGACCTCTTACAAAGGCGTCATTTAACACAATGTTTCTAGAAGATTGAGACACGAGTAACCCATTTTAGCTGGCAAAAACAATGCCCACTCAGCAAGACCCACAAGACATTAAACCAATGTCTTACGACCCCTATATCTAATCCCCTATGTAGCACTGACATAGGCTACTGCCGCGTCAGTGCTGAAGGAGCGTCTTCTTTCCGAGCCTACGTCCTGCTGCGATCCTGCTGCAGCTTCTTTTTTTGAACCTCGTATCACAAGTCAAAAGGTAGGTATTCTCAAATCCTTGCCTAACTAGTAGCTAAATAGGTTATTTGATGCATGTTTAGAGTTCGATTAACTAGTCAACCATGCTATATATCATCTGGCTTTACCGTAATCAAGCAATAATCATGTATATACCATGTTATTTTGATAGCCTGTTACATATTACCATGATCTTTAAAAGTTTGAATTTAGTTTGTTAGCATGATTTTTATGAGTTTTTGAACATATTTTATCACACTAGTTTTACAGGGTTAATAACCATGTTTTAAACCTTAATATATAGTCTATGTTAACATAATATGTTCATGGTTTAAAGACACGGAGGCTCCCAGCCCTCTGGTAAATGGCGCCCCTGACAAGGGCGCCATTTTCAAAATTGAAGACTACTTACGCAGTCGTCATTTAAATGAAGACACCCCCAATATCGTCAATTCGATTTCTAAAATTTTCAGTAATTGATAATTCAACACATTCAAAAATCCATAACTATCGAACTAAAGCACGAAATTTTTGCATGAACATGTTTCTGGAATCCTGACATTTTTCTCAACATATTCGTGCCATTACTTACTGATTCAGAGCTTTTTCACGCTGATGAATAGTGGACACCTCTCTGTAATTGGCGCCCCTGACCAGGGCTCCAATTACAGAATTGAAGACTGCCTGCGAGGGCGTCAATTAATTGAAGACACGCTGCATGTCGTCAATTCAGTTTTTTTAAATTTCCAAAAACCAGTAAATCAACGCATTCAAAAATGTATAACTAATAAACTGGTCCTAGAAAATTTTGACAGAATATACTTCTGTGACCTTGAGATTTTTCTTCACCTGACCATGTCTTCGGATTCTGATTCGGAGAAACTTTAGGGAACTGAATAGTGACTTGTGTCATAGAACTTACAGTTCTAATGCGAAGCACAACTCACTTGCAAAAAAAACTCAATTGGTGTGTCGTCAATTCGAGTTGAACCTGTACTTAAATTGAAGACACCATGGAAGTCTTCAATTAAATGAAGACTGTTCACAGGGGCGTCAATTCCGTTTCTTGAGGAATTAAAGTTATAACATTAGAAAATTCATATATGTGAAACCAAAACTCAGTAATTATATCTGAACATGTTTCTGGATTCCCGAGGAATTATACTAAGTATTCATATCCTTACTTTCAAATTTCGAAAAACTTTTTCAAAATGAACAGTGATTTGAGTCACAAAACGTTTCTGCTGGGTGAAAATCACTGAAATGAAGACGACCCTCAAGTCTTCAATTACTGAATTGAAGACAGCCCTCAAGTCTTCAATTATCGAATTGAAGATGGCCCTCAAGTCTTCAATTTCTGAATTGAAGACGACCCTCAAGTCTTCAATTACTGAAATGAAGACGGCCCTCAAGTCTTCAATTACTGAATTGAAGACGGCCCCCAAGTCTTCAATTAATTGAAGACTTAATGAGGGGCGCCAATTTCAATATATATATATAATTTTTGAAATATCATAATTTTGAAAGGTTGGGCAACCCCCAGGCGTCAATTCTTCAAATGACGGCAGCCAGCAAGTCTTCAATTAATTGAAGACTGCTTGCAGGGGCGCCAATTTCTTATATACATGTATATATATTCAAAAATTAGCCCCTATAATTGGCGCCCTAAACCAGGGCGCCAATTAATGAATTGACGACTTCCAGGACGTCTTCAATTAAATGAAGACATCCTGGGGGGCGCCAATTTCATATATGCTTGTATAAATTTCTAAAAATTGAAAATTTGAAGGATTAGCAAACCCCCGGATGCCCACTCAGTAATTACAACTTCTGATCTTGATATGTCTCGAGAATTGTGCAAACACAACCCTAATCCATACTCCTACGTATGATGAATTCTTGAATTCCATTCCATGATAAATATACTTGTGTAAACCCTACATGGTCAAAACCTTGAACCTCTTAAACTACCATTTGGGAGTGTTGGAGCTAAGTGCTATGCTGGGCAAAGTGCTACGTTGTGGGAGCCACCTCTTGAGGTCGTATGGCGCAAAGTGCTACACGACGGGAGTCACCTCTTGAGCCTGTAGGGGCCACCTCTAGAGTCCTCCATAACCAAATGACTAGTTATTCTCGTCTGTAATACTACATTTCTAAATTCTTGAAATTCTGTATTGGCTATAAATGAGAGTGGATGTCAAAGGTAATATATGAAATACTGTGCAGATAGGGCCCGGTCTGGTCCTGGGAGGAGCACCCGAAGGTACTTGTGCCCATGGGAGTTTATTGACCACGGTGTTTAGCATTGCACCGGAGTACTTGCTTGACTTGAGACACTCCACCCCTACTCTCTCTCTCCTTACTTACTTGACTTGCGAGGCCCGGAACGGGCAATACTTGACTTGTGGCCCGAGAAAGGGTAAAATACTTACATGATAATAGCCAATTCTACTGATACATACTTAAACATTACTTGCTGGAATTGAATTGTTACTTGCTCGTACTTGAGTTCATACTTGTACACGAATTCCTGCTTGCCCCGAAGTGGCATTTACATTTGTAAACTCTTGAAATACTACTTGTCAAATACTTGAAATCTTGATATACTCTCTTTATGCAGTTCTTGATCTCTTACTATTTATCATGTCTAAATTTACTTGTATACCTGATTTTTCTTATACGTACATCATGCATAGCCATACTGACAATACATGCAACTTGTAAATCACGTAAAGATTGCTCGTATTTGAGATGTAATTCCTACTGAGCGATTCGCTCATCCAGTTACTTCCTAACATTTCAGGTGAATCGGATAGCGACAAGAATGGGTTTGAGGCCGAGTGAAGAGTGCTAGAACGCCATCCACCTATCTTTACCTAGTCGAGTCTTTGAATTTAATTGAGTCTACTTTGTATTCCAGTATGTCAGTTACTTGTCCGAACCATGTTAAGGCACTTAGCCTAGTATCGTCTTTTTAAATTTGGAATTTGTCATGGACTATTTTTATTTCCTTTGGTTAATCAAGTAAACATCACTTGGACTATTGGAATTTATTAGTTTTATTAGTCATTTGCGCACTTCGAAATTATGTATGTTAAAATTCTTATCGCTCAAATGACACGATCTATATAGACGCGTCACGCATCCGAGTATCTTCCGCGCTCGGGGCGTGACAGTCTTCGTGGTATCAGAGCCTAGGTTTTCAAACCTTGGGAACTAGAAGAAATAAAAGGTTAGAAATTGAAATCTAAGTAAAAACTTGAGTCCAAGGATAGATACACCTTACCCGGTGAGATGGATAGAGCCATGGGTTAAGTTCTATAATGACTTTTGACCTTACAAGTAAACCCGATCTTTATCATACTTAACTCTTTTGTAGGATGATGGCTGCGAAAAGAGCACAATGGCGCGAGATGCAGCGCACCGTGGAGGGCCTCACACAGTCACTACAGCAAGTGGCCCAAGGCGGAGCTAACCGTGGAGTGGGAGATCTCCACCGAAGTTTCCGTACCATGAACCCACCGAGGTTCACGGGTTCATCCGACCCTGAGGATGTCGAGAATTGGCTAAAGGAGATGGAACGAATCTTCTATGTGACGCAATGCGCGGATGAAGAGAAGGTTTTACTTGTCGTATTCCAACTGGAGTGGGACGCTCGATGATGGTGGGAATCCATAGAAGCAACACTGCCAAAATATCATGTCACATGGGATGAATTCACGGAGCATTTCAACAACAAGTACTTCTCCGACCATATCCAGGAGAAGAAGGGCACGGAATTCGCCGTTCTAAAACAACGAGGCTTGAAAGTAGTCGAGCATGAGGCCCAGTTTTCCAGATTATCTAGGTATGCACCCCACTTGATGTGTATGGAAAAGATGAAGGCGAGAAGATTCCTCAACGGGCTTCAGCCCCATTATATCACACAACTTGCCCCGATGGACATCCAAGTCTATTCGGAGATAGTTCGGCATGCCCAATTGCTGGAAGACGCCACCGAATTGTCCGAGAGAATCTGAGGAAGAGACAAGAAGGAACCCGTCACAAGCCCGAGAAAATTCAAACAATCATTCAACAAGAAGCGGTTCTTCATGGGAGGGGAGCCCTCCAAGGTAAAGAAATTCCAGAAGAATGATAGGCCATTCTCCACCACCACACCCTCAAAGGAGATTTTCAAATATTGTGATAAAGCTGGACATAAGACCGAGGAATGTTGGAGGAAGTTAGGAGCTTGCCTTCGATGCGGAAGCCGAGAGCATCGAATCCCAGACTGCCCACTGATGAAAGAGCAAGACACCAAAGACGAGAGGCGTCCGGTAAAGAAACAAGGCCGTCTACAAGCTCTCCGAGAGACGAAACCCACTGAAGGCGGAATTATGGAGGGGACTCTCACTATTTGTTCAAAAACTGCTCAAGTTTTATTTGATATCGGAGCAACTCATTCATTCATTGCCAAGAACTTTGCTGCTTCATTTTCTAAGAAACATGAACTGTTAGATTTGGTCATATCTACACCTCTTGGGAATGAGTCTGATATCACTTATCACTATCCAAATTGTGAAGTGATGATTAAGGGAAGCAATTTACCTGCTGATCTGATATGCCTAGATATGAAGGGTTATGACGTCATACTAGGTGCCGACTGGCTATCCACATACCAAGCAACTGTAGATTGCCGGCATGGCAAGGTAACTTTCGTGGATTTCCCAGAGCTAGTTTACAATAGCCCTCGGAGTAAATCACTTCTTATATCAACACTCCGAGCTAGAAGGCTTAAGGATAAGGGATGCATGGCTTTCATAGCATTCGTGACTACCATGAAAGTTGAGAAGGCTAAACTTGAAGACATACGTGTAATTCGGGATTTTCCTGAAGATTTAACCAGCTTACCCCCGGAAAGGGAAGTGTCGTTCACAATCGACCTTATCCCTGGTGCTGGTCCTGTTTCCAGGGCACCATATAGAATGTCCCATGCTGAGCTGAAGGAACTAAAGGAGCAACTAATGGAGTTATTGAAAAAGGGTTTCATCAGGCCGAGTACTTCCCCTTGGGGAGCACCCATGCTGTTCGTCAAAAAGAAGGACGGATCGATGAGACTATGCATTGACTATCGGTAGGTAAATCATCTCACAATCAAGAACAAATACCCGCTGCCGAGGATTGACGAGCTATTCGATCAATTATCTGGAGCTTCATATTTCTCCAAGATTGATCTTCGTTCTGGCTACCACCAATTGAAGATCAAAGAAGAAGACATTCATAAAACTACATTCCGAAGTAGGTATGGGCATTATGAATTTACGGTTATGCCTTTCGGACTAACAAATGCCCCCTGCAGCTTTTATGCAGTTAATGAACAACATATTCAGGCCCTATTTAGACCAATTAATTGTGGTCTTTATTGATGATATTCTGATCTATTCCAAGACCGAAGAGGATCATGAAGAGCATCTCAAGAAGGCATTACAGATATTGAGGGAAAACAAACTTTATGCCAAATTCAGCAAGTGCGAATTCTGGCTCGAGGAAGTATCCTTCTTAGGCCATATTATTTCGAAGAACAGAATTGCTGTTGACCCGTCAAAGGTCGAAGCCGTGAAGAATTAGGAACGACCCACATATGCAACAGAAATTCGAAGCTTCTTGGGTCTAGCTAGTTACTACCGGCGTTTTATCAAGGACTTCTCCAAGATTGCCGTTCCTCTGACCAGGTTAACCCGCAAGGAAGTGCCTCATGAGTGGAATGAAGACTGTGAAAAGAGTTTCCAAGCTTTGAAGGATCTCTTGACCACTGCTCCAGTCTTATCATTACCAATTGAAGGAGAAAAATACGAGATATATACCGATGCTTTGGGTATTGGCCTCGGATGTGTATTGATGCAAACTGGAAGAGTCATTGCATACTCTTCCCGACAATTGAAGAAACATGAAGAGAACTACCCGGTACATGACTTAGAATTGGCCGCGGTAGTATTCGCTTTGAAGATCTGGAGGCACTATCTCTACGGAGAACAATTCACTGTGTACTCCGATCATAAAAGCCTCAAGTACTTATTCTCCCAAAAGGAGCTGAACATGCGGCAAAGGCGTTGGCTCGAGTATCTCAAGGATTTCAACTTCACTATATAGTACCATCCTGGTAAGGGTAATTCCATAGCTGATGCCCTTTGTCGGAAGCTGAGAACAATATTGGCCAACTGCATGATCCAAGAATGGAAGCTGCTGGAGAAATTCTCTGAGCTTGATATCAGCACAGATGAGAAGAACATGTGTATTACTCAATCTCATATGAGCCTACATCCAGATTTGCTACCTGAAATCAAGAAGCTACATGAAGAAGATCCCTCACTAGTGGAGATAAAGAGCAAGCTGGACGAGAGACTAGATTTCAAGATGGCACCTGATGGCAGGTTGCTATTTCATGAACGGACATGTGTGCCCGACTGTCCTGAATTGAAGAAGAAGATTCTTGAAGAAGCTCATAGATCGAGGTACATGATCCACCTTGGAGCCACTAAGATGTACCATGATTTGAAAAGAACTTTCTGGTGGCCTAACATGAAAAGGGAGGTAGCGGACTTTGTATCTCGTTGCCTTACATGCCAACAAGTGAAGGAGGAGCATCAAAAACCCGCCAGAAAGCTACATCTGCTGGATATTCCCAAGTGGAAGTGGGAAGACATTGGCATGGACTTTATCATGGGTTTGCCCAAGTCTAGGGGTGGATATGATGGAATTTGGGTAATTATCAACCAGCTAACTAAATCGGCCCATTTCTTATCCAGCAAAAGCCGATGGTCAGTCGACATACTTGCTGCCCTGTATATTAAGGAGATGGTTAGATTGCATGGAGTTCCCATCTCGATCGTATCTGACCGAGACCCACGCTTCACCTCTCATTTCTGGAAGAGTCTACAACACTCTCTGGGGACGAAACTCAACTACAGTACCGCTTTCCATCCCCAGACAGATGGACAGACTGAGAGGACTAATCAAGTTGTGGAAGATATGTTAAGAGCATGCATTATAGACTTCGGTGGAAGCTGACAAGACCACTTACCACTAGCCGAATTTGCATATAACAACAGCTATCAAGCTAGTATACAAATGGCACCTTTTGAGGCATTATATGGTAGGAGTTGCCGATCTCCTATATGCTAGGATGAAGTTGGTGAAAAATAAATTCTAGGCCTAGACATGGTACGAGATTCTACCAAGAAGATACAACTCATTAGAGAAAGGTTAAAGATAGCACAGTCCAGGCAGAAATCTTATGCTGATAACAGAAGGCGAGACCTAGAATTTCAAGCTGGAGATCATGTTTTCCTCAAGGTATCCCCCGGCCGAGGCATTAGAAGATTCGGTGTTAAAGGCAAACTCACACCAAGGTTTATTGGTCCATTCGAAGTGCTGGAAAGAGTGGGCGAGTTGGCTTATCGCATCGCCCTACCTCCGCAACTGTCAGAAGTGCACAACGTGTTTCATGTTTCTATGTTGAAGAAATACGTGCACGATCCTTTCCATGTCATTGACCACAATGATTTAGTGGTACAGAAGGACCTTACCTACGAGCAGACGCCAATGAAGGTCCTTGACCGAGAAGTTCGAGTTCTAAGGAACAAGATGATCCCTATGGTGAAAATTCAATGGAATCGATGCTTAGAATAAGAAGCTACATGGGAAACTGAAGAATCTATGAAGAGGAGGTTCCCGGAGTTATTCTAATTGTAAGTACACTGCACCTTTTTATTCCTGCATAATACAGTTGAGTTTGGGGACCAAATTCTTTTAAGTGGGGGAGGGTGTAGCACCCCCGATAAATACCTTTGAGTAAATTAAAAAAACTTCTTCTTAGAAGAAATCATACATAAGGCCTTACATAAAGAACCCAACCTCACAAGGACTATAATACAAATGTACAAACCAACCCTACTTTATGACATAAAGAATCATGATGGCTTTGTGTAAAGAGCCAAACCTTTGGGGGGCTAGTATATAAAATTACAAATCATCACCTTATGCATTCGTAACCTACTCTTCTTAATAGAATTCTAGGTTTTGTTTAAAGAACTAAACTATAGGAGGACTAGCATACAAATGTGCAATCTAACTTTATGCACATGGGTAAAGAATCTTACATGAGAGGTCTTGTACAAAGAAATAAAATCATGGGAGGGTTATTCTATAAATGTACAAGACAAACTTTAACACATGGGCCATGGGGTTGTACGTAAGAGGAATCCACACTTTCCACTTACCAAATTGAAGACCCTTCACATAGGCGTCAATTGCCAAATTGAAGACCATGTATAGGGGCGCCAATTTGAATAGGGCCCCATTCCATTAAAATATTAATATATATATACATCCTAAATGCTAACACGTGAATGTGGGCTCATGAATAAAGACACCTTGGCTAATGACGCCCTCATGCAAGGCGTCATTTATGTGAATAGTGCCACCTAGATTAAATGAACGACCCCTTACAAAGGCGTCATTTAAACCTATGCTTCTAGAAGAATGAGACACGAGCAACCCATTTTAGCTGGCAAAGACAATACCCACTCAGCAAGACCCACAAGACATTAAACCAATGTCTTACCAACCCTATTTCTGATCCCCTCCGTAGCACTAACATAGGCTACTGCCGCGTCAGTGCTGAAGGAGCGTCTTCTTCCCGAGTCTGCATCCTGCTGCGATCCTGCTACAGCTTCTGAACCTCGTATCACACATCAAAAGGTAGGTGTTCTTAAATCCTTGCCTAACTAGTAGCTAAATAGGTTAATTGATGCATGTTTAGAGTTCGATTAACTAGTCAACCATGCTATATATCATCTGGCTTTACCGTAATCAAGCAATAATCATGTGTATGCCATGTTATTTTGATATCCTGTTACATATTACCATGATCTTTAAAAGTTTAAATTTAGTTTGTTAGCATGATTTTTATGAGTTTTTGAACATATTTTAACACACTAGTTTTACAGGGTTAATAACCATATTTTAAACCTTAATATATAGTCTCTGTTCAAATAATACGTTCATGGTTTAAAGACACGGAGGCTCCCAGCCCTCTGGTAAATGGCGCCCCTGACAAGGGCGCCATTTTCAAAATTGAAGACTGCTTACGCAGTCGTCATTTAAATGAAGACACCCCCAAGGTCGTCAATTTGATTTCTGGAATTTTCAGTAATTGATAATTCAACACATTCAAAAATCCATAACTATCGAACTAAAGCACGAAACTTTTGCATGAACATGTTTATGGAATCCTGACATTATTCTCAACATATTCGTGACATTACTTATTGATTCAGAGCTTTTTCACTCTAATGAATAGTGGACACCTCTCTGTAATTGGCGCCCCTGGCCAGGGCGCCAATTGCAGAATTGAAGACTGCCCGCGAGGGCGTCAATTAATTGAAGACATGCTCCATGTCGTCAATTCAGTTTTTTTTGAATTTCCAGAAACCAGTAAATCAACGCATTCAAAATTCTATAACTAATAAACTGGACCTTGAAAATTTTGACAGAATATACTTTTTCAATATATATTCAATCTATAACAAAACTTTTGACAGAATATACTTTGACAAAATTTGACAGAATATGTCGTCAATATATATAATTTTTGAAAAATCATAATTTTGAAAGGTTGGGCAACCCCCAGGCGTCAGTTCTTCAAATGACGGCAGCCAGCAAGTCTTCAATTAATTGAAGACTGCTTGCAGGGGCACCAATTCCTTATATACATGTATATATATTCAAAAATTAGCCCCTGTAATTGGCGCCCCAAGCCAAGGCGCCAATTAATGAATTGACGACTTCCAGGACGTCTTCAATTAAATGAAGACATCCTGGGGGGCGCCAATTTCATATATGCTTGTATAAATTTCTAAAAATTGAAAATTTGAAGGATTAGAAAACCCCCAGATGCCCGCTCAGTAATTAGAACTTCTGATCTTGATATGTCTCGAGAATTCTGCAAACACAACCCTAATACATACTCCTACGTATGATGAATTCTTGAATTCCATTCCATGATAAATATACTTGTGTATACCCTACATGGTCAAAACCTTGAACCTCTTAAACTACCATTTGGTAGTGTTGGAGCTAAGTGCCATGCAGGGCAAAGTGTTATGTTGTGGGAGCCACCTCTTGAGACCGTACGGTGTAAAGTGTTACACGACATGAGCCACCTCTTGAGCCTGTAGGGGCCACCTCTAGAGTCCTCCATAACCAAATGACTAGTTATTCTCGTCTGTAATAGTATGTTTCTAAATTCTTGAAATTCCGTATTGGCTATAAATGAGAGTGGATGTCAAAGGTAATATATGAAATGTTATGCATATAGGGCCCGGTCTAGTCCTGGGAGGAGCACCCGAAGGTACTTGTGCCCATGGGAGTTTATTGACCACGGTGTTTAGCATTACACCAGAGTACTTGCTTGACTTGAGACACTCCACCCCTACTCTCTCTCTCCTTACTTACTTGACTTGCGTGGCCCGGAACGTGCAATACTTGACTTGTCGCCCGAGAAAGGGTAAAATACTTACATGATAATAGCCAATTCTACTGATACGTACTTAAACATTACTTGCTGGAATTGAATTGTTACTTCCTCGTACTTGAGTTCATACTTGTACACGAATTCCTGCTTGCCCCGAAGTGACATTTACATCTGTAAACTCTTGAAATACTACTTCTCAAATACTTGAAATCTTGATATACTCTCTTTATACAGTTCTTGATCACTTACTATTTATCATGTCTAAATTTACCTGTATACCTGATTTTTCTTATACGTACATCATGCATAGCCATATTGACAATACATGCAACTTTTAAATCACGTAAAGATTGCTCGTATTTGAGATGTAATTCCTACTAAGCGATTCGCTCATCCAGTTGCTTCCTAACATTTCAAGTGAATCGGATAGCGACAAGAATGGGTGTGAGGCCGAGTGAAGAGTGCTAGAACGCCATCCATCTATCATTAGCTAGTTGAGTCTTTTAATTTAATTGAGTCTACTTTGTATTCCAGTATGTCAGTTACTTGTCCGAACCATGTTAAGGCACTTAGCCTAGTATAGTCTTTTTAAATTTGGAATTTATCATGGACTATTTTTATTTCCTTTGGTTAATCAAATAAACATCACTTGGACTATTGGAATTTATTAGTTTTATTAGTCATTTGAGCACTCCGAAATTATGTATGTTAAAATTCTTATCGCTCTAATGACATGATCTATATAGATGCGTCACGCATCCGAGTATCTTCCGCGCTCGGGGCGTGGCAAAACAAGAACTCCATGCAGTCTAACAACTTCTTTGATGTATAATGCAGCTAGCACATCAACTGACCATCGGCTCTTGATAGGCAAAAAGTGTGCCGACTTGGTCAAACGGCCTATGATAACCCATATTCCATAATGTACACCCTTAGATTTAGACATACCCATAATAAAGTCCATGCTGATATCCTCCCACTTCCACTTGGGAATGTCTAGAGGATGTAGCTTACCAGCAGGCTTTTGGTGTTCCGCCTTGACATGTTGGCACGTGAGACAGCGAGAAATAAATTCTGCTACCTCCCTTTTCATATTAGGCCACCAAAAGGCCCGTTTCAAGTCTTGGTACATCTTGGTAGATCCGGGATGAATTGTGTACATAGATCGGTGAGCTTCTTCTAAAATCTTCTTCTTTAATTCCGGACAGTCCGATGCACTAGTCCTTTCTCAGAACAATAATCTTCCATCTGACGCTTGCTTGAATTCAGGTTGTTCTTCTAACTTGCCTTTTATTTCTACCAGCACCGGGTCATCATCTTGAAGTCTTTTGATTTCAGAGAGTAAATCCAGTTTTATCCTCATGTGTGATAGAGTAATACACATTCCCTCATTGTCCATGCTTATATTAAGCTTAGTGAATTGTTCTAGCATCTTCCACTCTTGGATCATATAGTTGACCAATAACACTCTCGGCTTTCGACTGAGGGCGTCAGCAACGGGATTACCCTTTCCGGGATGGTATTGTATTGTAAAGTCGAAGTCCTTGAGATACTCTAGCCAACGCCTTTGTCTCATATTCAATTCTTTTTGAGAAAATAGATACTTGAGACTCTTGTGATCAGAGTATACGGTAAATTACTCTCTGTAGAGATAGTGTCTCCAGATCTTCAAAGCAAATACTACCATGGCCAACTCTAAGTCGTGCACCGGGTAGTTCTCTTCATGCTTCTTTAATTGTCGGGAAGAGTAAGCAATGACTCTCCCTTGTTGCATTAACACACATCCGAGGCCAATGCTAGATGCGTCGGTATATACCTCGAACTTCTCTCCTTTAGTCGGTAATGCCAACACTGGGGCAGTTGTCAGATGATCCTTCAAGGCTTGAAAACTTTTCTCACAGTCTTCATCCCACTTATAAGGAATCTCCTTATGGGTCAGCCTAGTAAGAGGAATGACGATCTTGGAGAAGTCCTTGATGAATCGCCTGTAATAGCCAGCTAGACCTAAGAAGCTTCGGATTTCAGTTGCATTTGTAGGTCTTTCCCAATTCTTCACAGCCTCGACCTTGGATGGATCCACAGAAATACCATCTTTTGAGATCACATGCCCTAAGAAAGATACTTCCTCGAGCCAGAAGTCACATTTGCTAAGCTTGGCATAGAGCTGATTCTTCCTCAAGATTTACAATGAAATCCTTAAATGCCCTTCATGTTCTTCCTCGGTCTTGGAATATATCAACATGTCATCAATAAATACCACTACGAATTGATCTCGATGAAGCCTGAATATACTGTTCATCAACTGCATAAATGTTGCAGGGCATTTGTTAGTCCAAAAGGCATAACAATAAATTCGTAATGCCCATACCTACTTCGGAACGCTATCTTGTGTATATCCTCATCCTTTATTCTTAATTGATGATATCCCGACCTGAGATTAATCTTTGAGAAATACTTGGCTCCAGATATCTGATCAAATAATTCATCGATCCACGGCAACGGATACTTATTCTTGATGGTAAGGTGGTTCAACTGTAGATAATCGATGCAAAGTCTCATCGATCCATCTTTCTTCTTGACAAATAACACAGGCACTCCCCACGGGGAAGTGCTTGGCCTGATGAATCCTTTCTTCAAGAGCTCCATCAATTGCTCCTTCAATTCCTTGAGCTCGGCGGGGGACATCCTATAAGGTGCCTTAGAAATCGGAGCAGCACCAGGGACAAGGTCGATGGTGAAGACCACTTCTCTTTGTGGGGGTAATCCGAGCAAGTCTTCCAGGAATACGTCGGGAAACTCCTGAACCACTTGGATATCTACTATCTTAGACTCCTTAACTTTCGTGGTGGTCACAAAAGCTATGAAAGCCACACATCCTTTCCTTAAGAGTTTACTAGCTCGAAGGGTCGAAATAAGGGGTGACTTGCTTCGACTCCGAGGACTAGTGTAGACAAGTTTCAAGAACTCCTTAAAGGTTACCTTGCCGTTTCTGTAATCTATTACTACTTTGTGTGCGGATAGCCAATCGGCTCCTAGTATGACATCGTACTTTTTCATATCTAGGCATATCGGGTCGGTAGGTAGATTTTTTCCTACGACCATAACTTCACAATTTAGATAATGATGTGAGATCTCGGATTCGTTTCCGAGAGGAGTTAAAATAACTAGATCTATCCACTTCAGTTCCATAAGTAATGGATCAGCAAATCTTTTGGAAACAAAGGAATGAGTCACGCCGATATCAAACAAGACTCGAGCAAACTTAGAACAAATCTTTAATGTACCTTCCACCAGTCCACCTTGATCTTGCTCCGCCTCTTGGAGTGCTTGGAGACGGGCTTGCTTCTTGGCTAGGCGCTTCTCTTCATTAGATTGTTCATTTAATCAAGGACAGTCGGGAATCCGATGGTCACGGCTCCCGCATCAGAGGCATGCTCCCAAATGCCTCCAGCATTCTTCGGCCTTATGGCTGGTCTTGTCACAGTGCTTGCACACCTCTTTGGAAGGTGTGGTAGTAATGGAGAAGGGCTTGTTACTCTTCTTGAACTTCTTCTCCTGGGAGGAATCTCCCCCATTGCTCGACCTCTTCTTGTTGAATGAGGGTTTGAAAGTACCAGAGCTCGTGACGTGCACCTTCTTGTCCTTCCCATGGATCCGATTGGACAGTTCTGTGGCATCTTCTAGTAGTTGCGCTCGTCGGGCCATCTCCGAGTAGACTTGATTGTCCATCAGCGCCAGTTGTGTGATGTATTGGGGTCGAAGCCCATTAAGAAATCTTCTCACCTTCATTTTCCTGGTACACACCAAGTGGGGTGCATACCTAGATAACCTCGAGAATTGGGCCTCATATTCAGCCACTGACAAGGCCCATTATTTAACCGCGGAAAACTCTGCGGCTTTCTTCTCTTGTATCCGGTCTGAGAAATATTTTTTATTGAAGTATTCTACAAACTCGTCCCACGTGACGTGGTCATGAGGTAGGGTAGCTTCTACTGACTCCCACCAGAAGCGAGCATCCCGCTCTAGTTGGAAGGTTGCTAATAAGACCTTTTCTCCGTCCGTGCATTGCATGACACGGAATATACGTTCAATCTTATTAATCCAGTGTTTGGCATCGTCGGGATCGGTCGAGCCAATGAACTTTGGTGGGTTCATATTGTGAAAACTACAATGGAGATCTCCTGCTCCACGGTTTGCTTCGCCTTGCGCTACTTGTTGCAGCGCCTGGGTAAGGCCTTGAATGGTACGTTGCATGTCGCACCATTGATCACGTTCGGTGGCCATGATCCTACAAGATTTAAGTAACTATATTAATATATGATTAATCCAAGGGTCTAAATCCCGAAGTTAACTTAACCCATTGCTCTACCCCATCTCATCGAGTGAAGGTATAAACTTATCCTTGGACTTGGTTTACTAGGAATTGAATATCCTAGGCTCTGATACCATAAAAATTATCACGCCGCGAGCGCGGAAGGAACTCGGTACACGTGATGAGTTTATACCAATCATGTCAATCAGAGCATAAAGAATTCAACCTTATAGATAGAGTGCGCAAAAGTAAAGATAATAAACCAAATACTTTATTCCGTTAATAACGCCAACATCTAAGAGTATGACCATTACATAATCTGTTCATGACTAGACTCAATAAAGGGAAAAGTACAATAGTTGACTCAAGAAAATAGAAAAGACATGACTAAATAACAACTCCAATGGTTGGAACGGCTCTACGCTCTTCACTCATGTCCGTCCCCATCCAAATAAGCTTCATCATCGTAGTTATCTAAAAAATAAGGGAAAAACTAGGGTGAGCGAACGCTCAGTAGGAATTATATCTCAAGATCAAGCTTGCTTTAAGTAAATTACATGTTACATGAACTTATGCAGGTATAATGGTGCATGTACACAAGATAAACACGAGAGTAGAGCATCAAGAAGTTTCATAGATGAACTAGCAAGATTACAAATGTCCATGTGAAGAATATCAAGATTGTCAAGCATCAAGTCTTGTCATGTGAATTGGCTAATATCAATCAAGTAAATACCCATTCCGGGCCACGCAAGTCATGTCAAGTCAAGTCAAGCACTATAGAGTTTGTGGAATGTCAAAATCTAGCAAATCATGCACTTCGGTGCAATGCCACACCGTGATCAATCAACTCCCATAGGCACAAGTACTTTCAGGTGCTCCTCCCAGGACCAGATCGGGCCCTATATGCACAAGCATTGAGTCATGTATATTTTTAGACATCCATTATAGTTATAGCCAATATAGAGTTCCAAAGGAATAAACTATTGTAGGATGATAAGGTAGATTTCACGAATGAAGGAGTTCAAGGACAGAACTTGAACAAGTATGACTTACCGATGAAAAACCAAGACATACCATGAAAACTGGGCAATTGGCGTCCACTCAGTCGCCATCAATTACAGAAATAGTGCCCACTGTGTGGTCGCTAATTCCTGTGAACAGTACATGCTCGATGAAATAGCGTCCACACTCTGGTCGCTAAATCAGTGAAATAGCACCACTAGCCAGGCCGCCAATTCCTTCTGGTGCCCAAGTCATAGTCGCTAATTACTAACAGAGACAGACTTCTTAAAAGAGGCCAGAAACATCGCTCTATGAGGGCTAAAGCATCACGTTTCTTCAGAGTGACATGACAAGTAAAGGTTCCAGGGTTTTTAAGGTACAACCTACTCGGCTGCCTTGAGGGAATCCAAGGCTAGCGTGGACTTACGGAGGTCTCAATGAAGAAAGTACTGGTCCAAGGGAAGGAATATTCCATGGAGGGTCCAATCATCACCAAGAGTTGAGTATGTAATCGATAAAAATAAAACAGGGACTCCATCTATGGACGTGATATGAGAGTGCCAAGCAAACCCGCGATATGGACCAGAAAACGCGATAAAACTGAGAGAGAAGAATTGACGCCTTATCAGAGGTCGCTACTTCCAAAAATAGCGGTTGTCCAAAAGGTTGCTCAATCTTATATTTAACAGAAATTTCAAGATAATAATAAGAATTAATGACACTGTACACAAGCGTTAATTCTAAATAATTTTCAAAAATCAATAAAATTCATTATAATTAACGACCTTGTAAAAGGGCGCTCAATCTTTAAATAACGCCTATCACTCTGTCGCCGTTTCAAGATTTTCATACATTTCCTATTTTTATCAATCTTTTACCAAACAACGCCTTCTTAGAAGGGTGCTCAATCATAATAGGCGACTCGTTGACAGTCGTTCATTTTTTGTTCGAAGCTACGCATCGGGCAGGTACACTCTTAGACACATAGCACTGTTCACATACTTTGAGTTTACATAATCAAGGAAGAGAAGACATGGATAGATAGTAAAAGATATCAAGAATCTCGAAACATGCTCATGCAAGAATTTTAACGCTAGGTTTCATAGATATTAATTTTTAAGCATGTGATATTTATTAAATACACTAAAAGAATTAGCGACTGGGACAAGGTCGCTCATTAAACTGCGCCCTGGCCACTGTCGCAATTTTTAGGAAATTTGTGACTTCTCGCGCGGGCGTTCATTCAATAAGCGCCCTTGACAGAAACTCAATTGAACTTCATAAAACTCCAACAGAAGTCATGGAATCAATGCTATACGACCTATATGCATGATTTTACTTTTGATTATCATGTTGGGCTTCGTTTCTTGAGAACACCTACCTCTTTTGGCTTGGTTTGGACGACGAACGAAGATAAAAATTAGCAGCAGGTAGCTACGGTACTACAACAGCAATAGCAATAGCAGTACACAATTATGGAAGAAGAAGAATGATGATAAAAATAGTTGCAACACTCGGAGCAGAAACAGACGACAACAACTGAATATGAAGGATGAAGTCGTTCCCCCTTCACATTGGTTAACAGGAAGGGTAAGAGCATGGCAGCCGCAGAGGAACAAGCAGAAGAAAGAAACAGTAGCAACCACAGCTTTCCTTCACGGCACGGTAGCTGTAGCATGAAGAGAGGACGACAACGAACTCTCTTATCATGGTAGCAAGGTGCGGCAGGAACTCCCTTCGAACACAGAAGTAGTAGTAGCCTTTGCATGTTTGAGAGGGCTTAAATTTATAGAGAAAGAAAACTTATGGGTTTTAGAATTTTAAAGGGATGTAAGTTTCCCACATAAACAATCCTACTTGGTTAAAACCTTCCTTGCTAATCCTTTCTTTCCCAAACCACAGCCACTTTCCTGGTTGGGCATAAACCCTAAAACCTCAGGCAAATGTTCGAATGTGAGGAGGTTTTGGGCTTTTGAAAATAACCCCCGTTATATGAGTATATACCCAATACTCCCTTAGACGTAGAGAAAGGTTATGGGCTTTTGTTTATTAAGGCCCATATAAAAGTTAGGCCCTTTTTACGTGCATGGTTGTAGGTTTGGGCTCTACTCTTTATTTAATTATTATGTATTAAATTGATTTATGTTATCCGGGTTGATACAATCTTAATCCCCTTTACGATTCCACCATGTCTTCTTACGAGCATTCCTTTTCTTACGAGGAAACTCTTCCTCAAGGGTTATTTGAAAACTACTCCCCACCTAGGGTTGCTATCCTTCAGTCAGGAGAAGGGTCCATCCCTCCTCCTCTCCTCAAGCTAATGAGGGCGTTCAAGCTCCATCATCCTCCTCTCAGGTTGGAGATCCTACAGTCGATATTCTTCACATAATGTCCTAATTGGATCCGGCCTATTTTAAAACAGTTTACCAATCTCTCCAAGGGACTTTGGTCAGCCCCCCTCCTCCTCAAGGCCCATTTCCTAATCAGGCCCCCCAAATCTCTTTTAATGGGCCCAATTCAGCTCTAAGCCCAATCGATCTCACACTGGTCCAACCTAGGGCTCTCTAATTCGTAAACTTTGAAATGGGCCAGCCCTCTGCGTCAGCCCAATAATCATTGGATAAGGGAAAAGCTTCCCTCTCGCCCTCTCCGTGGGCCGACTCTTCTCAGCCCATCTCGTCCACTCCTAAAATCCTCTTCGACCCAAGTGAGTATACTCAATCCAGGCTAGCCCATCCCCCCCTCCTGCAATGGGTTATTCTTCAACCCATTATCCTCAATATGGGCAGCCCCCCCATTTTTCAAATCCGCCGCTTGGACCTCCCCTACTGCCCAATCCACCCCTTCTTGGGAACAAGAATTATTTGACAAATGGGCCGCCATGCAACAGCAAATCGACCACTTACAAAAGCGGGCCGGCCCACAATCTCTCGTCGATGTTCCAATTCCCAATTTCTAAAATATCTGGCTTTCGCCTCAATCCGAGCTCCCAACTTACCGTAAGTATGACAGGTCCAGTAATCCATATATCCATGTGAGGGATTTCTTATATGAATCAGCACAATACCAATATGATGACTGCCTTATGGCATATCTTTTCCACCGATCTCTGGAGGGGGTCGCTTTGGAGTGGTTCTATTCTATGCCCCTGGAAGATGTCGAGCACTTTAAGGTCATCAGGGAGTGGTTTCTTCAAAGGTTTCAGGACCGAGTTGGCCTGGAATATTCATTTACTGGTCTCGTTGTGGAAAAGATGAAGCCAGATGAGTACTTTGCCATTTATGCTGATCGATGGCGACAGATGGCTGCCCGGGTGCTAGGCCACCTTCCGGAGGAGGAGAAAATTAAGTTGTTAATCTCCAACGCCACCCCTACCTTTAGGAACATCTTAGCCATGAATGACATCTCCGATATGCACCAACTCTATAGTCAGGCGTGATTTATTCAAACCCAGTTCAAGGACTCACCCATTCACACCATGTTCGAGGCCCAAAAGCCCAAATATAATAGAAAATCCCAAGGCCAAGTTACCGAGGGAGTCTAAACCAATGAGCAAGTGCATGCCGTTAACTTTCCTCCCAATAATCGCTTTCCCGTACCCCAAAACCAGCAACCTTTTTGTTGGGTCTCAAAGTGCAGGAAGACGGATCTAGAGGGGGGGGGTGAATAGATCCCTCTATAAAAATTTAAGTCCAATTAAAAAACACTTTACTCAATTTAATACTCAAACAACCACTAAGATGTTGAAGAGCTTAAACAAATGCTAAACATCACATACAGTGGAATGAATTCAACCACAATGAGGATTACTGAGGTATGCTCAAAAAGCTATGGAATGATCTCTGAGAATATATGTTCGAATAACAATTAGACTTGTGAGCAAAGTGAACCTGTGGAGCGAGCTAGAAGAAAAGGAATAATCGCACACTCAATCATAGAGACACAGCAATTTTCAGGTGGTTCGGGACCACACCGGGCTCCCTACGTCCACCCCTCACTCAAATGAGTGAGGCTTCAGTTGCTTCATAATGAAGCACATAGGGATGAATCCCCACACACACACGGAGCCACGCTCCACCACAAACGCAGGCAGAAGCTTGCATACACATACGCTACAAGATGTAGCCTGGTGCGGACACCCGAGCAGTTGAGCGGCGCGACACGTCGAGCCAACGGTACCACACACGGAGCACGACTCGAGCCACCTCAGCATCCATCTGGCTTGGAGACAGCCTGGAGACTCCCCCATGAGTCCCGGCATTTATCATATTTAGTTAGACTTTATTTGTGTTTAATGTGTGTTTACTTCATTTTATTCGGTATGTAATCTTGATTGTAAGAGGGGCTTATTTGTAAAAATGGGACCCCTGGGCCCCACGGGACCCCAGGCCCCCTCCCATTGATCCACCTCATCTCTAGGGCCCCATGTGGGGTCGGTCAACCATTCAGCTTCTAGAAGGGTGGGCCAAGTGGGGGACATTGGAATGAAAATGCCAACAATTCCAACCCACCCCCACCTACCATGTCCCCCCCTTGCCTCCATAATCAATGGGCTGCCCCCCCTTGTATTTTTAATTTTAATTTTTGTGGATGGTCACATGCAATCCCAGCCCTCCATCTCCCATCCCTAGATCCAACGGTTGAGGATTGATTAGACATGTAACCTATATATGCTTGTAATTTTCATTTTTGATGAATGAATGCCATTTGAAGTTAGAAAATCCTTGGAGCAGCCCTTGGGCACCCCCCTCTCCCTCTCTCCCTCTCCCCCTTGCAGCTGAGAAGGCTACCTTCTGGAGGTGTGACTCCTCCCTATCGGTTCCGGTCATCATCGCCGCCGCCACGAGCCGCCACAGCACCGCCAACGGGATCGCCGGAGTTCTGTCTTCAGCCGACCACTGCCCCTTCCACGAAATTCGGCGGTCAGCCACGAGCTCCTTTCGATCTGGGATTTTGAGGGGATGTTCCAGAGGTTTCAAGAACATCTCACAAAATTTGGTTGGTCATAAAGATCCCATTTGATAATTTTTCATTTTCTCCCAACTTTAATTACCAGATCTGTCTGCTTCATGTTCTGATTTCCACCTTTCCTGAGTTTCACATCTCCGACCCATCTTTTGATTTTTACTGGAGCTCCCAATTTTACTGGGAGTTCCATCCATCAACCCCTCCACCCACGATTTTTCTTGCTTTTTGATCAGCCCTTCACCTATTTTTCAAAATTCGTTCTCAGAGCTAGCTACAGTGCTATCCACCTGTTCCCAGATCCGACCACCTTCTAGTAAACAAATCATAACAAATCACAGACACCTCCAATCAGTCCACAAAAAATATCTCCGTTTTCCTTGTTCGAAATCCTACAACTTTCGTGAAGAGCTTAGGAGCTGAATCGGCCACCTACCTTGCGGTAAATGGCCGTTCTAAGACAACTCACCTGCAGATCTGAGGTTTCGGGTACTGTACAAAAGGAGCTTGTAAATTCAGTAAAGTCTAGATCCAACCAGATCCAGTAGATCTCTCTGGGCCTCGATCGAAGGATTTCAAGAGAGCTTTCCAGCGATAGCTCATGCGCCCCGATCCGACGTCGGGATTGATCGCAGCCGCCATTCTTACCGGAGCGCACGTCGGAGGACAGAACCAGAAATCCGTGGGCAGCTAGTTCACGAATTGGGAATCGGGGCCGATCGACCCCCGATCGGTGTTTCCGGTCGACCGCCGTCTGTGGGCCCCACGGACCCGTAGAATCCGCCGTTCGGAAAGCACAAAAATGCGGAGTTCGGCACCACCAGGCGACATCAAGATGCTGCCCATCAACCTAATTTGCATCATTTTCGGGCCCCACATGTGACCTTTTACCTCCCTGCGTGGAGTGGGTCAAATTATTGTACTGTTGTAATATTGTTAACTGGGAGTCCGTGAATTGGCCGGGGTTATCTTCGCCACGCCAGGTGCGTGGAGGTAAAGGTCTCAACCTCTCGGCATTCGCTTGCTAGTTTAGTATATGGTCTTTTGCCGCTGCCGAGAGCGATAGGTACTAGCCCGTGAGTCCATGTCACCGCTGTGAGTGTGAGAGTGACCCGTCCCGTGACTCGATCCGAGTCCGGATGTGAGTCGACTACCCGTGAACTCTGCCGGTTCTTCAACCGCGCACGATCCGCGTTTCCCTCGCTTGGGACGACGAGTGAGCTTACATTTCTGTTAGCGATGTATAGCCCATAGGAGCTCTCCGTGTCGGGCCTAGTGTCTCTCACATCATGTGTTGCTGGTCGTGTCCGCATCTAGAGTCTGAGGTTCATACCACATAGGGTCGGTCCCCGTGTCCGTCCCACATCAGTTTGGTATCAGAGCCAGGTTGAGTCTAGGGTAGTCGTTGCATAAGTCTTGCATAGTCTAAGTCAAGTCTACGATCATCACAATTTTCAAAACAAAAAAAAGGTGTTTCAAAATTGCATTTCATCCCGATAATTCGGTATATTAAAAGGTGTTGTCCGAACGTTAGGCTACGCCTATCGGGAGGTCGCACACTTGCAGGAGTGATCTTCGGATCGATTAACTCCGCCACGTACCGGATATTTGTTTAGGTCTAGGTGCATTAGTCGGTGTTTGCATCAGTTTGTGTCTCCTAGTTCGTGTGTAGTCCAATAATAGTCAGTCGGTCTTGTCCAAGTGTCGGCATGTCCAACATGTAGTTCCCCCCAATTTCCCATGGATTCCCAATCACTCGGCCAATATGACCATTGGTCTACCCATGGGCTTGGCAACCACCCACTCCACTTCCGCAGGCCCGAAGCCTCGGATTTTGATGGCTCCAATGGCCCGGGCGACTACCTCAAGTGGGAGGCCGCCATGGACACATACTTTGATTGTTATACCATGTCCGAAGCCGGGCAATTCTATTTTGCCAAGGAGAGGCTTCTACACGAGGCCGCCGAAAAGTGGGACCACATTGAGCGCTTGAGAGAGGTTAGGAGGCAATGGCCCATCGAATCATGGTGGGACATGAAGAGAGAGCTTAGGAAGGTCTACCTACCCGGTTCAATCACCTCCAACCGACTCAACCCAATCACCTCCAACCAAGCGGGTCATAGTCGGAGGCAAGGAGCCCCACCCATAGTGGAGCCTAGACACAAGGCTAGGCCAGTTGATTACGGGCGAGTCCATCACATTACTCATACTCCAAACCCCACCATTGCCGAACTCTTCCAAATCATTTTGGATAAAGTGGATAGAAAGTGTGATTATATTGAGTCCATGCTTCCCCCTTGCCTACCTCCCAGCCAAGATAGGACCAAGTATGAGCCTAAGGAGGTAGCCGCCGGTAGTCCCAACCTGGTGCCATCTATGGCTCCATCGCAAGGTCCTCTCCCCATCATAGTGGATCCTCTTTCCCCACCCATGAGAGCCCCATTGCCTACACCCCCTGTCCGTCAGGAGGATAAGGGAAGGGTCCACTTATCAGGGAGTGTAGTGGGTCACGACAGTAGTGTTATCGCTGCCAGGGGTTCGGCCACTTTGCCGGACAGTGTCCCACTCGGACATCTCTAGCCCTAGGGGACAAAAGGGTTGGAGAAGCCCCACTCTCCGATCTTTATTCTAAGCCACTTCAGCCCGAGCCACCCGTATTTCTAACGGGTATGCTTGTCATAGCCGAGCCACTCCTTAGCTGGCTTAAGAATGGCCTGGCCCCATCTCCCCTCCCATCTATGGACCCTATCCTACCTCTGGTGCCAATCAATTCATTTCACACCACTTTCCGGTCTAGTCACTATGTGGATACATTGGATGACCTTCTTAAAGGGATAGACCGGTAATTGACATTTACGCACTTGTTGGCTCCAGGCTTCGACCGACCCACAGGTTGTAGTCTCACTCATCCCGCTTTAGGGTCCATCACCTCCGTGTACACCGTGGGTCATGTTACCACGAAGGTTCTTCTACTCCTCCCTATGCTGACCGAGCCCGACTTCATTCCCTTTTGCCCATGGGAGGAATCTTACTTTCTACCTATGACTTTCGTCCCACCTCTCACAATGAATGAAGGTGATCATTTACACCTCCAAGATTTCCAAATGTGGGACAGTGATTTGTGGAAGCCTAGTCCGAGGAGTCATACCTTCTTTGATCCCTTCGACCCATTCTCTTGTGGACCCCGTGACCCACCATATTTACTCCACCTTTTTGAGAGGGTCCACCATCATACCCCCACCGTCTCATCTCCCTTCATGAATGAAGGAGATCAACAACACCTTCTAGACTTCCACACATAGGATCTTGAGATGAGGGAATTCATATCGAGGGGTCACACATTCTTTGATCCCTTTGATCCCTTTCTTCGTGGGCCCCTTGGCCCACAACCTCTATTCCACCTCTTTAAGGAAGTCCACTATCACACTCCTCCTACTCGGGCCTGGCAACCTTCACATGGCAATAGGTCCGAACCGTCATTTGGGGGTAATGAAGACTTTGGTTCCCTCGGTCCACCTAAAACACCCAAACCTCCCGGACTTCCCACATCCAAACCCAATGTCCATGATTGGTGCATCGTAGGATGTCTAGGAGTCCACCATGACATTAACCCCCGGTTATGTCAAATGCATGCATGGCACACATTCGGATGTCCTGGACCACCTTGCATATGATTGGGTTTGACTAACATTAGGTTTGTGTAGGGTCGTGTGTGCATCTGTGTGTTTTTCTTTTTGTTAGGCATGTTAGGAGTCTGCATGACGACGTCCGTCGTCACATTAAGGTCAGCAATGCATGTTACAAAGAGCTAGCCGATGCTCACCGACACCACCGAGAGTTCCAAGACGGCGAATATGTCATGATCAGGGTAAGACCTGAACGGTTTCCCTCTGGAACCGTTAAGAAGTTGCAAGCTCACGGAGCCGTCCATTTAGAGTGTTGAAATGCGTTGGATCCAATGCGTATGTTATGGACCTACCCGAGGAATACGGTATAAGCTCTACTTTTAATGTTTCGGATCTAGTTGCATATAGGGACCCAGCGGTGATCTCTAGTAAGCCTTTCAAGCCATCTCCTCCCCTTGAGAGTGATCCCACACCTGAGTGTCCACCTCCAGCCCCTTTGTCACGGCAGCGTGAGCATATAGATCATATACTGGATGAGCAGGTGACAGTTACCAGGAGTGGATCCTACCCGCGCTACCTAGTGCGATGGAGAGGACGGCCCGCTACCGAGGACACGTGGATCACACATGGAGAGTTGCAGCGGATTGATCCAGACCTTCTGGAGCGATACATGAGCGATGTAGACCCTTACTCGACAGGGTCGAGTTTCTCCCACCCGGGGAGAATTGGTGCGGACACCCGAGCAGTTGAGCGACGCGACACGTCGAGCCACCGGTACTGTACACGGAGCATGACTCGAGCCACCTCAGCATCCATCTGGCTCGGAGACAGGCTGGAGACTCCCCCATGAGTCCCGGCATTTATCATATTTAGTTAGACTTTATTTGTGTTTAATGTGTGTTTACTTCATTTTATTCGGTATGTAATTTTGATTGTAAGTGGGGCTTATTTGTAAAAATGGGACCCCTGGGCCCCACGGGACCCCAGGCCCCCTCCCATTGATCCACCTCATCCCTAGGGCCCCATGTGGGGTCGGTCAACCATTCAAATGGTGGCTTCTAGAAGGGTGGCCAAGTGGGGGACATTGGAATGAAAATGCCAACAATTCCAACCCACCCCCACCTACCATGTCCCCCCCTTGCCTCCCTAATCAATGGGCTGCCCCCCCCCCCTTGTATTTTTAATTTTAATTTTTGTGGATGGTCACATGCAATCCCAGCCCTCCATCTCCCATCCCTAGATCCAACGGTTGATGATTGATTAGACATGTAACCTATATATGCTTGTAATTTTCATTTTTGATGAATGAATGCCATTTGAACTTGGAAAATCCTTGGAGCAGCCCTTGGGCACCCCCCTCTCCCTCTCTCCCTCTCCCCCTTGCAGCTGAGAAGGCTACCTTCTGGAGGTGTGACTCCTCCCTATCGGTTCCGGTCATCATCGCCACCGCCACGAGCCGCCACCGCACCGCCATCGGGATCGCCGGAGTTCTATCTTCAACCGACCACTTCCCATTCCACGACATTCCGCAGTCAGCCACGAGCTCCTTTCAATTTGGGATTTTGAGGGGATGTTGTATAGGTGTCAAGCACATCCCAAAAACTTTGGTTGGTCATAAAGATCTCATTTGATAATTTTTCATTTTCGCCCAACTTTAATTACCAGATCTGTCTGCTTCCTGTTTTGATTTCCACCTTTTCTGAGTTTCACATCTCCGACCCATCTTTTGATTTTTTATGGAGCTCCCAATTTTACTGGGAGTTCCATCCATCAACTCCTCCACCCATGATTTTTCTTGCTTTTTGATCAGCCCTCCACCTATTTTTTAAAATTTGTTCTCGGAGCTAGCTACAGTGCTGTCCACCTGTTCCTAGATCCGACCACCTTCCCGTAGACAAATCATAACAAATCACAGCCACCTCCAATCAGTCCACAAAAAATATCCCCGTTTTCCTTGTTCGAAATCCTACAACTTTTGTGAAGAGCTTAGGAGCTGAATCGGCCACCGACCGTGCGGTCAACGGTAGTTCTCAGACAACTCACCTGCAGATCTGAGGTTTCGGGTACTGTACAACAGGAGCTTGTAAATTCAGTAAAGTCTAGATCCGACCAGATCCAGTAGATGTCTCTAGGCCTAGATCGAAGGATTTCAAGATAGCTTTCCAACGATAGCTCATGCGTCCCGATCCGATGTCGGGATTGATCGCAGCGGCCATTCTCGCCGGGGCGCGCGTCGGAGGACAGAACCAGAAATCCGTGGGCAACTAGTTCACGAATTGGGAATCGGGGCCGATCGACCCCCGATCGGTGTTTCCGGACGACCGCCGTCGTGGGCCCCACGGACCCGTAGAATCCGCCGTTCAGAAAGCACGAAAACGCGGAGTTCGGCACCGCCGGGGGACATCAAGATGCTGCCCGTCAACCCGATTTGCGTGATTCCCGGGCCCCACATGTGACCTTTTACCTCCCTGCGTGGAGTGGGTCAAATTATTGTACTGTTGTAATATTGTTAACCGGGAGTCCGTGAATTGGCCGGGGTTGTCTTCGCCACGCCGGGTGCATGGAGGTAAAGGTCTCAACTTCTCGGCATTCGCTTGCTAGTTTAGTATATGGTCTTCTGCCACTACCGAGAGCGATAGGTACTAGCCCGTGAGTCCATGTCACCGCTGTGAGTGTGAGAGTGACCCGTCCCGTGACTCGATCCGAGTCCGGAAGTGAGTCGACTACCCGTGAACTCTGCCGGTTCTTCAACCACGCACGATCCGCATTTCCCTCGCTTGGGATGACGAGTGAGCTTGCGTTTCTGTTAGCGATGTATAGCCCATAGGAGCTCTCCGTGTCGGGCCTAGTGTCTCTCCCATCATGTGTTGCTGGTCATGTCCGCATATAGAGTCCGAGGTTCATACCACGTAGAGTCGGTCCCCGTGTCCGTCCCGCATCATAGCCCAACACCACACGCTGCACAAGTCGCAGCATAACGACCACAAAACGTTGCTCACATGTAGCCAACACACAAACCACAAGGATTCAGCAGGAATATTCAAAGGAGATACAAATTTGACCGTCCAAAAATTAGGCTCAAATAAACATCAATCAAGAAATGCTTAAGTAAAGGATAGATAATCTTCTTCTCATGTACATGAACTCATAGCAAGACACTCCTTTGGATTTCGGAGTGAAGAAACTCGATTCCATAACTTTGCCCTTGAACCGTCGATTTTCCAAACACGTAGATGGCGCTCTACCTTCAATGGATGACGTAGATCGACATTCTGCTCATGGATCTTTGATCTTCAGGGTTGAAATCAAGACATGAAGGGGATGAATGATCTCCACGTTCTTCCTCTTCCTCCTTCTTCTTCCTGCACAAGAAAAACCAAAACCCTTAGATTCAAAAGCCTCCAATTCGCAGCACTAGTATATGTATCAAAGAGAGACCTCAAATGACATGGATGCCCCTTCTAGAACCCTCTAAAATCACTCTAAAAGGTGTATCAATAGTCCAGGGGTATTGTGGTAAAAGATCACCCCAAACAAGGCTCACATGAGTGGGTTTCGGAGTGATACGGAAATCACACGCGAACAAGCGAAACAGAGATGGGACGTCCCATCTAACAAGTGGGACGTCCCACTTTCAAACATTGTTCTGGTTTTGCCCAGAACAGAGAGATAGGTCGACCCATTCTCAGAGGGGGGTCGACCCACTTTGGACAGAGCTTCTGTTTGGGCTATTTTCTGCCCAAGGGTCGACCCAGTTGATAGGGGGGGTCGACCCATTCAGCTCCGACTCAATGAAAAATATATTTAATGAGATCCAAATCATCTAAACATGTAACCCAATGATATCAAACATCCAATTGTGAATTTCCATGCTTAAAAACAAGTTAATTCAATTGGTTTGCATGAGATTTAAAGACCATGAAAAGAAACCATTAAGATAATGCATGAAAGCACAAGCTAAGCCTTGTTTTCATCAATCCAACATTCAAAAGCAATATTCCTCAATCCAAAGTTTAAGAGAAATATGCCAAGCACTCAATGTGTGAGAACCATGTGAAAACCACTCAAACTACCTTCATTCATTCATGTTGCAAGCTTTGTATGGATAAGCTTAACCACTATACTAGCTCAAAGGCCCCATTGGAAAAAATGCTTGAAACACGATCAATGCTTTAAAACTCCCATGAAAAATTCATGAATCACTTGAAAACTCAATCCTTTTCAACTAAAGATTAAGCTATGAAAACCCATGCATCCATGCTATATAAGGAACCAATCCAAACCAATCTCATCAAACCTCATTTGAATATGTTAAACACATTACAACTTAAAAACTCCATGAAGAATATGGATGTTTGAACCTTGGTAAAACCACTGCAGAAGAACATTTGAAATCCCAATCTAAAACCGACCAAGTCGACTTCCCAATGGGCAAGTCGACTTGCTTCAACCTCCCAGAAGCATAAAATGAAGGGATCCATCAGAGGTCGACTTGGACATCTCTCAAGTCGACTTGAAACAATAACATCTTTGCACTCATGATCTCAAGAATTGAAATGAGAGTTAAAACACAAAATCTTTCTCATTCACAAGTTAATCAAAATTGGAGATTCAAACAACCACTCCCTTGATTTGTGTTGCCAAAACTAAAGATATGAACCACATTAACACTAAGATCACAAACAAGCACACAACAGTTGTTGCTTCCATTCACACACAATGCACACAATATTTTGTTATCATCAAAACCATTACCAAGAATAAAGAGGGAGCACAACGAACCCAACAATCTCCCCCTTTTCGATGATGACAAAATATTGTGGCCACCCCAAAACTTTCTCCCCCTTTGGCATTATCAAAAAGTGGAGGTCTAGGGAGCACTTGTGAAACTTCATCAACAAGGGTCCTCATAGTCAAAATGGAATTAAACAATCAATGGCGCAAGAACCCAGCAATTAACTTACCATGAAAGGAAGCTGTGTGAACCATGAACACTAAGCATGAAAAACGGAATGTGATATGCAATATGAACGGTTTGAGCAGTATGCAGCTTAATGATGGGGACATCGAAGGAAGGCCGCTCACATTTTATTTACATTTATGTCCTTTTATATTTGTATGTATACCCTTGTGATATATGGGTACACAATTGTAGGTCTTAGTGGGTTTATTTGCAAAAGGGCATTGGGTTTCTTTGCAAAAGTGCATGTAGGTCCAACAGGGGCCCCCTCCCTCCCTCTTATTGGTCAACATGGACTCCAGGGCCCATGAGGGCTGGTCCATGGTCCAAATGTGGACTTGGACCATGAATTAAAAAAAGGAAATCAAGTCCAATTTGGACTCTCAAGGAGGGGGGCAAACTCCCCTTTATATTCATTTTTTATTGTGTGTTTTTTTGACCCATTTCCACTCCCTTGAATACCCCTCCTCTAACCCTAGATCTGGGGTCATTTGGGTCATTAATGTAGAACTATATGTGCCATGTAATTTTCATTTTGTGTGAATTAATGAGAAGAAAAAAATCAGTTTGCTTGGAGCAGATTTACGCCCCCCCTCTCTCTCCTCTGGTTCCTCCTTCCTCCCTCTGCATTTCAGGGTGTAGACCCCTTATTTCTTAGCCCCTCTATCTCTAGATTCATCTCTGGTGTCGCCGTCGCTGTTCGTGCCGCCATCGAGCCGTCGCGAAGCCGCTTCCGAAGTGCTGTCCAGATCTCTGTTCTACTGGACAGAGGCTCACTACGAGAATTGTAACTCCCAACTCCGACATCATCTGGAGTTGATATTTTCAGGGTTGGTTCCCCACTTGATCCCCAACCTCCAGTAAAATTATCCCGTTATTTCACCTTCTTTTTATATTTTTCCACTTTCGTGTCTTTCTATCTTCCTGATCAGTCCCTTTTCAGATCTGTGTAGCAGAAGCTTAGTTATTCGCCCTTTCGACCCCCTTCTTGATTTTTTTTGAATCCCCAAATTTATTGGAGGATTTCTCCACCATCTCCATCCTCCAAATAGTTTCGTCGAATTTCAAAAGCCCTCTACCTATTATTAGAAATTGTGTCTTTCCCCCAAATTCAGTTCTGTTTCTGCTGTCCAGATCCGACCCCGGGTCAGTATAAAATCTCCAAAAAATTGAAACTTCCACCAAATATTGCATAAGATATATCCCCGTTTTCCTCTCTTCGGCCTCTAAAACGTTCATGAAGTGCTCAAAGGCTGAATCGAAGGTCTACATTGCAGTCAACGCCAACTCTCAGAAAAAAGCACCTCTGCTCTGAGTTTTCAGATCCTGTGAGTCAGCAGCTTGAAAATTTGACAAAAGCCATCAACGGCAAATTCAAGATTCTTTCTCCAGACATATATCGAATTATTTTGAGTTAGCTTTCCATCAGTACCTCTTGTGAGTCGATCCAACGATGGGAGTGACCACAGTAGCGGACTTCATCGGGACGCGCGAGTCTGAAACAACAGTTCAGATCCGTGGGCAACAACTCCGACGAGTGAAGATCGGAGCCGCCCGGCCTCCGACCGGCGAACCAGCATACCGTCGTCCCAGGGAGCGCCCCTCCAGGCATCCCCAATACAGTGGTGTCACCCCGGTCCCACACGGCCCCTCAGACCAGCACGTGGGTCCCACGATCGTGAGTACGTGTGCCGCCGAAGCTCCACAAGAAGCTGCCCGTCAACCCGAACCCGCTACTCCCGGGTCCCATTGTGTCGCCCTTTACCTCCCTGCGTGGAGTGGGCATTCATATTCATTGCTGTAATATTTATGTAATAATTGTTCCGGGAGTATCAGTTCGGCCGGGGTCATCTTCCCACGCTGAGAGCGTAGAGGTATCATATTCGCTCACATCTCGGCATTTGCTTTATTTCGTATATATTTCTTTATGCCGCTGCTAGAGAGCATGCTAGGATCATAGCTCTTTATACTTTTTATATCACTACTGCTGCGAGAGAGAGCGAGACCGTCTCGTGACCCGATCCGGGCACGAATTTGTGAGTTGACCACCCTAGCTCTTTGTCGGTTTCTCAACCGCGTACGTCCGACGCTTCCCTCGTTAGGGACGATCGCGAGCTTGCTTAGAGTCCGAGGATTGCACATCCATTTGGAGTCGAGTCGCGTGTCCGTCCCGCATCAGTTTGGTATCAGAGCGAGCTTGAGTCTAGGGTGTCCAAACTAAAAAAAAAATTGTCATTTACGTCTAGTCATCGTCTAAGTCGGTCTAGGTTGCATTTCCTCCCAATAACCTGGTATATAAAAAGGTGTTGTCCGAACGTTAGGCTACGCCTATCGGGAAGGCCGCACACTTGCGCGAGTGATCTTCGGATCGATTAACTCCGCCACGTACCGAGTCTTGGTTAAGTCTAGGTGCATCATCTTTGCTTTAGTCCGTGTTTGCATTAGTCGGTGTCTCCGTGTGTCTTTACATGCCCACTCGTAGAGGTACACAGTACTCACCCCCAACACCACCTATGGCGGATCACCGAGCCCCTAGTCTCGATGCATCGTCGGTGGCTGAAATGTTCCAAACCCTTATGGGGCAAATGCAAGGGTTGACTACACGTATGGATAGGTTGGGTACACGCATGGATGCGTTGACTACATGGGTAGATCGGATGGACGGGTTGAGTACACGGATGAATGGCTTAGGCACCCGTCTGGAAGAAAGGATGAAGGTCTTAGAGGATAAGGCCGTCGAGTCGGACCAGTCCGTTCAGGGCTTGGTAGGGAGAGTTGCCACATTAGAGGGAGCCCCAGCCGATGCACCCCCGAGAGCCCCAGTTGAGGCACCCCCCCACCTACACATGGTCAATGGGAACCGGTTCAGCAACCTGCTGTCCCAAGGGTTCAAGGGATAGATGTTAGGAGGCGTCAATTCCCCGCGGTGCTAGACTATGAGTCCGAGGATGAAAATAGGGGATATGGACGTGACCGTCGTGTTCAACAACGGAATCGTGATGAGGATGAGCGGGCCCTCAGGACCATTCGTACCGACCCTCCCACTTTTGACGGGTCCTTAGACCCAACGGTATATCTTGATTGGGAAGCGGGTATGGACCGATATTTTGAGTGGTTTGAGATGTCGGACCAACGGAAGGTCAAGTTTGCTAAGATGAAATTGGTAGGGCAAGATCAAACCTTTTGGAGAAACATGGAGAACCTGCTATTTCACCGTCATGAATCCCAGGTAGAAACGTGGGAAGAGATCAGGTCCAAACTTAGGAAGAAGTACCTCCCTGCCACTTACCGCCAGCGTCTCATAGACAGGTGGCAGAGTCTTACCCAAGGAGATCGGTCCGTCTCTGAGTACATCGCCGAGTTCGATGAATACTATTTGCGATGTGATGCCACGGAGGAGGATTCTCTTACTGTCTCCCGATTTCGGCATGGTCTACGACTGCACTTACGATGAGCTTTTCCGCCGCAAGGTGGACAAGTTAGAGGATGCGTACCAAGTTACTCTCGAGATGGAGTAATTCAAGGGAGAGTTCGAGTCTATCTAACGGTTGGGTCCCGTTCCTCTCCGTAGTGCCGAATCACGTAGCTCCTTAGGCCCATACCCGAGGGGTCCCACGACGCTACCTCACGAGCCCGCCCGTCAAGAGCACTTCGCTCCTAGACCTTGTCCTCCCACGCCACAGGATCTACCTCCATCCCAACCACAGGCACCTGTTGCTCGCCCCCCGGCACCCATTGCCCATCCTCTGGCATCGGCACCCCCACCCCTATTGCCCACGGCACCTACAGCTCCACCCCATTGCCTACACCCCCTGCCCGTCGGGAGGATAAGGGTAAGGGCCCTCTTCTCGGAGAGAGTAGTAGGTCTCGACTACAGTGTTTCCACTATCATGGGTTTGGCCACGTCGCACACCAATGCCCCTCTCGTGCCACTCTAGCCCTAGGGGTAGGAGAAGCCTCGCCTTCTGGGCTTGTGACTGTCAGCTACGAGGCCGACCCGGAACTAACTGATGAGTACGAAAGTCTGGAGGAGCCTACCGACACTCAGGATGTGGCACTTGGGTGATGGCCACCTGGTGGGTGATGTCACCACCTTAAGTCTAGGGTAATGCATGAGTCAGTTTGTTTCTTCTTTGTGTGGCTTGTTTGTGTGGTTTGCATACGTGTGTTAGTACATGGTAAGTCTACATGTGTCTTGTGCAAGCTTGTTGATATCAGTCCCGTATGAGTGAGAGGCGAGTATGGGATCAGCTCTACATCTATGCCCCGGATCTAGTCACCTACAGGGACCCAGCGGTGATTCCTAGTAAGTCTTCAAGCCGCCTCCTCCCCTTGAGAGTGACCCCACCCCGGAGTGTTCCACCACTAGCATCGTTCTCACGACAGCTTGTGCATATCGAGTATATACATAATGAGTAGGTGACGATCACTTGGAGTGGAGCGTACCCGCACTACTTGGTACGGTGACGGATCCGCCGGAGCTACTCGAGCAGTCACCCCATTACTCCACTTGGTCGAGTTCTTCCCACCCGGGGAGAATTGATGGGGACATCGAAGCAAGGCCGCTCACATTTTGTTTACATTTATGTCCTTTTATATTTGTATGTATACCCTTGTGATATATGGGTACACAATTGTAGGTCTTAGTGGGTTTATTTGCAAAAGGCCATTGGGTTTCTTTGCAAAAGTGCATGTAGGTCCAGCAGGGGCCCCCTCCCTCCCTCTTATTGGTCCACATGGACTCCAGGGCCCATGGGGGCTGGTCTATGGTCCAAATGTGGACTTGGACCATGAATTAAAAAAAGGAAATCAAGTCCAATTTGGACTGTCAAGGAGGGGGCGAACTCCCCTTTATATTCATTTTTTATGGTGTGTTTTTTTGACTCATTTCCACTCTCTTGAATACCCCTCCTCTACCCCTAGATCTGGGGTCATTTGGGTCATTAATGTAGAACTATATATGCCATGTAATTTTCATTTTGTGTGAATTAATGAAAAGAAAAAAATCAGTTTCCTTGGAGCAGATTTGCGCCCCCCTCTCTCTCCTCTGGTTCCTCCTTCCTCCCTTTGTATTTCAGGGTGTAGACCCCTTCTTTCTTAGCCCCTCTATCTCTAGATTCATCTCTGGTGCCGCCGTCGCTGTTCATGCCGCCATCGAGCAGCCGCGAAGCCGCTTCCGAAGTGCTGTCCAGATCTCTATTCTGCTGGATAGAGCCTCACTACGAGAATTTTAACTCCCAACTCTGACGTCATCTGGAGTTGAGATTTTCAAGGTTGGTTCCCCACTTGATCTCCAACCTCCAGTAAAATTATCCAGTCATTTCACCTTATTTTTATATTTTTCCATTTTCGTGTCTTTCTATCTTCCTGATCAGTCCCTTTTCAGATCTGTGTAGCAGAAGCTTAGTTCTTCCCCCTTTCGACCCCCTTCTTGATTTTTGTTTGAATCCCTAAATTTATTGGAGGATCTGTCCACCATCCCCATCCTCCACAAATTTTCGTCGAATTTCATAAATGCTCTACCTATTTTTAGACATTGTGTCTTTCCCCCAAATTTAGTTCTATTTCTGCTATCCAGATCCGACCCCGGGTCAGTATAAAATCCCCATAAAATCGAAACGTCCACCAAATCTTTCATACGATATATCCCCGTTTTCCTCTATTCGGAATCTACAACTGTCATGAAGGGCTCAAAGGCTGAATCGAAGTTTTACATCACGGTCAACACCAACTCTTAGGAAAACGAAACTCTACCCTGAGTTTTCTGATCCTGTGAGTCAACAGCTTGAAAATTCAACAAAGGCCATCAACGGGAAATTCAAGATTCTTTCTCTAGCCATAGATCAAAGGATTTTGAGTTAGCTCGCCATCGATACCTCTTGTGCATCGATCCGATGACGGGAGTGACCGCAGCAGCGGATTTCGTCGGGACGCGCGGGTCTGAAACAACAGTTCAGATCTGTGGGCAGCTACTCCGACGAGTGAAGATCGGAGCCGCACGGCCTCCGACCGGAGAACCAGCGTACCGTCATCCCAGGGAGCGCCCCTCCAGGCGTCCCCACCACTGTGGTGTCACCCCGGTCCCACACGGCCCATCGGACCAGCACGTGGGTCCCACGATCGTGAGTACGTGTGCCGCCGAAGCTCCACAAGAAGCTACCCGTCAACCCGAACCCGCTACTCCCGGGTCCCATTGTGTCGCCCTTTACCTCCCTGCGTGGAGTGGGCATTCATATTCATTGCTGTAATATTTGTATAATAATTGTTCCGGGAGTATCAGTTCAGCCGGGGTCATCTTCCCCACGTCGAGAGCGTGGAGGTATCGTATTCGCTCACATCTCGGCATTTGCTTTATTGATGTGACACATCACCTTGGGGTGATAATCAAAAAGACCGAAGTAGCTTGGACCTAAGCAATGCAAGCACAACCACAAGGCTAGAAGCCTACGCAAGTGGATACTTGTACGGCACAAATGGTCAGCCCGGGGTGACTCGGGGATGCCGAGTCAAGGATGTGGGGCGGATCCCTTTCTGGTAGAGGGCCAGCAATGATCAAGTTAGCCTCCCCTTGGTTACGGTCGCTCACCTCAAAAGGCCGAAAAGGTGCCAAAGGGCGCGGGTCCACTCACTCACACCCACGGCGGTCACTCGGAAGCGGTGGTGCCTTGGGACCGGGCGCTCTCTCCCTTATCCGACGGCATATTTGAGGAATATGGAATGAACAAGCACAAAAGAGGAGCAAGGGCAGTGAGCTCACCAGGCCGGTTTGAAGAAACCGGTACCGTTCGGAGACGTGGGCGAGCGGGGAAGTGTGGGGCCCCGCACACTGCGCCGATGAAGCTTGATCCCTGCTAATTAATTACATGCACTATGCCTCACGCAGGAGGGTGGATCTCGGAGTGGGGAGACGGGCTTACACCAAACACTACCTCCACACAGGGAGGGGTGCTAAGCCGGCCAGGCGGGGAGGGGAGGTTAACCAAGCTAGTGCCGAACGATCTACCCGTTCTGGAATAACCAGATAGGGGGTTGATGTAGATGCTGCCACGCACTCCTCCGAACTCGGAAGTCGACGAAACTGGCGCCGAAACGTCGCTGATGGACCCAGGAATGGCTGTGAATTTCTGTGGGTGATCCCGATGTCGTCACCAGCTGGGGCGAGCTCTGGAACAGGATCCATGCGCTCTGGTTCAGACTGGTCCCAGGGTGCAGCAGCAGGTGGAAGTAGTCACCACGCCCGTTTCTGATGTCAAAATGCAGCGGGACCAAAACGAGTACGACCGTGGATGAGTCTTCTTCGAGCGGCCGCTAGGGGGGGCACCAGACGATGTCAGGGCAGGGAGGGAGAGCTCGTTGAGTGAGGAGGGGTCTGGTCAGGTCATGAGTGGCATGTTCAGCACACCTGGGGGAGAAAATTCGGAACAGGCAGCCCCGGACTCCAATCGAAGCCCCTCCTGTGGGGTTGCTTGGAGGACTGATGGTACCATGTCTCGGTCAAGCGGCGCACTCAGGAGAGCAAGGGTGACATCGTGGAAGCTTCTGAACTGCAGCTCTGGTCCTGGTTCAGGCCCTGGTTATGTAGTCGGACGAGAACGAACCCTCCGGACAGCAGGGATGTCGGATGCCAGCGAGACCACCTTGGTTGCGAAGCTATCTCGACAATCTTTCCGTCGATGTATAATACGCCTCTAGACGATGCCGAACGACCTCGGGGCAGGTTCTGCAAGTCGGGCTCCAACTGCTACCAGCAAACTGAGATGAATAGGGTGGTGATAGGTGATGGGAGACGGAGTAGATGGGGTGGGAAATGGGGTGGATGGGTGTGGGGGTGACACCTAACTATGTGGGGGTCTGTTAGGGGGTGATACAAGGTGTGGGAGGGGTAGAAAGGGGGCTGGGAGGTGGTCTAGAAAGTGGAGGAAGGGGGAGCTGCGAATTTGGGTTGGGAAGGAGAGAGGGAGGAGAGATCTCTCCTTTGGTTTGAATGGTGGGTTAATGGAGGGGTTAATGGGGGCCTAGGGAATGGGAAGGGTTGCCTTGGGGAGGGGAAGGGGTGCTTGGGAGAAGGGATTCTCCCTTGGGAAAATGAAAGGTTGTATGGGGAAGGGGAAAGGTTGCTTGGGAGGAGGGAGAAGTGCCTAGGAGAAGGGGATTCCACCTAGGGGTTGGAGGGGAATTAAATGAGAGGTATGAGGAAGGGGGAGGGGTCTTAATGAGAGGTGAATAAGGAGGAGAGAGAGTGAATTTTGAAATTGGGGGTGGGGAGGAGAGAGAATGGGGTTCGCCCCCTTTAGATAGAGAGAGAGAGAGAAATAGAGAGAGAGCTAGAGAGAGAAGGATGCACAATTCTTGTGGATAATTTTCACTCAATAATTCATTCATTCATTAGCTTCAAATGGTGGGATTGGGGTCCTATTTATAGGAATCCCACAATTTAACATAAGACCCTGAGTTTTAGACTAATGACAATAAACCAAGGAGAAGGGGGTGCTCCTAGGCCTGGCCCACTTAATTGGGCCCAACTGACACATTAACCACTCCAATGACCTAGTTACCTTGGTACTTGACTCAATTAAAAGGAAAATTACATGATAAGACTCAAATAAGAACATATAAAATACATCAAATGACTCAAAATAAGTGGCGAACAAGATGTAGCATTTGCAGGCGAGCATCGGGACCCCTTGGAAAAATGGGGAGTGGTAAGTGATGTCCCCATCATACTCCCGGGGTGCGGAGAACTCGACTCCGTCGAGTAAAGATCCATCGTATGCGGAGGGAGTCATGGTGATGCCACCAACAAGCCTTCCAAAGGTAGTTGCTCCTTCCACCTAGCAAGGTAGCACCCATACACCTTGCTCCAGGTGGTGGTGACCTATTCATTCAATATTCTCTCGCGTTGCACACGTCGGGCTCTCTGGGCTGTTTGGTGCTCTTATGGGGATGGGTGCTCTCTCAAGGGTGAGATTAGGCTTGATATCCTTACTAGGTACCACCGTGGGGCCCTTGTATGGCACAAGTCCGGCCATATTGAAAGTGAAACCAACTCGATACTCCTTGAGGAGGTCTAACTCATAAACATCGATGCTAGTGCACCTCAAGACCTTGAAGGGAGAAACCTCACAAGCTTTTAATTTTGAGAGGATCTCATTCCTCACCATCCCAGAATCACCCATTCGGACTTCTCAGTGGTGTCGGTGCAAGTCGGCCAGCCTTTTGTAAACTTCATGGCTTTTGTAGATGTGCTTGCAAAGGTTTTCATGCATCTTTGTGAATGTTGACTCACTAGTGGATAATGGGGGTCCTGGACAACCAAATGTGGACCTAGCATGCAATGGTGCCACATAGACTTTGATGGACCTAGGAGGACCGGGGCATCCATAAATGGCTCTATCAGGTATGGGTGCAGTGAATGCCGGAGGACCTGGACTTCCTTGTAGACTCCTATCATGCATAAGATGGATGATGAATGGGGGAGGACCTGCATATCCAAATGCAAACCTGTCGTGCACTGGACCTAGTGTGTATATGACACAAATGAGACGACTAGCCCTACCAGATGGAGCAAAATGTTGTGACACATTTATTCCTATCAAGATGGTCCCATCTTTAGGTGGGGGTTGATTTGGGGCTTTCCACTTATGGGGGTCGAAGGGGTCCTAGAAAGTGGACATCTTGGGATGGGTCAATTCCTCATTTCCTGGGTGGATGTCACCCTTGGTCATGGCTCTCATAGTGTGGGCTAAGTTTTGGAATGGGTGGGTTAGGTTCAACATGGTGGGTGAGGGTAGGAAAGGATGGGTGGTGTGGGATGTGGGTGGGTCACATGGGTACTCGAGCTCCCAAAGGAAGGGGTCAAAGGGATCATGGACTGGGTTGCCAAGAGATATTCTATGTCCTCAAGGTCCTCAAATGATAGTGAGTTCTCCTCCTCTAATGAAGTAATTGAACCGAAGTCTTTGGCAGGATGGTTGGCCATGAATGGTGGGCTTGGCATTCTACCCGAAATAAGCAACTCTAATTCATGGATAGCATCGGGCTCTTCGGGTGTAGGGAGGAATAAAAGAAGGTCGCTAGTGTAGCAACCCACAGTGTAAATTGAAGAGATGGACCCGACACATAGGTGTAGGAGGTCAAGGCTCCTAGGTCGGTCGGCCACTGTGGTCAATATGCCAGTTAACTCCATTTGCCAATCTATACGCTTAAGAAGATCCCCTAATGTTTCCACTTGATAGGATGATTGGATTGTGGTGTGATAGGTGGATAAGGGTACTATGGGGAGGTATTGTTCCACGGAAGGGTAGGCATGGGGCAGGATAGGGTGAGCCCGGTTTTCCACTAGCCATCTAACCAAGGGCCCACTTATGATGAGTTCACTCCCAATTGGCGGGGGTGGCATGAAAGGTGAAATTTCTTCCTTGTTTTGGCCATGATTTTCCTCCAAGGTGGGGAGTGGTTCTGGGGTGTTCCCTACTAGGGGGTCAGGTGTGGGGATCATGGTTTCCTCTACCAAGGAGGTGAGTAGGTCCTTTGTAGGTGGGGTGATGATGACTAGCATATGGTGCTCTTGGGGTGGTGGGCAATGGGGGACTTGGGATAGGATGGGGAGGGGTAGTAGTGGAGGCCTAGGTTGGGCATCTTGTAACTCACGAGGGAGGGTGCACCCATTTAGGCTCAATGGGTTTTCTTTGGGTAGGGATGAGTTCTCTTGACCCAATTGGGCTTCATATTCTTCTTCCCAATCTAGGGGAGCCTCATGGACTTCAGTCACCTCCTTAAGTTCCTTTTGGAAAGGGGTGGGAGGAGGATTTGTGGGCCGAATTGGGGTACTTCCGTTTGGACATGGCATGGGTGTCTTTAGGAGAGAGTCTAGGTTGGGACGGGGTCCCATGTTATTGGCATCATCCGGTCGTGGAGTGAACCTAGAAGACCTAGAGAATCGAATCATTCTTGAGGATTGGTTGTCTAGGTTATCCCGGGGACGTCCCTCCTCACGCCCGTAGTGTTGGGACCTCTCATAAGGATCATAGTCTAACCCTTTCCTGTCAAACTCATCTCGTGGAGGCAAGACTCTAAGGCCATAGCTCCTAAGTGGGGGTTCATTAGCTTCCCATCCAGATCCATCCCGAGGTGACCAAGCTCTAGGGCCGTGGTTCCTTTTTGCTTCAATCTGATCAAGCCGGGTGGTGAGGGTATCTATACAGTTATGAAATTTGTTGATGACAGCGTCAAATTGGTCCATGGGTACTTGGGACGTTTTCCCTAGGGTGGTCATGCAAGGGGCGTTGGAAAACGAGATGCAAGGGAGACCCAAATGCCAAATGCCCTAGGACTAGACTCATAGAGACAAGTCTAAAACTTGCTCTGATACCATTTGATGTGACACACCACCTTGGGGTGATAATCAAAAAGACCGAAGTAGCTTGGACCTAAGCAATGCAAGCACAACCACAAGGCTAGAAGCCTATGCAAGCGGATACTCGTACGGCACGAATGGTCAGCCCGGGGTGACTCGGGGATGCTGAGTCAAGGATGTGGGGCGGATCCCTTGCTGGTAGAGGGCCAGCAATGATCAAGTTAGACTCCCCTTCGTTACGGTCGCTCACCTCAAAAGGCCGAAAAAGTGCCAAAGGGCGCGGGTCCACTCACTCACACCCACGGCAGTCACTCGAAGCGGTGGTGCCTTGGGACCGGGCGCTCTCTCCCTTATCCGACGGCGTATTTGAGGAATATGGAATGAACAAGCACAAAAGAGGAGCAAGGGTAGTGAGCTCACCAGGCCGGTTTGAAGAAACCGGTACCGTTCGGAGACGTGGGCGAGCGAGGAAGTGTGGGGCCCGCACACTGCGCCGATGAAGCTTGATCCTGCTAACTAATTACATGCACTACGCCTCACGCAGGAGGGTGGATCTCGGGGTGGGGAGACGGGCTTACACCAAACACTACTGTTGACACCCATTTTAGCCCACAAGTTATGTCATTTCTCTTATTCACCATTTTGATGTCCCGAATTAGCCATTATTTTGGAGCTTTCTTGGATGGATTTCAAGCCCATTTTTACCATTTCATATCCTTTGAGTCTTGGAGATCATGATTTCTTATAGTCCCGGAGCTTATCTTGTCAAATTCCGGCTTCCAAGTCGACTTTCGGCCCATTTAGGCCAGCTCCCCTCAAGTAATCGGCTCTCTCTCACTGTGCAGTCCTAAAATTGGTTCTTTTTCACCCTCTTCTTGTCCTTTTTTCAAAAAGTTGTCTTCATCAAAGTTGTTCCTCTTTCAAAGATCTACAATTTCTTCTTCTATTCCGTTGGCCAGTTCTGCCCCGTTTGTGGGCTATTCACATTTTTCCGGCGTGCTGTGCTGTTCACCTACATTCCATAGATTTCCTCTCTCTTCTAGCCCCATTTTCTCCATCTTTCAGTCATTTTCTCAAATTTCTTTCTTCATGAAAGTTGTTCCTCTCTCAGTTATCTACAACTTCTATGTTTACCACTTTGTCTAGTTCTACCCCGTTTGAGAGATACGCTTCAATTTTTAAAATTACATGCAGTCTGCCCAGAATCTACCTTCATCAATGTGAAGGTCTACTGTAGATGCGTTACTTCAATGTGAAGGTCTACTGTAGATGCGTTACTTCACATGTGACGGTCCTACAGTAGACCGTTACACCGAAACTTACCCGAAATCATCCCGTTTGACCCCCATAGTGTGACGGACCTACCCTAGTCCGTTACATCACTCTGACGGTCCTACGATAGACCGTTACATGCACCAGAGAGTCTAATTCGTGCTGGACTCTGCTCCGTTTCTGTGCGCCGTGGCCCTCTTGCAGAGTCCATAACTTCTTGAATTCTTATCCAAATTGATCCCCGTTTTTTCCTACTTCTAGCCCTTGGTATTATCTTGAATTTGGTTCATAGGAATCAAATTTTCATTGGCAATATCTCTTGGGATCTGGGTCGCAAGATCAGGATTTATGTTTCCTAGTTCAACTCAAACTCTGCAGATAAGGCTCTGGGGCTGCCTTCCAAGAGCCATATCTTCTAGAATCCTCCTCCGAATTGATCCCCGTTTGTTCCTATCTCTTGTCCTTAGTATTATCTCGAGTTTGATCTAGAAAACTCGATTTATCTTGGACTCTATCTCTGGGCATCATGATAAGAAGATGAGGCTTTCTTACAAAACTCTATAAAAACTGCCCAGTTCGCAGTCGCAACGGGGGGCTCTTTCCGGACGTGGGGCGAAGCCATGCTGCACCGCCGACTCAATCCTTCGACCTTGGCTTGAATAGGGAAGTATTGACTTTCAATTCCATCCTTCTGGGCTTGATTTCATGGTCTACACTCTTAGTTCTATTCTCCTCAAAATCACAAATCATCACGGTTTTCTGCACTTTCTGCTACACATGCGTTTTTCTCCGTTTTGCATCATTGTTTTCTCTCTATTCTCTCAATCAAATCTCGTGATTTCAAATCTCATGCATGCACAACACACCCACCTATTATTTTCACCCTTCCACAGGGGTTAAAAACCCTCCCCCGGTGCGTTGTCCCCCTTTTATTCATGCTATTTTATCACTTTGGGCAGATTTCTACACTTCATGTTCTAATGGGTTTTTGCCTTTGTGTTTCATCTTTGTTTCATAGGAGAGCATGAATACAACGTGAGGCCCTCTTCATCTAGCCGGCTGGAAGGAGAGGAGGTCGATCCCACACTATTCCCCGCATCCCGTTCTTAAGTAAGCGTGATCAAGTCTTCATATTTCCAAGGTACACGACGCCGTTCCTCTCCTTTCTTCATCCTTTGGCATTGTTGGAACCTTGGTGGTGATCACGGTTAGTATTTCCATCCTTTCATCCCCCTTGTCCTTCATTTACATGTTTATGCATGTATGTATTTAAAGGGGGCGGGATAGGAACCTAATTAAAAAAATAAATCAACAGTTTTTTGGCGATCACGGTGGGACACCAATGCCCATCACGCTTGTTTTCATGCTCTTTTGTAGGTTGGGTGGGTGCATGTTCATGTTTAGGTGATATTTCTTCCATTCTCCAACTATTTTTGGTGTTTTAAGGGCTCTGGTAGTGTGACGGTCCTGCAGTAGACCGTCACATGCAGGTAACGGTCCTTTGGTAGACCGTTACACGGCTTCTGGCAGTCTTGTGTGCATGCTCACAGGGCCGTGTTCATCGAGGCATAACTTTTGATCCCAGAGTCCGATTGAGCTGATTCTTGTTGCGTTGGATAGCCCTTTGTATTGTCTTTCCATTCATATATCATTTGCATCATTTGGTTAACATTTACATATTCTAATATTGTCTAACATTTTGAGTTTTGTGCATAAGTTCTGCAGGCAGGCTTAGGGACAGGTTCACAGGTACATCTTTAATGAGTGATTTGATTGCCTTCCCGATGTCTGATTACACTGATTTTTGATCCATTGGATAGTCCTTTGTATTTTCTTTCCATCCATAGCTTATTTGCATCATTTGGGTCTCATTTTCTTAGTTAAAAATTGTCATCATTTTAGCATTTTGTCCATAAAATCTGCATGGGGTCTGCGCATAGGTTCACGGGGGCATCTTTGCTTAGTGATTTGATTGACCTCCCGGAGTCAGATTGATCTATTCTTGGGGCCGTTGTGCAGATCTTTGTATTGTCTTTCTATCCATATACTATTTGTTTTAGTTGGATCATGTTTGCATAGTTTAATCTAGTCTTGATTTTCTAGTTTTAAGCTAGAATTTGCATGCACTCTGGTGCACATAGGGCCATACGTTGCATATCATAGTTGCATTTCCTACCTTGGTGCGTGGACCTCTCATCTCCATATTCCTTGGAGCCGACCAGGAAACCACATCAAGGATAAGTCCCCGTGAGCCGTGGATTCCCACGCGGACACCGGGCCGGTTGTACCTTTCCACCCCTTAGGCTTGCATTTGCATAAGTGTGAGGGAGTTAACCTTAGTCAACCCAAAGTTTGGATCTTATTCCCATAGGATTCCTATCTCGAGGGAATTATTATTAATTCAAATCATTAAAAGGTCCATTGAAATCTCTAAAATATTTCCCATCATATCAACTTGTTTGACTTGGGTGAAAACTCTTACATTGCATTGATTGTGTTATTTGGGCTTGTCCAAGCCCATTAGTGGTGTTTTGTGTTGCACCCACGTCTTTCATCATTATTAGGCCCACTTAGGTTACCCCATTTTGTGTGTCCATTGTCTTGTCCATTGTCCCGTGATCCGTTGTCCATTCGTCTTTGCATTAGTGGGTCAGTCCCCTCTTGTCCTTGGGCCCATTAAGCCAGTGCTTCCCCACTTGTATTCTCCTTGACATCCTTGTATTAAGTCTCCATTTACCCTCATGAAGTATCATTCTAACCCCTTGTATCATTCTTTTTCCCAATCTGCTTCCTATTCCCGCGTGGAATCCTCTTCCCGCACGGGTCCATCTTCTCGTGGTCCCTCTGACCCATCTGAGGAACAGGCTAATCTCATGGCTCGTATTTCAAGCCTTGTTTGCCAAATGGACCTGGCCCAGGCCCAACGTCTTATTGCATCTCATCTTCATGGGCCTTCTTCTCATAATGGGCCATCTCCTATTCATGGGCCTCCTCCTTCTCCTTCATATGTTGCTGGCCCAATTGCTAATGGGCATTATTCTCTTAATGGGCCTCATCCTTCTGCCCATGTTGCTGCCAGCCCATTCAACCCATATGCTCATGCCTCTTCCAGGCCCACATATCCTTCCATTCCCGGAATGGGCCCGTCTTCTTCTCAGCCCGGATCATCTTATTCGGCCCAATACCATGCTCCTGGTCCTAATTCACACCCTCTTGCTCAAGTTGGCCCATATTCTTCTCGATCTCTCCCTACCCAAGATATGATTGCTCAAACCCAACGCCAACTTGATGAGCTTCAATGCCGGATCAATCCCAAATCCTCCTTGAGTATCCCATTCGCATTTCAAGGTCTTCGGCTTCCGCCATCTTCACAAATTCCCGCATATCGCCGTTATAGTTGAGTTGGTGACCCATATGTGCACTTGAAGGAGTTCGTTTATGAGTCGGCCCAATTTCGACATGACCAACACGTGATGGCTTATCTGTTTGGTCTGTCATTGGAAGGCCCGGCTCGGGATTGGTTCTTCTCTCTTCCGCAAGAGCAAGTTGTGAGTTTTCATGCCGTTCAAGAAAAGTTTATTCAGCAGTATCAAGACCAGGTTGGGCCCAAGTATTCTATCGCGGATCTGGCCCAAGAGATGATGAAGCCCAAAGAGGATTTCTGCACCTTTGCCGACCGCTGGCGTCACCTTGCCGCGCAAGTCTCGGGACACATTCCGGAGGGAGAACAAATCAAGATGCTGATATCAAATGCAACACCCGAGTATCGGTTCATCTTAGCCCTCAACGACATCACCTCCTGGCAGCAACTTTACAGCCGAGCCCACTTCATTCGCCAACAAATCCAAGATTCCCTTGACCTCGAGTCTCCACCATCCACCTCCACATATCAACCTTCACCCTCCACATGTCAACCCTACGCTCCCATGAGTCAGCCGGCCATGAGTCAGCCTTCCGCCACATATCCCTCCACGAGCCAACCTCCTGTCTCTACATACCCATACGCCTCAGCATATCAACCTTCCATGAGTCAGCCTCCCGCATCCACATACCCGTCTCCATCTCCACTTCCGGTCAAGGGAACACCACATCCCGAGCAAGTAGATGCCGTCTACATACCCCCTCATCCTGTTCCACACATGCCTTCACCAAAGCCCTCCACCACTAGCCACGTACTCCTGCCTACGCAACCTCCACTTCCATCTCCACAACCTTCTCCACCATTACATATCCCTCGGCATCCACCTTGCCCGAAGCAGGCTCCTCATCTTCCTTTGCCGGAGTGTTTCCCCGATATATTTCGGGCTTTGATGGCCACTCACGCGTTGCCGTTCTCTCCGGTTGTGCCTTACCGACCCGCGGTCGGGGATATGCTTCAATTCTGTGATTTCCACCGTCAGCAGGGGCATTTGGTTGAGGATTGCCCTGAGTTCCGGGATTATGTTTATGATCTGGAAGCTAAGAAAAGGATTGATTGGGCCGCCATGCATAAAGTTATTTTACATCTTCGCAACCAACAACAGCAGCAAGAAGTGCCACCCGGGAAGTCGTCTCTGTTACTTCAAGGTCAGGGGCACCCCTATTATTCCTCGTCTAGTGCTGCACTCGCTCCATCACCTACTCCGTTACCTCCACCATCTCTTACCCCGGCTCCATCGCCGCCACAAACCCAAGCCTCTGCTCATGCTAGTGCCTCCCCTTCTTCTCCCGCCGCCACTACCACTACTTCTATCCCCAACACCGCTCGACGCATTGTGTCGACACGTCGACGGTGGACACCACAACCTCCCTCTTCACCCTCTCTACCTCCATGTCCACTACCCCATCGCCTTCATCACTATCCTCACCATCTCCATTGCCATCACCATCATCTCCATCTCCACCACCAATGCTTCCATCACCACCTCCATCTCCACCCTCGCCTCCATCTCCGCCATCACCTTTGCCCGAGCCTGAGCAAGCCAAACCTTCTCCTTTATCTCTACCCTCAGCCACGCCTTCGCCGTCGCCTTTATCGCCACCCGAGCCTATCATCGCCACATCGCCTGCGCCTTCACTTTCCATCACCACTCCCGTTGGAGCCTCCATGCCTTCCAAACCTTCACATGTTCCACCGAAACATATTCCCTTTACTTCTCCAACCACTACCACCCCACGGAGCGGGTGTGCGCTTCCTTTGGTGCCCCTCGGGTCTAATCCCCAGGGAGACAATAAGTCAAGTCAGGATGATTCAGTGCCGGCCGTGCATTTCAAGATTCAAGATTTTATCTGTCGGATGCCGGTTCGTGTCCTCGTCCCTGGTTATTTTGGGGATGATCCGCCTCTTCTTTCAAAGATGAGAGTTGCTAAGAAGAGTTCCCTTGAATTGATGCTAGTTTCTTCACAAGCGAGGCCGATGGCAATTTCTTTGCTCACCGGAGAGTTCACCGTTGATGCTATTATTTCTCCTCGCTCTATTGCTGTTCAGATGACAGGCCAAGAAGGGTTCTCTACCCGCGTTGTGCTAACACATATGGCCACCAAGCAGATTATGGGTTCTATGTTCAAGGGGCAATTGGCCGTATCTTCTACACTTTCCAAGGATATTCTGCACCTGTTATGTAATCTTCCTCGGTTTATTAGCAAACCGGCCATGTCAACACCGTGTATTACTCTCCCTCAGCTTCACCCATCTCTTCTATCAAGGGAGTTATGCTTCAAGACTGAGTTCCGAGTGGAGTTACCGAATCTCATGCTTCTAGTGCCGAGAGACAAAACCCCGTGGGTTTGTGATATTCATCACTCTGAAGGGTTACTCGCTCAAGAGTGTTCGCATATTGCTAGCATCGGGTGTCTAGGGGCAACCGCACCGATGAAGTTGCATGTTCACAGTCGGGCCAGGTCATCTGCTAGGTGGGCCCGTTATTTGAGAAGGTATTACATATTAAGAAGCCCGAAGGTCCAAGCCCGCACCAGGTGGGTCCATTTTCAAGAAATTTCTGCCAAGAAGAGGCGGCGACGTAAACTCAATGGCTATCGGTTGTGCATTCAGGGGTCCACCTCTTCCTCCTTTTCTTTTCATTCATCCTTCCTTCTACTCAGTTCCCACCCTTGGGTGGTGTATCTTCCTCCATCTGATCCTATCTCCATCATTTTCTCCTCCTTCCATAGGTCCATGCGTCCCCATTCCTCTCTTTTTTCCCCGGATCCTCCAGATTTTCCCTCCTCTCACGATTCTAGGCCCTGGCCTATGTCATCATTCCATCCTAATCTCGGGACATCACCTGATTATTCTTCCCCGAGACTTCTAGGTGTTGCCTCTGATTCTTCCCCTCCGGTATCTCCGGGTTCTTATTCCCCGACCTTGGCGGGTGTCTCCCATTCTCCTTCTCTGGCACTGTCGGATGATTCTCGTCCCTCTTCTCCGACCACGTCGGATGATTCTTCTTATCATCTTTCTACTCTTTCCTCTTCACCCTTTCGGGGTCTTCGCCCTTTCTCTTGCTGTTTTCGAGGCTTTAGTCCGCCTTGATCTAAGCTAATCTGGTTTCTTCTGTATTTGGTCCTTGTTATCAGGGTCTCGGCGCCTTAACGAAGGAGTTCTAGCCCTCGTCTCTCTTCCTTTTTATACTTCTTTGTCTAGTTTGGCGTCTATTGCTCCTCCATGTCAAGGAATCTTTCAATCCCTTTGCTATCCTCTCCCTTTCGTCCTGTCAAGCAAGGAGTATGAAGCTCATGTTGCGCGAAGCTCGATGATCAAGATCGCGTCAGGACGCTACTTCCACTCTATGGATTTGCAAGGTATCATCATTTTGTGCAAGAATATATTATCATTGCTATTACTCTTATTACTCCTGCACATGCTTATAACATTGGTTCCTCGACATGGTTAAGTGGCTTTTAGAAATTTGCTTAGTTCATTTAGAATGAGTTCGCTTCTGCAGCATCCTTAGGCTGGTGATAGCTCCGCGCTGAGAGTCTAGTTCATTCCCCGATCGTTGAGGGTGACCTTTGAGCATGGGTTTTTCACACACTACACGGCAAGCCATAGCCAATCTCTCTAGTGCAACGCCGTTGCTGCTTTGGCCATACTTTGGGTATGCACGAAGGCGTTTTCTCTTCTCTACTCGGCCAAGTGCAGGGGCAAGAGATTGATGGATAAGATGACCAACCTAGGCGCTCCCTAATACGAGAGAGGTCTCAAATAGGGGCAGTCTTGACCCTCGAAAGTGAGCTTTCATGCAATATCTAGCCAATAAGGGCTACCAAAAATAAGAATGAATATGCAAAATTATGAAAATCAAAGGCATGGCAAGAGTGGCGAAGCCCCGCGGGACGTCATGAGCCTGGTCGCATGCGTGCCTGATAAATATGGGTCTCAAAATCAAAGACACAAAGCCCCAGTGCAACAGACTATCTCTTTGAGGGGTGGTGCCCTGGAAGGAATTCAAATCATGATGTCTCCCATCCTGCATAAAATTTGTCTCCAATTTTCTTCTATCTCCCTCTTAGGCTGGGTTGTATCCCGGGTATGGCCTTAGTAGGGGCACCGTTCTTTAGAGGCGGTTGGTTATGGTAAGCCACCCTCACATGCACGCCCTGCTTAAGGGAAGCCTTTAATGAGAGGGGAGGGACGGCGATCCATGGCCAGTAGTTCGAACCCGTCTTTGGGTGCTGCAGATTGCTATGTCAAAATCCAAAAAAATGAAATATAGTTCAAAATCCAAAAAAATCAAATATGTCAAAATTCTGAAAAGAAAAAAAAATATTGTCAAAATTCCAAAAAAAAATCAAATATGTCAAAAAATAACAAAAATTTGAATATGGCAAAAAAAAATCAGAAATACAAAAATCTAAAAATACTTCTCTTCTATTCCTTTTATTTTTATCTTGAGGACAGATACGTAATCTGTTTGCTAAGTGTGCAGGCTGCAGGCTGCAGGTTCAAGCTTTCCTTGCTCTATCATTCGCTCTGTCTCCTGCTCACATTCTTCAATCTATTCTCATCTCTTCAATATCTCTTCTGAAGCTCATGGCCTTCCCAGCTTTCACTTATCTGCTTAATCATGTCTCCATGAGTGGGCAATATCTCATGATCTTGAACCTGGCGGTTCCGCTTCATCTAATCTTAGGCTTTGATTGAAGAATATGTTTGTTATCTTTATCATGTCTATGGTCCTCCATGTCTTTTGTCCCGTCGTGTCATTCGTCACACGTGTCCCTATCCCGCCGTGTCATTCATCACACGTGTCTTTGTCCTCCGTGGTATTGTCATCCCACGTGTCTTTGTCCCACCATGTCCTTATACCACTACATGTGCTGTCCCACCATGTGCGTATTGCCTTGTCCCACCGTGCCTTTAGTCGCATGTATGCTTGCCATTTGTTTATGTGTTATGTTTCATCCATCTTCGTTATGTTATGTTGTGACATGTTTCGTTCATATTTCTCTTATTATGTTGTGTTCATGTCATGCTTGTTTATATTCGTTCATATTCACATCATGTCATGTCATGTGGTTGTTGTCTTATGATGAAAATCCATAAAAAGCAGAAATCAAAAATTCTCAAAAAGATGCCATGTCGCTTGGCAGGTAAGTCAGGTATGGCTTTCTATCCCTGCTCATTGTTGCATTACTATATAGTATCTACATTATTATAACCTCTCAAGGACCGGCTGGTTGCCCGTGTGTTCTGGGATCTGATGTTCCCCTTTAACAAAAACGATGATGATCTAGGAGCATACGGTTAATCGTTGGATAGGCCGCTCGGTTGAGTCGAGTGGGGGACGATAGACTCTTTCTCGCACTCCGTGGTTGCAAGAAGACTCTTGACCATGTCCTGGCTCAGTCTAGCAATATTATCCTTGAGTACTTTCTATTTTATCTTTCTTTGCATTCGTTTTAATGATTTCTTTATTTCAGCCCAGCATGCATCATGTCATTTTGAGCATTCATGCCTCGTGATCCATTCAACGATTTCTCCTCAGCAATGGTTAATTACACTTAAGCTCTCTTGAGTAAGAGATTCCTCATTCCACTCTGAATTCAAACGATTTTTCTGATCTTGCCGCTTGGTCTGTTTGGCCAGTGTGATTCCTGTCTGGATTTTATCTCAGTCTTATTCTCCTTTCCAGCTCTTACGTTGTGTTCTTTCCGACCCACTCATTGTCCGTGGATTGTGTCCCCGATGAGGCTGGTCGTGTTTCATTTTCCTTTCTTAGTTTAGTTCTCCAGACATGTCTCATCCTTGTTATCCATTCCAGGTGGTTAGTTCGGCGTTTTCGGGAGAATTCCTATCACTTGTTGGTTGTGACGGGTGTCTTTTTGCCTTGATGCCCGCTTATCAGTTCTCTCCGCTTCATCTCCACTTCATCTCCATTTCACGTCGCTATCGCTTTCGCTCCATCTTCTTTCCATTTCACCTCCGCGCCGCTTTCGCTCGTTCCCTTGCAAAACGGACATCAAGGAGGGGCATCTGTTGACACCCATTTTAGCCCACAAGTTATGTCATTTCTCTTATTCACCATTTTGATGTCCCGAATTAGCCATTATTTTGGAGCTTTCTTGGATGGATTTCAAGCCCATTTTTACCATTTCATATCCTTTGAGTCTTGGAGATCATGATTTCTTATAGCCCCGGAGCTTATCTTGTCAAATTCCGGCTTCGAAGTAGACTTTCGGCCCATTTAGGCCAGCTCCCCTCAAGTAATCGGCTCTCTCTCACTGTGCAGTCCTAAAATTGGTTCTTTTTCACCCTCTTCTTGTCCTTTTTTCAAAAAGTTGTCTTCATCAAAGTTGTTCCTCTTTCAAAGATATACAATTTCTTCTTCTATGCCGTTGGCCAGTTCTGCCCCGTTTGCGAGCTATTCACATTTTTCCGGCGTGCTGTGCTGTTCACCTACATTCCAGAATTTTCCTCTCTCTTCCAGCCCCATTTTCTCCATCTTTCAATCATTTTCTCAAATTACTTTCTTCATGAACGTTGTTCCTCTCTCAGTTATCTACAACTTCTATGTTTACCACTTTGTCTAGTTCTGCCCCGTTTGAGAGATACGCTTCAATTTCTAAAGTCGCGCACAGTTTGCCCGGAATCTGCCTTCATCAATGTGAAGGTCTACTGTAGATGCGTTACTTCAATGTAAAGGTCTACTGTAGATGCGTTACTTCACATGTGACGGTCCTACAGTAGACCGTTACACCGAAACTTGCCCGAAATCGTCCCGTTTGACCCCCATAGTGTGACGGACCTACCCTAGTCCGTTACATCACTCTGACGGTCCTACGATAGACCGTTACATGCACCAGAGAGTCCAATTCGTGTTGGACTCTGCTCCGTTTCTGTGCACCGTGGCCCTCTTGCAGAGTCCATAACTTCTTGAATTCTTATCCAAATTGATCCCCGTTTTTTCCTACTTCTAGCCCCTGGTATTATCTTGAATTTGGTTCATAGGAATCAAATTTTCATTGGCAATATCTCTTGGGATCTGGGTCGCAAGATCAGGATTTATGTTTCCTAGTTCAACTCAAACTCTGCAGATAAGGCTCCGGGGCTGCCTTCCAAGAGCCATATCTTCTAGAATCCTCCTCCGAATTGATCTCCGTTTATTCCTATCTCTTGTCCTTAGTATTATCTCGAGTTTGATCTAGAAAACTTGATTTATCTTGGACTCTATCTCTGGGGATCATGATAAGAAGATGAGGCTTTCTTACAAAACTCTATAAAAACTGCCCAATTCACAGTCGCAACGGGGGGCTCTTTCCAGACGTGGGGCGAAGCCATGCTGCACCGCCGACTCAATCCTTCGACCTTGGCTTGAAGAGGGAAGTATTGACTTTCAATTCCATCCTTCTGGGCTTGATTTCATGGTCTACACTCTTAGTTCTATTCTCCTCAAAATCACAAATCATCACGGTTTTCTGCACTTTCTGCTACACATGCGTTTTTCTCCGTTTTGCATCATCGTTTTCTCTCTATTCTCTCAATCAAATCTCGTGATTTTAAATCTCATGCATGCACAACACACCCACCTATTATTTTCACCCTTCCACAGGGGTTAAAAACCCTCCCCCGGTGCGTTGTCCCCCTTTTATTCATGCTATTTTATCACTTTGGGCAGATTTCTACACTTCATGTTCTAATGGGTTTTTGCCTTTGTGTTTCATCTTTGTTTCGCAGGAGAGCATGAATACAACGTGAGGCCCTCTTCATCTAGCCGGCTGGAAGGAGAGGAGGTCGATCCCACACCATTCCCCGCATCCCGTTCTTAAGTAAGCGTGATCAAGTCTTCATATTTCCGAGGTACATGACGCCGTTCCTCTCCTTTCTTCATCCTTTGGCGTTGTTGGAACCTTGGTGGCGATCACGGTTAGTATTTCCATCCTTTCATCCCCCTTGTCCTTCATTCACATGTTTATGCATGGATGTATTTAAAGGGGGCAGGATAGGAATCTAATCTAATTAAAAAAACAAATCAACAACTACCTCCACACAGGGAGGGGCGCTAAGCCGGCCAGGCAGGGAGGGGAGGTTAACCAAGCTAGTGTCGAACGATCTATCCGTTCTGGAATAACTGGATAGGGGGTTGATGTAGACGCTGCCTCGCACTCCTCCGAACTTGGAAGTCGACGAAACTAGCACTAAAACGTCACTGACGGACCCAGGAATGGCTTTGAATTTCTGTGGGTGGTCCCGACTTTGTCACCGGATGGGGCGAGCTCTGGAACAGGATCCCTGCGCTTTGGTTCGGACTGGTCCCAGGGTGCAGCAGCAGGTGGAAGTAGTCACCACACCCGCTGCCGATGTCGAAACGCAGCGGGACCAAAACGAGTACGACCGTGGACGAGTCTTCTTCGAGCGGCCGCCAGGGGAGGCACTAGACGATGTTGGGGCAGGGAGGGAGAGCCCGTTGAGTGAGGAGGGGTCTGGTCAGGTCCTGAGTGGCCTGTTCAGCGCGCCTGGGGGAGAAAATTCGGAACGGGCAGCCCCGGACTCCAATCGAAGCCCCGCCTGTGGTGTTGCTTGGAGGACTGATGGTACCACATCTCAGTCAAGCGGCGCACTCAGGAGAGCAAGGGTGAAGTCGTGGAAGCTTCTGAACTGCAGCTCTGGTCCTGGTTCAGGTCCCGATTGCGCAGTCATACGAGAACGAACCCTCCGGATAGCAAGGATGTCGGATGCCGGCGAGACCACCTCGGTTGCGAAGCTATCTCGACGATCTTTCTGCCGATGTATGGTACACCTCCACACAACGCCGAAAGACCTCGGAGCAGGTTGTGCAAGTCGGGCTCCAACTGCTGCCTGCGAACTGAGATGAATAGGGTGGTGATAGGTGATGGGAGACGGAGTAGATGGGGTGGGAAATGGGGTGGATGGGTGTGGGGCTGACACCTGACTATGTGGGGGTCTATTAGGGGGTGATACAAGTTGTGGGAGGGGCAGAAAGGGGGCTGGGAGGTGGTCTAGCAAGTGGAGGAAGGGGAAGCTACGAATTTGGGTTGGGAAGGAGAGAGGGAGGAGAGATCTCTCCTTTGGTTTGAATGGTGGGTTAATGGAGGGGTTAATGGGGGCCTAGGGAATGGGAAGGGTTCCCTTGGGGAGGGGAAGGGGTGCTTGGGAGAAGGGATTCTCCCTTGGGAAAATGAAAGGTTGTATGTGGAAGGGGAAAGGTTGCTTGGGAGGAGGGAGAGGTGCCTAGGAGAAGGGGATTCCACCTAGGGGTTGGAGGGGAATTAAATGGGAGGTATGGGGAAGGGGGAGGGGTCTTAATGAGAGGTGAATAGGGAGGAGAGAGAGTGAATTTCAAAATTGGGGGTGGGGAGGAGAGAGAATGGGATTCGCCCCCTTTAGAGAGAGAGAGAGAGAGAGAGAGAGAGAGAGAGAGAGCTAGAGAGAGAAGGAGGCACAATTCTTGTGGATAATTTTCACTCAATAATTCATTCATTCATTAGCTTCAAATGGTGGGATTGGGGTCCTATTTATAGGAATCCCATAATTTAACATAAGACCCTGAGTTTTAGACTAATGACAATAAACCAAGGGGAAGGGGGTGCTCCTAGGCCTGGCGCACTTAATTGGGCCCAACTGACACATTAACCACTCTAATGACCTAGTTACCTTGGTACTTGACTCAATTAAAAGGAAAATTACATGATAAGACTCAAATAAGAAAATACAAAATACATCAAATGACTCAAAATAAGTGGCGAACAAGATGTAGCATTTGCAGGCGAGCATCGGGACCCCTTGGAAAAATGGGGAGTGGTAAGTGATGTCCCCATCATTTATTTTGTATATATTTCTTTATGCCGCTGCTAGAGAGCATGCTAGGATCGTAGCCCGTTATACTTTTTATATCACTGCTGCTACAAGAGAGAGCGAGACCATCCCGTGACCCGATCCGGGCACGAATTTGTGAGTTGACCACCCTAGCTCTTTGTCGATTTCTCAACCGCGCACGTCCGACGCTTCCCTCGTTAGGGACGATCGCGAGCTTGCTTAGAGTCTGAGGATCGTATACCCATTTAGAGTCGAGTCACGTGTCCGTCCCGCATCACTTAACCAAATGAACTACTTCATTTTTCTATTTTGAAAAACCTTCTCCACCTTTGGAATTATCACAAAATGGGGGTGGACTTCCAAATGCTAATTAGTTCAAATTGAAGATGAAACACATGTATGCCAAACACCCAAAACTATGTACAAGTGTAAACCTGAAGATGCAAAGTTTATGTGTATGTATGACCTCAACAGTGCAACAATGTTTTGCCCAGTATATGCATAACCTAGAAAATGAAGATTTTCAAATGCCAAGACTATGCAACGCATTGTATATGCCGAGAACTGTGATATTCACAAGATAACTGAAATATATGTAAGTGCTCAAGTTCTGAACTCTATGCAAGATGTATGACTAAACTACGCACAAAATGAATAACTAAACTGAACTATGTGCAAATGTATGGTTGAAATGCACATTATTCTCCCCCTTTTGTCATTAACAAAAATTGATTGACAACAGGGTTATTTAAACCTGTTATGGATAGTATGACCTAAATGACGTATGCTATGTATGAAAATAATCAAGCAAGCAAGCACTCAAGCAATTCTGTCAAGCATGCACATATTGTAGTATCTCCCCCTCAGTGGGGCAAGGGATATGAAATCTGCATGTAATCCATAACATACTGTAAAGCATGAATCATAACTAGAAAGGTGATGCATCCATATGATAGAAGCTCTGCATGTACCATGAACAAGACAAATTCAGAATTTACATTCAATACAATGGTACCCAAATGTGAGAGTGTGCATCAATGAATAATGAGCTTCAAAATATATGGATATCTAGATTTTCTTAGGAACACTAAAAGGTTATCTCCTCTCTACACTTCCATTTTGGAATCTCGACTATCGGTAGCTTCGCACAACCCCATTTTTTATAGACATTAGACTTCACCGTTTTACGCAAGTTTCTCCCTTTTTTTCAAGGGTGATTCCCGGTTACTAGGATTCGTCACTTATTGAATATTTATGCAGATTTTACTTCACTTTTCAACGCGAGTTTCCTCATGTGTCTCAATGGGGATTCCCGGCTACTCAGTTCCACTTTCCACTTATTGATTTTTTTGTGTGGGGTAGGCAGCTTTTCCTCACGATTATTCTTAACTTCCATGTAGAGATTCAAACTCTCTATGGAGTGTTAAAAAGAAGATCTAAAATCCTTATCAATCAAAGCCATTTATTTCATCATGTGCAAAAAAAATGTGGGGGTAATTGTTTTGCATGTATAAAGAGAATTTGTCGGAACATAGCAATGACTCCCCCTAAATATATGCACCATAGGAATTGTAACCTCCCCCTTAGTATATGACATGTTTCACCATAGATCAAGATCAATGCACTTTATTTAAGAAGGAGGTACGACCATAGAATAATTCAGGAAGAGGTTTGTTTACCATATATACATGCAAGCACGCAAGGATATGCAATTATGTTCAAGCAAGTTGATTTTCAGTATGACGCGGAGGTGAAGGTCCAATGACCCATAGTTAGTGTTTTTAGGTGGATGTAATCCACCCTTCTATAGCACACCATTGTAGATACTGAATAATCATGGCATTCAAGCGGATAAGTATGTAGAGTATATACAGACATGTGCATGTATGTTAAAAATGATGAAAGATTATTCCTATTCACATGTATGCAAAAATGTATGCAATATGTATCATGAAACTAATTGTATATGCTGTGGATGCAAAAACTGTGTTATTTGCAAAAAGACGAGTGTGAGTATGAAAGACTTTATGTGCAATGTCACGTATGTTGTTCACAGCATGTGCAATGATGTCAATGAATTGCCAAAATCAAGAAAAGAAGATGCATTGTTCAAGTTCATGCAAACAGATGTGTGTGCAGATCTTTGGATATGTATGCAACAAATTTGAACTGAAAGATTGAACATGAATATCAACATGACAAGAATTTTCAAATGGGAACTTCATGTTTTTCTCAGAATTTAAATCCTTACCCTTGTAAAGTGATCCAAAATCAACCTGTGCCCGAAAAGAAGATTCTTACCAGATAAACATTCATTTTCTTGCCTTGAGAGATCAATCTTTGTCAATTATTTCCTTGACCTCAAGGTACCTCTGCAAGACAAAATTCTCATTTTGTAGTTTTGGGTACCCAAGCTCCCTTGGGTCCCGGAGGGTTAGCAATACCATTGAAGGTGCTTTCCACCATCTCACATCATCGAAATTATTTAGTTTTCATTAAAAAGGCAATATGCATGACAATGAATTGACTTGAATATATTAACATGCAAGCACACAATGGAGAAATGCAATATGCATGACTCATATATACAATGCATTCTAATATGAGAAGCATGTTTTCCAAATATGTGCAAGACAATGCATGAGAACTTATGTAGGCTCGATGTATGCAGTTGGTTCTTATTTGAAAAGCAAAATTTTCAAATTTCCCTTTGACATAAGGTGCATGAAAATGCATGAGAACACAGAATGATGTTTATGATGCAAAACACATGCAAACTTACCATATGTATGCAATGCACTCTCATTTGGAAGCAACTCTCAAAACTCCCCCTTAATGAACAACTCATGATTCATAGGACACATTGACATGAGTGATGAATATGAATTTCAAATCAGCCACATCAATTGATCATAATGAACATTGAGTGCATTTCAAAGGATAACCTGGATCCATCAAAATAAATATTCCCTCAAGAGCCAAACATATTGAGTTATGAAATCTGGTATGAGGCGGAGGACTTGATCCTAGGATCACCTTACACATAGTGGAAGTTTTCAGTTGGACTTAATCCAACCTTCTACTAACCACCATTTTATATACCAGATATTTCATTTAATAAAGTCTCGTACGGCTTGAGAAGAAATCAACGCAATTGATTAAATCAAGCATTGCTAACTTAAGAACAGTGAGAATCAGCCAAACACAATTCAACCATGTAATCTAACCAGCATGATCAAAACATGAAATGTAACTAACAGATCTAACACAGAAAAAATAAAACGTGGGTTTTTGTCAAACCGAGGGTGCCTTGATTTATTTACTTCCTTTTATTTATCTTTGGCTCCAAGGCACACCTGCAAAATAAAATTCTCATTTTTGATTTTTAGGTACCCAAGATCTCTTAGGTCCTTGATGATCAGTTGCACCTCTAATGGGTGCTCTCCACTTTTTCTGGGCATGCATATCATCAAATTTCATTAACCAACAATTATTCATGCCATGCACCAACTTCCCACAATAATGACAGCAGATAGAAGAATTCAAAAAAAAATTATAAGAATGAGCATGGGATCTTTGTGGGTTAGCAGAGATGTAACCATTTTCAACATGATTTCTGACATAAGCATGAGAATTTTCAAGTGTTCTTTTTCTAGTTGAAAATTTTCCTGAATTTTTGAACCAACTCATTATATTGGAAGCATTCATTTCATCGGCCTTCATTACAAGGCAATCACGCATCATGTGACCAATTTTATCACAATAAAAACATGAGATTTTCTTTTTCTGAACAACATGGTCTTTAACATGGACTTTTCTATCATGGAATTTTTTGGCATGCATTCTGAAACCATTCAAATCATTATTTCTCATTGTAAAGTAATCACTCATGACATGACCATGCTTTTCACAACAATAACAATTAATATTTGTTGGTTTTGGAGCATGGTATTTCTCATGTGAACTCCTAGCATGCACATTAACCTTGATGAAATCATTTTTCTGTCTTTGAGACATATTGACTTTCTTTTTCAATTTTTCATTTGGTTTCTGATTTTTCTGGGCAACAAAGTGTTTAGGGGATGCTTGGGAAGAGCTAGCTGCATCAGAGCTATGAACAAAAGATGTATAGAGTTTGTTTTCAAAATTCTTTTTGTTCACGGGATTATATTCTAGCCCCTCTCTTTGGATGTTAACTTTGGTCCCCAAAACTTTGTCCAGATTATCTTTGCCATTCACAAACTTAGATAGAGAATTATTTAAGTCCTGGATTTCATTCTCTAAAGATGTAATGTGGAATTCTGCATTGGCAAGTTCCTCTTCACAGGTCGCAAGCCTGTCATTCATCATGGAGTTTATAGTTTTGTAGCTTTCAATCTCCAATTCTAACTCATGCAATTTTTCAGATTCATCATTTACCCTACTTTTTCCTTTTTCGTATGCATGAAGTTTATCAAACAACAACATGTTTTGTTCTTTTAGATCTTTGTTCTCCTTAATCAACTTATCATCCGTAGCCAATTCATCAATAAGCCTTTGATCACTTGACATAGCTTCCAACTTGTCCTTTAACTCTTTTTCAGTTTCTTCAAGTTGATTGATCTTATCAAGCAAGGTGTCATTTTCTTCTTTCAGACAACAATTTATATCTCTGTGCATTTCCACATCAAACATAAGAGATTCATTTACATTCTTGAATTCTAAGCATTTTTCACAAGAAGTTTCATAAAAAGTATTTTCAAGTTTCTTATGGAGCTTATTATTTTCAGACTTCAATTTCTTGTACTTACTCGATAATTCATCATATGCATCCACTAATTCTTCAAATGAAATTTCATCAAGTTCAGAGTCAGAACTTACCTCCTTGGATTCCAAGCTTGCATGATCATCCCTGCTATTAGCCATCATGCACGCATCCTCTAGCCCTCCTTCATCAAATTTGATCAGACTATCCAAGATTTCTTTTGATGTCCTACATATGGAAATAAATGGAAGTTCATCAGAATTGACTACAGCTTTCAATAAATTCAGAGCAATCAAGTTATCATCATTTTTAATCCTATGTTCATCAGACCATTTGGATTTGTCTAATGGAAATTCATAAGGACCATGAGACATGAGATCCCACAACTTTGGATCATAAGAGTTGATAACTCTACACATCCTTCCTAGCCAAAGATTAAAATTCGAACCATCAAAGATCGGTGGAGCATTCATTGAAAATTGTTGGGTGGAAGAACTCATGACGCAACTGCACTGGGATCACTCTATAGATCATTAGATCTAGGGACAATAGAGCCAAACTCTGATACCAATTGTTGGGTCCCGTAGTGCAGGAAGACGGATCTAGAGGGGGGGTGAATACATCCCTCTATAAAAATTTAAGTCCAATTAAAAAACACTTTACTCAATTTAATACTCAAACAACCACTAAGATGTTGAAGAGCTTAAAAAAATGCTAAACCTCACATACAGAGGAATGAATTCAACCACAATGAGGATTACTGAGGTATGCTCAAAAAGCTATGGAATGATCTTTGAGAATATATGTTCGAATAACAATTAGACTTGTGAGCAAAGTGCACCTGTGAAGGGAGATAGAAGAAAAGGAACAATCGCACACTCAATCATAGAGACACAGTAATTTTAAGGTGGTTCGGGACCACACCGGGCTCCCTACGTCCACCTCTCACTCAAATGAGTGAGGCTTCACTTGCTTCACAATGAAGCATACAGGGATGAATGCCCCCACACACATGGAGCCACGCTCCACCACACACGCAGGCTGAAGCTTGCACACACATACGCTACAAGATGTAGCCCAACACCACACGCTGCACAAGTCGCAGCACAACGACCACAAAACGCTGCTCACACGCAGCCAACACACAAACCACAAGGATTCAGCAGGAATATTCAAAGGATATACAAATCTGGCCGTCCAAAAATTAGGCTGAAATAAACATCAATCAACAAATGCTTAAGGAAGGGCTAGAAAATCTTCTTCTCATGTAGATGAACTCATAGCAAGACACTCCTTTGGATTTTGGAGTGAAGAAACTCGATTCCATAACTTTGCCCTTGAACCGTCGATTTTCCAAACACGTAGATGGCGCTCTAGCTTCAATGGATGACGTAGATCGACATTCTGCTCATGGATCTTTGATCTTCAGGGTTGAAATCAAGAGATGAAGGGGATGAATGATGTCCACGTTCTTCCTCCTCCTCCTTCTTCCTACACAAGAAAAACCAAAACCCTTAGATTCAAAATCCTCAAATTCGCAGCACTAGTATATGTATCAAAGAGAGAGCTCAAATGACATGGATGCCCCTTCTAGAACCCTCCAAAATCACTCTAAAAGGTTTGTCAATAGTCCATGGGTATTGTGGTAAAAGATCACCCCAAACAAAGCTCACATGAGTGGGTTTCAGAGTGATATAGAAATTACGTTCGAACAAGCGAAACAGAGATGGGACGTCCCATCTAACAAGTGGGACGTCCCACTTCCAGACATTGTTCTGGTTTTGCCCAGAATAGGGAGATGGGTCGACCCATTCTCAGAGGGGGGTCGACTCACTTTGGACAGAGCTTCTGTTTGGGCTATTTTCTGCCCAGGGGTCGACCCAGTTGATAGGGGGTCGACCCATTCAGCTCCGACTCAATGAAAACCATATTTAATGAGATCCAAATAATCTACACATGCAACCCAATGATATCAAACAACCAATTGTAAATTTCCATGCTTAAAAACAAGTTAATTCAATTGGTTTGCATGAGATTTAAAGACCATGAAAAGAAACCATTAAGATAATGCATGAAAGCACAAGCTAAGCCTTGTTTTCATCAATCCAACATTCAAAAGCAATATTCCTCAATCCAAAGTTTAAGAGCAATATGCCAAGCACTCAATGTGTGAGAACCTTGTGAAAACCACTCAAACTACCTTCATTCATTCATGTTGCAAGCTTTGTATGGATAAGCTTAACCACTATACTAGCTCAAAGGCCCCATTGGAAAAAATGCTTGAAACACGACCAATGCATTAAAACTCCTATGAAAAATTCATGAATCACTTGAAAACTCAATCCTTTTCAACTAAAGATTAAGCTATGAAAACCCATGCATCCATGCTATATAAGGAACCAATCCAAACCAATCTCATCAAACCTCATTTGAATATGTTAAACACATTACAACTTAAAAACTCCATGAAGAATATGCATGTTTGAACCTTGGTAAAACCACTGCAGAAGAACATTTAAAAGCCCAATCTAAAATCGACCAAGTCAACTTCCCAATGGGGCAAGTCGACTTGCTTCAACCTCCCAGAAGCATAAAATGAAGGGATCCATCAGAGGTCGACTTGGACATCTCTCAAGTCAACATGAAGCAATAACATCTTTGCACTCATGATCTCAAGAATTGAAATGAGTGTTCAAAACACAAAATCTTTCTCATTCACAAGTTAATCAAAATTGGAGATTCAAACAACCACTCCCTTGATTTGTGTTGCCAAAACTAAAGATATGAACCACATTAACACTAAGATCACAAACAAGCATACAGCAGGTGTTGCTTCCATACACACACAATGCACACAATATTTTGTTATAATCAAAATCATTACCAAAAATAACAAAATTTTTTGACTGAAGGAGCACAATGAACCCAACACTTTCCGTAATTGCGTTACAATAGACACAATGCACACAATGCACACATTATTTTCAGTTCCGAGATCTAGTGTACGAATTACATGAGGGGCACAGGATTGACTGGGCCAAAATGCATCACGTGATTATGGAGATGATGGAAAAGAAGAGGCCTTAGGTGCCCCATCAACAACAGCTACCTCAGCAGGTGTAGCCATAGGCACAGCAGTCGACACCACAATAGCAATCTTTGCAGGATTTGGGTATTATGCAAAACCCCATGCCAAACCATCCGCCCGCTCCTAATCCATAACCACTGGCACGGGCTCAAGTCAATCCTGTTGTCCATCACCCCGCTCCTCAAGCCAGGTGGTCCTATGACGATGAGTCTACCCAACGGTTGATGGCCATTCATCACTCTTCGGATCCCCCTCCTATCGTGAGACCTCCTTCCCCCTCTAACACCACCATCATTCTTCCTCCTACCTTGCAATGCCCATCAAACCCAGTACCTCTTTTTTCCACCCCTCTCGCCACCTCCGCAAAACCCATTATCTTCCCTCCACCATCTCCAGCTCTTGCACCATCACCTAGCGCCTCATCCATAATCATTCCACCCGCACCCACTAGGCCTACCACCCCCTCTCACGCTTTCATACCATCATCATCTTTTTCCACTACCTCCCTCATTCGTCCAGGTTCGGAGTTCATTAATCATGTGCCAGCACAAAATCTCACCCTTAGGAGTTGGCACGTGTTCCAACGCACCTACCCGCCAGCTGGTCTTACTACAAGTAATCCCCAATCCTTGCAATAGGCTATAAACCAGGAAGAGGCAGATCCACTACCGGGCATGCAATATGATTTATTGCACCATCTAGACTGCATGCCTGCCAAAATCTCTATCCTAGAACTGATTAAGAGGTCAAAGATTTGTGAACATGCTCTCCAGGACTTCTTACAAAAAAATATGGTGAACGAAGACATGGTAGCCAAGGGTCTGCCATCTGCACTAGCTAGCATCACCAAGGGGCCGGCTATCACCTTTTCTGAGGCAAAATTGGCACCTCCCGAAGCTAGACGGATGCCAATGTGTATTTTAATTACACTCAACAAAGTGGCCATCGACGCAACTCTTGAAGATATCGGAGCATCTATTAATGTATGTCCTTTGAGCAATCTTCGGGCTTGTAATGTCTTTGAAAAGCATATGCGCCCGACTCCTACCACTATTGCTACATATAATAATTCGAGGAGACCTTGTCACGGCGTCATCACATTGCAAGCCGAACTTGGGCCTTTGTCTATGCCTGTGGAATTTTATGTTCTTGACATAGATCCGATGTTCAAAGCTATTCTTGGAAGGCCATGGATCGACAATTTAAATGTTGTGCCCTCAACTGCCCACCAATGCCTCAAGTTCCCTTTTCAAGGGCAGATAGTCAAAGTCGAGAGTATCTCTACAACTCGCACGGTCGAGGCCATTTCTGAGAAGATTCCAATACTCTGGCCCACTAATAAGCCTGTTATTTCTATATTGGATCTAGATTCTCCATGGTCCTATTCATGCGCCATTAGTCGGAGACAGCACAGGTGGACGCTGCGATAAAATCCAAGTTGCCGGACACAAGGGGTTGGTCTATGATGTTGAAGCTTGGATATCAGCCAGACAAAGGCTTGGGCGCCCATCTTCAAGGGAGAACTAAGCTAGTCCCAAATTACAAAATGAGAGATCGAACGGGACTCAGCTACCGTGAGAATCCACTCTTATTAATGCTGGACTGGCTGCCGCTAACGTGGACATTACAGGACAACTTTGTCTGAGGTCCTCTTCAACCGGGATATGATACTCTTAAGCCCCCGGTGTCCCAGGTCGACAAAGAGAGGAGTGTTGCTTGTTCAATATCTGGCCCGCCTCTAGTGTCGGAAGACCTCAACGCTGATATGTTGGACTTCTTAAGCTCCTTTGATTGCTTGTTTCGGAAGGATGACCCCACTATGGAAATTGAGGTGGTTAGGTGGGAGCGAGGAAAATCGGCCATCAACTCACGGGAGGTCATGAGCTCTGTCATTTTTCTTACTCTATCCCCATCCCGATTATTTTCCATCTTTCAAGGTCTCCAATCCATATCTGCCGCACCTCCGATCATCATTCAAATGTCTCCTCAACTATTTAAGCCTACCCCGATCAGGCATTCGCCTATCACTCCCCCCCTTGTATCAACATCTGTCCAACCCCCGTCATCTTTTCCTAAACATTCCTCATCCCTCGCCCCACTTCAATTCTCTTCTTGCATGATCCTTGACGATTCGCAAAAGAAAACGCCAATTTTCAAATTTTTGTTTCATTCGAGGAAACTGCCATTTTTACTCTGACCACTTCGGGGCGAGATGTCCCATCATCATCATCCTCCTCCTCATTAGAGTTTCTTCTTGAGGACCCCGCGTCCTCCTCTAGCTTAGATTTAGGTTTGGTCTAGTCAGTTGATAGAGTAGGATCGAGTCTAGCTGGTCCGTCTAACCCATTCCCTAGAGCTAAGATGCGCCCTGCGTCACGTCGTTCTAGAACTATTCCTCCGAGGTTCCTCCAAGACCTCGCTCAGCGGTGTCTTGCCCTTTTTAGATGCTCAGAGTTTGTCGAAGAAGCCCTGGTGTTGGAAGAAGAACCATGGGACGGGGTGCTTGGTGATGACGGATTGGGTGTGATGGGGACATCTCCGACCACTCCACATTTTTCGAGGCTCCTGATGATCGCCAACAGTGCTACATCTTGATCGCCACTTTATTTCGAGTCATATGATGTATTTTTCATTTTCTTATTTAAGTCTTATCATGTAATTTTTCTTTTAATTGAGTCAAGTACCTAGGTAAATAGGACATTAGAGTGGTTAATGTGTCATTTGGGCCCAATTAAGTGGGCTAGGCCCAGGGGCGCCCCTCTCCCTTTAGTTTGTATGGTCATTAGTCTAAGAGTTAGGGACTTATTGTAAAATGTGGGATTCCTATAAATAGGACCCCATTCCATTTGAGAACTAATGAATATTTGTCCATTTTTAGAAATCCAAATTTGAGTGTTCCTTTTGTGAGAAGCCAATTGTGCAATGAGAAACTCCCTTACCCCCTTCTCTCTATTCACTCTCTCTCTAAAGGGGGCGGCCTCTTTCTCTTTCTAGCTCCCTCTCTAGACCACCCCCTCCCCTCTCTCCTCTCCTTCAGATTAGCACAATTCCCTTTTGCCACATCACCCCTCACTTGCCACATCACCCTCCACATCACCAAGTGACCCCTCAACTTCCCCACCTCACCATTACTCCACCATTAACCACACCACCCCCTAGGGAGACTTTCCCACTCTCCCAAGCAACCTCTCCTCTCCCTAGGGAGAATCCCACTCCCGACACACCTTTCATCCACCAAGACACCCTTTCACATCCCCAAGGACCCTCCATTGAATAACCATTAGTGGGAATTCAAACTAGGGAGAGATTTCCCTCCCCTAGCCATTTGCTCCCCCCCTCTCGCTCCCACCCTGGGAGACCTGCAACCCCAGCTCTCCCCCCCTGCTAGCTCCACCCCCCATCCCTCTCCTCCCCTCCACCTAGCCTAGTCTGCACCCTCCCCATATCCCCTCTCAACCAGGGAAAGCCCAGCCCCTTCCCACCCACTTCCCCCTTCTCATCTACCCCATCCTCATCCTCAATCTCCACCTACCACCCAGGCAGATTCGCAGCAGCAGAGTACTATGAAGTTGCAGAGGCTGTCACATCTTCATCGTGCATCTTTTAGTGGTGTATCTTATATTGCTGGAAAGATCGTCAAAGCAGATTCACAGGAAAGATGGTCTTGTATCCATCCGACGTCCGTGGTGCCCGGGAGAGCCATTCTCCCTCGACTTTACAAAGCTGCTCCGACAGGGAAAGAGAGCCCAAGAGAAGAAACGACCACGGCCGCTCCAGTGCGAGTTTGGACCTGATTTTTGGGCTGAGATCTTCTCCTCCAAGTCCCCTACCGTCTCCAAGAGTAGGTTGCCATTTGGACTCCGGAGCAGAGAGCTCCAAATTTTCTCCCCGGAGTGCGCAGGTCAGTTCCACTTGAGACTGATCCGACCCCCTTCCACTATTCTGGTTCTCACGGTCTGCTCCGACCTCCTCCGGTGGCCTCGTTGGTCTCTGATCGAAGAAGACTCGTCCACAATCGCAACAGCTCTGGTTCCACCCTCATCGGACCCTGGGAGTACTCGTGACGTCCACTTATTCTGGCAGTAGTGGTTCTGGGACATCCAGAACCAGGTCGGATCGACCCTAGTCCCGATCCCGCCCGGCTACCGTCGACATCGGAATGATCTCCAAAAATTTGGGCATCTTCCTGGGTCAACCCAAGACATTTTGGCGCTGGTCCCATCATCACCAGTAGTCAGAGGAGTCCGTGGCGGTGTCGTCATCGACTCCCTGTCCTGCTGTTCCAGAGCGGATAAAACCAGCATACTTCAGCAATTTCATCTTAGCTTGGTTTCCCCCACCCCCGCCTGGCCGGCTTAAAGCCCCTCCTTGTGGGAGGTAGTGTTTGTATGTAACCATTCATTCCCCCACCCCTAGTCCAACCCTCTGGGGTGAGGTGTAGTGAGTGTAATTGATTAATTTTCAGGTTAGAGCTACACCAGCGCTGCGTGCGGGGTATACCCACGCCTCCCTGGTCACCTCGTCTCCGGCCGGGATCGGCATCTTCATGCTGACCATGTGAGTTTCGAGCCCCATCCTCTGCTGATTTTATCATTGCTTAGATTAGTGTTATGTCTGGCTGCCCGTCGGACGGCGAGTGAGTGCCCATTCCAACTTTCCATACATCGAGTGACCACCGCGGAGTGAGGCGAGAGCAACCCCTTACATCCCACACCCTTGGCATGCTGGCCACCCATGGAATTGGGCATCCCAGGCCCTTAGGGGTCCATCCTAAGCTAGCCATACCCTGGAACGTCAAGGTCCCATTTCGGACCCTCTCCACCATCGCCGAGTCGCGTACGGGCACTACTGAGCGCTACGCAAATGAGTTCGCTAAAGTGAGTCTGCTGCTCAAGTTGCTTGCCTGTGATTGTAGGTCCAAGGGCATCGATTGAGTGGCTGCCACCCCCAAGGTGGTGTCACATCAAATTGGTATCAGAGCAAGTTCATAACTTGTCTCTATCAAGTTGGTCCTAGAACGTGCATGTGCATTTTGAGTCACCCGGTGCATTACCTTTGTCCATTAGAATGGCCACCTCATACCAGTACAACTCGACCCTCCACATGGGTCCGATCGACCCACTACTCTTGGACATCATTCTAGATGAAGACCTTCGCTTTGACAGATCGAGCCCTAGAGTCTATCTAAAGTGGGAGGCTACCATGGAAAAACACTTTGAGAGGACTTGGGTATATGGACACAAAAGAGTCAACATTGCCAAGGGGTGGATTTCACCTCAAGCCAAGAAAGAATGGAACCCCATAGTGGGTCTTAGGGCGGTTAGGAGGCAAGAGCCCATAGACTCGTGGGAGAAGATGAAGGTAGAACTTAGGAAGATTTACGCTCCCCAACGTCCCCCTTCCTACTCAGAGAGCCATAGCCCGAGGAGCACTGTCACTCCTCCTTTCTCTCCCAGCCAGTCTAAAGCCACCATAAGGGCCCAACCTCCACGACACCCCTCACCTTCTCCATTCCCACCCGGTCAACCCAAGACCTCCCTTAGGGCCCAAATTCCACCACTCCCAATAATTCCAACCCCGATCACCACCACCAACTCTCCCCAAATCTAAGGATGGCCCACTTCCATCCCTCCACAACCGGCCGATCCCAAGGGCAAGAGACCCCTAACCGGCCCGGTTCCCCCCATGAGGGCCACCACCCCCCAACCCACACTTCCTTATCCAACCCTCACCCAAACCCAAGTGGCCTCGGCCTCCACCTCCCCATCTAACCTCACGAAGGCCACCACTCCCCAACCCAAAGTCGATCACCCAACCCTCACCATTCAAACCCAAGTGGACCCCATGTCCACCCCTCCACCTAGGACCATGACGGCCACCACCCCCCAACCCAAAATCCCTCACCAAACCCATACCCCACAAGACCCCTTGGTCCCCACCACTACCCCTCCATCGTCTCCTAAAAGGGACGCACCCCCCAAAACCAATCAACCCAAACCTCCTCACCCAACCCACCTTCCACTACTAAACCCAATCCTACCCCAACCTAGGCCTCCACTACTTCCACTCCCAACCCCAACTCAAGTCCGACCTCGCTCACCACCCCGGATGCGCCATGCACCGGCTATCACCAACCCACCCACCATAGACCTTCGTACCCCATTATCCTTGGAACTTGTGGCCTACACACCCAACCAAACATAGAAGGATGCCAATCCAGATCCTCCGCCCACCATAGAGAAAATCCAAGAGCCACACATCTCACCCACCCCTCCTAGTCCGGATCCTCAAGAGCCACACACCCTCACCATGAATGAGTCCATGCTCCAATGGCTCAAACGAGGCCCCACCATTCCTAACTCACCCCCACACCTCTCACCCTTGGGATATCAATCCCAAATTGTGCCCATCCACTCCTCTCACACCACGATCCAATCCTACTACAAGGTAGAGGGTTGGGATGATCTCATCAAAGGCCTACAATGGCAACTTAAGCTAACTTGCTTGTTGACCCTAGGGGCGGACCGACCAAAGAGCCTTGACCTCATCCACCCTTGTGACGGGTCTATCACCTCAGTTTGCACTATTGGGTGTTACACTAGCGACCTCCTTTTCTTTCTCCCCATAGATGAGGAACCCATCTCGGTCCACTCTCCGCCCATTGAGATCCCAAGTGCTTTGATTGGCCAACCCACTTACGACCTTGGCCCAATTATCTTGGAAAAGGATGACCCACCTTTTGTGGACCTTGAGGACGTGGAATGCCTCTCTCTAGGTGAGTCATATCATGATCCCTTTGACCCCTTCCAATGGGAGCCTAGTTACCCATGTGACCCACCCGCCTTACCCACTACCCACCTTTCCCTACCCCAACCAACCATGTTGAACCAAGTCCATCTCTTCCAAGACTCGGGCCACACAAAAGAAACTATGATCATGGGCGACATACACCTAGGGAACGAGGAAGTGCCCATCTCCAAGATGTCCACCTTCCAAGACCCCTTCGACCTTTTCAAGTGGAAGTTCAAAGGCCATCCCACAACACCACACATGAAAGTCATTTTTGGGACAGGAGTGCATATGTCTTGGCGTACCACACCACTTGGCATGATTAGTAAGTTGGGTCCATTCATTCATATCACCCACATGTAAAGTAGGAAGCACGAGTGGTCCATATTTGGGTGTAGCGGCCCTCCCCCATTAATCATTGGTCTTACGTATGTTAGGAGCATTCATGGATGTCTGAGTCCTTCGACATTCATCACACCCACGCATGAGAGGGACAGCTATGGATTCCGCGGTCCTCCAAAGCTCATCCAAGTCAATGTGGCATTAAAGCATGATAGGGCCATCCATGGTTGCCCCGGTCCACCTTTGCACATCATACTTTTCATACCCGCACCGCATCGTAGTGTATGGCACATGCATTCACGCAAGCATCTAGCAACGAGCGGTGATGATCACAAATAGCGGACAACAGCTCGTAAGTGCCACTTGGGATTCCAAGTAGGTAACTTGGTGATGGTGACATTGGTGTGGCTCTACCCTAGGGTCACCTCCAAATCGAGGGCACGAAGACTTGGACCTTCCCAAGTTCTGAGTGGCTTTGGCAACCCGACTTATGGGTTGGACTTACTGATAGGTTTTAGGATTCACCCCACTTCCCACGTGGCGGACCTGACACCCTATACGGGCACCGCGGTGGATCCTAGTGAGTGCCTCGAGCCTACGCCTACCTTTGAGAGAGACACCCTCGGAGTGCCACCTTATATCAACCTGAGAGCCCAATGTGTACACACGGAGGCAATACTAGGCAAGCAAGATACCATCGCGGGCAAGAGGGTGTGTCCATGCCACCTTGAGAAGCTGAAGCGCCATCCCCCGAATAAGGACACGGGGTTAAGTCAGGAGATCGTGGTTCGCCCGGAGCTGCTTTGGAGGACCACTTCCCAGGTGGACCCATACTCGATGGAGTTGACTTCTCCGCACCACGGGCATATGATGGGGACATCTCCGACCACTCCACATTTTTCGAGGCTCCTGATGATCGCCAGAAGTGCTACATCTTGTTCGCCACTTTATTTCAACTCATATGATGTATTTTTCATATTTTTATTTAAGTCTTATCATGTAATTTTCCCTTTAATTGAGTCAAGTACCTAGGTAAATAGGTCATTAGAGTGGTTAATGTGTCATTTGGGCCCAATTAAGTGGGCTAGGCCCAAGGGCGCCCCTCTCCCTTTGGTTTGTATGGTCATTAGTCTAAGAGTCAGGGACTTATTGTAAAATGTGGGATTCCTATAAATAGGACCCCATTCTTCCATTTGAGAACTAATGAATATTTGTGCATTTTTAGAAATCCAATTTGAGTGTTCCTTTGGTAAAAAGCCAATTGTGGAGTGAGAAACTCCTTTCTCTCTCTTCCCTCTCTCTCTCTAAAGGGGGCGCCCCCTTTCTCTCTCTAGCTCTCTCTCTCTCTAGACTGCCCCCTCCCCTCTCTCCTCTCCTCGACCTCAGCCCAATCCCCTTTTGCCACATCACCCCTCACTTGCCACATCACCCTCCACATCACCAAGTGACCCCTCAACTTCCCCACCCCACCATTACTCCACCATTAACCACACCACCCCCTAGGGAGATTTCTCCACTCTCCCAAGCAAGCTCTCCTCTCCCTAGGGAAAATCCCACTCCCAACACACCCTTTCATCCTCCAAGACACCTTTTCACATCCCCAAGGACCCTCCATTGAATAACCATTAGTGGGAATTCAAACTAGGGAGAGATCTCCCTCCCCTAGCCATTTGCTCCCCCCTCTCTCTCCCACCCTGGGAGACCTGCGACCCCAGCTCTCCCCGCTGCTAGCTCTGCCCCCCAGCCCTCTCCTCCCCTCCACCTTTCCTGGTTTGCACCCTCCCCATATCCCCTATCAAAGAGGGAAAGCCCAGCCCCTTCCCACCCCCTTCCCCCTTCTCATCTACCCCATCCTCATCCTCAATCTCCACCTACCACCCAGGTAGATTCGTAGCAGCAGAGTACTACGAAGTTTCAGAGGCTGCCACATCTTCATCGCGCATCATCTGGTGGTGTATGTTATATTTCTGGAAAGCTATTCGAAGCAGCTTCACAGGCGAGGTAGTCTCGCATCCATCCGACGTCTGTGCTGCCCGGGAGCGCCATTCTCCCTCGACTGCGTAAAGTTGCTCCGGTAGGGAACTAGAGCCCAAGAGAAAAAGCTACCACGGCCGCTCCACTACACGTTTGGACCTGATTTTTTGATTGAGATCTTCTCTTCCAAGTCCCCTGCCATCTCCAAGAATTAGGGTGCCATTTGGACCCCGGAGCACAGAGTTCCAAATTTTCTCCCCGGAGTGCGCAGGTCAGTTCCGCCTGAGACAGATCCGACCCCCCCTACTATTCTGGTTCTCACGGTCTTCTCTGACCTCTTCCGGTGACCTCGTTCATCTCTAATCGAAGAAGACTTGTCCACGATCGCAACAGCTCTGATTCCACCCTCACCGGACCCCGGGAGTACTTGTGACGTCAACTTATTCAAGCAGTAGTGGTTCTGGGACATCTAGAACCAGGTCGGATCGGCCCTGGTCCCTATCCCGCCCGGCTACCGTCGACATCGGAACGATCTCCAAAAATTTGGGCATCTTCCTGGGCCAACCCAAGACATTTTGGTGATGGTCCCATCATCACCAGCAGTCAGAGGAGTCCGTGGCAGTGTCGTCATCGACTCCCTGTCCTGCTGTTCCAGAGCGGAGAGAACCAGCATACTTCAGCAATTCCGTCTTAGCTTGGTTTCCCCCACCCCCGCCTGGCCGGCTTAAAGCCCCTCCCTGTGAGAGGTAGTGTTTGTATGTAACCATTCATTCCCCCACCCCTAGTCCAACCCTATGGTGTGAGGTGTAGTGAGTGTAATTGATTAATTTTCAGGTTAGAGCTACACCGGCGCTGCGTGCGGGGTATACCCACGCCTCCCCGCTCGCCTCGTCTCCGGCCGGGATCGGCATCTTCATGCCGACCAGGTGAGTTTTGAGCCCCATCCTCTACTGATTTTATCATTGCTTAGATTAGTGTTATTTATGGACGCCCGTCGGACGGCGAGTGAGTGCCCGTTCCAACTTTCCTTACATCGAGTGACCACCGCGGAGCGAGGCGAGAGCAACCCCTTACATCCCACACCCTTGGCATGCTGGCCACCCACGGAATTTGGCATCCCAGGCCCTTAGGGGTCCATCCTAAGCTAGCCGTACCCCAAAACGTCAAGGTCCCACTTCGGACCCTCTCCACCATCCCCGAGTCGCGTACGGGCACTAGTGAGCGCTACGCAAATGAGTTCGCTAAAGTGAGTCCGCTGCTCAAGTTGCTTGCCTGTGATTGTAGGTCCAAGGGCATCGGTCGAGTGGCTGCCACCCCCAAGGTGGTGTCACATCAGGGTGTATATGAGATTCTAAATGAGAAGGATCTAGTCGATGAAGAGGACAGTGAGGTAGATGACACCGCCGACTTATATGCCCAAGGATTGAAAAGGTTTGATGAACCCTCCTCGGCGGTCGATGAACCAACCAAGGAAATCATCCTCGGAAAGGACGAAGAACCCATGCCTATCATTATTTCTGCTAACCTCCCTCCCAAGGTCGAAGAGGAGCTGATCCAAGTCTTGAGGGAGTATAGAGATTCTTTTGCCTGGTCTTATGAGGACATGTTGGGTCTTGACCCCTCATTAGTGGAACATAGGCTCGTACTCAAGCCAGGGGCAAAACCCGTGAAACAAAAGCTTAGAATATTTCACCCCCACATGGCCTTTAAGATGAAAGAGGAGGTTGATAAGTTTCATAAGGCTAGATTTACCAGGGTTGTTATTTATCCTTAGTGGGTAGCAAACATCGTCCCTGTTATGAAAAAGGATGGTAGAGTTCGGATTTGCATTGATTTTAGGGACTTGAATAAGACATGTTAGAAATATGATTTTTCGCTACCGCATATTGACGTATTGGTTTATAACACGGTTGGGTACGAAGCCTTGTCATTTATGGATGGGTATTCAAGGTATAACCAAATCCGGTTGGCACTGGAGGATCAAGAGAAAACCTCCTTCACCACGCCTTAGGGTACCTATTGTTATGTAGTTATGCCATTTGAATTAAAGAACGTAGGTGCCACCTACCAACAAGCGATGATGGCTATCTTCCACGACATGATGCATGTGTATATGGAAGCTTATGTCGATGATATCCTAGTAAAGTCGAAGACCATAGGAGAACACCTCAGAGTCTTGCTAAAGTCTTGCAAAGAGCCAGGGAGTACAAGTTGAAGATGAATCCAAACAAATGTGTGTTTGGAGTCTCCTCGGGGAAGTTGCTTGGGTTTATAGTTAGCAAACGGGGGATTGAGATTGATTCGAATAAAGCTAAGGTGATAGCTAAAATGCCCCCTCCAAAGAACATCATGGAACTTCGGGGATTGATTGGTCAATTGCAGTTCATTAGAAGATTTATATCCCAACATTCTCAGAGGTGCCGTACGTTTTATGAACTGCTTAAGGCAGGAGCCAAGTTTGAGTGGAATGAAGCATGTCAAAAAGCCTCTGCTGATCTTAAAGAATATCTGTCTAATCCCCCGGTCTTGCAACCTCCGGTTCCAGGGAAACCCTTAATCCTATACATTTCTATCATTGAGGACTCCCTAGGAGCTATCCTGGTGCAACATGATGATGAAGGTAAGGAAAGAGCAACACTTCAACCCCGTAGAAGCCAAGTACACCACCATGGAGAAGACTTGCACAACGTTGGTGTGGGTCGCTCAGAAACTAAAGAATTATTTCTTGGCCCATGAGGTTAAGCTGATCTCTAGGATGGACCCGATTCGGTATCTATTAGAAAACCCTATCATATCCAATAGGTTAGCTCGCTGGCAAAGCTTTCTCTCTCAATTCGACATCTCCTTCGTAGTCTAAATAGCTGTCAAAGGTTACGCCATTACTGAACACCTAGCCCATATGCCTCTTTCACATAGCGATTCCATTCAAGATGAGTTTCCTAACGAGCAACTCTCGGTCTTCTCTCAAGATCCTTTCTGGTCCCTACACTTTGATGGTGCACTTAATTCTAAGGGATGAGGGATAGGTGTTGTTCTTCTTACTCCCGAAGGAGTAACAATCTCCCTTGCTTATCAGCTTACTTTCCTTGCCACCAACAATATTTTTGAGTATGCGGCTCTCCTCGCTGGTCTCAAGCGTGCCTACCTTTTAGGCGCACGTCACCTAAAGATTATAGGAGACTCTTAGCTCGTCCTTCGGCAGATCCTCTCAACCTACCGTACCCGTGACCTGAAGCTCAAGCCTTATCAAGATTTGGTCACGCTTTTGGCAAATCAGTTCCGCAAGCTTATCTAGATCCATACTCCCCGTTCTCGGAACATTCTTGCCGATGCACTGGCATCATTGGCTTCCTCTCTATCCTTCCCTCTTAGCTATAGCACTTAGACCATCGTTGTTCAGAGGTTAGACATCCCGTCTCCTCAGGATTCGTGGTTTGATAACGTTAGGCAAAATGTGGAGGAGAAGACTAGGAAGAAGAATTTATAGGAGGTATCCTTGATGGAGTTAGGGGAAGTATTGGAGGATGAATTGCCATGGTATTTTGAGATTGAGCAATATTGTACAGAAGGGAAATATCCTGAGACGGTTGATGCCGAGGAACGTAATGCGATTAGAAGAGCTGCCACCAGATATGCTGTTGTCAGTGGAGTTTTATATAGGTGCGCTCTTAACGGAATGCTTATGAGGTGTCTAGATGACGATGAAGCATGGAAGGTAGTTGAGGGTGCTCATTCTAGTGAGTGTGGAGGGCATGTCAATAGTCAGATACTTGCAAAGAAAATTCTTAGGTAGGGCTATTATTGGCCAACCGTGGAGCAAGATTGTGCCATTTATGTTCGTAGGTGTGTCAAGTTCCAACTCCACGCCGATAAAATCCATGCTCCTTCTTCTTCTCTCCATCCACTTGCTGCTCCATGGCCATTCTCTATGTGAGCCTTTGATATCATTGGGCCTCTTGGTGATCTTAATGCCTAGATTAAACAAAAGTCATTCATTTTAACCGCCAATGAGTATTTCACCAAGTGGGCTAAAGCTGAAGCTTACATGAAAATTAAAGCCACCACGGTGTGCCGCTTCATCATGAAGAACAACATTTCACAGTTTGGAGTGCCAAACAGCATCGTCACCGACAATGGGCTTTAATTTGTTACGCAAGAACTCTAGGACCTATGTAAGAAGTTTAATATTGCATTGCATCATTCATCACCATATTACCCTCAGAGCAACGGTCAAGCCAAGGCCACTAATAAAACTCTTCTTAAAATCCTAAAGAAAACTTGTGAATCGCATAAATTTATGGATTGGCTGGAAAGGTTAATAGAGGCTCTTTGGGCCTATCGAACTTCCATCTGTAAACCTACGGGGCAAACCCCATATTCTCTCACTTACGGCATGGAGGCGATAGTACCATACGAGATTCTCGTCCCTTCCCTAAGAGTACAACTGGACAAGGAGCTTAGCCTTGACGAAGGTCGAGGAGCACTCCTACTGTAGTTGGAGCTCTTAGATGAAAGGCGCTTTAATGTGGCCGATCATCTAACCGCGTATCAAAGGTGAATTTCGTGGCATTTTCAAAAGAAGGTCATTGAGTGTAAATTTCAAGTGTGTAATTTGGTTGTGAAATGCATTTTTGTCTGACTCGAAGGTCCAAGGGCCAAATTACAAGCAAATTGGGATGGTCCTTACATCGTCAAGGAGGTTTTTCCTAGGAACGCGTATTGCTTAGTTAACGCTGATGGCGAGGAATTGTCTCACCCATGGAACACGTTGTATCTTAAATATTTTTATGCACAGCAAGCGGTTGACGATGATCGCACGGTGTGGATTCAGAATTCTCTCCCTAATTACTAGTGGTACCTCTGGGTGTAGTTCTCATACACTGCACGGCAAATGATAGCATGTCTCTTCTAAGCGGTACCGTCGCTATCTTGGCCATCTTGGGTTTGTGTTAAGATCTTTTCTCTTCTCCATGCGGCCAGGGATAAGGGCAAGAGGTGGAATTGGGGAGATGACCAACCTGGGCACCCCTAACAAGAGGAAGTCTCAAATAGGGATAGTCTATTAAGGCCTATAAAAGCAAAAGCTCAAATCCAAATTTACCCATGGAGGGGAAATTACACAAAAAAAAGAATATATATATGAAGAGAAAAGAAAAGACATGGCAAGAGGGCAGTACAGTTCCCCGCGGGACGTTATGAGCCTGGTCGTATGCGTGCCTCAATTAAAAGTACGTGCAAATAAAAAGACACAAAGCCCCGGCGCAACAAACTGAATCTTAAGGGCAGTCCTACAAGAGGGAGTCGAGCCCTGAACCCTCTATACCTATACCTAGCTTTCCCCCAATTGATAGGGGCACCATTGATGGAAGGCAATTGGTTATCATGTGCCACCCTTAAATGCACAACTGCACTCGGGGATGTCACTGGTGAAAGGGGAGAGGATGAGCGTCCCCACCATGTAGTCAGAGTCAACCCAAAAAATCAAAACAAAAAAATCAAATATTTCCAAATTAAAAAAAATAGATATTTCCAAAACAAAAAAATCAGATATTTTCAAAATACAAAAGTCAGATATTTCCAAAACCAAAAAAATCAAATATTTCCAAAACCAAAAACACAGATATTTCCAAAAAAAATCGGATATTTCCAAAACCAAAAAATTAGATATTTTTAAAACCTAAAAAAATCAGATATTTTCCAAAAAAATTGAATATTTGCAAAACTCTGACAAATTAGGTATTTTTTGAGGTCTTCTTCTCATTAGCATTAGCATTTGCATTAGCATCACATGCATTTTTCTTTTATTGTCTTTTTGCCTATTTAATAAGTCCTAGCCCCTTGACCACCAATCAAGGACATTGTCACGTCGCTTCTCTTGTTTAAGCTAAGGGGCTATGCCGAAGAACAAATCTAACTTATTTCCTTATTTTTCTCTAAGTGTGTAGGGGACATGTCATTTTTCAGTTCGGTCGTTTTGTTTTCAGGCCAAGGATAGTCGCGGCCACACCCGAGCCGCATCATTAGCTCGTGGTCACTCGTCAGACCACATTTATTTCTGAATCAACTTTTAAAAAAAATGTGTGGCACAAGAGGCATTCGTAACCCAACTGAATCCTTTATTCCATTAAGAACATCCTGCATGTCTCTCATGTTCAAAGGAAAACACATCAATGCCGTCACATGTTTCCTAATCTAGCCACGTTTCACCGCGAGGCCGGATTTCACATAGCCCCTTGAGGTAAGCCTGGTGGGCTCCCTCATCTTCTATCACTTCTGCTGGAAGGGGGTGCACTTTGCTCACCACCCACATTACTAATGCACTTCAAACCGTTTCTTCATCTTCCTTAGTGCCCAATCATCTAGCCCGTAGGGGTGGTAGATGAGAGAGAGCCGGGACCATCGCACGGGGTACCCCGACCTATAGGTAGCACCTGTGGGGGTTGTAGAGTGCCAGCTTGATATTCCCTATGAGCTAGAGGTCGAGCCCTATCCTTCGGGGTAGTTGGATGAGTTGCCCATGAAGAATTAGGGGCTACATGATGAAGTGTCCAATCGGTAAGGTGTTGAGGTAGAGTCGCCACTCGTCCCATGATTTCTTGTCCGCTATTCAGCACTCCACTTGGTTTGAAAATATTGAGGCAGCGCCGATGAAGTGCAGAGGATGACTCCCATGGATCCGACTGGCTGTGGTTAGATCTTCCTTAGATTGGAATTTGAGTCGGATGCCCATCCAACATTCTAGGAGGATCATGGACCCAAACAGTGGGCTGCCTAATGAAGTTGAGCTAAGACCCTCGTATAGGTATGACAAGATGGCATGGGAGAGGGTTAGTCTGCTCCACAGCCCACTGATGGCACTGAGGTTGGTGTGATCTAAAAGGTGGTCAGATGTAGGGAAGAGTAAAGTCCTGCATAGGCAAATAGCCGAGGCTTTCGCTATAGCCTCGTATTTTCCACACTTGTTTTTACAATGTGACACAACCCACTAAGCTAAAGGAATTAGATGTGCATGTTGAGGGTTGAGCATGGTCCGAATATCCTTTGGGTTTGTGAGGAATTCCCCTAGAATTAAAGTAGGGTCTATCGGGGCTACGGTGTGGCATATGAGGTACTCTTCCTCAGGTTTTGACCTAGGTAATCCTAGATATGTTTCCACCTCTTCTAGCAAGATTGTGGCTTCGAAGTAAGAAAATATGAATGTGTGGGTCTGAGGGTGCCACAACTCTATAAGAGCTATAATGTTGTGCCAATCTAAGGAGATCTTGCTATGGTTCTTTGCCAACACTAGGAGATGGTAAAGGTGCCATGTTTTCAGAATCGAGCTAACCTCTAAAGGAAGGGCTTGGACCATGGGAGTCAGCCACTTGAGTTTGGAATATCGGCGTGCGCCCGGTAGGATCTGCAAATAAGAGCAAAAAAAAAAAAGAGAACAAGAGAAGAGAAAACCTCATGAGTAGAAGGAACCAAGGAGCTAAGAAAGTTTACTTTTTCACGCACCTCCTTCATAGGGTTGGTGCTTTGGCTGGGTATGGATGTAAGCCTCTGCAGGTTGCTATGGCTCGATTTTGCACACTTTGGGCCTTCATAAGGCGCGTCCGTGTCCATCTCCTCACACCTGCACCTCTTCATGGTGTTTGCAAGGCTTGAGGGCAGGGGAGCTCTTTTCCTAGCAATAAGGGCTTTGTGCAGAGAAAACTTGACCCTTTGGGTCTATTTATAGTGCTCTAGGAAGGCTTGGTTTCGATGAGAATTAGATTGGGCTAATAGTGTTCAAGTTGGCATGAGTTTGGGAGTACTTTTGATCGAGTTCACGTGAGAATAGGATGTGGTTTCCGCAGTCCGGTTCTAGGTCAGAGCAGGATTACCCTGTTTTCTTGGTCGTGGGTTCGCGATATGCCGCGACCGTCTTGGTAGCGGTTGCCACTACTGCCGCATCTATTCGTGCCTTTTCTACTCTAATCAACTCATTAAGCCCATTCCCAGAGGCTTGTCGTGGTTTACCACTAAACCAGGTCGAGGTCACAGTCGCGGTCTTTGAGAATTTTGATCATTTGACCCCTCTTCCAGAGCCTTAAAGCAGTTGGTCCAAGGACCGCATCGCGGTAGATGAAAAGATTGTGATGCTTCCTACGTGTTGGCCAGGATGGATGGCAATGCCACCTTCGATCCACCATCACACCTGCTTCTATCAGCATACCTGCCTGCCTATCTCTCACACATTTTCATTCATTCGTGTTCATAGTTATTTCCTATCTTTGGTAACCACACCCACACGCAATCATTCCCATTCACATCCTCATGCACCCACAACCAAGAGAAGATTAAGAATTCAATAAGTTTTCTTTACAATTTCTGAAATAAGGTTCATATACATTTACAAGTAAAGAAAAGTGGAAAAGTATATGGCCCCATGGCCCCTTCTTATTTCTGCTCCCCGCTCTCCCCCGTGCCTTCCCGACGCTGCTCAGGTGGAGGCCCCATCACTGAGCTTCCCTCTTCACGCCGTTCTTGGCACTCTTTTCGTGCATTCCTCCGATGGCCGGAGGACCCAGTAAAATACTATCGGTAGGAGCTACCACTCAAGGCCTCGCTGTATAGATGGTGGTACCTTTCCCCCATGTGTCGAAAGCTCTCTCTAATCCTTCCACAATCATCTTCTGATCCTAAGCTTCTCTCTCAGCCTGCTCTACCCTCCTCTATTGGATGACAAGCTCCTCGCGTAGCTGGGCCATCTCCCCTAGAGAGGTCTGGAGGTCCCGCTCCTGCGAGTACCATCCTAGGTAAGTTCAAGTTCATTTTGCGGGGAATTGCACTTAAGATAAATTTTAAATCTTACCTTCTCCACCAGGGAAGCCTTCGCTGCCTCAGCTCGGGAGGTCGCTCAGGCAAATGACTCGTCTGACTCGGCTCGATCAGCCTGTGTCTGGGAGGAGGTTGAAGGGCCCTGGATTGTCTGGCGCTGTGCCATCTCTACCCGCCGCATAATCAAGGGGTTGAGTTCGAATAAGCTTAATGCTTCAATAAGAAGAGGGAGAGTAGTCATCTTACCAGGAGGTCCAGCGTGCGCTGGAGCTCGTCCCACTGCCCAACTGTGCTATGGAGTAGGCCCTACAACTCTACTATCCTCCCTGCTGGGTCAAATCGCATATCAAATTCATTAAGCCCATAATTCAAGGCATAATTCATGAATTAAAAAAGTAAGGGTTAAGGCCACCGGTCGGCGTGTCCCACGGAACACCTGGTTCCCGTAATGGCGGGAGTTTGCCTGAAGATACTCCTCGTCGGACTGGGCACGTATTGTCACGAGCCATCCTCGCTACTCCCAGTCCTAGATCTGCTCTACCGCCCGTATTCTCCAGTCAACGGTCCCATGAAGTCCTCAAAATTATCATCTAGGCCTGACTGTTGTCTGTCGGGATGGGAACTCCACTTGGGCTTGGTGAAGCCCCAGTGTCCTCATAATCAACCTATAGTGGAGGGGCTCTACTATGTTCAATGAATGAAGCCAGATCTCCCTACTGAAGTAGGGAGAGCCAGCCGTCACCCACGGCTGATCCTGGGCCTCCTCTCTATATGGTGTCCAGTTCACCGACATTTTGAAGGGAGGGTTAATTAATATGCAAAATCGAATGGGGATGAATTTATTTTCAAAAGCTGAGGTTGAGGTTCTTACTGCTGCGTAGGGGAGGGTGTCTATGTCATCCCAGATTGCTGCCACTTAATGTTTTAAAGAGCGACCATCTCGCTCTGGTGCCCACCAGCATGCTATGGGTACTAGCCTAGGTCAGACCTCTGTCCCGCGGCTGAGAGAGGGTAGGTAGAGATAGCTCCACACCTGAAATTACAAAAGGATCGGTACAGGTAATCACAAAAGCAAATGCATAAGTGAATAATTGAATGTTTTAAGTTTAGGATGTTTGACTTGGATCAGAGGGTAGAAGCCGCTGAGGGAAGCCTGCCGTCCAGAGATCGTCATGTTGTCGAACAAGCGGGCCAGCACCACCGCTCCCCATGCATATCCCCTTACCCTGCTCAAGTCCTCGAGCATGGGCAGTTGCCGGCAGCTCACCACGTCTTCGTGGGTCCCTAGTAGAAGCTTCCCAATCATGAGGATCAGGAATCGCTGGAGGACCTTGTCTCCCCTCCATCCTGCTGCCTCGCCTACCTTCGCCCTCGCCCCCTCTACCAATCTCTGCAAATGCTGGGCCGGGGTCTCTCCCACTCTTGCGCTAGTATCTCTCAAGCCTAAACTTTTCTACAGTCTTACCCTCGGAAGCAAAGAGGATCATCCTTCTCCCTCCACGCTCAGGCCCAGGAGTCTCTGAGCCATCACCCTATAATCTCCGAATGTTTGGCCACTCACCGATTGGCCATGAACCCGCAGCCCAGTGATCTGGACTACATCTTCCAATGCCGAGATCATGTGACCCCATGGGAAAATGAAGGCCTTACACTCAGCATCCCACCTTACCTTCAGAGCCTGAATCTAGGCTATGTCTACCCTCGGCACGTCCATGCCCATAAACTCACTAAACCCCATCTGTCCTAACCTGTCCCGTTGATATTTGTGTAAGGCCAAGTATACCGGCCTCACAAGAAACCAGGAGATGCGGGTCCGAGTGGCTCCCTGCACGGCATTTTGTCCATATGAGCATATCATCAATAAGCTTGGGGCTTTTTCATCACATTTAAAAAATAAATCAAATAAAATAAAACCCTTTTTGAAGTGGCGGTTCAAGGATCACCGTGTTCTTCATGAGCGTGGTATCTCTGGAAGCCGCGATATCAGGCAGGAACCCATTCGGATCTCCCTGTTGTGGAGGGGTGTCCACGGGGCTTAAAAGCCCTACATTTTCTATACTGGAGGCTCAGTTGGACTCTTGTCCGTCCTCATTCATCATTTTGGAAGAAAAAATGTAATCTCTTTAGGTTTTGGGAGGAACCTACCTCGGGTTTAGCTCCAACCCTGCTGGCAACTACTGCCTCTCTCACACCCTCTTCTACTTTTAGGACTTCCTCTACTTCTTCTCCTTCTTCGTCTCCTTCTTGCTCCTCTTCTTCTCCAAAGATGGCTGCCATTGGAGCGTCCCCTTCTTCCCGTCGTTCTTCTTCCTCGTGCGCCGTGGCTCCCGCCGCCTCTTCTTCTTCCTGTGGGTCACGGCGTAGGCGCTTCACCACGCGTTTCCTCTTCTTCGGTGCCATTAGAGTAGGTGTAGGCTTGGAAGATGGTGTGGGCTCGGGAGAGAAGGTGTGGAGGAGGGAAAGGGTGAGTGTTTCAAAAAAGGGGGAGCGCCGTTCGAGCTTCCGTTCGAACGGCCATTTATTTTATATTAAAGGTGGTCATGGTCGTGGTTTTTCATTGAATCGCTTTAGTGGTCACGGTCCTTTGGAGGACCGCGTCTGTCCTTGCCATTTTCTTAGCCCAGTGATGTTCTGTCCGTATCCTTCACCTTACCCATCTCAACCTTGTCTCGCTGTGTCCTGTCTTTCGGTATCCCCACTGTGCATTTGGTTTTGTTGCAAGTACTATTTGATTCTAGATTTTAAATTTCATTTTTGTTGCTTTGTTTATATCTTTGTTACTATTTTTATGGATGATTTTATGAAAAAAGAAAAAAATCAAACACACAAAAAAGTTATCATTTCGCCTGCGCAGGTAAGTCAGGTATGGCTCTCTATCCCTTCTCTTTATTACATTACTATATGGTATTATACGGTAGTATATTATCTTATGGACCGGTCGATTTTTGGTATGTTCTAGGATCTGATGTTCCCCTTCAATGAAAACGATGATGATCTAGGAATGTGCAGTTAATCGCAGGATAAGCCGTGAGGATGGCTAAATCAGGGGACGATGGAGCTTACCTTGCACGCCGTGGTTGCAGGGGAATTCTTGACCCTGGCTTGGTTCAGCCTAGGAATATTATCATTGGGTATTTTATATTTTCTCTTTCTTTGCATTTGTTTTGATGGTTCTTTTATTTTTAGCCCAGCAAGCATCATATACTTTTTTACATTCACAGTTTCCTTCTGGTAATCCCTCGTTGGCTTTGGTCAATTGTGCATAATTTCAGGATAAGAAGCTTCATTCCACTCTGAATTTGAAGGTATGCTTTGAATTTTTTTCTACTTGGTCTTGGTCCCATTAGTTAGCTTGATATTTGTCTGGGTTTCTTTCTTGCAAGTTAAGTTAGTTTAGTTCTTCCGATCTTCTCATGTTGATGAGTAACCTGCACGCAGAGGAAGGCCAAGGTGCCTCTTTCATCTCAAGAGGTTGATCGTGTCCCTTTTCATTCTTAGATAGCTTCCTTCCAGACAAGCATCATATGTGCTAGCCTGCCCTTGTGGTTAGTTCGGAGTCTTCCCAAGAATTCGCATCGCTTCTTGGGTTTGATGGGTGTCTTTTGCCTTGATACCCGTTTTTCAGTTCGCTCTGCCTCACTCTCACGCCATCTCTTGTTTTCACAACGCCTCCGCTCCATCTCCACTCGCTCCCTTGCAAAGGGGCTATCAAGGAAGTGCATCGGTAGAGACCCAATTTATGCCTACAAGTTGAGTTGGTTTCTTATTCATCTTTAGTTGATGTCCCAAATTGTCCTTAGCCATCAAGTTTCTTGCCGATGGATTTTTGGGCTCATCCCTCGTTGATTTTAGGGTCCTCCATAGGCTCATGATTCACACTCCTCTTAAGCCAAGCGGCCTAGAAACTAAGTCTTGGTCACGGTTGGACAACCAGCCACGTCCACTTGGCCGCGGTCGTGCATCCGACCATTTCTACCCTGGTTTTGTCGACCTATTGACACCCATTTTAAGCATGCAGGTTGAGTTACTTCTCCTATTCATCATTTTCATGTCCCGAATTAACCATTATTTTGGGGCCTTCCTTGGAAGGATTTTGAGCCCATTTTATTGTTTCCTAGCCTTTGGACCAGGGAGGTCATGATTTCTTGGAGCCCTGGGGCTTGTTTCTTGAGTTTTCATCCCATTCTAGCATCCCAAGTCGACCTAAGACCCTCCCAAGTTGACTTAGATGGCCCACAACCCACTTGGTGAAGAATCCTGCATGTGTAGGACTCTATTTTTTACGCTCCGAGGCTCCTTATTTGACCCAATAACTTTGAGATTATTCCTCCAGATCGAATTATATCCCTCCTAGGCTCTTATCCTTGATATTATCTCGAGGATTATCAATCAAGCTTCTTTTATTTCTGGCCTTATCCTCAAAATCCATGGGGGAACTTTCTGGGTTTCCTGTACTTTATATATAGAACTTTGCTACGCCTACACGAACGGAGGGCGTTCTTCAAGCCGGGGCAGAGCCATGCTGCACCGCACTCATCCTTCTTCGACCCCGGGCTATTCATGGGAGTGTTAACTTCGTCTTCATCCTATTTGGGCATCCTTTTCCTCATCCTTTCCCTATTTTCTATGCCCCATCTTTCTGCGCTTTATCACTCTGTTTTGTAATTTCTGCACTCAGTTTTTTGCATAAAGAGAGGACGTTCTTCGGATCGGGGCGAAGCCATGCCGCACCGCCAACATTTTTCTTCGACCCCAGCCTCTTCAGGGAAGTATTAACGCCATTCTCCATCATCCTGGGCTCCATCCTTCATCCCATTCATATTTATTTTTGCTCATACTTTCTGCACTTTCACACAAATTTTTGCACTTTATTTTTTTATGCACGTTGCTGCACTTTCATACATATTGCACCACATTATTCACTGTTGTTCTCCACGTTTTAAATCCCTCTTTGCACACTTATCTCATCACAACATTCACACCTTATGTTAGCTCCGTCCTCTTCCGTTTAAAGTTTCTTCTTCTACAACATTTCTCTTGTTCTTTGTCCAATTTTACACTGTTCTGCAATTTCCTGCACAGACTGCATTTTTTGCCAAATCTCTGACATTCATGCATGATGTCCAGCCATCCTTTAGCTGTGTTCTTTGTCCCTAATTGTGCACAACACTTACGTCTTCTAATAGCATCATTCTCTCCATGTTAGGGCTTCACTTTACCAATTTTTTCTGTCATTCTTTGCACCATGTTTACAGTGTTTACACAGATTTCGACAGTCTTCACAGTTTCTGCATTTTTGCACATTTTACATCATCATTTTTCGCAGTTCTACTACGTGTTAATTCATCATTTCAATCATAATAATTGCACAACATACATGCCTATTATTTTGTCCCTTTTACAGGGGTTAAAAACCCTCCCCCGGTGCATTCTCCCCCTTTCTTTACACCTATTTTACGCATACGGGATTGGTACTACATGCATAGTTCTAATGGGTTTCTCCCCTTTTGTTTGTCTTTATTTTGCAGGAGAGCATGAATTGAATGTGAGGCCCTCTACTTCTAGCCGGCTGGAAGGCGAGGAGGTTTGATTCCACATCATTCCCGCACCCTTCTTCTCACGCACGATCAAGTCTTCTTCCCTTATTTTCCAAGGTACACGGCATCGTTGCTGTCTTTTCTCAATCCTTTTGGTGTTGTCAATCCTTGGTGGCGATCACGGTTAGTATCTCTATTCTTCATCGCCCTTTGTCTTTTCATGCTTACATGTTTATGCACATTTGTTAGTTTAGGGCGGGTAGATCAAACATCTACAACCTTATTTTTTTGGCAATCACGGTGGCACACCTAGTGCCCATCACGTTGTTCTTCCTCTTATGCAACTTGGGTGTGTGTATGCTCCCCTTTAGATAGCCTTTCTTTGTGTTTTTCATTGGTTTTTGAAGTTTTAAGGTTCTGGGATTAGAAGGCGGTCTCCAGGAGACCTCTTTCTATTCTGGCAGACTCTACGCACATGCCCACAGGTGCGTGTTTGTTGGTGTTTTGACCTAGTTTTTGGGGTCTGATTGTGCTATTTTCTGGCTCTATCATGTAGTCCTTTATATTATCTTCATTTTCATATATCATTTGCATTCATTCTATGGTGTTTTCATATTTGAATGTTGTCTTGATTTTTGAGTTTTGTGCTGGAAATCTACACACAGACTCTCAGGTACGCTGTTCATTGAGGATTTAAATTACTTTCTAGGGTCTAATTGTGCTATTTTCTGGCTCTATCTTGTTGTCCTTTGTATTATCTTCATTTTCATATATCATTTGCATTCATCCTGTGGTGTTTTCATATTTTAATGTTATCTTTATTTTCAAGTTTTGTGCTGGAAATCTTCACGCAAACTCTCAGGTATGCTATTCATTGAGGATTTAAATTGCTTTCCAGGGTCTGATTGTGCTGTTTTCTTGCTCTATCTTGTTGTCCTTTGTATTATCTTCATTTTCATATATCATTTGCATTCATCCTTCGGTGTTTTCATATTTTAATGTTGTCTTGGTTTTCAAGTTTTACGCTGGAAATCTGCACACAAACTCTCAGGTACGCTGTTCATTGAGGATTTAAATTGCTTCTAGGGTCTGATTGTGCCATTTTCTAGCTCTATCTTATTATCCTTCGTATTATCTTCATTTTCATATATCATTTGCATCCATATTGTTATGTTTGCATAATTTAATCTTGCCTTGATTTTTTCAGTTTTATGCTAGAATTCTGCATGCACTATGGTGCACATAGGGTCATGCATTACATATTCTAGTTGCATTCCTACCTTGGTAAGTGACCCTCTCGCCTCCATATTCCTTGGAGCTAACTAGGTGATCTTATCCGGGACCTCCGTAAGTCTCCGTGAGCCGTGGATTCCCACACGGACGCCGAGTATCTTTCCACCCTTAGGATTTGCATTTGCATATGTGTGAGGGAGTTAACCTTAGTCAACCCAAAGTTTGGACCCCTTCCCTTTAGGATACCCATATCTTGAGGAAATTGTTCTTAATTTAAACCATTAAAAGGTCCATCAAAACTTTGGAAAATAAAATTTGCCCCATCATCTTAACTTGCTTGCCTTGGGTGAGACCCCCCTTGCACATTATTGTTGCGTGATCATATTTGTTGTCCATTCTTAGGATAGTTTGCAAGTTTTGTGGGTCATTTTGTCATCCTTGAGTCCATCCCATTTATGTTCATCCCGTTCATCATTTCACCCTCATTGCATTCCATCCCGTCGTGTGTCTAGGTCTCTCTGTCTGTCTGTATGTCTCAGAGCCTGGTAACGGTCCTCGCAAGGCCACCTCCTTCTAGTAGTGGCCTCCTCTAGGCCGCCCCCTTCCCTGCGAGTTTGCCCTCCTCCCGAGCTATCGCCCTTGCTTCCCTGGTTATATTCCTTTGATATTCCTGTATTAAGTCTCCATTTTCTCTCATGGAGCATCCTTTCAACCCCATGTATCCTTCTCCTTCCCAATCTTCTTATTCCTGCGTGGAATCCTCTTCCCACGCGGGCCCATCTTCCCGTGGTCCCTCTGACCCATCTGAAGAACAGGCTAATCTTATGGCCCATTTATCAGGCCTTGTTCGCCAAATGGACCCGACCCAGGCTCAAAAATTGATCGCAAATTATAATGCTTTGGGTCTTTCGTATCTGGATCGGAGAGCTTTCAGATCACTTTTGTGAGTCATGAGTTGTGTTTTACGATCCATGCGGGTTTTTCTCTCGTACAAGTTACAGAACCCAGTGGTGAGTTTACTGTTGAGTTCATCGACTCGAGGACGCTACAGTTGCGTTATGCTCCTTCCGAGGATCGTGTAAACTATTTCTTCATATTTTTTTGAATTAGTGAAGTTTCGGGCGAAAATCAGATTTCACGAAAATTAGGAAATTCCTAATTTTCTTTTCTATTTCTTTCTTCACCCTCTCTCCTCTCTCTCATTTCTCACGTTCACTCTCTCTCTCTCTGTTCTCTCTCCTCTCTTCTCCTCTCACCGTGGGGCGCACGATCGTGGTGAGGTGGGCGAGGCAGGAACGTCGTGGAGCTGCTGTGGTGCGTGATGGTGAGAGAATCGAGGCGTGGTTGGCACTATCCCGTTCATAAATTCAAAGCCGACGTGGGTGGTTCGTGTGACGTTTTCGGCATGGTTTAGTCGTTTCGGCATGATAGAACTTCGGTGGAGGTAGGGAGATGGATACCCTACTTCTGTTCTGTATTTCCTCGTGATTTCGAACTAATCCGTGCGAGAACGAGTGAGTTTTCTAGCTTTAAGGGTAAAGCATGCTTTGGGGGTGTGAGATGAGTTCACCTTTCTCGGTGACGGTTTCTAGCCTAGTTAGTTTCATTTGAACCCCTGGCATGTCAGCATTTTGTTCCTGCTAGTTTCGTTGCAATTGGTTGTTGTTTGGGACCGGTGTAAGCCCGGGAACCCACGTGACCCATTTAGGGTCGATTCAGTATAATCGCCCGTTTCTTGTCGTTCATGCGTCGATTGGATCCCTTCCAGCCTGTGGAAGGTTTATATTGTCATTAGGGTTGTTTCCCCTTCATTTTAGGGTGAACGGGGCATAGAAAGGCCGGGTTTTGGCCATTCCTACGATTTTCCCGCCGTAACGCCTTAGCGGTCCTTTCAGAGACCGTTTTCATGCCTTAAGCGGTTCAGTGGCGACCATTTTATGTTATGTCGGTTCAGGTCTTAGCGGACGTGCGATAGACCATTTTTGTTTGCTTGCGGCCTATTGGAGGACCGCTAAGCTCTGTGAAGTGGTCCCTTAGAGACCACTAGGCCATGCGTGGTATGTCGGTTTAGCTAAGTAGTCATGTGATAGACCGCAAAGCTGGCTGTGGCGGTTCGTGGATGACCGCTAAGCTTCATTTGAATTTGGTCAACGGTTTTAAGTCGGTTCGGGCTAGCGGTCTAGCTCAGACCGTATGGTGTCCTGGTAGCCCTTTGAGTGACCGCCAAGCTCCGTGAAATGATTCTAGATAGACCGTTTGGTGATTTTGACCGGTTAAGTCGATTTTACTATGTGGAGTTTGACTGGACTTAGCGGTCTAGGCGTGACCGCTAGGGTCCCTCTTGCGGCAATGAAGAGACCATTTTCTATCAAGAAGTGGTCTCAGGCAGACCGTAAGGCTCCTACTTTTTTGGGTTTTAAATCTAGGGTTTCTCTTGAGGGTAGCGGCCCTTCGGCTGACCGCTTGGTTTGCCTAGCGGTCAGGTGAATGACCGTCTCTTTCCCAGAGTGTTGATTAGTGTTGTTTTTCCAATAGTTTGGCCTCCAATCGTCTTGGCTTGACCTTATGGTTTGCCCATTGTCCCCTGGATGTCTTAGACGTCCTATGAGGGCTGCGACCATGTTGTAAGGTGGCCAGGAGTGCCATTATATCGAGCAGTATTACATGATGCTTCAGTGGTTGACATGTGACCTAGTCAACTCGGTGTGATCCAGTGGTTGACATGTGACCTCATGAATGTCTCGGTGGTCCTGTATGGATTGAGACATGGTTTTGAACGCCTTGAGGTGCTATCTTACCTCGGTTTATATGTCCACGTGTTTGAGGGTCTTGATGATCTCTCATGTCTCTGTGATTCATGTCACGCGGATGTCTGGATCCGGCTATCTTGTGCCGTTTTCCTTTATAAGTATTTGACCATGATTTGGCTTAGGGACTAGGCTGATTGGCGGCATGTTACCGCTTTGGTGCGATGATCTTGACCCCGAGTCTTGTGACTCAAGGATCGTTGTTAGCAGGTCTAGTTATTTCTCCCGAGTCTGGCGGTAGTCTTGTGTGCTGTCTTGTGCATGGTGCTTCGTAGTACGTGCGATAGTGCGTGCTTAGCATGTCTGTACTTCAACACTGATGTTTTGGAGTCTCTGTGTCTAGTGAGCCTCTACTAGTCGTAGCCTGACGACACTTTCCTGTGTGTCGACCCACGTAGGAGTGCTGGCGAGGCAATTCCCGACAGACAGTTTTTAGGCTAGTTTTCATGGGCCCCCTTGCCTTGCGGTAGCGTCCTACTAGAAGGGAAAACTAGCTAGAGGTCTGGCTCAAGGCATTGAGCTTGTGTGTGCACACGTGGTCAGGGGCATTTGGACGAGCGCCGACGGGCGTGGCCCGACTAGTCACTCGTTACGGTTGTTCCTTGTACTTAGTTCTGTGAGTGTCTCAGTTACCGCCGTTCCAGGCGTGTGGGAGATACTTGTGTTGCAGTGTAAGACATCAGTGGACGCATCTTGCTATTCTTCTAGTGAGAAGGTACTTCTGTCACATGATGCATGACTCTCGTGCTTCGTGACTTTTCCGGGTAGTCCGTTCTTGACTTCACCCAAGGTCAGTTAGTGTAACATGCACGATGATCTAGTTGTGTATGTGTTAGTGTTTCTTAACTGTGTAAGTCTTTGCTAGGGCTTTTGCCTATTCTTGTAGGCTCTTGCTTTGGAGCTTGTAGGCTTTCTCTTTAGAACTAGTGCTTTGTCGACGGATCGGTAACGCCCGACTTTGTGAGATCGGGGTTCACCTTTCTGTTGCTGTTTGGAGTAGCTTAGAGAGCCGAGGTTCGTTCGACAGTCGTGTTTTTGTTCGGTACGGCTTTACTCTTTCTTTTAGTTGTTCTTACTCCTGCTTTTACAGCTTTACTGTTGTAGTTTAGCACTGCTGTTACCTCTGCTCCTGCTTTATTGTTCAGCGTTGTTGTCTTGTGTGTTACTGCGTTTTTTCTAGTGGGGATCTACGGGACCCCTACTGAGCCAATGACATGAGGCTCACCCCTGCTTTTCAGGTGTGGTCATTCTTCTTCCTCGTGGTTCGTGGCGTAGCATGTCAGTTTGTGGTTGCCAACGTTGCCTTTGTCGGGCTTCCCCCGACTCGAGAGTACGTTCTTTTTTCTGTTGGACTGTACGTACTTGTCTTTATTTGGACTGGACTCTATAATTTAAATTGTTAATTGAAAAAGTAATTTTATTTCTGCTACTTTAGCAAACCTGATCATTGAAATATTAATTACTTACTGCTTTATCTGGAACTTCAATGTACTCCACACACACCTTTTATCCCTTTGGAGCTTTACCTCTCTTGGGAAGCTTCGCAGGTTCCAAGTGGTATCGGGTTTACCCGGTATCCGGAGTCTGGGTCGTCACACAAATTCTCTTAATGGGCCTTCTTCTCTTAATGGGTCATCCTCTCTTAATGGGCCTTCTTCTCTTAGCGGGCCTCCTTTTCTTAGTGGGCAATATTCTCTTACGGGCCTCCTCCTTCCACCCATGTTGTTGCACCCCGAATTATTTAAATAATAAAATTATTAAATTGAATTCCCCTTAGACTAAATATCGACCAAATTATAAAAATGTGAAAAATTCATATTTGTGTAGAGGGTCATTTTTCCTGTTGCTTTGTCTTCTAAACCGAACCCAATAGAAAATTTGGTTTGGCCCAATTACGAGTTTTGGCTAGAACTCGGAGTTTCGTTAAGGTTGGCATTGTTCGACCAAATTTGAACCCAATTCGAGCTCAAATGGGCACATTTCGGACCCAATCGATCGCCCTTTGATCGAAGCCCATTTCCCCTCTATCTCCTAGCGAAAACCCTAACCCTAGCAAGCTCAATTTTGAGCGGAGGCGGTGTGACCTGGTCAAGCGCTAGTTTCACGCGTCAGTGAATTCCATGGCTCTTTTCACCCTTATCACATCCCTAGAATCAACCCTAGCTCTATAAATCGAACCCTAGAACTACCGAGAGTTCCCATTTGCTGTGCCGGTCAGCGGCGTGCACGTTCGTGGGTGGAGACGTAGAGTTTTGGAGCGTGATTTCCCTTGCGGTTCTAGCGCCGGCGTCCCCTTTCCCTTCGATTTCAGGTAGGTTCTCGCAGACCAAACGATAAATTAATTATGCCATCTTGAGCGCCTTCGAGTCCTCTTCATTTTGATACCAAGTAGCCTAAATTCTGTGCAGCATAGCATTCGTAATTAGCTTTTTGTCAAGGCATGTCTAGTTAGGGTTTGTCAGCGTCCCCTTTCATCTTGTATCGATCTAAACGTAGAGTTCTTGCAGGCTAAATCCATAATTAACCATGCTAACATGTGTGAAATTTTGTTCTCTTTCTATTGATATCATTTTGCCCAATTTTAATTGACTATACTACACGAATTTTTTGTCATAACCAAGGTATGTTGGGGTTCGCCGGAGGCCAACGCGGTGATCCTGGTTGCGGTCGCACCAGGAACAGCTGTTGGGTTTGGCAGCCGCCCAATTGACCGTCAGGATCCTATTTTGAACTCGCCCTATAGCGGTCGCAGGTTGACCGCTAGCCACGTTTAGCGGCGCCTTCCATGACCACCAGAAGAGCTCGGGTTACAGTTGTGTCACTGTGTTTTCGTATGTAATCTCTCTTGATTAGACAGCATGATTAGGGTAGAAACACACCTAATGACTAGAGTTATATGGAATGTTTAACAAAGTAAATTATCCGTCGTTCATGGCTATTGAAATGCTATCTTTTTCCCCTTCAACGCATGGCGTAGTAATTGGTTCTTTTGATGCAAAAAGGTAGTTAAATGTGTTCAATCTATCCGTGATTCCATTAAATTGATGCAGCCCTATCACTTATTAAACTAATTCTTGTTTAATTGATTAAGTTGTTTGACGGTCATGCCACCCCGGTGGCATTGACTGACCGCTTGTACTCGATTTTTCACATTTTCATAGCCTCAATCTTGTAGTAGTTGGGACTCTCCGTTCGATACTCCTTCCGTCGGACTAGGACCACTACTATGAGACCTCCATAAGCCCTCGCAAGCCTGGGATTCCTACTAGGACGCCAGGCAGGTTGTACCACCAAAGCATGAACCCACTGACTCGATCGACTCGCATTTTGGGCACCCGAGTTCGGGACGGTTCTGCCCTGTTCGACCAGTAGGCGGCCCTTTTGGGATCGCTACCCTCAGGTAGCGGCCATGTTTCGACCGCCAAACGTTTCTGACCTAGCCTTGTACCAGTTTGCCAAGTCGACTTATCCTTCTTCCCAGTCGACCTAGCCCTGTTCAAGTCAACCTAAGTCCTCTCATTTGACCCGGGGATGTGTGGGCTAGACCCTGGTTCGGTCCCACCATGCCTCAGGTCGACTGAGGACCAAGAAAGTCACTATCTTGCCTTACTGGACCCAACCCAGTAGGGGCCTCCTTTGGACCGCAACCTTCCTTCAGTGGCCCTCTGTAGACCATTTTCACCTTTTTCTTCGGTGCATCGACCTACTGACCCCTCGAGTCGACGCCGCTCTTATTGACTGTCTGTCTTTAACAGTCCAGTCTGGACCGCCATTTTTCGTTTAACGGTCTGTAGACACGCCAAAAATGACGTTACTGTGAGTACATCTCGTATCACCTTGTAATGCCCCAATTTGACCCTCAAATTAGCTTTGTTTGAGTGATTTTTCTCACTTTTCTTGGATTTATTCCTTTTTTCTCCCTTTTCTTATTTTTCCCTATTTTTCTAGATTTTCTGGGCATTTTTCTCTATTTTTATGAATTTTCAGGATTAACGGCGTGAGAGGGGGCGTCATTTTAATTAACGGCTTGGCCAAGGGCGTTTCTTTTAAAATAGACGACTATAAATAGGGGCGTTAATTACACAAATAACGACTTAAGGGTGGGCGTCAATTCTATTCCAAAGTCTATACATTCTCCACCTTCCTTCATACCCAAAGTCTATACATTCTCCACCTTCCTTCATACCCTAAGTCTATACATCCACTTCCACTAAGTCTATACATCCACTACACCAAGTCTATACATCCACTTCCACTAAGTCTATACATTCGCCTTTCCCCTTCCATTACAAGCCAAAGTCTATACATCCCATTCTTCCTTCACAAGCCAAAGTTTATACATTCTCCACCTTCCTTCACACCCCAAAGTCTGTACATTCCCCTTTCTTCACAAGCCAAGTCTATACATTCTATCTCTCTATTTTCCATCGTCCACCCACAAAAAAAAACATAAATAACGCCCCTATGAAAGTCGTCCTTTTTTTAATTCACGCCTTAAGCAAGGGGCGTCTTTTTTAATTAACGACTTGCTCCGGGGCGCGTTTTAAAGAAAGGACGACTGGACCAAAAGGCGTCAATTTCTGGAATTTAACGGATTTCATTCAAAATGGAAAAATCAAGAATTAACGTCCTTCCTTAGGGCGTGTTTTCAATTAACGCCTACTCCTCAGGCGTCTCTTCATCATTTTCAAATAAGGAAAGTTTTTATTACTAAAATTGAATCCAGGAGTTGACGCCTTTGTCCCAGTCGTGATTTGAATTAACACCTTAGGGCAGGTCGTCAATTTTAAATTGACGCCCTTCTGAAGGTTGTCTCTCACCCTTCCATATCCGATTTGAACATAGCTTTCCCGGAGAGTTCCCTGCTCTGTTTGATCATCTTGTTGGATTAGGGAACTAGAGTCCTTGCCTTAGATGACTCTTGCCCGTTCTTATCCCATCCAATCTGTGTTTTGTGCCCTATATAAAGAGCCCTGCGGCTCTCGTTCGTAGTCTCTCCGAAGATTTCTTTTTTTTTACAGGGAGACGCTGCCCGAACGTCGGCTTAAGGAGAAGTTCCTTTGCATCTAAAGCTTTATCGTTCGGAGGCTTCTCTCGATTGAAGATCTAAAGCCATCAACAGAGAAAAACCCCCAGGATTTCCTTACTCTTCCTAGTTTCTCTTTTATATATTTTTTCTTCCTTTTAACTGCATTAGTAGCATGCACACATCTCATATATTCATTCCTCTTTCTCAACCACGTTGAGACTCCCACAGTGCAACACTTGCACACTTATTTTTATATCATTCATCATACCTCCCATACCCTTTTGCATAGGGGTTTAAGGGCCAACACCCAATAAGGTGTGTTCTTATACATGCTTTTCATGTTTATCCTTATTATGAATTTGATGTTGCACTCACCTTGAGTTCTAATTCCAATCTTTTATTGGTTGTTGTCTTTGATCTTTGCAAGGATAATCAACAAGAAGAACTCTCTTCATCGGCCGGCCAATCGGAAGAGAAAGGAACACTCACAATCCCCCGCATCCTTTTGAGGTATTTTTCGCGATCCCTCCATTGATTATTATTGTTTATATCCTTTGAGGCCCTCGCGTCTCTGGCGATCACATTCCCTTTAGCACCACGTGCATGTCTTAATTCTTTTATTTCAAAAGTGGATTTCATGATTCACAAATTGGCGATCACGGTGGGACTTCCACTATTTTTCTGTTGATTACCCCTTTCCTATTGGCACCCACGCGTGCCCTTTCCCATTGGCACCCACGTGTGCTCTTTCCCCTTTGGCACCCACGCGTGCCCTTTCCCTTTGGTACCCACGGTACCCCTCCTTTGTGCCCCACGGGCACCCTCCACTGTGCACACTGCACACTCCCCGGGATTAGCCTGCTTGTGATTAATCTATTGCTGTTTTTGAATTAACGCCTTTCACAAAGGCACCTTTTTATTTAACGCCTTCATCCAGGGCGTCTGTTTTCTATTTAACGTCTTCCACGAAGGCGTCTTTCATCATATCTGCTGCTTCTGTGAATTTGCGCCCTCCCCTCGGGCATCTTTTTATTTGGCAACGCCTCGCACCAAGGCGCGTTTTTCTTTGATCGTGCGCACCACTTATATTTGACACCCTCCGTCAGAGGCGCCTTTATCATATTTAGCGCCCCACGTCAAGGCGCGTTTTTGCGGCCTGTGAGCCTCTCCCAGTGATTCACGACAGCTACGCTGTCGTCTCTTTTATTGATAGCGACTGCCGCTACGTCGCCTCTTTCCTGTGTGTTTACAGAGCTTCGCTGTTTCTGTCTATTCATGCTGGATTCATACTTACATTGATTATTTGATTATATTGCTGTGATTGGCTTATCTTATACTACATTTTGTGGCATTTGGTTGAGAGACCTCCTCTCTCTACAATAGGATTCCATACACCTCTCTTGGAATCGGGACAACCCTCCATTGAGCATTCCGTCTCTTTGGACCGGAAATTCCTTTTCCAAGACCTCCGTAAGTCCCCGCACCCGTGGATTCCCTCACGGACGCCGGGCATGTTGTACCTTTGAAGTCCCAGATTTAGTTGGCCTATGCGCGGTGAGAGAGTGTTCCTAGTTGGCACCGGAGAAAACCACATTTGAAACTAGGTTCGTCCCTTGAGTGATCACATCAATTTGTTAAAAATCATTAATTCACCAAGGTTCAAACAAACAAAAATCAAAGGTAACCATTCCAAATTGGGTGCTTCTTTGCAAATTGTTTTGCTTTAACTTTGATTGCATAATGGCTTACCTTGATAGACAAAATAACATGTTTAATCTTAATGAGGATGCACAACCTAGCACATCCTACACTCCTCAATTTCAACATGTTTGTCATCATCCTCACCATATTTTCAAGGGACCACCTCCTCATTCCTATGGTATTGCCCAGCCCACAGGCAATGTCCGATCTCATGGTCCCCCGATTCAATCGCGAGCCACTACTCCTACGGGACCGTCTCCTCTCGACGATGAGAAGGTCTCCCAGATCTTGCATGCATTAGATCATCTCACCCCTCAACAAATCCAAGCCCTTAAGGCCGTTGTTGAGGGTGCATCTCATTCCTCTCATCCTCCTTCCAATCCTATGCGGGTGGCCCATCACCCACTTCCCTCTTCTATTCACATTCCTACTCGGGTAGCCCATCACCCATCTCCTCCTATTCACACTTCTCCTCGGGTGGTCCAATGCCCGCCTCCTTCTATTCCTCCTCCATCACGGCCCCAAGGCCCATTTATTCCTTGCAACCCGGCCCATCCGGGTTCTTCTTTGGGTCGGCCCATTAATCCCCTTCCACGGCCCTTTTATACGGCCCCTCCCTCAAGGACTTGCCAACCCTTTGTTACTCAGGTCACACCCCTCCAACAAACGCTTCTCGACAAAGTCACTTCATTGGAGGAACAATTTAAGAGGGTTGCGTGCCCACGGCCCGCTCCTTCTACTCCAGTCAATCCTCTCCACGCCGCTCTGAATGACATTACAAAGATGGAGAAAGCTTGGAAGGATAGGAGAGACGACTACGGCATTGACAGTGTGAGCAAGCAAGAGCCGACGGGTTTCAACGTTCAAGTGGACGCCGTCCATCCTCCACCCATTCACCCAATTCACGCATATGGCCCTCCACCTCCACGTACACAATAACATTACATTCCACCGCCCACATACATGCCTCAACTATGGTGTCCACTTGAACCAGCTGATGAAGGACCGGCGATTGAAGAATTGCAGGCGGCATACGACGAAGCTCCTCAAGAAGCACCCCTTCGGAGTTTCCTTCGCTTCCCTCTCCCTCCACTACCACTTGATGAACCCCTTGCTCAGGACGAAGCCATAGTCCCCGATCCAACCCCCATTTATGAGACCCCTTGGTGTTACGATGATGGGTCGACATTCCAATCACCCACACCGCCACACCATGAGTCACACCCTATCCCCAACACCGCTCGCCCCATTCGGCATTTTCGACACACTAAACCTTCACCCCCCATAACCACACTAGTAGCCTCCATTCCACCGGTCTCCGCCAAGCCTTCTATTACTCCTCCCCTTTGTCCGCCACCTCAGCCGTCCACTATGCCACTACTTAACCCTTCACCCTTACCTGTGGCTAGTCCTGAGCAAGATCCACCCTTTTTTGCATTCGAGCCAATCCCGACTGCTTCCGAGCAAAGAGAGAAGCTCGACGTGTTTGAACCCTCATCTCCACTCACCCTTCCTCCAACACCTTCCATTATATCTCCACCATCCATGGAACCTTCCGCCTCCACTTCACACCTCTCTACCACTCAGAATGGGGGGCTTTCATCAAGTACTTGTGCCAAAGATGATCAAGAGTCGGGCAAGAAGGATTTGGCCATGACCACGCTATTCAAGATGCAAGAATTTGTATGTCGGATGCCGATCCGGGTTGTTGTGCCAAGCATGGTCGAAGAGGCCAAGTTCCCATCACTGCTCACTTTGATGCCGTGTAAGTTTGTGCCCAAGGAGCGGGCAGGGCACCCCTTATTCCAACTTTCAAATCTTGACCCTTTTCTTCCATACAGGGGACGAACGCCCATCTTGATCAATATTCTTCATACGCTACAATCCTTGGGCAACACGATGCTTCCTATCCCAATTCTCCAACTCTCTCACACTATTGCTTTTCACTCTCCAAGGGAGTTGTCATTCATTGTTGAAGCTTCATCATGGGCTCTTGCTTTATCCATTGGGCCGATTGGCTATACACTTTCATTGCCATGGAGGGGTGGTTATCTTGGTGCCAAAGGGCTTTCCACTATTCTACCCACCTTCTATTCAACGCCATCCACATTCTTGTCTATCACATTTTCTTCATGGGCCGCCCCAAGGGTAAGGAGGGGGATCTCATCCTCTCGCCCTTCATGTTCTTCATATTCTTTGCATCTCATGCATTCTGTTGCATCCATGCATTCATCGCATCTGTTGCATTGCATTCGCATACATTTGCACTTCTCCTTTCTCGAGTTTTCGGACACGTATCTTCCCCGCCTTCCGGAACCTCCGGATCCCCCACGTTTCCTATATCTTCTGCCTCTATCTTCAGGATCTCCAGGTCCCCCTACACTCACCGGGCATTGTGCCCCCTCCAATCATCCCTCAGGGCATCGCGCCCCTTTCCAACTATTGCATCCACACTCCCTGGATTTCTTACCCATCCTCCTTGGGCATCGCGTCCCTCGATATTTGCTTCCTCTGGAACCTCCGGATCTTGCTCTTTGGGCATCGCGCCCCTACACACCCTCACGTCCGGATCTTCTGGATTTCTTATCTCTTGTCCTTGGGCATCACGTCCCATGACATCTTCCTCCTCCGGAACCTCCGGATTCTCCATCTTATTCTCTCTATCTTCCTTCAGGGCATCGCGCCCCTTTCTATCTTCTCCCTCCGGAACCTCCGGACCCTCCATCTTTCTTCCGATTCATCTTTCTGCTCCTCCGGGATATCACATCCTTCATTTTTTTCTTCCTTTTCCATCATCTTTTTCCCTATTTCTTCCCAGGGCATCGTGTCCCTCGAGATTCTTCTCCCCCGGAACCTCCGGATATTCCGCATTTCCCATCTTATTCATCTTCATCCTCTTCCAATCCACTCTCCCTGGGGCATCGCGTCCCCTTTCCTGCTATTTCCCTGGAACCTCCAGGTGTTTTATCCCTCCTCTTAGGGCACAACGCCCCTTCTGATTCCACTATTCCGGAACCTCCGGATCTTTCCCTTCTCCCCGGGCATCGCGTCCTTCGGCAGTTTCCTCCTCCGGAACCTCCGGATCTTTCTCTTTCCCTTGGGCATCACGTCCCATGGTATCTTCCCCCTCTGGAACCTCTGGATTCTCCATCTTATTCTTTCTATCTTCTTTCGGGGCATCCCAACCCTTCTAATTCCATTCCTCCGAAACCTCCAGACCCTCCATCTTTCTTCCGATTCATCTCTCTGCTCCTCCGGGACATCACATCCTCCATTTTCTTCCTCCTCTTCCATCATCTTTTTCCCGATTTTTTCCAAGGGCACTGCGTCCCTCAATATTTTTTCCCTCTGGAGTCTCCGGATTCTTCCTCCTATCATGATGCTACTCCACTGCCTCCGGACCCTCCGGATCTGCCTCTTTCCATCTACCAACTTCTTCTTCTAATTCCTCCTGATCATGGGTCCGACCCAATTTCTTCCATGTCCACTGTTTTGGGCATCTGCCCTTTCTCCCACTGCTTCCGAGGCTTTAGTCCCCACCTCTCTTCTTGATATTTCACTTCTTCTGTAGATTGTTCCATGTGATCAGGGTCTCCACACCTTAGTGAGGGAGTTCTAGCCCTCGCCTCTCTTCCTTTTCTCCTTATTCGTCTGAGTCTGGTCTGAGCACCACTCCTTCTTGTTAAGCCACTTCCAAATCATTTGCTTCCAATCCTTTTACTTGCTAAAAGAGGACTATCCCATGATGATCAACCCCGCCTCTCGCGGCAACTATTTCAAGAAAGGTCGCAAGGTAATATGTTGACGTAAGTAAGCATTTTTATGATATCATTATCTCATTGCTTCACGCATAATTTTCAAAATGAAGTGCTTCTTAACAAGATTAAGAGTGGTAGTCAAGACCTTTATCATAGGTCATATCTTTATCTTTACTAAATCATTGTCAAAAAAGAGTCTTTAGGCTTGCTATGCAGCACCTTTGGATAATAATAACCCCACGCTGGGAATTCAACGTTCTCTCCCTGCTTGTTAAGAGTAACCTTCAGCTGGGCACCGCACAAACTTCACGGCGTCCTTAGCCGGCTCCTTTGGTTAAACACCGTTGCTACTTTGGCCATGCCATGAGTATATCTGAAAGTCTTTTCTCTTCTTTACTCAGCCGCATGCAGGGGCAAGAGGTCGACGGGTGAGATGACCCAACCTCGGTACTCCCCAATACGAGAGGAGTCTCAAATAGGGGCAGTCTTGACCCAAAATCAATATGAGTTTTCATATGAGTTTTCATGATATACATCTCGCCAAAAGGGCTATTATGAAAATCAAATCAAAATTTCGATAAATGCAAAAGTATGAATTATGGCAAGTCAAGAGAGGCAAAGTCCCCGCAGGGAAAACCCTGGTCGTATGCATGTCAAGGGTCTAAAAATCAAAGGCACAAAGCTCCGACACAACAGACTACCTCTTTGAGGGGAAATACCTTGGAAGGAATTCAAGTCCCGACATCTCCCGTCTTGCATAAAGCTTATCTCCAATTATTCTTCTCTTCTCCCTCCAAGACCGAATGTTTCTCGGGTATGGCCTTGGTAGGAGCACCGTTAATCGAGGGCAGTCAGTTATAGGGCGCCACCCTTCAATGCACACCCAGCTTTGGGCAGTTTTTAGCGAAAAGGGAAGGAACAAGGACCCCTAGCCAGTGGTTCAAAAACACCCTTTGATGCTGCATTAACAATGTCTAAACCAAAAAAAAAATCAAAAGAAAGTAGAAATAAAAGAAAAAAATTGAATATTTTCTAAGCCAAAATCCAAAAAAAAAATTAAAAGAAAGAAGAAAAAAAAAGAAAAAAAATTGAATATTTTCTAAGCCAAAATCAAAAAAAAAATTGAATATTTCTCAAAATCCAAAAATATTGAATATTTTCAAAATTCATAATAAAAATTCAAATATTTTTTGAATATCTTTTTCAAAACCCCACAAAAATTTGCATATTTCAAAATCCAAATATTTTGCATTGTATTTTTCTGATGGTGCTTTTTGCAGGAACAATAACTTTGCAAGGACCAAGAGCACGGGATGAGTCCTCTCCATTCGTTGCTATCTACCTTTTGATTCTTCCCATGTTCACAATTGATCACATCTTCATAATTTGCTACGTATTACTCCGATTATTCATCTCCAAATCTTTTTTTTTTTTATCAAATCTTACTGATCACTCCGCCAATGGGCATTATCAGATCTTGATCATTCAACTCCAAATCTTGATTAACCAAGTTGTCATCCTCATGGCAAACAACAAACAATGATGCTTTGCAATGCTATGATTTAACTCATGCTATCATGCTGAACATGCTTCGCCTTGCTAATACATGCTTAAATGCTATCCACACCAAGCTTTGAGTGCTTTGATGTCTATATTGTGATTACTTTCTTGCTTTGATTCATGCTATGCTTGCTATGCTTAAATGCCTTATCCATTGCTTGTTATCTTCCTTATATCTTGGCTAATGAAACTTTGAGCGCAGGATAAGAAGCTCTTAGTCCCACCGGCTGGACATCATCATCCAAGTCCCACGGTGTTTGCATCTCATCTCCCAGTCCCCACATGCTCATTGCTGTCACCATCTTCCTGTATGCATTCTTACTATATGTTACATACGCTATTAGATTATATCAAGGACCTTATGGCTTTGGTAAATCTGGAATTTGAGTTCCCCTTCATCAAAAATAATGATGGTTCCAGAGGCGTCTTAGTCATACGGATAGGCCGTTGAGCCGTCCAAGACTGGGGACGATGGTTCCCTTTTGTGAGTTGGTGCGCGGATAAACGGGCTTCGGCTTAGTATCAGCTCGCGAAATCAGTTTCTTGACCCAGTATGGGCAGCTTAACAATATTATCCTTGATTATCTTATATTTTCATTTGTTTTAATTTTCCCCTTTTAAACCCAGCATGCATTCATATAGGACTTTGAATCAATATTGAAAAATCATTCTGATAAGCTGATTTGGAGAGCCAAATTGATCTTAATCTTCCCAGATATGAGATATTCATTGCTGAATGGAATCCTCAGTTTGTTTTATCGCTGTTTTCGGTCATTTTCTCGAAAGCTCCTTGTTTGGATTTCTATCATCTTATTTCAGTCCTTTCCCTTGATCCACCTTGGCTGCAGCACGTCCACATTGGCTGGTAACCGCTCCCCAATGGTGAAACCTACAGGTTTGTGACCTGGGGTACTTCCACCGCGCTGGAAGTTGATCATTCTCCTTCGTGCCTGCGTGCACACTCCCTCTTTTATCCAAACATCGTTGATTTCATTGAGTTTCCCGAGATTGCTCCATCTCGAGCTTTTAATTTAATTCTCATCAAGTAATGTTGATTGTGTGTCTCATCACACCTTGGCATCTACTTTTCAGTTTGCTCTGCTCCCTTGCAAAGCAGAGCCAAGGCGGGGCAGCTGTAGACACGCCAAAATTGACGTTATTGTGAGTACATCTCGTATCACCTTGTAATGCCCCAATTTGACCCTCAAATTAGCTTTGTTTGAGTGGTTTTTCTCACTTTTCTTAGATTTATTCCTTTTTTCTCCCTTTTCTTATTTTTCCCTATTTTTTTGGATTTTCTGGGCATTTTTCTCTATTTTTATAAATTTTCAGAATTAACGGCGTGAGAGGGGGCGTCATTTTAATTAACGGCTTGGCCAAGGGCGTTTCTTTTAAAATAGACGACTACAAATAGGGGCGTTAATTACACAAATAACGACTTAAGGGTGGGCGTCAATTCTATTCCAAAGTATATACATTCTCCACCTTCCTTCATACCCAAAGTCTATACATTCTCCATCTTCCTTCATACCCTAAGTCTATACATCCACTTCCACTAAGTCTATACATCCACTACACCAAGTCTATACATCCACTTCCACTAAGTCTATACATTCGCCTTTCCCCTTCCTTTACAAGCCAAAGTCTATACATCCCATTCTTCCTTCACAAGCCAAAGTCTATACATTCTCCACCTTCCTTCACACCCCAAAGTCTGTACATTCCCCTTTCTTCACAAGCCAAGTCTATACATTCTATCTCTCTATTTTCCACCGTCCACCCACAAAAAGAAACATAAATAACGCCCCTATGAAAGTCGTCCTTTTTTTAATTCACGCCTTAAGCAAGGGGCGTCTTTTTTAATTCACGACTTACTCCGGGGCGCGTTTTAAAGAAAGGACGACTGGACCAAAAGGCGTTAGTTTCTGGAATTTAACGGATTTCATTCAAAATGGAAATATCAAGAATTAACATCCTTCCTTAGGGCGTGTTTATAATTAACGCCTACTCCTCAGGCGTCTCTTCATCATTTTCAAATAAGGAAAGTTTTTATTACTAAAATTGAATCCAGGAGTTGACGCCTTTGTCCCAGTCGTGATTTGAATTAACACCTTAGGGCAGGTCGTCAATTTTAAATTGACGCCCTTCTGAGGGTCGTCTCTCACCCTTCCGTATCCGGTTTGAACATACCTTTCCCGGAGAGTTCCCTGCTCTATTTGATCATCTTGTTGGATTAGGGAACTAGAGTCCTTGCCTTAGATGACTCTTGCCCGTTCTTATCCCATCCAATCTGTGTTTTGTGCCCTATATAAAGAGCCCTGCGGCTCTCGTTCGTAGTCTCTCCGAAGATTTCTTTTTTTTTACAGGGAGACGCTGCCCGAACGTCGACTTAAGGAGAAGTTCCTTTGCATCTAAAGCTTTATCGTTCGGAGGCTTCTCTCGATTGAAGATCTAAAGCCATCAACAGAGAAAAACCCCAGGATTTCCTTACTCTTCCTAGTTTCTCTTTTATATATTTTTTCTTCCTTTTAACTGCATTAGTAGCATGCACACATCTCATATATTCATTCCTCTTTCTCAACCACGTTGAGACTCCCACAGTGCAACACTTGCACACTTATTTTTATATCATTCATCATACCTCCCATACCCTTTTGCATAGGGGTTTAAGGGCCAACACCCAATAAGGTGTGTTCTTATACATGCTTTTCATGTTTATCCTTATTATGAATTTGATGCTGCACTCACCTTGAGTTCTAATTCCAATCTTTTATTGGTTGTTGTCTTTGATCTTTGCAAGGGTAATCAACAAGAAGAACTCTCTTCATCGGCCGGCCGATCGGAAGAGAAAGGAACACTCACAATCCCCCGCATCCTTTTGAGGTATTTTTCACGATCCCTCCATTGATTATTATTGTTTATATCCTTTGAGGCCCTCGCGTCTCTGGCGATCACATTCCCTTTAGCATCACGTGCATGTCTTAATTCTTTTATTTCAAAAGTGGATTTCATGATTCACACGGTCTTGGCGTGACTACAACCCTGTTCCAGAACTCGCTTTCCATGATTCTTGTGTGTGGTAGCAGCCGTGTCAAGGGTAGCCCTTGGGCTGTAATCTATTCTCTTTCATAGTCTCTGATGATGAATCCTGACTCCAAAGTCATATTCCTATGAGTTTCCATCCAAACTCAGTTGGAATTTCTCTTAGTCTTAGTGATAAGTTACATGAACTTAACCTTGGAATTCGTTGCCGATTCCAATGAATGTCTAGATTGTTACTTGGGATCTTGGATCTGTCAATCAATGCCAACGCATCATAAAGGGCCCAGTGTGGTCCTGGCAGGAGCGCCCGAAAGTACTAGTGCCCCGGGGAGTTTATAATGACAAGGTGTGGCATTGCACTGAGTACTTGCTAGCATGTTGTCTATGACATTCATTTCTACATGAAATTGTGACTCTGTGTGACTTGCTATAACGTGCTTGCTTCGGTCAATTCATGAGATAGTGCTTTACACTGTTCTTTCCCTGTTATTCCTTCCATTCGTTCCTTTCCTTTTATGACTTTAGTTCACTATCATTCATGTTAATTTCATTCTCAAAGTTTTCATGCGGTAACATGATTAAATTGGTTAATCACTTATACACTGCCTGTTAGAATCTACTGAGCATTCGCTCACTCAGTTATTTTCCCCCTTTCAGGTAGCTCGGGTGAGGACACGCAAACTGATAGGGACAGGCATGAGTAAAGATCTGCGAGTGAGCCAATTAGAAGTCTTGCCTGGTGGCAGTCTTAGTATAGATTGTGTTAGACATGTGTCATTATGTCTAGTTGCAAAGAGTTGTAATTTGTTTTAGTCACTTCAATTGGGTCTATATGTATGTCGTCAGTAAACTTGGATCAATTGTTTTTGATTAATGGAGTTGGCAATTTCTTTGAGTAATTCTATTCTCTTTTATTCTATGTATTTATTTAATTACGTTATTGATATGATTATCATGAGTGATTATAACTGTTGCGTTTTAATTTTCCGCATCGGGGCGTGACATTTTTGTGGTATCAGAGCCTAGGTTTTCTAAAGTCCCTAGGTTTTCTAAGTCCCTAGGATTCTAGTAGTGTTAATAGAACCTGTGGCCCTGGTAAAGTCTAGGATTCCAACACAGTGAGATAGGGTAGAGACTTGGGTTGAGTTAACTAATAACTTCTAAAAGAGATTTCGATAGGTCGTTTCTAATTAATTTCCTACATGTAGGAATCTGTTGCGATGGCAGCTAAGCGCGCGAAGTGCCGAGATATGCAACGCATGGTCCTGGGTTTGACTCAGGCCTTACAGCAAGTAGCATAAGGCAGTGAGCATCATGGAGCCGGCGATCTCCATTGAAACTTTCGAGGCTTGAATCCCCCGCATTTTGGTGGCACTGCAAACCCTGATGAGGCAGAACATTGGCTGAAGGAGATGGATCGGATCTTTAGAGTTATGCAGTATGGTGACAAGGATCGAGTCCTCTTGGCAACATTTCAGCTGGAGCGTGATGCACGTGCTTGGTGGGAAGCCGTGGAAGCCACGCTCGGTAATAGGCATGCGACATGGGATTAGTTTAAGGAGCATTTTAACAGTAAGTATTTCTTGGACCGCGTGTAGAAAAAGAAGGAGGCGCAGTTCACTGCTCTAAAACAAAGAAATCTATCAGTTATGGAGTACAAGGCACAGTTCACCCGTTTGTCTCGTTATGCACCGCACTTGGTGACTACGGAGTAGATGAAGGCCAAGCAATTCCTTAATTGTCACGCCCCAAGCACGGAAGGAACCCGGAGATTCGTGACGAGTTTATATCAATCATGTCAATCAAAGCGTAAGTGTATTCGACATACATAGACAGAGTGCGCACAAGTAATGATAACCAAGTCCTTTATTAATCATAACTTTAAAGTACTCCATTATAATTCTTTATGAAAGAACTATGACTCAAAGAAAGGAAAAGTACAATGGATGACTCAAGAGAATAGAAAAGACAGGACTAGATAACGCTTGACGGTTAGAATGGCTCTAAACTCTTCACTCTTGTCCATCCCCATCCTAATGAGTGTCGTCATCGAAATTACCTGAAAAATAGGGGAAAACACTAGGTGAGCAAATGCTCAGTAGGAATTATATCTCAAGTGCTAGCTTGCTTTAAGTAAATTACATGTTGCATGAATGCAAGTATAGCTATGCATGTTCGCGTGAAACGACATTAGAGAGAGAGTATAGCAAGAGATAAATGAGTGAACTAGCAAGACTTTCATGTCAATATACCAAGATGAACAAGTATGTACATTTATCAAGTCATGTCAAGAATTGGCTATCATGTTTCAAGCAAGCAAGTATATACCCTTTCCGGGCCACGTACGTCATGTCATGTCAAATCAAGTACAAGTATACGATTTGTGGAATGTCCAATCAAACAAGTCATGCACTTCGGTGCAATGCCACACCGTGATCAATAATAGCTCCCATGGGCACAAGTACTTTCGGGTGCTCCTCCCAGGACCAGATCGGGCCCTATATGCGCGAGCATTGAGTCATGTATTTTGACATCCACTATATTTATAGCCAATATAGAGTTCCAAGGGAATGCTCTTGTAGGAATTTTAAGGTAGATCTTGTGGAATAGAATCACAAGGATAGAACTTGATACGTAAGGACGTACTATGATTAAACGGTATAATCACGATATTCATTGAAAACTGGGTGGAATCGGCTCCCTAATGGGTGCAAAGATATCTAGAATAAGCGTTCATATACACATGATCGCTCGTTCTTTGCACATGGTAAGGTAGAAAGAATTAGTGTCCATATATAGGCACATAATCCTTAGTTGATAGCAATGATATGGTTTGCCATTCCATTAGCTCAAGAAACATTCTCACGGCGGCTAAGTAGCATACCATGAGGGCCGATCTACCATGTTTCTATAGAGTGACATGGTAATTAAAAAGTGTCATGGGTTTTAATGGTACAACCTGCTCGGCGGCCTTGAGGGAATCCAAGAATTCGCGTAGACTTACGGAGGTCTCTATGATAAAGTCACCAGTCCGAAGGAAGGAATATCCCACGGAGGGTTCATCTATCACCGAGAAATAGTGGGGTAATCAATAAAACACCGAGAAACACGGGACTATACTCACGGACTGGAATACAGTGCCAATAGATATACCCACTTAGATGGGTTACAGAAAAACCACGGAAACCAGAAAGCAGGAAAATGGCGCCTGCATCAAGGCCACCAATTCTTTAAATCCAGTTTGGTATTTAAGGCATACATATTCAAGATTTCATAATTTCAAATTACATAACAATTAAAATTTTAGGATTTCCTTATTACAATTACATAAGCAGAATCTGGAGGTTTCTGCTCAGGGTGAATGCGCCCTAGGCTGAGTCTCCTTTTCAGTATATAGCGCCCTTGTCATGGGCGCCATATTCAAATAGTGGCTGGGTGACAGTCGTGGTTCATTCATGTTAAATTTGGTCATGAACAATAGCACTTTCTCAATAAACAATATTTCGCAGGAATGAATATATGGATAGGTAGAGAAAAATAGCAAGAATCTAGCAGTGTACTCATGCATTAGATCAGACATCATGATTCACAGTTATTAAATTTTAAACATGTGTATTTATTAATTAACTACCAAGACAATGACTGTTTACATGGTCGTTTAATTAAATAGTGCCCTATATAGGGGCGCCCTTTAACACGAACTTAGAAAACTTCACAGAAACGTACTCAATCCCTGTTATAAGACCTATATGCTTGCACATGCTCTGATATTTATTAGATTCGATTGTACTTGAGAACACCTACCTTTCTGGGTTGATTTGGTTACCAGAAACTGGAAGATCGATGAAGAAGATATGTTAATCCGATACTTTGTTATGGCAGAAACAGAGAAGTCAATGCACTGCAGCTTCAGGGATTTGGAGAAAAATAGGGGTCCTTCCTCCACGTACAGCCGAAGAAGAAAGTGCAGTAGCAGCAACAGGGGAAGAAGGGGGCTTCAGATGTTCACGGCTCCGTAACAGGAAGAAAGCAAAGCAACTTCCTTTACGTAGCAGTCGTCGGTGAAGGAGAAACATACTCCTCCCTGGCAGAACAACTCTTCTATACGTAATAATAGAGAAGAATCACTAGTAGAGAGGAAGTATACCAGAGGATGATGAAGCAGTAGCCGGTACTTGATTGAAGAGGCAGGGTATTTATACTGAAGGATGATAGTTTGATCGAGACTTAAATTCCTACGTAGGGAATCCTATTGATATTCAACTTCCCATGTATTAATCCTACTGGATTTTATCTTTCTCGAACGGCAACTACTTCCCAGTTCGAACAAGACCCTGTAACGGGTTTTCCTTAAATCACTCTCAGTGAAATGGCTCCCTAACCTGGGTCTCCATTTCATTGAATAGCACCCTATAAAGGGGCGCCCTTCACCTCTACCCCTTGATTACCATGCTCCTACAGCCTTGGGAGAATGGCGCCCATTCAGACAGGCTTCTTTTGAGGAAATGGCACCCTAGGGCAGGGCGCCCTTTACCTTGGCCCACTTTGGTTTAGGTATAAGGCCCTTATGTGTATATGTATGAGGTCTAATGGTGGGTATGGTGTTGTGTATATGGTCTGGTCCTTGACTAATCGTTCATTTTAATCTATTTAAGAATTTCTATTCCTTCAATTTACCAGGGTTGCCACACCCTCCGCCACTTAAAAAGAATTTGGTCCCCAAATTCAACTGTGCATAGACGTGGAGGGTGCATAGTACATACTTTTTAGAATAAGTCTGGGAATCTCTTCTACATGGATTCCTCGGTCTCCTAGGTGGCTTCATGTTCTGAGCATTTGCTCCATTGAACTTTAATCATGGGGATTGTCTTGTTCCTTAGTGCACGTACCTCATGATCAAGGATCTTCATTGGTTTTTGTTCATATGTGAGATCACTTTGTATCACCAGGTCTCCATGATCTATGATCTATGACGGATCATGCACATACTTCTTCAACATGGATATGTGGAACACATTGTGAACTTCAGACAATTGAGGAGGCAGGGCGATGCGGTAGGCAACTTCGCCAACTCTTTCTAATACCTCAAAAGGTCCGATATATCTTGGTGTATGCTTGCCCTTAACACCAAATCTTCTAATTCCTCGCCCTGGTGAAATCTTAAGGAATACGTGATCTCCAATTTAGAATTTGAGATCTCTCCTTCTGGTATCGACATAAGCCTTTTGTCTAGATTGGGCTATTTATAGTCTTTCCCTAATCAGTTGGATCTTCTCGGAAGTATCTCTAACCATGTCTGGGCCAAGTAGTTGTTTCTCGCCAACTTCATCCCAGCACAAAGGTGATCGACAACTCCTTCCGTATAAAACTTCGAAAGGTGCCATCTGTATACTTGCCTGATAACTGTTGTTGTATGCAAACTAAACCAAAGGCAAGTGATCATGCCAGCTTCCACCAAAATCAATGATACAAGCTCTGAGCATGTCTTCTACTACTTGATTTGTTCTCTCGATCTGACCATACGTCTGAGGATGGAAAGCTGTACTAAAGTTAAGTCTTGTCCCCAACGAATGTTGTAGACCCTTTCAAAAAATGAGAAGTAAAACGCGGGTCTCTGTCAGACACGATCGAAACAGGAACTCCATGTAGTCTGACTATCTCCTTGATGTACAGTGCAGCAAGAATGTCAACTGACCATCAGCTCTTGATTGGCAAGAAATGTGCCGACTTGGTCAATCGGTCTATGATAATCCAAATTCCAGCATGTCCTCCTTTAGATTTAGACAGTCCCATTATAAAGTCCATACTAATATCCTCCTACTTCCACTTAGGAATATCTAGAGGATGCAGCTTACCGGTAGGCTTTTGGTGTTCCGCCTTGACTTGTTGGCAAGTGAGACAACGAGACACGAAGTCTGCTACCTCTCTTTTCATGTTAGGGCACCAAAAGGTCCACTTCAAGTCTTGGTACATCTTGGTAGATCCAGGATGAATCGTGTACCTTGATCTGTGGGCTTCTTCTAATATCTTCTTCTTTAGTTCTGAACAATCTGGTACACAAGTTCTCTCTCTGAATAATAATCTTCCATCTGATGTTAATTTGAAATCAGATTACTCTTCTATCTTGCCCTTGATTTCTACTAATACTGGGTCATTGTCTTGAAGTCCTTGTATTTCAAAGAGTAACTCTGGTTGTATCCTCATATGTGATAGTGTAACACACCTGTTCTCCTTGTCCATACTTATGTCAAGTCTAGAGAATTACTCCAACAACTTCCACTCCTGAATCATACAATTGGCTAATAACGCTCTTGACTTTCGACTGAGAGCATCGGCTATAGGATTACCCTTTCTAGGATGATATTAGATTGTGAAGTCGAAGTCCTTGAGATATTCCAGCCAACGTCTCTATCTCATATTCAATTCCTTTTGAGAGAAGAGATACTTGAGACTCTTATGATCGGAGTATACAATGAATTGCACTCCGTATAGGTAATGTCTCTAGATTTTTAATGCAAACACTCGCAGCCAATTCTAGGTCATGGACTGGGTAGTTCTCTTCATGCTTCTTCAGTTATCTGGAAGAGTAAGCTATGACTCTTCCTTGTTGCATTAATACACAACCAAGGCCAATGCCAGATGCGTCAGTGTATACCTAGAATTTCTCTCCTTCAATTGGTAAAGCCAAAACTGGGGCAGTAGTCAAGTGATCCTTTAGAGCTTGAAAGCTTCTTTCACAATCTTCACTCCATTCATAACGGATCTCTTTGCGAGTTAGCCTAGTAAGTGGTACGGCGATCTTGGAGAAGTCCTTAATGAATCGCCTGTAATAGGCTGCAAGACCCAAGAAACTTCGGACCTCGCTAGCATTGGTTGGTCTTTCCCAGTTCTTCATAGCTTCAACCTTTGATGGATATACTGATAACCCATCCTTGGAGATCACATGTTCTAAGAAAGATACTTCTTCTAACTAGAACTCACATTTGCTGAGCTTTGCATATAATTGATTCATCCTCAATATCTGTAATGCAATCCTCAAATGCTCTTCATGCTCTTCCTTGGTCTTTGTTGGCACTCAAAATATGATCGTTGGCGATCAAGCCGCAAAGACGAATGATACGGCCCGCTGAGGCACAGAAGCTGATAAAGATCGACATATTGAAGACTTCTCAAGCTGCCAGAGCCTCAAGTCACCCCGTATGAACGCCAGGGACTTCACCTCAGGAGAGCCGAGACGAACTCACAACCAACCGACAGTGCGACCAAGCCTGCCCAATGAACCGGCATCGACTCCGTCGTGTTGCATACACTACACCCGTTGTCCGATCAAGGACGACGATCTACCCAGTGGCTACCCACCGCATGAAAGGCTCTCCTGAAGATGAAAGAGTCCCCCTAGCTCTACAGGACGGTGGACCAAAAGCTCTGTCGGCAGAAGATCCCGATCACCCGGCACGGGTACGGCTTCCCGCAAAGATGGGCCCGTTGGTGGCCGAATGATCGCCCAGCTCAGGCGGAACTATCCCTGGTGTTATCCCACCCCCTAAGGAGCTTTGGGCACAAGCCAGACCGAGCCAGCAGCATTAATCATAGAGCCGAAGGCCGTGTCAGCGGAAAGCCCGCATGATCAAATCAAAGCTATCTGGAGTCTCGGGAATGGCCGTACGTCGACCTGGGAGCTTCGACAAGATATCTCGTCGAGGTTTCAAGGAGCATTCGTGAGATAAATGTTTCCGGTGACCCCCGGAATCATCCCGGAATCATCCAGGAATTAACTGAGCCATGGTAAGGCCATTTACACAGAAAACACCTTATGAGATTCTAAAAGGTAAGAGGCCTTCGATTGCTCATTTCAAGGTCTTTGGTTGTAAGTGTTTTATTCACGTTAACGATAAAAGAGACCTTGATAAATTTGAACCTAAAAGTGATCCAGGAATTTTCCTTAGATATTCTGAAAATACTAGAGCATATAGGGTGTACAACCTTAATTCTAGAACTGTTGAGGAATCTCGACACATTATCTTTGATGAGTCCTTAAATAAGTCTGATGTTGGTCTATGCAGGAAAGAAGATGACGGAGAAATTCTGAAGGAAGGAAACTCTACAGACCAATTAGATAATGAAGAAGAACCTGAAGAAAATAATGCAGAGGAGCCTGCTGTTCAGGGGGAAGTAAATGAAGGTTAAGGTAACCAAGTTATCTGTCACGCCCCGAATCGATAGCAGCGGAACGTGTCGTTTGCTCGGAACGTGGCAGTTAAACAGTCATGTCAATCAGAGCATAGTCATTCTACAAAACACAATTTAGATAAAATAACAAATTCCATTTCAAATATAAGTTCTTTACATATTCGGGCCCGTAATAAACAAAAAGACTCAATAAAGAAAAACTATAATGAGACATAAGACGCAAGATAACCAGACTAGACGGTTCATCTAGATGTCAGAGTTCACTTCACTCTTGCCCTTGCCCATCCTGTTTGGTCTCGTCGTCACTAAGGTCATTACCTGAAAAACATTGGAAAACGCAGGGTGAGCGAACGCTCAGTAGGACTTAATATCTCATGTTCCAAGCTAACTTTAAGTCAATTACAGTTTAACATGCTCATGCAGGTCATGCAAGATTTAGAAATCGAGAACTATAATAACACGAGATAAATTCAAGAACTAGAAAAAAAATGAGTAAGCAATATGCTAGATAAACTCATGAAGAGTAAGGACAATGATAATCAAGAGAGTATATCAAGATCTTAACAAGTACTTTCTCAAGCTAGGTCAAGAGCATTCATGAGGAAATATAACATTCGTCTCTCTATGACGAACACTATCACGAGAGCTTCAATGTATCCATTATTGTGACAAGATAACGTGTACTACCATTGGGGATAATTCAAGAACTTTTAGGATGATCGATATAGAAGTAGAACAAATACTTCTACACGCATTCTATAGCATTTGCCAAGACACTAAGGGAATATCACGACGATATGATAACTCCTCCAATAAGGCAATTCAAGATATTTTCATGATGAACAATTAGTTGTAGAAAGATGCACTATGATGGCAATTACTCCCGATCATCACTATCACGAGAGCGTTTGCACATCTAGCACTACATAGGATTGGCCAATACACTAAGGGGAAAATCACGACGATATGACCGCCCCTCATGGAAATAGCACTAGGTAGTATTTGGTCGCACACTTAGGAGTTCTCACGACTGTATGATTGCCCCTAAATGCCAATAACCGAGTTGGTGAATGCCAGCACCCGATCATCGTATACCGGTAACGTTTGGACTTTGCCTCACCCAATAGGGTCAGATCAGACCCGTAGCATTTAAAATGTCATTTTAGTGGGACCCATAGCCCCTGACATTTAGTCTAGACTAATTCCATATTAATGGCCAAGAATTTCAAGGATCAAGCATGTAAGAACATTCAGATAGATTTCATGGAACATAGAGTTCAAGGATAGAATTTGTAATAAGGATGATATATCACTAAACCATATGAAAATCATGACATTCTGGAAATCTGGGTGATTAGGTACAACCAGCTCAGTCGGCCTTGAGGGAATCCAAGGCTGCGAGGAGACTTACAGAGGTCCCAATGACTAACTTGCCAGTCCGAAGGAACGGAATGTCCAACGGAGGGCTCGTATGTCACCGAGAGTTGAGGTGTATAACGTGAACCAATCATGAAACGGGGATCTACGGACGTGAGATGTGAGTGCCAAAAGATCCGAGGTATAGGTCAAAACCGGAAGAAAACAGTGAGAACATGATTACGTTAATTATAGAATTCATGTCCGTCCAATTCTATAATTAACTATAATTAAATAAACTTATATTATTTGACGCACGTGGGTGATGTCATTTATTAATTAGCGTCCCCTTGGAGGGACGTTAATTTTATGATTTTTAACTTAATTTATTTAACAAGAATTCACATCAATATCTATTTAATTGAATAATTTTAAAAATGTACATTCAAAGAGACATTAATTTATATAAAATAATTTAGAAAAATAGAATATATGATAATTAGGATAAAATTTTAAGGATTCCAAAAATATATTTTTTATAATTTTCTGTTACATATTTTAATAAATATGAATTTTTAAAGATATACATACATGATATATATATATATATATATATATATATATATATATATATTAGTTAATCTGACGCCATAGTACAATGGCGTCAAATACAAATTTGACGACCTTCGTTTGGTCGTTATTTCAAAAAAATCTATTTTTCAACCCTCTCGTTTCTCGACGTAACTATGTCGGAATCGAGCTTATAATATACCGAAATGACGGGCTCGAAAAACTCTACCTAACCAGACGTTCAAAATAATTTTTCGTTGAGAGACGGGAGATCTTGAGATATGGGGTACAAAAAACGGTGTAACCACTTTCACTACCTCGGTCTCCACCCCAATAGTACGCCCATAAATTTTCATGGCCAAAGGATACTCCGACGGCCACGAACAAATCGTTAAGGTAAAATCTCATAACTATCAAGCTACAGTAAGTTTTTATAATTCACCGAGTATATAGTTAAAACATATTAAATTGTTTAACTAATTATTGTTTATAGTCAATGCAACATTTATATGCACAAAAATTTAGAAATAATCATGGGGATTCTAATCATATGCACTTCACAATTTTTAGATAAAAGGTTAGATAGATATAAAAATTTTTAATGTGTTGTAATTAATATTAACACAGGAATTAACGACAGTTGTACTGTCGTTGTTTAATTAGCGCTCCTTCACGTGGGCGTTTCTTATTGAATTAACGACCAGGATGTGGTCGCTAATTCCTTTTTCAAGCAAAAACGTAAAAACTCAAGCTATAGACAAAGAATCACGTAGCAAGAAATTTCATGATAATACCTACATATTCTATACATCTAGCATGCTAGTTGTTTTATAATTATGCTTGGGAGATTGCCTACCTAATACGTTGCTTTATCAAGGAAGAAGAAGAACAAAAAATGATGATGCGTTTTGTAGCAACTCGTTCAATAGCAGAGGAAGAGTAAAGAAGGAAAAGAAGAACTCTCCCTTCTTCCCTTCACGATAACAGTAGCAGCTTTCATGCGAAGTAGCAGCTACAACAACTACACGCTTTTGGACGAAGAAGGGTAGCCTTCTACGCACCGTAGCAGCAGGAAGGAGAAGATGAAGAAAAGAAGCTTATTAGCTTCTACGTGCAATAGCGGCAGCAGCAAGTTAGATGGCTTCACCATCGCCTGGAGTCCTATTTATAGAGTTTTGAAGCCATGGCACGTATTCTATTAGAATTAGGACTTCCCATGGTTGAGCGTAACCTTTCCCCATATGCAGCCGCTTGCCTTTTCAAACGAAAAGAAACCTAATGCTCAATCCACCATCAAACGTGCATTTGGTGTTTGAATATATATATCTCGAGAACCCCATTATTATTGCATTTTCGTATATACTCTCTTTAGAGGCTCACTATCCTTAGGTTAATATGTGAAACCCATGTAGGTTCAAGTTCTAAGTTTTATAATTTGGGTTGGCCCCTTCCCTACTTTATTAATGGCCCATTTAGAGTTTATCTCTTTTTGGTTGGGCTTTAGTCTTGTACATGTTAGGTCCATTAATCACTTAAAATTATAAACTAATTGTAGACCATATATATATGGACCTTACCCATTTATGTTTTTGATATAGCCTCTTTTAAGGCTCATTTTGAGTTAAATCCCTTTTTCATCTTAATAACAATTAGGCTGGGCTTTTAACAATTTACGAATATATATATATATGTATGTATACCTTAAAAGGCCCATTCTTCTAACATACGTAAGGCCCATTTAGCCTATCCAAGCTCCACCAATTTTATTTTAAGGTCCATTAGTTGCTTTTATCATGGCCCATCTATATACTCATATAGGATTTTATGTTTTATAAATGTGTGTTATGCCTTTTAACTACTTATGGATTTACATGGTTTAAGCATTAAACCTTTATTTAAAGTTACAATAGGTTTTTTTTTTACTAAACTACTTAGTAGAACTTATGGACCCTATTTCTAATAACTTTAGTTATTTATTTACTCTTTTAATTTTCATGGTTATCTTGGTTACCAGAGTCGGGTTCGATCCTCTTGCTTAATTATTTATTTGTATTTCACAAGAGGCCCACTTTCTTTTTATCAAAATTTTATTTCAAACATCACTATTTATTATTTATAAATTTCTGGGGTGCTACATTATCAATATCAGATTTTTAGGAGATCATCCAGTAAATAATGTCATTGGTAACTTAAATGAACCCCCTAGGACTAGAGGCTACTTTAGAGCACAGTATGAATTAAATGCATATGCATTGGTTTCTCATTTAGAACCCAAATTCATTGACAGTGCCCTCAAAGATGTGCATTGGATCAATGCCATGCACGATGAGCTTAATCAGTTTGACAAGAACAAGGTGTGGCATCTGGTCCCACCTCCTGATCATGGGACTGTCATTGGGACAAAATGGGTTTTTAGGAATAAAACTGATGAGCTAGGTAATATAGTTAAAAATAAAGCCAGGCTTGTTGCTCAGGGGTACAATCAAGAATTCGGAATTGACTTTGAAGAGTCATTTGCCCCTGTAGCCAGGATAGAGGCAATTAGAATAATTTTGGCTTATGCATGCTCATTAGGAATAACTCTCCAGCAGATGGATGTTAAATCTACTTTTCTCAATGGGGAAATAAAAGAGGATGTCTTTGTGAGACAACCTCCTGGCTTTGAATGCTTAGACTTCCCTAATTATGTTTATAAGTTGAATAAAGCTCTTTATGGCTTGAAGCAAGCTCCTAGAGTTTGGTATGACAGGCTCAGCAAATTCCTTACCGAGAAGAAGTTCACAAGAGGTGAGATTGACCAAACATTGTTCACCAAGGAAAGTCATCCAGACATTCTCCTTGTTCAGATTTATGTTGATGACATTATGTTTGGGTCAACTAACCCCAAATTGTGTAAGGAATTTTCTGATTTAATGACACAAGAATTTGAGATGAGCTCAATGGGTGAGCTAAAATTGTTCCTTGGACTGCAGGTGACTCAAACAAAAGATGGAACTTTCATCACCCAGTCCAAATACATAAGGGACCTTCTGAAGAAATACAAGTTTGAAAACCTCAAGGAAATTACAGTTCCAATGGGTACTTCAACAAGTCTTGATGAAGACCCCAAAGGTAAAATAGTGGATCAAAAGCTGTATCGAGGTATGATCGGATCCCTTTTATATCTTACAGCATCTAGGCCTGATATACAGTTTGTAGTGTGTTTATGTGCTAGATTTCAGGCCAGTCCTAAGGAGTCTCATTTTAGTGCAGTGAAAAGGATCTTTAGGTATCTGTCAGGCACCCAAGAACTTGGTCTTTGGTACCCTGCTAAGTGTGAGCTGGAGCTTCTAGCATACACTGATGCAGACTATGCTGGGTGTCGGATAGATAGGAAAAGCACTAGTGGCTATTGCCAATTCCTAGGTGGTTGCCTAGTATCTTGGGCTTCAAAGAAGTAACACACAGTTGCATTGTCCACTACAGAGGCAGAATATGTCACTATAAGGAATTGCACAGCTCAGGTACTATGGATTAAGCACCAACTTTCATATTATCAGATAAATTTGGGATGTATTCCAATTTTATGTGATAATACTAGTGCTATCTGCCTAACTAAGAATCCTATTCACCACTCTAGGACTAAGCATATTGAGATTAAACACCATTTTCTTAGAGATGTAGTAAGCAAGAGTGAAATTGAATTAGTCTTTGTTGAATCGAAAAATAAGTTGCTGATATTTTTACTAAACCCCTTGGAAATAAAAGATTTAGATATCTAAGAAGAGAATTGGGGCTTTGTAAATTCCAGCATAAAAATGACTAATTTCATTCTTCAATTGTCTTCTGAAATGCTTGAAATAATAGTGTCTGCATGTCTTCAAATTTTGAATACAGGATGTTTGATGTTAGAATAATTACTTTTGCATTAAGTATATAAGTTGTTGCACGTCGTGCACAAATAATCTCTGAAGTCGATGCATGGTTGTGCATATAGTCGATGCATTGAGCTAGCACTTGTTTCCCATACTTGCCTTGTATAGAGTTTTAAGTCGATGCATGTTTTACACATAGTCGATGCATGTTTTCACCGAGTGTATAAGTCGATGCATAGTGTAAGTTTTCAGCATGTAGTCAATGCATCTTGTGTTTAAACAACATGAAGGTCGGTGCACCTTATGTTCAAGTTGCATGTAGGTCAGTGCGTCTTGCATACTACATATGTCAGAGTCGATGCATCTTAATACCATCTGCATACATAGTCGGTGCATCTTAAGTCAATACATCATGATGTCAGGGGGAGTGCTGTTGAGTCTGATCTTAGTTCAACTTCTCTTATTGTCTCCTCCTTCTCAGAAATTTCTATCTCATGACATCATTCACATTCAGTCTATTCTTGAAAACCTTTGAGCTGCTCCTATGCTTCATTGTCTACTTCTATCACTCTGATTGGATAACAGTCTTGTAACTGGTTCATTACTTTGAGCATCAAGCACTTAAATTCTTTTAAGAATCACATGTGTTTCTTGAATGAACTAAATGTTTAATTTTAATAGACTGTAGAGTCAAAGAACTGCTCTTCAGAGAATAAGGTGATAGAAAACATTTATAGCTCTTAACCTTTATCTCATGATTTCAATGAAAAGGTCTTTTCAGTATCTGAACTTTTTAGACTTAGTGAAGTCTAGGCTGGGAAAACCAGAACGTGTATTGTTTTCGAACAAGTATCTCTGAAAAGTTATAAGGGCAGCATCAATAAAATCTTTAATGAAAAAGAATTGAACAAAGTGGCAGAGCAATGATTGAATTGCACTGAGAATCTAAACCCTCCATCAAGGAAGTGGAGAGGACCTTATGTCATGAGGTGTTTCATGTTATCTCTGTTCACATGGTCAAATCTATAGGGCTGGTTTTACTGAGTAACTGGGGGTACTGGCGTCTGATAAACGTGTACCCTTAATGTCAAAGGTGTAAATCATCTTGGTAGTTCTTGATCAGAAGTAGATATAGTAGTTTATGCCTAGTAACTGGGGGTACTTGCGTCTAACCCATGTGTACACCTAATGTCAACAGTATAAATGACACTTGTCTGATCACTAAGTTCAGAATTAGAAGTGAAAAAGAAATATTGTAACCCTTCAAATGCAAAATGTTATGAAGTATCAATTTGTTAATCTCAATGCAAATTCAGGTCACTCTCCTTGATATTCATTGTTTCTGAAATAAGTAAGATATAATCTTGACCTAGTCTAGTATCTTCATGTGACCTAGGTTAATTGCTATAAACGGACACTATAGCCATATTTCAGAAACTCAGTGATTTAACTCTACCTTCTATAACCGTTAAACATGACCTTACTCAAGAATGCATACTGATTGATTCTTATGAATACATGTTGTTCATGATTTGCTTATATTCTGAACCAATGCATAGAGTGTTATCTAGTCTATCTCCCTTCCTCCTTATTTGCTGATGGCAAAGGGGGAGAGTTTATTGTCAGAAGCCTAACTCTTCTCTTCCTTCCTTATGACTTATGACATAGGGGGAGTCTTATGTGTTTCAGAGGTTGCATTCTGATGGCAAAGGAGGAGTGAGTATAAAGGGAAGAGTCTATGTGTTTAGGGGGAGAGTTTGTAAGGGTGTTTGAGAGAGGGGAAGAGGAAGAGTCAAGAATTCAGGGGGAGATTCTTAAAAGATTCATTCAGGGAGAAAGTCTGTGCATAGTGTCTGCACTTGCATGCATGTCATCTGACTGTGATTAATGATTCATCAAAATACATCCTTCTTAATGTATTTACTTTTGGTATTGCCATCATCCAAAAGGGGGAGAATGTTGGGTCTCCTCTGGCTTTGAATGATAAGGGAGAATGGTCACATGCTGATTTGCTTTGACTGGTGGCTTGGTTTTGAATGATGGCAACAATGAAGGTTGACTTCGTTTACTGAATAGTCAATTTTGTCTATGTTATATTGATGTGATGTTGTGTGTATTTTGATGACTTTTATATGTCAGATAATCATATAAATGTTGTTTGCATCATTACACTTAGTCTGTGCATTGAGTAGAGTCGGTGCAACACATGGCTAGTTCTGCATTGAGTCTGTGCATGCGTTCACCAAGTCGGTGCAAGCTTTGTTGCCACACACTACCTAGAGTATGTGCAAGTCTTGTTGCTGCACGCGACCAAGTCCATGCATGCTTTAGTCCAGGTGCATCAAGTCGGTGCAACACCTCTCGTTGTACGCGATCAAGTCTGTGCAACATTTATCTTCTGCATGAACTAAGTCTAAGCAAGGTTGCTCACATACACACTAAGTCCGTGCATGCATACACAAAGTCAATGCAAGCCTTGTTTCTGCACACGACCAAGTCAGTGCAGTATTGCCTCGAGCATATGGACAACGTGCATTGAAAGTCGGTGCATGTTTTTAGTCTCTCATATATATAGAAAGTCTATGCATCTTTTACTTTGGTCTGTGCATACCACACTATATGGAATATAACATAGGTATATGTCTTAGTCTTTTACACATCCAGGACCGGTGCATTGCATCCATAGTCGGTGCACGTTCTACATCTTGCATATGAAAGTATGTGCATATCCTGCATTGCATAGTGACAAAGTCTGTGCAACTCTCATCTTTTGCATGCACAATGTCTGTGCAGGGTTGGTAAAGGCACAAGCTGGTCAGTACAACGTCTGCATTGTGCACACATCAAGTCTGTGCACTTCTAGTTTTAGAGTAACATCAAGTCTGTGCACATGCCCATGTGTGAACACTTGACTTCGTGCATATGTGTTCATATGTTATATCAAGTCTGTGAAGTCTGTGCACATTTAGTTCAAAGCTCTAATTAACTATGTGCATCTTTCTACTATCTTTCATATTGTTTCAAGCTGACATTAATTCTGACCTTGACAGGATAGCTGCTCGTGGAGTTTAAGAATGGCACGTGATCCAAGAATAGATGAGGTGCCAATATGATAACACGTGGAAAGCAGTCAAGCGGGATGCTGCCACGTGGCCTGACTACTCCAGATCTGGATCAGGCTTTTGGGCGGGAATTATGGCGAGTACACGCCCTACCTTCTGCTACTTCCTATAAATAAGGAGAGTCTTCTTCAAGAGAAGACTGATTGTGACTTTGAGAGTAAAAGTAGAAAGAGCTTGAGCCAGCACAATCCAGAGGAAGAAGAGAGAGTGCAGATCTGAAAGAAGAAGAGAGAAAGTTTTGAGAGGAGAGTTCTTCAAGAATTTTAAAGAGATTCATCATCAGCTTCATGGTTCAAAACCAGAACTGATTTCGCTCTTTGTTGAGCAACATTCCCGTTGTGGGTTTTCTGTTTCTTCGTTTGTTTCTTTTCATTTTTAGAAACTCTTGTTCAAGCTGTTTGTCAGCAAATGTGAAGCTGTAATTCCTCAGCGTGCAGAGGTGTGGTATCCTCTGGTCGGGTAAAGCTGTAATTCCCCAGCAGTTGCAGAGGAGGACTCCTCTGGTCGGCGTAAGCTGTAAGGCCCAGCGGTCTGTAGGGTTTTTACCCCGAAGCTGTGGATCAGCAGGTTAAGCTATGCATCAGCGGGAAACCACACTCTGGTTGGAGTGTGGGGTGGACGTAGACCTCGGGTTTGAGGTCGAACCACCTTAAAAATTCATCGTCTCCTGTGTGATTGCCTTGTGGTTTGTGCTTATTTTTATTTAGTTTCACTGTCCAGTAGATGAATGCTTAAGACTGCTTGTGTGCTGATCTTATAGACCTGTTATAGTTCGATTACTTTTAAGTGTTCTTCTTCGTCCTACAGCAGCTTGATTTTATTCCGCAACTATTCCTGATGTAGTTAGTTTTATTGGGTGATCTATCTATTCACCCCCCTCTAGATCATCAATAGAGTTTTGTCTATTGGTATCAGAGTGCCAATCTATTCTATCATTTGGTATCAGAGGATACCATCTAGGATTCATTTGACTTATCACTACATACCCGTATACTCCCACATATCAACATTCCATGAGTCAACCTTCCGCTCCAACATCCCCATATACCTCCACATACCAACCCTCCATGAGTCCACCATCCACGAGTCAGCCTTTCACCCTCGCGTCTCCGCCTGCGTCTCCAACTCCAGTCAAGGGAACGTCACACCCCGAGCAAGTGGATGCCATCTACATACCCCCTCCTCCCACTCGCCATGCGCCATTGCCTGCATCTTCTACTAGCCATGCATCCTTGCCTACACAATCTCCACTTTTGTCTCCACAACCTTCTCCATTACCTTCTCATACCCCTCGGCATCCGCCTTGCCCGAAGATGGCTCCTCATCCTCCATTGTCAGAGTGTTTTACGGATATTTTCAGGGCTTTGATGGCCACCCACTCGTTGTAGCTCCCTCCGGTTATGCCTTGCCGACCTGTGGTCGGGAATTTACTTATGTTTTGTGATTTTCACCATCAGCAGGGGCACTTGATCGAGGACTGCCCCGAATTCTGAGAGTACGTTTATGCTTGGAAGATCAGAAAAGGATTTACTGGTCCGCTATTCACAAGGTCATTTCATACCTTCGCAGGCAGTAGCAAGCACCACCCAGGCAGCCTTCTCCATAACTACAAGGCCAGGGGCACCCCTGTGATTCTGCATCTGGCGCTGTGCCCGCTCCGTTATCTACCCCGTCTTCACAACCTCCACAAACCCAAGCCCTTGCTCAGGCTAGTGGCTCCCCTTCTTCCGCCACCCCCACCGCTTCCACTCCCAACGCCACCTGGCGCGTCGTGTCGATACATCAACGATGGGCGCCATGGCCTTCCCCTTTGCCTTCATCACCGCCTCCATCTTCAGCACCAGTGCCTTCATCACCATCTCCACCCTCTCCTCCATCTTCCTCGCCACCCGAGCCTGGGCAAGCCACGCCTTCATCTTTGTCTTTGCCGCCTACACCCGAGCCTATCATTGCCACATTACCTTTACCGCCACTTGACACCACCATTCCCGCTGGAGCCTCCGTGCCTTCCGAGCCTTCACCTACGCCTTCCGAACCCATTCCCTTCACTTCTCCATTCACCTCCACCCCCACAGATCGGGTGTGCATTACCTCTGGTGCCCCTTGGGTCTGGTCCCTGGGGAGATGATGAGCCAAGTCAGGACGATTCAGTGCCAGTTCAGCATTTCGAGCTTCAAGATTTTATCTGTCGCATGCCGATCCGCGTCCCGATCCCTGGCTATTTTTGGGATGATGTGCCTATACTCCCGATGACAGTTGCTATGAAGAGTTCCCTTGCACTGATGCCAGTTTCTTCAAGAGTGAGACCAGTGGCAATCTCATTGCTTGCTAGGAAGTTCACCATTGATGTTGTTATTACTTCTCGCTCTGTTGCTGATCAGTTCACTGGTCAGGAGGGGTTCTCCACCCAGATCATGCTAACTCATACGGTTGCCAAGAGTTGTGTGGAATTCTATATTCAAGGGGCAATTGGCCATATCTTCTGCACTCTCGAAGGACATTATGCACATCTTATGTAATCTCCCTCAGTTCATTAGCAAGTCGGCCATGTCAACGCCGCGCATTGATCTCCCTCAGTTTCATCCTTTGCTTCTATCAAGAGAGCTGTGCTTCAAGGCTGATCGTCGAGTGGAGTTGCCGAACCTCATGCTTCTAGTGTCGAGTAACAAGACTCCATGGTTTCATGCTGTTTATCATTTTGAGGAGTTACTTGTTCAAGAGTGTCCACCAACTGTTAGCATCGGGTGTGTAGGGGCAACCGCCCCGACGAAGCTGCATGTTCATAACTGGGCCAGGCCGTCTGCCAGATGGGCCCGCTATTTGAAGAGATATTACAGATCAAGAAGCCTGAGGGTTCGAATCCGCGCCAGGCGGGTTCATGATCAAGAAATCTCAGCTAAGAAAAGACGGCGACGCAAGTTTAAGGGCCGCATGTTGTGCACTCTGGGGTCCACTCCTCCTCCTTCTTCATCTCATTCATCATTTCTTCTATTGAGCTCTCACCTTGGGTGGTGTACCTGCCATCTTCCAATCCCACGTCTATAATTCTCTCCTCTCTTCCGGGTCCGCGAACCCCCATTCTTCTTCCTCTCATCCGGATTTTCTGGACTCTTCTCACTCTCACAATTCTAGGCGTCGGCCTATGCCCTTCTTTCACACCAGCTTTGGGACCTCTCCTAGTTCTTCCTCCTCTTATCCAGAATCTTCGGATTTCCTTTATGGCTTTCCTCCTCAATCTTTGTCTGATTCTTCTTCCCCGGGACTCCCGGGTGTTGCAGCAGATTCTTCTCCGACCCTGTCAAATGACCATCATTTTCATTCTCCGACCCTGTTGGATGGCTATTCTTCCGCTTCTCTGACCACGTCGGATGATTACTCTTCTTCTTCTTACTTTCATAGTAATCTCATCATTATTTTTCTATTCTTTCTATCTCACCCTTTCAAGGTTCTTGCCCTTTTTCTTACTATTTTCTAGGCTTTAGCCCACCATGATCTCAGCTGATCTCTGCTTATTCTGTATCTGGTTCCTTGTTATCAGGGCCTCTGTGCCATAACTAGGGAGTTCTAGCCCTCGTCTCACTTCCTTTTTATCCTGCTTCGTCCAGTTTGGTGTCTGCCGCTCCTCCATGTCGAGGAATCTTGAAACTTTGCTATCCTCTCCATTTTGTCCTGTCAAGAAAGGAATACAAAGCCCATGCTATTCGAAGCTCGATGATCAAGCTCTCGCTTCAGGATGCTGGTTTTTACTCCATGGATTTGCAAGGTATTTTTATTTTATGCAATAACATGCTATTATTTCTATCACCATTATTCCTGCGCATTGTTATGATAATGTTGTTTCCTCACATGGTTGAGTGGTTTTAGGGAGTTTGCTTAATTTAGTCAAAAAAAATGAGTTCACTTCTGCAACATTCTTAGGCTGGTAAAAGCTCCGTGCTGGGAGTCTAGTTCTTTTCCCCAATTGTTGAGGGTGACCTTTGAGTATAGGTTTCTCACACACTACACGGCGAGCCATAGCGGATTTTCCTTTGAGCAACACTATTGCTACTTTGGCCATACTATGAGTATGCACAAAAGGTCTTGTCTTCTCCCAGCTCGACCGAGTGCAGGGGCAAGAGATGGATGGATGAGATGACCGACCTAGGCGCTCCCTAATACGAGAGAGGTCTCAAATAGGGGTAGTCTTGACCCTAGAAAAATGAGCTTTCATGAGAAATCTAGCCAATAAGCGCTATAAATGAGAAAATGAATCAAATGTAAAATTATGAAATCGAAGGCATGGCAAGAGTGGCAGAACAGTTCCCCGCGGGACGTCATGAGCCCGATCGCATGCATCCCTGATAAATATGGGTCTCAAAATCAAAGACACAAAGCCCTAGTGCAACAGACTGTATCTTTGAGGGGTAGTGCCCTGGGAAGAGTTCAAGTCTTAATATTTCCCATCCTATATTAAGCTTATCCCCATTGTTCTTCTACTTCTCCCTCTTAGGCTGGGTTGTATCCCGGGTATGGCCTTAGTAGGGGCACCATTCTTTAGAGGCAGTTGGTTGTGGCGAGCCACCCTCAAATGTATGCCCTGCTCATGGGAAGTCTTTAATGAGAGGGGGCAGGATGACGACTCTTGGCCAGTAGTTCAAGCCCGTCTTTGGGTGCTACAGATTTCTATTTTCAAGAACAAAATTCCAAACAAATCAAATATTGCTCAAAATTCCAAAAAAAACAAATATGTCAAAAATCCAAATCAAATATTTTCAAAAATCTAAAAAAATCAAATATGTTAAAACTCCAAAAAAATCAAATATTTCAAAAAAAATCAATCATATATTGTCAAAAAAAGGGAAAAGGGAAAAGAAAAAAATTGTTGAAAAATTCAAAAAAAAAATGTGTCTTTTGCTTTCTTTTTCATGCATTTGCATTCTCCTGTTTGTTTTGAGGATGGATATGATATGTTTGTTAAGTGTGCAGGTCGTAGGGTCAAGCTTTCAGATGAGGGCATCTCACGACACTCCCTCTAGCTCGGGTTGCCTGCACACTTTTGGATATGGGGTGGCTGTGATCTCTACATGTTATCTTCCTTTTCCATGATCCCATCTTATGTATTTTCATTTTATTGAGTCTTATCTTATGTACTTTCTTTTATTGAGTCATGGTGTTCTAGTCTATTTCTCTTATTTTGTGTAATTGGGCCTTAGTACCTTAGTGTGGGCCTAATGGGTTGAGTCTAGGACTTGTTGGGTCTTTTGTCTTAATATCAGGGTCATTTTGGTCATGTAAAGAGTGGTTGCCTATAAATAGGCCCCATCTCTCTCCATGTAATCACTTTTTGGGGATGAATATTGAAATAGCATTTCCACCTCCTCTATTCCCTATCATTATCTCTCTCAATTCTCTCTCATTCTCTCTCATTCTCTCTCTCTTCAAGAAGGGGGCGAACCCCTCTCTCTCTCCTCCCCCTCCCAACCACATCCAACCCCCACCTACCTCCCTTAACTTCCCCACAACTTCCCATAACCCCTCTTTACTCCTCACCTTGTCCCAAGGGAGTTCCACCAATCCAAGCCCCACCACCCAACTACCACCTACCCAACACCACTTCCTAAGCACCCCTTCCTCTCCCCAAGGTTGACGGGGCTCTTCCCTAAGCCCAATTTCAAATTTCCCTCTCCCTAGGGTAGTGCCCTTCCATCTCCCCACCTCCCTAACCACCCAAGGTCGCACCCCCCCCTTCCCCATACCAGCCAAAGGTCGCCCCCCCTCTCCCTTGCTCTCCCCTTGCACACCAAGAGCTCCACCTTCCCTCCACTCATCTCACAGCCCTCTCCAGCCATTTCACCCCCACCCTTCATTCCCCCACAGCTCTCACAACCCCTAAACACCTCACATCTCCCTCCCATAGCCACTAGACACACCTTCCACCCATTTCCCCAACTACACCTTTCACCTATAGCCATTTGCATTTTCAGGTTCAGGCCAGGTCACCGGTTGCAGATTGCCAGCAGGTTGCAGAGGGCACGCCGTTGTCTCCTGAGGGCTCCTGGAGACCTATCTTACATCGTCGGAAGCATCATCGAGTTAGCTTTCCAACGGTGGTAGTCCCACATCCATCCGAGTCCGGAGCTGTTCGGAGTCGAGGATCTCGTCCAACTGCGCAATCTGCCCCTGTCTGAAGACCTGAAGCTGAAAGCAGAAGCTACCACAGCCAGCTCGTGAAGGATCTGAGCGCGATTTTTGGATGGCAGAAACTATGTCCAGTGAGCTTTCATATCCAAGAAGAAGGGACTCAATCGGCCACCGGAGCTCCGAGTTACAATTTTCTTCACCGGAGTGTGCAGTCTGCCCCTGCAGGTCCAGGTTCGAACTGTTTCCACTTCTCCGGCCACCACCCTCTTCTCCGACCTCCGATTGGGGCCCCGTAAACTCCTGCTCGAAGCTACTCCGACCACGATCGCGCCGCCGCCAGTTTCGTCTCAATTGGAGTTCAGGAGAATCCGCAGCACCTTCTGCAACAGACTGTACCTGTTCTGCACCAGCCAGAGGCAGAACGTTGCTGTCCTGTTCCAGTTGCCGGCCCGATCAAGCCCGAGCTCCAGAGCCTCCCCAAAAATTCAGACATCATCCGTAGTCCGTTGGGAAACTTTTGGCACAAGTTTGATCAAGATCTGAGTTCTGTGGAGTCCGTGGTGGCGTCATCACCGACACCCTGTCCAGAGAATCTGAAGATTGGCAGAACCGGTGGAGCTTGAAAGTCGGGTTTTTCTTTCATAATTCCCCCACCCCGCTTGGCCGGCTGAAGGCCCCTCCCTGCATGGAGGTAGTTTTGATTGTAATAAGTTTAATCCCCACCCCAAGATCATCCCTCCTGCGAGAGTCGTAGTGCTGTACCTCTTTAATTTTCAGGTCAAGCGACACCGCCGCAGCGATCGGGTGTATACCCTCGCTTCCCGGCGCGCCCTCGTCTCCGAGCGGGATCGGTGTTTTCACACCGATAAGGTGAACATCTGATATCATACTTGATTTCCATTATTCTGCAAATTTAGTATTACTTCGCATGCCCATCGGACGGTGAGAAGAGAGCCCGACCTTGTATGCTACTTTGAAGGTGTCCACCACGGACCGGGAGTGAGTGCCACCCAAACCCCGCCCTGCGGGCCAGCCGCCCACGAAGTTGGGAATCCCAGGCCCTTTGGGGGTCATCCTAAGCCAACTAAGTCACTTAGAATCATTGGGTCTCGCCTCGGACCCTCGCCATCATCCCCCGGCCCCACCGGGTGATCGCGTGTGCCGTGTGAGTAAGCCGCTATCGTGAGAATCATTGGAGTGCTTGTATGCTTGCGGGTCTAGGTCCTAGGGTCATCAACTCATACTTAGTCAACCTTGGGCTGTGTCACATCAAGTGGTATCAGAGCGGTCTTAGGCTTGTCCTTACAAGTCTAGTCTTGGGTCACACTAAGTCATTCATAGGTGCATCCGCACACCCTTGCATAGCCCACCCAACTTTGCATGACCACTCGTAGTGGAACTCATTCTCAAGTCAATCCATCCTCTTCCAATACCACTATGAATCCCAATCCCCAAGGGAATCCCGCTCACAACGAGCACGAGCTTCCCGACCACATGAGGTTTCTTGTGGAAGGCATGACTAACATTATGGGACGGCTTGATGATATAACGGCCCGGCTTGAACAAATTGAGGAAAATAGGCCTGCCCCAAGGGTAGGAGATAGGAGGGAACCACCTCCACATGTGGAGCCAGCCATAGGAGAGCTCAACCTTGACCACCCTCCCGAAACGGAAAGGGACCCACCTCCTAGAAGGAATGAGAGACTCCCCCGGGACAACTCGATGACCAACTAATGAGACTTGTGAAAGTCGATGCACCCACCTTTGATGGGTCTCATCATCCGAGCATCTACTTAGATTGGGAGGTAGCCATGGACCAATATTTTGATTGGTACCCAATGACCGAGGATAGGAGAGTCCGGCTTGCAAAGATGCAACTTACCAAATTAGCCAAGACTCATTGGATGAATGTTGAGGCATTAAGGATAGTTAGGAGGGAAGCTCCCATCACCACATGGGGGGCCATGAAAGACCAACTCAAACACAAATATGTCCCACCCTCCTACCATCAAAACATCCTAGATGAGTGGCAAGCCTTAACCAAAGAGGGGAAGACCGTTATGGAGTACATTGAAAAGTTTGACTACTACCTTCTCAAGTGTGGAGTCCAAGAGGACCCCGCCGTCACACTCTCCCGCTTTAGGAATGGGCTTCAATTCCATATCAAAAAGGAGTTATTCATGCGTCAAGTAGCCACTCTAGAGCAAGCCTACCAAGTAGCTCGGGATGCTGAGAAATTCTCTCGGTATACACGAATGGTTCTCCCTCGGGGGATGGACCCCAAAGCCATGGCACCTCGGGCCAACCCTCCACCTCCCCAAAGAGGTCTCCTTCCCACACCCATGGGAGCTCCTCCCACCCGGGTCACCCCTCCTAGTGGCACTCCACCACCCCGCCCCACAAGTGGGCCCCTAAACACAACTCCCAATAGGCCCAATCCGACACCCACTCCCCCTCACACTAAGATGGCCCCAAACCATCAAAGTGGGCAGCAATGCTTTAGGTGCTATGGGTATGGACACTTTGCCAATCAATGCCCCACCAAGGGAGCATCTAACTTGCTCATAGAGGAGACCAACCCCCAACCCCAAGCTGAATTTGAAGGGGAAGATGAGATATATGAACCCTCTCTTGAATGGGAGGAGGAGTATGAGAACCACTACATAGAGACCAACCAAGAACAACTCCCTCCATCCACCGACTCCCACCTCGGAGTGGTTAGGTGCACCCTCACTCAAACCCAAGAGCATGATTGGAAAAGAAACACCATATTCCATACCTACATCCAGATAGGGAGCCATGTTAGAAAGGTCATCTTGGACAATGGAAGTAGTGTGAATGTGGTGTCACCCGACACCGTCAAACTTTTGGGCCTTACCACCTCCCTACATGTCACGCCCCGAACCGATAGCAACGGAACATATAAATTCGGAACGTGGCAGTGATACAGTCATGAATAGTCAGAGCAAACCATAAGACATAAATTCTTTGGGCCCAATAAGATAATCTTTATTACTCCAATATCTGAATTACAGGACCAGACTCAAATTACATATCAAAAGAGAAAAGAAACTTGCTAATACAATCTAGAAAATAGAAAAAAAGGACTCAAATGATAGGACTAGACCCAAGGAAACAAAAGATAATGATTCGGTTGACCAGACACTCATCACTCTTGCCCTTCCTTGTCTGATGGAATATCTTCAATGTCATTTCCTGAAAAATGTTAAAGATAGGCTGGTGAGCGAAAGGCTCAGTAGGGATTATATCTCATCATCAAGCAGAATAAAAGTAATTAGCCAATTTTACATGTTCATGAGATGCAATGCATGAAATGCAATAACTAAAGAATCGTGATAGTCGATCTAGTAGAGATGATGAATAACAAGACAAGGGTAATTTACGAGCTCAAGTGGATTTAGGGAATGCATTCCCAATTTACAGAACCAAGGTCGAGCTAACAGAACATAACAAAGGACAGATGCTCAGATGAACATAACTTCAGAATTGGCCAGAATATAACAGAGTTCAATAATAGTAAGTAGATTAATCGGTCTAGCGGAATAACTAAATTTAACAGAATAACAGAATAACACATAACAGAATATCAAAATTTCCAGAATAACAGATTCAACAGATAACAAAACAGAACAGATATACAGACGTTGGTGCAATGTCACACCCAGAATTTTACCATGGTTACAGAATTGGACTTCCGTCCTACCTGACAATGTTGGTCGCGGACCCAGAGCCCTTAATTATTTCAGAATCAGAGTTGGCCAATACAGAGTCAAAGGGTTATGTTCTTTCAAATAAAAGGATTCTCCAGAAGGAGACGGAATGACATGATAAGGGAATCGACCATGAATATGCATGACGTATCTAGCTCGCGACAAACCAGAATAAACTGGGTGAAGAACAAGTACAGATTTTGTACATGACAAGGTTAACAGACTTATCCATTAATAGATAACCATCCATCAATCATAGAGAATCTCATGATAATCGTGTGATAAATCATGAGGGCCGGTTTCCATGTTTCTCCGAGTGACATGATAATAATCAAGGTTTCATGGGTTTTTAAGGTACAACCAGCTCGGCTGCCTTGAGGGAATCCAAGGCTAGCGGAGACTAACGGAGGTCTCTATGACAAACTTGCCAGTTCAAAGGAACGGAATGTCCAATGGAGAGCTTATAAGTCACGGAGAGTTAAGGGGTAATGCGATAAATTATCGTGAAACGTGGGACTATACTCACGGAATGGAATATAGTGCCGATATATACATATATATTTATATAGAACCCTCGGTTATCGATAAATAGTTTAAAAATATTCTCACAGGAATTAGCGACTTAACATAAGTCGTTACTAAATAAATTAACGACCTGCACAGGGTCGTTTATTTACAATTTGATGACTTCTGCATCAGTCGTCCATCATCAATTTCTATTTTTCTGAAACTTTCTTAATTCTATATTTCTGATGACACGCGCCCTAGTCAGGGGCGTTATTTCCAAAAGAAACGACATGGGTTATGTCGTTAATTATTCTTCCAACCGAATTCATTAACTTCCAGTAAGTCAGGGAAGATAACGACTTACCCTAAGCCGTTAATTTAAATTAGCGCCCTAATGTGGGGCGTCACTTTCATAAAAGACGACCTAGTGGGGGTCGTTAATTCAGATTGGTTTCCAGAATATGAACAGTAATGATTTTTCATGATAAATAATTTTCAGGAAAATAATTATATGGTCAGGACAAGAAAAATATCAGGGTTCGAGATATATGATCATGCATTAGGTTTAATTACAGGTTTCATAGATATTAATTTTAAACATGCATATTTACTAATCATATGGAATTGACGACTCTTAGTTCGGGCGTCAGAACATGAATTAGCGCCCTGACATGGGTCGCCTCTTACTAAAATTTCACAAAAAACCTTAAACTCGGTGAAACTATGTGCATGCATGAACCAAATAATTAACAGAAGGATCTCTGATTTATAACTGCTTTAGCTTGATGTGAGAAAACCTACTTGATGAATGATCTGGGTGAAGATACGTGAAGGTTGTGACGAGAAAACGATGCTCTGTTCTAAACAGAGCCTTATGAGATTGATAAAAACAGCAACCTACGAATCCAAGTAGCAGCAGCATCAACTTCCAAGCAACAGCAGACCCCAGATGGTGCAGTGAGGATGATATTTGATGAGAAGAAGTTTCTCCTAGACTCCGATCGTAGAGAAAATCATAGCTTTCTCTGTAACGGAGGAAGATGTACGTTGATGAAGAACCCACGTCCTTCAGCTAGACAGAAACACCTTCACGAGGCAGGCAACCTATAGGGAAAGAAGATTAATATTCTTCATATCCATAACCGATGGTAGAGGGAGAAGAACAAAATGTTCTTCACGTACAGCAGCAGCAGAACGGTTCGCCAACAAAAATAGCGAACAGGTTCGATTAGAAAGGTATTTATAGGATTTTTGGAATCCCAATAGAGTTAGAATTCAATTGGAGGATATATTTCCTTGATAGAGTCCTTCTATATTCAATCAAACACGTACCAATCCTAAAACTTACCCTGGATAATCTCCTGGTTCGAACGGAATACAAACGAAATTAACGCCGTAGGTTAGGGCGTTAATTCTAATTGACGCCTAGCATGGTGTCGTTTCTTTTGTAATTCGCGACTAGGAATGGGGCGTTAATTACTCTTTCCTTTTATTCGCTTTCGGTGTTTTGCGATTTGACGCCCTTTGGTATAGGCGTCTCTTTTGGAACTAACGCCTTAGATAAAGGCATTAATTACTTAAGTCGCGCCTTGATAAGAGGCGTTATTTACATTTTGACTTATTATTTATATAGTTTGGGTTTTTATCATTTATTTACTTAATCTTTTAATATACTTAAGAATCTTTCCCTATTTACTAGGGTTGCTACATCCTCCCCCACTTAAAAGAATTTGGTCCCCAAATTCAATTTCCTATGCACATCATATGTTCATCTAGTCCATATTCCTCAATTCAACAATCATGACTAGCAAATTGAACTAAGGGACTAAAGCTTAAGTTAAAGGGAAATACCTCCATCCATTCCTTGACCATCAGGTGTGACTCTTATTGCTTGAAGTCGCCCTTGACGACGTTCCTTATTACCGTCTTTTTCCTGTTGAGGTTGGTCTTTTGGAAGAGGGCAATTAGATACCCTATGTTCTTTGCTCCCACATCGAAAACAAGCTCCATTCTTCCAGTGGCACTTCTCGGATGGATGGCCTTCATTGCCACAGTGTTTGCACCTTTCTTCTTTGATCTTTTTGCCATTTGGAACATTGTCATCCTCATTAACCCTCTTGTTATTGTTACCCGTTCTCTTCTTCTCTATTCTCATTTTAACCCTGTCGGATAACTCCATGGCATCTTCCAATAACTGCGCTCTTTTCACCATCTCCGCATAAGTTTGTATATCAAACGGCGCCAATTGGGGGATGTACTGGATCCTTAAACCATTCATAAACCTTTTTGCTTTCATCTTCCCTGTTGTTATTAAGTGAGGTGCATATCTAGACAGCCGCGAGAATTGAGCCTCGTACTCGGCCACGGTCATGCTTCTCTGTTTGAGTGAAGCGAACTCTCCTGCCTTTTTCTCCCGAGTTCTCTCCGAGAAATACTTCTCGTTAAAATGTTCTAAGAATTCCTCCCATGTAATCTCGTCATCTGGCAAGGTGGCTTCTACCGACTCCCACCATGCCCTTGCAGCCTTCTCAAGTTGAAAGGTTGCCAATAATACCTTATCCCGGTCCGAACACTCCATGACCCGAAAGATCCTCTCCATCTCTTTAGTCCAATCTTCCGCTAAATCGGGATCAGGAGTTCCACTAAACCTAGGGGGATTTAAACTCTGGAACTCGCGATGTAACTCCCCAGCTCCACGATTAGCTCCACCCTCAGCTACCCGTTGGAGAGCCTGAGTCATGCCTTGGAGAGTGCGTTGCATGCTACGCCACTGTGCTCGTTCGGCGGCCATTGTTATCTATCTAGTTCTACAAGACATAAACAATCTCATGTAAGGTTATCAAGTAATCCTCGTGAAATTTTACTAAGCTATTTTCATAAGCTGATATTATTAGTATTTTAACTTCCATTTTTAGCTCTTAACCCAAGGTTCTACCCAATCTCACCGGTCAATAATGGGATTGAACCTAGAACTTATGGCGACCTATAGTCAAGACCTAAGGTTTAATAATCCTAGGCTCTGATACCACAAACTGTCACGCCCCGAACAAATAGCAGCGGAACGTATAAATTCGGAACGTGGCAGTGATACAGTCGTGAATAGTCAGAGCAAACCATAAGACACAAATTCTTTGGGCCCAATAAGATAATCTTTATTACTCCAATATCTGAATTACAGGACCAGACTCTAATTACATATCAAAAGAGAAAAGAAACTTGCTAATATAATCTAGAAAATAGAAAAAAAAGACTCAAATGATAGGACTAGACCCAAGGAAACAAAAGATAATGATTCGGTTGACCAGACACTCATCACTCTTGCCCTTCCTTGTCTGATGGAATATCTTCAATGTCGTTTCCTGAAAAATGTTAAAGATAGGCTGGTGAGCGAAACGCTCAGTAGGGATTATATCTCATCATCAAGCAGAATAAAAGTAATTAGCCAATTTTACATGTTCATGAGATGCAGTGCATGAAATGCAATAACTAAAGAATCGTGATAGTCGATCTAGTAGAGATGATGAAAAACAAGACAAGGGTAATTTACGAGCTCAAGTGGATTTAGGGAATACATTCCCAATTTACAGAACCAAGGTCGAGCTAACAGAACATAACAAAGGACAGATGCTCAGATGAACATAACTTCAGAATTGGCCAGAATATAACAGAGTTCAATAATAGTAAGTAGATTAATCGGTCTAGCGGAATAACTAAATTTAACAGAATAACAGAATAACACATAATAGAATATCAAAATTTCCAGAATAACAGATTCAACAGATAACAGAACAGAATAGATATACAGACGTTGGTGCAATGTCACACCCAGAATTTTACCATGGTTACAAAATTGGACTTCCGTCCTACCTGACATTGTTGGTCGCGGACCCAGAGCCCTTAATTATTTCAGAATCAGAGTTGGCCAATACAGAGTCAAAGGGTTATGTTCTTTCAAATAAAAGGATTCTCCAGAAGGAGACGGAATGTCATGATAAGGGAATCGACCATGAATATGCATGACGTATCTAGCTCGCGACAAACCAGAATAAATTGGGTGAAGAAGAAGTACAGATTTTGTACATGACAAGGTTAACAGACTTATCCATTAATAGATAACCATCCATCAATCATAGAGAATCTCATGATAATCGTGTGATAAATCATGAGGATTGGTTTCCATGTTTCTCCGAGTGACATGACAATAATCAAGGTTTCATGGGTTTTTAAGGTACAACCAGCTCGGCTGCCTTGAGGGAATCCAAGGCTAGCGGAGACTAACGGAGGTCTCTAAGACAAACTTGCCAGTCCAAAGGAACGTAATGTCCAATGGAGAGCTTATAAGTCACGGAGAGTTAAGGGGTAATGCGATAAATTATCATGAAACGTGGGACTATACTCACGGAATGGAATATAGTGCCGATATATACATATATATTTATATAGTACCCTCGGTTATCGGTAAACAGTTTAAAATTATTCTCACAGGAATTAGCGACTTAACATAAGTCGTTACTAAATAAATTGACGACCTGCACAGGGTCGTTTATTTACAATTTGACGACTTTTGCATCAGTCATCCATCATCAATTTCTATTTTTCTGAAACTTTCTTAATTCTGTATTTCTGATGACACGCGCCCTAGTCAGGGGCGTTATTTCCAAAAGAAACGACATGGGTTATGTCGTTAATTATTCTTCCAACCGAATTCATTAACTTCCAGTAAGTCAGGGAAGATAACGACTTACCCTAAGCCGTTAATTTAAATTAGCGCCCTAATGTGGGGCGTCACTTTCATAAAAGATGACCTAGTGGGGGTCGTTAATTCAGATTGGTTTCCAGAATATGAACAGTAATGGTTTTTCATGATAAATAATTTTCAGGAAAATAATTATATGGTCAGGACAAGAAAAATATCAGGGTTCGAGATATATGATCATGCATTAGGTTTAATTACATGTTTCATAGATATTAATTTTAAACATGCGTATTTACTAATCATATGGAATTGACGACTCTTAGTTCGGGCGTCAGAACATGAATTAGCGCCCTGACATGGGTCGCCTCTTTCTAAAATTTCACAGAAAACCTTAAGCTCGGTGAAACTATGTGCATGCATGAACCAAATAATTAACAGAAGGATCTCTGATTTATAACTGCTTTAGCTTGATGTGAGAAAACCTACTTGATGAATGATCTGGGTGAAGATACGTGAAGGTTGTGACGAGAAAATGATGCTCTGTTCTAAACAGAGCCTTATGAGATTGATAAAAACAGCAACCTACGAATCCAAGTAGCAGCAGCATCAACCGCCAAGCAACAGCAGACCCCAGATGGTGCAGTGAGGATGATATTTGATGAGAAGAAGTTTCTCCTAGACTCCGGTCGTAGAGAAAATCATAGCTTTCTCTGTAACGGAGGAAGATGTACGTTGATGAAGAACCCACGTCCTTCAGCTAGACAGAAACACCTTCACGAGGTAGGCAACCTACAGGGAAAGAAGATTAATATTCTTCATATCCATAACCGAAGGTAGAGGGAGAGGAGCAACCTGTTCTTCACGTACAGCAGCAGCAGAACGGTTCGCCAAAAAAAATAGCGAACAGGTTCGATTAGAAAGGTATTTATAGGATTTTTGGAATCCCAATAGAGTTAGAATTCAATTGGAGGATATATTTCCTTGATAGAGTCCTTCTATATTCAATCAAACACGTACCAATCCTAAAACTTACCCTGAATAATCTCCTGGTTCGAACGGAATACAAACGAAATTAACGCCGTAGGTTAGGCGTTAATTCTAATTGACGCCTAGCATGGTGTCGTTTCTTTTGTAATTCGCGACTTGGAATGGGGCGTTAATTATTCTTTCCTTTTATTCGCTTTCAGCATTTTGCGATTTGATGCCCTTTGGTATAGGCGTCTCTTTTGGAACTAACGCCTTAGATAAAGGCGTTAATTACTTAAGTCGCGCCTTGATAAGAGGCGTTATTTACATTTTGACTTATTATTTATATAGTTTGGGTTTTTATCATTTATTTACTTAATCTTTTAATATACTTAAGAATCTTTCCCTATTTACAAGTGTTGCTACACTACATCCACACCCATATCGGGTAGCATGGATTGATACCACCTCCATACCCGTTAGTGCTCGTTGCCTTGTCCCCATTACATTCCAATCCTATCAAGGCCAAGTGTGGTGTGACATCCTACCAATGGAAGTTGGGAGTATACTCCTAGGGCGGCTTTGGATCTACGATGTAGATGCCACCTTCCTTAGAAGGACAAACACTTGCATCTTCACTCATGAGGGAAAGAAAATCTAACTCAACCCTTCTCCACCCCGCACCCTTCCCAAGAAGGCATCTCCCTCCCTTGAGGGATCCCCTACCCCTCCCACTATTCCAAACCCACCAAACCCCACCCCATCAAGCCTTAATCCTAGTATCATCAATGAGCCTCCTAGGAGCCTACACCTCATCACTAGGAAAGAGCTTGAGGAAGAAGTCAACCAAGGAAAACAAGTGTGTGCCATTGTTATTTGCCTTGGGGAATCCACCCCAACCGACCCACACCCGATAGAAATTCAACAACTCCTTGAGGACTTCCATGATGTGTTTCCCGAGGAGCTTCCAGACAAGATACCACCCATGCGCGATGTGCAACATGCCATCGACTTTGTGCCTAGAGCTACCTTACCCAACCTCCCACACTACCGCCTCAACCCCACCGAGCATGCCGTGCTCAGGAGGTAAATTGAGGAACTCATCAAGAAGGTCTTCCTCCGAATTAGCAAAAGCCCTTGTGCCATCCCGGCTCTTCTCACACCCAAAAAGGACGGAACTTGGCACATGTGTGTGGATAGCCGAGCCATCAATAAGATAACGGTCAAGTATAGGTTCCCCATCCCTCGGTTAGATGATATGCTAGATATGCTAGCTGGAGCCACCATCTTCTCCAAAATCGACCTCAAGAGTGGCTACCATCAAGTTTGCATTAGGCCCAGGGACGAGTGGAAAACCACCTTTAAGACTAAGGACGGTCTCTATGAATGGCTTGTCATGCCTTTTGGCCTTTCTAATGCGACAAGCACCTTCATGCGCCTCATGACCGAGGTCCTCCGGCCCTTCATTGGCACCTTTCTAGTTGTCTACTTTGACGATATCCTCATATATAGCCAATCCAAGGAAGCCCACCTCGATCACCTCAAACAAGTGTGCACCATTCTTAGGATGGAGAGTCTCTTTGCTAACCCCGGGAAGTGTCATTTCTTGACCAATCAACTAGCCTGCCTAGGATTTATTGTATCATCTCAAGGAGTATCCATGGACCCCGAAAAGGTCCAAGCTATTCTTGAGTGGCCCGAGCCCAAGACCCTTCATGAGGCCCGAAGCTTTCACGGGCTAGCCACTTTCTATAGGAGATTCATCCGAGGATTTAGCACAATCACCACTCCTATCACGGATTGCCTCAAGAAAGGCACCTTTGTGTGGACTAGGGCAGCCTCCAAAGCATTCCTAGAGCTCAAGGAAAAGATGACCCAAGCCCCGGTCCTTTACCTACCTGACTTCTCGAAAGTCTTCGAAGTCACTTATGATGCATCCGGGGTAGGGATTGGGGGTATTCTTAGCCAAGAGGGTCACTCGGTAGCCTATTTTAGTGAGAAACTTTGTGAGACTAGGACTAGATACTCCACATATGACAAAGAACTTTATGCCGTGGTCCAATCCCTTCGGCATTGGAGGCACTATCTCCTACCCCAGGAGTTTGTGATCTTCTCGGACCATGAGGCTTTGAAGTACCTTAACACCCAACAAAAGCTCAATGCCCGCCATGCCCGATGGGTAGAATACATTCAAGCCTACACCTTTGTCCTCAAGTACAAGATGGGTAGTGAGAACCGCGCCGCCGATGCGCTAAGTAGGCGGATAGCCTTACTCTCCACCATCCAGGTGGAAGTGATCGGGTTTGAAAGAATCAAAGGGGAATATCTAAATTGCCCCGACTTTGGGACTCACTACAACACCCTTTCCACTTAGCCCCACAAGGAACATGAGGGGTTCATACTTCAAGAGGGGTATCTATTCAAGGGAGCTGGGCTTTGCATACCCCGGACTTCACTTCGGGACTTCTTAGTTTGGGAGTTACACAGTGGTGGCCTAGCTGGTCACTTTGGGGTCCAAAAGACCATAGAGCTAGTTGAGAGGCAATTCCATTGGCCTAGTCTCAAGAAGGATGTGGCCCACATTGTGGGACAATGTCGCATTTGTGCCTCAGCCAAACAAGTGAAGCAAAATACTGGGCTTTACACACCCCTACCCATACCAGATCGACCTTGGGAGGATTTGAGCATGGACTTCATCCTTGGCCTACCTAAGACCTTGCGCAAACATGATTCCATCTTTGTAGTGGCTGACAGGTTCTCTAAAATGGCCCACTTTATCCCATGTTCCAAGAACTCTGATGCTTCTAGGGTCGCCCGATTATTCTTTGATGAGGTAGTCCGACTCCATGGATTACCTAAGACTATTGTGTCTGATCGGGATGTGAAATTCACCAGTTATTTTTGGAAAACTCTTTGGCACCTAATGGGAACCCTCCTCAAATTCTCCACTACTTACCATCCTCAAACCGATGGCCAGACTGAGGTCGTCAACCGAAGCCTTGGGAACTTGCTCTGTTGCCTTGTAGGGGACCACCCTGGGAATTGGGATCTCCTCTTATCTCAAGCCGAGTTTGCCTACAATGATTCTGTCAATAGGTCCATAGGCAAGAGTCCATTTGAGGTTGTACATGGTTATAGGCCTAGAAAACCTTCCGATCTTATTACCCTTCCCCCACATGCTAGAGTGTCAGTCTCGGCTGAGTCCTTTACACAGCATATCAAAGAGTTGCATGATGACATCCACAAGCATATAGGAAAGAGCAATGACGCTTACAAAAGGCGGGCAGATGCTCATCGGCGCCACTGCGAGTTCCAAGTGGGAGACTCGGTGATGGTGAGGATGGGGCGTCTCCTTCCGGGACCTGCCTCCAAGTTGAGGGCACGGGGTTCGGGACCCTTTCGAGTTTTGAGATGACTTGGTAGTAATGCTTATGAGCTAGACCTACCTGAGGGTTTGGGGTACACCCTACTTTCAATGTGGCGGACCTGGTACCCTACAAGGGCCCCGCGGTGGAACCCAGTGAGGAGCTCGAGCCTTTACCCCTCCTTGAGAGAGACACTCCCGGAGGGACTCCACTTTCTAGCTTGAGAGACCGACGAGAGCAGGTAGAGGCAATACTGGATGAGCAGAGTATCATTACTAGGCACAAGGTGTATCAGCGCTACCTGGTTAGGTGGAAGAACCGTCCCCCGATAGAGGATACGTGGGAGAGTCGGAAGGATCTGCTGCGCTTGGACCCCGACATGCTGGAGCATTACGACAGCCAGGCGGACCCATACTCGACAGGGTCGAGTTCTCCCCACCTCGGGAGATTTGATGAGGGCATCTCACGACACTCCCTCTATCTCGGGTTGCCTGCACACTTTTGGATATGGGGTGGCTGTGATCTCTACATGTTATCTTCCTTTTCCATGATCCCATCTTATGTATTTTCATTTTATTGAGTCTTATCTTATGTACTTTCTTTTATTGAGTCATGGTGTTCTAGTCTATTTCTCTTATTTTGTGTAATTGGGCCTTAGTACCTTAGTGTGGGCCTAATGGGTTGAGTCTAGGACTTGTTGGGTCTTTTGTCTTAATGTCAGGCTCATTTTGGTCATGTAAAGAGTGGTTGCCTATAAATAGGCCCCATCTCTCTCCATGTAATCACTTTTTGGGGATGAATATTGAAATAACATTTCCACCTCCTCTATTCCCTCTCATTATCTCTCTCAATTCTCTCTCATTCTCTCTCTCTTCAAGAAGGGGGCAAACCCCTCTCTCTCTCCTCCCCCTCCCAACCACATTCAACCCCCACCTACCTCCCTTAACTTCCCCACAACTTCCCATAACCCCTCTTTACTCCTCACCTTGTCCCAAGGGAGTTCCACCAATCCAAGCCCCACCACCCAACTACCACCTACCCAACACCACTTCCTAAGCACCCCTTCCTCTCCCCAAGGTTGAAGGGGCTCTTCCCTAAGCCGAATTTCAAATTTCCCTCTCTCTAGGGCAGTGCCCTTCCATCTCCCCAACTCCCTGACCACCCAAGGTCGCACCCCCCCTTCCCCATACCAGCCAAAGGTCGCCCCCCCTCTCCCTTGCTCTCCCCTTGCACACCAAGAGCTCCACCTTCCCTCCACTCATCTCACAGCCCTCTCCAGACATTTCACCCCCACCCTTCATTCCCCCACAGCTCTCACAACCCCTAAACACCTCACATCTCCCTCCCATAGCCACTAGACACACCTTCCACCCCATTTCCCCAACTACACCTTTCACCTATAGCCATTTGCATTTTCAGGTTCAGGCCAGGTCGTCGGTTACAGATTGGCAGCAGGTTGCAGAGGGCACCCCGTCGTCTCCTGAGGGCTCCAGGAGACCTATCTTACATCGTCGGAAGTGTCATCGAGTTAGCTTTCCAACGGTGGTGGTCCCGCATCCATCCGAGTCCGGAGCTGTTCGGAGTCGAGGATCTCGTCCAACTGCGCAATCTGCCCCTGTCTGAAGACCTGAAGCTGAAACCAGAAGCTACCACGGCCAGCTCGTGAAGGATCTGAGCGCCACTTTTGGAGGGAAGAAACTACGTCCAGTGAGATTTCATCTCCAAGAAGAAGGGACTCAATCGGCCACCGGAGCTCCGAGTTACAATTTTCTTCACCGGAGTGTGCAGTCTGCCCCTACAGGTCCAGGTTCAAACTGTTTCCACTTCTCCGGCCACCACCCTCTTCTCCGACCTCCGATTGGGGCCCCGTCAACTCCTGCTCGAAGCTACTCCGACCACGATCCCGTCACCACCAGTTTCCTCTCAATTGGAGTTCAGGAGAATCCGCAGCGCCTTCTGCAACAGACTGTACCAGTTCTGCACCAACCAGAGGCAGAACATTGCTGTCCTGTTCCAGTTGCCGGCCCGATCAGCCCCGAGCTCCAGAGCCACCCCAAAAATTCAGACATCATCCTTAGTCCGTTGGGAAACTTTTGGCACAAGTTTGATCAAGATCTGAGTTCTGTGGAGTCCGTGGTGGCGTCATCACTGACACCCTGTCCAGAGAATCTGAAGATTGGCAGAACCGGTGGAGCTTGAAAGTCGGGTTTTTCTTTCATAATTCCCCCACCCCGCTTGGCCGGCTAAAGGCCCCTCCCTGCATGGAGGTAGTTTTGATTGTAATAAGTTTAATCCCCACCCCAAGATCATCCATCCTGCGAGAGGCGTAGTGCTGTACCTCTTTAATTTTCAGGTCAAGCGACACCGCCGCAGCGATCGGGTGTATACCCTAGCTTCCCGGCGCGCCCTCGTCTCCGAGCGGGATCGGTGTTTTCACACTGATCAGGTGAGCATCTGATACCATCCTTGATTGCCATTATTCTGCAAATTTAGTATTACTTCGCATGCCCGTCGGACGGTGAGAAGAGAGCCCGACCTTGTATGCTACTTTGAAGGTGTCCACCGCAGACCGGGAGTGAGTGCCACCCAAACCCCGCCCTGCGGGCCAGCCACCCGCGAAGTTGGGAATCCCAGGCCCTTTGGGGGTCAGCCTAAGCCAACTAAGTCACTTAGAATCATTGGGTCTCGCCTCGGACCCTCGCCATCATCCCCCGGCCCCACCGGGTGATCGCGTGTGCCGTGTGAGTAAGCCGCTATCGTGAGAATCATTGGAGTGCTTGTATGCTTGCGGGTCTAGGTCCTAGGGTCATCAACTCATACTTAGTCAACCTTGGGCTGTGCCACATCACTTTCCTTGCTCTTTATCTCTCTATCTAGTTCCTATCCACATATCTTTTGATCTGTTCTTCGTCTTCAATCTTATCTGTCGATCTGTTCTGAAGCTCATGTCCTTCTCAACTATTACCTCGCTTCATCATATCTCCATGAGAGGGCTTTGCCTCACGATTATGAACCTGCCGGTTCTGCTTCTTCTGATCTTGGGTTTTGATTGAAGAGCGTATTTGTCATGTCTTTTATCCCGCCGTGTCCTTGTCACACGTGTCTATGCCCCTCCGTGTTGTCTCACATGTGTTGTTTTGTCCCTCCGTGACTTTCATGTTTCGTCCCACTATGTTTTCGTCCCATTGTGTCGTCATACCATGTGTTGTCTGTATCTATTGTCTCCTGTGGTGTTGTCGTCCCACGTGTCTATGTCCCACCATGTCCTTGTCCCACCGTGTGTGCTGTCCCACCGTGTTGTGGTGTTATCTTACCCCCACCGTGTTTGCTGTCCCGCCCACGCTTATTGTTAGTTCTTGTGAGGTTTCACCGCCGTTGTTATGTTATGTTACGTTTATCTTCATTATGTTATGATATCCTCATGCTTATTCTGTTGTCTGTGTCTTATAACAAAAATCTGAAAAGTAAAAAAAATCTAAAAAAATCCAATTTCGCTTGGCAGGTTAGTCAGGTATGGCTCTCTATCCCTGCTCATTGTTACATTACTATATGATATCTACATTATTATAGTCTCTCAAGGACCGGCTGGTTCACCTTGTGTTCTAGGATGTGATGTTCCCCTTTAACAAAAATGATGATGATGTAGGAGCATACGGTTAATCGTTGGATAAGCTGTTAGTTTGAGTCGGGTGGGGGACGATGAATTCTGTCTCGCACGCCGTGATTGCAAGAAGACTCTTGACCTTATCTTCCTCGGTGTAGCAATATTATCCTTGAGTACTTTTTATTTTATTCTTTCTTTGCATTCGTTTTGATGACTTCTTTATTTTAGCCCAGCATGTATCATGTCATTTTTAAGCATTCACATCTCGTGATTCTCTCAAGGTTGTTCCTCAGCAATGATTATTTGTACTTCAGCTCTCCTGGATAAGAGTCTGAATTTTATCGATTTCTCTGATCTTTCGCATGGTCTGGTTGGCCGGAGTGATTCCTATCTGGATTTTATCTCAGTTTCACTCTCCTTTTCCAGCTTTTTAGATGTGTTCTTTCCGATCCCCTCATTGTCTGGGGATTGTGTCCCCCAATGAGGTTGGTTGTGTTTCCTTTCCTTAGTTAGTTCTCCAGACATGTCATCCGCTTCATCCGTTCCTTGAGGTTAGTTCGGTGTTTTCGAGAGAATTCATGTCGCTTGTTGGTTATGACGGGTATCTTTTGCCTTGATACCCACTTTTCAGTTCTCTCCGCTTCATCTCTACTTCATCTTCATTTCACATCGCTATCGCTTTCTCTCAATCTCCTTTCCATTTCACCTCCGCGTCACTTTCACTCGTTCCCTTGCAAAGCGGACATCAAGGAGGGGCATCTCTTGACACATGTTTTTAGCCTGCAAGTTGACTTTATTCTCTTATTTACCATCCTGATGCCCTGATCTAACCATTATTTTGGACCTTCTTTGAGCCTATTTCGATCCCATTTCTTGACCATTTTTCAAGCCCATTGAGCTTTGGAGGCCATTATCTTCAATTCCCCAACTTTCGGGACCAATTCGGGCAGTCTAGGCGGCCAAACGGGCGACCGGGAGAAACCCGCGCAAGCTCCTGGTCGTGGTCTCCTTGGAGACCGTGACCTCACTAAATAAATAAATAAAGAAAGAAAAAATATTTGAAGTCGCGGTCTCACAGAAGACCGCATTCATGAGAACGCGGTCTCCCCAAGACCGCATTCAGAAAATTATTATTATTTATTTTTATTTTTATTTTTTATTATATTATTTACCTAATAATCATGCCGTGGTTTGTTGGAAACCGCACCCATATGGCCACGGTTTCACACAAACCGTGTTCTAAAAACCTCCTCCTAGGCGCCCGTCGACCCGTCGACTCTATTCCTTGGCCCTTTCATATTGCCATAGCCGCGGTTTTGGCATAACCGCGTTCATGTAGCCGAAGTTGGTCGACCAACCACGTTATCGAACAGAGTCCAGAACGCATGTGGCTCCATTTTCATCGCCCGAGGACTCTCCGGTGGCCCTATCTTACACCGATTTCGAGGAGGATAGCCCTCCACTTCGATTCTAATCATTCGAGGTCTCTTACCCTCACTATTATCTCGAGTTTAATCACATATATCCCGCATTTGGGTGTTTATCATCAGATTTAAAACTCTAGGGTTTCCTACTCCTATAAATAGAACCCAGTTTGCAAAACGCGAAGGGGGGCTCTTCTTCGGTTCGGGGTGAAGCCATGCTGTGACGCCGACTCAGTTCTTTGACCCTGGATTGAAGATAGAAGTATTAACTTTCGTTCGCATCTCTCTGGGCTTGATTTCGTTGTCTCTACTCTTAGTTCTCTCCTCCTACTTTTCATAAATCATCACAAATTCCTATTTTTCTTCTACATCTGCGCTTTTCTCCGTTTTGCATAGCATATTCCCGCAATTGTGCTGCATGATTTTCCTCTCTAGTTGTTCTATTCTCTTCACAACACACACACACCTATTATTTGCACCCTTCCACCAGGGTTAAAAACCTCCCCCCAGTGTGTTCTCCCTCAATTTCTAACCCTATTTTATCAGAGCGGGATTTGATACTACACTTTAGTTTTCTAATGGGTTTTTATCCTTGTGTTTGGCTTTGTTTTACAGGAGAAGCACGATTGAACGTGAGGCCCTCTTCCTCTAGCCGGCTGGAAGGAGAGAAGGTTGATCCCACATCATTCCCGCATCCGTCTCTTAAGCGTGATCAAGTCTTCATCTTTCCAAGTTACATGGCGCTGTTGCATCCTTGCTTATACCTTTGACGTCGTTAAACCCTTGGTGGCGATCACAGTCAGTATTTCTATATCTTCATTGCCCCCTTGTTCCTTTGTTCATACTTTCATGCTCATATGCATATTGTTTAGTTTGGTGGCGGGGTAGATAGTTTATCTACATCTACCTCCTTTGCAAATTCCTACATATCGCCGTTATGGTGGAGCCGGTGACCCCTTTGTGCACATTAAGGAGTTCGTGTATGAGTCAGCCCAGTTTCGACATGACCAACGCTTGATGGCATATTTGTTCGGTCCGTCTTTGGAAGGCTCGGCCAGGGATTGGTTCTTCACATTGCCGCAGGAGCAGATTGTGAATTTCAAGTTGTGCAAGACAAGTTTATACAGCAGTATCAAGACCAGGTTGGGCCCAAGTTCTCCGTTGTGGATTTGGCCCAAGAGAAGATGAAGCCCGACGAGGAATTCTCCGCCTTTGTCGATCGTTGGCATCGCCTGGCCGCGCAAGTCCCAGGGCACATTCCGGAGCAAGAGTGTATCAAGATACTCCTTTTCAATGCAACCCCCGTGTATCGTTTTGTCTTGGCCTTGAATGACACTACCTCCTGGCAACAACTTTATAGTCGAGCCCGCTTCATTCGCCAACAACTTCATAATTCCCTTGACCCCGAGTCTTCCTCACATCCCACGTCCACCTACACCTGGCCTACATATACCTCTTACGTACCCTCCATGAGTCAGCCTTCCACCACCCACTCGCCCTCCACGAGTCAATCTTCTGCTTCCACCTATCAACCCTCCACGAGTCGGCCATACGCCTCCGCATATCAGCCTCCCATGAGTCTACCACATCAACCCTCCATGAGTCAACCTACCGCCATCCATGGTCAGCCTTCCGCCTCCGCGTATTGTTAATTGTGTATTTTTGTACATTTATTCATGTCACACTCATTATTTAGGGGCTTAAATATAATTAATTATGCAAGTTTTTCATATTAATCTCAGTCCTACATAAAATTACGGTCTTTTGATAATTAATAATCTATGGGACTTGATATATATAAAAATTGCATGGTTAATATTCATATGCTGGAGGGACTTAATTATAATTTTATTACATTTAAACAAACTTTGATCAAAGTCTCTCTTTTGTGAACAGTGCCCTTCCTTCGCTATGGCAAGACGGTGGGATGGTCTTCACCTACTCACGGGAGAGCCCCACGATAACAACCGACTGAGCTGTGGAGGAAGACGGTGGCACGTATAGGAGCGTCGGCGGCCATGTTTGAGTGACGAATGGCCGAAGTGCAAGAAGAAGCCAGCATAGGCCACACCGCATCTGTCGTTGCCAATGCACACCCCCTCGCTGTGGAGCCCCCGTTCGCCATCCTTCTCACTACCACACAACTCACACACCCATCTACCCCACCCATGGCCCCCTCCATGCACACACATAACTTCATACGTAGGTGTGTAAAGTTGAGTGTGAATTTTAAAGAGAGAAAGAGGGAGACACACTACCCCACATCCATCTCTCCCATTCACTCTACACACACACACCCCACCATCACCATGTGACCTCCACCCCCTCCGTATATCACTCCCTCTTCCCTCTCTTCACTCTTCTTTATCTCCCTACACTCGCACATGGTTTCTTTAAAGCTCACATGGGTGTGCATGGGTGGGCTTCAATGTATGATTAAATAGCATGAAAAGATGGGTGCACCTAAATATTTGCATTTAGTGTGGGTAAGAGGAAAATAACATGGATTGGGGGCAATCTTAGCCCTATAAAAGGGGACTCTTTGAAGGGGTTACGGAGGGAGAGTTTTTGAGAGTTTTGGTTTGTGGGTTTTGTTGTTGTTATTGTGAGTATTTTTGAGATTTTAGCCCTTTCTTAGCCTCTTTACATGTTGTTCTATTCTTCTTTTCAATTTCTTATCTTCATCAAACTTCTTTATTTTTAAGTGCTCTTTATTTTCTTATTCTTCGCCTTTCTCCAATTCTCTATCATTTTCAAGTTATAATCTCTTTTTCAAGGTGTTGTCCTGTGTTTTTACTGTTCACCTATGGATATACACTTTGTTCTTCCCTAGTTTTCATGGCCTTCTGCTCCTCTTTTCACCTTAGTCTCTTCATAAAAGTTCTTTATCTTTTTATAGATCTAATTTGCTTCTTCTTCCTCTTCCTCTAATTCCTCTTCATTTGTAAGTTATTTTCAATTTTCTAGAGTTCAATTTTTGGTATAGTTACTATTCATCCGCGCAACACACTTTTGTTCTTCCTAAATTTTCACTATCTTATGATCATTTTCTCCCTCTGTACTCTTCATGAAACTTCTTCCTCTTTCTCTGATCTTCAACTTTCTCTTATACCACTTCATCTAGTTCTCTCTTGTTTCAAAGTTATTTCACTTATAATCTCGCTCTATTTTCATTATGTCTATTTTACTAGTTTTAAACTCCCTTCCTTCTCTTTATCTATCTCTTCCTCCTCTATTTTCATCTAAACATCCCTAAGGCGGATTTTCTACTTCGGTGCTCTAAAGGTGTTGTCTATCTCCACGGCGGGGCGGTTTTCTCAAAGGCTCGGCACGGCGATTTGACGGCACTATTCTTCATTATCTTTGCTCATTTCTTCCTTTTTCCCTTAGCTTATTCAAGCTGTAATTTTTAGCTTTCGTAGATGTTGTACTCTTCTCTTAGTAATAAAAGTTAATTTTGTGCAATTGTTATTTTATTTTCTCTTTCTATCTTCTTCCAAATTCTCTTCTTAACCCTCTCAAATTCTTTAGATAAGTTTACTTTTAGTCTTAAGTTCATGTAATTTTATTCTCTTTTAGTTTAAACTCGCTCAAAAGTTTAATTTTCAAAACATAAGAATTTTTCTAACTTGTTTAAAAGAAATATTTCCTCTCCGTGGGATCGACCCATTCTTACCACTCTACTTAGATTTTATATCTTTTTAGTGAGTGAGTTCGGTTATTTTTAAATTGTGGCACGACTTTTAAACGACGAATTTTGTGCGCATCAATTTTTGGCGCTGTTGCCGAGGACGAAAATTGATTTTTTATAGTTGGATATTCTCGTATCCGGTGTGTATATTTGTATATTAATTTTTCTATTTTTATTTTATAGGAAAAAGAAAAAAACTTAGAAAATCAAAGAAAGAGGAAATTCGGACCTGGAAATTCATTGGAAATAATCTGTTGCAGAAAATAGAAAGCATCGCTAAAAGTCTATATCTGTCTCTACAAGGAGTAGGAATTCTGGAATTCTAAAAAATCCTGGAAAATCAAGCGTCGCTAAAGGTCAGCAAACATATGTACATGTTCTGTTTTTCTAATTTCTAAAAAATCTTCAAACAAATTAGAAAAATTCTTGAAAAATCTAAAAAGAATCAAAAAACCTGAAAAACACATAAAGCATGATTTTAGACTTTATTCTTCATTAGATTGCATGTTGTTTAGTGTTTTTAGCTATTATTTATCTTTTATCTATCTCTCTTTTTGAAAAATAAAAAAAAATAACTCTCTGAAATTTTAGAAAAAAAGGAAAACAATTTTTTTTCATAACATCATACTTTCATATTTCTTGCTTGCTTTGTTGCATATAGTTTAATCATTGCTCTTTGTTTTTGCATTAATTGAAAAAAAAATAAAAAAAACATCATTCTCTTCTTCTCTTTCTCCCTTCTTAAGGATAACGTAGGCACACCTCTCTTGGAATTGGGAGGACCCTCTATTGAGCACTCCGTCTCTTTGGATTGAAATTTTCTTTTTCAAGACCTCCATAAGTCTCCGCACCCGTGGATTCTCTCACGGATGCCGGGCCAGTTGTACCAAGAAGCACCCCGGAGTTAGCTTGCCCTTAGAAGTTAAAAAAAAAGAAAAGGAGTTTTGGAACTTGTTTCAACTTTAAAAACTGGTGTCTAGGAAAGAGGTCCAATGGCAAACGCTTTAAGCGGGCTTGTGGTTATTTAATTAGGTCCTTATGAAAGTAGGGGGAGCCTCCCACAACCCCACCTCTTACCTAGCCGGTGAACCAACTTGGTAGCAGGAGCCGATTCCTCTTTTGTGAAAAAAAAAACCATCATTTTTGCATGCATCATTCATATAGTTGTTGGTTTATTGACTGCCACAAATACAAAAACAATACACATTCTTTGGGTCCTATTACAATGCATGCACGGTAGGAGATCCCTACATCCAACCTTGCTTGGACCTATAGGCGAAATTGAGAGGTTTGTGCATCTTAGAAACTATCATCAGCTTAACCTCATGGCAGATCATAATCAACAAGAAGCTCCCAAGCAGATGAAGGATTATTTCATGCCAAATCAATATCAACCATCCTTCTATGTTCAAGCACCACAAAAACAAGCCATCCAATACGAAATCAAATCAAGCAACATCCAAATGTTGCCATCCTTCTATGGTAATACCAATGAATATCCGTACAAACATCTTGATGAGTTCCTCCAGATTTGCTCCACAATCCAGATCCAAAACTTTTTTGATGATGCTCTTAGGTTGACTCTCTTCCCATTCTCCCTAAAGGACAAAGCTAAGTATTGGGTAGGAGCATTGGGAAGATCCATTGATACATGGGCGGAAATGTAAAAAGAGTTTTTAAAGAAATTTTATCCCGTAGGGCGTACCAATACTATGAGGAGAGCAATTACTGGATTCACTCAAAATCTTAAGGAACAAATCCATGAAGCTTGCGATAGATTAAAATATTTGCTTAGAAAATGTCCACATCATGGATTATCAAGATGGCAAATAGTTCAGGCATTCTGTGAGGGATTAACTGAAAATTATCATCAAATGGTAGATGCGTCTTGTGGGGGAGCTTTTATGAGTAAAAGCGAGGATGAAGCTTATGAATTATTTGAGATGTTAAGTGAAAACTCAATCAGTCATGCCTCGCTTTCATCTTATGAGAAAATGATTGGGCCTTCTAAGAGGGGTGTGCTTTATGAAATTAAGAATCAAGGAGAATCTGAGAATATGTTGGACATTAATGCTCTTGCGCAAAAGATAAATAAAGTGGACCTCTTGGCGCAAAAGATGGGGAAGGTGGATTTGGTGTCACAAAAGTTAGATCAATTGTTGTCCATGAATAGACAGGAACCTTCTGTCTCTTCTGCTCATCAGCCTCAACCATTCTCAGATACTAACCTTCAAGAACTTTGTGCTCTTTGTTCTAACCCGACTCATGCCGTTACTGATTGCCCCACTGCGGCCCAGCTTCCCCCATTCATCCAAGAACAAATCTTCACTGCTCAGGGTGTCTCTAAGCCTCCTTATGATCCTTATTCCAATACCTACAATCCAGGCTGGAGAAACCACCCAAATTTTTCTTGAAAAAATTAGCAAGGACCATCCATGTCATCTAATCCCTCAAATCAATCCATTCAAAGGTAATCCTTTCAAGCTCCGGTTCAATCTCATCAACATCAACAATCTCAACCTCCATTTCAACATTCTCAGGCCCCATACCATCAAGCTCAATTTTCTCAGGGCCAACATTAGCAATACCTTCCTTATAATAAATTCAATTAAGCTAAGAATTTGTATCAACCTCAGCCCAACTTCGAGGACAGATTCGACCAACTCCAACAACTTCTGCTTTCTCAGAATCAATCCATTCTTGCTTAACAACAACTCATTCAATCTCAGCAACAATCCATGGCCAAGTTGGAGGGTCAAATAGGGCAATTGGCTGCTAGCAATATGAGGAGAGATGTAGGTCAACTTCCTAGCTAACTTATGACTAACCCTAAGAATCAACCTCCTGGCTTTCACCAAAGAACCCATCTTCTTCCTCAACCAACCCAACCTCAGCCTCCCCCTCCTATGGGCCCTCAATTTGAGAATGCTAAGGCTATATCTACTCTTAGGAGCGGAAAGAGTCTGGCTGATCCTTATAAGGCTAGGGGAGATGGAAGTAGCTCGGCCCAAGAGGCCCAAGAAGAAAGTGATAGTGAGGAAGATGTGCCCATCATTGTTGAAAAAAAGAAGCTGGAGGGTGAAGAGAAGAAGTTGGATAAAGGAAAGGCAAAGGTTGATGAAGGACCCCAAGATTATGTGCCAAAGGCCCCTTTTCCCGATGCTCTAAAGTCAAAGGCTCACAAGAAAATGCCGGTTCAACATGAAGAATTAGTGGAATTATTTAAATAGGTGAATATTAATATTCCACTCTTGGATGCCATCAAGCATGTGCCAACATATGTAAAGTTTTTGAAAGAGCTTTGTACTCTAAAGAGGGAGCCTAAGGCAGTAACACAAAAGATCGGCTTGTCTGAGGATGTTAGTGCCATTGTAATGAATCGTTTGCCGAAAAAATTGAAGGACCCCGGAGCCCCGTTAATCTCATGTGACATAGGTGGAGTCACTTTTGATCGAGCATTGCTAGACTTAGGTGCTAGCATGAATCTTTTGCCCAACTGCATTTACGAGTAATTTGATCTGGGGGAGTTAAAGCCAACTTCAATAATCCTTCAGTTGGCGGATCGTTCAGTAAAAACTCTAAGGGGTCTGTTAGAGGATGTGATTGTGAAAGTACATGAGTGTTATTTCCTGGTGGATTTTCTCATTCTGGATATGGCCTCGTCCTAGGATTTAAAGCATACGCCTATTATTTTGGGACGTCCTTTTCTTGCTACTGCTAAGGCCAATATAAATCGTGCCACGGGAACGATAGATATATCATTTGGAGGAGAGAAGGTTTCCTTGAATGTTTTTCCGAACCAAGAGGAAGAATGCAATGTTATTGATGTATTCGAGGAGTTAATTGAAGAAAATCTGGATGATATCGAGGATACCGTAGAAGAGGGTAACTTGCTTCAAGATTTCTCTCTCTCTTTTGCACCCTACTCTAGGGTAGAGTCACTTCCTCCGTTACAATCAGAACCTACCCGTCCATCACTTGAACACCCTCCTACTCTGGAACTCAAACCTCTTCCGGATTCTCTAAAATATGCTTATCTGGGCCCTGATCAAACTTTACCTTTCATAATTGCCTCTAACCTCACGTCCGCTCAGGAATCTCAGCTCTTAGATGTCCTTAAGGAGCATAGAGAGGCGATAGGTTGGTCTGTGGCGGACCTCAAAGGGATTAGTCTGGATGTTTGTATGCACTACCTCTATTTAGAGGACAATGCCAAGCCAAGTAGAGAAATGCAACATCGGCTAAATCCGAACATGAAAGAGGTGGTTAAGCAGGAGGTAGTGAAGTGGTTGGATGTCGGGATCATATATCCCATCTCTGATAGCAAGTGGGTCAACCCTACACAAGTTGTTCCAAAGAAATCTGGGCTGACCGTGGTTACAAATGAAAAAGGAGAAGAAGTGCCCATGAGATTGCAAACAGGGTGGGGAGTTTGCATAGACTACAGAAAATTGAATTCAATGACAAAGAAAGATCATTTCTCTCTCCCATTTATGGATCAAATTCTAGAAAAGTTGGCTGGACAAGAATACTTCTACTTTTTGGATGGCTACTCTGGGTACAATCAAGTTGCAGTCTACCTGGGTGATCAAGAGAAAACTACATTCACGTGTCCTTATGGCACGTTTGCATTCAGGAGAATGCCGTTTGGGCTTTGTAATGCTCCTGCCACCTTTCAGCGTTGTATGATGGCAATATTTTTTGAGATGGTGGGAGAATTTTTGGAAGTTTTCATAGATGACTTCTCTGTGTTTGGTGCCTCATTTGAAGATTATTTGGAGAACTTGACTAAGGTGCTGAAAAGGAGCATAGAATCTAATCTTGTGTTAAGCTGGGAGAAAAGTCACTTAATGGTAAAAGAAGACCTTGTGTTAGGCCATGTTATTTTCGAAAGGGGAATAGAGGTAGACAAGGCTAGGTTGATCTGATTTCCAATCTTCCTCCCCCTTCGTCTTGGCCATGCGGGTTTTTATAGAAGATTCATTAAGAACTTCTCTACCATTGCTCATCCACTCACTAAACTTCTAGCCAAGGACACTCCATTCCAACTAGATGAGTCTTGTCTTGATGCTTTCCATTCCCTGAAGGCAGCCCTGACCCAAGCTCCGATTCTTCAATCACCGGATTGGTCGCTGCCGTTCGAAATCATGTGCGATGCCTCAGATTAAGCTACAGGAGCTATCTTAGGCCAGATAATAGATAAGAATCCTGTGGTGATCTATTATGCGAGTCACACCCTCGTCGATGCTCAACTGAATTATACCACCACGGAGAAAGAACTTCTGGCCGTTGTGTTTGCCCTAGAAAAATCTTACTCATATCTTTTGGGGGCCAAAGTCATTGTCTATTTCGATCACGCTACTTTGAAATACCTGCTCACAAAGAAAGATGCTAAACCCCGTTTGATTCGATGGATTCTATTACTGCAAGAATTTGATCTACAAATCAAAGATAAGAAGGGGTTAGAGAATGTTGTGGTTGATCATTTTCAATAATAGTGATACCCGAGAGTTCTTCGATGTCTGATTCTTTTCCAGATAAACAATTGTTATCTATATCTCACACCTCAACCCCCTGGTACACTCACATTGTTAACTACTTGGCAGTAGGACAGATCCCGGATGGATGGAGTAAGCAGGAAAAGGATCAGTTCTTTTCTAAAGTCAAGCACTATTTTTGGGAGGACCCGGAACTATTTCGTTTGGGTCCTGATCAGATCATAAGAAGATTTGACCCCGAGGATAAGCAACAATATGTCTTGAATTTTTGTTACAATCTAACTTGTGGGGGACACTTTTCTGGAAAGAAGACTGTAGCTAAGGTATTGCAAAGTGGATTTTATTGGCCCACTTTATTTAAGGATGCTTATGAATTTTCAAAAACATGTTTGAGGTGTCAAGCTGTGGGCAATAATTCGAAGAGAGATATGATGCCGCTTACTCCCATTCGGGTCATTGAAATCTTTGATGTTTCGGGTATAGACTTCATGGGACCGTTTCCACCGTCCTTTGGGAATGAGTACATCTTGGTGGCGGTCGATTATGTTTCAAATTAGATTGAAGCTATAGCTACAAGGACTAATGATCATAAGGTAGTGATGAAATTTGTGAAGAAAAATATTTTCTCTAGATTTGGATGTCCTAGGGCTATGATTAATGATGGGGGTTCTCATTTCACGAACTTTCAATTCCGAGCTTTACTCTGAAAATATGGCATTACTCACAAGCTCGCCACCCCCTATAATCCCCAAACCAGTGGCCAGGTCAAAGTTTCTAATAGGGAAATTAAGAACATTCTGCATAAAACAGTTCACCCTGATAGGAAAGACTGGTCCGAGAGACTAGATGATGCATTATGGGCATATAGAACTGCATTCAAAACCCCCATTGGCATGCCACCCTATCATCTTATGTAACGACCCAAGATCTGGATACCGGGAAAGGAACCCGATACCATTCGAATCCTGACCCGCCGCCCACGAGCCGGGGCTCGGAAGGGCTAAAAAGGAGTGTTGAGGTACAAAGAAATAGGAAATAAAGTAGGACAATTCAACAATTAACAGAAATAAATAAACAACTATAACAGAGTCCAATCCAACAGAAAGTACAGTCTAAGGCAGAAGAACGCACCCAACGCCAAGTGAACACTCGGCCCAGCAACTGGCAACTAAGAACCTCCACACAGCACCCTTGAACCACGAGGAAGAACTGCCGCACCTGAAAAGCAGGAGTGAGCCTCCTGTCATTGGCTCAGTAGGGGTCCTCCAAAACCCCAACTGTAAGCAACGGCGGCATGGAAAGTAGCAACGACAGTGGGAACAGCAAACCGGTGGCCGATAAAAACTTGGCACTACAGCTACTCCTACTGTACCTTAAAACACGCCCCGATCTCACAATCGGGGGACCACCAAACTAACGGGGAAACCCCTGGCTATGCTACGGGAAGAAACGTCATGACAACACTGTCGTGGACCTAACACCGTCTAGGGAGAACCCTCGATGACGCTCATCGGAACCCTAGACCTCTACCTTGGGAACACACCCGGAACTGCACGTAAAACCACGTCTCACGGATGGGAAGCGAAAACTCACGTCACAAGAAACTCACGTCACGTGAAGGGAGCACTGCCCACCAAAAGTAAAGTCGGATGCGTCCACTGACGTCTTAAACCGCACCTCCGGTGTCTCACTACAACGCCCCAGGTGGAGACTGAGACACACAGTAACTAGTACTGTGAACAAGGACGAGCTGGGGTCGCGCTCATCAGCGCAGGTTCGACAGTCCCCGACTAAGTGTGCACACACAGACCATGCGCCCTAGGTCAGATCCTCTAGCTGGTTCTTCCCCCGAAGCCTGGACTCAGGTTGCGTGTGGGGGCCCTACGGTAACCAGCCTAAAAACCATCTCTCGGGTAAGCTGCTCCACCACTCCCGGGTGGGTCAGCACACCCGTGCCGTAAGAAGGCTACGACTAGTGGGAGGTCACTAAATGTGAACACGGAAAGTCACTCATGCACCCATCGCGAGTAACACGAAGTAACAGGTGGCACGACACCACCAGACTCTGGACAGACCACTACACCTACTAAATCCGACGGTCCTTGAGTCACAAGATTCGGGTCAAGACCGTCATATAGGGACACCTCCACACCGTCAACCTGCCCTAACCCTATGGTCAAAAACCACGGCACGATGACTCACGAGGCAGTTCACGACTGCAGAGACCACTCCCTCGAAAAGGGAACTTAAGAGACCTCCAGCCCCAGGCTGGGTGACTAGACTCACAGTCCAAGGCCCTACACATGACCCACTCAAAAAGCACTTCCCGAAGAAATACACGTCATGCGGGGATAGCCCTCTGCACTCATACCATTACACGGTGACTCGATCTAGCGAGAACACGAAAGCCAGGAACACATGGGGTCACCCAGACCCACCAAACCAACGGGCATGCTAATCGAGATAACATGATACCTCCGGACACCCCCAAAAGCACGAACACAAGTCCCATAGTGTCCGGGACATTCACGAGGCCGAAGGTCGACCACTGGGTCACAACCGGGTCGACCGGAGACCAATACAATGTGAAATAGACACGGCGAGCACAAAGTACCGCCTGGCGGTCCTCTTTGGACCGTCAGGGAGCCTAGCGGTCGCCTCTGGACCGCAAGGCCCAGTCTAGCAGTCCAGCCAGGACCGCAAGGGCCGATGACGAACCAAAACCCCAAGCGGTCACTCTCGGACCGCCAAGTAGAGCCTAGCGGTCTTCACCAGACCGCTATGGCACCCTGGCGGTCCATCGCGAGACCGCAAGGCTCGAACCGACATAGGGGGGACCCTAGCGGTCTCTACACGACTGCTTAACACCCTAGCGGTCCCTGGAAGGACCGCTAGGCCGTCTCGAGCCCAAAACGGTGAAAACGGCGGGAAACCCCATTCCATGCCCCATTCACACCTGTGTGAAGGGGAAAACAAGGGGGAACTAGTCCCCAACCTCTCTAGCATCGAGAGGACCCATTTAGACCCCAAAAATACGATCAAAACTCTAGATCGGGCTCACACCCCAAAAATATGTATTTTCCCCAAAACGCTCAAATAAGACCGCTCGGGTCACCACGGCCTACCAAAATCATGGGAAATGAAGTACACGAGCTGAGGGTCCATCTCCCTACCACCACCGAAGATTTGACGTGCCGTGGACTCCGATCCATGAAGAAAACGCCGAATGAACCGATGCGGCGCCCTAAACTCGCGGTCGAGCTTTGCCTAGCCTCCGTCCCTCGATCCTCGACCAGTCCTCACCGTCGCCCGCCCCACAAGCCTCGCCGTCTTGCCCCCATCCCGCTCCGTCGGCCGTCGGAGAAGAGAGCAAAAGAGGAGAGAGCATGAGAAGAGAGAGGGAGAGAGGAGAGAAATGAGAGTGTGGGAGAGAGAAAAAGAAGGTTAATATATATAGAAAAACCCAAAAATTCAAAAAATTGTGAAAAATTACCTCCACGATTTTCGAGAAGTGCACAACGTGCTGATCACATCTCGGGGTCGGAGAACGCCACGGTTCACCCTACACAGTGTTCCGAAGGCTCATCAGGGAAAAACACGCGTAAAGCACAAAACACACTCTGGGACCCACGAAAGCGATCCGAAATCCACGGATCCTGATCTGATAAATATCGAAAAAATCAGGGGCGTTACAGCCCTCCCCCCTTAAACAAATTTCGCCCTCAAAATTTAGGACTAACACCAAGTCACAGGGGAAGAACACTGAACCAACTGACAACGCTGTCAGGGCCCCAGTACATAAACCTTGATTCTCACGAAAACACAGATCCTGAGGGATACAGCCAGACAATTATCACCAGAAACACCTCGCTCCGCACACCGCATACACATCGGTCATCAGAGCATGCATAACATGAAAGCACAAGTCTGGTATCACCTCAATCACAATAAAAACCACTCATGGCACCGCAGCCACCATCTCACTCACCGAGGAGACACAGTCGTCATCACAAGAAATAGCTACTGATCCATCCTATGGTTGGCGAACAATTCACACATCAGCTTCACAACTGGCTGACTGCTACAAACCCGTCGGCTCCACGCTAAGGACCACTTCACACCTGGCAAGCCGAACGCCACAACAGCACCGGACCGACTCCGTCAGAACACTAACTTTGACAAAGCCCAGATCCCACTTGAAAGCACACCACGAAAATGGCCACCAAAGGCCTCACTTGCACATAGCTCTCGCCATTCTCAAATCACAACCACCAGCATCTTTTGTCTATGAAAGACCATCCACTGGTCACTAGACATTCCTCAATGGAAAACCTTCGACTCGCCCAGCTTCTTCCTTCTTTCCTGGTCCTTCACCAGATCTGAAGGGCACATTCCAGACCTTGACAGGCCATCCGTTGACTCATGCACAGACAAAAACCACCTCCAGACCTATCATCATGCCAACTCTACCCTCTCAGGCGAGCACAGTGAAACCACATGACAAGGTCCTGGAGTCTTCAGTCTTCACCTCACTCGACTCAGGCTTACAGAGAAATCCCCCACATGCTGGTCACCAAGCAGGGATCACCATCCCACGTCAACGTCCCATCAAGGACCTCCACACACAGGTCCAAAGCTATCCAATCACAACTTATCTCGACTACTCCCGATGGACGCCTGCCAATCCCAGTTTCTGTTTTTACCATAGAGCCACGGGACACAACCTGAGCAATCCACGGCACACAACTCCAAAGCGACCAAGTGCCACAGGCTATCACAGCAACCCGGTCGACAACGCCGCGACCAATGCACACGGGTCCCCAAATGATACACATCTTACCATGGTCGACCACTTAGTCAAAGTGACCAGCCACTCGCAGCTACCAACTATGACCCATAATCTCTCAGACATCACTTCTCCAAAACACAACCTCATCCACAGACACAGCTTCCAACACATGAATAGGGTACTCATGTGGCACGCTTGCCAACACATTTCCCCAATTCTCCATCCTACTAGTGCCATGAACCACAATATCTCAAGCAACGGCACGGCAACAACATGTCTTACATAACCCGAGATAACGCATACCGAGGAACCAATCCTCTGCCACTCTACACATCCTCAAGAAATCCGCCCGTAGGAACCAACACTACGTTCCACACACTCTGATCCACACGCACAGCCAACCACAATGACAAATCGGGATCCACCATCTCAATAATCCTCTGTAACTCCGCAGGCTCCGATTCTCAACACATCGGAAACCACAACACTAGTCACAAATTCTCACAAACACTCCCCAACCGGCACACATCCTTTCGGAATAGTGCCAAAACCCTTACACACCAGGGAATGGGCAACGCTTCCCACAGGCAACCACCCTGCCAAAACACAGGACGTGTCCCGCACGGACTTCATGGCACACTGAGACCAACCAATCCGAGCACATGATGCAAGACGATGAACCTTAATCAAACACGATTCTCTCTAACCAAAGGAGAAACTCAATACACCTCCGATGTAGCAACCTTGACAATTATATGAATAAAATTCTGAAAATAAATTAAAAATAAGGAAATTTGTCAAAACAAATAAATAAGTCAAAGACCCAACCCACACACATATAAACAACCTATGTACATATGGGCTTTATACAGAAGGGAACCCAAATGGGCCGGAACTAAGCCAAAAAGGGAACATCGCCGTTGATTAGCGCACCATTTCAAGAAAATGCCCCTTTGAATGGGCGCTATTTTCTGAGGATAAAATATAGAAAACCCAATTGTAGTGTTTCGTTCTAACTGTGATAGTGGCTGCCGTTCGGGAAGGTTTAGCTCAAGTGGGATTCGTACGTGGGAAATTTTAATCCCATTAGGATTCTAAACCCGGTAGGTTCTTTTTCCCTATAAATATATCCCTCTGAAACCTTACAGAGGTTATTGCCTTTGGGTTTTCTGCAGTGTCGTCAACCTCTGCCACTGTGAAGAACTACTTCATCCTCCGACGACTGTACGTAAATAAGGGCATCCTCAACTTGTTCAACCTCTGCTTCCCGGACGAATACTACTGCAAGAAGAAGATAAGCTGCTTCTTCTTCCTCTTCCTTTCTTCTTCACGAATGGGCCTCTGATAGTTTTCCTATGCTGACCATTCTACCAACGAGCCAGGAGAAGAATTTGCTTCTCCTTCCTACGTAGTCTTGCTGCGACTGAGAGAAGAAGCTACCGTTCTTGTTACCACTGCTGCGAGCTGCTGCTGCTCTTATTATTTTTCTCCTTCAGTCGTGCTATCACGACGGAATATCTTCTCCCTGCTGTGCAGTTGCTACAGTTGCCGATTGATAATTACTGTTGTGGCTTTTCTTTTTTTTCTACGATTCTTCATGTCCTGTCATCCATCGATCAGAATCAACCCACAAGGTATGTGTTCTCAAGTTCTAAGCCAAATGATGTAAACACTAAGCCCCATGCATGCATATAGATCATTAGATATCAGTAGAATGACTTGCAATTTTTGTATCGGGTCCATTGTTCGTTTCTGCATATAACAGTAAAATAGCGACCCATCCTTGGGCGCTATTAAGATTCAGCGACTTCATGAACGGTCGTTATTCTCTTTGATATTTAATAATTACCCATGTTTAAAAATTTAAAAACCATGTAACCTGATGTCTAAATTAATGCATGATCATAGTTCTGGAATCCTGCTATTTTTCTCTTCATGCCCATATATTCACTTCTGCATAATTTTATTTATGTAGAAAGTGCTACTGTTCATGTTATAAACACACTACAATGAAACAACGACTGAAGCCAAGACTCCATTCAATATAGCGCCCCTAACTTGGGCGCTATATTTTGAAATGAAGACTCTACCTAGGGCAGCATTTCCCTGTGTAGAAATTCTCCAAAAATTTATATATATATAAATGTGTAAACGCCTCAATGACCAGGCGCTATTTAATGAAATGAAGGCACGTCCTAAGACGCCATTTACCTGATTCCAATTTTTCTCCCGATTTTTTCTGTGACCCATACCGAGGGTCTTTATGGCACTATATCTCAGTCCGTAGATGTAGTCCCATGTTTCACGATGGTTTCACGCCGACCCCTCTAACTCTCGGTGATAGATGAGCCCTCCGTGAGATATTCCTTCTTTCGGACTGGCAAGTTTATCATTGGGACCTCCGTAAGTCTTCTCGTAGCCTTGGATTCCCTCAAGACTGATTGAGCAGGTTGTACCCTAAAAACCTATTACACTGTCTTTTGTCACGTCACTCATAAGAAACGTAATGCTTAGCCCTCTTAGAGTGTTGTTTCTTGCCTCTTTGGGAAGTCTGTTCTCTACCAGTAATTGGCGACACTAACCTGGGCGCCAGAAGGAATTGGCGACCATTCACGTGCCGTTATTTCCCTGATATAGCGACTTGAGCCTAGGCGCTATTCTCATCCAGCTGTACTGTTCACAGGAATAGGCGACCGCTTGAGTGGGCGCTATTTCTGTAAATCGTGGCGACTGTATGGATGCCATTTACCCAGATTTACTCTATGTCTCGATTTTTGTGAAGATTTAATTGTGAGTCATTCTTGTTTCAAATTCAACCCTTGAAATCTTCCATTCATGGAATTAATCTTATCATCCTACAATGGTTCATCCTTTGGAACTCCATATTGGCTATAACTATAGTGGATGTCTAAAAGTACATGACTCAATGCTTGCGCATATAGGGCCCGATCTGATCTTGGGAGGAGCACTCGAAAGTACTTGTGCCCATGGGAGCTGTTATTAATCACAGTGTAGCATTGCACCGAAGTGTATGGCTTGCTAGATTGACATTCCATGACTCGTACTTGTACTTGACTTGGCATGACTTGCGTGGCCCGGAACGGGTATTTACTTGCTTGATAACATGATAGCCAATTCACTTGACATGATGTGATATATTTACATGCTTGGCCATCTTTTACAGTCTACATGAAATCTTGAAATCTGGCTAGTTCATTCTATTATCTCTTGCTATACTCTTTATCTAGTGTCGTTTCATGCGTACATGCATAGCTATACTTACATTCATGCAACATGTAATTTAATTAAAGTAAGTTAGTACTTGAGATATAATTCCTACTGAGCGTTCGCTCATCTAGTGTTTTCCCCATATTTCAAGTAATTCAGATGACGAGGATCACTTGGAAGGGAACGGTCAAGAGTGAAGAGCTTAGAGCTATCCAGTTTTAGAAGCGTCCAACTATCTGTGTCTTTTATTGAGTCCATCATTGTACTTTTCCTTTTATTGATTCAGAATTATCCTTTAGGTTATGTAATAGAATTTCCTTCATTGTTATTATGAATAAAGAACTTGGTTATCTCTACCTTTGCGCACTCTATCTATGTGTCGAATACACTTATGCTCTGATTGATATGATTGATATAAACTCGTCACGTATACCGCGTTCCTTCTGCGCTTGGGGCATGACAATTTTTGTGATATCAGAGCCTAGGATATTAAATTCCTAGGAAAACCCAAGTCCAAGGATAGGTTTATACCTTTACCCAGTGAGATTGGGTAGAACCATGGGTTAAGTTGATTTTGGGACTTAAACTCTTGGTTAAACATACACTAAAATCGTTATTAAAATCTTGTAGGATCATGGCCGCAGAACGTGCTCAGTGGCATGAGATGCAACGCACTGTTCAGGATCTTACTCAGGCGCTACAACAAGTGGTGCAGGGCGGAGCAAACCGTGGAGCTGGAGATCGCCATAGGAGTTTTCGTAACATGAACCCACCCAAGTTCATAGGCTCAACCGATCCTGATGATGCCGAGCATTGGTTTAGAGAAATTGAACGGATTTTTCGTGTTATGCAATGCACGGACGAAGAGAAGGTACTATTGGCAACCTTTCAGTTAGAGAGGGACGCCCGTATCTGGTGGGAGTCCATAGAAGCTACAATGGCACACGATCATATTACATGGGCAGAATTCGTTGAGCATTTTAACAACAAATACTTTTCAGACCGTGTCCAAGAGAAGAAGGTTGCGGAGTTCGCAGCATTGAAGCAAAGGACCTTATCTGTGGCCGAGTACGAGGCCCAATTCTCCCGTTTGTCAAGGTATGCACTGCATCTAGTGCATACGAAAAAGATGAAGGTGAGAAGATTCCTTAAAGGGCTTCGACCTCAATATATAACACAACTGGCGCCGATGGACATTCAAGTCTATTCGGAGATGGTTCGAAGAGCCCAATTATTGGAAGATGCCACAGATTTATCCAGCAGGATCCGTGGAAAGGACAAGAAGGAGCATGTTACTAGTTCTGGCACTTTCAAGCCTGTTGGGTTCGGTGCGTTCGATTCAGAGGGGGGTGAATGAATCTCCCCTTAAAAACTTTCGCCCAATTAAAAATTCTAGTTCGCTAACTAGACAAAACTGAAGGCTAATAAGCAAATGCGGAATTAAACAAGCACACAGTGAGCAATCAAACCAAAGCGCACCTAAGCATTCAACTAGCGGAAGCACAATTAGATAAATCAAACCACAATGCAAGAGGGGTTTTTATGTGGTTCGGTCCTCCAGACCTACGTCCACCCCACACTCAACCCGAGTGTGGATTACTGCTGACTCATAGCTTGAACCGCTGGGCATCACAGCTTGCCTACAATCGCTGAGCCTCACAGCTTGCTATCCCGCTGAGCATCACAGCTTGCTGTCCAAAGGAGTCCACCTCTGCAAACTGCTGGGCAATACAGCTTAGCCGTCCAGTGGAATCCTCCACTGCAAATGCTGAGCAACACAGCTTGCTCCGTTGACAAACAGCTTGAAGAAAGGGTATAAAAGAAAACAAAAGCAAGAACAACAGCGACTGAAAGCTGGAAATGATAAAGCACAATGTGGCTCTCAAAAGAGCTGACTGGAGTGGATCTGATCCAACTTCCAGTAGAAATGATCTTCAGGTAAGCTCCTCTTCCTCTCTCTATCTGTCTTTCTCTTTCTTCTTCTCAACTCACGCTCCCTCTTTCTCTTTCTTTTTCTTCTTCTTCTCTGCTCTCGATCTCTCACTCTCTTTTCCTTTCTCTTCTTCTTCTTCTGGATCTGCTCGAGCTCTCTATCTCTCACTATCTCTTCTTTCTCTTATGTTCTCTCTTTTTCTTCTTCTTCTGGATCGTGTAGGGTATCTCTCCTTCACTCTCTGCTTCTGCCCCTTCAACTTCGATCACGATCAGTCTTCTTCTGACGAAGAAGGCTTCCTTTTATAGCAGCAGCAGCTAGGGCGTGTGCTCTCCACATTTCCTACCCAAAGGTCTCAGTCCACGTGGCAGCTTCTCAGCCTGTTGCTGTACACGTGTCACGATCCTTGGCACCTCGTCCATCCTTGGATCACGTGCCTTCATTGAGCTTCTCGAAGAGTACCTGTCAGACAGAGAGAAACTTATCCGTTTAATGTCGACACCTTGTACAGACTTTATAGTATGTAATGTGCAGACGTTGTATAGACTTGCTGAAGTGAAACGCAGTGTGCACAAGGTGAAGTATGCACAATGGCTGTATGGACTTTGCGTTCTGAACAATGTACATACTTGCCACCTGAAGTGTGCACAAATTTCACCGAAGAGTGTTCAGACTTGAACTGATGAAGTGTGCAAACGTTGTACAGACTAGCTGATGTGTAATGCAAGACTGGCATGTACAGACTATATATGCCAGCAGCACAACCAGAAGCATGCACAGACAGGATGATGTATAGACTAGCTCAGCCATCAAAACAAACAAGCGCTCATTAATGTATAGACTTGCTACGGCATCAACAAATGAATGTATGGACTTTGCATATGCATGAGACGCTAAGTGCATAGACAAACCTGACAAAGTGTAGACTTGATTACATGAAGCACATGATGCAATGTACAGACTTGTCAGCACACGATGTATAGACTTGTTAAAGAAGAGATGCATGTGCAGACTTCGTGCAGTGCATGAAGCAATGTATAGACATTGCGTTATGAAGCACACATGATGTACAGACTTGTGCTAATGCTCCAAGTGGACAATGTATAGATTTCAGCTCGTGCAAGCAAAGCCAATGTACATACTTCAAGCCAATGTATAGACTTCAGCTCGTGCAAGCAAAATGGTGTTCAGACTTTGTGTTGTGAACACAGGCTGTACAGACTTAGAGTGTGTGAGCATGCGATGTATAGACTTGTCCAATGCAGCGATGTACAGACTTGCACAGTTCTTGCTAAGGGATGTATAGACTTTATGTAATAGCCCAATGTACAGACTTGCTGAACTGAACGTAGGTAAAGATGCCAATGTATAGACTTGCTATGCGTGCATGCTACAGTGCAATGTATTGACTTGCAATTTATAGACTTAGCCAAGACAACTGGATGATGTACAGACTTGAGCAAAGCAAGGTGTGTACAGACTTGAGAGTTCACAATGTATGGACTTAGCCAAGACTTCAGCTCGTGCAGTGTAGTGTACAGACTTTAGAGACAATGCATGAACAAACGATGCAATGTACATACTTGAGAAAGGAATGTGTAGACAGATGCAATGCAAGGCAAACGAATGTATAGACTTTCACGATGTATGGACTTGCCAAAGGAAGGGCTGTACAGACTTGAGCAAGGCATGATGTATAGACTTTGCATGAGACGCAACATGAGATGCTCAATGTACAGACTTTGCATGAGACACTGCATGAGACACTGAGCTGCCAAGAATGTATAGACTTGTAAGTGTGTGACATGCACAAAGACGCTAAGTAAGACGATCAAATGTATAGACTTCAAGGTATGCACAGAGACGCTAAGTAAGACGGACCTCAAAGGCTGTACAGACTTGAAAGTTGCACGATGTATAGACTTAGCGAATGAACAGGCCGATGTACAGACTTGCCAATGTATAGACTTTAAGTCCAATGCAAAAGGCTGTACAGACTTTGAGACTTAATGTATGGTGGCAAATGTACAGACTTGAGTGCTCTGACTATGCTCATGCAATGTATAGACTTGATCACGTGCCTCTGCCAAGAAGGTTGTACAGACCTTGCTAATTGATGCATGAACCGACGGGGATGTATAGACTTAGTCTATGCAGCGATGCGGCAATGCAATGTATAGACTATATGGCGTGCAGACACTGTATATGCATGAGCAACGTATGGACTTGCTAGCCAGACACTACAAAGACTCTGTACAGACTTTATAGCGTGCAGACATGCTATATGAATGTATAGACCGTGTGGACTTGATAGCATGCGGATGTATTGACTTGTGCTGGCTTGATAGCATGCATGAAATACCCTGTACAGACTTAAGCAATGTACTGACTCTGAATGCATGCAATGCAGCAGGTCAATGTATACTAAACACAATGACTGGCTCACTGTGATACTCTCACTGTGTTGCTATCATCAAAACAAAATATCATATGCTTGTGCCTAAGGGGCACAACATTCTCCCCCTTTTTGATGATGGCAACAAAGTGACATTGTGACAGTGAGTCACCAATCCAAATTTTCTCCCCCTTTGACATAATCAAAAAGAGAAAAACATGAGTGCAAAGTGCAGTATACATGTAGATTTCCCTTAGAACAGCTCAAACTCCCCCTGAATGATTAACTCCCCCTGAATTATTTCTCCCCCTTTGAGAAGGAAAATGGATGGATGAAATAGATAATCAAAAGGTAGAGAAGGTAGGAGGGGTCACAACACAACAGCTGAAGCATTGGTTCAGAAAGTGAGCATGATTATAAACAACTGTTAAAGTATAAGAATCAGTAATATATAGTCTTGAAAAAATTCAGGTTTAACAGTGATAAAAATAGAGTAAAGCAGCTGACCACTGAAAAAGAGTTATAGACTCCATTTATAGCAATGAATCTAGGGCACATGGTTTTAATAGATAAGTCAGAAACAATACCCTTTGTGATTAAACATGAAAGTTCAAGAAAGGCAACTTGAATATGTATTGAGAAAAATAATTTTCACTCAATGACTTTTGATTTCAAAGGGTTACAGCAGTTTATTTTTTTCACTTTATAATTTTTCAGAAACTGAGCTAAGTGAATAGACCAGTGGCATTTATGCTGTTGACATTAGGTGTACACCTTGATCAGAGGCAGGTACCCCTAGTTACTAGGCATAAACTACTAGATCTACTTCAGATCAAGACCTACAAGGAACAATTTTCACCTTTGACATTAAGGGCACACCTTGATCAGAGGCCAGTACCCCCAGTTACTAGGTGAAGACTCCCCCTATAGATTTGACCCTATGAACAGAGTTAGTCTGAAGCACTTCATGACTTATGAATTCTCCTACTTCTTTGGAGAAGATCACAGTTTCTCAGTGCAATTCAGCCATTGCTCTGTCACTGTGTTCAGCTCTTTGCATTGATGATCTTATTTACTGCTGCCCTTATTTCTTTTAGAGTGATTGTTTAAAAAAAATAGTACACACTCTATTTTACCTTTTCTAGACATTTCCAGATTAACACATTCAGGTATAAAAAAAAACTTTTTCTATTCTAACCATGAGACAAAAATTAAGAGCTATAAAAGTTTTCTTTTATCTCAAGTTCTGAAGTGCAGACACTTAACTCTTCAATTTATAAAAGTTAAACCTTTAGTTTCTTTCAACTTGCAAGTGTGATTCTTATAAATGAACAATTGCAATAATCATAGCTCAATGCACTAAACCAGAAGTAATATTGTTGTTTAGTGAAGGTTAGAGAAATGATGGCAATTGTTAAACAGTGATAGCAAGGCAATAAGGTCCAAGAGCATCTGATGTCAAAGATTATGAATGGGTTGAGTGGGGACTATGAGGAGTGAAAAAGATTCAAAGTACTGAACTTAACTCTCAGCTCCCCCTCACACCAAGATGCAAAATATATGCTATGCAATACACTGTTCTACATGCAGACTTTGCAACAATGATACATAAAGCAAGTATGCAATCATTTCAAGTTAATGCACCCAAGTCATGAACATTTTATCCTTTTTCAGATTTTTCAAATTTAATGATATGCAGTACACTGCTCTATATGAGGACTTGACCCTTGGCACTTGGCGGAGAATCTAGTCTCAAGGACCATCTCACACATAGTAAGAACCTCCAAGCAGATTTCCCTGCCTTTTAGTAGCTTACCATTTAATATACCAGGGTTATGCAAATGATGTATGCAGTGCAAAGTGGTCCTATATGCATTGAAAGACATGCAGGTTACAACAATAAGCAAACGAAAGTCATGCAAAGCAGTCCTATATGCAATAACTGGCAAGAGAAGAGCATTAAATCCATGCAAAATTAAATTCAGTAGCTGAGTCTGGAATGCAGACTAATCAGCTAGACAAGAAGAAGACAACAGAAGTCAAGCAAACAATTCAACAAATTCAGATAATGAGATTGAAACAAAGTGTTTTAGAGTTGACCTGAAAGATAGAATCATGGGGTTTCTCATACTTGAGTGCCTTGGTTTATTAACCCCTGTTTATTCCTTAACCCAAGGCACACCTAGAAATCATCAAACTATTTTGCAGAAATTGGCACCCAAGATGTCTTGGGTCCTGACATGACAGTGACATATCTAGTAGGTATGGTAGCCAATTTCTGTGCATGAAGGTCATCAATTCTCATCACATGGCAATCATTCATTGAATGACCTATCTAACCACAGTAGTGGCATGATGCAGCAGTTCTGAAATTTATTTTGTGCACATTCCTATGAGCAGGAGTTCTAAGTGCATATGCATGAAAATTTTTGTTAACAGAATTAAGATTCTGTTTACCAAAACCAGTCTGGTTTTGATATCTTGCCACCCAACATGTTGCAGCCCTGTGGCCAGATTTTCCACATTTGAAGCATGAAATATTCACATGTCTTGCTCCAAGGAATTTAGCAGATTTGGAATTAATGTGATTTCCCTGAACATACCAGCCGTCAGAAGTTCGGTGTCCTGACTTTCCACATTCAAAACATGAAGAATTCATTCTGTTAAAATTCTCATAGACTACATGTCTTTTTGCAGAAATTTTAGCAGATTTGGAGTTAATTACTCTTCCCTTAGCATGCCAACACTTTGCAGCAATGTGGCCCAATTTGCCACAATGAAAATATTGAATGTTCTTCTTATGAGATGCATGATTTTTAGCATGGAACAATTTATCATGCATTCTAATAGCAGACAGGTCATCTATTTCCATTAGCCTACATTCACGCATGAGATGACCTATTTTATGACAATAAAAGCATTGAGGCCTTTTGGTTTGAACAGAAGAGGGTTTCTTCATATTAGAATTCCTAGCATGAATTATATCAGATTTCTCATCCTTCTTCATGATAAAACAATCAACCATCTCATGACCAAACTTTCCACAGTAAAAACATTTGACATTCTTGACAGTAGATTTGTTGGCCTGAACTTTCTTAGCATGCTGATTGTTATCATTCTTTTGATTAACAGACATATTTGAAGAAGAAGCTGAAGTGCTAGCTAACTCAGAGCTACGCACAAAGGTTGTATACAGTCTTTTTCTCTCTTCCTACTTACTGCCTCCATCAGAGACTTTCTTCTTAGATGCAGCCTTCAGATTTTCTTTATTCTTCAAAGACTCAGATAGAGATTTGTTCAGTTCAGTGATTTCATTTTTGAGAGAAGAAATGAGCATTTCAGAGTTTGTGATCTTTTCATTAAGTATTACATTAATAGCTTTGCAGCTATCAATCTCTTCTATTAATGTACTCACTCTCTCACACTCATTTTCAAAAGAACTCTTCCCTTTTTCTAGCATTAAGAGTCTCTCAGACATTTCAGTATTTAGAAACTTCAGCTCTTCATTCTCCTTTCTTATTTGCTCATTCTGAACCCGTTCATTAGTTAGGATTTGATTATTTCCTAATGAATTCAGCTTATCTTCTAGTTCAGAAATCTTGACAGTAAGTTCATCATTTTCAATTTTTAATAAATTATTCAGCTCCTTATGTTTGCAAACATCCATCAAACATGCATCAAGAGATTTTTTCAATTTAGAACAATTTTCACAGGGAGCTTTCAAATTTATCTGATCACATTTCTTTTTCAACCTTTTATTCTCATATTTTAATTTTTCACATCTATCAGAGAGTTCCTCATTCATATCCCATAAATCATCAATCGTGATTTCTTCAGATTCAGATTCATAATTTACCTTGGATGAGGCTTCCTCATCATCATTTCCCCGATTTGCCATCATGCAGCTATCCTCATATTCGTTATGAGCAGAAATGACTTTGTCATATATCTCCTTTCCAGAAGTGCACCTGAGAGCAAAAGGATATATATCAGTATTAATCGCAGCTCTCAAGATATTAAGAATTATGACATTGTCACGGTTCTTTATTCTGTCCTCTCTAGACCACTTGGTCTCATCATGAGGTAATTGATGTGGGCCTTTAGATAGTAGCCTCCATAGTTTGGGATCAATGGAGTCTACGTACACACATAGGCCTCTTAGCCAACTATTGAGGTTAGAACCATCATAAACCGGAGGATGAGCCATTTGGACAGATGGCAAACAGATTCAGCGCATAGAATAATTGACAAGAAATGCACTAAAACCAGATAAGCAAAGCAAGGCACAAGTCAATGAAACTAAACACCGAGCACGAGAAGCCCACTCTAAAATGCACCACAGAAGACGTAGGATCTGCTGCAGATTGTTAGATCCTATGCACAGCAACCCGCTCTGATACAAAGTGTTGGGTTCGGTGCGTTCGAGAGGGGGGTGAATGAATCTCCCCTTAAAAACTTTTGCCCAATTAAAAATTCTAGTTCGCTAACTAGACAAAACTGAAGGCTAATAAGCAAATGCGGAATTAAACAAGCACACAGTGAGCAATCAAACCAAAGCACACCTAAGCATTCAACTAGCGGAAGCACAATTAGACAAATCAAACCACAATGCAAGAGGGGTTTTTAGGTGGTTCGGTCCTCCAGACCTACGTCCACCCCACACTCAACCCGAGTGTGGATTACTGCTGACTCACAGCTTGAACCGCTGGGCATCACAGCTTGCCTACAACCGCAGAGCCTCACAGCTTGCTATCCTGCTGAGCATCACAGCTTGATGTCCAGAGGAGTCCACCTCTGCAAACCGCTGGGCAATACAGCTTAGCCGTCCAGTGGAATCCTCCACAGCAAATGCTGAGCAACATAGCTTGCTCCGCTGACAAACAGCTTGAAGAAAGGGTATAAAAGAAAACAAAAGCAAGAACAACAGCAACTAAAAGCTAGAAATGATAAAGCACAATGTGGCTCTCAAAAGAGCTGACTGGAGTGGATCTGATCCAACTTCCCGTAGGAACGATCTTCAGGTAAGCTCCTCTTCCTCTCTCTATCTGTCTTTCTCTTTCTTCTTCTCAACTCAGGCTCCCTCTTTATCTTTCTTTTTCTTCTTCTTCTCTGCTCTCGATCTCTCACTCTCTTTTCCTTTCTCTTCTTCTTCTTCTGGATCTGCTCGAGCTCTCTATCTCTCACTATCTCTTCTTTCTCTTTTGTTCTCTCTTTTTCTTCTTCTTCTGGATCGTGCAGGGTATCTCTCCTTCACTCTCTGCTTCTGCCCCTTCAACTCCGATCACGATCAGTCTTCTTCTGACGAAGAAGGCTTCATTTTATAGCAGCAACAGCTAGGGCGTGTGCTCTCCACATTTCCAGCCCAAAGGCCTCAGTCCATGTGGCAGCTTCTCAGCCTGTTCCTGTACACGTGTCACGATCCTGGGCACCTCGTCCATCCTTGGATCACGTGCCTTCATTGAGCTTCTCGAAGAGTACCTGTCAGATAGAGAGAAACTTATCAGTTTAATGTCGACACCTTGTACAGACTTTATAGTATGTAATGTGCAGACGTTGTATAGACTTGCTGAAGTGTAACACAGTGTGCACAAGGTGAAGTATGCACAATGGCTGTATGGACTTTGCGTTCTGAACATAGTACATACTTGCCACCTGAAGTGTGTACAAACTTCACCGAAGAGTGTTCAGACTTGAACTGATGAAGTGTGCAAACGTTGTACAGACTAGCTGATGTGTAATGCAAGACTGGCATGTACAGACTATATATGCTAGCAGCACAACCAGAAGCATGCACAGACAGGATGATGTATAGACTAGCTCAGTCATCAAAACAAACAAGCGCTCATTAATGTATAGACTTGCTACGGCATCAACTGATGAATGTATGGACTTTGCATATGCATGATACGCTAAGTGTATAGACTATTCTGATGAAGTGCAGACTTGATTACATGAAGCACATGATGCAATGTACAGACTTGTCAGCACACGATGTATAGACTTGTTAAAGAAGAGATGCATGTACAGACTTCATGCAGTGCATGAAGCAATGTATAGACATTGCGTTATGAAGCACACAGGCTGTACAGACTTGTGCTAATGCTGCAAGTGGACAATGTATAGACTTCAGCTCATGCAAGCAAAGCCAATGTACAGACTTCAAGCCAATGTATAGACTTCAGCTCGTGCAAGCAAAACGGTGTACAGAGTTTGTGTTGTGAACACAGGCTGTACAGATTTAGAGTGTGTGAGCATGCGATGTATAGACTTGGCCAATGCAGCGATGTACAGACTTGCATAGTTCTAGCTAAGGGATGTATAGACTTTATGTAATAGCCCAATGTACAGACTTGCTGAACTGAACGTAGGTAAAGATGCCGATGTATAGACTTGCTATGCGTGCATGCTACAGTGCAATGTATTGACTTGCAATTTATAGACTTAGCCAAGACAACTGGATGATGTACAGACTTGAGCAAAGCAAGGTGTGTACAGACTTGAGAGTTCATAATGTATGGACTTAGCCAAGACTTCAGCTCGTGCAGTGCAGTGTACAGACTTTAGAGACAATGCATGAACAAACGATGCAATGTACATACTTGAGAAAGGAATGTGTAGACAGATGCAATGCAAGGCAAACGAATGTATAGACTTTCACGATGTATGGACTTGCCAAAGGAAGGGCTGTACAGACTTGAGCAAAGCACGATGTATAGACTTTGCATGAGACGCAACATGAGACGCTCAATGTACAGACTTTGCATGAGACACTGCATGAGACACTGAGCTGCCAAGAATGTATAGACTTGTAAGTGTGTGACATGCACAAAGACGCTAAGTAAGATGATCAAATGTATAGACTTCAAGGTATGCATAGAGACGCTAAGTAAGTTGGACCTCACAGGCTGTATAGACTTGAAAGTTGCACGATGTATAGACTTAGCGAATGAACAGGCCGATGTACAGACTTGCTAATGTATAGACTTTAAGTCCAATGCAAAAGGTTGTACAGACTTTGAGACTTAATGTATGGTGGCGAATGTATAGACTTGAGTGCTCTAACTATGCTCATGCAATGTATAGACTTGATCGCGTGCCTGTGCCAAGAAGGTTGTACATACCTTGATAATTGATGCATGAACCGACGGGGATGTATAGACTTAGTCTGTGCTACGATGCAGCAATGCAATGTATAGATAATATGGCGTGCAGACACTGTATATGCATGAGCAACGTATGGACTTGCTAGCTAGACACTACAAAGACTCTGTACAGACTTTATAGCGTGCAGACATGCTATATGAATATATAGACTGTGTGGACTTGATAGCATGCGGATGTATGGACTTGTGCTGGCTTGATAGCATGCATGAAATACCCTGTACAGACTTAAGCAATGTACTGACTCTAAACGTATGCAATGCAGTAGGTCAATGTATACTAAACACAATGACTGGCTCACTGTGATACTCTCACTGTGTTGCTATCATCAAAAAAATATTTCATATGCTTGTGCCTAAGGGGCACAACAAAGCCAACCTTCAACAAGAAGAGAGTCAGTAATGAAGAAAATTCCTCCCAGGAGAAGAAGCCTAAGAAGAATCACAAGCCTTTCTCCATCACTGCCACACCTTCCAAACAGGTGTGCAAGCATTGCGACAAGGCCGGCCATAGGGCTGAGGAATGCTGGAGAATACTAGGAGCTTGCATCAGATGTGGGATTCATGATCATCGGATTCTTGACTGGTTATTAATTAATGATAAACCCGAAGACGAGAAGCGCCCGGTGAAGAAACAAGCACGTCTCCAAGCGCTTTAGGAGGCGGAACAAGATGAAGGTGGACTAGTGGAAGGTACACTAAAGATTTGTTCCAAGTCTGCACATGTCTTCTTTGATACCGGTGCATTGCATTCTTTTGTTTCCAAGAAGTTTGCCGATCCATTACCTATGGAACCCGAGTGGATAGACCTAGTAATTTCAACCCCTCTCGGAAACGAGTCTGAACTCTCACACCATTATTTAAATTGTGAAGTCATGGTGAAAGGGAAAAATCTACCAGTAGACCTAATATGCCTAGACCTGAAAGGTTATAATGTTATACTAGGAGCTTATTGGCTATCCACACATAAGGCAGTTGTTGATTGCCGTGATGGCAAGGTTAATTTTAAGGAGTTCTCGGAACTTGTTTACACTAGCCCTACGAGTCGGAACAAGTCACCTTTTATTTTGGCTCTCCGAGCTAGTAAGCTAGTAGAGAAAGGATGTGTATCTTTCCTTGCTTTCGTCACCATGAAAGAGACTAACGGGTCCAAGATAGAAGACATTCCCGTAGTTCAGGAGTTTCTTGACGTGTTTCCAGAGGAATTGTCGGGATTACCCCCACAAAGAGAAGTCGACTTCACCATCGACCTCGCCCTTGGTGCTGGCCCAGTTTCTAAGGCATCTTATAGGATGTCCCCTGCCGAGCTCAAGGAATTAAAAGAGCAATTGATGGAATTTTGAAAAGGGGATTTATCAGACCAAGCACTTCCCCGCGGGGAGTGCCCGTATTATTTGTAAAAAAGAAGGATGGATCAATGAGACTATGCATCGATTATAGGTAGTTGAATCACCTCACTATGAAAAATAAGTATCCACTGCCAAGGATTGATGAGTTATTTGATCAGATATCTGGATCTAAGTACTTCTCGAAGATTGATCTCAGGTTAGGATATCACCAACTGAGGATTAGGGAAGAGGACATTTATAAGACCGCGTTCAGGAGCAGGTATGGGCACTACGAATTTGTTGTTATGCCTTTTGGACTAACAAATGCCCCTGCAGCCTTTATGCAGTTAATGAACAGTATATTCAGACCTCATCTAGATCAATTTGTTGTAGTCTTCATTGATGATATATTGATTTATTCAAAGACCAAGGAAGAACATGAAGAGCATTTGAGGATTTCATTACAGATATTAAGGACAAATCAGTTATATACAAAGCTCAGTAAATGTGATTTCTGGCTCGAGGAAGTATCTTTCTTTGGCTATGTGATCTCGAAGGATGGGATTTCTGTTGACCCGTCAAAAGTTGAGGCCGTAAAGAGTTGGGAAAGGCCGACCAATGCCACCGAGATCCGTAGTTTCTTGGGTCTATCCGGTTACTATAGACGGTTCATCAAGGACTTCTCCAAAATCGTCGTTCCACTTACTAGGCTGACCCGTAAGGAAATTCCATATAAGTGGGATGAAGAATGCGAGAAGAGTTTCCAAGCCTTGAAAGATCATCTCACCTTAGCCCCGATCTTGGCATTACCTATGGAAGGGGAGAAATTCGAGGTATATACCGATGCGTCTGGCATTGGCCTCGGATGTGTGCTAATACAGCAAGGGAGAGTCATTGCATACTCATCCCGACAACTGAAGAAGTATGAAGAGAACTACCCAGTCCATGACCTAGAATTGGCTGCGATAGTGTTTGCATTAAAAATCTGGAGACATTACCTCTACGGAGCGCAATTTACCGTGTACTCCGATTATAAGAGCCTCAAGTATCTCTTTTCTCAGAAAGAATTAAATATGAGACAAAGGCGATGGCTGGAGTATCTCAAGGACTTTGACTTCACCATACAATACCACCCCGGAAAGGGTAATACTGTAGCTGATGCCCTCAGTCGAAAGCCAAGAGCTTTGCTAGCCAACTGTATGATTCAAGAGTGGAAGTTGTTGGAGCAATTCTCTAGACTCAACATACGTATAGATAAAGAGAACAAGTGTATTACTCTATCTCACATAAGGATACAACCGGATCTACTCTCCGAAATACAAGAACTCCAAGACCATGATCCTGTACTGGTAGAAATCAAGAGTAAAATGGAAGAACGACCCGATTTCAAGATAGGATCAGATGGAATATTATTATTCCGAGAAAGAACTTGTATACCAGATTGCCCAGAACTAAAGAAGAAGATATTAGAAGAAGCTCATAGATCAAGGTACATAATTCACCCTGGATCTACCAAAATGTACCAAGATTTGAAGCGGACCTTTTGGTGGCCCAACATGAAAAGAGAGGTAGCATACTTTGTATCCCGTTGTCTCACCTGCCAACAGGTTAAGGCGAAACACCAGAGGCCTACTGGTAACCTACATCCTCTAGATATTCTCAAGTGGAAGCGGGAGGATATCGGTGTGGACTTTATAATGGGTCTGTCTAAATCTAAAAGTGGACATGATAGAATATGGGTCATCGTAGACCGATTGACCAAGACGTCACATTTCTTGCCAATCAAGAGCCGGTGGTCAGTCGACGTTCTAGCTGCCTTATACATCAAAGAAGTTGTCCGATTACATGGAGTACCTATTTTGATTGTGTCTGACCGAGACCCGCACTTTACTTCCCACTTTTGGAAGGGTCTACAACATTCGTTGGGAACAAGACTCAACTTTAGTACAGCCTTTCATCCTCAGACAGATGGTCAGACAGAAAGAACAAATCAAGTGGTAGAAGACATGCTCAGAGCTTGTATCATTGATTTTGGTGGAAACTAGCATGATCACCTGCCCCTGGTCGAGTTTGCATACAACAATAGTTATCAGGCAAGTATCCAGATGGCACCTTTCGAAGCATTATACGGAAGGAGTTATCGATCACCCTTGTGCTGGGATGAAGTTGGCGAAAAACAACTACTAGGCCCAGACATGGTTAGGGATACCTCTGAGAAGATTCAGCTAATTAGAGAAAGACTTCAGATTGCTCAGTCTAGGCAAAAGACTTATACCGATACAAGGAGGAGAGATCTCGAATTCCAAGTCGGAGATCACATATTTCTTAAAAATTTTCCAGGGCGAGGAATAAGAAGATTTGGTGTTAAAGACAAGCTTACACCAAGGTATATCGGGCCTTTTGAAGTATTGGAAAGAGTTGGCATGGTTGCCTACCGCATCGCCTTGCCTCCGTAATTGTCCGAAGTCCATAATGTGTTCCACATTTCGATGTTGAAGAAGTATGTGCACGATCCATCACGCGTCATAGATCATGGCGACCTGGTGATACAAAAGGATCTCACATATGAACAAAAGCCCATGAAGATCCTTGCTCGCGAGGTGCGTGCACTAAGGAACAAGATAATTCCCATGGTCAAGGTTCAATGGAGCAAATATTTGGAGCAAGAACCACATGGGAGACCGAAGAATCCATGAAGAAGAGATTCCCATATTTATTTACGAATGGTATGAACTCTGCGCCCTCCACGTCTATATACGATTGAATTTGGGGACCAAATTCTTTTAAGTGGGGGAGCGTGTAGCAACCCTGATAATTATAGGAATAAAATTCCTAAAATAAATTAAAAATAAGAAATTTGTGAAAACAAATAAATAAGTCAAAGACCCAACCCACACACATATAAACAACCTATACAACCTATGTACATATGGGCTTTACGCAGAAGGGAACCCAAATGGGCCAGAACCAAGCCAAAAAGGGAATAGCGCCCTTGATTAAGGCACCATTTCAAGAAAATGCCCCTTTGAATGGGCGCTATTTTCCTGAGGATAAAATATAGAAAACCCAATTGTAGTGTTTCGTTCTAACTGTGATAGTGGCTGCCATTCAGGAAGGTTTAGCTCAAGTGGGATTCGTATGTGGGAAATTTTAATCCCGTTAGGTTCTTTTTCCCTATAAATATATCCCTCTAAACCCATGCAGAGGTTATTGACTCTGGGTTTTCTGCAGTGTCGTCAACCTCTGCCACGGTGAAGAACTACTTCATCCTCCAGCGACTGTATGTAAATAAGGGCATCCTCCACTTTTTCAACCTCTGCTTCCCGGACGAATACTACTGCAAGAAGAAGACAAGCTGCTTCTTCTTCCTCTTCCTTTCTTCTTCACGAATTGGCCTCTGCTGGTTTTCCTCTGCTAACCTTTCTGCCAACGAGCCAGGAGAAGAATTTGCTTCTCCTTCCTGCGTGGTCTTGCTGCGGCTGAGAGAAGAAGCTGCCGTTCTTGTTACCACTGCTGCGAGCTGTTGCTGCTCTTATTATTTTTCTCCTTCAGCCGTGCTATCACGATGGAATATCTTCTCCCTACTGTGCAGTTGCTGCAGTTGCCGATTGATAATTGATGATGTTGCTCTTATTTTCTTCTCTGATTCTTCACGTTCTATCATCCATCGATCAGAATCAACCCACAAGATAGGTGTTCTCAAGTTCTAAGCCAAATCCTGTAAACACTAAGCCCCATGCATGCACATAGATCATTAGATATCAGTAGAATGACTTGCAATTTCTGTATCGGGTTCATTGTTCGTTTCTGCATATAACAGTAAAATAGTGACCCATCCTTGGGCGCTATTAAGATTCAATGACTTCATGAACGGTCGTTATTCTCTTTGATATTTAATAATTACCCATGTTTAAAATTTTAATAACCATGTAACCTGATGTCTAAATTAATGCATGATCATAGTTCTGGAATCCTGCTATTTTTCTCTTCATGCCCATATATTCACTTCTGCATAATTTTATTTATGTAGAAAGTGCTACTATTCATGTTATAAACACACTGGAATGAAACAACGACTGAAGCCAAGACTCCATTCAATATAGCACCCCTGACTTGGGCGCTATATTCTAAAATGATGACTCTACCCAGGGTGCCATTTCCCTGTGTAGAAATTCTCCAAAAATTTATATATATATATATATGTGTGTGTGTGTGTGTGTGTGTGTGTGTGTGTGTGTGTGTGTGTGTGTGTGTGTGTGTGTGTGTGTGTGTGTGTGTGTGTGTGTGTGTGTGTGTGTGTGTGTGTGTGTGTGTGTGTGTGTGTGTAAACGCCTCAATGAGCAGGCACTATTTAATGAAATGAAGGCACCTCCTAAGGCGTCATTTACCTGATTCTAGTTTTTCTCCCGAGTTTTTCTGTGACCCATACCGAGGGTCTTTATGGCACTATATCTCAATCCGTAGATGTAGTCCCACGTTTCACGATGGTTTCACGCCTACCCCTCTAACTCTCTGTGACAGATGAGCCCTCCACGAGATATTCTTCCTTCGGACTGGCAAGTTTATCATTGGGACCTCCGTAAGTCTCCTCGTAGCCTTAGATTCCCTCAAGGCTGATTGAGCAAGTTATACCCTAAAAACCTATTACACTGTCTTTTGTCACGTCTCTCTAAAGAAACGTGATGCTTAGCCCTCTTAGAGTGTTATTTCTAGCCTCTTTGGGAAGTATGTTCTCTGCTAGTAATTGGCGGCAGTGACCTGGGTGCCAGAAGGAATTGGTGACCATTCACGTGCCGTTATTTCCCTGATATAGTGACTTGAGCCTTGGCGCTATTCTCATCCAGCTGTACTATTCATAGGAATAGGTGAACCGCTTGAGTGGGCGCTATTTCTGTAAATTGTGGCGACTGTATGGATGCCATTTACCCACATTTACGCTATGTCTTGATTTTCGTGAAGATTTAATTGTGAGTCATTCTTGTGCCCATGGGAGTTATTATTGATCACGGTCTTGGGAGGAGCACCCAAAAGTACTTGTGCCCATGGGAGCTATTATTGATCACGGTGTGGCATTGCACCGAAGTGCATGACTTGCTTGATTGACATTCCACGACTCGTACTTGTACTTGACTTGACATGACTTGCGTGGCCCGAAACGTGTATTTACTTGCTTGATAACATGATAGCCAATTCACTAGACATGACGTGATATGTTTATATGCTTGACCATCTTTTATAGTCTACATGAAATCTTGAAATCTAGCTAGTTCATTCTATTATCTCTTGCTATACTCTTTATATAGTGTTGTTTCATGCGTACATGCATAGCTATACTTGCATTCATGCAACATGTAATTTACTTAAAGTAAGCTAGTACTTGAGATATAACTCCTACTGAGCGTTCGCTCACCTAATATTTTCCCCATATTTTTCAGGTAATTCCGATGACGAGGATCACTCGAAATGGAACAGTCAAGAGTGAAGAGCTTAGAGTTATCCAGTTTTAGAAGCATCCAACTATCGTGTCTTTTATTGACTCCATCATTGTACTTTTCCTTTTATTGAGTTAGAATTATCCTTTAGGTTATGTAATAGAATTTCCTTCATGGTTATTATAAAAAAAGAACTTGGTTATCTCTACTTTTGCGCACTCTGCCTATGTGTCGAATACACTTATGCTCTGATTGACATGATTGACATGAACTCATCACGTATACTGGGTTCCTTCCGCGCTCGGGGCGTGGCATCCGACCAATGGAAGGTATCTACGCTCGACCTGACCTCGAACCTCATGCACACTGGGAACATCACCTTCCAACACTGGGAAAACCATAACTTCCGTCAGGCCAGCATCTCCGACAACACTCGCCAGTGTCTCGTCGGACCACGATCACAACATCTCTTGATGCACCACCGTTGTAATTTTCTCGAACTGCGACACACCACGCCTCGAGCCACAACACGAGCCATAATCGGCAACCGCCAATGCTCATCCTCGAGTCCCGAACTCACCGCGAAACCTTCATATCTCAAGCCAATTCCAGGGCAACACAACCCGTTTACATGTAGAAGCGCAGGAGCAAGAACTTACTGAGACAACTCTACCCGATCCTGCCTCGAAATCCATAAAAATAATCGGGACCGACACGTCACTTATGACGCCACAGAGCACGATGAGGACATCAGGCTCAATAATCAGCAGCTCACCCAAAAGATCCTCCGCTCATCCGAGCACATCTCTAGACCAGAGCACCCGCTCTGCCACCTCAAACCACAATCTCAACGCCTCAGGGGCTGGATAAACCTCAAGCTAGAGTGGTCAAACTCTATAACAGCTCCCTTAGAGCACACTCACAGCCACTTAACTACGAACAATCCTCACCAGCCACCTAACCTTGCTGCAGATTCCTCGAACGCCGCACTGCAGCAACACATCTGTTGGCAACCTCCGCCCAATGCAGCACAACCGGGGCCACCATCGATGAGGGAGAAAGCTCTCGACCACGATCCTCAGACCCCATGCCAGCACTCCGACGAAAACAACAACCGCTTTCACAGCGCCAACTCAGCGCGCACAAGCTCTTACGCGAGAAACGAAACGAAAAATAAGCATAAAACCCTACGCCAGCTGCCGACTATACTGGACCTTACGGACTCTAATCATTGTAGTATCTCAAATTCTCATGTACGACTACAACCACGCTCTGATACCAACTGTAACGACCCAAGATCCAGATACCGGGAAAGGAACCCGATACCATTCGAATCCTGGCCCGCCGCCCACAAGCCGGGGCTCGGAAGGGCTAAAAAGGAGTGTGGAGGTACAAAGAAATAGGAAATAAAGTAGGACAATTCAACAATTAACAGAAATAAATAAACAACTACAACAGAGTCCAGTTCAACAGAAATTACAGTCTAAGGCAGAAGAACGTACCCAACGCCAAGTGAACACTCGGCCGGGCAATTGGCAACTAAGAACCTCCGCACAGCACCCTCGAACCACGAGGAAGAACCGCCGCACCTGAAAAGCAGGGGTGAGCCTCCTGTCACTGGCTCAGTAGGAGTCCTGCGGAACCCCAACTGTAAGCAACGGTGGCACGAAAAGCAGCAACGATAGTAGGAACTGCAAACCGGTGGCCGATAAAAACTCGGCACTATAGCTACTCCTACTGTACCTGAAAACACGACCCGATCTCACAATCAGGGGACCACCGAACTAACGGGGAAACCTCTGGCTATGCTACCAGAAGAAACGTCACGACAACGCTATCATGAACCTAACACCGTCTAGAAAGAACCCTCGGTGACGCTCACCGGAACCCTAGACCTCTATGTCAGGAACACACCTGAAACTACACGCAAAACCATGTCTCGTGGACGGGAAGTGAAAACTCAAGTCACACGAAACTCACATCATGTGACGGGAGCACTGTCCACCAGAAGTAAAGTCGGATGCATCCACTAATGTCTTAAACCGCACCTATGGTGTCTCGCTACGACGCCCCAGGCGGAGACTAAGACACACAGTAACTAGTACCGTGAACAAGGACTAGCTGGGGTTGCGCTCGTCAGCGCGGGTCCAACAGCCCCCAACTAAGTGTGCACACACAGACCTAGCGCCCTAGGTCAGATCCTCTAGCTGGTTCTTCCCCCCAAGCCCGGACTCAGGCTGCGCGTGGGGGCCCTACGGTAACCAGCCTAAAAATCGTCTCTCTCGGGTAAGCCGCTCCACCACTCTCGGGGGGTCAACACACACGTGCCGTAAGAAGACTACGACTAGTGGGAGGTCACTAAACGTGAACATGGAAAACCACTCACGCACCCATCGCGAGTAACACGAAGTAACAGGTGGCATGACACCACCAGACTCTAGACACCCCACTAGACCTACTAAATTCGATGGTCCTTGAGTCACAAGACTCGGGTCAAGATCGTCGTACAGGGACAGCTCTGCGCCATCAATATGCCCTAACCTTAAGGTCAAAAATCTCGGCACGATGACTCATGAGGTAGTTCACGACTGTCGAGACCACTCCCTCGAAAAGGGAACTTCAGATACCTCCATCCCCAGGCTAGGTGACTGGACTCACAATCCAAGGCCATACACATGACCCACTCGAAAACCGCTTCTCGGAGAAACACACGTCATGCAGGGACAGCCCTCCGCACTCATATCGTTACACGGTGACTCGATCTAGTGAGAACATGAAAGCCCGGAACACATGGGGTCACCCAGACCCACCAAACCTATGGGCACGCTAATCAAGATAACACGATACCTCTGGACACCCCCAAAAGCACAAACACATGTCCCAGGGTGTCTGGGACATTCATGAGGACGAAGGTCGACCACTGGGTCACAACCGGGACGACCGGAGACCAATACAACGTGAAACAGACACGGCGAGCATAAAGTACTGCCTGGCGGTCCTCTCTGGACCGTCAGGGAGCCTAGCGGTCGCCTCTGGACCGCAAGGCCCAGCCTAGCAGTCCAGCCAGGACTGCAAGGGCCGACGACAAACCAAAACTCAAGCGGTCAGTCCCGGACCGCCAAGCAGGGTGGCGGCCCTTAGCCGACCGCTAGGCGATGCCTAGCGGTCAGTCGCAAGGCCGCTATCGCACTGACCTCAAACGACCAAAACACCGTCAAACGGTCACCCCTAGACCGCAAAGCAGAGCCTAGCGGTCTTCACCAGACCGCTAAGGCACCCTGGCAGTCCATTGCGAGACCGCAAGGCTCGAACTGACATAGGGGGGACCCTAGCGGTGTCCACACGACCGCTTAACACCCTAACGGTCCCTGGAAGGACCGCTAGGCCATCCCGAGCCCGAAAACGGCGGGAAACCCCATTCCACGCCCCATTCACACCCGTGTGAAGGGGAAAACAAGGGGAAACTAGTCCCCAACCTCTCTAGCATCGAGTGGACCCATTTAGACCCCAAAAACGTGATCAAAACTCTAGATCGGGCTCACACCCCAAAAAAATACATTTTCCCCAAAACGCTCAAATAAGCCCGCTCGGCTCACCACGGCCTACCAAAATCATGGAAAATGAAGTACACGAGCTGAGGGTCCATCTCCCTACCTCCACCGAAGATTTGACGCGCCGTGGGCGCGGATCCATGAAGAAAATGCCGCACGAACCGCCGCGGCGCCCCGAACTTACAGACGAGCTTCGCCGAGCCTCCGTCCCTCGATCCTCGACCCATCCTCACCGTCGCCTGCCCCAAGAGCCTCGCCGTCTCTCCCCTATCCCGCTCCGTCGGTCGTCGGAGAAGAGAGGGAGAGAGGAGAGAGCGTGAGAAGAGAGAGGGAGAGAAGAGAGAAATGAGAGTGAGGGAGAGAGAAAAAGGAGGTTAATATATATAGAAAAACCCAAAAAATTTAGAAATTCAAAAAACTATGAAAAATTACCTCCGCGTTCCTCGGTAAGAGCACAACGCGCTGGTCACGTCCCGGGGTCAGAGAACACCACGGTTCACCCTGCACAGTGTTCCGAAGGCTCATCAGGGAAAAACACGCGTAAAGCACAAAACACACTCTGGGACCCACGAAAGCGATCCGAAACCCATGGATCCTGATCCGATAAATATCCAAAAAATTAGGGGCGTTACACCATATCTTTGGAAAAGCCTGCCACTTACCTATTGAACTTGAGCATAGGCCATATTGGGCCATTAAGCAAGTAAATTTTGATCTCACTCAAGCTGGGTCCCAAAGAGCTCTACAACTTAATGAATTGGAGGAACTACGTAACGAGGCCTACGAAAATTCTAAGATTTACAAAGCTAAAACCAAAGCTTTCCATGATAAACATATTCATAGGAAAGCTTTTTACGCTAATTAAAAGGTTTAGCTTTTTAATTCAAGGATACGCTTGTTCCGAGGTAAGTTGAAATCCAGATGGGATGGACCGTTCATTGTCATTAAAGCATTTGACCATGGAGCCGTTCAAATTCTGAATCCACAAAATGGTCATATTTTTACTGTTAACGGTCAAAGACTAAAGCCCTACTTGGAGAATGCTCAGATAATACCCAAAGAATCCATTGTTGTACGTGATCCAGAATAACTATTCTTGAGCTTTCATGCGTCTAGCTGAAGACGGTAAACTTAGCACTTATAGGAGGCAACTCAAGGTTTTTGTTATTTGATGCTTTGTGTTTTTCAGTAGACAGGTCAAGTCCAGGAGATGAAGTTGTCACTGCCCATATCAACGATGGAAGCTCGCCCCGAATGTCAAGTTGTATCCTTCCTCCTCAGTAATATTTATTGTTACATTGTTCAGTTATTTCTCGTACTTACAGATGCCATTGAGGATAATGTCATTTAAGTTGGGGGAGAGAGAAAATTTTATGATACATATAGTATAACCTGATAAGAGTGCTTGCATAATATCTTGCATATCATTCTATCTTGCAATCTGCATAATGGAAAGATGAAATCTCCAACTAAGTTTTCTTGATTCATGCTCTCATTGAACGTAATTCTGGAATAGACTAGGGAGAAGGATGATGGAAAATTTATTCGAGCTAGCCATGGAAAACTGATTTAAGAATCTCTTTAAAGTTCATTAGCACTTAAAAAATAATAAAAATAATAATAAAAGAGTAAAAAAACATCACTTTGCACGCTAATGAAACAAACAGGACAAGCCTTCTGTTATTTTAGAGTAGTGTCTGATACTCTATATTTCTTGGAGATGTGATCTTTTTAATCAAGCTATCTGTCAAAGTTATCCATCAAATAAGTGTAAAAGCACATTGAAAAAAAAAACACCATGAAAAATACCCCTGATCCTAGTAACCGGGCATGCATCTCCTAAGGCAAGAGTTTAGGTTCACATCAAATAGTGAAGGGTTGTGCAGCATCATGTGTGTAATTTAAAAAAAAAATTGAAGGATGAAGGCAGACAAAAAGTTGTTGTACTCAATGCTCGGATCCATGAGGTGCAGAGTTGAAGGACACTTATCTAGAATGGCTAATGAGGGGTGCAATTGTCTATGCTATGGATTTAGTACTACACATGCACAAGTGCTATTGAACTTTGATTTACATTCTTCGTCATGTACCTAAATTTCCAATCTAAGGCTAGTATGTATTAATGCTTCCGGATTTCTAATCTTTCGTTGATTCTATGAAGGAGGATCTTAACGTAGGATATGAAACTTTTAAACTCTTGTTGGTCCCTAATTTGTAATCTATTTTCATTGCTAAGGCACTAGCAATGAGTAAGTTGAGGGGTGTGATAATTACGTATTTTTGTACATTTATTCATGTCACACTCATTATGTATGGGCTTAATTATAATTAATTATGCAAATTTTTCATATTAATCTCAATCCTACATAAAATTGTGATCTTTTGGTAATTAATAATCTATGGGACTTGAGATATATAAAAACTACATGGTTAATATTCATATGCTGGAGGGACTTAATTATAATTTTCTTACATTTAAACAAACTTTGATCAAAGTCTCTCTTTTGTGAACAGTGCCCTTTCTTCGCTATGGCAAGACGGTGGGATGGTCTTCACCTATTCACAGAAGAGCCCCACGACAGCAACCAACTGAGCTGTGGAGGAGGACGGTGGCACGTATAGGAGCGTCGACGGCCATGTTTGAATGACGAACGGCCGAAGAGCAAGAAGAAGCCGGCATAGGCCTCACCGTGTCTGCTGTTGCCAATGCACACCCCCTCGCTGTGGCGCCCCCGTTCACCGTCCTTCTCACTACCACACAACTCACACACCCATCTACCCCACCCATGGCCCCCTCCATGCACACACATAACTTCATATGTAGGTGTGTAAAGTTGAGTGTGAATTTTAAAGAGAGAAAGAGGGAGATACACTACCCCACATCCATCTCTCCCATTCACTCTACACACACACACCCCACCATCACCATGTGACCTCAACCCCCTCCGTATACCACTCCCTCTTCCCTCTCTTCACTCCTCTTTATCTCCCTACACTCACACATGGTTTCTTTAAAGCTCACATGGGTGTGCATGGGTGGGCTTCAATGTGTGATTAAATAGCATGAAAAGGTGGGTGCACCTAAAGATTTGCATTGAGTGTGGGTAAGAGGAAAATAACATGGATTGCGGGTAATCTTAGACCTATAAAAGGGGACTCTTTGGAGGGGTTACGGAGGGAGAGTTTTTGAGAGTTTTGGTTTGTGGGTTTTGTTGTTGTTATTGTGAGTGTTTTTGAGATTTTAGCCCATTCTTAGCCTCTTTACAAGCTATTCTATTCTTCTTCTCAATTTCTTGTCTTCAGTAAACTTCTTCATTTTTAAGTGATCTTTATTTTCTTTTTCTTCATCTTCCTCCAATTCTCTACCATTTTCATGTTATAATCTCTTATTCAAGGTGCTGTCATGTGTTTTTACTATTCATCCACGGATCTACACTTTGTTCTTCCCCAGTTTTCATGCCCTTCTGCTCCTCTTTTCACCTTAGTCTCTTCATGAACGTTCTTCATCTTTCTTAGATCTAGATGTTCTTTTTCTTTCACTTCCACTAATTCCTCTTCATTTATAAGTTATTTTCAGTTTTCTAGAGTTCAATTTTTGGTGCAGTTACTGTTCATCCGCGCAGCACACTTTTGTTCTACCCCAGTTTTCACCATCTTCTGATCTTCTTCTCCCTCTGTACTCTTCATGAAACTTCTTCCCCTTTCTTGGATCTTCAACTTTCTATTCTACCACTTCTTCTAATTCTCTCTTGTTTCAAAGTTATTTCACTTCTAATCTCGCTCTGTTTTCATTTTGTCTATTTTACTAGTTTTAAACTCCCTTCCTTCTCTTCTATCTTTCTCCCCCTCCTCAATTTTCATCTAAACATCCCAAAGGTAGATTTTCTACTTTGGTGCTCTAAAGGTGTTGTCTATATCCACGGCGAGGCGGTCTCCTCAAAGGATCGGCACGACGATTTGGCGGCGATATTCTTCATTATCTTTGCTCATTTCTTCCTTTTTTCCTTAGCTTATTCAAGTTGTAATTTTTAACTTTCATAGATGTTGTACTCTTCTCTTAGTAATAAAAGTTGATTTTGTGCAATTGTTCTTTTATTTTCTCTTTCTATCTCCTTCAAAATTCTCCTCTTAACCCTCTCAAATTCTTTAGATAGGTTTATTTTTAGTCTTAAGTTCATGTAATTTTATTCTCCATTAGAATTTTTTCAACTTGTTAGGTTCGTTGCGCTCCCTCCTCGTCTTTGATATTGGTTTTGATGATTACAATATATTGTGTGGTTTGATTGATGTATATTTCATTATCCCTGATGATGGTGGTTTGTATACTCAAAGAATTTGCTTGAGTCATGCTCCATGAACTGTGATGGAAGCCTATTCTCAATCTGATGAACTTGCATTGAAATGTTCTTCATTTAGCTTGGATGCATGGCAAACTTGGTTTAATCGTTGGTTAAGAAAAACTGGGTTTTCAAGTGTCCTCATGCTTTTTGATATTGAGAATTTCAAGATGCTTGATATAGCATTTTCTTTATATGATATCAATATGAGTTCATACAGGTTTGGATTGACTCCAAATCATTGGACTGAACTTGTATTCATGAGCAGATGGTTGAACACAATTTAAGAATGGATTGTGTAAGCTCATGTGTTTGCATTGGACTTAATATGGAATTAATGTTATGTTTGATTCATCTGTGCTTAACTTGAACCATTTATGAAATGTGGGTTTTTTTGGTAATTGGATTGAAAGCCTTTGAAACATCTTTAAGTGTGGTGTTTGTTCTTCTCAATTGCATTGATCAAAGAATGACAAATTTATGTTTCTGATTAGTGCAGGATCTATAAGGCTCTCAGATCATTGGATAAATGGTAACAACTTACTTCTGAATTTGATTATTTATTGCAATGAATGGGTTATAAATATCTTTCATGAATTGGGTTCTCAAGTGCCCGGCAAGCATGTTTTTCATGATAATCTTGTGGTAGCATCATAGCTCTTTTAGCTTCCCATGGTTCCTTGTCAATCTCAAGTCTTATTAGTGATTATCTGGTTGATATGGATGAGTTTCATATACCTAAAATTGCTTGTATCATAAGATTGACATTTGATGGAGGATTGGGTGATTTGATAGTGTTTCTTATGCTATATTCCTAAGAGTGGTTTGAAATTCAAGATGCTTAACACTTTCATTGGTTTTAGTTGGAATGCAGTTTATGATATGCCAACACCTTAATTCAATGCATGGTAATTTGTTTTGAATGTTTGGATGAGGAAATTTGGGGTTTCAATTGAGTTTAATTGAGGTTTCATGCATGTCAGTAAAAGTGTCGACTCTAAGAGTCGACACTTTTTTCCATGAGCGCTTATGCACTATTTTATCTGACCAGACTGAAAGTGTCGACTCTGAGAGTCGACACTTATAGGCCTGGGGGTTATTTTTGAGGTCGGCAGAACTCTCGACAAAAAGTGTCGACTCTGAGAATCGACACTTTTGTCTTGGGTGGTTTTTGTTCTTAGCAGGCAGAACAAGCGTGAACAAGTGTCGACTCTGAGAGTCGACACTTGTCCTGGGCGGTCCGAATCGGGTCTGCCGTAAGTGGTTCGAATCCTTTGGTATCAATCCCATTTGTAGGCATCTTTTACACCATTACCCTTAGGGCTTTCCTACATATTTAGGTGGTGTTTTGAGAAGGTTTTATGAAGGGCTTCCATGTCTTTTTGTCTCATGGCTCTTTGTATATTTAATGCTTACGATCTCCATCGAAGGAGATTATCCCTTGGGCTAATACTTTCTATTCTCTTGCATAGGAAGGAAGAAAGGGGGCGGCCACAAGATGAAGAGGAGAGGGCTTTGAGAGATAACCATTTTCTGATGCTTGCAGCTGCAATTGGAGCTAGGATTTGAAGGCCATCATCCTGTATGAGTTGCAAACGAGCAGGGATCTTCAAGGAAGATGACCGGCTGCTCCATCCTACTATGGATTCAACTCCCTCCGACCCAAGCATCGAGAAAAATCTTCGTATGGCCATTGGAGAACGAAGGGGAAACATGCTTCATATTTTACCCTTTTATTTGTGATGCTCTTCTTGATCTACATCCTGCTGTGAGCATATACTGATTATCTTGTATCTTTTCTGAATCAGAATATTTCTGTGTGTGGTGTACGGAGCTGTGTCTCCATGTGAGTTTTTAGTGCGGGGTGAGTTGCCTGACTGTGTGTGTGTGTGCTGCAGTGGCAGCATCTTGGGGCCAGGCCCCGTGTGTGTGGATTGCTACAGATGCAACGTGTGTGGTGTTGGGGTTCATCCCCGTTGTTGCTACATCTGTAGCATGTTAGTGAAGCCTCACCGGGTTTCGGTGAGGGGTGGACGTAGAGAGCCCATCGTGGTCCCGAATCACCTAAAAATCTGTGTGTTCCTTGTGGATGCCTGTGTGATTGCCCATTTCTCCTATCTCTATTCACATGTCTATTTATAGATTTTTATTCACTGTATCATCACACATTGCTAACTCTGCTATCCGTGTTTAGTAGTAGTTAGATCGATCTTTGCATTGTATACACGAGTGAGATCGGAAAGGTTGAGTGAACATTAATCTCACTTAAGCTCTGTTCAGGCTAATTAAAGTAGTTAATTCGATTTCAGCTGTAATTAGTTCTGATTGTTTTTAAAATCCGCCATCTCGATTGGGGGACAATTCAACCCCCCTTCTTGTCCGCCATCTATTCTGGGCCAACAATTGGTATCAGAGCCCAGTCTCTGATTTTTATTCGTGGACTTTACGGTCTAGGAGAAAAGATCACTTTATGATGGCTAATGTGAATGCGCATTCCATTCCTGTCTTTAATGGTTTTGATTATGCTATGTGGCTTGGAAAATTTTGTGTTTGGATTACTAATATTAATCCGAAGCTCATGAATCTAATCACTCATGGTTCTTACATTCTTCCAAAAAATGAGTCAAGGTGGACCGATGAGGATAAGAAAAAGAATTCTGATAATTTATTTGTTTTGAATGCTCTTAAGGCTGCTGTGGACACTAATCAATTTACTTTTGTCTCATCTTGTAGGTCAGCCAAAGAGATATGGGATCGGTTAAGCGAAGCCCAAGAAGAAAGCTGGAATAGTGAGTGCCTCGTGGCTAACAATGGGATTGAACGTCAAAGCGAGGAAAGCTCTAAGGTAAACTCCGATTCTGATGATGGAGATGAGCTTAGCTATGATGAATTAGTGAATGCTTATGATGAACTATTTGTTAGATACAAAATAATAAAATCTGAAAATTGAAAATTGAAAATTGAAATAGAAACTTGATAATTCTTCATGTGGAAGATGCACTGAGTTTGAAAAATTAATTGAGTCACATATGTTTGATGTTGAAGAACACAAAAAGATAATTGTAGATCTTAGAACTGAAAATGAATCTTTACTGGGAAAAATTTCAGAACTTCAACATATGGAAAAAGATAATGAGAATCTGAAAGAGTTGAATACTGCTATATCTCAAAAACTGCTCTTTCTTGAAAAAGGAAAAGCTATTCTAAATGTTGACAAATCTGAAAGGCTAAAGGAGCTAAGACATGAAATAGAAAGCTTTAAGAACATGAATGATAAAACTGTTGAATTGGAAGAGGAGTTGAGAAATCTGAGGAGTGATTTGTCTAAGTCTATCGACTCCAATGAAACCATGAATTCAATGCCTAATGAAAAAGTGAGTTTTCAAAAGAACGAACTTGAACATACTTCCATGAATGAAAATTCATTTGAAAAACTCCAAAATGAAAACAGTGCTTTGTTAATTCAGATTTCCTTGCTTGAAAGTAGATTGAAAAGTCTTGAAATTTTTGAAAAAGGAAAATCTATGAATGTTGATGAATCAGATAAATTTCTTGAGTTAAGACAGGAAATAGAAAATCACATAACTATAAATGTCATGTTGAATGAGAGAATCATTTCCTGTGAGGATGAGATAGTTAGCTATGAATTGCATGTTTTAACTCTTGAATCTGAAATTACTGATTTGAATGCATCCTTATCTAATTTGTCAAAGGGAAGGATAATCTGGATAAAATCTTAGGGACCAAAGTGAATTTCCAACGGGAAGGTCTAGGATATGAACCTAGTAAAAAGAAAGCCTTTGGTCTGAAAATGTAAACTTCATTTGTGAATGCTTCATGCTCTTCAAACATTTCAAATTCCCATTCTGTTGAAGAATCAAAGTCTAAATCCTCGACTCAATTAAGGACTGAGAAAACAAATCAACCTTCTAAATATCAAAATGGTCCTAAGAATCAAATGAAGCATAATCACATGAGAAAAGGTTCTAATGTTAACTGTCATTACTGTGGAAAGCATAGTCATGTTTTTGAAGATTGTTTTACAAAGAAAAGTGATGATTAGTGGTCCATCAAAAGAAATTTTTCTTGTCATTACTGTGGTAGATTTGGACATATGATGAATGATTGTTCTTCCATGAAAAATGATGATAAATGGTTTATGAAAAGAAAATCTTCTCGTTGCTTTTACTGTGACGAGAATGGTCATTCAATGGATGCCTGTGTCACAATGAGATGTGATGATGATTGGTGTTTCAGAAGATATAAGAATACATCTCCTCATGCTAGAACTAACCCATCGGGACCCAAGATAGCTTGGGTATCCAAATCTTCAAAGTGAGAATCTATTTTGCAGGGGGGCCTTGAGGCCAAGGAATGATAATAAATAAAGGGCTCTCAAGGTGAGAAAGAAAGATGGTTTGGATTTAAGATTCATTTTGCTTAGGTTCATTTTGAAAAATCTGAAAAGATAAATTTTGAGTCTAAAGGAAAGTGTTCGCACTTAAACATTTGCATTCCTATTTTGTTGACCTTTGCAATTACTGAAGGAATGAGATTTGGTGTTTCTGATAATTAGTTGTCTTGAACACTTCTCACTGCACATTATATGAATAATTTTATTTCTTAACTGTTTAACACTGCACATAAAGTCCTTCATACTTAGCTCACATTTTGTGAATAACTATTCAGTCTTGCATACACAGTTTACATACTTATTTTCATGCTCGTATCATGCATACCCTTGCATATTTGTAGATAGGAATGATTTTCAATCATCTTTCAATTTACATGCATATACTTGACTTATTTGTGTGCTTGAATGTCATGATTATCCGGTATATCAAATGGCGACTGTGGAAGATTAGATTTTCTCCAACTGAAAGCCTTCCCCATGCTTGATAGTGGTCTTCGGACCTACGTTCTCAGCCAAGTACCGATAATCAACTCGTGTGAAATTTTTACCTTGATGGATGTACGAGTGTATATAGTATATCACCCTTCCTTGAATACATCCTATGACCTTTTTTCCCTTGCTAGATAAAATTACTTTGATCTGGACATGTTTGTTTCATGGCACATATTAAGGGGGAGTTTTTGCTCATATCAGTGCATACACTTAGGGGGAGACATAACTATGATTAGACTAATTCATGTCTTACATTCAATACAATCACCCACACACTGTGCTCTTTTTGAGATAAATGATTCAATCTAATAAGGATTTCAATTATTCTACTCAACACTCCTAAGGGCTTTTGAATCTCTACATGGAAATCACATGTCTCGTGAGGAAAAAGTTATTTGCCCCACCAAAAATCCGTATAAGTGGAACGTGGATCCGAGTAGCCGGGAATCTTCCCTGAAATAAAGGAGGAAACTTGCGTCGAAAAGTGAAGCAAATCCACTATTAAAATAAGTGGGATTTGGCACCGAGTAGCCGGGAAGTGCCCCTGAGACAAAGGGTACAACTCGCGCCAAAAAGTGACAAAGTCCGCAGTTAAGATAAGTGACGAAACTGAGTAACCGGGAAATGTCTCTGAGATAAAGGGTATAACTCGCGTCAAAAGGTTAATCACCTTTTTATATTTAATCAAAAAGTTGGGGTTATACGTAGCTACCAATATTCGAGCATTGTGTATGGAAGTGTATGGAGGAACGGCTCTTTTTAGTGTTAGTTAGAAAATCTGATGATCCATATTGCTTTGGAATTCATTGCTCAATTTTCACATATACACTTTGGGTTTGATTGTGTGAATGTACTTTATGAATCTGTCAATTTTAATGGTTTATACAGTACCATCTCTTTGTAAGCACGACCTTCTTAGTATTGCTCATACACATCATGCTCCATAATCAATCGCATTGTTCTTAAACCTATCCCTAAGGGATTTGCTTGCCTTTATATCTTATTATGCGTGCTTGAGTGCTTGATTGCCTGATCTTGTTCATACATATCATACTTCATTTTACCTTGATGCATCCTTAGACTATACTTGTAAATAACATGTTACATCATCCCATTGTCAGTTAGTTTTTGTTTATGACAATACGGGGAGAATAATGTGCTCTTTAGCATAAATCTGCATATAGTTTAGAAACTTAGCATTTGCACATATTTCAAACATCTTGCATATGGCACATCAAATTTCATTTTCTTAATTGGTGCTCATGGCTTACACACCTTCCTTTCAAGATAGGTTATTGTTGGGTTAGTACGCCATTGAATTTATATTTCTGTCTCACTCGTTTTTGAAATTTCACATCTGTTCCACTAGTCCCCCACTTTTTGATAATGTCAAAGGGAAGAGAGAGTTTTGGTGGCCACAATATTTTGTCATCATCAAAAAGGGGGAGATTGTTGGGTTCGTTGTGCTCCCTCCTCGTCTTTGATATTGGTTTTGATGATTACAATATATTGTATGGTTTGATTGAGGTATATTTCATTGTCCTTGATGAAGGTGGTTTGTATACTCATAGAATTTGCTTGAGTCATGCTCCATGAACTGTGATGGAAGCCTATTCTCAATCTGATGAAATTGCATTGAAATGTTCTTCATTTAGCTTGGATGCATGGCAAAGTTGGTTTAATCGTTGGTTAAGAAAAACGGGGTTTTCTAGTGTCCTCATGCTTTTTGATATTAAGAATTTCAAGATGCTTGATATAGCATTTTCTTTATATTTCATACAAGTTTGGATTGACTCTGAATCTTTGGACTGAACTTGTATTCATGAGCAGATGGTTGAACTCATTTTAAGAATGGATTGTGTAAGCTCATGTGTTTGCATTGGACTGAATATGGAATTAATGTTAGGTTTGATTCATCTGTGCTTAACTTGAACCATTTATGAAATGTGGGTTTTTATGGTAATTGGATTGAAAGCCTTTGAAACATCTTTAAGTGTGGTGTTTGTTCTTCTCAATTGCATTGATCAAAGAATGACAAAATTATGTTTCTGATTAGTGCAGGATCTATAAGGCTCTCAGATCATTGGATAAATGGTAACAATTTACTTCTGAATTTGATTATCTGTTGCCATGAATGGGTTTGAAATATCTTTCATGAATTGGGTTCTCAAGTGCCCGTCAAGCATGTTTTTCATTATAATCTTGTGGTAGCATCATAGCTCTTTTAGCTTCCCATGGTTCCTTGTCAATCTCAAGTCTTATTAGTGATTATCTGGTTGATATGGATGAGTTTCATATACTTCAAATTGCTTGTATCATAGGCTTGACAGTTGATGGAGGATTGGGTGATTTGATAGTGTTTCTTATGCTATATTCCAAAGAGTGGTTTGAAATTCAAGATGCTAAACACTTTCATTGGTTTTAGTTGGAATGATGTTTATGATATGCCAATACCTTAATTCATTGCATGGCAATTTGTTTTGAATGTTTGGATGAGGAAATTTGGGGTTTCATTTAAGTTTAATTGAGGTTTCATGCATATCAGTAAAAGTGTCGACACTTATTTTCATGAGCAATGTTTGCATTATTTTATCTGACCAGACTGAAAGTGTCAACTCTGAGAGTCGACACTTATAGGCCTGGGGGTCATTTTTGAGGCTGGCAGAACTCTCGACAAAAAGTGTCGACTCTGATTTTGATAAATTTTTGAGAGTCGACACTTTTGTCCTAGGTGGTTTTGTTGTGTTCCCTGGTTTTGATGATAACAAATCATAAATCATTAGTAGATATTTAAGAAATATCTAACTTATTTTGGTTTGATAAATTGACTAAACTAGTACAGAAGAATCTCTCTAAGTGATGTCTCGACACGGGCTAATGATGTCTCGACACATCTAGAAAAGAAAGTGTTGATTCTTCCAACGTTTGAGCTCCGGCATAAAAGAATGTGTCGACACATCCAACCCATGTCTCGACACATCCAGAAGAAATCAAGCTGAAGCCATTCTGTCTAAGCATCTGGATTCACCGATGTCTCGACACACTAAGTGAAAAGTGTCGACACATTCGTGTGATAATCTCTGCACAGGGCGCTTTAGTCTCGACACCTTCTTACATCAACTCTGCACATGACTCACATGTCCTGACACCTTTTGGTGTTGTCTCGACACATCAGCCATGGATCTTCAAGACATTCACTAAATGTCCCGACACACTGGGTGTAAAGTGTCGACACATCCACTTTCAACCAGAACGATTCTTCAAGGTTTTCAATGGGATGTCTCGACACACTGCAAGGAAAGTGTCGACACACTCTTGTTCTACCAGAAAGGATCTGAATCCGACGGAAGTTGTCTTCAAGATCCAAAACTTAATCCAGAGGATCTGTTTGCTCTGGTAAAAGCCGTCAAAGTGCTTCTGTCTCAGAATACTATGATTTGGCAAAGATATCCTCTGAAGAAGATCGTACCTTTGCTGCTATGGTCTCCTACCTACCCACATTTCTGCAGACTTGACAGAATAGGAGTCAACTGTGCAAATGGAAGCAGATCAAATAATGTGGATGTGACATTCTGGGTGTTGCTTGAAAAGTGGACAACGTTGGTGTCGCCCCAGGACACCAATATATGAGGAGCATGAGCTCCAGTTCGAAGATGAGCATGCAAGCAAGAGGAAAAATGAAAAAGGTGGAAGACTTGCTGAGGAAGCCAGCCTCCTTCCTGATGCTGCTGGTGTGAGCACTTGAAGAAGAAGACGATCCTCTTCCTCACAATGGGAGATCTTCTTACAAGTAGAAGGGTTTCGTGAAGCTCCATCCAGATCTCTTAAAAAGCTTGAAGCTTGATCAAACTTCTTCTTCTAGGGTGGTGGTGAAGATCCAGGAAGAAGAAGAAGAAAGCCAAGGACCTCTCAAGCTCTTTCCCAGATAGGAGACTTTCTTTTCATTGTGTTTTACTACGATACTTTGTCTGGCAGTTCCATTTTCAGTTTGCTTTTCTTCAAAACAAACTCCATAGCACTTGATCCCTTCCTGTGTGTAGGAAGACAGGCGGTGTTGACACCGGTCTATGTTTTGGGTTGTGATACCTCAAGCTGTGTGGCAGTGGAGTGTGAGAGTGTTTCTCACAGTTAAAAGCTATGAATCAGTGGGTGTGCGTTGACACCAGTGAAGCCTCACCGTATTGTGTGAGGGGTGGACGTAGGTCTCTAGATTGAGACCGAACCACCTTAAAAGATCTTGTCTTGTGGATTGTTTCTCTCTTGTTCCAACGATAGAAGCTTGATAGGACCGTTTCCTAATATCATGTGTGTTTCTAGCTTCTTAGCTATTAACTAATATCTGCCTCATTATCAGTTGTGTTTGATCTATTTTTTATTTCTACAAAGAAGGGCAAAAAGGGGTTGATCTATTCACCCCTCCCCTCTAGATCTGCCTATCACCACTCAACACGTTGTATCAGAGCTAGTCTCTCTGTATGTGGTCTAACGACCTTGAGAGAACTGGTGATATGGCTACTAAAGGTCCTATGGCCGAAGGATATTCCGTAAATAGGCCTCCCTTTTTCACTGGGACAAATTATCCTTATTGGAAAAACCGCATGCAAGTCTTCATTAAAGTCCAGGATCATGAAGTCTGGCTAGTGATCAGCAAAGGACCATTTGAGCTGCCTCCGGACGAAGATACATGGACTAAAGAACAGATCAGGCAATCAACTCTGAACTGGGGTGCTAAGCACATCATGCAGTGCTCCCTTCATCCAACTGAGTACTCAAGGGTGTCAACTTGTAACACTGCAAAAGAAATGCGGGACCGCCTCGAGGTAATATATGAAGGGACACAGCAGGTACGTGCAACCAAAGCTAATATGTTGGTATCTGAATAAGAGAAGTTTAGAATGAAATCTGATGAGCCCATTTCAGACATGTATGCTAGGCTAACCTTGCTCACTAATGGCTTGACTGAGCTAGGTAAGACCTATTCTGAGCAGGAGATAGTAAGGAAGATTCTGAGATCACTAACTCCTATTTGGCATACAAAGGCCACTGTAGTTGAAGAATCAAAAGACTTAACTACCATCAAGGTAGAAGAACTCATAGGGTCCCTGATGACCTATGAGATGAATCTGAAAAACAAAGAAGTTGAGGTAAGTAAAAAGAAGCCTCTGGCTCTTAAAGCTTGACCAAGCACCAAGGACCTATCTGATGATGAAGAGCCTTCAAGCAGCAACACTGAAGAAGATGAAGTTGCCCTATTGACCAGAAAGTTCAGAAGGTTTTTAGGAAAGGAAGGTACAGGCTTCACTAAGAAGAAGCCCCAAGTAAAAAGTGGTTTCAGGCCAAGACCTGAAAATGCTAAAAAATCTGAAAAGCTTGTATGCTACTCTTGCAGGAAACCAGGACACATCAAGTCTGAGTGTCCAGAAGAAAATAAGAAAGCCATGCCTAGGTGGAAGAGCAAGAAGAAGCAGGTCATGGTATGCACTTGGAGTGATGAAGAAGAAGAAGAAACTGAAGATAACTCCTCTGAAGAGGAAAAAGATGATCTCTGTCTAATGGCCAAAGGAGAAAATGACAGCGAGGTGAGCTCTCCCTTTGAGCACTTCTCCACCGATGATTAGGAAGAAGCTTACTTTGAATTGATGAACAAATATGAAGTATACAGAAAAAAAAACAAAACCTTAAAGAAGAAGGTTGAATCATGTGGGCATGATAAAACTCTCAATGAAAAGATAATCTCTTTAGAAATTGAAATTGAAGATCTAAGAAAAATGAATGAGAATCTTGAAGAAGGAAGAAAAGAAATGAGAGATTTGGAAGATGAAAATGAAAGGCTAAGAGATGAAATTGATGAATTGAACTTAAAAATGTAAAGCTATGTAAAGGATAACAATTTGTGCAATGAAAAGTCTGAAGCCTTTAAACAGGTCAATTCTCAACTGTTGAAAGAAAATGAGAAACTTCAAAAGGACCTAGCAGATAAACAAACCTCTCTTGAAAAATTTATTGATGGGAGTGAAAACTTGAATGCCCTGCTAGGAACCAAAATAAACTTCAACAAAGAAGGACTAGGATATGAGCCCACCAACAAGAAAATATTTGCGCTAAAGACCACCACCTTTGTATCATCTTCCGAAGCATCAACCGCCAAATCAACACACCAAGAAAACGTTGAAAACAAAGGAAAAGAAAAGATAGGAGAACCAATCAACAAAACTTTCCAACAACCCAAAAAGGTTCACAAACAATCCCAAACAGGTCGACACCCGTCCAAACCTCAGCCTGCACATCACAAAGGAAGAGACAGTTACAATACTAGAACAGGTCGGGACACTCCATGGAATAGGTCGACACCCACCTGGTCAAATGCCCAACAATACCCCAGGTCTGCACCAACAGGTCGACAGTTTCCATACATGAGGTCGACACATCCCTTATCCAGAGACCGTTATAGACAGTGGACAGGTCGAGACTTTGCCTTCTACAGACCGACACCTCCATGGGTAAGGAACAAAAATGTTCCCTATGGTCATAGGTTCACTCAACCTCAACGACCTAGGCAATATGATACCTCTTATTCATCTAGACCAACCAACTGGAATAGATGGTCAAATCAACAATCCTCTTCCACCACTTCGAAAACTCACAAAGTCCAAAAGACTAAAGAGAAGAAAAATCTGAACTCCTAACAAAGCAAAGATGCTAAGAAACTTTAGATTTCAAAATCCGTGTTATCCTGCTTTACAGAAATGAAGAAATTATTGGGACCCAACTGTCCTTGGGTTCCAAACATTGTCACTTAATTCCTTGTGCTGGAGTGTCTTGCAACCGTGCACAACCATTGGTATCTTGACAGTTGCTGCTCCAGACACATGACTGGAGACAAAACCAAATTCTGTCTCCTGGTTGAAAAGGAAGCTGGACATGTCACCTTTGGAGGAAACAACAAAGAAAAAATCATTGGTTCAGGTAAAGTTGGTAAGAACCCCTCCAACTCAATTGATAATGTATTACTTGTTGATGGTCTGGAGTACAACTTGCTCAGCATTAGTCAACTATGTGATAAAGGTCATACTGTAGTTTTTGACTCTAATGAATGTAGAATCTTGCAACCAAATTCAAAAGAAATCAAGTATTCAGGTAAAAGAGTCAATAATGTGTACATGATTGACTTAGATGACCCTGCTCAGATAAATCTTTATCTTGCTGCACCCAAATCTGAATTAGCTTGTTTGTGGCATCGCAGACTGGGACATGTTAGTTACAACACTATTTATAAATTGGTGAAGCATTCCATTGTCAAAGGTCTGCCTGAAATTAAATTCAAACTGAACGCTAAGATTTGTGATGCATGTGCTCAAGGAAAATAGACTAGAAAGTCATTTAAAAGTAGAATTGAAAATTCATCATCTAAACCACTTGAACTAATCCATATGGACTTGTTTGGTCCAACCAAAATAGCTAGCTTAAGTGGTAAAAGATATGGTTATGTCCTGGTAGATGATTTTACTAGATTCACTTGGGTATTCTATCTTGCACATAAGAATAATGCCTTTGATGAGTTTCAGGCACTGTATATGCAAGTGAAGCAAGATGGTAAGCTTAAAATTTCTAACATTATTTCAGATCATGGTGGTGAATTCGACAATGCTGACTTTGAAAATTTGTGTAGGACTGAAGGAATCATTCACAAGTTTTCATCACCACGGACTCCTGAACAAAATGGGGTTATTGAGAGGAAGAACAGAACTCTCATAGAGATGGCACGACAATGCTTGCTGAAAGGCATCTCCCAAGGAGATTTTGGGCAGAAGTGGTAAACACTGCATGCTATATCATCAACCGCTCAATGGTAAGGCCCCTCACCAAAATGACTTCATATGAATTTTTGAAAGGTAAAAAGCCATCTCTCTTTCACATGGAAGTGTTTGGGTCAAAGTGTTTTGTTCATAACAATGACAAAAGAGTTCTAGACAAGTTTGAGCCCAAGAGTGAAGAAGAGATATTTCTTGGGTACTCTGACAAGTCTAGAGCATATAGAGTCTGTAATCTTAAGACCCTTTGTGTGGAAGAATCCCCTCACATCACTTTTGATGAGATTGATCACAACAACACTTGCAGGGAAGATGATGATGGAGAATTCCTAAACATAAGAGGAAAATAGAAACTTTCATAAGAAAAGACACAAGCAAATGAGGACTAAGGAGAACCAAGTAATACTCCAGTCACCGAAGCAGATGAAGGTAATGCTTAACCTGATCTAAGAGTGTTGAAAGATCATCCTTTGTAAAACATCTTAGGTAATCTGCATGACCGAACCAAAATTAGGTCTCATTTTAAAATCATGGATGAAATTGAACAACTTGCTCTTGTGTCTCAAACTGAACCAAAAAATATTGTAGAGGCCCTAAAAGATGAAAACTGGATCAATTCCATGCATGATGAATTAAACCAGTTTGAAAGAAATAAAGTATGACATCTTGTTCCCAGGCCTAAAGAAAAATCAGTCATAAGAACAAAATGGGTTTTCAGAAATAAACTAAGTGAAGATGGAAAAATAGTAAGAAACAAATCCAGATTGGTGGCTCAGGGGTATAATCAAGAATTTAGCGTAGATTATGAAGAATCTTTTGCTCCTATTGCTAGACTTGAGGCCATTAGAATTTTACTAGCATTTGCATGTTCTGATAAAATCAAACAGCAGCAAATGGATGTAAAGAGTGCTTTTCTAAATGGTCTTATTAAAGAAGAAGTCTATGTAGAGCAACCCCCTGGTTTTGAATGCACTTATTTCAAAGATCATGTTTATAAGTTGGACAGGGCTTTATATGGCTTGAAGCAGGCACCTAGAGCTTGGTACGACAGACTAAGCTCATACCTCACCGAACAAGGGTATTCAAGAGGTAATGTAGATCAGACACTATTCACCAAGAAATAAGGTAAAGATATCTTGATAGTTCATATTTATGTGGATGACATAGTATTTGGGTCCACTAAACCTCAAATGTGTGAGGAGTTTGCTAAATTCATGACCAATGAATTTGAAATGAGTCTAATGGGTGAGCTTCAATTCTTTCTTGGCTTGTAGATTAATCAAAGCAATGAAGGCTGATTTATCAATCAAGCCAAGTATGTGAAGGAGTTGTTGAAAAAGTTTGATCTGACCAACTGCAAACCTGTAGGAACTCCAATGGAGACTGCCACTTCACTGGATGCAGATGAACAAGGTATTCTTGTAGATGCAAAGAGATACAGAGGTATGATTGGATCATTACTCTATCTAACTGCATCTAGACCAGACATTCAGTTTAGTGTTTGCCTTTGTGCTAGATTTCAGTATAGTCCTAGAGAGTCCCACTTGACTACTGTCAAGCGTATCTTTAGATACCTTGCTGGCACTCAAGAATTGGGATTATGGTATCCAGCATCTTGTGATCTTTCACTTATTTCATATTCAGATGCAGATTATGCAAGATGCAAACTGGACCGCAAGAGCACTAGTGGCCATTGCTAATTTCTCAGTGGGTGTTTGATTTCTTGGGCTTCCAAGAAATAGCACCCGGTTGCCCTCTCAACTGTAGAAGTAGAATATATAGCTGTAGGGAGTTGTGGCACCTAAGTATTGTGGATCAAACACCAACTCCAAGACTATCTAATAGATCTTGGTTGTGTACCCATTCTATGTGATAACACAAGTGCTATAAATCTTGCAAAAAATCCAGTCATGCACTCTAGGACTAAACACATTGAAATTAGGCATCACTTTATAAGGGATGAAGTTCTCAAAAATCACTTTGACCTCTATTTTGTAGACTCAGAAAATCACCTTGCAGATATCTTCACAAAGCCCTTAAGCAATGACAGGTTCACAACACTAAAGAGAGAGCTTGGTCTATGCAGACCTCAGTCCACTCAGGTTTGAGCTATCAATTCACACCACTGTTCACATGAACATATGAAGTCGGTGCTAGTTCCGGTAGCACTTCATGGAGGTCGATGCACGTCATCTTATCGAACACTTTGTGTGCATGTCATGTTAGTGTGCATAGCATTTTCATCGAGCAGCTTGTGAGCATGGTGCGTACTTTGCACTGGGCAGATAACATCGGTGCACCTCTTCATCTTCTGTATCCAAGTCTGTGCATATCCCTGTAGCAACGCTATTAGGGTCGGTGCAACTTTTGCATTGGTACTAGTCTTTTATACTTTGCATACACAGGTCCGTGCACTTTTGCACTTTGAGCATATACACGTCAGTGCATCCTTTGCCTCATTCAGGTATGGGCACGTCTGTCAGCATACAACGTCTGTGCAAGTCACTGTAGAAGGGATATATAAGTCGGTGCATGTTTCTATGTCTAAGACATATACAGACGTCCGTGCACATTACTGTGCTGCATCCGAAGGTCCGTGCAGGCCTATCTTTGAGCATATTGCTGCCTTGTCCGCTCTTAGGACGGTGCATTTCTTCCCTCAGGCACATTTGAAGACGGTGCACGTTTGCGTCTCAGATTAATGTTATGTCTCATGTTGCGTCTCATGCACACCTAGGGTCTGTGCACGTTTGTGTTTCATATTTGCGCATAACCTACACCGAATGTATATGCCATGATTGAACAAGCATATCTTTTTTGATTAAGAACTAGTCAATTGGCCATATGAACCTTGCTTTGAATGATGGTCACATTCAGGGGTAGCTTGTTTGCATTTCTAGTTATTTTTAATTGAACATCATCTTATGACAAAATGGTATATCAAATGTTGAGAAGTGAAATGACAGGTTACGCCTGTCAGGAAACTCTCCTCATGCGTGAGGACAGGCCTCCGCCAAGTACCATGAGTCATAATTGCATATTGCTATCTGCATATTTGATCTCTAGTGCATAAGCATGTCTAAAGCTTTAGCATCCAATAAAGCACTTTTCAGTGGCAGCATAAGGTAAAACCATTCTTGAATGACAGTCTGAAAGAAGAAAGTCAGAGGCACTTGGTATCAGAAATGAAAACTCACAGAAGGTAAAAGATGACAGGTGTCTATCAGAATTAAAGACTCACAGAAGCTAGCAGAGAACAGTTTGATGTACAGTCAGGTGTCGAGACAGGCAGGACAAATCTCCTTGAACAGGTCGACACCCTACTGGTATGTGTCAAGACTTACAGCATAGAACCTGTTGATCAGATGGACACCTTCAAGTCATGTGTCGAGACTGTCTCTCAGCCGCCCTTGGTTTTGAAGATCAAATGGAGAGTTTCCTTGATTCCTTCTCCACACTGCTTCCTTCATTTCCATCTAAAATCTTTCGCCTCTGAACCCTCACTATTCACTGAGCATTAAGTGAGGCGGAGTTGAGAATGTTTTCATTCATCTATACAACCCTGGGTGAGTTCATTTATATTACTCCTTGTTGTGCCCCTGTGGTTTTGATGATTAGTTTTGATGTGAGTCAAACACTGTGAGTCACCATGTGATGTTCAGTCATTAACATTTTTCCAGATCATAAAGCATTCATATGTTCAGTCATTCTGTCAGATCATAAAGTCTGCTTGTGGAAGTCCTGAACATTGCATTCTGCATACATAAAGTCTACACATTGCCTTGCTGCATTACACACGCATTCAAAGTCTATACATTCTCTCGCCTGCAGGCATTCGAAGTCTATACATCGTCAATTGCAGGCACAGCAAGTCTGTACATCCCTTCATGGCATACAAAGTCTGCACATTCCTTTCTGTTATGTTTGTGCATCATTACAGCAAGACTGTACATCGTTGATACATGCATTAACTGTGAGCATGGCATAGTCAGTACATTGTTCGTTGCAAGCGTGTCTGCATATGAATTGATCTTGTTTGCATGGCATTTCATCGAACATATTATGCATACATAAAGTCGATGCAAGCATGCAATAGAGTCAGTACATTGATCAAGTCTGTACAGCCAATGCATTTCATGTCTCTCATGCATCATTCAAAGTCTGCACAACCTGTGTTTGCAAGACTAAGTCTGTACATTCTTTGACTGCATGCCTGAGCATCCATTTTCGTTGTGCATACTTTGATAGATGCAAAGTCTGTACATCGCACAGCATGCACATCTTCAAAGTCTGTACATCGCACATCATGCACGCCTTCAAAGTCTGTACATCACACAGCATGCACGCCTTCAAAGTATGTACATTCATCAATGGCTGTGCAATCCTTCAAAGCAAGTCTGTACATCGTTCTAGCGTGCACACTAAGTCTATACACTCGTTATCATGCATTCAAGTCCATACATTGCCTACGAACATACAAGTCCGTGCAGACTACAGCTACAAGTCTATACATTGCATATGTTTGTGAATCACTCAAAGTCCATACACTGCATGAACGCACACACAAGTCTATACATCCGTTTGCCTTGCTTCATGCACAAAGTCTATACATCCATAGCAAGTCTGCACATTGGTTGTCGCATGCAAGCAAAGTCTGTACAACAGTCAATCTCACTCAGCGTCTCATGCTATCAAGTCTATACATTGTCTAGCACACATACATTCAAAGTCTGTACATCCGACCGTCTCATTCAGCGTCTCTTGCTTGCAAGTCTATACACTGTCTACCCTGCACGCACTGCAAGTCTGTACATTGTCTAGGTTGCAAGTCTATATACTGTCTGCCCTGCACACACAAGTCTATACATTGCATTTGGGCATCAAAGTCTATACACGCTATCAAAGTCTGTACAACCTTTGTGTTAGTTAAGTAACTCTATACATTCATCGCATTGGTTCTTAAGTGCTTCGTTGCAGTCTGTATAAAGTTGCATAGTGAAGTTTGTACAATTTGTGTGGCTTGTTCATGCATGTGCTGTCTTGTCAGTGGGTCAGTTAAGCAAGTCTATACAGACTTGTTCCATGCGTTAGTTTAAGCAACTCTATACATTCATCGCATTGGTTCTTAAGTGCTAGGTTGAAAGTCTATACATGCTGTAGTTCAGCATCTTTACATACACAGCATGCACGCAGACAAAGTCTGTACAATCCCTTCCATGCATTCTAAGTCTATTCATGCTTCGGATGGCATCAACTAGAGTCTGTACAGTCTTTATTTTAAAGTCTGTACACGGTTGCCTTGTTGACTTAGTAAGTCTATACATTCGCTATGGCTTGTTCATGTATCTTTCTCATCAAGTATGTACATTGCTTGACATCATGCCTGTGCACTCATCGTCAATGTACATACTCTCCTATATGCATTTGTGCATTGTTCAAAACAAGTCTGTACATCGTCCTTTGGTTCAAAGCTTGAACTAACTCGATGCATCCATTCTTCTCTTCTTTCAGGTTGATTCAAGCTGATGATGCACGTGATCCAAGAATAGAAGATGGCCCTAATCGTGACACGTGGAACCACTGTGCTGAAATGCTGCCACGTGGACTGAGGCCTCTGGGCGGGAATCATGGAGACCACACGCCCTAGCTGTCATCTGCTATATATATGAAGCTTCTTCATCTGTAGAAGACTGATCGTGATCGAAGTAGAAGCAGAGACAGAGTCTACACGATCCAGAAAAAGAAAAGGAGAAAGAGAGAAGAAGAAGAAGAAAGAGAGAGATATCCTTTGAGAGCAGAGATCAAGAGAAGAAGAGAAGTGCAGCAGAGAAGAAGAGAGATAGAGAGAGAGATAGAGAGTTAGAGGAGAAGATTTAGAGGAGAAGAAGGGAAGCTGCTTGAAGATCTGCTCCTACTGGACCATGGATCAAATCCAGGCCAGTCAGCTCCGTTGAGAGCCACATTTGTGCTATCATCTTTTACAGCTTTCTGATTGCTGTATTTTTCGTCTCTTATTTTTTACTTTACACTTCCTTGTTTTTTGTTTTTCCGATACTCTGTAGAGAGGTCGGGGTTCCTCCGGTTGGTTCAGGAGAAGGGAGATCTTAATCTCCGGTTGCAAGTGACTGGTGTCGCTTGTGGGTTCCCTCCTGGGTGGAGGAAGAGAGACCTCGGTCTCTGGTTGCTAGTGACGGGTAGTCACTAGTGGTTTCCCTCCGGTCTGGAGGAAGAGGGTGTAGACACGCCAAAATTGACATTTTGTTGATCAAATCTCATGTTATTATGTAAACGCCCCAAGTGGACTTCAATATTCCTATAATATAAAGTTTTTCTATTTTTTTCATGAGTTTTCTGCATTTTTCCTGCATTTTTGTGAATCACGACTTGACTAAGGGCGTTACTTGATAAAGTAACGACCTGTGATAAGGCGTTTTAAAAGAAAGGACGACCGTATGTAAGGGCGTCAATTCCTGGTATTATCCTTTAATTTCTGGAATTATCTATTTTCAAAATAAAAGGCTTTTTCTGAGTAACGCCTTTCCTCAGGGCGTGTTTTGAAGAAATGCCGTTTTCGCAGGCGTGTTATCTCAGTTTCCAAACGGAGGAAGTTTTCATTTCCAAAATTAAACCCAGGAAGAAACGGCCTTTACTATGTCGTTTTTTAATAAACGCCTCTGTACAGGTCGTCAATTCTTAAAAGACGCCCTCTCTCAAGGCGTGTTTTCACTCCAGAGTCCTTCTTTTCCCCATCTTTCCCTCACAGTTCCCTGCTATCCTTGGACTCTTGCTCGATCTTAATCCTTCCTTGGATGCCTCATTACCCATTCTTATCATTACCTCGTTTGATCACATCCGATTGGAACTATAAAAGAAAACTTCATTCGCTCGTAAAAGAGGTTGAAGATTTTAAGTATTCAATAGGCACCCTGAGCATTTAGAGGTCAAGACGTGAGTTATCAAGCAAGCACGCAGAGCTTCCTCCTTCGAGCATTGATTTTTCTTCATCCCTCTGCATCCGTTCAGCGTCTTCCCGGTTCCCTTCACTCTTGTCAGGGAGAGCAGGGCGATATATATATATAGCTTGTCTGTTGTTCATCACATTCTTATCATCACTATTGTTACCTGTCGTTAGTTCTTTTACCGCATTTAGCATATCATATTCTTCCCAAGTTCTCTGCTAGGGGTTTACAAAACAAAAAAGAAGGTGCGCATGTTGATGTCTTTTCATCATTTTTATGTTGGCTCTTGACTGATACTATTGCATTTTGGCTGATCCCCTTCTCTTTTCCTTGTTTTTCATTGTCTTCTTTTACAAGGTAATCAATCGAGAAAACCCACTTCATCTGCCGGCCGATTGGAGTTGGAGGAGGAGACCCACATTCATCCCGCATCCCACTTTTCACTAGGTACATGCGATCTCATTTCTTCTTATTGAGGTAAACCCTCTGGCGATCACAACTCCCCTTTAGCACCTCGTGCTATATTCTTTATCACATCTTATACATGTTATCATCATTGTTATTTTTTTTTCACGCCCTGGTATTTGAGGATTTTTAATCCGATCTACAAATTGGCGATCACGGTGGGACATCCACTGTTTTCTTTGTTGATTACCATCACCATTGGCACCCTCGTGTGCCCTTTCCCCTTGACACCCTCGTGTGTCCTTTCCCCTTAGGCACCCTCGCGTGCCCTTTCCCCTCGGTACCCTCGGTACCCTTTCCTTTGTGCCCCTCGGGCACCCTCCATTGTGCACCCTGCACACTCCCCGGATCAGTCAATTGCTGCTTATTAACGCCTTCGACAAGGGCGTCTTTTGATTTAACGCCCCTCACAGGGACGTGTTTTTATTAATTAACGCCCCCCTCAAGGGCGTGTCTTTATTGCATCTGCTTGCTTGATCTCCGCTATTTTCTCGTCTGCTATTTAGCGCCCCTTATAGGGACGTGTTTCATTGATTAACGCCTATCTCCAGGGCGTCTGTTTCTATAACTGCGGTTTGTTACATGCTGATTATACTGTATGTGGAATAACGCCCCTCTTCGAGGCGTTTCACTTCTTATCAACGGCTGTCATTAGGGCGTTTCTCTTTATCATAACTGCTGTTCGCTGCATCCTTATCATATTGCCTGTGAATTAACGCCCCTCTCAGAGGCGTTTCATTTATTATCAGCGCCTTCCATCAGGGCGTGTCTCTGAGTTTTGACGTCCTCAGTTGCAGGCGTCCTTTCTTTATAACGCCTCACCCTAAGGCATTTTTTTTCTACGGTCTGTGAGACCCTCACAGAGTTCACGACAGCCACGCTGCCGTGTTTTCATTTTATCACGACCTGCCTTAGGGCGTGTCTTTCCTCTTGCTGTAAACACGACCTTTCCAAAGGCGTGTCTTTACTGTTCTTTTCACAGATTGGCTATTATTCATTGCTGAGCATTTGTCTTGATATTACATTGCTGATTGGATTATCTTGATTTGCTGGCTTGGTTGAGAGACCTCCTCTCTCTATCCTAGGATCCACACACCCTTCTTGGAATCGGGACGACCCTCCATTGAGCATTCCGTCTCTTTGGACCGGAAAATCCCTTTTCCAAGACCTCCGTAAGTCCCCGCACCCGTGGATTCCGTCACGGACGCCGGGCTGGTTGTACCCTCGAAGTACCTGGAGTTTAGAGAACCTATACGTTGTTAAAAGAGAGAAGAACTTAGTTGACCCGGAGGTTACATTCGGATCAAACTAGGTCTCATTTGGCAAAAGAGTGAACCTTCACAAATAATCCACCCTAAATTTAAACATCAAACATTAAAATCTTGCGTTTCTTGCCAACCTTGTTTGCATAAAACATAGTTGGGTGATTTGATTGCTTTGTTTGGATTGAATATTTTGTGATAGTTCCTTCATTAAACATCCTCTCTCTTAAGAATGAAACTCCGTTCAGGTAAAACCATCAACATGTCAGGCAACGGGTACTCTTATGATGATGAGAATGAGAACATAGTTGGTCAATATGAGGACCCTCTCCAAGATTCTGTTTATTATGAGGGGAACTACCTTCCTCCTCACCCCCATTACTCACAAGTCCATGTGGTCGATACCACCATCCATGAGGCGGACCCTTCGTCTCAAGTTCCATCTTCCAACACTTCGGGGAACCCTTCCTCATCCATCAACGTCACAGATTTGATCCAAGCTCTCTCCCAGTTGGATGACTCCCAGCGGCAAGCCATTCAGGCCGCTTTAAAGGGGAAATCCGTCCTTTCATCTTCCTCTACTCCCCCTCCGGCCGTGAGTGGCCATCAGATTGCTAATGACCAGGCGATCTTGCATCCCCCTTCCTCTCGTCCACAAACGCCTACTGCGGCCATGCCGGCCCAGTAGGCGAGCTATTCGGCGGTTAGGCATCAATCCTTCCAACCTCCTCGGATTCTACGAACGCCTATACCGCATTCTTTTGTTCAGAATCAGGCCCCAGTCGAGCCCGATACCAACACTCTCTTGATTCAGAAGCTGGCCAGCATGGAGGAGCAGCTCAAGAAGGTTACAGCAACTAAGAATGCTCCGGAAATTTCTCTTCCTACGTTGCCAGTGTTCCATTTACCACCTTCTGAAATGCCGAATTTCCGGCGATATAATGGAATAGGCAACCCATTCATTCATTTAAAGGATTTCCGATATGAGACTTCTTTCTGGAAAGACAATAAAGCCTCTTTGGCCTATTTATTCAGGAGATCTCTTGAGGGACCCGCCCTCGAATGGTTTTATTCTCTGGAGCCAGCTGATGCCGGGGATTTTGATGTTATCCAAAGGAAATTCTTGCAAAAGTACAGAGACCGGGTAGGACCATCCCTTTCTGTTACAGATCTGGTCGCTGAAAAGATGAAGCCCGAGGAAGACTTCATTATATTTGCTGACAGGTGGCGGTCTATGGCCGAGAAATTGAAGGACACATTGTCGGAACAAGAACAAGTAAAAATGGTCATTTCTAATGCAACTCCTCAATTCCGGCACATTTTGGCCATGAATCGGCTGACAACTATGGAAGAGCTCTATGAAAGAGCTCGTTATATACAAACACAAATGAAGGATTCGCCCATCATGGGCATGTTTGAGCCGAAGCCTCGGCTGTTTAAAAAGAATACAAATGTCAACAGCGGGCCCACGACTGAGGGCACTGTCATAAACGAGCAGGTTGGCGTAGTTGGTCACCCCCACCACCAGTCAAACCCACGACCTCCGCCACCTCCACAGCAAAACCCCCATTTTACCTCCGCTCCACAACGCCACTTCACACCCCAACCTTCTTTTGCTCCATCACCGAGCCAAGCGCCTCGCACCGACCCTCCAGCACCACCACAATACCATCAGGTCCCCCCACCTTCCAACTATGGCCAACAACAACGGAGACCACCGCTTGGCCCCAAGAGGGCCCATTATCCGCCACTCCCAGAGAGTCTCCCTGACATTTTTAATGCTTTGATGGCCGCCAACCTGCTCGTCCTACCAAAAGAAAGAACGGTGTGGCCCGACAATGTTGACACATCCCGTTACTGTGCATTTCACCGCGCCCCTGGTCACAACCTTGATCGTTGTTTCCATTTCAGAGATCATATTTATGATTTGAATGACCAGGGTGGCATTAATTGGGATGAAATGAGGCAAGTCATCGCCACCATGAAAGAGAGAAGGCCGCATCGGCAACAGCAAAATCAGCAACAACAACAGCCAGCTCCGCAGCAAGTTCAGCCACAGCAAGCTCCAGCACCCCAGCAGGATATGGGGATTGTCCGTAATCCATTGCCGGAGCACGCTCCTAATCAACACGTGAACCCTGTCACGTCTCTCTACGAGGTGGAGAGAGGGCAGGGATGGCACGAAGAAAACGCCTCTGTCGGGGCATTCCACCATGATCCAAACCAAAATCAAACTCCGCGCCTGTTGCGCGTTCCTCCTTCTCCTTCTAGTCTCCTATCGGGACGTTCTCTTTTACGCCCCGTCAACCCACCTACCACCACCAATTCCACGGCCTTGCCGGCTCGTGCTCTTCTTAACCGCTTACCACCACAGCAACCTGCCATTCCACCTTCCACCACCAATCCTACATCCGCGCCCTCCAGGCCACTCCTACTCCGTTCACCGCCAGCACCCGCTACCCCCTCTACCACTCCTACACCGGCAAGAGTTCCTCCACCATCAGTACAACCACCTTTTGTGCCACGATCTCTCCTTATTCCACCACCTGCCAATACCCCTCGCATTCGGATATCCCTTTCTTCTCTCACGCCTCCTGCGAGGGTACCTTCTTCAAATACTCCTCCCGTGCCTCCCGCGGGGGCATCTCTATTAAACACCACTACTACGCCTCCTACAGGGGCGCCCCTTTCATTGAATTCCCCTTTGGTATCCCCTAGCAGGATCTCTGCTACCGACATTCCTTCCTCCTCTTCCAACCCTCCTCCTAATATTGCCCCGACAGAGGCGCGTCAAGGCGTAGCGCCGCTCCGTAGTGGACGGATGTTCCACCGTGTTTTCCCACAGAGAGAGATAGAGCCCGTGCAGGGGCCGCAAGAGCAGGAACAGGAACAAGATTCAGTGCCGGGAACTCAGTATGATCTGTTAAAGCACTTGGATCGCACTCCAGCCTGAATCTCCATCCTTGAATTAATCAAGAGGTCCACCACTCATCAGCTGGCCCTGAAGGAATACCTGCAGAAGGTCATGGTCAATGAGGACCTTCCAGTTGAACAGATAATTACGGTCTTGACACCTGCTAGCAGTCAGCCGGCAATCACATTCCATGAACATGAGTTAGCACCTCTACCGGCAAGAAAATATGCCCTGTGTATTACGGTTGATATCAACAAGGTGGCTGTTAAGTAGTGTTTGGTAGACACCGGTGCATCTATCAATGTGTTGCCTCCAAGCACTCTGAAGTTATGCGGTATCCCTGAGAGCCAGATTCGGCCATCCACCATTACTGTCACTGCATATGACAATACAAAGAAACCCCCTCTGGGTATGATTACTCTTAAAGTCAGCTTAGGTCCAGCCACCATTACGGCAGATTTTCATATTCTGGATATGGACCCGACCTTTAATGGCATCCTGGGTCGCCCTTATATTCAGCAGCTTGATGCAGTGCCCTCTACAAACCATCAATGCCTTAAGTTTCCGCACAAGGGCCGCATTATCAAGGTGACCAGCGTGCCGATCTTACCAGAGGAGGACATTCATGTAGCTTCATCAGTTCCTTCTATATGGCCAGCCAACAAGCCGTTATTATCTGTGCTGGACATTCCCCACTCTCAGCCGATGCTGTCTGAGACTGTTACAACGGTTGCTATGACACCCCTGCCTTCTAAGGGGAAGAAGAAAAAGAAAAATATGATGAATACCCCCGGCTGGAACATTCTGATAAGAATGGGATATCAAGATGGCAAGGGCCTGGGCGCTAAACTCCAGGGCAAGATTAGGCCCATTAAGCCTCAAAAAGTGGTTGCACGAGGCGGCTTAGGCTACAAAGCACCGGGCAAGAATGAAGGAGAGCCGTGGGCTGTTATGACGTCCACCTTCAAGCCAGATCGCCAGCCGCTCACCTGGACTTTAAAGACACATTTTGTCACCGGTGGCGTTCAGAACAATGAACAGACTACCATCATTACATCATTGCTTGATTGTCAGGATGTGCACGCTAGACAGTTTGCTCGTCACATTGCCCCATTGGCTACTTACAAAGCCCTGGAGTCGTTAAGGCCAGATAAAAGAAGAAAAATGGGTGATCCGGAATGTGACTGGTACAGGTGGTTTGACATGAATGACATCACTTTCTCTTTAAGCCGCCTGTTCATGCCGACAGATCCAGAATGGCCGCCATTGATTCAAGAATTGATTGAAATGCCTGCCGCAATCACAGATAAAAGACAGATGTTAAGTGACTACACAGATACGGGGGAGCCAGATGTCCCCTTTGAAGAAGGATTCTCCGTGGATAGGCTGTGGACCGGCCTTTTCTCCCTCACTTCTGTGCATCCGTCTGTGTTGGTTTCACTCTATTCCCGTGGGTTTGGTCACGTGCCGCGACCACCACCGATTACCATCAACTTATCTCCCAATTCAATTCAGATTTCCTTCCCTATTGCTCCTTCGCTCCTCGAGCGATTTTCCAAAATCTCCATCTCGCCCCCGCGTGGGCCATCTCTGATTAAACCTTTCTACAAACTTGCAATCTCCACTCCACCTACTATTCTCCCTTCACATTGCTTTTTACTTGAAAAAGAAAATAAAAACAAAGGAAAATATGAAAACGAAAAAAAAAACGCCAAATCTCCAATATTCCAATCCTCCATTTCTTTTGAGGAGACCTCCTACTTTTCTCCCGAGCGCGTCCCAACCCAGGGGCCGCTCTTCCAAGATTCCTTGATAAATCTTTTCTCCCCCTCTGGTGAGGGGCCCTCCCCTGTATCACCTCCTGTATCCACTTTATCACCTCCTTCTTTCCCTTATAATCAAGCTAGTTGCTCTTCCTCCCTTTCTTCCTCTTCTTCTAATAAAAATCATGGGGTAAATTCACACAAGAAGGCCAAGGGTAAGCAGATTCCTCGCAGATTTTTGTTGGATTTGGCCATTAGATGCCAAGCTTGTTTAGCTCTGCCTGAGTTTGTGGAAGATCCAATTATCCTGCCAGAGTTAGAAATTGAGGATTCTATCGCTTCTAATGAGGGTTTGGGTGTCTATGAAATTATGAATGATGAAGACCCTATTGAAGAGGGGGATGAGAGTTATGAAGAATATGAGTACGAGGCTGATGCTTTTGCTAGTGGAATAAGAAGATTCGACGAACCATCAGCCTCTGTAGAAGAACCGACCAAAGAAATTAATCTGGGTACTGAGGAAGACCCTAGGATTGTCCTCATAAGCAAAAATTTACCGCCCTCCGAAGAGGAGGCGCTCATTTTGGTTCTGCAAGAATACAAGGACACGTTTGCGTGGGGTTATGAAGATATGCCTGGATTAGACCCTGCGCTTGTTGAACATCGCCTTACACTTAAGCCAGGGTCTGTCCCGGTAAAACAACGGTTGAGGCGTTTCCACCCTAGCATGGCTTTGAAAATGAAAGAAGAGGTCGATAAACTCCACAAGGCTAGATTCGTTAGAGTCGTCCTCTATCCCAATTGGGTGGCTAACATTGTCCCGGTTATGAAGAAAGATGGAAAAGTTCGAATTTGCATAGATTTTCGGGACCTCAACCGAGCGTGTCCTAAAGATGACTTCCCCTTCCCTCATATTGATGTGTTGATTGACAACACGGCAGGATTTGAGACTCTTTCTTTCATGGATGGCTTTTCAGGCTATAATCAGATTCGCCTGGCCGAAGAAGATCAAGAGAAAACTTCATTCACTACACCATGGGGCACATATTGTTATGTGGTCATGCCCTTTGGACTTAAGAATGCTGGAGCCACTTATCAAAGGGCTATGATGGCAATTTTTCATGACATGATTCATATTTATATTGAGGTGTATGTGGATGACCTGGTTGTGAAATCAAGAACAAGGATTGAGCATCCTGGGGTTCTGGCTAAGGTTTTGCAGAGATCCCGAGACTATCAATTGAAAATGAACCCCAAGAAGTGCGTATTTGGCGTTTCTTCAGGGAAATTACTTGGATTTATCGTTAGCAAGAGGGGAATTGAAGTTGATCCCAACAAGGCGAAGGCCATTAGAGATATGCCTCCTCCCAAGAATTTGAAGGAAGTTCGAGGATTAATCGGGAGGTTGCAATTTATTCGCCGCTTCGTCTCCCAGCATTCACAAAGATGTAGGCCGTTTTACGAGCTTACTAAGCCAGGAGTCAAGTTTAATTGGGATGATAAATGTCAGACAGCCTTTGACGGATTGAAGGATTATTTGGTCAATCCTCCTGTCCTGAGGCCGCCAATTCCAGGTAAGCCACCTATTCTCTATGTTTCAGTCCTGGATGACTCCGTAGGTGCTGTCTTAGCTCAAGTGGATGAGGAAGGTAAAGAGAGGGCAGCATACTACTTGTCTAAGCTTCTTAACCCCTGTGAGCAGAGATACTCAGCCATGGAGAAAACTTGTGCAGTTGGTTTGGGTAGTTCAGAAGATAAAACACTATTTCCTAGCTCACGAGGTTCACCTCATTGCTCGCATGAATCCAATCAAATTCCTCCTTGAAAAATCTATCCTCACTGATCGATTGGCACGCTGGCAAAGCTTCCTTTCTCAATTTGACATCACTTACATTCAGCAAAAAGCTATCAAAGGTTATGCCATTGCCGAGCATCTTGCTCACCACCCTCTCCCCCGCTTTGATCCTGTCAATTCAGAGTTCCCAGATGAAGAATTAATATCCATTAATCAATCCCATGATCCTATGTGGACGTTACATTTTGACGGAGCTCTTAATTCTCAAGGAAGAGGGATCGGCATGGTTCTTTTAACACCCGAAGGAGTCACCATTCCATTTGCTGCTCGGCTCACTTTTCCCGTCACCAATAACATAGCCGAGTATGAAGCTCTTTTGGCCGGTCTTAAAACCGCTCATCAATATGGTGTCACTCATTTACGAATTGTCGGTGACAGTCAGCTTATTCTACGCCAAGTGTTGGTCAAGTGCCGCACCATCAATCCTAAGCTCAAGCCCTACCAGGAGCTCGCTTCAGCTTACGCCAAACTCTTCACTAAATTGATTTTCGTTCATGTCCCGCGTAGCCAGAACATTTTGGCCGACGCACTTGCTTCCTTAGCTTCCGCTTTAGTCTTCCCTTCTGAGCATGATTTTCATGTCCCCCTGATTCATCAGCGTGATACTCCAGCCATTAGGGATCGTGCTTTTCTCGATATTAGGGATCAGGTGCTTGAGAAGGTTAGACGGAAGGAAGCTCTTGAAGGCAAAGAGGTCATGCTATTAGATTGGCAAGAAGAGTTGGCTGACGAAGAAAAGCCTTGGTATTATGAGATTGCCAGATACTGTGATGATCAGTCTTATCCCGAGGAAGCCACAACAGAAGAGAAGAAAGCAATAAGAAGAGTGGCTCAACGTTATACTTTGGTTGGAGGTGTGCTTTACAGAAGAGGGCTCACCGGTGTTTTATTGAGATGCCTCGATGATGATGAATCTTGGAAAGTTGTGGAAGAGGTGCATTCTGGTGTGTGTGGTGGTCATGTGAACAGCCAGATGCTAGCTAAGAAGATCCTTAGACTAGGTTTCTATTGGCCCACTCTAGAAGAGGATTGTTCTATCTATGTTCGAAGGTGTGTTAAGTGCCAACTGCACGCCGACAAGATTCATTCTCCTGCTTCTTCACTCCATCCTACGTCCTCCCCATGGCCTTTTTCCATGTGGGCTTTTGATATCATTGGACCTCTTGGTGATTCGAACCTCCTGACCAAGCAAAAATCATTCATTCTCACGGCAACGGAGTACTTCACCAAGTGGGCGGAAGCAGAAGCTTACGTGGAAATTAAAGCATCAACCGTCTGCAAATTTATCAAGAAGAACATCATCACGAGGTTCGGCATTCCGAGCACCATCGTCACCGACAATGGGCCTCAATTTATCTCTCAAGATCTCAAGGATCTCTGCAACAGGTATAACATTGCATTGCATCATTCTTCTCCCTATTATCCGCAGGGCAATGGCCAAGCAGAGGCCACTAATAAAACCTTAATCAAGATTGTTAAGAAGACGTGCGAGGCTAATAAATTCTCAGACTGGCCAGACAAGCTGGTTGAAGCTCTTTGGGCCTACCGCACTTCTATTCGAACCCCCACTGGGCAAACTCCTTTTGCCCTTACTTATGGAATGGAGGCCGTAGTCCCGTATGAGATTCTTATCCCCTCTCTGCGAGTACAATTGGATGAGGAGCTCTCTATCGATGAACGTCGTGATTCACTCCTTGCCCAATTGGAACTCCTAGATGAGAAGCGTCTGGTCGCCACTGAGCATGCGCGCGTTTATCAAAACAGGCTCTCACGTTTTTATCAAAAGAAGGTAATTGAGAGAAAATTTAAGGTCGGTGAAATGGTAATCAAAAGAATTTTTGTAAAACCAGGTGGCCCTCGTTCAAAGCTCCAACCAAATTGGGAAGGGCCGTTCATCATAAAAGACGTTTATCCTGGCAATGCTTATAAACTGGTTAATGCTGAAGGAGAGGAATTAACTCACCCCTGGAACGGTTTGTATCTCAAGAAATATTACCCCTGAACAAAAATCCAAACAAAATTTCAAAACTTCACAAAAAATCCAAAGAAAATAGAAATCTCCCAAAATAATCAAAAAAAAAGTCGAATATTTTCAAAATCAAAAACAAAAAAAAGAGTTTTCTTTCATGGTTCTCCTTTTTGGGCTGACATGACAGGCGAAGGTCCACGGTCCGAAAGGTCAAAATTCAGAATCCATTTGTCAGTCTTGCTAATTTAAAATGGAAGTTGACCCCGCACACACTACACACTTTACTCTTGAGCTCAAGTAGTGCAAAATCTGATTGAAAGTCGAAACCAGACTAAAGGCGAAAGACGATATCCATTCTTTTTCTTCTTCGGCCCACAAGGGAGGAAGGGAGGTCTCGAGGTAGACACGCCAAGCCTATCCACCGCCCTAGTAGGAGGAAGTCAGGGCCCAAAAGGGAACAAATGCCACAAAAAGCCCAAGTACAATTAGGTTGTTCATCAGTTCAAATCTATTCAATGCAAATCAATTCTAAAGTGAAAGTCAAATGGTGAAAAGAAAAGCATGTCAAGAGGGCAAAGTCCCCGCAAGGAAAACCTTGGGCGTATGCATGCAATACGAAAAGAGGCAAAAGGCAACAAAGCGTCCCTACGCCAAAGACCGAACCCCAACAGGCATAGAGTAGGGGAGGTAGCTTTGCCTCAGGTATCTCTAAATCTTTTGTGGACTTCCTTATACTTTCTTTTTTTATTTTTGGAAAAGTCATGAACCAGCAGAATGGCCGAGACAAACTGAAGAGAATGCACTATACGAAATCTTGTGTATAAGTTTAACAATATTCACGCCAATTCCCCTTTTAATTATTCAAGAAAGGTTAATGGATCTTAGATGATGACCGAGTAGGGCCCACCACCTTAATTTCTTTATCAGCTCAATTTGGGAGGAATAGAATTAACGCCTTTGTTCAAGGCGCTTTAATGTTAATTCACGCCTATCTTAAAGTCGTTTCTTTAAAAATAACGCCTCTGGGAAGGTCGTGTTTTCAACAAAATTCAAAAAAATCTTTTCACAGTAACGCCGTCTCCGAGGGCGTCTTTTACTTGAGTAACGACCTAATCTAAGGCGTGTTTTTCAGAAAATCCCTAAATATATATATATACTGAAAAGAACAAAAAAATAAATTCTTCATATTGCATGAGTTGCATTCTTGCCTGGACATCTTTTTAATTATTGTTTGCATATGTGTGATTGCATGAGGCATCCACGAGTTTTGATTATTCCATTTTGCCTTATTAAAGGCTTGGCCCCTTGACCCATTACTAAGGTCAGAATATGGACACCCCTTGCTCATCGGGCAAGGGGCCAAGTCGAACAGATGAATTAACCTGTTTGTTCAAGTGAAAACCGCAGCTGCAGATATAGGGCAAAATAAAGCAAACACATGGAACGTGGAAAGAAAAAGTACACAAACACAAGTCCACAACCATACAAGTGCTCAGGTAACAAAAGCTCAAATCTCCTATATATATATATCATCATGTCTATCATGTACAGGTGTGAAGGTGGAGGAGTACAAGTACAAAACTCTCAGCTCTCGCCTCCACCCTCCTCTCTCCTACTCTCAACTTCCTCCTCGCCGTCCCGAGCTGGTGCTGGTGGAGGAGGCATGGGCCCCCGTGAAGAAGTCGGAACCCGAACGTGTCCCCCTACCTCGCTCCTCTCTCGGAGGGAAGAACCCGCCACGAAGGTGGAGCTGGTGAAGGAGTACCCCGCGGCCAGTGCTCGCTCGCGGCCTCGCTGCAACCGCTCCTCGGACACTCGCAGCCGCTCCTGGGAAAGGATCAACTGGGTCCTCGAGTCCGCCAGCTCACGCTCTCGTACCGACAACTGCTCCTGGAACCGGGCACGCTCCGCCTGGTGCTCCTCCCGCTCACGAGCCCGCTCCTCGCGCTCCCGAGCACGCTCCCTCCTCTCCAGCTCTAGGGCAACTCGCAGCTCGGCTACGTCCTGAGGAAGCTCACTGCGTCGCTGCAGGGTCCGCTGAAGCTCTGCGATTCGCTGATCGCGGATCGACAACTCGGTACGTATAGCCTTCAGCTGAGCAGCCTACAAACAGGTAAACAAATCATCAGTTCCACAGTTCAATAATTCATGAAATGAAATAACAACATGTGACTAAAGGTAGGTCACGCACATGTGAGCTCGTCGCTCGGAAGCCCTCATCTACACAGATAAGAGTGGCTCGAAGCTCTTCAGTCTGCAAAAATGAATTTTTATCAGTGCACAATTTATATCTAATCATTATTTGAATGAGGTTCTGAGTTCAGAATTTACCCGTGAGGCAAGGTCACGCTCCGCCGCCTCGGCTCGCGCTATCGCACCAGCCAGCTGCTCTGTCAGTGCAGTCACCTCTGCACTAGGCCCCCTCGAGCTGGAAGCCTCCCCTGGATCTCTCCTCGCTGCTCCCTGCTGGGCACGCTGCATTCATTAAGACCGTCAGTGGCTAATCATTAATTCAACACAACAAAAAAAATTCATTTGCATATAGGAATAATTTAAACACTCACCAGGATCTCCAGGTCTGCCCGTGTGGCAGCTAGCTGGTCCTCCAGGCTGTGTAGGTGAGCCTGGGCATCTATCGCCACTATGTCCCTCGCATCCTGCATTCATTACATGTTAGTCGCATAATAGTTACATAAGCATTTGCATTCAATTTAGAAATCATTGCATTCATACATACCCCTAAGACCCTCATCTGAGGTCTGCCGGCGTGAACCTCCCAGTAGCGTCGGAGGTACTCAGAGCTGTCAGTCGCGTGGGAAACGACTATGGTCCCGCCACGCTGCCAGTCGGCGTACTGCTCCTCGAATCGCACCCTCCAGTCGGTCGTCTTGGTGCGACCGCGGGTCTTCTTGCCAATCCCTCGAGGCTCTCCGACCTCGATCCACTCCTGGGGCAGGCCCAGGGTCCTCATCACCAGCCGAAGCCGTAACGGCTCAATCTCGCTCAAGCAGTGTAGCCACAGTTCACGCCCGAAGCGAGGTCGCCCCGATACGACCCAAGGCTGGCCCTCATCGGTCATCCCCTCATATGGTCTCCACTGCGCCTGCATTCATGAACACGCATCATTATCATTTCATCATATTCAAATAAACAACAAAAAGAAATGCATATCATTCATTCATACATACCAGCGAGGGAGGGAAGTCGCGGAACTCTCTCCGTAGAACCCACAACTCGTAGTCAAGTGGGGCGCCAAAGATGACAGGCACCCAGCGTCGCGCCAGAGGGAAGGATCCCTCAGCTCCTGGCCATGGGTCAACGCGCCCCATCGGCATGTATAGGTGACTCCACACCTGCATCCATGCATTGCAATTAGTACTATATTCACACGCATCATAATAAGAAGGAAAAGATGTAAAAATGAGAAATTGCATACCTGAAGAAGAGGTGAGAAGCCACTGACGGTCGTCTCACGGCCCGTCCCTGTGGACAGATCGGCCATCAAATGCGCCAGCAGGGCCGCTCCCCAAGCATATGTGCCAACCGTCTCCAGATCCTCAAGGATGCCTAAGAAGCGGCAGTTGATGACATCGGCTTTCGTCCCGAGCAATAATCTCCCGAGCAGCAGCAGCAGGAGCCTCCTCAGGTCTCGGTCCGCTCTCTCATGGTCAGTCGGGTCCTGGCAGCATGCCGCTCTCACCCCGTCGGTCAGTCGCTGTGCAAACTCACCTAAGGTCTCCCCCGATCTATGCCTGGCATCTCCTAGACCCATCGCTGTAGTCAGGTCCGTACGAAAAATGGTCCTGCACTCGCTAGGTCCCACATAGACCATCTCAAGCCCTAGTAGCCTCTGGGCCATCTCCGTATAGTCAGAATAGGTGAACCCACTCACGGCCTCACCATCTACCCGTAAACCTGTGATCCTGGCTACATCCTCTAAACTAGGAACCATATGCCCCCAGGGCATCAGAAAAGTCCGGCTAACCCTATCCCATCTCTCCCTCAAAACCTGTATCAGTGCTAGGTCAGGTCTAAAAGGCTCGATGGATAGAAAAGCCCCAAACCCCATGGCCTCTACCCTAACCCTCTGGAAGTCGGGGAGACCCTGGTATGCTGCCCAGACCATGACCCATGAGATACGGGTCCTCATCAGCCCCTGCATGTATTAAAAGAGAATTATTTTTCTTAATTATCTGAATATCCATGTGGAATTACATTTGATTTGGGTTAAATATTGAATTTTAGCATTTTTGGAATTCACGGCCACCCTCAGGTCGTTTCTTGATAAATTCACGCCCCGGTGGGGGGCGTTTTTCAGAATGAACTTTAATGTAACGCCCTTACTGAGGGCGTTTTTTATGTTTATCACGCCCCCGTCTTAGGCGTATTTTTGTGGCTGTTTTACTATTTCTGAAACGTATTTCTAATCACGCCTCGGTGTTGAGCGTTTCTTGTTGAATTAACGCCCTGTGGTAGGGCGTTTTCCTAAATGTGGTTGATTTTGAATCGTTAATGAATGAAGCGACGCCCTCTGGTTTGGGCGTCTCTTGTTGAATTAACGCCCTACTGGAGGGCGTGGTTTTCTCAATTTAACAGAAAATCAAATAACTGACAGCATGCGAAATAATTCATGAAAATATTTTTGGAAATTGTTTAGTGAGCATGGAATTCATGAAAAATCATAAGTTTTAAGAAACGACATGCTTCAGGGCGTTTTTCATGAAGGATAATTAATTTTCAGAAATTAAAAATAATTAACGCCCTGGATTAGGGCGTTGCGTTTGTAAGTAACGCCCCCGTGGGAGGCGTGTATTTTTCTGAGTTGCAGGTTTAATGCCCGAGGGCTATGAAAAAATCAAGAAAAAATATAAATAAAATAAAAAAATGGAATTGGGGAGGGGGAGCCTACCTTCTTGTGCTTCTGGGGTTGTGGCCGGGGTAGCGGCCATCTGGGCCGCCGGAGTTGCCCCCGGGGAACGACCGCCGCCGTGGGCGGTGGTCCTTCTTCTTCTCCATCTCCCTCTTCTCCATCTTCTTCTCCTTCTTCTCCACCTTCGTCTTCTCCTCCTCCTCCTGTCGCTGCTTCGTCGGCCTCGTCGCCGCCGGCCACCACCGGCTCTTCTTCAAAAGCCATGACGGCGAGCTCCTCCACGGAGATTTCTTCCTCTTGGGCGTGGGAGGCGTCGAGATCAACAACCTCTGGGGCGGCTACCCTCTGGCGTTTCTGTCCTCCACCGGCCATGGCTAAGGTTAGGGTAGGGGGAGATGGAGAGAGTGAGGGAAGAGAACGGGAGAGAGGCTTTGGGGAGGGCTTCGGTTAGGGTTTGCAGAGAAAAGGGGTGAAATGAGAATGGAAGGAGGAAGAAGAAGGGGCCCGACGGCTTTTGGGTTTCGAAAAGAAGACACGCCCTAATGGGGGGCGTTTATAATGAAATTCACGGCCATTCCTTGGGCGTTTTATGAAAGTTGACGACGAGGATTAAGGCGTTAATTTCTTTTGCATGGGGAACGATAACCGTCGTCAGACGCATTGAATGGGCATTGATTGATGTAAGAGAAGTCATTATTGCTGTTTGAAGTAACGCCTCGTGTAAAGGCGTGTTACACTTGAAACGTGACCAAGGAAAAGGTGTTATTTTTGAAGAGTCAATGATTATATTCTTTTGGTTTGAATCTAGTCACGCCTTGCCTGAGGTCGTTATTTAAAGTTACGCCCACTCTGCAGGCGTCATCTGTTGACAAAGGCCCACTGGAAGCGCCTTTAGGTAAGGCGTGTATTTTTGAATTCACGGCATTCTTGGAGGCGTTATTCATGACAGAAACACAGGTTTTTGGATGATTTGGTTCATAATCACAGTGGCAGTTGGCACAATCAGAGAACAGTCTTTATTATTTTGAAAAGAGGAACTACAATGACTAATGAGCCACTTTGGGCCTTAATTTTCTCAATGAAGTTACATAATTTTTCCACTGTTCCTTGTCTTCGTCCAAGTCTTCTACAGGTTGATGAAGCTTGCTTAGCCTCCATAGAGCTTGAATGGTGGTAACCTCTTCTCCATCTTCATTGCTGCCTAGGTCTCTTGATCTGATTGGAGGGAGATGAGAGATGTCTTCTAAGTGTTGCCTTGGGAGCCCAAGCTGAGGAAGGCACCGGTGTGCATTATATAAAACGAAGTCCGAAGCACCAATAAGACGAAGGTCCGTCCCAATGGAGAAGCGTGCACGAAGCTCCTGCATTTTGAATACACCCGGGGCACAAGTAAAAAGATTCTTTGGCATTACCTTTAAATGCTCCCTCCAATCCCCTCTCTTCTTGATTTGAGGAATCCGGTTGGTCACTCTATTGCTTATACCTAATGAGCCGGTTATATATGAGAGTGGGCTCTTTGAGAAAATTCTTGAGGGTTGTTGGGCTTCGTGGCATGAGTCGAATTTGAAGTGTAGATCAACCCAACTTGAGAGTGCTAGCATGCACCCGTTGATGGGCCTTCCCATGGCCGCTGATGTAAGCCCGCTATAGAGATATGGTAGGATCGCCGGTCCAACTCTCTCTTCTGCCCATAAGCTCACCACTACGCTCAATTGGGACTCCTCTAGAAAGTCCTCCGTGGATGGGAATAGGAGTGCTCCTGCCAAGCACACCACGAAGGCTTTGGTCACTCTTTCTATCTCCTCCTCCTCTTTAGCTTGACCCGCTCTCTTGTACACCCACGAGGCGAGCTTCAAGAGGTTAACTCCTTTAGTGACCTTGATTTGGTTCACTATATTTGGGCTAGGTATTAACGAGGTTAGCAATTCATGGGAGGAGATGGGCCTTGGCATGATGGCCATCTTTTCTTCTTCTCCGTGTTTCATCCTTTTCAAGCCTAGGATCATCTCTACTTCCTCCAGCAAGATGGTGGCCTCAAATGTGGAAAATAAGAAAGTATGGGTGGAAGGATGCCAGGTTTCAATCAATGCTCCTATGGCAGCCCAATCTATGTGGATTTGATCATAATGCTTGGCATGGGTTATCAACCCCAAGAGATGCCATCTAGCTACATATACCCTCATGTCTGAAGTAAACTTGGAGAGGATGAGGGGCAACCATTTGATTTGGACATATCTTCTAGCTCCCGGAAGATTTGGATAGTCCTGTGAAGAACAGAACACATGCAGTAAACAAGTATGAGCATATGCAACGTGAAAGGAGAATTCGGCAGAAGGAGCATCGCAAAGCAACGGGCAGAAGAGAAAGCTTACCTGTTTCAAAGCAATGCGGTTGCTTATGTGCCCTTGTATTTCAGAGATTCTAGGAGTAGAAATCTTAGGTTTCTTCAGTATTCTGTCCATCGCCGCTAGCAGTTGAGAACAGAAGCAAGAAGAGAACAAAAGGCCTGCAGAAAAAGAAAGAAACGAAGCAGTTAGGCCGCAGAAGAATTCTGATGATTTGGTTAAGAAAGTCTGCCGTTTTATAAGGATTTGAAGAGTCCTAAAGAGCCCCGAAGATAGAAGTTTGATTGGGTTAAGGACTCTGTTCTTGATTTAGAAACGGAGGATCGGGCTAATTCACGCCTTGTGTAAGGGCGTGTATTTTTGATGTGACGACCTTATACTGGTCGTGTTTAATGTAACGCCTTTGATGAGGTCGTGTTTCTTCCAAGCTTTCTCTGTTGGTTACGCCCTATGAAAGGGCGTATTTTTTGATGAGACGACATTTGGCATGGTCGTGTCTTGATGAGGTCGTGTTTCTTCTAAGCTTCCTTTCTTGGTGACGCCTTTGAGTAGGACGTGTTTTAACAATTAACGACCTATGGAACGGCGTCTTTCATGCTGTTAACGCCCTATTCTTAGGCGTGTGTTATTGGCCTACGTTTTTGCCCTCTCCCAATGCTTTTGAATGAACTTAAGTGCTATTATTTGATGAAATTGTTTATGATTAAGCACTTATGATCATGTCATATTCTGAATTGATAAAGTTTCAAAGTGCAGAAGTTTGCAGGATTCGAGGCGTTTGGATCGCTCATGGGAGCAACATCGTGTCACCTTGTATTGTTTCTTGTAAGCATTATTATTATATGATATCTACGATATTATAGTATATCAAGGACCTTGTGGTTATGATGAACCTGAAATTTGAGTTCCCCTTTATCAAAAACGAAGACGATTTCAGGAGAATCTTGATCACACGGATAGGCCGTTGAGTTGTTAAAGGCTTGGGACGATGGTTCCACTTTCTGAGTTGATGCGCGGACAAACGGGCTTCGGCTTAGTGTTAGCTCAGAAATATGGATTCTTGACCAGACCTAAACAGCTTAGCAATATTATCCTTGATTATTTTCTATTTTTAGTTTGTTTTAACCTTTTCTTTTAGCCCAGCATGCATCATGTAGGACTTTGAGTTTCATGCTGAAAATCTTCATATTATGGCAATAATGAAGTTCACTCGCTCTTGATTGAATTGACATGAGATATTCCACTTTAAATCAAGTCTCCGTTCTATTTGAGGCCGTTCAGGCTAATTCCTTGAAAGTGTTCCTTTTGTTGGATCTTTATCCCAATTCTCTTTACTTTTCTGCAAAATTTACCTTGGTTGCAGCACGTCCACATTGGCTGGTAATCGCTCTCCAATGGTCTTTCCCTGTCGTGCCCGCGCGCACACCCTTTATTTATTTAGTTTAATCTCCTTTCATCCAACAAACCGATGTTTCCTTGGAATCACTCAGAGTTGTTTCACTCAGAATCTTGGAAAGATTTCAAATGCTTAGTGTCTGAGGCGTGTCCCATCACACCTTGGCGTCTCCTTATCAGTTCGTTCCACTTCATTTCTTTCATTTCACTTCATTCCATTTCCGTCTCACTCCCTTGCAAAGCAGACGCCAAGGCGGGGCAGCTGTAGACACGCCAAAATTGACATTTTGTTGATCAAATCTCATGTTATTATGTAAACGCCCCAAGTGGACTTCAATATTCCTATAATATAAAGTTTTTCTATTTTTTTCATGAGTTTTCTGCATTTTTCCTGCATTTTTGTGAATCACGACTTGACTAAGGGCGTTACTTGATAAAGTAACAACCTGTGATAAGGCGTTTTAAAAGAAAGGACGACCGTATGTAAGGGCGTCAATTCCTGGTATTATCCTTTAATTTTTGGAATTATCTATTTTCAAAATAAAAGGCTTTTTCTGAGTAACGCCTTTCCTCAGGGCGTGTTTTGAAGAAACGCCGTTTTCGCAGGCGTGTTATCTCAGTTTCCAAACGGAGGAAGTTTTCATTTCCAAAATTAAACCCAGGAAGAAACGGCCTTTACTAGGTCATTTTTTAATAAACGCCTCTGTACAGGTCGTCAATTCTTAAAAGACGCCCTCTCTCAAGGCGTGTTTTCACTCCAGAGTCCTTCTTTTCCCCATCTTTCCCTCACAGTTCCCTGCTATCCTTGGACTCTTGCTCGATCTTAATCCTTCCTTGGATGCCTCATTACCCATTCTTATCATTACCTCGTTTGATCACATCCGATTGGAACTATAAAAGAAAACTTCATTCGCTCGTAAAAGAGGTTGAAGATTTTAAGTATTCAATAGGCACCCTGAGCATTTAGAGGTCAAGACGTGAGTTATCAAGCAAGCACGCAGAGCTTCCTCCTTTGAGCATTGATTTTTCTTCATCCCTCTGCATCCGTTCAGCGTCTTCCCGGTTCCCTTCACTCTTGTCAGGGAGAGCAGGGCGATATATATATATAGCTTGTCTATTGTTCATCACATTCTTATCATCACTATTGTTACCTGTCGTTAGTTCTTTTACCGCATTTAGCATATCATATTCTTCCCTAGTTCTCTGCTAGGGGTTTACAAAACAAAAAAGAAGGTGCGCATGTTGACGTCTTTTCATCATTTTTATGTTGGCTCTTGACTGATACTATTGCATTTTGGCTGATCCCCTTCTCTTTTCCTTGTTTTTCATTGTCTTCTTTTACAAGGTAATCAATCGAGAAAACCCACTTCATCGGCCGGCCGATTGGAGTTGGAGGAGGAGACCCACATTCATCCCGCATCCCACTTTTCACTAGGTACATGCGATCTCATTTCTTCTTATTGAGGTAAACCCTCTAGCGATCACAACTCCCCTTTAGCACCTCGTGCTATATTCTTTATCACATCTTATACATGTTATCATCATTGTTATTTATTTTTCACGCCT